>JAILWY010000020.1:4299375-5732500 GCA_022113835.1 Atopsyche davidsoni | reverse complement strand
GCCGAGGCAGGCTACTGCGTGTATTCAATCGGTCAGTTGCAATTCATTATATTATTTCTAATGCATCTCTAATTACAATGCCAGAATCTGTGCTCGGTCAGTTACAATTTGCGTTGCAGTGTTTCGTAAATTGTCGATCAAATCAAAAATTATGTCATTCACGCATGGAACGATGTGCTAAGTTCTCGATTTTTACTGCGTGAGATTTGAATTATATTATAAAATGAAAAAATGCGATTTTATTAAAATATTTTGTAATTTTTCTCGACTGTTTTTGCATTTATACTTTGCACGCCATACTTGAAGTATGCACTAAACCACTGCGTTTTAGCATAATCACGACTGTTATTTTTATTTGTGATATCCCGTATGTTTTCTTTTTTTTTTGTTTACTATAATTATTGGATTAAAAATTACATTCCACGAATCAAAAGGATTACTTGAATTAGCACTGAATCATACTTTTAAGATTTAGAGTCGTAGCAAATCAACTTATCGAAGGTGAAGATCGGAAGTGAAGTCTTTTTTTTTTTTTTTCAAATTTACTATACATCAAGCTATTTTATTTATTATTTATACTATACATTGTTTATTACTTTTAATTTAATATAGTAAGTAAGAATGCAAAGAACGTATTTATTTTATTCCTTTGTGTGTATCCGTCAACCTTGTTGCTAGTCGCTCCGTTGCAACTTTGTTTCCCACATTTCCATCAATGTCCATTTGTAACGCGCTTCAAAACAGGTTTCGCGTCTCGCGCTGCAGCCTGAAAGATCCTGAAAGTGTTCTCGCCCAAGACAATAGTGTTCCGGTGTTTGGTTCTTGGGTGTTATACCGCCCTTGTGGTTTTTTTTTCCGTTACATTTCAGTTCCGATACTGGGGCCATCTTCAGAGATTGATGGAGATATCTGTCATATAAGGATTTATGTGCATTTACAACCAGACTTGTGCAACCAGACTTCTCTGTAAACAGAAATCTCCCTTCTCGTCTCCTCGATAAACCATTGTCTTGAAGTTAACGCTTTATAAGCACGCTATTATTACTATCAGATTTTATTTGAAGATGAAGATGTTTAATTGTTTAATAAGAAGACCGCAGAGGGTGCTCTTACCATCTTGAGGCTTATTCCGGTGAACAAGGTTGCTGGGGCTCGCTATAGTGTACCGGAGCGCATTTTCTTTCCATCTGTGGTGTTAATAAATTCACAAGAAAATTAAATTAAAATTATTTAATGTCGTTTGACTTTGTTCTTTGCTACCAACTTCCGATCTCTACTTGTAGATATATTTTAAAAATATTCACGGTTTCATAATTATATTGAGAAATATCTTGGGTGCCTTAGCTCCTACCTCAAGGGAAAAATTAAACAATTATTGTTTTTACAAAAATATACACTATTACAAAAATATATACACTTTTAATTTATTGCGTTTACAATTCAATGAAAAAATAAATAATGTGTTGAAATGTTGTTATCTCGCCTCGTCCGTTCTTTTCTCCGGTGCTATTGTCACTTTTAGTTATCAACATCTCAAAAGTAATATGCTGCAATTCGGTATTTACCTGAGTCACCTGGTCACCAGGTTCCGGTCGATATGAGATGACGCTATTTTTTCGATTAGGTTTAAATTGCGAAATGCCTCCAGGTTCAAAGAAATAGTAAACATTTTGAGGAAATACCCTCTCTGGTGTTCTGTGCGTATACGAGGCATTACGAGTCTGACACGGCCGCAGTTGCCCGCTTCAAAGGTGCTTGCTCGCCTCTTTGTCTTTCACTTACGGTCCCGGACTCTTGCTGAGACGGACGGTTTAATTGACCCCACATTCAAATTATCCGAGTTTGGATATGTGTAATAATACTATCGCTTCATCTTAACTATTTAAGGTAGTCGATCTTTGCTGTAAAGCTTAACTTTTTATTTTGTAATGAGTATAAATAAAACCTAATAATTCACCAGACCGCTGACATTTATCTCATCTAGCAAAATTTAATTAGTAAAATACTTAAAACAGGGCTCGTTTTCACACGACCTTGTAATTCCATACAAATGGACTTGCTGAAAATGTCTTTGAGGCGTGTGTACGGTTGGCCTGCCGTCTCGGTGGTGAGGACTGTCGATTCTCGACGGCTCGGTCCACTTACCGATGGAGGAATCCCAAATCATGCTGTAACGTGTCATTGAAGACTAAAAATGATTTAAATTATATTGATAGGTCAGAAATTTGACTATAGAAAATCTAACGTATTACGCAATCCGTTTTATTTAGAAATGTGTATTTATTTATGCAATTAGGGTAAATAACCTAAAAAAATATTGTCTTATAGGTCGGACATTATCAAGGTCGAATTTCTGACCTGAATAACAAATTTTAATGTTATTAGTTTCATAGATTCTTCCAGAAAGTGTTTTTTTTTTTCATTTTCTTTGTGACAACTTCTACGTATAATATATTTTGTATGTTGAACGATTTTTTGTTGTTATTATTTGTCTTGTACGTGACAAAAGTCGCTAAAATATAAATGTTGTTTTAATGCAGCCCCATAGAAAATATTTCTTTTATGGGATAAAATAAACTGAAATATTTTTCTGTCGTTGCAATCTCTGCACTGAGTTCTTTAAATTTGGTTGATGCATAAGTCTGAAGCGATTTTTACGATTTTATGGGAACTGTGTTCGGAATTTGTATTTTCAACATTATTAAACCATCAATTAGATCTTTTCGTACAGAGTGTTTTTTTCACTGAAATCTAAGAATGCTCGGAATATGCACATCATCTAAATTTGAAGTGTACCTCGTTACAAAGGCGGAGAGGAGACACAGCACGCGTGCCGCGCGTGCTGTGTCCAATTAGACCCAAAATGAAGCACGCAAGTGCAATTAATTTGTATACGATTATCAAAATCAGCCAAAATCTTCACGAGACTAGTGAGACCAATACATGTCTTTCCATTTAATATTGTAATTCTTAATCAATTGACTAGCTTTTTTAGAGTGGGCGACGAATCGAGGAGTGTCGCATTTAACACTGTAAAATGAAATCTGTTAATCGTGATTATCTGCTGCGTTTATCTGCTGCGTGAGTATCCGTGCATGGAGTCTCGACTTCATTAGTGATAGAATTCAGGAAATTATAAGATATAGATGAGTCTCCATGAACTTATTTTTTTTGGCTGTAATAAGCATGAGCGCTTCGCCCACCTTCTGTGGGACTTGATGTGGCTTAACACCCATGAAAATAAGTCTATCAAAATTGATCAATGCTTTCATGTAACCACCAATCGTAATCCAAAAGCTAATTTTGCTTTAAGATAATAACATTTACATAGTTAAGCATAAAAAAAATTAATCTAACGCAAGGAATAACCGTTGGTTGATTATCAAGGTCAAATTATACATTGCCCTTTAAAATGTACGCATGAGTATTTGGTTTTTGTATTACGAACTGAACTCCAATCTTATGAATACGCACATATTCAATTCGTATTTTTGTATCGTCAGTTGGAAAAAAAAAAATGTAATAATAATTGTAAATACTTTTACATTTGTTGGCCGAGACTAACGCTAAGTTCCGAAAGACTGATTAAATTGACCGGCGATTGTCGGGCTGTTGAGCACGTCACATATAGTGCACAACGTCATTTCGTGTGTTATTTTATTTACAAATTTTAAATGGTATTAATTCAATGGAGCGTCAAATCCGAGTCGACATGTTTTACTGGTTTGTAATCATTCTTATTTAATCAGACTTTCAGAACTTGGACTTGATTAAGTTAGTTGATTGGAGTTTGACTGTGCTCTGCCGCAGATATCAAATGAAATGTAAAACATAAGTTTGTAAGAGAGTACTGTTTTTTTTTTGTACGATTTTGTGATGCCACATGTATTGAGACACCTGGATTGTGGGCAACAAGTTATTTATAAAAATGTATCTTGTTTTTGTATTGAAACACGCAAATGCAGGCGTGTTTGTGTCGATTTCAATAAATACAGAATTCACTATATTTGTATTGGACGTTGTAATTATAACATTTTTTTTGTATATATCGAGGGTTTTTTTTTGTATATTTAGGCAGTGTGAAGCCTCGTTGCCCCGAGAACGTATCACGCAACCAAAAAATATGGGCTGCGTATACGGTTGAGAGATTGCAACCATACAAATGCACAGCACAAATAATTCAATAAAATCAAGGTATTAGTATAAAATTTGTGACGTTCTTGGAGCAACTTGACTGTGAATAAAATCATAATTTTCTTATAAATATATATATAATAAGTAATATATTGATTTTTTGCAATATAATTTGCAATAATGAAATTTTCCACAATTTTACATCGACAGCCTCTTCCATTGTGTAATTTTAGAATTTACATACAATCTTTAAATTCAATTCAATCCGATGCACAAAAATGTAGCGCTGTCGGTGAATGAAAAATCAAATCGATGAAGTGGAGATCTATTGAATATTTACAAGATTGAGAGACTCTGACCGAAGTCGGGCCTCTTCTTCTAACATCTTCAATACTGAATAAAAAGATTTGCCTTTTGTCATGTTGGTCCTTTCGAATCGGTGATTATTGAATATTCAATAGATCAGCACTACGCGAAGATTATGAAATAACTGATTTTGTTCAATTTTAATATGTTTATATATTTTGATGTAAAGTAAGTGTATTGTTTAGTTAGTCAGATACGTTAAACAAAATAACCTTTGTAGATCTTTTCATTTTGTTCTTGCGTTCCTACTAAAATTGCCATTTTGATCCATTCCATTATTTAATACGTCAATCTGCCAGCGGTGACATGAGTTTCGGTTTAAAATCGGCTTTGTATGGAGTCGGGGAAATCCCATTGTCTAACGAGGTTTGAAACATTCATATCCATTTTGTATAGTTTGTTTATAAATATATGTATATATTTGACAGTGGCGTGCGGTGAATTTAAAACCTGAGCATGCAGTTTTATAGACTGACTACATAATACGCCTAACAATAGACGTAAGATTTGTATTAAAAAATATCAGCGTGTGTAGGTTACGTCTATTTTTGGTGCAATTTTTGATAAATAAACATTTCCAGAATTGTAAATTTGTGAAACGGTATATTAGGGCACGCAGTACTTTATTGCGTGCATGGACTGCACGCCACTGATATTTGTAGTGAAGTGTACACTTTTAGGTAGACATATGGACATCTCCAGAGTGGTATATTCAAACGGTCGAAAGCTAAGTTTTAATGTTCTCGGTTGTGTTTTAAAATTGCGTGTGTCCCTTTATACCGAAGAAAGCACGTAAGTAAGGTGCAACGGTGTCAGCCTGTTTCACGGCTGTAAAATAATAATACAAAAACATATGACATTATTAAAACACGATTTAACAATACCTGCTTTGGTAAATGACCCAAAAGTTTGATTCAATAATTAAAAAGCCTAATTAATCACGTGAATTACAAGCTGTAAAGCAAAGTTCTGTAAAGACTTCATGCTACTGATTTAAATGTATGTATAATATTAAAACTTCAGCTGTGCCCGACTGCAGATTGGACCGTACACGACGGAGGAGTTGACGTGTACCGTCCGCGTGTCGCCTCTGCCGATTAACAGAGTATTATCGACCGTTCCTCCCCCAAACTGAACTGATATTTTAATGTTAATTTTGTATTTTTACTTTTCATATTCTTTTGTAACTTGAAGAAATCAATTTTTATTACGATTGTATAAATTTGTATTTGATTACCGAATAAATAATATACGATACGAATACGCTTATTATTACAATAGGGACTAAGAGATTGGCCCATCGTGTGACTTTTGAAACACGGTGCAGCCCTCGGATGGAGTGTTTGAAAAAATCCTTTTGTTTAACTGTAATTGCTCACATTGCTTTACGCTGCCAGTCCAGTCTTAAGAATGAGGACACCACTTCGATGGATTCCTAATAAGACGTTTCACGGACTGGTAGAAATACACACGCACCTATTTCAAGTTCATGGCGATGGACCACAATTAAGATATTTCATTTCAAACAGAGGGTTTCTACAATATCCGGGCGAGGTGATGCTGCATAATACATTGATGCAGTCTTATTATTTTAAATTTGTTAATACGAAACTAAATTGGAGTCTGTTTTAGTTCTCCGACCACCATGACCCGATATTTTCTTTCTCTTTTAAGATAATAAATATTAAATTATAAAATGAACCACAATCCTGTATGGATGAAAATAAGTGGCGCGCAGTGAGGGCAAGCAAAGTCTGCAAGATCAGATGATAATGTGGTATTTTTTATTTATCGCAGGGTCCATGACTCAAAATCAAACAATATTAATAATTTGCCTGCCCTCACCGCACGCCACTGGTAAAAATGAGGTGTCGTTAAAATATTTCATATTTTCCAGGGAACTACATGCGCTATTTCTTTCTTTCCAGTTGCAATTGACTTGATCGTGCAGCACATTCGGGACTTCCTGAACGAGCGCGGCGCAGCGGGCCGGCTTAACTTCCCGCTCCCGGAGCCCCCCATCCTGTCGGCGCCCGGCTCCCCAGTCACCGAGGCCGCCGGCTCCTCCAGCGCCAGCCCGCAACGGCGCCGCACCACCACCACCTCTCGCCCGCACTAGTGCTATACAATAAGCTAACAAAGCTTTACGTTCGAATATCATGACTTGGTTCGGAACACATTAATATTATTTCTGCGTGAATGACTTTAACTTTAAGTCAAGTCAGCGATCGTCAGTTGTACATCTATAAGTTGTTGAATCTCTGTTAGCGTGTTACCAGAACCGGTCCGAACTTATGTGTGGGGATGTTCGATAGAACTGATTTGGAGATCGTTTTTTTAAGTTCCCTTTCACAGATTAGGCTATCATTAGACTCGGAACGAAGACGGTGGCACCTAATCAGCAATGGCATGTTTGTATGGTCGAATCGTGATAAGCTATGCTAAAATAAAAGTCAAGAATACTTGCGAGTCACATAATTTTCAAAAACTAAGTACATTATTAGCATCGTCTACTTTTTAGACTTCCTAAGTCTTTTCTCAGGCAACATGTACAAATATTTTTATTCATTTTCCTTGCAAACTGTCTATTGTCGATTTCGTAAAGTCGTTTTCCGCAGAGGCTACTTATTCAATAATGGATAGATATTATATTCAATATTTTCACAAAGCACATCAGATAAATAGTACAAAAACACAAATTCTTACTATTTATACGAGGGATAATTATGTGGAACGATCTCTGAACGGTGTAACCTAGTTTCTAAATAAAAATTATGTCAAGGTATGTATTAAAGTGATTACGAGCTGCGTGGCGCATACGTGCGGCCGTTTATGTTGACGCTTTGCAATAATGCATCAGTTTATTTAGTTTTTAAGAGTTCTTCCTAAATGCGTTCACCAAAAAATAACAATGACAATTCAAATTTTCTAGTCATTATACGATAGAGTTGAATTTAGTTTATGCTATGACACTCGGTGGCGTGTAGGGAACTTGAACACGGGACGTGTAGTTTTTTTGTTCAGTACACTAAGTGTGCGTTTACCTTAAAGGTTTCACCTTGCAGTGAAACGGCTCCTTCGTATACGTAAATTAAATCAGAAGTATGCATGCGGACTATCAAATGTCACTTTTCGATAGCGAAAGATTATTCCGGTTATGTAAACGTAGTCTACGGGTGTTTGGTATATTGTAAAGATATACTCAGTGTCTTCGACGTTTTTGTATTTTTGCTATTGGCTTCATCATTGTGAGAGCTCCAAAATGATTAATCACGCAACATTATGAGGGGCCTTAAAACAGAGGCCATACCTTAGTCTAAGGTTTATAACATAAGTACTATAGACACAAATTAGTGATTTTTTGTATTCGTTTCACTGTGCTTTAAGAATCGATTGTAAATATTTAACGAATTTAGCTCAAATGACCTCTCAGTGTTGTCTCTTATTCTCGTTAAAATATTGCATCGCCTCTGAACTTATGCGAAACAGTTGAGCAATATTTTTTTTGTAAAATATGCCTTATTTTTGTAAGAGAGGGAGACTACGAGCCTTGCTGGCATGGAAGAAGTATAGATGCAGAAAAACGAGTTGAGTCAAGGGGATTATCACTCGCCGTTAATCACTCGGCGGTTCTGCGCAGCCAGACCTAATAGGAGACTGCAAGTGCACTCCTTGATATTTTCTTAAGGAATAAGACAGCCTTATCATCTTCCTTGATAAATCAACGTCTTAAATTGACCGTCTACTTCAGCCGCGTAGCTATTACTCACGGGGTTCAAAATTCAACGTATGCATACAATTTTATTTGATTCTTTATCGATAGAAGATACAGTGTGGTTTTATTTTAAAACAAATAATTATTGTCAAATAGTTTGGATTGAATATACAAAAATATTAACTCTCATATCACGTTATCGCAGAACGCAAGTCTTTATAAATGTGGGGATTCTCAGAGCAACACCGCATGTTTATAAGCCATAAATTATTGTATTAATTTAATTATATTTATATATATCTTTATATAAGCAGTATTCAAATGTTACGTTACATTTAATATTTTTAGTAAAACATATTTTTTTTGTTTAGGCTATTTTTGACTGTATCCAGAATCACCTAAATTATTTTATTAATAAACACAGCATTGGTATTAATCGTCATAAAAGTTGATAAATAATTAACAGTGGAAATGATCTGATGCCGGATTATCAATTTTTCTTAACTGTTTATTTGCACCTGGATTAAGGGACTGATAAATACTGTTTAGCTGTAAATATTTATATTCACGCTGTAGATCTTGGGAACCGGATCTATATTGAATGGTGCTTTTCTGTTGTCAATATTTGTCCGTCCCAGTGATTTTTCTTGACTGCAAGAAGTCATAATTCGTGTGATATATTGGCATAGATGAATCATCATCACACGCAGAGCTGAGCTCCCGAGGTTTACAACATTGACATTCAAATATAAAATATTTATATTGTTATGAAAAATTGTATTGGGTGTAATCTAATTCTAATTTTGGCTCACGAGCTGGAATATATTACTCGGTTACAAATATTTTATTTTTTTTGTAGCATACATAGAACCAAAATATATTGTTTAGTTACGTGTGTTTATTTTGTCGGAAAAAAATTATATTGAATAGAATATATTTGACTTTATTGCGCGTACATCAGTGTGCGCTCCTTTACCAAAATATATTATTAAGTTACAAACAATTATATTGTCATTTAAATTTATATTGGACAATTCTTTATTGTAATGTTTCTTGCATATCTATTTATGTTTCTTTATATTGTTAAAAATATTCATATTGTCGTTCAAATTTATATTGAATAGAGTTTATTTTTCTTTGTTATAAATACGTATGTGTATGCTACTTTATCGAAATATATAAAAATATCTTAGTTTCAAATATTTATATTTATGTTGGATAAAATCTAGATCTCTTGCTTCTTTTCTAGAATATGTTATTAAGTCATATATATTTATACTGTCATACTTGTTTATATTATACACAAACTTTTTCTAATTTAAGCAATTGATTGATGTTTTTAGCACGCACATCCGTGAATAATCCTTAGCTAGAATATATTTTGATACGCACTCACCGAATAACGATAATTGAATGTTGCTTTTGTAAAAACAGAATATGTTTTCAATGCGGTCATAATTAAACTCACTAAATACCATTATAAGATATCAAGCTATATATTTTTATTTTTGATGTTTTGACTCTTGCTACTGGAGTCATATTCCGTCAAGATGACACCAGTTGAAGAAAACGAGTAATTGACTTAATAAGCAAGAATCATCACCAATCTACAATGACCGGCACAACCTGCAAACATATTTATGAATAATTTAAGTTTTGTTTTAATTGCTGAAGCCATTTTAACATCATGGTTATTAGTAGGACTGCCATTATAAACGGTGTTCAAAAAAAATGGTATTATCGAAAAAGGACCACTTCAAAGCAAAATGGATTATTTTCAATTAATTTTCACTGTTACAAAAAAATATATATCATTAAAATAATGAATAGAAAATAAAAATGATATTTTTGATATTGATCAGATTCTTTGATAAAAAAATTACTAATCAAATAAGAGTTTTTACCGTTTTTGAAATGTTTTTTAATAAACAAATTAGAACCAGAGAGAAAAATTGAGAACAACCTTAAATAAGAAAAAAAAAAAAAACCTTGAGATGTTCCTTTTTCGAATTATACCATGACTTTTGTAATGTCGTACCGTATTAGTAAGAATACAAAGCTAACCAAATATTAATGTTACTGAAGCACTGAGTTTGTGTTATTTTTAAGGCGAGTTATTTATTTTTCCCCACCTTTTATAAATAATATATATTTTTGATATTACGCTAAATCACTCGTAAGCAAAATTAATGTGTATAACCTCTGGATTATGAGACGGTTTAAATTTATTTTATGGTTTGATTTTTTTTTGTTTTGTTGAATAATTTTTGTGTTTTTGTATTCGGGACTTGTTAGTCCTGGACAGTGTTAAGAATTGGTGCTGTGTGTTGCTTTAGGCGTTGATAGCAACGCTACAGTAATATTAGAATTAATGAAAAAAAAAAACATTAAAATACACGTCTATCTTTACCCTTTTTACCTGCACATCTTTTAAACAAACCAGTGGGCTTCGGAATGAAAATAATTGTAAAGAAAATATAATAAAAAAACAAAGTTAAACTCTTTGTATGAATAATCAACGAAGTCCAGTGTGATACCAATTTTTCTTCAAGTCAAAGTTCAATTGGGAAAATTAGCTAAGAATCGTCTTTCCACTCCTGCTCTTTAAGCATCACACATAGCAAGGACTATACTTTGCTGTTCTGTCCGTTTGCAGATTCTTTACACTGCACTATACAAACACAACACAATCTGCTATCTCACATTGATCTCCCCTGCAAATATTTTATCTCCCAAAAATTTACGGAATAATGTTCTATTTCTAAATCAATTACTCTAAGATCCAGCGAAGACACAATAGAGTTGCGGCAAACCTTGATGTGGTTTCGCTGGGAAAGGTTGTGAAAGGGTCTCTACATATATAATTGCCATCTCAGAAACTGGCTATAAAAGATGTCACTGCCAGGTTAGGCCCGCTGGTTTGTTCGATGGGACAGTTTGAATAATATTTTAGTGATGTACTCAAGTTAGGATTTCTGAAGCAATGCTCACACGTGTAGATGTTGATTAGATTTGATTTGTTGTATCTACAAATTTAAAAAATTAGCCAAATGTATTATTTCTTCTAATAAAATAATCGACAAGAATATCTGTGGTTTTATTCATAGTGTGGATGATTAACTTCAAGGCTATCTCTACGAAAGACCAGAATGATAAAAAATGAATGCCCATCGAGTTAAGTATATCAATGTCAAAACTGGTTGAAACCAATTCCTTATTACCTATAAAGCTTTCAATGATTATAACAATACTATTACAATAAAAATCTTCACAATTTAAAAAAAATTATTAACAAGACAATGATTAAAAGTTTTTTTAAATCAATTCATTTTATTGATAAAAAAATGTATAATTAGTTTCTTAAGTAATATTAAAGATTCGCAATTCACTAAGTAAATTATATTGAAACCCTACATGAGTCGTGTCAACACCTCTGGAGTATAACGTGGTACGTGAGAACTAAACGCATCCAAGTGTCATATCAAAACCTTGCCCATGTTCCGAAAGCCTGATTATATTGAACTCGGATTACCAAATTGTTAAACATGTCACACCGTCTAAAAGAATGCTATTACTCTGATAACCGGTCTACAGATTAAATACAACTTTTAAAAATGAAAAATTAATAAAGAATACAATATACCTATTAAATCACACAATAAGCAAAACAATGATTTATGAAATATATCCAATGTATTTAGCAGTTTGGTAATCAGTTTTTATAAACTTGATGTAAATCGTAGTAATTTAATTGAAAAGTCTTCAATATAGGCATACGGGCTGTCAGTTTACAAAACTTACTCTTGATTTATGTTTTGTAATGCCATTTTAAATGTTTCGAGTATTCTGTATTATCGTTATTATTCTGCCACAGAATTACAAATGACAGAGATATAAATAGGATAAGCTAAAACGAACAATGTATGTGACAATTTTGTTGAAAAAAATACAGATACGACAATACACGGCGGAAGGTTTAAATATGCATTTCGATATACTCTTAAATTATTTCAAATTGGATACACAATATAAAGATGGAAAAAATTACATTTACTTATTTATAAGCCAACGATATCAACAAAAAAAAACAGCACATTTATCTAATTTTTTGCTAGAAAATGTGCAAAAATCCAATGGCCAAATAATAAAAAAAATAACAAGTGTCTTGGTGTTGCCAGACTAATGATAAATAAATTATTTACTGGATTTTAAAAATAATTATTTACAAAACAGTCAGTTTTTAATTACTGGTAATACAGCTCGAGATTCATTCCGTCGTGGATTTCATCTGTAAATAAAATATTAAGGAAAAATATGTACATAAAATAATCACTTTGAAATAAAACTAAAGACGTTAAAATTATATTTTTAAAATACCTGACCTATCGTAGAGGGCTCTTAATTTATCTTTGAATATAATCACAAGGAAGAGCTTCATTGTTATACAGTTGAGCTTAGTGCTCATTGACTTCCAAGGTTCTGGTTTTATCAAGGAGCTAGGCGGGAATGTATTAAACGTCACAGTTGCAGCCTCTTATCAGATCTGGTAGATTAACGCAGCCATGTTGACGTAGTGGGAGCATTTAAAATGTGTAAAAAATCCTTTGAACACCTTTTGAAGGCTGCAAGCATCTAAACCAGTCTCGGAACGGTTGAAAAGTTAGCTATATCATATTTGATCGGCCTAACATTTAAGCCTTCACTTACGTACATTGAATGTTAAATATATTTATTATGCAACATGGATTAGTCTGAAAATGTGTATAATATTGACTTGCTCTGATAAGATAAGTCAGTTTTAAGCCATTGGAGATTTTAAAATTACCACCATAGACAAACCGTTACTACGGTATATGAATTGTTTTAAATGTTTTTTTTGTAAGATGGTGTAACATATCATCACAGATGGACGACAAAATGATATAAAAATACACAGTAGTGTATTTTTTAAAAATTTAAAAGATGCTTTAGATGCAATGCAGTATGAACCGTAGGCCAGTTAGATATGATACAAAATCAACATCGAATCGGTTCCTTCGTCGGTGTCTTCACTTCCCAGCGGCACTCTTTTATTAATAAATAAAATGAATACGGAAAGTAAAAGGATACAGTCGGCGAGTTTGATGTGGTCCTTGAAGACTGTGTACCACTTCTTGAGGATGATCTTGTCACTGCGGGTGCCCGTCTGCGCCGCGATCAGCTTCTTCAGATCGCCCACGGTGTCGTCGGGGTTGCACTTCACGCGAACCTTCTTCCCGAGCCGGTCGTTGCAAGTTATCTCGAGCATTGCCTGTTTTGTTTACACCTGACACGAAAAAGTGAGGTTAAGAATAAAAAAATAACAAAAACAACCGTCAAATAACACTTTTTTTTACCCTCAAGTGACTATAACGAATGAAAAATATAAACGGTTGACTTAAAATATCAGTTTTTATTTATTAATGTGTTTCATTTTGAAAAACTTACAAAATTAAAGGGAAACAAGTTCAAAATACAATCTGACAGCTTTCACTCGATCGCCATATTGACAATTGCACGTTTCCTGTCGAAATGACTAATTTATTTTATTTTTAGTTTAATTAATAAACAAAAGAATCTTTTCATATAATTCAGGGCTGCGTTATTAATATTTTTTTGATTTTTGGTGCAAGTTTCGCCGCATATCATTTTAGAAAGTGAAAGTTGCCAGAAATTAACTACTCTCTTGTCCGGAATTTGTAAACTTAATATCCACATCACTGTTGAGTGAAATATTTGCGCGGAGTGTCTTGTCCAAAATGCAACTCCCCAACGAATATGTTACCAACGCGGAGGACGTGGCCGACCAGGTAAATCAAAGGCAATTATAAATATCCCGGTGCACGGCCGCAACAAAATTTAATTCACACACTTTTGTTACATAAAAAGATACACTTGCCGCTGGATTTTTTCTGTCACGTCACCCAAAACTTGTATTTTCACGGGTAAACCGTGTTTACCATCGCGCGAGCTCACCCCTCAGCCTCAGATTTGATATGTTTTTTCATGAAATTGGTTAACAATGTGTTTATTAATTTATTACAGTGCTTTTTGACATTGAAATTACGTGACAGTGAACTGTCACCTTCGGTATAACTCTGTTAGCACCCTAACCTACTTTTCTTCCCGCTGTTATTCCAATTCGGCCCATATGTTCGCCTTTAATTCTGAATATATTTAATATTTAAATATTCTATTCTGTTAATTCTTGTCATCCGAGTTTGTTTGAGCAGATGTGTACTTGTTGCTTGTGCAAAGTCGCATTTCGAGACGCAGGCGACATTTCCACGGTCGGAGCTAAATCTCGCCAACGAGCCGATCCTTTATCAATCTGTAAATCATGACATCTTATAAATGTGCGCAAGTGTTCTTATTTGTGTAAAAATGCTGTATTTTAGTTCAACATAAGTTAAATTCCTTCGTTCTCGTCGGTGTTTTGCCAGATTGTTGAACTTTGGAACGAGGGTAATGACTGATTTTCCTCACGAAAAATCCACTTTAACTATCAATAATGCATCATCGGAAATAATCGTAATCAATATGCTGGGTCATCTTATTAATATGGCAGCAAAATCGGCGAAAAAAGTGGCACAGCACTCAAAAATGAGCATGAATAAATAACACGTATGGCACACATGTTTACAGACCAGAAAATCTGTTAAAATGATCAAATATATAAGTACACATAGCAGTCTCATATTAATGTGCCGTCTTTAAATTAAACAATATGACTTGGCTCATTTAATCTGATTTTTATGCTTCTTAAATATATAATCGCAATTTTAATGATGTGGCTCATTTTAATACACCTGGCATTGACATTTCTGATTATTTCACAATTGCATTAATTTTTAATAACCGCTGGTAGAATTCTAACCTTACTTCAAGGATATCCACTACAAATACATACCATAGCATTCTGTAGATCTCTTGACAAGACATTGCATATAACTTTAGTTGACACGACTTTCACAGCACTATGTAAGATTGTTCATGAGAAATATTAAACGGTAAATATCAAATACGTAGCTGTAAATAATTTTACAATATATAAAAACTGGCATGCTGCTTTTAGCCCCTACGTAGTCCTCACTTTTCAATTGACAGAATTTCAGTAAATTCACAGCTATTGTAGTTATAGCAACGGAAAACATTCATTGAGTAATATTTTTTCTCTTTTTTTGTGCTTGTTTCCTCAATTGAATAGCTTATTTTTTTTTTTTGTCAAATCTTTTTTCATGTTTTTTTGTTGTTAAACAGCTGTTAAATATATTGTCTGCATGTTTTACGAAGGTCATTAAACATAAATAGTAATCAGTGGTGTGCTGCTCACATGTAGAAAAAAATTACATACTCGTAAATATGCTTTTATTAAACAAGACTAGAACGTCATTTCACTCTGAAATAAGCACATCGATTGGAATCGCAAACGTGCTGTGTGTTGTGATCGTAGTTGTAAATATTTATAATGAATATTAAAGACTGCGTGCACTGATTGTCGGCTACGCCTGATTCAGAGCATATAGTTTCAAATCTGAACATCTATCCCAAATATATCTAATAAATAACCCTGGGGTGAATTTATAAAATTATTTTCTTCATTTCATGCATCGCTTTAGTTGTTCATTGAGTACCAGAGCCATTTTATAGATTTTTATTTTCTTGAGAATGGCTCCAAAACAAAACTTGACACAGCGTGATTTGTTTATTTTTTATTTTTCAATAGAGTTGTACTTGAGCGCAAGCAGTTCTTTGTTTCTTGCCCCTGAAATTTCCACAGCTAAAGCACGTGTCTTATAAATTTATTTACATATATCTTAATCTTATCTTTACGCATGTGTCTAATCACGTAAAGTTCATCGCTTAGTACTCAATTTTTGGAAGGCTGATAAAGAAAACAGTTTACAAGCTGTCAAATACGTCACACGGGTTGCACAAAACTATGTTCTGTTGATTATCACACCGGGCGCTTCCAATATTTTATGTGACCCGCTCCTGATCCAGGTACTTGATAATTTTGTCAGCGTGACTCAGAATCATCAAGTTTATTGTTAGCACATCATTTAGCATTTATCACCCACCGAGTTGGGTTGATTTTACATTTTACAGAAATGTTAGTAATATTAAATTAGTGGTAGTCTTGCCATTTGCCACTGAGATATTGTGAACTCTTTCCGTAGAGTTAAATTATAATATTCAATATAAAAAAGTATTTTTTATATATTATATGAAGTGACCAGTTTTGTCAACGAAGATGGCCTTCGGAGTTGAAAAGCCTGTCGCTTCATAAAATAAACAATGTAAAAGTATCCCGAAAGATATATTATTTTATAGTATATATTTCATAGCCATTTTCGAATGATAAGTAAATTCATAAAAATTAACTATTACGAGCTTGTAAGTCTAATATATCTTTCAAAATGCTAAAGCACTCGCAATAAAGCAATTCTAGCCTTTTCGCTAATTATATTTGTAACAAATATCATATATTAAAAATTTAACCAGTCTATTGCGGATATATTTAATTACATATTACCCAAAGTAGCCTTGCCGTGTCGCAGCTTCCTCCATCTTTGTATTGTTGTCCGTTTCTGCGACGACTCCTTTCAGTCAAGACTCGAATAGAAACTCCGAATTTTGAATTAGAATCCCCACGTATTCACAATTGTTGCTTAATATTTTTTGTGGCCGTGTTTGTGATGTTTTGTGAGCGTCGCACACCTGAATAAATGTGCCTGAACAAACACGCAATATTGCCGCAGAATAATTATATGATAAATTCTCATTGAAAGGTGTATTGAACGATGTGTGTTCTCTGTATTTATATGAAGTCAATCTCAACCCGGAATTTTCGGCATGATTCGGCAAATTTAGGAACACCGGATTAATATATTCATTTTTAATTTTTAAAAAAGTTTTAATCACGTCCTGTTCGAAACTTTTGTAATATATTCAATCGTATAAAATAAATTTGTATCTACACATGAAATATCAGTACAAACCGAAACAAGTGTGAGCCTTATAAAATCTGTTAGACGGGAATCAAACCGGTGACTTCTTCATCAAGAGTCCACGGTCTAAGCAATGAGTCAATGCGATGATCATTTTGTTTATCTTTTATTGTGATGTCGGCGCCAGCCAATATTTTATAATCTGTAAATAAAAAGAACGAAATAGGAACTCTGCCAACGTATCAGCCTATCAGCCAAATTAATACGGATGCATTTTGCGAAACCAATTTTTACAGGAGGCCAGAGTGCTCAAAATAAAAGTACATGTACATGCCAGCCAAAATATTTAGATTTGTAAATTAATTATTTTATTATAGTTAAAATATCAAAATGGATTTCCACCAAGTACTCCCCATAACATACAATAATCTCTTATAAAAAAAAACCCGGCCTCTTTAGGGTTAGGCAGACGTAGCCTGTGTGTTGACGCACTCGCTGCAGCTGCGTGTAATTTTGTCATTATTAACCCGCGTGTCACGTGCGAATTATCCATTTATCACCTGTCACTCCGAGGGACCAGCTATTATGACGTTAAAGACCAAGACATCAAAAGTACGTGTGTCCTCGTGTCTGAAGTGCGCTCAACATGAGATGTTATTACAAACTTTGGGTTTTTAGTTTTTTTTAATATATATATACTTTTCTCGTAACATAAGCAAATGTAAAAAAAATCATAATGTCTTGTGATACACTATGAAGATTGTTTTAGGTCTATTTACAATATTGGTTTTCTTATAACGATATTCTTATAGCCGAATATCCTGCTTCTGGGGTTCACATCCTGATTTTTAATAGCAGTGTACATGTGTTTGTAGAAATGAGTCGAGGTAGGGAAAATAACGTGTGAAAAATCCACGTCCAAAAACTTATACCTACGAAAGACGAGTTGTCAAATATTTAAATTGGCCAGACATACTGGTTACGCGTGCTTAAACATTTGTTACTCCTGCGTCTTTATATTGTAACTGAACAGAAGTTCGTGTGTTTATACAAGCTTAAAACTGCTGTTTAATGAACCGATCAGCGTTTGTATTTCCGTGTTTTGTGTACGATACTGTATGAAGTGTCTTCCGAGATATTTTTTCATGAAAAATGTAAAAATGTGTATTTTTAGGTGATCCGCAAAGGAAAGCACATTCTGCCGACGGTGGCGCGACTATGCCTGATCTCCACATTCCTGGAGGATGGGCTGCGCATGTGGTTCCAGTGGAACGAGCAGCGGGAGTACATGGACATGTCGTGGGGCTGCGGCTGGTTTCTGGCCACACTCTTCGTACTGATCAATCTCATAGGCCAGCTGGGCGGCTGTGTGATGGTGCTGGCGCGATATAGAGTGGAGATTGCATGCGGAACACTATTCTTCATCGTCGTTTTACAGGTTATTTACAACCATTATTATATTAAATAAATAATAAAATTCTTCAGTGGTTACGCCGCGTTTCTTCTTTGAGGTTCTGACATTTCGGTTCCGCTGTTAAAGAATTTTAAGACTTTCAAGAAATAACGCAGTATAACATCAAGAATGCAGTATTTATAATATCAATGGCCATCAAAACCTAAAAACAGTGTTGAAACTAATATAGATTTTCGGTAGCTGAAATTGCAACAATAATAACCTAGTTAGCAATAATACTCAATCTTTTGTTTTTTGATGCCACATTTTCCCGTTTCAGACATTTGCATACAGCATATTATGGGACGTGCAGTTCTTATTCCGGAACCTCGCCCTTATTGGAGCCCTGCTGCTCGTGTTGGCGGAGTCGAGAGTGGAAGGCCGCAGTTTATTTGCGGGAGTCCCGTCCCTCGGAGACAACAAACCCAAGAATTACCTACAGCTCACCGGGCGCGTGCTGCTGGCCTTCATGTTCATCACGCTGCTGCGATTTGAGTTCTCCTTCCTCCAGGTGAGCACACTAGGATGATGCAATTTTTAAATGTAAATTCCGCAGTTATCTGTTTAACAAAGCTCTCATGATTGTACTTTATTGTATTGCGCATTGCTGAAGAGAATTGCTGTGATCTTTTGCAGATAGTCCAAGACATCCTGGGCAGCCTGCTAATGGTGATGGTAACAGTGGGCTACAAGACGAAACTGTCTGCGCTCATCCTGGTGGCCATGCTCACCATCCTCAACCTCTATCACAATGCCTGGTGGAACGTACCCTCTTACAAGCCACTCAGGGACTTCCTCAAATACGACTTCTTCCAGGTACGCATGTTTTATAATATGCTCACCGAGACAAGACCGTGGCTTTAGTGACCTCATGAGACACCTCATGGGCTTTATCAACTGTCTGAAAATGGAAAACTATCTAATTAAAATAAAGTGAACTCGTTTTCAAGTAAATGATCAAAATATTTTCAATTTTTAATCAATGACCAAATATTACTTTATTTTTAATTAATAAAAATATTCGACTTAATTATTTTCATTCCATATTTACAACGATCAGGTATCAGAAAATGATATTTATCTCTTGTTGCTTTTCAGACATTATCTGTGATCGGCGGCTTGCTGATGATCGTGTCCCTCGGGCCAGGCGGCGTCTCCATGGACGAGCACAAGAAGAAGTGGTAGTCCTCGCGGGACATTCACCGACTGACGCCGAGCGCGCCGAACTGCCCGTCTCGCATACAACTAACTGTACCGGGCCCTACGCACCCACCATGTGATACAATTTTTAACGCAATTTATTGTATTGTCGATGCATATCTTTTGGCAAGCACGGAACTTTGAAATTCTAGCAATAAGGTCGGATTCTATGACAATTTGATTGTTTTTTTTATATAATTAGCAATATTTTTAATTGAGAATAATCAAGTATGGCTATTTAACATGACGTTTTAATAATTAATTTGTTCGACAGCTGCTAGAAGATGGGCTTGCAGGCTATATTTTAGATCTTGTTGTGGTTGTTATTTTTTCCCAATCGTTATTATTTTAAAAGTAAATGTTGCCAATTTTTAATCCGATTAATAAATTCAAGACGTGTTTTATTTTTTCCTGAAGTTTAGTCAACATTATGTGCCATTATTTTTACCAACGATTTGAGCGAGTGAAGCAAGAATCGTTAGAATTGCTGATTCATATAATGTAGCAATCTTGATAGAACACACGATTATTGAGAGGAAAACATTTATTTTTAAAACATAATACTATTTTTTTACAGGTTTGGAAAATATAACGCGGTTTTTGGATCTAAAGTGTATTTTTTTTTTTGTTTCCGAATTGTATGAAAAATTGTATGACATGTTGTGAGCGTACGTCGCCACATATTGTGCTTCCCCGTTTGCCCTTTTTTATATGAGTAACTGTGTATGACTTGACCGTGTTTTTTAGAATTAAGCTATTTTGACTCCGCTCGTGTAACACGCTTTTGAACAAAGCCTATCATTTTTTTAAAAATTGTGATTAGATTAATATATATTAAGGTTAATTTTATATGGGTCGGTAATATGTAAAGTGCAATAGTTTATGATCTTTCCTCGATGACATTATTTTTTAAATATTTTATATTTATCTGGCAGCTGTCTCCGAGCTCGCTCACATCTGAAGCTAGCAATTTTTTCAAACATCACAGCTGTCAAAAACTAAACTAATAGTGTCAAATTATTTTAGTGCGTATTTTAAAAAAAGAAGATAAGCCGACTTATTTAATTTGAGGTTATTTATCCGTCGCCAGCCATAATTTTATCTATTTTTTTTAATGGAAATATTTTTCAGATTGGCAACATCATGCTGATGTTATTTTTTGTCTATGATAGTCTTTGTTTAAAAGTTGATAAGATATTGACAGTTCTGTGATACCGAGATGCATCTGTTGTTTTTCATGTAAATTCTTCTCAAGTTGAGCTTTCCAAACTGAAAATTGATGCGAGAACTCTGTGCTGTATTAAGATGCATCTTTATATATGTACAATAGAACTGTCCATAACTTCTATTCCCATACTTAAATACACCAAGGCATATCAGAATTGACCTAATCAACCGAACTGACTTATCTAACAATGGCGTGCATACGATACAGTCACACTAAATGCACTGCATGCTCTATGTATATTTATCAATTGCAGAAAATGTTTCATATTTCTATCAAACATTATGTATCCAACGTGATGGTGTATTTTAGAAATTGCAATGCTGTTTTAGTGGCAGAGTGTTCGCCTTGTTATTTAATGGTTCTGTGGTAAACTATTCATAAAAATAGAGAATTATATTTCTTTTGTTTATAGTATTTTTGGGCAAAAACTATGTCGGTTCTCCAGCCGGGTTGTAAGATGCGCTCCCGTACTTTTTGTATAAAGATTTTTACGATATAGATAGGGTTTATACTCGATTATTCAGTGTGTGAAGTCTGGACCAAGCGGAAATTCACTTGGTTCGTTTAGTTGCCCCGAGACGAATCTATTGTGAAACATCTTAGACTCGTTTTGTTTTTTAACATTGTATATAGATCAGTACTTGAAAAGATTTTTATTATTTGCTATCACGTTTTTTTAACGATATTAGCTTGTGAATATTCAATCTGCAAACGAGGCTCATATAAGCTATTCGATCAACAACACACTTTATAGGCATTTCAAAACTCACGGTATATACATAGTATCTATCGCTTTGCATTCTAAAGAAAACCTTTCATAAATATTGAAGCAATGAAACTTATGAATATTTGTTACATAATTTTATAAAACCGAACAAACCTAAACAAATGGTTGAAGAAACCCGTAATTGTATATTTTTTAAATCAAAAAAATCATGTCTAAACATCATTTTGGGTAACTCAGGGAAACAAGTTTAGATGAAATATGCTTCACATGACTTAAAAACTGCATTTAAAAAAACTACTTTGTCAATTTCACAGTTAAAATTTAAAAAAAAATTTTTTTTGCTTAAACCTTAACAGAAAAATATTTAATTGATAATATACATTGATAGAAAAAAATTTTTTAGATACTTTTTATAGAAAGACACTGGGTTTTGTAATGTCGTCAAATAAAAGAATAATTTTACTTGCATCGCTTCTTTCAAATGATGAAATCAATTGAAACCGAGATCACGCCACAACAGGTGCGATGAATCCGTCTATAGAAAATGGCGTGTGGTCCGTGCAAATAAAAAAGCAATATGTACCTTATTAGATTTAAAAGAAAAATTAATCAAAACTCTGTGTATATTTTATAAATTTACAACTGATTAATGCGTTAAATTATGAAAAATTATTTTTGATAGCTTTTATAGTATATAGGGAATTCATTGCTTTTTTGCTTGGATAGACTGCGTGCCATTTCTTTGTTAGCAGTCGCGTGCATACTAATTAATATTGTGTCACGCGGCGCTGCGTTCAAAAGCGGGTTTCCTTGATGAAGAATTTAGAAACTTACTTCTATCAGATGTACTCCAGCATAATAATAATATCCTTAAAATGATTTGTTGACTGTATTTTTTTTAAATATAAAAAGTGTTTTCTACCGTTACGTGCACGGGGTTGACGCTGCATGTTTTACAATTAAAATTATTATTTTTTACCCGCAGAGGTTTCACGCCTGGATCCGCGTACTTGTATGTTAATTCTAAAAGAAAGGGCGTAAAGGTAATTCGTAATACAATCACCAGTCAAATGAATTTATAATTATGAAATTTGTAGGCCTAAGGGGTCTCACTTTTATTATTGCTACCGTTAAATAGGAATTTGGTTTTTATTATTGTTGCTATAACAGCTATTTGCATTCAGACTATATCTACTTCACTCTTCGTAGCTGCATGAAATTATAAATCAGTGTCTTTTAACGATCTGTAACTGTATTGGTAGCACGTCTTTATACGATCTAAGAATGTATAAAATGAATGAAGTAATCTTATGAATCTATTATAAACACTAAAATGACGGAGATGCTGTTAAAGTGAATGACAAATCTTAATTTTTATGAAATTATTAAAACATATTTGAAAATAAACGTGTATTTTGAAAAGTCGGCTTTGGGAAACATCTTTACTTATGCATATTCGTGGTTTTGGTTGTGAGGATGTTATATATGTATCAAGATTAATCGAATTGCCAAACCGTACATGAAATAATTATTTCATTTAAATAATGCAAGGAAGAAAAAAAAAACATGCATATATAATATAAATCCATATCAGCTTGAAACTGCAACACTTCATTTCATTTTATGCATTTTAATTAACCAACAGGTTTCACGTGCCGGTTTGCTGTCAGACAGCTATTTTTTAAAAAAATTACATCGTTTATTGTTCACGCAACAAACAAGCGTGACACACTTGTCAAGTGTAATCTAAACATTGCTTAGCATTATAATATAATTTCACAATTGCTTGACTTGGACTATATTATGTGGAAATTTAAGTTGAATCGAATTGTTTTCATTTTCAAAAAACACCGAAAAATAAATCACCGATTTTAATTTAAGTTAATATATAATATTGTCCCTTATAAAGTATGACATCTTAAAACGAAGCCCATTGTTACTATACGAATATTTTTTTTAATACGGACTTATTATTTTGACAGAGTATTACAAATGCTTTGGTTAAATAATTTTTTTATGATAAACTGTACGAAACAAAAATATTAGCAATTGAACAGGGTTACGTATTACTTAGTATGTTTTTTTTTTTTTTTTTGCTGTGCTGTTTCTAACTTTTCCCCTAAATACCGGATTTTATTTTTTTACCATCGTCGCGGGGCCAATCGCCTCCAGTTTTAGTTCTCTAAGATATTTGCACCCGTTAATCATATTTTTAGTTCGTTTTGACCGTCGTCAACGTCAACGTGAATTTGGGCATTATCAAATTCTATGTCGTATCAAATGAACGACCCTTAGAATAAGCTCATTTTATCAGACCGACTACACATATTAAAAAAACTTTTTATACTTCATAAATTTTATAAATAAATGAAGTGCGCGTGAGGCCGTCCAATGTACCAAAATTTGTTTATTTATAGCGTTTAGTTTTGATGTTAAGAGCTAGAGACCCCGAGAAAAAAACGTTCTCATTCAGTCTTGCATACATTGCACGCCCTCACCGCATGCCACTGCTCGAAACCGTTTTATCGATCTTTTGTATATTCAGCCCTAGAAAAAAAAAAATTGTTTAATCACAGATCTTAAATTTCAAATTTTCGGAATCGTAAATCACTGCCAACTTAAATTTAAAACAATGTCAAATTCACCGTTGGCACAATAGTATTTCATGGATAATGATCGGACCCTTTTTTTAATTTGATTTATTATTAATTTGACAATACGAAGGGTTGATTTTGCTCAGATATTTGTAAGTAAATTGTATTTAAATTATATTTTCTCTGCTGTGTGGATTTATCGATTCATTCCTTGAAAAATTTCTTATGATACTCATACTTCATTTTTTTGCCCTGAATCGAGCGATGCTAAATTTGTTTTCTCACAGCTCTTCCGATAGATATGACGATCTTTATTATATTATATATGAAATATTTTTGGCAGAAAGTACTTGGTGCAAGGGATTAACATATTTTATTTAAACAAAAGATACGACTAGTTTCGCCAACACGCTAGATTGCTATCTTCAAGCGGGGTGCTTGTGTCGACAAATAAAAAGTGGAAAATTACTTAAATGTTTCTTTTAAATAAAATATGATGATCTTTGTGTGGTTTAATTTACGGGACTCGTATTATGTCCTTAGTTTGAACTTAGTTTAAAGCACGGCAGAGAAACTGTTATATTATTTATTGCAATACTTAAAACATTCATTAGTGTATTTTTATGAGTAGTAGATATATGAAACAATGACTATTTTACGAGGATGTTTGGGAGGGTTGATGATCAGGATAGAATCGGTGCTGCTCCCTTTTGTCCAGCACCGCTTGTTGAAGGGTGCAAACAGGCTCGAGAGAATGTTTTTCTTTTGTATAAAAAATTTGAAAAAAACAATCAATGTCACGTTATTTTATTTGTTATTTCCAATTGTATAATATTTAAAGAACATTGTGAAAAAAAATATGCATTAAAGAAAATATTTTTAAATAATAAGTATTCGTTTTATTTTCTAGCGTGGTTTTGAGAATTGCTTTTCTTGTGCATTGCATAAAGCTTCTATTAGCAGTTACATGACATTTATTGGTGCAAATTGTTTATGCCATAGTAATTAGTAATATTTTTTTATTCTATGATTTTTATTTAATTCTTATTTTATTTTAATTCTAGCCGTGATTATTTTCAAGTTGCAGGCATGTTAATAATTTATTTTTATTTTTAAAATGTATTTTTATGATATTGACGCCAAAATAATATTAAAAAAAATATTATTTTTATCAGAAAACCATAGACACGCCAGCATGCCTATCTGTCAAATAACGATATTGTTTATGGTCAATTCACAAATTTTCGTGGCGTTTGCGAACGGTCCCACATTTTCGCGTCTTTTATGTCAGATTCAATTTTATTTTGGCAAACCGGCCGCAGTGATATCGAAAACTAGCGAGATAATGGACGAGGGGGTTTTAATAGTGCTGGATTACGAGAAGATATGCCGTCTCTGCCTCCAGAGCAAGGGTGTGCTGTCCGACATATTTGTGAAAGATGACGAAGTACCACTGGCGGAGCAGATAAACCTCATTACTTCAGTGGAAGTTAGTAAACTGGCTTCATCGAAAATATTTCCAACGCAAACTAGTTGCTAGCACACAACAAAAAACTATCCTTAATTTTGATGTTTTTAAAATTGCCATGCATATTTTAAAGCATTCCCTTTCACAATATAATGACAGCTGAATCATCGTATTTACATTTATTAATATCTAAGTAAAGGTGATACGCATAGGTAAAATATCAATTAATAACGTATTAGAAAAAAGAAAGTCCACGAGATTTTAAGCAATATTCTAAAAAGCACTGGTAGTTGATTTTTAGTGTATATTATGATTATGGGTGACATTGAAATGGTTATACAGTCATACTAGTAGAAAAGCCAGGCTTGCCTTGCTCAAATTTATATGTAAGGCTGCTATCCTCTATTCTAAGCACGGCCGTCTCATATTCGACTTATCCTCTTTCCGATACTGCATACCCTATCTCTACTAGCTGCCGATCGCCCATGCCTCATCAATGCAGATGACTCAGCCGGTATTCCAACTTACGTCACCATTTTTACTGATCTACTTGTAGATATGAAAAGAAGCTGCAAGTGATGCACTCCACCAGGGCCAACTTTAACTGTTCATTGTCAATCTTTTTAAGCTTCTAGATAGTGGCTTCCCAATAATGTGTATTTTCCTTTAACTGCGAGTTATAAGTTACTGATTTATAATTTTGGAATACTGAATTCATGCAGAATGAGATTTGTACTTTGAATGATAGAATTGTAGCATTTTTTAATAAAAACTTTTACAGATATGCGACTCGGACAGTTTACCGAAGAAGATCTGTCACAAGTGTCGGTACATAGTGGAAATATGCTTCGACTTGCGCACAACTGTTCTAAAGTCCAACAAACTGCTCTGCGACTCCACAAACATGGACATCGACCAGATAACCGAAGCCCTAGAGCGCCACGAGAACGAGATGCTGATCGAGACCGCTGAAGCCATCCACGCGCAGCAAGATGACGTCCTCGCGTACGCTGAGGACACCCACCAGCTGCTCGATGACAACCAAGCCAGCAAGAGGCTGCTGGGTGCTGATACGGAGCTGGATGAGCAGAACCTGGCGAATCTCATGAACGCTGTCAAGAATGAGAGAGGGCACACTCTGATAGACTATGGAGATTACGCGCAGTATAAAATAAAGGTTTGTGGCAAATAAATAAAATGGCAACAGTAGTGTTGTTTTTCACCAATCTTAATCTTGCGTGTTTTGATTTTTGGTTAATGAAGTTTCAATCTGTAAATTTGAAACCAGTTTGCGATTGTATTCTTCAGGTGGAGTATGCAGAACCAAAGTCTGATGACGATTTCCTGGGGGAGGACGGCACGGGCGACGGAGATGACAGTCAGGACTGGGAACCTGGCGCGGCGGAACCCGAAGAAACTGGTGAGACTGTTTTGATTGCATTTGTTTTCACATTCGTACTCACACCGCCTGATTAGCGCAAACTTTGATTATCTTCATTATCACTTATCTTCGATTATTTAATCATTTGCCTTCTGTTTGCTTTTGGCAGTAAATAAATGATTTCCAGTGAAAAGTATTAAAGGTTAAAGGTTGTGGTTCTTCAGATGAGTTGAAGGAGCAGAAGACGGCGCCCAAGCACCTGACCTGCCAGCTGTGTCTCATACCGGCCCGAGATCGCTTCTCGCTCGTTGAACACGTAGACTCTCACTACCAGGTATGTCTTCTCATATCATCACTTGTAGAGCTCTGAATGTCTTATATTCATTAGAGTTGATTTTGAATTATTTAAATGATATTTCAAGGCAAGCAATGCTTTATTGCTTGTAAAGACCGCATGCCTCTGCTGTGTTCATAACACATAGATGCATATAATGTTGGAGACGTATTAAATCGGACGCAGACATAATAGCTTCTGAATGCTTCCTACTACTAACATACCAGCCTATTTGCTTGAGTTCTCTGAATTACAGATTAATTAAGTTTGAATGTCTCGTGATCATGGAATAAACTTTCTTGTGTATAAAAAGTCCGTATATATATATATATATATATTCTAAAAGTTGTAATTATATAATTAAATCTGGATACAAAACGAAACGAATTTGAAATGCCGTCTTGTTGGCAGCAATCAATCCTGACTCCGTTCTACATGGCGGTGAAACCATTCTTCTGCAGCATGTGCGATCAGAAGTTCAACTTTAAGAAGGACCTCATTGTGCACCACCGCGTCCACCTCAACATCAACCCTTACACCTGCAAGGTCAGCGGCTGCGATTACGACGTCAGAAGCAAGGTAAGTCACGCGCTTTCCGCTGTCTCCGGCTTAGGCAGTCATCAGGTGCAACAGGTGACACAGAGGCATTAAATGCAGAGAGACGAATCAAAACTGCCTGTGGTTTGTACATTAGTACTTAGTCTTTTAAGCTTGCATATAATGATTGATTTGTTGCTTTCTGCAGGAGGCGCTGCGTCACCACATGTACTCGCACGGAGAGAAGAAGTTTGTGTGCGAGCTGTGCGGAGCCGCCTTCCGCCGCAAGTTCGAGCTCAGCCAACACAGCGTCCGCCATCTGGACGAGGGCACGCAGTACCGCTGCAGCATGTGCCGCGTTGTCTGCAAGAACCGCCTCAGCTTCAAGGCTCACCTGCGCCACCACGAGACCGGCAAGAGGTACTGACCCTCAATAAATGAGATCAATATGGCACTCTTCGGAAATTAAACTGTCCTCGTGGAATCAAACATTCCAACAGATCGTCAGTCATAATAAAAGGTTTTTGTGATCTATTTCAGGTTTAAATGTGCGCGGCCAGGCTGCCCCAAAGCCTTCTTCTCCAATACAGACCTGGTCATCCACGAGCGGGCCCATTCCAACAACAAGTGCTACCGCTGCCCCCTCTGCGTCTGTGCCTATATCTCCCAATCCCAACTCAACAGGTAAGTTTGTCTTTACGTTCTTGTTTATTTACGTAGGTTAAATCTAAACACGCAATTATATAAAAAAATGATTTTATAGTTTAGTAGAATGTTCTTAAGGCATGTAGTTCTTTATTGCGTGTATAATGTGTCGGTTGTTGTGGTGTGCTACAGGCATCTGAGGCAGCACGAGAAGAGGCGCGTGAACAAGTGCGACAAGTGCTCGGAGAGCTTCGTCGACTATGCTGAGTTCTGCAACCACCGCATCACCACCCATGGAGAATGGCAGCCCTACAAGTGCTGTGGCTGCAACCAAGGGTACGTCTCGGGTGCAGCGTCAGCTCCACTATACGCCACCTCACCAGTATCAATAGCTTCACTTTGATGCGTATACCTTGTTATATTATTATTGATATTGTCATCGCTTGTGCAGGTACCAGAGCGAGCGCCAGCTAGAGAGGCATATGGCACGGTGTCGGCTGGCGCAGCACATGTCGGAGCTGGCCAGCGCTGAAGACGGAGACGGGGCACAGCAGGACGATGCACATCAGAATGGGTTAGCCCCAATCACTGTTTACCCTCGTGATTTCTTCTCGTGCCTTGTGTTGTCTTTACATGTTGTGTTTCGATTTCCAGCGACGAAGAAATCACAAAATCTGAAGCAAGGAACGCGAAGATGACTCCAGACACTGTTGTCATTGAAGCGGCGGATCTTCAGCACCTCGCCGACTCAGGTGAGGACCAGTATTTAGATTTCGGGGTGCCATGGCCATAACGACACGCCTCAGAGTATCAGTATAATCAAAAATTCTTTGTTTGGTGGCGTTCAGGAGAGAACTACCTGTACATCGAGGCGCAGGACGACGACGCTGAACAGGTGGCCGACTCCGAGGGCAACACCTTCATGATCATCCACGAGGACCACGGCAGCACCTCCGACCTCTTCGACTGGTGAGTAAACACATCTTCTTCGGGTGTCCCGCCTCAGAGGAGGTTGGTGACCATCTCACGGAACACAACTATATCCTGGACCAGTCTTATTAGTTGCAGCCGCTGGTGAAAATTTTGCATCCATATTAATTTTCTTCTTCCATTTCAAGGAAGAAACGATAATTTAAACACTACATAATGTTATTATTTCTTTTTTTCCAGTAAAGTAACGATGTGAAGTTGCCCCGAGCACCTGCGAAGACACTAGATCATTTTGAAATAAACTGAATATTTACAATGAATTTGAATGCTCAGAGTTATATCCGACCCTCCTCGCAGCAGGGTCGCGGTGATGGCAGACTGCGAACTCCCGAACATAGATCTAGTGAACATTCAATAATTGCCAGCAAGATCCATCACACTAAAGCTGCCACGTGAAATGAAGCTTTAATTAACTACAATGTAAAAATAAAAATCAGTTGCTATGATAAATTTACGAGGTGGACGAGGATTTACGAAAATATGGATAAATTATTGAAGTCTTGGAGAGCCAGCTCCGGTGCACGGGTCGGCCCCTAAAAGCGTAAATCACGACTTACGTTCATTAGAATATATATTCATTATTTCGATGGATTTCGTTTATAAGCGATCTGTTCGATTTTGCTTCGTATTCTCCGAGTGCACTGCGCTTACCGCTGCACATGTAAGGATGATGTCCAGGTCTTTTCGCGACCCGCCGGAACGGGACCGATTCCGATGTATCGACCCCCTGTTAAAATCAAAAGATTCACACACTGCTGTGGGCGGGGACGTGCATTAGACCTCAACGCTTTTTTCGGAATCCTGAAAAAACCAGCTTCTCAGCTTCCCCGGAGCCCAGCCTGGAGAACAAGACGGATAAGAAACCAATTTGAATTCAGATTCTCGGAATTTCGTTGCCGCTGAGGGCGTCAAATGACGAGACGGCGTGTTGACTTGGCGAAGGACAATTATTGATACCGGAGGTCATCGACATCCCAGCTAACAATATCGTCGTTCCCTTTATACTATGTTAAATAATCAAATTTATATTATCACATTAAACTTTACTTCTCGTTAAATTGTTGATAAATTATGCATAATAACATTTTTTTTGATATTACTGATTATTGTAAAAATTATTATTAAATGTATCAAAAGCAATAATTATAATAAATTTACAATCCCTTGTATTCATAAACTGGAAAAAAATATTTTATATAAAACAATGAATTATTTGTAACTATTGTGTAAATATTATTATTTCCTCACCAGCCTCACGAGGTCTGCTGATTTTAAAAACGAGGGATCGAATGAATATGGAGTACTACAAATTAAACCAGGCTGTTGTGGGTAAGAGTGAGCCACTATGTTGACATAGCGTTATTTAAAAAAGAAGTAGAAGATAGGAAAGTGACGAGCGAAGACGCCGACAAGCGCATGATGAATAAAGTACAAAATCGTATTAACTAAATAATTTTTTTTTATATTTAAACATTTTATACAATTTAGTGGAAACGTTATATAAATCAACATGTATTTATTTTTACCGACGTCGAGATCTTCAGGTTGAAATAAAAAAAAAAAAAACAATTCGACCCACTTAGTCTACATAAAAAAATATATGCGTACAAATTTCAAAACACCATCGGCTCCTCCAAATATTGTTATGGAAGAAATAATAACCTATTTAAACATTTTGTTGCATTGAAATGACTCCTGCGTGTTAGGGCGGAGTTGCATCTTCGCATAACCATCCGTCTCCCGCACGACTCCTTGCTGCACAGGAGCAGCAGACTATTCGGACGTAATATTATATACATAATAATCATATTATCAGAAGTGACCTAAATGTTCAATTTTACAATCTGGAGACAGATTGACGAAGGAACCGCCTGAGACCGAGTCTCTTCTGCAAATAGTCGGGTGTAAGAAGTCACCTCGACAGACTTGATAGGAAAGACATTATATTCACAATAGCAATATTAAATCTTCAAAAGTCATGCATCGCGTGTCACGCCAACTTGTAAACATTTACAGTCAGTAGAACAGATAAAACGGATAAAATTGACTGACATTTCTAAATAAATACTAAATCTATAATTTTTTGCACAATTATTCTCACTTTCAAAATGAAAATGTCCGCTTTGTCGTGCTCGAGTGGCAAACGAATACACGCGGCTACTGCAGTGGTCGGTTCGTCTGATAGCGCAGTCCTCGTGCAGTGATGAGTTGAGTCCGCGTTTCGCTGAGGGTCCCTCGTAGGTAAGGCGGGGCCCCGGTTAGTCCACGGGAACAAACTGCAGGAGGCACTTGATCTTCCTGAGGAGGGCTTCGAGGAATGACTTCTGCACTGCAGGTTGGTCCTGAAAATAAAAGGGAAATATTTATTGGAAGGTTTAGAGAGACTGTGAAGTCATTGAATATTTATGAATGGATCGATATTGGACATGGACCGGGCCGTGATAACTGGGAGGTATAGGTTTAAAATCTTACGGAGGCAATATGCAGCATCTGTCGGCAGAAGGTGTCGTTGAAGACAGAGACCAGGCCGTGCTTGAGGTCGGAGATGTCCTGAGCCGAGGACTGGAAGCCTGCCTCCGCCGCAGTCATCACGGCAGCTGGAATACATATATGCAACATTGCAATTAGAAAATCTCAAGTATTGGGTTGTTTTATTATATTAATAAAATCCATGTCACGAGGTGATCACAGACTCGTTAAAAAAATTATACATTACATTGGTTAGTGGTTCCGTTGACTCCAAAAGCTTGGCCGTTGATCGGCACGGCTCGTAGCATATAGAAGTCCAGGTGCGCCCAGATGAGGTACAAGCAGTTCTCGATGACAAATCTGCTGGACTCCAGCTCGTACCGTTTCTCTAGCAATCGTGCAGACAGCCTCTCACTCGCCAGCAGCTTACTCTCCGCGATGGAGCCATCCACCGCCTCCTCCTCGGGAACCAGGTCTTCCAGCTCCGTGATGCTCATCTCTGGCACGCCCTTGAGCTTTCTCACGAGTAGCTCTAACACGAGCTTTTCTCTATTGAAGTGCATTACTGAGTTCACGAGTTGCTGGATCAGGATTCCCAAGTGTGGTGAGTTCTCTGATGTCGCATTTGACCACTGCCCTCTTCTGTCGAGGCCGCCCCAGCTCAGCACGGGTCGGAACACAGCGCCAATGCTACCGTGATCAACTCCATGATTTGCAGTTATGTTTCTAGCATACAGCGTCAAATTGCACATGACTTTAAAATAAACAGTGATTCGCTTGACTTCATCATCGTCGTTGGTGCGATCTCCACATTCCATGGCAGTGATGCCTTCATTATTTTCGGCCATATCTCGCAGCAAGCCCTCTGATAATGTAAACCTCGGGAAGAGCCCGAGCATTAATTTTTGTATACGATAAACCGAAACGACGCTCTCTTGCAGAGCGGTTTCCGGCTCTACAGATCCGAAGATCTCTTGATTCGAGGATCGTGCAATAACAGACGTCAAAGATTCCAGCTCCTGCAGTGATCCTATCGAAGATGTAGGACTACCGGCACGCAGTATGCATTCCACGGTTTCCGAGTGGCTCAGTAAGAAGTGTGTGATCTGTAAAAGGCAGCTGTGGTTTTCGGAACTGAGGGTGGTGATGAGGGCATCACAGAGGGCAAGCGCGGGGGTGAGGATCTGGCGATACCGGCTGGACACAGACGGCAAAAAATCTCTCCCAGGCGCACCAGCCTGGGGGTCAGGACGGCAGGAGAACACGGACATGTTGGCGAGGCAGCCGAGGGTACCTTCCTGTAGAAGAAGCTCGGCTCCAGAGCGACTGGAGGCCAGCTTGCTAAGAAGGCTCATCTTAGACTCGTAGACAAAGAGAGCTTTCATGGTTTTTGGTACAACTTCCAGAACCTGTAACACAATACATAAATTTGGCAAAAAGTTTTTAAGTTAAGCAAGTCACACATGAAACACGTGAGATTAGATAAATATTAATTCACATAATTAATCAAAAAATTTCTTTGTGATTTCTCAATTTGATAATTCCAGCGTGAAAGGTCGGCGAAACCAGTCACCAATAAAATTAAATATGCGGAAAAATCACAAAAGTATTTTATTTAAAATATTATTATAAACAACATTAGATTTAATTAACAAGTTTCATGAAAATTTTATATTTTAAATGAAAACTGTTAATTAAAATATGAAGGTGTTCATGTTCACCAGATGTGTTCCGGAAGATCTTCCTCACCTGCTTTAAAGCTGCATTTTCTTTCAAAAATGAATCAATCAGATTCCTCAGGTGTCCCTTGGATTGCAGAGCGCTTCCCCAGTGCTCCGTGGGCTGCAGCGCCTCCAGCTCCTCCAGGCAGGCCAAAGCGGCGACCCTGCACACCTCGTGCGCCGCCCCTGTGGCGTCCGCGCTCACACACTCTCTAAGGGCGTCTCCACACTCCATCACGGCGTCGATGATAGCCGATTTCAAACTAGATTCTCCGTTAGGGATTTTTCCTCGCGTAGCATCCAAGCGGCCGACGTACGTCGTGTTGATGATGAGCGCCGGATCTGCGTTTGGTTGGCAAGACACATTGGCGATGCGCAGCAGATTGAGGAAGGCGCCGTACAGGTTCACGCGCATCTTCTGCGAGGCGGAGCCTGACTGGATGATCCAGTTGAGGATCTGCTGCAGGACATATTTGAGATTGAGGGTGTTGTGTGGGGCCGTGTGGGTGAGGCTGGCATTTGTATTGACGAGGGATTGACGCTGCTCCGTGATGAAGCCTTGCCGCAGGCTAACTAGCAGAATTAGGACCTACAGAGCAAACAAACACTTTAAATAACATGACATTGAACAGTCTTTAAAAGATTCCTCATTTAGTTTGAGATGTAAGTAAAGAAATTAAGTATTAAGGTTACTCACAGTCCCGGAGGCGCGGTCGGCCGTGAGACCGCGAGGGGCCGTGGTGTGCAGCAGGGCCCTCAGCAGGGGCGGCACGGCAGCAGGACAGCGGTTGCAGCAGCACAGCGCCTCTATGCAGCTGCACCATGCGCCTGCCAGCTCCGCCACCGCTGCCCCCTGACGCTGCCACTGGTTGAGCAGCACCGCATGTGACAGCGCCTGCACCACACAATCGTAAAGGTATTCTATTAAAATTGTTATCAAATAGAGGACAGAACCACAGAATATGGTCTGTAGCGTAGAAGAGTGATGCTGAAGAAGAAGAGCAGAAAAGTGATTTTGATCTGTCTTATGTTACCTCCTCGACTTCCTGAGCCAGGCGCGCCCGCTGGGGGGCAGCAGGCCGCAGCGAGCCCGCCAGCTCCTGGGCCAGCAGGGCACGCAGGCGAGGGATGCTGACTCGAGAGTTGATGATACAGGCTTGCCGTGCAGACGCTAGCGCTGTTCCGTCCAGAAGCCTCCAGCGTGGCTCTGGTGGTGGAACGGGGCTGCGAGACAAGTGCGGTAGCAGGCGCAGGAGGGCTCCACCACGCTCCACCTGAAAAGACATATTTGATATTTATTTGTGTAAATAGACTATATTATTTAATTGTGTTATTAATAAAGAATATAATGTGCCTTATCGGGAGAGTCGACGAGTTGTCTTGCAAGCGACGAGAAGTAGGAAGTCTGACGCTCGCACGCCGTCACGTGCAGCTCCACGGCGCAGAGTTTCAGGAACCAGGCAGCCGCAGACAGCACTCCCGCGCCTCCCTCTGTCAGCTTCTGACAGTCCAGGAGCTCTGCGTGTCGGGCCATCAACTCCCCGCTGGCCCGCAGGTGCCGTAGCACCGGACCCATGGTGCTCTGCTTGGAGCACAACGAGTACAGGAGCTTGTAAGCCGCCTCCTGCAGGTTTCCCATGTTGGTCGAGTCCGTCGACTCAATAGCGTTGTCCAGAATCCATATTAGAGAGTGCAAACAAGTCCTGGGGAATCCCAACACTCCAGGCTGGTGAAAAGCGCTCTTGCTGATATCCTTGCTCAAATCGAAGCCGAGTAAATAGTGAGAAATATTGGGTGGCGCCGAGTTCAGGCAAGATTGGATTAAATTAATGATAGCTTCTTTCGTTTGTAAGATAACATTTCTAATGTGTTCATCGGAGGAGATGGATTCGTCAGCTTCCATGCACTCGACGAAGCCGTGCCGAATGTCAGTTTTAATGGAGGCGTCGCATGTCAGCACGCTGATGAGATGCTGAGAGGCAGAGGGCTGCGATGCGACCATGGTCAAAACGTTCACGGCTGCGAGGCTGTGTTTCCTCAGCCACACATTGTAGGTCACAAACTTAGCAATATTTAGAACATGGTCCGATTTACCGCTGCGGGGATTCGTGCCGAGAACCAGCTTGCTCAGGCCGGTGATCAGAATGGAGCATCCGGAGTTGGTGAGTTCAGAGGTGAAGTGGTGCTGGCTTTGTAGAGCTCTCTCTAGTAGATTTAAGCAACTCAAAGCACAGTTTTCTAGATATTTTTTTCCGGGGAACGGCTGGAAACTGTCTAGTAGTGTGACGCTCTCGTCCAAGATGGAGAGAACCAAACGGAGGAAATCAGATTTCCCGTTCATCTGCAGCATGATATGAAAGCCAGGAGGAGGATTCAGTTCATTCTGTTGGTTCGGCAGAGGGAAGTCAGCCGAGTTAGGTTCGTACTGATTTAAAAATTTCTCAAATAATGCCAAGCACAACGAAGCAATTTGCCATTTTTCTTCGGGATTCTTGTACGATCGCGTCGCAAATCTTAAGAATACTGAATTGATAATAAAGGATAGGTACGGATCGAAACCCGGCTTTCGAGGACCCGCGCCAAGAGTTCTGGGCACTCCGGATGTGGATAGAACGTCGAAGAGCTGCAGCAGTGCCCGGGTCAAGGGAAACTCCTCGTTCCTGGCTTCTACCTCTTCTAGCTCGGTTTCTACTCCGCAGGGCTGATACGAGCTGGTGGAAGGAACAGTGTTGATCAGCTGGGCGGCTTCTAGAGAGTTCCAAATATACACAGCTGTCTCGGGGCTCATGCCAAGGGAGCCTAGAGTGAGGATGAGGTCTGCTTTGAGCGGTATCGGGATACTACAGCCGACAAGGCCTGGATATCAAAAAAATTATATTATTGTTTTATATTACAGGCAATTTATTTTGTATCCAAATAATGAACTGAAAAATATATATGTACCGATAATAATGGGAACGGCCGCCCACTGGGGATGGTCGCAGATGGCTTGGCGGGCGGGGCCGTCGTGCGCCGCCACGGCGCGCACCAGCTCCAGTGCAGCGCGCAGAGCCCCCACTTCCTCCGAGCGCACGGCGCGCCTCATCCCAGCCCCGCTCTGTGTTATTCCCATTGCCCCGCTCTCCTGGCGCAGGTTGCTGGAAAATAAAGCCAAATCACTTATCCATTCCTCCACAACTACGCAATGAATTCAGATATCACCAGAAATTTGGGAATGGCATGCAAAGTATCGATGTGATGACTATTTATAGTAATTATTACGACACAAATGACAGTAAACCTGTAGTATTTGGAGAGCGTGTGGAAGAGGTGGTCCCAGGAGAGCGTGGGCGGGGGCCCCTGCGGGGGGTGCAGCAGGCTGTGAGCGCGCGCAGCTGCCCCCGGTCCCGAGGCCAGTGCTGCGCAAGCCCGCGCCCACGGGGACAGCACCCGTGCCGGAGCCAGCTCACCCGCTGAGCGCACAAACTTCACAAGAGACACGCCACGTGCTGAACCACTGCAACAGTACAAGTTTACTTATACTAAAAAAATTAGGGTTTCAATAAAAAATATATATTAATTTACTTCGAGATGTCTGTTATTAGTTCAATTAGTTCAAAGTAGACGCAACTATAAAAGCGGTATGTCAGGATGGAGGTTACCGGAAGGCGGCATGGTCTTGGGCTGTAGTCCAGTAGTGGAGACGCAAGTTGAGGGTGTCGCCAGAGTAAAGGCGAGCGATGCCGAGCAGCAGGGCTTCAAAGTGGCGAGGCAACGCTGCCGGTACTTCCAGGCCCTCTGCCAGGTACTGCTGTGCGGTGCGGGCGGCTTCGTCTGCCCTGAAACACGATAGTAAGAAATATTTGACTCGGTGAACAGATTTCACTTGCATTTAAGGGGATAGAATCTTTATTATTATTTTTTTTTTAATATGAAAATCATTAAGTAGTCTCATCTATAAAACACAACAATATTGAAAAATATTTTGAAATTGAACTTTACTCACTTGAGCCTCAGATCCATAAGTTTGGAATGCATCAGCACAATGAAATCAGTGAAGAATGTGTGCATCCTCCTCATGTAAAACTCCTCTTTATGGATCCTATCATTCAGTAAAAATGTCTCGTGAAGGTACTCAAACACGCGCATGGATATGGCCGCGTCAGCTGAGCTCTCGTCCTCTTCACAAGGGGGGGTGCGCGCAGGGGCCAACCGAAGCCCGGCCACAGCGAGTGCCCAGCCTAGCAAGCAAACCGCCTGCAATCCGGGATTCTGCCACGAGGCTCCGGAAGCCATCGAGGAGCTGACTGCGACGGAAAACTCTGAGTCTTTTAGCATGGGCAGTGTCTGCGCGAGGTCTTCTCCGTCTTCTCGGCGGTGGAGGACTGAGAGGTCGATGGCATAGAGGAAAGCCATACAGAGGGAGACGGTGACGTTGTCGAGTGCGCCACCTGGCCCGGGTTCTCCGGGGCAGCGGCGGAGATGCTGCAGTAGACGAAGGGTGGGCTCACGCGATAAGCTGCCCTGGGCTGCGCACGACACGAGGATGCCACTAAGGAGCTCTTGCGTCTCAGTTAACATTCGATGTACCTGAAAGCAAGGTGAATTTAGAATAGGAGCATCAATAAACCGAGCCGAGGAAGCTCGACTGATATAATTTTTTTAAAAAAAGACCGGTAATTACAATATATTTGGGAAATTCTATTTTGCAAGCATTACAAATAATTACAATTACCATTCTACTATGCTTTGGTCCTCCAAGAGCTCGATTCCTCTGCAGCATCTCCATTTCTTTCGTCACATCATACGCTTCCAGCACTTCCAGGATATGTGCCACGATCCCATCAGCAATCAGTTTATCCGTGTATGCCGTCACATAGTCCACAATCTCTTTCGGAGCATCCACAAACCACGAGACGCCGCGCCTGGCCGTCATGAGACTTTTTAGAGCTTGTACGAGGTTCTTTCTCCCGTCGTAGTAGAGTAGCACAGCGACCAGGCCACGGGGGAGGCCGGGATGCCTCGGCATGTGGCGCTGGGCGGTGCATAGCAGCTCCAGGGCGAGGTATTCATTTAGCTCATACATGTCGGAGATAATGATGGTTTCGTCCACGAGCTGTGATGGCAGGATGGTGTGGCCCACCCCGGAGAGAGTCACTCCATTGCTGGCCCCGAGTTTAATTTCCTCGCGACTTAGTGGATTTTTGGGCTGAAATTTAAACAAGTATAAATAAAAATTGCACAAAAAGCCTGGAAGATTTATGTATTGATAGCAAATACTTTTAAAACTTGGATACTTTTCTTTAGTGGTAAATAATGGTTGTTAAATCTGTTCACATTATAAAGTATAAATGTATCCTACTTGTAGTGTTAAAGGTTTTTTTAATGAATCAACACTCACAGGGTTTTTGAGCAAAGCCAAGAAATTCTGGCGGTGTCGGCGAAGAGTTGATTCAAATGTGGCATAAAATCCTACAGAGTTTCTGTCCATGTGATGATCCACGATGGAGAACAACTCCTTGTACGGAGTCCACATGTCCTCGCTTTTCGTGCCTACAATACAAAAGTAAACATTTTGAATCATATACACTAATTAGTTGTACAGCCAAGTAAAAATAAAGTAAATGAGACTTTACTTAGACATTGCAAAAGATCACCATAAACATAAGTTTTCCAAATTAGTTATGTTTTAAGAACTATAAAATATATGCAAGGGATTAACATACACCAAATATAGTGAGTAGATAAATAAACACTGAGTAAAAAAATATGTGTTTATAACCACAAAATATCATACCATTTAAGGCAGTATCAACATTACCTAATTAAATAGAAGATCAGAAGTAAATTTGATATCAAATGTGGTTATAACAAATCGTAAAAAACCGTACTAGCGAGAAAAAAGCGTATAATCCAAAACCCCATCAGAGCTGTCATAACCTTAAAAATAATTGTTTTAGACAAAATTTTCTTGTGGACTCACCTTCAATCAAATCCATTTTGAATATTTTTTTAATTGTCCGGGTAGTACTTCATGAGTTATTGGATTGATTAAAACAAGTGAAGATTTATTTCTGGTAAACGCCGGACTTCAGTAACTGTCAACATGCTTTAGCTACCCCGCCAGTTTAAAATTTAGTATTGCCACTATAAAAAAAAATATTCACATCGCTCAACCCGATTTTTAAAAACAAAAAATATAAAAATAAAATCCAAATTTTATTTTAAAACTCATATTTACTGCTACTAAATAAATATAAACTACAAAAAATATATACAGTTGCTCTGATTTCATTGGTACTATTTTTTAACGCATTATAGTCACACGTCAGTGTAAGCGCATTGTTTCATTATTTACATCGTTATATGGATTGATCATATCAATAATATTTATTTCAAAATCATTATTATAAAATTGATAATATTAAAATATTTAGGAAATTTTCTTGCGTAAAAACCAAACTTTCAAATAACGCAAATCAATTTCTGGTTACATTTTTAGTATGAAGGTATAAACGAAAATTAATTTAATGTTAGTACACTAATAAATTATACTTATATACTAATCTTTTAAATCAATTAATCATATATTTTAAAAATCGATGTTGGAAATGGCTGTGTGGAATAAAACAATCTTCGAGTATATATTTTTTTATTATGACAAAAAATCTAAAAATATTTTTTCATATGGTAGCACGAAATTAATAAAATAATATTTTCGTAACAATAACGCTTTGGGAACGTTTGTCACACGGATGACTTCTATTATTGTGATTTTATTTATTTAGTCGAGGGGCTATGAATTTTTAATATAAAGTGTTTAACGATAGTGAATTACCAATCCACAAACGATAATTGCGTTTTATAACTGTTCATTGTGTATAAAAATACCAATATATCTTAAAAAATATTAAATGTCAAACGGTGTCAGGCACGCTGTAGCGATATTTTAAATTTATAGTGGTACAACAATCGTGTATACATCAAGACTAAAAATTAACCATCATTATTACTATGCAATTAATTACAGTGCTTACCGTATAAAATATTAATAGGTTAACAACAATGATACAATAGAAAGTGCTCAAATTCGTAAAAGTGAAAATATTACTTTGACAGGACTGAAATGAAGATATGCATACTTCCTGCAAAAAAACAGTAAGTTTTTATTGTAATAATTATTTATTTATATACCTGTATGTATATTTTTCGACAAAACACCCAAAAAAGACACTATTCGATACCTTACCTGACTGAACTCACTGCACTTGTTGTACGTATCTTTAATCAAATTACAGTGTTAACACTCAATATACATTTATCCTGAGCCAGCCATACTTTTTTGGTTGTACCACGATTCTGCATCCACGTTATTTTCTCTTTCCAATCCCTCTTTTTACTTTATTTACCCTGGCTGCAGTTGGCTTTTTATATTATGGGGGTAAGTCCCATATTCGAGTTTTTTTGACCATTTTCTAGAACATTTTGCGAAAAATTGACTGCACTAATCAAAAAAATTTATCAACGTGATTTGTGCGGGATTCGAACCCACATCCCCTCGCTTACATGGCAGGTGCATTACCAACTATGCTAACCAATCACTAGTACTAGACAAGAATTTTTAATAATCATATCCTATAAATGAAACAATGTTCTTATTATGCCTAATTAAATATTGTGTGACTTGCAATACTAGACTTTTAACACAAAGTACTGAGTGAAGCATTTTAAATCCAAACTGGATATTAGTCTATTTAATTATGTCAATACACGTACTTGTTAAATTTAATTATTGGTTTTTGTGAAGACCATCTCACAGGAAGTACGATTTTACCTATACAGGTTTAATTGATTGATAATGATTAAGAACATTTAATTAGGCATAATAAGAACATTGTTTCATTTATAGGATATGATTATTAAAAATTCTTGTCTAGTACTAGTGATTGGTTAGCATAGTTGGTAATGCACCTGCCATGTAAGCGAGGGGATGTGGGTTCGAATCCCGCACAAATCACGTTGATATATTTTTCTAAGAGTTTCTTTAATCAATTTTCAATATTTAAAAAAATGTTCTTAATCATTATCAATCAATTAAACCTGTATAGGTAAAATCGTACTTCCTGTGAGATGGTCTTCACAAAAACCAATAATTAAAAAAAATTTAAATGCAAAAAGTTTGATACATCCCTTCTTCCGAACAGAATATATTTTTATTTCTTATAAATTTACTATTAATATGATATATATGTATCTTTCCGAAATCGTGTCATTTAATTAATTTAATTGAGAAAACTATGCATTATATTTATCGATTTTTTATTATTTAATTAACGTCCATTTTCAGGGTAACATAAAATCTTGAAGATGTTGAAAAATTGGATAAAATGACAACTTTTCATAACCAAAGTTTGTTAAAGATTTTTTTTTTTTTAATTTTTAAAATAATATTCTGCACAGGGTTTATATGTAATCTTTTAATTCCAATTGAAAAAAAGACTTTTAAATGCTTAGGATTCTTGAAAAATGTACCAGACGAATCTCCAAATTCCTACACTTCAATCGGAAAGATACATATATATCATATTAATAGTAAATTTATAAGAAATAAAAATATATTCTGTTCGGAAGAAGGGATGTATCAAACTTTTTGCATTTAATTTTTTTTAATTGGTGCAGTCAATTTTTCGCAAAATGTTCCAGAAAATGGTCAAAAAAAAACTCGAATATGGGACTTACCCCCTTATGCTCGTGTTAATTTTATTTTAATAGATTAAAGTAATAAAAATAATCAAAATAAAAATACATTTTCACAACCGCAGCCCGTTCCCCCTCTGACAGTACTCCAAGCATTAAAGAGAAGTTTATTGTTCAAAACGGTTTTTGATTGGTCGCCCAGCCGCTCCGCCATTGGTCCAACATTTACACTGAAATCTGCCGCCCCGCGAACAGAACGACTGAAGCGACATTGCGTGCACGTAAAACTCGCCCTTAAACAATATAAATAAACGAATCAAAATTGCATATCAACGCCGGCGGTGGTTGTGTTGCAGCGCGTATTTTCGACGGCTGTATTCGGGTGCTTGTATCGCGGCGGCTGTCAGGCAATTTTCGCCCTTACGGCCCGAGGCGGAAGGGCGATTTTCGTTCGCGGCCGCCCGCCCCGGCTTTGTTCGCCGGCCGAATGCGCCGGTTTTCCATTGGGCAGGAGAGACTCTCTTGTCGTCTGAATTGGAAAACATGTGAAAACATCGCATAATGGCGGGGTGTCCTCTCGCGTCACGGCTGAGATGATACTGGCTCGAACTTAATTTGAGAACTTTTCCGCCCCGGGAGCTCCGCGGGCGGGTGGGAAAAACGACGCGAAAAGAATGACGCTTTTTATCGCGTGTGCCGGAGCCGCTGCGCCACAACTCACAACCGAACGTTAACACACTTTAGGCGGGTACCAAATTGACTAAACTGATATGCGTAGCGGGCAAAATTCGCGTAAAATTGCACGTGTGAAATCTAGTCTATGCACTCTTTGATTTGCGTGTAGTCAAATAAATCGTTTCCCATATAAAGTTGAACCGCTTCATACACACTTTGCAGATTACTTGGCATCACAACAACACCACTTTGTTCTAAAAATTGTTCAATAATTGGAGGGTTATCATTCTCTGACCACTTCACATAGCTCAGAATCACTGGACAGTATTGGTAGATGTAACGTTGACGAGTCCTAAACAAACATTTCGAGCTGTAAACATAAAGAATAAAATGACTTTCTGCCGCTTTTAGAGTAAACACATTAAAAAACGTATTAATATGCGCCCCACCTTCAGGCAGTGGTCCGCGGAACGGGTACTAGTACCCGCCTCGCCTGACCAATAGCTTCAATTTATTTCGGTTTGACTATTAAAAAAACACACACTAGACGCTACTGGCGCATTGTCAATAGGTTGCAACTCGTATTGCTGCCTGCACATGCTGCGACACAAACGGTAACTGGTCAATGGTGTCCTAAATAAATCGCATATTCAACTTAAAGTTGCATGCACACGTTCGTATATTTTTGTTGCTATAATAACTTTACCGAAGAAAAATAAAACAATGCAATATAGCTATAGAAGGCAGCTCAAGTTATGCAGGTAAAAACAAGTTACAGGTAAAAAAAATAAAGCAGTCTACACATGCAGAGATACAACCGATAACGTGAACCGTGACTAGTCAATCGCGTTCTCTTTTGTGGTGCAGATGATTCTATAAAAAAACAATCAAAATACGTGATAGTTTAGCTGTAACAAATCGGTTGTCAGTTGTGCGTGTTGTCACACTTCTTCTTCTGTTGCCTCTCCTCGTAGAAGTTCGGTGATCATTTCCTCGAGCATATCCCTACCCTGGGCCACCATCGCGAATTCCGCATCCACGTGAACTTCCTCCTTCCGATGCCTCCATTTCCTTCGATTGCTCCTTGCGCAATCACCTGCACAATGCCATATTTATCTCTTTAGACAAAATCGCCTGATATTTACGTAGAAATAAATAAATAGGAGTGAAGATGGCAGCCCCGATGCTTACTGGGAGTGGAAAAAAGGAGAAGTCACTCATCCGCAGCGCTATTAATGGCATGTGAAGGGCGAGGGGCGCGGCATAAAAAATAATTGCGAAAACGCTATCAAAACTCCCGCGAAGCTCAACCACAATATAAATTATTAAATAAAAATATACAAAGACCCGATGTAGCAAATTAAAATTATTTCCGTAGCGCGCTTTATTTGTGATGGCTGTTTGAAAATAGCATTTACCCAACCAAAGAATAAATTATTTAAATATCAAATGTACGTATTAAAAATAAGTAAAATACTTGAGTGATTTTTACAGAACTCGGCGAAACCGGTCACCATGAAAGTGAAAAATCACTCGTGTATTTTACTTGTTTAAATATTAAAATGGAGTACCGTCTGTAAAAATATTAAAATAATTTTATGCGCAATGTGGTTTGAAGTTTTTAATATTTATTTGTAAAATTTATACTTGATAAAGAATACGAAATAATATAATAATAATATTTAACAAACATACTTTCTGTTGTAGATCTTGAATGTTGATGTTTTTATTAATACTTTTGATCAAATTTTCTTTAACTTACTTTTAAATCAAAATACACACTGCTTTGATTTAAAGTACTCTTTAGGATTATATTATATTTGAATTTTTTTATACTTTAAGATACAAAGTACGTATTGGGATTTAATAATAATCAAAACGTTTACTACTTTGATGGAAAGTACGAGTTGCGATCAAATACCATCGTTGTGACTAAAACAAGCCATAGAAATTATTATTAATACAACAAAAAACGACTCCTAAGATAGTCAGATATCTCACAGCTTCTTCTACAGAGTTGGTGACCATCTTTCATACCACACCCTGGGCCAGTCTTCTTCCTTTGCTATCCTTTTTATTGGATTTCTTTCCGGATGAATTGGATACCTCAAGCATTTTTCTATTTCTTTGCGCATCCTGGAGCAAGACGTCAACCCATGGTATTTTCGCCTTTTTTCAGGTTTGTCAGGAATGGTTGAGGTGGCACCAACTGCTCCAATCTCACGGTTGGAATGTAATCAGAGTTTGCAATGCTCTTTAGTCAGGAAGTACAAATTGGGAGTACGAAGTCACTACGTCGAAGGTACCAGAGGAGTGCTAAAGAGGTGACTAAGGTCGACTTATATAGGGTTTTTGTGCATTGTTGGTTCTCGTTACACGTGGAACGATTCATTCCTTTGCAGTTACTCACCGGAGACTGAGCTTTTGTGGATAAGAATGTGGGGTGATTGACATCGCCACAGTATCCTACAAAGTCACATTTCAAACTCCTCAAAACTCAATTTTTTTAAATTAAGCATTGAATTTGTTCACACGTGGATACATCTGCGTGTAATTATTATTTTTTGATTTTGTAAATTAGATTTGTGAAACGCAGACGCAACGACCGCGGCCCGCCCGTTCCACGCGGATAACGAGGGGCATTATGTTCGTTTAATACGGGCGATACGACCCCCCCTCCACCCGCCGCCCTGCGCCCCCGCCCCCGGCGAGCAGACATTACTGTGTGCAGGGGTGGCACTGGGCACCCCACGCGTCAACAAAACGTGGGACACGCAATCTTAAAACCGAATAAAACCTTCGGAAGATTCTCACATCTCGCATCTCACCGATCGGGCAATCTCCAGCCACCGGCGCAGATTCCGCATCCACGTGAACTTCCCCCTTCCAATGCCCCCATTTTCCTTTTATAATCGCCTGCCAAAGTAGCGGACCTTCCGCTTCTTCACCAGCGTCAAAAGTTGCCTTTCAATTCCTCGCACAGTGGCTGCCTCGAGTTGGACACTCGAGGCAGATTTAACGATTTAACTTGTATACAGGCAAATATCTTCTTCCTCTTTTGGGGTGTTTTATACACACGCAAAACCATTTGAAATAAAGGGACGCTGTACTTTATCTTCTTCTTCTTTTGCCTCTCCTCGTAGGAGGTTGGCTACCACTTGAAAATATCCCTATCCAATGTGGCTGCACTGGACTTCCTTTTTCCAATGCCCCTTTTTCCTTGGACAATCAGCTGGAGGATGCCATACTTATTGTTACGAAAAATGTGGCTAAAATAGCAGACCTTTCGCTTCTTTACCAACGTCAAGAGTGCGTTATGCGCAAGACTCTTTCATTTGTGACGGTCAACCCATGGATTCTCCTATACAGCCACATTTCTGCCACCTCTGAGCAGCTGTCTTGGGTGTCCAAGCTTCGACTCCATAAAGGGGAACCGAGACGACATAACACTTGGTGAATCTCCGGCGAGATTTAATAAAAAAATAATAATAACAATTTCATAACGCGGTTTCCGTTTAACAAAACTCCGTCAATTCGATTGGCTTTGATGCTGAACAACAACGATGTATGCTGAAGTCCGAAGACTGCGACGACGATCGTCGATGACGTCACAACGCTCGAAAGCGAATTCTTAATTTTTCGTAAAAAATGAACGCTTTAAAGGCAATTTTTTAATTGAAATTAAATAAAAATAAATCAACGTGATTTTAGGTATGTCTGAGTTTCACGCAGTTTGTACGAGGGTTGGCTGTAATGCAACGGTGGAAATATTGTATATTATACATATATATAAATATATATAAATATATACATGATTTTGTAATTGTTTTATTGTATATATATATATAATATATTAATAGTTTTATTGAGCGATGGTCACCGCGCCGTGGAGTCCCGCGGCTTGTTTTGAGGTTAGTTGTCAGTCGACGCGGGAAACTCGGTCCGGCGTGAAGTGAGCGGGAAAACACCCCTGGCTCTTCTTCTTCTTTCGATTTACGGCCCACGAATAAATCAATTAATAGCCAACAATAATCACACATAATTATTGAGGCTACTACGCGATTAAAAATAACATTAAAAATTATATAAATCGATTGTGTACATAAACAAATCAACTTTTGATAAAAAAAATAATAATACTTTTTTTTTTTAATTGTGTGAAACAGTTTTGTTTTTTTTTTTTTTGAAAAATGTTTTTAATAAAATAAAGGTGTTTTTTATTTAAATTTAATAAAATGCACCAAGACGGTCACAAATCATTTCTTATTAGAGATCTTCTTGGAGATGTGCTGCACGGGAAGGACACTAGCAGGGGTAATAATAATAATAATAATAATAATAATAATATTAATATATCTCCCCTATTTGGAATATTTTTGATGTTTTAATTATTCTATTACTAATATGATTAGGCCCATTAGTTCACACATAGAAGATGATCAAAGAAATTCTCAGAAAAATATCAACGTGATTTGTGTGGGATTTGAACCCACATCCCCTGGCTTACATGGCCGGTGTACTGACCCTTGTACTAACGAATCATATCAAATTTTAATTATTCAGTGCATGCTGAAAGTGGTCTTGTAAATCTGTATACACACAGTGGGAGAGGCTGCAGTCTGTATAAATATGTCTTTGGGGTAGCTTATATCTAGCGAAAAGGATATAATTACAATAAAATGATAAATAATAGTTACTCGGCTATTTTTATTGTTACAATGCTATTTATAAATTTTATCATAAAAATAAACGCCTACTTGATCTAATAACTTATACCTATTAAGCGAAATTATAGCTCCTTCAAAAAATGCAATAGTTATTTGAAAATTAGCTAATTAATGATTGTTGAAGGTCTGAACAGGGCGTTGAAATCTCCTAGCCAATTGGCTACTCACATTTGTTTACCAATATTATATTACGAGTAATTATTTTATTTTTTTCCTACTTATCGCCAAATATTGACATTACTGTACCTTTACTCGTATATTTAATGAAAAATTTCACAGCCCCATCGCAACACTTTTATTTATATTATTTACTGCATAGATAAAAAATATATTATTATTTTTTCTTTTTGATTATATTTTAGCTATTTATAAATGTTTTTTTAATCACTTATACGAGTATTCTCATTCAGATTTTTTGTTACTGTTTGCTTGTCACTTGTCGCTTTAGATGATTTTTGTTTTTTTTCTGGTTGTTAGTGATATTTATATTATAATTTGGGGATGCAAAAATTTACTTATCACCTGGATTAAACATATTTTTATTATTAAACTGGGTAAATAATTGAAATACTGTACTCTCCCCGCATTTCAAACGGCTCCGACGGCAAAAAGCCGTGGAAAATTTACATCTGCTTTACATAGCGGCGGTTCCTCTTCAGAGAGGCAAAAAAACACAAGACTTTACGTAGAAAAGGCTTACTTTTAAGGGTGACTGCTTGCATGTGGCTTAGTTTAATTATTTTTTGTATTTTTATGCAAAAAAACCGAGAGGCATCCTTATCCGGACCGACTGAATTGGGACACCCAAACACACTCGAGTGGTTGGAATATCCAGACAATTGATTCACACTTAAAACTATGAGAAAAATAATCTGAATTGGAACAGATTAATTGATCTTTCGTTTCGCTTGAATAATATTCTTGCACTTCCACAAGTATCGCAGCCCTCTGCTCTTTGCCAATTGAGCTACTGTGCCACTGAACTGAACGTGATTCTGTATCGTTGCATACAAGTGAGGAATCGACGTCTCTGTTTTTTGCTACATCTACACGATTTTTCTCGTCGTTTCACTTGTGAATTGATTGCCAAAATATATATTGTGTACACAATAAACCTGAATAGGTAAAACATTAAGATTTGATAAATATTACCGATGGAAATCATAAAAAATATTGCCGACGGCTAGAATTTTTTTGCGAAAATTCAATGCGGCTTTCGAATCTAATATCCAATTATCCGAACTCTATTTGCTGTGCAAAAATTATCCGAATGCAGTATAGTTTTGTTTATAATAATTATTTAATGAGTATTGTAAATATTTTAATGTTTTAAATGAATAACAACTTTTTACTTACTTGGTCATAATAATCTAAAATTTGAGTGAGCATTTTGACGCATATTGTTATAAAGAGGAAAGAGCTTATGTTATCTTGGTTATCGTGAAATTTAGAGACCGGTGCTTTGTGACGAGATGAGTCCAGAGACTTGCAGTCTTCAGGACATGTTTGAAGGATCCTTGGATCTATTAGGATGCTCTTACTTCGTCTACTCGTCTGCTCTGTGCCACAAAATGTGATAGAGGGCCGCAAGTGCGTCGTTTGATACTCTCTTTGTATATATAAATATATTAAGAATTAAATAAATATATTTATATTTAGCTCCATAAAACTCATAAGATTTAATTGTTAATTAGTTAAAACATACTAAAGTAAACCTACACGAGGTCTTCTAATAATAATGATCTTCTAAATCTTTCCGAATCTCCACATGAGTGTATATTTTTTTTATCAAACCCAAAGCCCAAATAATTTTAATATACTTATATGTGCGGTTTTTTTTTTAAATTTATTTATTTGTGAATTTTATTTGTATTTATTTATGAATGCCTCTCTAGTCAGTGGCGTGCGGTCCACAAAAGCAGAAAACCATTGAATATCTTATAAAAGTCTCAAATGAATAATTATAATAACAACGGAGTATGTATTTATTTTGTTGATGGACTGGTTTGATATGTGATATTTTGTGTTTAAATTATTCTTCTTTTGGTGCCTCTCCTCCTTCAGTTTTTCCTTGGACAATCAGAAGACCTTCCGCTTCTTTACCAACTCTTTCATGGAGCATTCTGTGCAAGACTCTCTCATTTGTGATTCGGTCAACCCATGGTGTTTTTATGGATTTTTTTCTATAGCCACAATTCTTCACATAGTAGCTGTCTTGAGTGTCCAAGCTTTATAAAATTATTAAAAATTTAAATCTAGTTTTTACTATGTGGTTCGGAAAGTAACTTCGAAAGACGATTTTCTTATAGTGAAAATATATTTTATTTATATATATTTTGTCCATTCTGGTCCAATACCTTTTGCAATATTTTTGGCAGTATCACGTTTATAATCGAGAGCTTTGAGATTAAACCTAGGCGTTTCAATTGAGCAAGAACTGTCGAATTCGATAAATTTAATCTTAAGAGTTGTTATTCGCTTTTATTGTGTATCTTCATCAGCTTCAACATTTTGCAAACCAATTTCGGCACTGGCATTCTGTCAATACATCTTTTCCATGTATATCACATAATTTTTTTCTTGCTTGAACAGCGTTTATACCTCATCGATAGTTATTATATTAAAACATGCCGAAAATGCCGATTTTTTACTTTCTCATTTGAAAGGGCACCAACTAAGAAACTACCGCGTAGAATCAATCAAAATTTTGTACCAGCAAGCTTTGCTATTTCAGTTATAAAATATTTTTTTTTGATAACGCGGCTTTAGTGTGACTGAAAAATACAATTAAACCATGTGGTGAAGAAAAAAAAAAAAAAAAAAACGAAATTACTTTCCGGACAACTTTATAGATTCACCCTGTATAGTATACTAGGAAGACCCTCCGTTCGTGCGGGACACGTCTTCGAGATTGGGGATGCCTCGTTGAACGACGGCTCGCTGGAAGACGGTAATTTGTCCCTCGGCCGGCACTTCAGCACGTCCGCCCGCGCCCCCGACCCCTTGACTTGCAAAACTCCCCATTACTAGACCCGGAATCGAAAATATGCCCATCGGCTAGGGCGCCTGCCCTTATTGGCACTTTTTATCAAATGCAAGTCTTTTTACACATTTTTCATGTTAATTGTCCATTGGAAGGAGGAAACTTACGTGGATGCGGAATTAACGCCAGTGCCTGGAAGTCGCATTATTAAAACTGACACAGGATAGAAATATGTCCTACGAGGAGAAGCATCAGAAGAAGAATAATTTAAATATATAATATCACATATTAAAGTGTTATTTAATAATGCAAACTAGGTGCTGATTATACGCAATATATTCGATGAAATTGTCACCAATCTTCTATGGGGAGAGACATTAGAAGAAGAAGTGACTATAGTCAGTGAAAACGTTGTAATATTGCCAATTCATGCTGAGCCAGCGTTCATGGTTTTGTGTAGTGGGTCTGCTGCCCAATAGCATCATTATATAATCCATTACCGATCCTTTACACACGCTCAGGGCACATAATGCCAGCATTACAGGCATGAACACTGCCCATTGAACACTTCATAAATATATTTAAATTATTGGTTGTATTGAATAGCAAGTACGGCTTTTGCAACTTTCCCCCTCGCGTATTGTAGAAGAGATCTTCACATGCGGGGGTAAAAAATATATATATATATTCGGGAACAAGTGAAATGAAATTGTTTTATTTTTTGTGCCCCCCCCTCGGCGGTCCTCGCCCCCGCCACTGGAGATCGCAGCGGGATTTTAATTGCGCGCCCCGATAATGGCCGCGGACATGTCGATGGTCGTTTCGGCCTTGTTAGCGATGCCATCTTCAGGGCGACGTACCGGGAGCGGCGGGCGGTTCAGAAATCAAGTGCCAGCGCGTCTATCCGCCAGTGGCGTGCGGTGGGTCCAAAATCAACCCAAGCAGCTTTTTGTAAATATAGGTATATATATTTATATATATATATATATATATATATATATATATATATATATATATATATATATATATATATATATATATATATATATATATATATATATATATATATATATATATATATATATATATATATATATATATTTATTATTATTTTTTTTTTTTTTCAAATAATGATAACAAATAGTTGTTTAATGTAAACGCTGTGTTCTTTAGTTGTTATGCCGTTACCGGGGCCGAAAAATTACAACTTCAAAGAAATGCGGCGTAACACCCAAGAATACATACACACTATACACACACTATATTAAATACATACAATCTACTCTCTGAGCAGTATTTTATATTATTTTGATAATTTAAACCACAAAATTAGGTATATATTTTAACCCTCCTATAACGTGGTACTCTTATAACACGGTTTTCATATAACGCGGTGCTAAAAGGGATTGCGATTTAACTTGTATGTTTGTTTTACAAGTACACATTGCAATACAACTGTCTTCAACAAATATCTTCTTCCTCTTTTTGGGTGTTTTATACATACGCAAAACCATTTAAAATAAAGGGACGCTGTACTTAATCTTCTTTTGCCTCTCCTCGTAAGAGGTTGGCGACCACTTGAAAATATCTCGATCCAATGCGGCTGCACTTCCGATCTCCAGCCACTGGACTTCCTTCTTCCAATGCCCCTTTTTCGTTGGACATGGCCAAAAAATTTGGATGTGGCCAAAATAGCAGACCTTTCGCTTCTTTACCAACGTCAAGAGTGCGTTCTGTGCAAGACTCTTTCATTTGTGACGGTCAACCCATGGTGTTTTAAGAATTCTCCTATACAGCCGCATTTCTGCCACCTCTGAGCAGCTGTCTTGGGTGTCCAAGCTTCGACTCCATAAAGGAGAACTGAGGCGACATAACACTTGGTGAATCTCCCTCCTTTATGATACGTAATAATTGTAAAAATATCATTATTGAAAACACAAAAGACAGTCACTCGTCCACTTGAGCGAATTGAATGCACCAGACAGTCTCCTCATCCGTCAGACAATCAGCGAGCAATTTGCATTGATCCCGGGGATTCCCCTAATGGGCGGGGAGACACCGCGAGGGGCGATAAATCGACTGAATCGGGGCTGATTACTGCAGCGGGGACTCCCCGTTGTGATTGTGATTGTTGCAGGAGGGCCCGAGCTCCGAAAGATTGGTTTAATTGAACAGTGATCACCAATTGACAACCCCCCCTCCAAGCTAACTTATAAATTAAACGTACACAGTTGAAACAACACTCCTCTTCAACGGGTGCCTCTCTTCAGAGGAGATTGGCGACCATCTTACATATTCACGCTGAGCCGGTGTTTATCGTTTTCTTAAGGAGAATAGTGCAGTGGGTCCTTCTGCACTTCGAAGGAAAAGTCTGCTGCCCAATAGCATTATTATATAAGGCGTTTAGATCAAGTCCACCTCTCCATCCAGGGTACAGAATAGCATCCATGCACGAGCAACACAACGAGGAGAGCTGGGAGGAACAGCACTAAATAAATAATTTAAATAATGATAAAGATAACTTTGTATTCTTTCTTCACTTTGAGTTTATTATATATATATTTTTTTGCATGACTAGTTTCGACCATCGGATTGGTCATCATCAGATGCATAACTAAACAGTTTAGTTATGCATCTGATGATGACCAAGTCTGTTGGTCGAAACTAGTCATGCAAAAAAATATATATAATAAACTCAAAGTGAAGAAAGAATACAAAGTTATTTTTATCATTATAAAAAAAATGGATCTTCACCAATCAAATGCCTTGTCCCTCATCAAGAAATAATTAAAAAATATATTATATTGGAATTACGCCATTTTTTTCTGTCAATAATATTAAATATATCAATGTGTATGATGTATTTAGTCACGTCAGTGGCGTGCGGCGAGTCTACAAACAAGACAAGCTGCTTTGCTCGCCAATTCTTTTATGAGCCTAATAAATCATACAAATTACTTATTGTATCGAAAAATATCACCACGAGTGTATTTTATATATAATCTAAGCGCAATTTTTATAAAATAATTGTACAAAAATGCTTGTTGTGATTTTTATAGGACTAGCATTGCCGGAGTGCTTTTTTTGTTTGGGGCACATCGCAGAGAGCATTGCTTTTGTTATCAAAATCAAACCATATTATTATTTTGATTTAGGCACATTGCTTGTCTTCACCGAACGCCACTGATATATATGTATATATTTTTTTAATAATTTTTTTAATAAAACGGTGAATATAAATCGAATACCCCATCAATAAACAATGGACGCCCCTCCGCCCCGCGGCAACCTGCTGCTGTGGAGGAGTTATTATTTATGGTCGTATCTTGTCGGCGCGGGGACTCCCGAGGACTCTCGCGCACGCGGCCATAGACAATCCCTCTCGAGGGTTCCCCTCTGCCGTCGGAAAGGGTTCCGCGCGGCATTGAATGCGCGGGTTTAATTGAGCGGGGCGGGCACGCAGTTTGTGCATATCGATACGGAACACCATTATTTAGGTGCTTGAACATCACTCTCGTGATTCGGAATAGTCATTAATCGTGCATTGAGAAATGACCGGGGCATATTGCCGACCATAAGTGCTTTTATGCGGTGGATACATTCTATAGAAAATCACATAAAAAAAACGCCATTACTTTAAAATATCACGAAAAGGTTTTTCTTTGAAAATATGGGGCGGTTTCTTGGCTGCTTGAAGTGCTGGGACCATCTTCGTGGATTTGCTATGTAATATAATTTATTTAATATCCCTGATAATGCTCCCAGCACTTCAAGCAGCTCACACTTGGGACTAGAACTAAATTCTATATACACAGTAAATTTCTGACCTGTTGATAGAAAATTATGCACGACTTTTGTGCACCATTGCAGCGTGCGCCTGTGCGATGCAAATTCGGTTAAAAAAAATAAATAAATATGAGCCTAATTTGCGTAGTTTCCCCGGAGTGGCCGCCGCGCTAATTGTCAGTCTGAATGTTGCCAGTGTGGGCCGGGGACTCCCCGCGGGCCGATTAGCCTGTGCGGGTATTCACCGCCACACGTGCCGCGCGATCAGCTGCGATTATGCATACGGAAACGTGACGTCACTCGTGCGGCACGTAATCAGCCCTCCAGGAGAGGCCCGAGTGCCAACTATGCCGGGGCGCGCCCCAACTAGGACTCGAGTGGACGAGGAGTCTCGAGACGCGGCTGCTTCGTTCGCAATGGACTCGCTCAATTAAAAAACATTGAAGACGGCTGCACACGCTGCGACGCGGCAGACAACCGAATGGTGACTGGCATATTTTGTTATTACTTTTATGTTGCTTGTTGACTATGGGTGTAGATCAAAAGGCTGGCGAAATGTTTGCGTATTCGTTTATTAAGATGAGGGACAAGACAGAATTATACGTGGTTACTGGTCGTGTGTCTGCGTCTCTCTGTGGTGGGTTGCGTTATCGCTGGGGTTGTAGGGTTGTTGTAAAGTTAGAAAGTCTCTACCTGCGGTAGAGGCAGAGCTTAACAAGTCAAATATTGTAGCGGTGTATTTGCACTGACCGCTACATTACTAATATGATTAGGCACATTAGTTCATGCATAGAAGATGATTTAAAGAAACTCTCAGAAAAATATCATCGTGATTTGTGTGGGATTTGAACACACATCCCTTGGCTTACATGGCCGGTGTACTAACCTTTGTACTAACGAATCACGTTTCTTTAAATCATCTTCTTTGTATGAACTAATGTGCCTAATCATATTAGTAATAATATAATAAACCCGTAATGGGTAATAAATACGCATCTGATTGACGTTTAATAAAAAAATCGACATAGCATATTTTGCGTTATTTTAAGTGCCTCTCCTCAGCGGAAGTTGGCGACCGTTTCACTGAGCACACCGCAGTTTTATATTAGATCTGATACTGCAGAAACAATACCACCTCGACAAGGTGCTTCTAGAGCACATTTATTCCAAGTCCACTATTCAATTACTGATCCTTTACACACGCTCAGGATATCATCCATGCACGAGCAACAGAATGGAGAGAGCGGGGAGATAATATACTTGGTATAAAATTTGACTGACTTGAGTCTAACAAGAAAGCCGCCTGCACACGCAGAATGCATTCATCGGCTTTGGGAAACGTTGTAATTAAATTTATCGATGAAATGGTCACATATGAGGAGAGGCATTAGAAGAAGAATAATAATGATATTACCAACGTTTATGCTTTGGCGCTGAGGCCGTCTTCACCAAAGACAAATAAACACACTTCTAAAACACTGTGCAACGTTTTGTTATAGTACAGTAATACCTCGATACAACGGACCGTTGTTTAACGGACTTCGGATATAACGGACAAAAAATAAACACGTTTCAATTGCGAAAAACTTGAATCCCTTTAAGTGGGATTACTGAAAGCAAGCGCGTCGATATTTTGAACCTATTTTTATATAACAGACTTTCGGCTTTAACGGACACCCCCTCCCCCCAATCAGTCCGTTATATCGAGGTTTTACTGTACATAAAAAAATCGCCCAGATGATCTGGACCCGAATGCGTCCATTGATGTAAGGCAGATAAACAACTCCCCGGGGCTCTGCGCGGCGTTTCGTTGAGTTAAAAGAGCCCCGAGGCCCGTGAAGGGGCACGGATAAAGCAGGCTTTATAAGCGGGGCGCGCTCCATGAGGCGCGGAGGCTCTCCGGCATGGCCGCGGGCCTAATTATCACTTGACAGCCATTTGCGAAGAGCTGGCCCTCTCGCCAGGTCGGCGGCTCCTCATTTAGCGCACCCGAGGGAAACAAGATCGCACATAACTCACCATTTTTGCTTCTTCGCGTGCCTCTCGCCATGCTCATGTCCTCGGGTCCTTCTGCCCCGCAGTTTTTTTTTTTTTATATATTCAGCGTTATTTCAAGGAACATATCGTTCCATGCCCACTGCTCCATTACTGATCCTTTACGCACGCTCAGGGCACAGAATGCCAGTCATGCACAAGAAACAGAGCAGCGTGATTATTGTGTATACAATTCGCTTTATTCGCACATGAAACGGAGTAAAAAATCATCGAGGTGTGGTTCGAATCCACACCAGGGCCTCTAGCCAATTATACTATATTAGCTATATAAATAATAATAAATCATTTTGACAGTGAAAACTTGGTGGAATTCCATTTTAATAGCTGTCATATTCAAGTGATGTCAAATCTTCATTATTTACCCATACAGGTTTAAAATGAATTTTGATGTTTTCCCGATTGGTAGATTCGCACTAATCACCCATACAGGCTCGCTGTGTAATCAATATGAGGGTTTTGTTTTTTCTAACGCCTCAAAACCTCAGTAATATTGTTTTTTTTTAACAAGATTATTTGCGGTTGTCGGTGAGTTGCCCTGCCGCCCGGGGGCTCCAGTTAACGATGCCTCCCGAGGCGCGGCTTTAATTCTTTACAATCAGGCACGAGTGGTGCCTGAGGGGGGCGCCGGGAGGGCCGGGGGGGGCGGGGGGATCCCCCCCCCCCCCTCGTGGAGATCAGGCCGTCTTTCAGCCGGAAAACTTCCACGGCTTTTCAATTTAATTAAAAATTCGTGTTATCGAGTATCAAAAACGATATGAAAAGCAATGCTACGTTTCGGTACCGGCACTCAGGCTGCTTTGTGAATTTCCGCAGGCTTATTGAAGACGAAGTTCTCTGATGATGGCAAGGGCGACCCGGGCGCGCGGGTCCGCCGCAGCGGTTCCCAAACGCCGGCCAGCGACTCCTCCGCGGACGACATATCGGTGGGGGACTACAGCAACGTCTCCGCCGCCTCCATCAGCCCCGAGGACTTCCGCGGCTTCCCCGCAGCGGGGCGCAGGACCAGCGGCTCCTTCGACGTCTACGCCAACACGGCCGAGGAGATCGAGGACATGGCGCGGAGGTCCTACGAGCAGAGCACCAGGATGCACCAGCTGAGCGCCGTCGGGAGGATGTCCGACTCGGTGTACGGGCACTCGCTGGAGCTGGCGAAGAGCTCCATCCAGAACCACCTCCTCGGCTTCACGTCCACGGCACTGGCGTCTCCCGTCCAGCAGAGCAGCGCCGACTCGGAAGGTGCTCCTCTCTACCTTATCATATCTCTGATGCACGCTTTCTCAAAGTCGCTGATAAATTATTGTTGGTGTTTGAAACAGGAAACGGAAGGGGCCGAAAACCACGCAGGAGGCGCACGGCCTTCACGCACGCACAGTTGGCTTACCTAGAGAGGAAGTTCCGCTGCCAGAAGTACCTGTCCGTGGCTGACAGGGGAGACGTGGCAGATGCCCTCAGCCTCTCCGAGACGCAGGTCAAGACCTGGTACCAGAACAGGAGGTGAGAGACGACGCGCGAGCATGTTGAGGAAGGTTTCGTGTTGATGTTCGGTGTCTGTGTTCCAGGACGAAGTGGAAGCGTCAGAACCAGCTGAGGCTCGAGCAGCTGCGCCAGCAGTCTGGAGGTGGAGCTCCTTCCGCAGACAAGACCCTCGGGGGGCCATGCTGCCCCTTGCTGTCGCAAGCAGCCGCCATCTTCCGCAACGTGGCGTACATCGGCCATGGCTGCCCCATGTAGACTCCAGGTCCGACACCACTAACTAACTAACTAACCGAACCATCCGACTAACCTAACCGATTGAAATCAGAAAAGCATTGCTAAAACGCAGTGGCGTGCGGTGGATTAAAAATCAAAGCAAGCTGTTTTATTCACGAGTGTATAACACATACGTTTTTTATTTAAACACGCGCCCCACTGCTTAAATGACCACTAACCTTTATCTGAGATTTGCACGAAAAATTCTAACCTATCAGTTATATATTTATATCGTTTCAAATGCTTTTTGTATTTGTAAATACAGACGTAATGCAGCTTTCTGTTTCTACTGTGAAGTCATTTGTTACACTAGATCTACGCACAGCATGACTTATTGACGTCATAGTGTTTATTTCAGGTTGTTTGAAGTAAAGAGTGTTCAATCATAAAATAAACAATGAATATAGTTTTGTAAATATTCAGGAGCGTTTTTACGTAGATCTTGTAGAGCGAGTGACTCGCGCGGCGCGGCTAGTATCCGTTATTGCGATCCAACAATGTGGCGCGCGAGGTTTGCTGAAATCGCGCATATGGGGTCTAAAAACTCGCCGCCGGCAGCAAATTTAAGACCCTAGGGTCTAACGTTTCGGGGAGAGTCCAAACACTCACGACTCGGGTCTGAATAAATGCCATATGTATTTATTTTTATATTTTTATTTTGCGTCCCGCGTGTCGATTTTAGATTTAAACTTCGTAATCGTGAAATGTTTTTTTTTACTTAAAATAAAAAAAAACAAATAAAACACACGGACGAGCAGACAGTGTCAATAAAGTAAGTAAATGAATAAATTCAATACAATACACTCACACGCGGTGTTGAAGAGAAGATTCCGGAAGCCAAACGATAAAAACACCACTATGACGTGTAGTCGGATATTTTCGACGTGCATGGCGTGTAGTCAGGTCATTCGTGCACACTTAGATGTTTAAATGTTTAGATAAAATGTGATTATTGTAAAAATGTATAAAATGTATATTTGTAAAACTGTAAAAATAAAATAGTGCTTAGAATATTCAACGGTGGTTTTATATATTGTGCGTCCGAAAAATGGTAAAATTTTTGCATACCTGCTGTATACTTTTTAATTCAAGACATAATTCATTAATTATAAAAGTGAGCAGTAGGTTATAATCATTTTGTATAAATCGCACGCCACTGCACTCTAATATAACATACATTAAATCACTCTGTGTTTGGTGCAATTGCTTAAGGCAGTTTCTCCCAGCCTTTTAATTAATTTAATTGTCACTTTATTTTTATATATCGAAAGTTGTTTTTAGTATGAGTATTGAAAAAACTATAAATTGTATTTATCTATTTTTTATTATTTAATTAACGTCCATTTTCAGGGTAAAATAAAATCTTGAAGATGTTGAAAAATTGGATAAAATGACGTCTTTTCAAAACCAAAGTTTGTTAAAGATTTTTTTTTTTTTAATTTTTAAATTAATAAGACGCACATGGTTTATATTTAATCTTTCAATTTCAATTGAAAAAAAGACTTCTAAATGTTTAGGATTCTTGGAAAATGTACCGGACGAATCTCCAAATTCCTACACTTCAATCGGAAAAACACATATTTATCATATTAATAGTAAATGTATAAGAAATAAAAATATATTGTGTTCGGAAGAAGGGATGTATCAAACTTTTTGCATTTAAATATTTTTGATTGGTGCAGTCGATTTTTCGCAAAACGGACTAGAAAATGATCAAAAAAAACTCGATTATGGGACCTAGACCCTTAAGCGGTCTACACGCGCTGCAACACGACCGACAACCGAACTGTAACTTATAAATAGAGTCTACATTTTTGTTGTTGCTTCAGGCACAACTGTACTGCACAAACTATTGATTTATTACAAATCAGTAGAGATGCCACGTGTGTAGGGCGCTTCAGACATCGAAAGGCAATCAGTCTGTTGTATTTTGCGTATTTAATGTTATTCATAAGCCGCCTACACACGCGTTATACACATATCATCGTTAGCGATATTTTCAAGCTGCCTACACGTGTTACACCGCAACCGAAAACCGCTGTGTATTAATCAAATAGTGTCTGTTAACTTTGAGTGTTTTCGATTGTTGGTTATGTCGCATCGCGTGTAGGCTGCCTCGCGTTCTGGGGGCATAATAAACGCAGCGCGAAGTGGCCTAATGACGCGGCTCGCTCCCGCCGGTGTTGCCTGGTGCAAATTAAATAAACAAGGCGGTGTAAAGCGGCCGGGGGCGGGGGCGGCCGTGATTGCTCGTTAATCCGCCCGCAGCTTCGCTCCGCCCACCCAGCTGAGGTGACCGTCGTTCGAAATAAACTCCCGGGACTAAACATGCTGCACCTCACAAAAAACATAAATGTTGCCATAACACATATTTGAATCGCGTTTTCCTCAAAAATTTGCCCTACGAGACCAAAGCACATTGATCAAATATGTACGAAATAAGATCCTCGAACTCTGCACTTCGTATTAAAAATGTTTAAACACTTGCAAATCACAGGTGTTTTTTTTTTTTCATCGGTTCCACACTAGCATGTGACGGTTGAAATTTTCGCCGGTGTCCCCCGTCGGAGAGGCGTGACGTCACAGCTCAGTGTAATTGCAGGTTAAGTCTGTCCCACAAGCGGCCGTGATTGGTCGCATAATTTGTGCAAATTGGCTTAAGGGGGGGAGCGCGAGGCTCTAACACGCGGCGTGCTGACACGCGAAAACACAACTTCAACTTATAATCCACTACAAATACTGTGTATTCATAATACATTTGTGATTATTTTTAACTTGGTGTAACGATAATATGTCGTCAATTAAAAAACGCATTTTTTATAAATTAAATTTTGAATCAATCATTAATCATACAATCGTTGTTTGTAAAGCGGAAATAACGTTTAAATAAAAATTAGCTATAAAACAAAAAAAAAATAAATAAAATTGAGCTTAAAACGCAAATATTAATTTTAAGAATATTTAATATATATTTAAGAAAAATATTTAATTAAAAGTAAAAATTTTGAAGTTGTTTAATATTGTCATAACCTCAAAAAAATTTGAGGTTATGACAATATTAACACCGACTCACTTACAACAAAAATATATATTTTATATATACTGTTATTATAGTCGACGAATGGCCCCCAGTCTCCCCTTTTCAGATGATGGTATAGCTTTACAGACCACTTACAGAGAATGTAACGAGTTGGTAATATGTCACACAAAGGGAGGCGGAAAGTCGCTTCCCTCGAGTCATATTTGCGCCCAGCTCGGAGAAGTTATATTGGGAAGCCCCGAGTTTCCAAACAAATTAAACACACGCACTCTTCTTTAAACCTCCGGCTAGTTGAGTACGAACTTTTCACCTTTATATTCGAAATATTATACAATCGCGTTCACGTTGTACAAATGACCTTGGAAATATTCAACAAGGAAAGTTGGTGAAATTGATAGCTTAACATGCTTTAATCAAAATAATAAGGCTGTGGCACAAAACGGGAAGAAATTCATTGTCAAAAGTTGTCCACAGTGATAGCACAAGTTAATATAAAGATAAATGCCAGAGCAACAAAGTGTGGCTTTACCGCGAGTTAGCAAGCAAGCAAATCTGCCGCAGATTACAGAGGCAAATTGTTGCAAATTCGGAATCACAGCTCACCCTTGCCTCGGGGTGGTCCCGGGGTGGTCCCGGGGTGGTCCCGGGGTGGTCCCCGAGCTGGTCCCCACCGCTCCCGCGTGTACTCGGTCCGAAACCAAACGCGAAAACCGACTTCCCCTACTACTACTGATCCCTTTGATGGGTCCATTTTCGAGCTTTTTTTGATAATTTTAGAAAATATTTTTCGCACAAACTGCTGTAACAATAAAAAAATTTAAATGCCAAAAGTTAGATACATTCCTTCTTTTACAGATAAGATTTTTTTTATTTCATATAAACATACTTTTGACATGATAAATATGTGTTTTCCCGATTGAAGTTTAGGCATTTTGAGATTATTATGACCGACGGATCTAGAACCCTGAGCGTTTAGGTGTCTTTTTTTTATTGAAATTAAAAGATTGCATATTTTTTAGGAAAAGAAGGAACGTATATAACTTTTGGCAATTAAATTTTTTCTATTGGTGCGGTAAATTTTAAGCAAAATATTTTTTTAATTATCAAAAAACTCGAAAATGGACAGCGATACAACTGAACTATTAGCGTCCTAACTGCGTTATCTTTATTGAATAAACCATAAAAATCTATATAGATTTATAAGTCTTGGGTGTTTTGAAGCTTCTTTTACTCTATTGTGGAAAAAATGGCTTAGAACCACTTCTCTGGTCCTGCTCTTCAAGCATCACCCAAGACAGAGGTCATGCTCTGAGGTCGTGTCCCTACACTTCCTATATTTCTACTATTCCTTACACTGCACTATGAGAACATAATTCAATCAACTATTGATTAAACTGTGATAATACTTCTTCTTCTTCATAAAGAGCATCTCCTCAGAGCATATACTCATGCTGGGCCAGTGTTCATAGTTTTCTAAGGGGATAATAGCATTTCCTTTCCTTACAAAGTATAATTCTTCATATACACAATATGATCACATTGATCTCCCCTGCGAATATTCTGCCTTCTACAGTATACGCACGCATAATAAAATAATAACTACACAGTAGTTGTGTTATAATAATTTAAAATAACGACTCAACATTGATTCGTCAAAGGCTATAATAAGTCTCTCAATCCCTCTTCAATTTGCAAATAATAGTCATCAGTTCAATTTTAAGCTCCCCCTTCGTTTACTTCGCGCGATGTCTACCGCCCGAGTCCTCCTGACAATACTGGCAAATACACTTTTCGCACGGGTAAAACTCAATCACTATCTCGTCGAAAAGACCCATTGAGGACTGCTGGAACTGTGGCGGGCTCACTGGACCCTTCGCCCCCGGGGGGCGTGGGCGAGGGGTTACATTTTCAAATTGATTGTTTTGCATGAATCGGCTCGTCTGCGCCGGCAATTAGCAATCGGCACCCATTCGGAAGTTGTAATTTACGTTGTTTTGTGCGGGGACCGTCGCCGTTTGGAATAAACCGAACATAAAGCGGGGCTGATTACACAAACGCCCTGATCAAAGCCGCCTCGGGGCTAAGTGAGGGGGCGCCGGCTCGGGGGCTAATGGGGCACAATCATAACACCACTTATTCAACTCAGTTGCTTGCTTGTTTAAACTCGCAACAACAATACTTGCTATACAATTTAATATAAACAAAAATACAAATCATTTTTTTGACAAATTGTTAATTTATATTTTAAAATTTGCGTTTAAAAATTACATGAATTTTAATTAAATTGCTTTGTTTAATTCGTAACCAATTAATTATCATATACCACGACAAATTTTTAGGTATTTTATAGAAGCTATTGGGTTTTTATTATCTATCTAGAAGCTTGGATAGAGTAGTCTGCTGTCCATGAAAGTGACTATAGACAGGACCAACTAGTTTATTTGTAGGTACCACGGTAGATATCACAAAAGAATTAATAAAAACCCTAAGACTGAAATTATTTCAAATATTATGGTCTTTATTTGCAGTCTATTGAGTCAAATCCACTATAAATACAATCCCCAATCAATGAAGCGCAAAAATCATTTTCTAAATAGACGCCAAAGTGAATCAATAATACTTCTAATATCTAATATCAATACATTAAATATTTAAAATATAAAAATAATTAATTAATAATAAAGCGGTTTAGAAGCTGTTTTTATATCTATATTTTAAATATAACAATTTTAATGTTTAATTATTTTGAGCTGGCTGTGATTTTATATATTTATATTTTACACTTCTGGCAACACTGTCAACAAAAAACATATGCTTGAAAAGTTAAGCCGCGAAATCAGAACTGTCAAAATATAAAAAACTTGTTTACGAACCATCGCATTATACATATTCACCATGAAAGGGCCCGATAATAGTGAGGATTACCAGATAAAACTGGCGAGGAAGTACCTCAAGATGAAGATATTGGAAGACAACCTGACGTTTCGCGGCCACGAGCAGCAGAGAGCCCATGTCTTTGATTTGCTGTCGAGAACTCTCGAGGCAGGCGAGTCAAACTCCGCTCTCATCATTGGACCGCGGGGCTCAGGAAAAACCACGGTAATGTCTCGAATTTAATATAATTATAACAAATATTTTATTATCTTCACTTCTACAAATTAAATATGTTAGATTTGCTTTAATCGATGTTTTAAGGCAGATCAGATGTAAGCTTATTAAGCATCATGCATTGCTTAATAGATTTGACTTTGGCTTCAATGGCACAAAATTTTGAAGTTGGGACGTAAGTAAATTTAGACTGTTAAAGCAATATCCATGGCATGTAATCTTCAAAACTATGAGCATTGCTATGCCCTAAAAAGAAAACACATTTTTTGCAAGGCGTTGACTAATGGTTTTTTTGCAGCTTGTGAACTCTGTGCTGAGAGAGCTGAACCAGCGCCCGGACCTGGAGGCAGACTCCATTGTGGTGCGCCTCAGCGGTCTGCTACACACGGATGACAAGCTCGCGCTTAAAGCCATCACTAGTCAGGTAATACTTACATCTTTACTTATTCAATGAAAGGCAATTTATTAAATGAAGCCAGTGGACCTATTTTCTATGCGAGTCACACTTTGATTAATATTTTTAAAACCGCACTATAATCCGGTAGTAGCAGTGTGCTCGCTAATTGATCATGATCACGATCACAACCAATTCAAATTTGTGTGGAAACTTATTCTTGTGTAGTGAAAGATCTTTGCAGTTCTTAAATCATTTATTAATAATGTAATTTTTTTGATTATTCTAGATGTCCTTAGAGAATGCGATAGGGGACCGAGTATTTGGATCCTTTGCGGAGAACCTGGCGTTCCTGCTGTCGTGCCTGCGCTCTGGGGCAGACCGGCGCTGCCGCAGCGTGCTATTCTTTCTTGAGGAGTTCCACGTGTTTTGCCGAGCCCACGGCAGCCAGACGTTGCTCTATAATCTGTTTGATATAGCGCAGAGTCGGCAGGCTCCCATCTGCGTCATAGGTTAGTTGTACACATATGTATTGAAAAATTTTTCAAGAAACTATTAGTTAGCCTTTTATTAGCTAGATAACTATTTAACTATTCTCAGTAATGCATTTTTGTGTTTCTCTTAAGGTATAACGTGTCGACTAGACGTCATTGAATTATTAGAAAAGCGAGTCAAATCCAGGTTCTCCCATCGCCAAATATTCATTTTCCCGAATGAATCTCCAGAACACGGACCTTCGCCATTCGAAACCAGAATGAATCTATTCCGTTGTCTTCTCTCCCTGCCCAGCGAGATCAGCAAACCAAAGAAACATTCAAAAGACTCGGAGACGTCAAACGATGAAGACGATGATGAAAACCATTCCAAAAATAAAAGCGTCAATACATTGAGACTGGAAGACTCCCTCTCCGAGTTCCTCGTATTGAAAAATGATGCCAAACAAAAGGGTGTCAAAACAAATGGGAATGATTTACGAAAAAATTCTACTGATTCGTTGAATGTTGTTAACGCTGGAAAAGATCCGGATGATTCTGAAGGGGAGGCAGCTGGAGATGGCTTTGGAATTCCCCACGAAGTGCTGGCGGGCTGCAACACCAGCTGGAAGGATTTCCGCGAACTGGATCCCATCTTTGTTTCATTTTGGAATGAGAATATCGAAGGAGTAAGCAAAGACTTCGGCGTCAGAGACGTACTCGAGAAGATGTATGAGATCGATGTTAGCGAGCAGGTTTTCAGAAATCTACTGGTACGTGTAATATTTTATTTTCTGCCTAATACATACTTTTTTTTGTTATTTACTTAAAATTTATGATTATTGTTACATTGCTCGTTTTGAATGGAGAAAATATAATGCATATTAGTATGAGTAAAATCTTCTTCTAGGCGTAAAGAGCCCAGACGAGATAATCTGTCTTCATACAGTTCCAGCTGGTGTGTAAGCTGTCCGGGCGGCATCCGCAGCTCGAAGCGGCGGATGTGGTGGCCACGTGCTCGGCGCAGCTGCACTTCGACGAAAAAGTGTGCTTGCTGACCTCACTGTCCATTCTAGAGCTGTCGCTGCTCATCGCCATGAAGCACCAGACCGACATCTTCGACGGCCAGCCCATGAACTTCCAGATGGTTCTCAGCAGGTCAATATCAATTGTCATCATCCATTTTATTGTAGATGAATCCTCCATATTGACACCGGAGTGAATCGATACCGATTCCCTGAGGTTTTATGCAGCACAGCGCTTCACCAGGACAGTGTCATCTATTCACATTCTCTGAAAATTGTCCTTTCAACAACATTGCAAGGAATGGGATCCATTGCAGTTGACGCTCTGGACTTCCAGCAAGGTTCACGAAGCTTCTTGTTAAGGATCTGGGTTTATCGGGAAAGCTGGTGGCTTGAGTCTGAATTTAAGCTGTTAAGCTTTATAGTTCGGTGACAAGTAAAGTTGCTTATGACAAGCTTGTCCATATTGCAAATGAAGTTACGGCATCACATTGGCACGTCTCACACCGCATAAAACGTTTATACTTTCCCATTTCAGATACACCAAGTTTGCTAACTGCAACTCATCATCCCAGTCGGTGCCTCGAGCTGTGATCCTGAAGGCCTTCGAGCACCTCATCTCACTGGAGCTGGTGCTGCCTTGCGGCTCCGGGCTGCGGCAGAAGGAATACCAGCTGCACCGCCTGGCCATCACTCCGTCGCAGATCTCGGAAGCCGTTCGTTTATATCGGGCTCTGCCCACGGAGATAATTCAGTGGGCCGCGAGCTCGCTTGTATAAAATAAATACGAAAAGTTTTTGTGTTGATCTGAAATTGAACTTTTGAGGAGGGGATAAACAAACAACTCGTAATTAAAATAAATTTTGTAAATATATATTTGATAAAATATTTATAAAAGTTCATTACAAAGAGTTAGCACCGTTCAAGCAATTATCACTAATAGTTTGTGAGTATAAAAGATGTTTTTTAAACAACAATTATTATTAAATCATAAAGAATACAGTTAATGGAATAATAAAATAATTAAACCGTTGTTATGTGAAATTTAAACAATCCAATGCTTTTTTTATTTTTGGAAGCTTGTACAAATAAGCAACTGCAGCTAAAAGCAGACATTGCGTGTCAGCTCGCCGTGAAAACTTGCTCAAAAATATCGTTGCAAGCTGCGCTAAGTTCTGAACTCTAAGTCCGTTAGACTTCTAGGTATCCTTAAAATAATTAAACACGCTGGTTGTCGAGAATGAATAGCGTGAAATTGCTTAAAATTTCACAAAACACGTGGTTGTTTCTATGCTTAAAATAACAGGTATCGAAGCAAAAAATTAAACTGAAATAGATAATTTTATTTCGAGCTTCCAATACCTTCTATTATTAATGTTTCATGGCAAATATTTATCTAATGTACAGGAGATTTATAATAAATTTTTACAAAAGTAAATTATGTTTCTGATAAAAAAAATAGCTAGGTTTTTTGTATACGTGAGTCACAGGGTAACACGCTGACTGCTGGCAAAGTCTGCATACTATCGGAGCACATATTAAGCGCCATTAAAAAACCAATTTGTAGTTAACGACTTGAGCAATTTGTATCTCGCGTGTAAATAAAATCTCGTGAATTTTAACCAGCAGCAGTGAGCGTGTCACACAATCGGCATGTCAAAAAAACACACAGTTTACTTTTGATCAAAAGCAACATACTCTTGCCACTAACTAGCACGTGGCTGGCTTTCAGACATTGACGGAGGGTTTGCAGCTCTGGCGGGTGAATTTATGTTTGATGTTATTGACATAAACCTGCTACCGTTTGTTAATGTCAGTAAAAAGTTAATTTTTTACTGACATTGATATTTATGCATCGTTACAAATATATAATAGAGACTTTACTTTGTAAACTCCATATCTATAACACGTCTCCTAATAAATAAACATAATTTTTTCTAAACAAAACAAAATAGATTTCACAAAACCCAAAAGCATTCTTTCTCATTTATGAATAATTAAGTACATATTTTGCAATCACAAAAATCACCACTGCTTTTGATACAAAGAGAAATAAGCGATTACGATTAGCCTTTGCGTAATCTCCTAGACGATTGGCTAATCGTATTTGATTGTAAAAACATGGAGTATAAAAAATTAAACCAGTCGTTGATACCGAAAAAAAAATATTTTACTCATATTTTTACTAAATCATTTTAATAATCGACATCTCTCATGCTGCGGAATACCGGTGGTTAGGAAAAATTCTACTCATCGCTGTCGGGTCAGTCTAGCGGAACTTGAAGAGTTCTCCATTTTGATCTGCCCTGAGAGCTGAATCCCAAATTGACTTTAATCTAGATAATGGAATGGCATCAAGTGTCTAATAAGGATTCAGATTATGGAGGAGGCTGGTGGCCCCATTCCTTGATCGAGTATCAAATACCATACTTGTAGTCTTCTATCAGACGCCAAGAGTGGTCACATTGCTTGGTGGAGATATTGAAGGTTTAAAATATTTATATTTAAATTATTGACACGCTAGATATGTTTCTTGCAGTTTTAAGATGCATCTGAAAGAAGCCACCGTGTTTCGGTCGGCTTCTGCGTTCGTGCATAACCTCAGCGGGTCAGCCACCAGTGGAATGGACGGAAGGTTAAACGTAAAGTTCACGCGGAATAGATATTTCCTACAAGGTTTGGCACATATTAGTTATTTTTAACAAACTTAAAACTAAAGGCGAGTTAGTGCACGTCTGCATTGTGTTAGTTCGTGTTATTGGGCCTAATGAGAAAATATTGTTCACTCGTATAGTACGACATTCCAAGTAGTCTGTATACACGACTTGGATCCATAATCGTTATAATTAAAGGTTGTATATATGCGTGTTACACAGGCACACAACATATTCATAGCGCGTCTCTGAAGTCCCGTGTGACATGCAGATATCGTCACGCCTTTAATAAAGATTATGATTTTGTCCACCGCGAGCCGTTGCTGCAAACTCAAGCATTATTTAGCATAGCATCAAAGAAAACTCCGTCATACTAAACGAGTGAACCTATAGGCTAAGTATGGGTTAGTTTCATAGAAAAATAAAGAGAAAACCTCCACAAATATGGAAGACTCGCCGCTATCGTTCAACGGTAAAATGGAACAGCCCATCGAATATCTTACTGGGGAAAACGAATCGTCCAGCGTGGCAACTCTTGGCGGGAGGGGGCCCCGGTACGGGCTGGGCCGCATTATACCGACGAACAAGTGGGCGAGGTCTTCCGTTAAGAAAAAATACCCCGAATAATGAAGGACAGCTTACGAAACTTTTGATTCGAACTTATCTAGATTCACGCTATCGTAATGTACAATTTCATCCGAAAAATAATTTATAACCGGGCTTACCGCATTTATTATTCAATAGGCTAAACCAAAAGTATAATCTAATACCTTGACTTTCTAAGCAGCCTGTATGGAAACCGAGCAGAAACATTTAAGCGGTCAAGAGTCTACTCCAGATTAGATCTAGCCAATTCAAAATATTAACACACGGTAAGCCCATACAACTAATCCATCCGAAACGATCCTAACATAGTTTTTTTTTTTGCTGGCGATGCAGACTGAAGTGATGCTGAGTCGGCAGTGTCTGTCGGAGCGCTAGATCAGGCAGTTGGTGCACTGCTGTGGTATTTAAGTATTATTTTTTAAGGCAGTTGAGTTTGGGGCTTGGTGGAGAGTTGGTTCGTTCACTGACGCGGCCACCCCTTGGTTGCTTGGAACGTCCTCACTTCAGATGATGTGAATGTTGCCATATGCTGGTGAGTGCCTGAAAAAAAAAAAAACGTTTATTATTTAACATTTTGACCACGATTAAAATTAAACCAAAAGCTTGCAACATTTAATCTAATTAATTAATGCGATTATTTTGGAACAGTTGTTAATCAACAAGAAACATTAAACTTAGCCATACGTTTAAATATAAGTATCCAGTGGCAAATGTTAAAACACTGCATGCTTTAAACAATCTTGATTGAAGCCATACAACATTTTATAGCTGCTCGCACAAAACCTTTAACATGGCCAAATTTCTGACCCATCAGAATATTTTATTATTACCGACGTCATCGCATTAGGATAAATGTTTTTTTGTAAATAGACTGAGAATGTGGTGCATAAATTTATGTACCTTGCATGGCGGCGTGCCTCCTGACAGGGCGCGGCGTCTCCTCCTCCTCAGAGGGCTCTCCCTGGTCTTGCGCTGCCCAACGCTCGGTGAACTCGCTGGCTGAGCGCACGAGCGACGGTTGAGACAAGGAGCGCTGCAGGGACCGCTGGCTCGCCGTCCTGAAAGTATAATACAATACCTCAAGGGCTGAACTTTGCACGCTCAAGACATTCCACTCTGACAAATATATTGATCTGACAGACATTCATTTTTCTCTTATTTTGTCTGGAGGTGAAATGTGTGATTTTGAATAAGTTGCTCCATACCTGGGGATGCGGAAGTCCTGCTCGCCATCGCTGTCAGTGTCGTCATAGAAGCGCTGGGAAAGGGGGCGGCCCATGGAGGCCTCGGACTGGCTATCCACGTCCATGCGTGCATAGTCCACCATCATCTCCGACATGGATCTGAAAAGACAAAATTATATGCAATTAAAAAATACAAAAATTTATATAATTTAAATTTATTATAAATCGACGAAAACTGATTTGCAGTAATATTGTAAATATTAGTAGTTTTAAGTCAAAATTACCTCATGTCGACGTGGTCACTGCGGTAACTGGAGCGGGAGGTTCGCCGCGACGGCGAGGAGGCGAGGGGTGCCCGTGGCGTGCGGCTGGAAGTGCCCCCGTCACTATCGTACTCATACAGCGTGGGCAAGGAGCTGCGGCGAGAGCGGGTGTCCCAGTCCGACTTCTTGCGGTATCGGCCGCCCTGCAAACAACCCCGGTTTATTTAGCATGCCTAAAACGCTTACTTCTCGTTATAGAACTAATAAAGATTGATAAAACTTGTTACCCCTGTTGAACACCAATACGATTCTTCATCAGATAATCTTATACTGACCTAATTCTTTACGTTTTGTAATAAACAATTTATTTCTGTTTCAATGATCATGCGTTTTTCTCCAAAATGAATAATATTTGCTTCCAGAGTCAAATATTTGTAAACTTCGAGTAAACCAATTTAAAAAATATATCAAGGAAGTTGAATACACTCGTTGAAATTTTAGTGCTGAAGAAGTTACCTTGGGACGATCGGTGGGTTGGGCGAGGATGCGGATGATGACATCCCACTTGTGCTGTGGGAAAAGCGTGCTGTAACGCTGGTCCTCACTGACGCGCAGGAAGTCCTCGCGCTGCACGCACTCGGACAGCGCATGACGCAGCTCTGAACGGCTGGTGATGATCTGCTGCCAGCGCGTGCGCTCCTCTGTCGTCAAGATCTCATGGTCTTCCAGTTCAGATGACACCTGAAATTGTATTTATATAATTGTATAAAACATGTATTTATAACACTTAGAAAATGGGTACTGTTGACTACATTAAATGTTATCCTTTACATTAATTGCAACCATCAAAAAAGTTGTAGTCTATATATACTCAAAAAAAATAAGTATTCCATCAGCACCAAATATATAATTTCCGTTCAACTGCCATGGCAATACATAAATGTGGTCTTAGAAAGGTTCTTATTGTGATAGGTAAACAAGTATAGCTGCAAGGTTTCACTCACATCATCCTGTGGTTCGGGGCGCAGCACCCGGATGAGCACGTCCCAGTTGACGGGCACTGGGGCAGCCACTCCGGCTGCCTCCAGGGCGTCCTCGGAGTACAGCGGGTTTCTGGCAGGCGGCAACTCTGGCAGCACAGGTAATCCTATGTTGCCCACCAGATTCGGAGAAAAGAGAGCTGGACCAGCCGATTCTAAAACAACAAAATGAATATAATATCAATAAGAAAAAAAATCATTTTTAGCTTTCTATTTGTTACGTGTGTCTTTTAGGTCACTTTTACCACATCTTGTAAGAATTAACTATTCATATTACCTCACCTTAAATGTCTCCCACTCATTGAGTAAAGATAATAAAAAGCCTGGCAGAGCCACACATTGAAAAGGATTAGAAACAAGTATGTTTGCATTTACACAATACAGAAGATTGCTTGAAATAATAATGATTAGGGCATACCGATAAAGGTCTGTGGAGCGGGGGTCGCTGGTGGTTCGGAGACGGTCATGCCGCTGGCGCTGGACACGTCTGAAAAGTCCTCCCAGCGCTGGTCATGTGGCTGGAGGTTGCGGATGGTGACATCCCAGTGGGCAGGCACCGGGCGAGGCGCGGCGCGGTACTGAGTGACGAGACGGCGGTGCCTCTCCACATCCTCCACGGTCTTCTTCTCAGTGATGGTGCGGAGGAACACATCATCCACCATGTGGGCAGTTATCTCAGGCTTCCTGAAATTTTTACAAAATAATTATATATGATACAGTTTTTCTCTCGATAAGTGTTCAAAATAAACTCATTCAACCGTGCGTATTTTGAAAACTATTTGGAGTGCTGGTTTACTGACCTTGCAGGCAGTATAGGTGTCTCCGGCATGGGCTCCAAGCTCTCCAGTTGCATCTCTTCAGGAACTGTCTGCACCGGTGGTAGAGGAGCAGGGCGCTGTAATTCCAGCAACCGCATTAATCATACATATCCATGGCTGTTGAGCTCTCTACTTCTAACAATGTTTACTTCAAAAGTCTCTACAATGTGGTATGCATGCAAAATTAAAACTGAGTTAGTTTGAAGAGTGAAACACCGCCAAATATAATAAAAGTTGTCAAATAACCCTTAATCACTAACTGAGTCTGGAGGAGTGCGTACCTTGACAGAGAACATCTTGCTGTGCGAGTCATCCATGAGCTCGGTAATGGAGTGCGTGTCGGTCATCTCTGTGTTTAGGGAGGCGATTGAGCGCGGGCGCTGCGCCACCACCTGGTCCGTTGAGTCCCATTCCTGGAAACAAACAAATAATCCAAATGCCAAAATGATCCATTTGATAATACTACAGGCATAGTAATTTTGAATTGAGGCTGAACACAATTATTAAAGAAAACAAATTGATATGAATATTTCGTATTTCATTCAAGACCCCCTATTATCAATGAAACGTGGTAAACGAGTATAGTTACCTGAGCGTTCTTGCGTACGATGCGAGAGTACAGAGGCGGAGGCTGGGCCACGCGGCGAGGCGGAGCGGGCAGGGCTGGCGGCGGGGGAGGCTCTTCACGCTGCTCCTCGATGGTGGACAGGTTGCGGTCAGATCTGCAATGAAAATTCGTAAAATATCAAGTTGTATTGTGACAAATGCAACGTCACTTTAAATCACTTAAAATTGATAGTCAGCGGCATTGTGATATTCGGAATGTAACAAGACCAGGTTAGGTTGGGTTTAATACAGTCAAACAGGCCCTGTGTTTCTCAATAGACCTAGAAAAGTAGGGTCATAGGAGTTGCGGATTGGATAAATAGCTCGTCACACAAGGGATCTAATCATAAACAGGTTCGCGTAATATCTTCACTGTATTGAGTTTTATTTGAGGAACAAATACAAAATTGGGAAACTCACCGTTTACTAAGACAAAATGTTTGGACTGATTAAAATACTACTATATAAAGAAATAATCAGTATTACTGGCCAAAGAGGCCGGTTATGGTTTTTTTTTTTAAAACCAAAGTGTATTGCGGGCAGTTACCTTATGCTCGTGTCGTCACTCATGCGGTCTGGCGGGGAAGGCGGCGCACGGCGCACTCTCACTTGAACGTCAAATGCCGGGGGCGTTGGAGCCTTGGTGACTAGTCGCGCGGCTGACATCTGCATCTCACTGTGGTCTCCGAAGCCTAGAGGACAATGCAAAATAAAATTAATATAAGGGCCACGTCTTTAGTGAACTGTTTTAGTATTGCAATGATACTTTCATCAAAAGATCACATCATATTCTATGGAATATTGCTATATACAATTTTCTTTTAAATGTAAGTTCTGAAGACGTACCACTAAAATGTGCATAAAAGATCATTACTACATAATGCAATGAGTCGATTCCCAAAAATAACAATAAGAGCCAAAAGTTGGCATTGTTGTTTTCTGTTCTGTACCTTCACTCTCGCTGGCGGAGCGTCCGTAAGAGCTGAGGGGCAATGAGCGTGTATCCACGTCCACTCCGACTTCGGAGTGCGATTCACTGGGATAGTCTGATGGCAGGGAGCTGGAACTCGGCCCGGCGTCTTCTGAACCTGACACGCTAGCGCCCGCTACAGCTACACGCGCTCGTGGAATCTTCACGCCTTCGAACACGGACAGGTTACCTGGAAACAACATCAGATTATCAAGGCTATGTTATATTTCAATATTTTGAAGAAATAAGCCCGGAGTACTGTAGTGCTTTAAATATAACACTGGCGGACTAACCCTTCAAGAGCACCTTCCAATTGAAAGCCAAGTTATGGATGGTTACAATACGTACCTAAACTGCTGCCTGACAACTTGGTAATCTCAGAGCCCTCGCGGGAGTAGGGAAGGCGGTAGTGCGGAGGTAGGCTGCGGCGACGCAAGCACAGGTACGACACGCCCAGGCCCAGCAGCAACAGTGTCAGGAACAGGATGGCGCAGATGATGAGCAGGATCTGGATGCCTTTGAGTGGGGGCTCGATCGGTACTACCGGGACAATCTCCTCCAGACTGCAAGCAGAAAAAAATTGTATCACAGCGGTTCTGAGATGAATTTATGGAATGCAGAAACGAATAGAGCTAGTTTTAAATTTATTTTAATTGTCATCATTGCATTGCCACCTAAGGTTGCAGATCAGAAAGGAGCTTACATGGGGGCGGGCAGCGCAGGAGGTAGGGGCGTGACGGGAGGCGGGTACCGGCACACCACCGTGATGACCTCGTCTCCGTCCATCTCCAGCCCCGGGTGGAAGCGCACCACGATGTTGTTGGTGAACACCCGCAGTGGCTCCTGAAACATCCAATCAACACTTATTAGTAGTAAGCTCAAATAATCTCATCAGCAATCAAGCGAGCTGCCGATACACGAAACGGTGCTTGCAGCACATTTGGTTTTTAAGTATGTTCGTAGGTTTTGGCAACTGTTGTTATTCAATGATTTTGTGGTTTCTACTTTATGTTTTTTTACATCCCAGTACTGGATCTCAGAAGATGTCTGGAAATCCCCGGAGATGGTCCCAGATAATTGGAAGACAAAAAATATCAAGCAGCTCAACACCCGAGATGCCACAAAATCAACATTTATTGCAGTTATTTAAACAATTTGGCTTTTTCATAACTTCTATTTTTATTTCTTGCTTTTTTTGTATTGCAGTAAGTATTTCTCATCATTTTGCTTGTGTGGGGGACGTGGAACTGCAGAGCCCTTCTTATTAACTAGAATTTGCACAGAAGCATACCTGTCTCGTACCGCATCCCTTGAGAGGCAGCTCCAGGCGATAGCTGTGGGCCCCCTTGCCGGAGACATGGCACGCCGAGTTGCGGTCGAAGTCTGCATAGGCGATGCCAAAGAACTTATCATTGAATTTCAGCTCCACCTGAAATCGGTTTAAACCATCCTTTATTTTTATGCCACTTATTAAAAAGTTGAGGATTATTGAACATTCACGGGCATTGTACGGCTTTCCTTTGTTGCAAGAAGGCCGGGTCGGAGTAATAAACCTCAGACAATCCTAATGCTTCCTGTACATAGACAATTCTTAAAATAACAGGTAAGCCTACATACAAGTATGATATATATATACATCAGAGACGTTCTGTTCGATCACAGAATTCCACGGCGTCTTAATAGTGTTTTTAAGATTCATATTAAATAAAATGAGGACATGATTAATTTATTCATGTTTCATTCTAATCTTGATTTATTAAATTTTACTTTGTAAATAAGCTATGAAAAATATTTGCACATTTCTGTTGAGTGTTTGCATAAAATAACAGTTAACAGTAAAAATACCGTTGTGTTTATGTTTTTGGCTAATTTCTAATATTTTTTTAATATATAAATGGGAAATCAATAGCTCTGTGTTTTAAAATAGCAATAAAGGATAATAGTAACAACAAATATTTAATATTTGTGATTTTGAATTTTTTTATTCGCTGATGATCAAATATTTATCAAGAGTCGATAGATCGGTTATACACTTGCTTATAACAATTTTAATTCTCTCTCAGCTACAAGATCACGGGTGGCTGAAAGGACTTGGGCATCAGCCAGGAGGTGCAGCTTAGAATTCCACATGTATCTTTGTTTTATGTGTTAGTCGATTATTTTAAAAACGTGTTTTTAAGAGAGTAAGCGACCTGCATGGAGCCGGCGGCACAGTTGAGGGCCGCTTTCGTTCGGTTGAGGAATATCACCGGGCTCAAGTCGTCCAATTTCGTGACCTGAAAACACGAGAAATCATATAAAACAACTGAGGTAGGGGTCTAAGCATCTCACTCTGGGAGGGTCGGGGGCTGCGATGGCAGAAAACAAGATAAAAAGTAGCTTCGCTCATCTCTATGCACAGATCTTTGATTTACAAGATGGATCTGATTATAATTATAAATTTCAGCGGCATTTTGCTTTATTGAAAAAGAGACTTGATGTTAAGCTTAAGTTAACATCCAAGGAAATAAGTTCTCTCCGGACTCCACTCGTTTCTATGCACAGGTCGCACAGACCTGGTTTTAATCAAAGATTTCTTTATCAAAAGAATAAAAAGTTAAGTCATGATCCAATATGGAAACAGTAAATTGCTTATTACCTTTCCATCCAGGACTGTCTGCTCCGGCAGCCCGTCTCCCTGGTACTCCACGTTGTTGGCCTGCGAGGCATAGTTGCTCTGCCCTGCGCTTCCTCCCAGCGCGCACGCCACCAGCAGCGCGACGAGCCCGCCGCACCGCATCCTCACTGAAACACCCAAGGGTACAATCAGCTCTCCGTCTCACGAGCCAGAAACCATCAGAGTACCAGTGTTTGATGCCTCCTATAACTAACGTTCGACTTGTTTCACAAACGAGAGGAGGGGAGTGTGTGCGGCGGCCGCAAAAAGTTTGGAAGCCTTGGCACTTGACACGCGTCATGGTTTCTTCGAATCCGAACGACTGGCCAATAGCGTCCTCTTTTGCGTTGTTTACCCAAATTAACATTATTAAAAAAAAGCATCCAAAATACGAGAACGCTTCGGATGATTACAAAGCGGTGGTCGAAGAAATGGCCGCGAGCGAAAAACTCGCTCTGACGTCATTGTTTGGAACACGAAAAAATTTGAATAAAAAAAAAAACAAATGAAGTATCTTTTGTTTTATCTGTCAGTTTGTTTCTGGTGTGATTAATTATAATTATTTGATATTGCTGTTTTAACGGTAGTCCGGGGTGGTTTTGATGTAATAGTGAGGTTTTCTATTTTGCTTACAGCACGCGGCGGCGTGTTGTTTTCGATTATCCGCGCATCACCGCGACGTGTAATTTGCGCGCCGCGTGCGTGTAGAGCCTCACGCGTGACGTGAAAGTATTATTGTCTATGCTGGTGCGTAAAGGCAGAGATAACGACATCGGTCATGCTCTGCGTAAGAAAATCGAAAATAAGGAAGGCGTCAAGGTAATACTGTTTATGTAATATATAATAAATATATCATTAAATTAAAATACATGTAGTTTATTCAACATTTTTGTTCAAAAATTGATAATAAGAAAGGAGACGAGGAATCATTTTGCGCGTGTGAAAAACATTCGTGTGGTGTGGAAAAAAAATACCTTCTATAAAGAAAGTAAACATAACGATATTCAAAGAGCTTCTAATCGAAAACACGTATGGGTTCATATATCTATAAATTATTGATCTGAAAATTAGAAAGGAGTCGTGTGGCGTGGAAAAATAATTTGATCCCCGCTTGAAGAAAGTAAATATGGCGGTGTCGGTAGAGTTCCGCTCGGCGAACTTGTAATCGAAAATAAGAATGGGTTTCCTCCGTCTATATCATATATTTATAAATGATAGGTCGCATTTCAAGCAAATGGGGCACTTTTAATCGCCAGCAGAACAATGCAATGTCTCGTCTTGGTCGTGTGAAAAATTCGCATGATGGCCAAAAAAAAGGCGCTCGCCAGCACAGTTAAAATGATAATATTCCAGTACATGTTGTATCTCTGCATTTATACACATCAGTGGTGTGCGTCGAGTCCACGTGCAAGGCAAGCAGTTCTATTCACCGAATTTAAATAAGCCTAGTAAATTCACGCAAACATATGGTGTTACTCCTCCAAGATTTTTTTTTTCATAAATTTAACTAAACTGTGATCACAGAAGTCATCGATCATCGGTCGCTTTCGAGTATTATAAATATATATATATATATATATATATATACATATTAATCTAAATTATACGAACCCGCCAGGCGTGCGAGCAATTGTATTATTAGTTTTATTTCTGTGTACAAAAGAGAAAAACCCAATTTACTTGCACTATACAATACATACTTTTTCTTATTTGAAAAATGATAGCCGAGTTAATACAAAGAGAATAAAATGGATGACTTTCATTTTTTCATTCTTTAAAATAAATACCAGGAGCGAAGCCGAAACTTCGGGAAAAAAATAAAAATAAATCACTAAGTAAAGATTTTCCGCTCCGAAGCTAAGCACGCTTGCTTCGTGTTGAAAAAAATACTTTATTAAGGTGTTTCTAGGTTCGAAAGAAAAGGAAGCGATTGAAGAAAAAGCCTCTCTGATGGCATAAAACAACGCCTCTGGAGACGCACGGAGTCGGACACAGTCGCAGTTGGTTCTGACTGCTACCAAACGCATGTCTCTCTGCCTCTTCCCTCCTAGACCGTGTTGCTGTTGTGCCATCTGAGCCGGGTCTTTCAAGGCGATAATCCTATTAGAGTTCGCTACAGTTTTTCCAATCCTCACTGGATTTTAAGTATGAATTGAAATACCATGTGTAATCGGTGATTATGCTAATATTTCGGGAGGGGCGCCACGACCGCCACAAGGTGACCCGCGACAGGACGTGACGTCACGTGACGTCACGTCCTGTCGCATGATGACTCGGCTGACTCAGCGACCAGCTCGGGGACGAGATCCCTCCCGAGAATCACCTCTTCGATTGTTCTGCCATCCTAGTGGGTGCTTCACACACGAGCAATGCGCGATAGCCAATTATCTTCTTCCTCTTCTGATCCTTCTCCTCGTATGAGGTTGGCGACCACTTCCTCGAACATATCCCTATCCTGGGCCAGTCTCACCAAGTCGGCCGCACTTCCGATCTCCACCCATTTTTGCTTCGACTCCATAAAACAGAACTGAGACGACATAACATTTGGTGAATCTCCAGCGAGATTTCAGGCTTCGACCAACTGCCCAAATACCTAAATCTTTTAACTCTCTCCACAACTTTGCAGTCGATTATATAAACTATTCAATATTTAGATATAGTTGTGTTGGGAGGTCCATCGCTCTGCTCGAGACCGTATTTTTTTGCCGTCGTTACAACACAGCGGCGCGCGGTCGGTACGGCCCCGAGAGAAAGTCAAGCGAGCGGGCAAGGAATGCATGGGCGGGCGTGACGCAACGGCCGCCCATTCTGCCCGCTCCATTACTGCATCGATGCCTTGCAGCTCACCTCTTGTTGGAGTAACCTTCGGGCGAGAACAGCATCTGTTCAGAACAGTTTGGCGAAACCGGTCACCAATAAAAATTAACATGTGAAAAAATCTTTACAATGTGTATTCTTCTTCATCGGCATATACTCATGCTGAGCCAGTGTAGTGGGATTATAAAAATATATAATCATAGGTCTGTCGCACGTTTATGATCACCCTGTATACAGAGATTGTGATAGCAAAAAAATAATAAAAATACCGCTTGTGTTAAGTGCCTCGAAAATGAATACCAAATGACTTATTTGCATAAAGTCTGCATCGCGATGAACGATTTGACGATATAGATACGCTTCCAGCGCATAAAAACCGAATTACGTGACCAATGCAATAAAAAGCGCGAGGAGTCCGAGACGAAGTTTCCTTTTCGATCGACTCGCCGTCGGTTTGATTGCACCGGTTGGGGATTCGCTTGCCGTGTTGCCGAGCCAAAAAATACTACACAAAAAAAATTGTCTATGACCTTCTATAGTTGGTGTTTTCAAAACATTAGAAATGCTCGAAAAAACGATCGAAGTCTTCCAGTCGTTGCTTGAGAACGCTTATGCTCTTCTGGTTGCAAGTTGTGTCGCAGCGTGTGTAGACGGCTGCAGACCCATGACGGTTTTTTTTATGCGCCACGCACGTATATAGACGTGCAACACGTCCAGCCAATAGCAATACGACTTGAGCAAAAACATTTAAAGGTACAGGTGCGCAAAGTTAAAGGTACGCCTTCAGTCCGGAGAACTGCTCGCGCAGCATCACACCGTCGAAAGTTGACTCGGCGTCTCCTTGACGACGGCGGTGTCATTCCTCTGCGAAACGTTCGCCGTGCCGGGGAAGCTGACATTTCGCGGAGGCGCCTCGGCCGGTCCGCCCCCGGCCCCGCCGGCCCCGCAACCGGTTTCTCGGATTTTTAGCAGCGAAGTTGGTGCAAGGCGATGACGCCAGACCTTCGCTTCTCGGCGACGTCTGGTTTCATCACGGAATTCTTAAAAAAAACACAGTTACTCGAATGATACTATTTTGACTGTGACCTCACCGCTGAACCGTCAAACGGCTGAATGCTGGAGACGTACCACTGCGCGCACGTCTTACGCTGCTACGAAAACTACCTATCGATAAGTTTCAACAATCATAGTCTACATATGAACCAATGTGCCCAGGCCAACCGATAAACGGAAGTGATTCGTTAGTACAAGGGTTAGTACACCGGCCTTGTAAGCCAGGGGATGTGGGTTCAAATCCCACACATATCACGATGATATTTTTCTGAGAGTTTCTTTAAATCATCTTATCTGTATGAACTAATATGCTTAATCATATTAGTAATCTATATATATAAAACACTAAAAATGTTTGTTAGTCCGCTATAGGCTTTGAAACCGTACGACCGACGAGCACCACACCGTGTTTATTTGAAAGCCAAAAATACCGAGAGTAATCTAGACCACTAAAATTATAAAAATTGATTATCAAATTTGGTTTATTCAATTAAGAAAAATCCCATACAAAAGTTTCCAATTCATAAAAGGAACTGCCATTTTCGCGTATTGCATATACGCGAAAATGTCTTGAAGCTGGCTGCCTGCATGGCTACCAATCGAGAAATACTGATATTGATGTTTGTAAATATTAGAATGAACTTGCCGTTACAGGCTGCCGAACTTACGGAACAGAATTAGGTCGATTTTTGATATTTTCCATGCAAAAATTTTCAACATCTGTAAAGTGGACATCGTTCCTCGCAAAAAATTGAAAAAAGATCATTGTGAAGATCGCGCGGACAGATCGTACGGACTTTCAAAACAAAATCACTATCTGTCATTCACAACGTGTTTTATCATAATGAGTTTGTCTGTTTATATATGGGAAAAAAATTATTATACGAAAATATTCGTATTACAAGTTTCGTCTATTGAAAAAATTATTCCAACTCAAATCGACATCGATCTTATTTATATCTGCTGAACACCCGAATCAACGTGAAGATCTGATACTTTTTGACGTTGTTTGTAAGAACATCACGGCCCATGCGGAGTGTTGCATATGAATTCGCCTTGCATAAAAGACGGCAAATGCACGAAAAGATATCCACGCGATTTGATCGATGAAACTCAAACTGGTCTACGAAAGCCAGAAGATGGAGGATACACCACGACCATTAAATTAAGAAACGTCGATATTGACATTGATAACATATGGATAGTTCCATACAGTCCAATACTGTAAAAAACATTTCAATCATATATCAATGTGGAACACTGCAACTCCGTGAAATTCATATGCAAGGACATATGCAAATATGTTAACAAAGGCAGTGATATGGCAGTGTTTGAGCTTTCAAATCGAAACTATGAAATCACTCAATTTCAGATGGGTCGCAGTAATGAAGCTGTCTGGCGAATTCTTGGTTTCAGTATTCACGAACGATATCCAACTGTTCAATCCAATCTTGCTGTTCATTTAGAAAACGGTCAACGTGTTTATTTTACTGAAAAAAAATGTCGAAGAACGAGGAGCACATCTACAATAATTTTGCGAAAACATTGCTGCATAATGAAGTTCCAAAATAGAGTCAACTATCCAATAGAGATTTTTAACTCTTTGGAACCATCTGGAATGTCACCACACATCTTAACTTTAAAAGTTGGTTCACCATAGATGCTTATTAGCAACTTAGATCCACCTAAATTGTGCAACGGAACAAGACTTGCTGTTAAAAAACTATCGCCACGTAGTTAATGAAAAAATCTTTGTTTACACACCTACCGAAAAAACTCAATACATTGTTTATCCGCTAGCATTAAGATAAAAATTAAAAAATATTTATTTATTTATTTAGCGTAGTAGCACACGCCGGGTATCATTTTTGGTTATCAAAAAAATATATATATCAAAAAATGCCACCGAAAAGAGCTGCAATTGGAAAAAGTACAGCTGATGCGAAACGAAAAAGAGCCGAAAGAGCAGCCGAAACTGCCGGAAAACGAAAAGTGCGTACAGAGTCAAATAGGTTGAAAGAGCGGCAGTCAAGAGCTGTAGAAACACCAGAACAACATGAAGCACGTCTAGAACAAGTTCGAATCAGACCTACCACAGCAAGAGCTGCTGAAACTCCTCAACAACATGAAAACAGGCTTAAAGGTTATCAGATACGTGCGGTTAAATCGATACAAAGAATCGATTTTCAGTTGGTGGCATTCAATTATGACAAAGACTGCGACTACAGTAATCATCCGAATGTTGTAATTGGGCCGATGAGCTCTCTTTGTTTGTACTGCCATGCACTGAAATTTCAAAAGGAATCAACCGGTTGAAAAAGCCGGAAAAGCCAAGTTGTCAACGCTGGTTGACCCGCCAGAACCGCTTAAAGCTACGTTTCTGACAACACAGCGTTGTCCAAGCATTTGGAAAACATTCGGAGATACAATCCCTGGTGAGGATGGATATCCGAAATACAGACGACGAAAGCCAGAAGATGGAGGATTCACCACCACCATTAAAGTAAGAAACGTTGATATTGACATTGATTCCTGGTCTGGTATTCACGAATGAAATTGAAAAAATATGAAATTCCTGGTTTCAGTATTCACGAATGATACCCAACTTTTCAACATCTTGCTGTTCATTTAGAAAACGAACAACGTGTTTATTTTACTGAAAAAAAAGCCGAATAACGAGCAGCACAGCCACAATAATTTTGCGAAAAATTGCATGAACAATCCAATAGAGTTTTTTAACTCTTTGGAACCATCTGGAATGTCACCACACATCTTAACTTTAAAAGTTGGTTCACCATAGATGCTCATACGCAACTTAGATCCACCTAAATTGTGCTGTTGTAATAACTATCAACAAGGCTCATGGCCAATCGCTAAGTATTGCTGGTTTGAACATAGAAAATTCCTGTTTTTCGCAAAATTCCTGTTATGTTGCGTTTAGAGTTGGAACGCCGAAAAGACTATGTTTACACACCTACCGAAAAAACTCGATATATCCGCTAGCATTAAGATAAAAAGTTAATAAATAAACAAAATTTCATTTTTTTTTTCGAACAAATAAAAAAAGTATTTTATTTCTTTATTTAGCGCAGTAGAACGCGCCGGGTATCCGCTAGTAATATAATAAACCCGTAATGGGTAATATATACGCATCTGATTGACGTCCGATCCAAAAAATAGACAAAACTAAAAGTATTTAGACATAATTTGTTTAATTATAACAAAAATAATTTTTATATTATTAATTGATTTATTTGACCAAGAGATCACCGAATAATTGTGAGGTATGCATTGTTTGCACAATTGTTATAAATTTTATTGAGTGTACCGGTTGTGTGTGAATTAATTATAACTATATAAACAAGTAAGCGTTGGATATACTCATCGCTAATTATTATTTTTCATTCAATTATTTGCGCTATTAAAAAAAAAAAAAAAAACAACAGATGAGAGTAAAAATATAAAAATAATCAATATTTCTGACAGAGAGTACTTGGTGGAATTCCATTTTAATATTTTTGATGAAATACTTGACTTTGATAATGCCAACGTGAAAGGTTGGCGAAACCGGTCATCAATATAAAAAAAAAATCACTCGAGTATTTTATTTATAATACAACTGAATATGGACGCAAGATTTGAATATGTCGCCATTTTTGCAGTAAAGTTTTGGGAACACTTAAAAAAAAAAAACAATTCGACAGCTGACAGTACAGTGTCTTCATTAATGAACATTTCATTATTGAACGATTCATTTAATAAAATAACAATCAATAGACTAAAAACTGCGTTAATTTTGGAACATCTTTATGTATGTATATATATATATATATATATATATATATATATATATATATATATATATATATATATATATATGTGTGTATATATATATATATATATATTTTTTTTTTTGTACTGGCAACATCGTATCTGTCAACCTCCGGGCGGGCGGTAGAAATTGAGAAAAGGCCAATAGACAATAAAGTAAAAAGCGGCGTGGAGTCGCACGGCGCGTGGGAGGGCCGCGGGGGTCAATGCTGCGCCTCCGCGGGACAATGGCGCGGGAAATCGGAAAGAGAAAACAACATGGCCGCCGCGCCATTGGATCGGCGCGTCTGCCCTCTCGCTGGACTTTCCCTGCGATGTTTTTCGAGGCGATCGCTCGTTTCCAGCCAAGATGCTTGATTTGTTAGTATAAAGCATGAAACAGTCTTTTGCTTTGCTTTACTTTTTTTTTTTTTTTTTTCATATTAAAAAAAAAAAAACAAGAAAGTTAAGAGGGAATATCCGACCTCTTCCCAGACATTCCCTGCGGCTTTAGTTAATTTATTTATAAGGCGATTGCTTGTTTTTAGCCAAAATACTTGATTTGTAATTATTGAACTTGAAGCACTATTTTGCTTCGCTTTTTTTTATTTCAATATTTAAAATAAAAAATCAAGAATAGTTGGGAAAAATAACTGACCTCTCCCTGCGGTTTTATTTTGCTTGATTCTAACCGAGATGCTTGATTTTTTTTTATTTCATAACAATATTAAAAAAAACAAGAATAAAATGAGGAATATCTGACCTCTTGCTAGACACTCTTTGCGTTCATTATTTAATTTATTTTTTAGCCAAATCATGATATATATATATATATATTTTTATTTATCTAGATGTCACATAGTATTTGAAAAACAGTGACTAATGCGTTTTACAAATCAAAAATACGAACAATCAATCATTACAGAAAATGTCGAAATCGTCAGAAAAACCATTTATCAAATGCGCTACTCTGCCATAAGCAGATGTCTTATCCTATCGGAGCTATCGTAAATAATAAATATTTCAATAATGCAAGCATCACATTTGAGCGGCGGTTCCCAGGCTTGCGGCGATTTGTCAATCAATTCACGCGTGAAACGACGGAAAAAAATACAGTACGGTGAGATTCAGGGTATTGGCGCGTTTTGGGCGTTTAAAACAACCTTCAAGCATCATCAGTACAGGAGTGACTTGACAGAAGTAACTGGCCGATAGCATCCGTTTATCAGCCTGAATAAAGGGACACCATTAGATAATTGCAAATCGGTTGTAAGTTGTCTCGCTGGCTGTGTGGTATAGACTTTGAGTGGGTGTGTGGCTTACGTGGTGTCGTTTCGGTGGCTTGCAGTGTAGAGGGTCAGGTCTGGGTCTGGTGTCGCCTCACTGCGGACAGATCATCCTGGAGCGATCTGAAAAGAGCAAGTTGATATTTCATTGTAATACGCTGAGGCGAAAGCAGTGGGGAGAGTTAAAAGATTTGGGCATTTGGGCAGCTGGTTGAATGAGAAGTGGGATCCTGGCCAGGATTGAGACAGCACGCAGTCGATATTCACCAAGTGTTATGGAGTCGAAGCTTGGACACTCAAGACAGTTTTGAGGGGAATCCTTGAAATACCATGGGTTGACCGTGTCACACATGAAAGAGTCCAGCACCAGAAACTTGTGATGTTGGTAACGAAGCGGAAGGTCTCCTATTTTGGGCACATTTTTCGTAAGTAAAAAGGGGTATTGGAAGGAGGAACTTCACGTGGATGCGGAATCTGCGCCAGTGCAGCTGAATTGGTGAGATTGACCCAGGATAGGGATATGTTCGAGGAAATAGTCACCAACCTCCTCTGCGAGGCAACAGAAGAAGAAGAAGGCGAAAAACCATGTTTTTTTATTATTATTTACTGTGTTATGCTTGTGGTATATAAGTATTTGGTGTTATGCGGCCTGCCACGCGATATCCGGTCCTCCGTCCGGCCGCCTTGAGCCCATTTCGCTTCGGAAGTCGCATTATGTCCAAGGAAACGGTGCGATATATCACGTAACACGCGCAGCAACCGGAGACCGGGAGCGGGGAACCCGGCGCCGATTGCGAAGATAATTATTATTTTTATTCCTATTTAACCACCCCGCTCTCTCCATTCTGTTGCTTATGCATGGCTGCCATTCTGAACCCTGAGCACTGTAATGCATCGGTGGAATGATTGTGATGGGATGTGCTCTAGAAGTACCTACGTCAGAGCTTTGTAAGATCAGACAGCAGCAATATAAAACTGTGGTATATAAGGACCCGGGGACTACACTATTACACTAGAAAACCATGAACACTGCATATCAATAAGCATGTCAATGTATATAATATAGGATTTTTTTTGAACCGGCTACACATGCTGTGACCAAACTGTTACAGAGCGGTAACTGACTCGCTTTAAGCGAAGAAATAAAAGCATGACATTCAGCATTCAACAATGACAACAATGTAGAGGAGAGAGTTAATTTTTATTAGTATTTAGGCAGCTGGTTAAATGAGAAGTGAAATCCTGACTAGGAAATCAAAGTGAGGATTGATACAGCACGCAGTACTATGCTATGCAAGAGATATAACCAGCTTGTGCAATGTGGCTGTATAGGAGAATCTTTCTTATCATGTCACAAATGAAAGAGTCTTGAACAGGTGCTATAAGTATAGCGTGTCGAGGTACGCCTCTTCGTCAGGTAAGCGGCGATGGGCGAGGTGATCTTTGTCTCGGCGGTCCGAGATAAGTGGATCCCTGGGCGAGTCCATCGGGGCCACACGGCGGTCAAGGACCCCTCTCGGACCCTAAACCCACCTCCGCGTCTACTCCAGGTGTGCCTCTAGAACTGGGCAGGATAAGAAGATACTAGATGGGCAGTACCTCCAGTAAGTATCAGACGCGCCGCGAATCAATTTCAGTTTCCCCCGCTGCCGCGGCATCGGCAGACGGCTACAGTTAGGGGGAACGCCTCAGCGCCGGACCCGCCATTATAAAGATATCTGCGCGACGAGCAGCGACCGTTAGAGGCGCAGACAATAGCGCGGTGAGATTCATTAAAACCGACATCAATAGAAGGTGTAATTTTGACGTGTAATCAAAGTGAAATGACATTCTTTTCCAAGCGAGCGAACCGGAGACTTCGGAAATTGGGAAATCTGAACGAATAGCATCGTGTGTAGCAGTACGGTTGATTGGCGCGGTTCTTTGTTTGCTGCAGACTTGACGTCCTTGTCGCGGCTGTCGAGCATGCGGATTGCCTCCGTGTATAGCATTACACCAACTCGGCGAGAATGAGACATCCTATATCGAATAATCTAAATAATATTATGTCGTTGATTTGCCAAGAACTCGGAACTTCAACTCCGTAAAGAAGAACTGAATTTTTATATTTGGGGTGCTCTCTCCGTGACGAGGGGGATTCGACGAGCTCCGAAGCTGTGCACCTCTAGGAATGCCGGAGACGTCAGCAGCGTCAACACCGTGGCGCGCCCCGGACATGGCGGGCGTGACGTCACGCGGCCATCTTGCCGCGTGACGTCACCGGCGCGGCCAGCCGTGGAGACCGTTGCAGGTGAAACAGCAGACCCGAGCAGTCGGTTCTCCGTTATACATTATACATAGCACACTCACACAAATATTTATATACACAGTAAAAAGTAGTTTACTCTAGCGCATAAATGTTGTTGTTGTATAAATGAACTGTGGATAGTTTCAACGCTCAACACTAGTCGCCGGGAACCACCTTGCAATATCGTGACGTCATGCGCGCAGACATTCGGGAAGACATATATTAACTCAACTGTAAAATAGGCAATGAATAGTAACAAGTCTTTTTTTTTTTACACGGTAATTATTAACGAGATCAGCACCGCGTAAACGGAGGATTGTGTTTTTATTACAGGTTGTCTGACCGCTACCGTAAGGTTATTGTCATCCAGCGCAGTGGACAGAATCGCCCTGGTTTCCGCCTGATGAGGCACAGGAATTCTTCGTCCGACTACATATTCATCATCAGGCAAGCGAAAACCGGCACCAGCTGGAGAGGGGAATACCCTGCTGAAGGTAAACAACACCGTATCTGCAAACCACGAGAGACAAAGCATTGCTTGCTCTATAATATGATAATTATATGGCTCAGTTGTATTCGTTGAACAGAACTGCATGCCTTGATTTTGGATTTTAGGGTAGCAAAGCGTTCTGATAAAAGGCGTGTCGTGTTGCTTGCGTATAGCGCAGCGCGGTGGATCTCCCAGGAGACATGAGCGTTGGAGATGGTCTCAGTCGTGTGTGATGATGATGAATCATCATCATCATCACAGCGAATTCACCAACAGACGTTATGTCGAACGCCGTCATGGGGGGCAACGGAGCGAAAAGCCTTCGCGCTCTGCTGGGGCACAGGAAAGTGCAAGTGCGACACGCCGGCTGCTCACGCCGGACTCCACTACCATGAGACATCCAAACTCAGATAACATTAGCGAGAAGCCTATCAGTGTTATTTTTAAGTTTCCTGTATTCTAGTATCAAAATTGCATTAGAATCCGCCCTCTGCTCCTGCTCTTCAAGCATCACGCAATAACACCTGTAGTCTTGTCCGCCTGTACACGCTGCGACACAACTGACAACTGAACTGTAATTTGGTCAATAAACAAACCCCCTTCATGGGGCAGAGACCACAAATACCTTTCGGTTGTATCTACCAGCAGTTTCCTGTCTGTGTTCATCACATCAAGCACCACACAAGCCAGAGGCCATACTCTGCGGTCCTGCCCCTCAGGGACTCTCCCATTGCCTCCAAGAAGTCTCGGATGTGGCCGAAGTCCAGCCATAAAAAAATACAGCCTTAAACTAAGGGATGGCCTGAATTCTATCTTCGACCTTGAGAGGAGACGCCAGATCTGCCATCGTCGCTTACCTTCGTACTAATGAAATCCCTGTGACGTCAGACGAACTTCCGCGTCGCGAGTAATTCTATTGTCCTCTGTTATTTATTCCAACGTTTTGATTTTAATTTATTTCATACGTTTTTTTAAATATTTTTGCTCATCACGCAATATAAAAATGCTGCGAATTTGTCGTTCGCCATAGCATTATAAAAAAAATGTGCATTGACATCTTCTTACATAATATTCTAAAGCGATTTAATGTAAGCTTACATAATTTAATTTTTCAATGACATGCAATACAAACGATAGATTAAACATTAAGCAATATATATATACACAAACAAAAACACGATTGTATGTGTGTATGTGTGTATGTGTGTGTGTGTGTGTGTGTGTGTGTATCAGCAGTGGCGTGCGGTGAGTTCGAATATCCAACAAAAAAATTGGTCTAATAACTCACGCATATTGCTTATTATGTAATAAATACTATTAAAAAAAAAAAAATTAAAAAATATCAGCGAATTTTTTTTATAAACATGAGTATTTTTGGTTACGTTTTGATTAATCGTTATGTTTAAATTGTTCATTCGTTCCTTGCTTGTGGATGTGATTACTTTTACTGCAGTCGGACCGATCTCAATATGGAAGTGGAAGCGATCGCGGGGAAGTCAATAGACTCGCTGACGTCACCAAGGCTGACTCCTCACATGGCGAGGAACGCCGACGGCTTCCTCCTCCACTCTGCTTCTTCAGCATATTATCAAAAGGATGTGATGAAGCAATCGCCCCTGAGCCCTGCAGACCTGCTACCTGTGGAAATTGGTTTAAACGCTTCAGGAGTGGCGATATCGACACTGAGGACAAAGAGCGCTCCGGAAGAGCAAACATAATTGAGAACGCCGATCTGCAAGCGTTATTGGATGAAGATGATACCCTAACACAAGATTAAGCAAACATGACATGCCAAGGTATTTCCAAACGTTTACATGCCATGGAAAAAAATCAAAGGGAAGGACAGTGGGTGCCGCATGAGTTGATCGAGAGACAGGAGGAAAATCGAAGAACCACTTCCGAAATTTTGCTTTTACGGCATAACAGAAAGAATTCCAAACGCAAAAAAAATCGTGGCTTTTAACTGGCGAAGCATCATCATCATCATCATCATCGACGGCACGAAGAGAAGACAATGCTCCAGAAAGAAATCGTGTACATACTACGAGCTGCTGAAACCGGGCGAGACTGTCAATTGACAACAACTGATAAATTTGAACCATGCATTGCTCGAAAAACGGCCAGAATGGGACACGAGACCCAAACGAATGACACTGCAGCACGATCGCAGCACACCATCTAAACCAGTGGCTCTCAAACTCTTTTGGCCCACGGACCCCCTTTTATAATTTTTTTATTTTATATCAAACCTTGCGCGGACCCCCTGACGTTGTTCAGGGACCCCCAAATCGATTTTAATTTTTTAAGGACCCCCTGGGGTCCGTAGGGGCCACTCTGAGAACCACTGATCTAAACGCTGAAATGGAATCTGCCATATTCACCGAACTTGGCCCCTTCCGATTATCACTTGATCCGGCCGACGGCGCGTGGCTTGGCTGGGCTACACTTGGCCAATTTCATTAAATACGCAATCGATTGTACAAATTGAGGCAGTTCTGCTTTCTGTGGGTTATTCGACGTGTATGGAGTCGAGGCCGAGCATTGTGTGGCCGAGGTGGGCGCCCCCACGCGCCCCGGCCCGGTCCCGCCCACGGCGCCAGGTGGCCGCGGCCGGTGGCGGGACGCGAGCTGATGATGATGATGATGTTTCGCCGGATGAGAGCCACGATTTTTTTGCGTTTGGGATTCTCGAAATATATCCGGTAACAATTCAAAAGCAAATTTTCGAAAGTGGTCCTTCGATTTTCTCCCTGTCTCTCGATCAACTCATGCGGCACCCACTGTCCTTTCCTTTGATTTTTTTCCCCATGGCATGTAAACGTTTGGAAATACCTTGGCATGTCATGTTTGATTAATCTTGTGTTAGGGTAGCATCTTCATCCAATAACGCTTGCAGATCGGCGTTCTCAATTATTTTTGGTCTTCCGGAGCGCTCTTTGTCCTCAGTGTCGATATCGCCACTCCTGAAGCGTTTAAATCATAGGTTCCCAAAGTGGTCAATATCGACCCCCAAGGGGTCATCACCAAAATACCACACTGGATTATCAATCCATACGGTGACATTCAAGAACTGGAGGTGCAGTTTAGAAAGGGATATCAGCAATTTTGGCTTCAGAGAGTCATACCTGCTATTTATCTTGCATTATGGACTATCGCAAGAAGGTTTTTGATAGCTTTTTCATCTTCACTCCCCCCCCTGAATCGCACGAACACCAACACCCCGGAAGAGAGGTCATCACTTTGACGATATCCATGCATATCCATTTTACCAATTGTTATTAATACATCCGCATTTTTAATATTTAAATTTTAGATACACACGCCTCTCCTCGGAGGAGGTCGATGACCGTTTTTTTCCTCACTAATTCGGCTGTACTTCTGACTTCCAGCCACTGATATAAATAAAATACGCAACTGCGTTAATTCCAATGCCACTTTTTTCCCTGGACAATCAGCTGCACTTAGATATATTTTTTTATCTTGTTGAGGGACAAGGCATTTGATTGGTGAAACTGAGTCTCAATTTAGTCATGCATCTGATGATGACCCGGTGTATAGGGTCGAAACTGGTTATGCAAATAATTCTAATAAACTCAAAGTGAAGACAAAAATACAAATTTTTATCATTACATATATTTTTTGTTTTAAAAAAATATGGGATATCGTCAGTAATTCTCTCCATTTACTCTAAAATGTTATTATAAGCTTATTTATATTGAATGCATAAAACTGCTTGTCTTGGTTTTGGACTCTTTATTCGTACTTATAATAAAATCAAGAATATTGTGAGTCGCAGATATTATATATAAACACACCAAAAACAAGATTTCAATTTTCGCTCAGTAGCAGTAGCTCAATTGGCAAAGAGCACAGAGCCGCAAAAACCGTATGGGTCGAATCTTTAATCATTCGTAGTAATATCATCGTTTCAAATTAATTAAAACAGCTAACCCACACTCCTTAATGATACCTTGGCTTTTGAGACGGCGTGTATCGAGTCTAATAGGCGAACCAAATCGGACAATAGAAACAGAAAATCACTGCGAATTTTTTCGCGAAACAATCGAGAAACGAGGTTTCATGGTTTAAAAGTTTAAACGATATTTATATTTTTAATAGCCCCCCTCTTGAGGGGCCAGCTCTCCGATTGCGATAAATCTTATAATTTTAAAAATAATGTATTTTGTGTATGGGGGCGTTCAATTCCGTCCTAGATGAAGGCTCGGGTAAATGTCTCGAAACACGTGATGTATGGTTGGTTCTCTGTTGCCGACTGGGTATTACCCGTTACCGGGACAGAAACGCGGCATAACACCCAAGAAAGCAGAATTTCTAACAACAATGACCGCCAATACCTAAGAACATATCTATTCTCATTGATGTATTATTAATATTTGTACAACAGATTTATTGTAAATATTATATTTAGACATTGCTTTGCCATAATTTTTAGATTTTGGATTCATTCTGAGCAGATATTTTTCAAATAAAGACAAATTTCTCTTTACCAGCGGCTATTGTTCGCTGATTAATTCCCAAGGTCATTCGCATTGCGAACGCAGCTGCAAGGGGCAATACACAACTCTCTTTAAAAGAAAAATTTTAAAAAAAGTTTTAAAATGATCTTGGGATTTTTCAAGGGGTGTGCTGCATTGTGATTTGTGTCTTCCGACGTTTCGGTACCTGTGCAAGGCTCGTTTTCAGGTATTGCACAACACCCTAGAAATCCAAAGACGCGCGACAAATTACGTGTGTGCCTTAAACGCGTTGGTAGAAAAAATCTTCGTTTCCTGACCGAGAAGCGCGAGAGCGCGTGCCTTAAGATAACGCTCTCCCGGCGGTGCGATAAATTAACGGTAACAATAACAAAGTGGCGGTAGGTGCTTCGGGTACAGTTATCAGAGGCGCGCGCCTCTGGTCTCGGAATAATTAAGAGTGCTCTAATTGCACTTTCGTCCGCCCGGCCAGACGATGCACCCCGACGCGGGCGAAACCGCCGCGGGCAGACGGAGACGGATGCAAGCTAAAGAAACCACAGTTAGTTCATACAAAAACAATATTATCAGCACAGGGCCGGAATTGCAATTGAGAGCCGTGGAAATGTGGAAAAGTCAAAAACTTGCTGAACACGTGAATGGCTTATCGTGTATCCAAAATAAAGGGGTGATATATTCATATATTTAAAAAAATAATATAATAAAAATCAAATTATTTTCTTCGTCGTTTCGTAAGCATCGTATTGCACGCAAAGCCTGTGCAAGTGAAAATGCGTGTTTATTAAAAATATTTACTGGTGAGTCCAAAATCCTTATACAGTAATTATCGTGGAAAATGTTAAGGGTCTAAGTCCCATACTCGAGTTTTTTTGATCATTTTCTGGTCCGTTTTGCGAAAAAACGACGGCACCAATCAAAAAAATTTAAATACAAAAAGTTTGATACATCCCTTCTTCCGAACAAAATGTTTTTTTCATTTCTTGTAAGTTTACTTTTAATATAATAAATATGTGTTTTTCCGATTGAAGTGTAGGAATTTGGAGATTCGTCATGTCCCTGTTCTAAGAGTCCTAAACATTGAAAAGTCTTTTTTTTAATTGGAATTAAAAGATTATATATAAACCCTGTGCGATTTATTATTTTAAAAATTAAAAAAAAAAAAATCTTTAACAAACTTTGGTTTTGAAAAGTCGTCATTTTATCCAATTTTTCAACATCTTCAAGATTTTATTTTACCCTGAAAATGGACGTTAATTAAATAATAAAAAATATATAAATATAATTTATAGTTTTTTCAATACTCTATAAAAAAAATCAACTTTCGACATAGAAAAATAAAGTAAAAATTAAATTAATTAAATGACACGATTTCGCCAGGTAAAACGGTCTTTTTTTGTGGCAGACGGGGGATGGACACCAAGCAAGGTTAGGTAGCAAGACCCTCAATATATATGTTATATATATATATATATATATATATATAATTTGTCCTCCAAGGGCGTTGGAGGACAAAGTCAGTGTTCTCACGGAGCGCCTTCCGAGAAGCGGGGATAGCGACGGGCGGGGCGTACACAAACCCGTTCCCAGCCATCTCCTAGCATACATGCCAGTGGCATGCAGTCCATGCCAGCGACTAAACTTTTAGTGTCTCATACTATTTTAATTATTAAATTTGCGTGATCATTTATACTCATCGAGCAAAACTGCTTGCCTTGATTTTGGACTCGCCGCACGCCACTGATTGATAGCAAAAACTTAGTTATCGATGCGAGAAAATTATAGAAAACTCATTTTTTTCTGTGGTTTCTTTTTCCTGGGACCTTGAAATAATGTATTACATGAATATAAAGAAAAATAAATTAATACCTTCTAGACTTTTAAAAGTATTGAAAGAACTTATTGCTCTACTCAAATTCGCAAGAAAAGCAAGCATTCTTACCACTGGACGTGGCTGTATCAATATACTTATTATTTACAATAATCTATAATAAAAAATGTGAATGCATAATATAAAACAATACGTAACTCATAATAAAATAGAAAAAAATGCTCAGAATTGTCAGACATGCGGTTAGAGCGGTGTCGGTTTTTTAATTTCGTGAGCGCCTTTCACTCAGCGGCCATATACATATTTAAAAAAAAAAAAAAAAAACACCAATATCGACAGAAAGGCAAACAGACAAGGCCACGCCGGGTCCGCTGCGACAATGCTGCGATAGAATGCAGGCTGAGTCACGTAATGGAGCGAAAAAAACACACGCGAACGTTTTAAGGCTATTGAAAATCGTTTTGTCGGTTTTGCAATGAGATTGTGGCATTATGGTCGCTTGTGACAATTATTTTACTTGTCTATGATCAGAATCGAACGTTTTAAGGAAAATCGTTTTGTCGGTTTTGTAATGAGATTGTGGCATTATGGTCGTTTGTGACAATTATTTTACTTGTCTATAATCAGAATTTGTATAAATATAAATCAATAGGTTTGAGAAACAACAAAGATTTTTCAGCGAAAACTGCAGGTTTTTATTAAAATTCGACTTTATCCGATCTGATCCGGTTTTCCGTGCACCAGAGTTTCTGGTTTGTCAGACTTATTGTTGCTCTCTGGTCGATTTTGTTGTGCTGTTTATGGCTATAAATCAGTGTCAAATTAATTCACTTGTCTGTGGTCAAAAACGAAAAATTCGAAAATCGAAAATGAAAAACATCACACGTCAAGCATTGTTATAAGTAGAAATACAGGGCATATACATACGCCGGTTTTGGCGTATTTTCTTGGTTGTTATGCCGCACCAAGTTGTGGTTGAAGGTCAAAATTTTCAGCTCTGATACTAAAGCCGTCTTCAAGGAGTTAATAATTGGATAAGCAGTAGGTTTGTGTGATATGTCAGTACACTCGGAAGTATGAATACCTCCCGGACAAAAACTTTAAACAAGCGTTTACTTTAAAGTATATTGTTAACAAAATAAGCAGGTATAGGTAAAAAATATATTTCTCATTAATTACCAATGCATGGTATGAGCAATCATGTGGAGAGGCTGTTGACCACCGGGAAAAATCAAAGATGTCCCCCCGCGGTACCACGGGATACGGAATAATTGCTAATAACAGGGGAGATACAAAAGACTGCGCCGGCACATCGGCGGCTCTATTTATCTATCCTTGACTTCGTTAAAATAAGTTTCTAAAACCGGCCATTATATCAAATAATAACAACGATTCGGAGCACACAGCCGGAAGACGTGAACTGCCAGAAAACCACATTAATTTACCGAAATGTCTAAAACAAACATGCAGGAGAAAACATCTGCCGAGTGTTATTTGACATTAAAACAGTCCGATAATATATTTCATTCCCAGCACAATTCAACCATTCACTTATTAAATGCCAAGAGAAATGTTTTTTTTTTATTTTATTTATTTTATGTTATAATATATTACCACTCTTCGCCCAACATGGAGTGAGCGATTATGTGGGCAGTGTATGCTTATGGCAAGTGGTTCTTTGACATTTAACTTTGGCCGTAAATAATTAAAATTAACTGCACATCCGTGTAAACAGTGCGAGCATCTGATAATCTATCAGATTCTTGCACGAATCTGACAAGCCCGAGATGCTGCAAGGAGAAGAAACTGAAAATGTTACATTGTTCTCCGATTCACGGCCAGTTGGATACGGCATTACGAAATAAGCCAAAGACTGCAATTTCGAAAGTGGGCATTGCAGTTTGCTTGTCAAGTTTAATACCAATAAAGAATATATTTGTGTATGTGTTGTAGTAATATCGGTTGGCATTCCTTCGAGAACACGAATCAGTATGCATCATAGCGACAATTCTGCGAATCGAACCGCACAAGAGAAAAATAATACAGCCATAGAACCTTGCCTCCTACCTTTTCACAAACGCCTACGCGGGCACCAACGAAACTACTCGATTCCGCCCAATAGCACAATCAAACACTCACTGGCATTGTAGAGGATTAACTTAAGGCACTTAATAACTCTTTTCGTAACTTGAAATAACTTTAAATAACCTTTCACTGCGTTTTTACTGCGATTGTATCGTAGCGGCCTGGCAATGACGCACCGCCCCGCGCAACTGACGCTCCAGCACTGGGGCGCGAGCTTCGAATAAAGAACTACGCGGAAAGGCTGTCAGCGACTAGTGATGTGCCTAGAACGACATCTGACTATCGACTTCAAATATCGATATCTATGAGCCTAGGAAAATATCGAAAAATAAAAAATATATACACATCAATCTATAGATTATAATCGTGAGTTTTGTTGATACTGTAGGGGTTGTTACCTACAAGTACCTACATCATTAACCTCCTCAGACCCTGTGCACATTGTAATGTACATTAACTTCAGACTTTCTGTTAAAGGACTTATTTCGACTTATTTACATTAGGAGCTTTTGCACATCGTTATGCGCAAATGTCCTCATCTATCGAGTAATATTTGTATTATATGTCATTCTTGCAAGATGTCACAGGTCGGGCGCGTTTCAGTACAAATTCGTCACATTTTATTTTCGTTGTTTTGTTATTAAAAAGTCAATTACAATAAATTATCGTTGTATGATATTATAAGGAAGACTGCTTCTGTTGGTTTGAATCAAAATTTCATTGTAAACTGTAGTGTATCATACCATAACTTGACATCAAATTAAAAAAAAATAAAAAATTAAATCCATATAAAAATTAAAAAAATATATATTTTGTTATAACTTTTCTGTTTTAGCAGATATTAAAAAAAAAATTTTCAACCAAAAATAAAAAGTCAGGTCTGAGGAGGTTAAACTGTACACGGAAGAATAAATATACGTGGTTACTGTCTCAATACCTAGACCAGAGGAGCGTGTGAGGCTCTTTATATAGCGTCCCGATGCTATTCTGAATTAACATAAACAAAAGGGCGTCGCTGGGATAAATTCTACACAAAATATTAACGGGTGTCACTGACCGCTGATCAATGGAATGTACAGCACATTCCAGAGGATTTTATTACTCAACCCGTGTATCCAGTGGATTTAATTACTTAGCCCGTGTACAGTTTAATGATGTAGGTACTTGTAGGTAACAACCCCTACAATACGATACAACATGTTACTGTTAACCGTGTCATAAAATCGTTATCTCTGTTAATTTTTATTTGTTTAGTTAAGTCAATTTTATGTTTTTACCAAATTCGTTAAAATTTTCCGACATACATTTTTTGTAATTAAATTTATATATTTGTAAATCTTTACTCATAATATTGTATGTATTGAATAATCACTCAGAGTTAAAACAATTTCAAAATGTTCATCATATTGTTTTGATTACGTGTATTTGGATTTGATGTATTTGATTTTATTCATTTTTCGGAAAATCACCACCAAACCAAATCAAAATAAATTTTCAAATTATAATCAAACTTACGTTATCAAAAGTATTATTCAAATTGCTCTTAGATAAAGTTCTGCATATAATAAATTTTTAAATGTAAAACAATGCTATATCGAATGTATATTGTTGATTCGATATTTTTAATAAAATAGGCAGCACTACCATTTGTCAGTTCAAGAAACAACCAAAGGCTGTTCATAATCTTTGGATATAAAATACATAGAGTGTACAATCGCAAACTTTTCTTTCGACCTCATTTACTAGACAATTATTAAGTACAAAAATTAAATGTAAAAATAAAAATAAAAATATCTAACATGCATTTAGGTTTGGTATTTCAATGAAGGAGGAAAGAAATTCAATTACTAGTGTAAATAGTTATTAAAAATTAAATGCAAATAATTACTATTTGTTTTATATTGAATATCAAAACTACTGTAGAGGTTAGTACCTACATCGGAATACGTGTCTTATAGCCCATTGGAATGTGCCATTCGACTCACGATAAGCGGTCAGTGAAACCGGTGTGAATCTTCCTTGTAATGAGACAACCCTCGAGACGTAAGATTCTTCCTGTTTACGTTATTTACGAATGCGTCGGGATCCTATATAAGCGGCTTCCCCTCGCCTCTCCAGAGAGACCTCGCGGCATCAAAGCAGTAACCGTATATATATCCTTCCGTATAGTTATATTTAATAAAGTACGGATACGCAAATTATTTCGCTAGCCTTCTGACTCCACATCTCACCAACATTATATCTTTGGCAAAATTAGTGACATCTACATCGACTTCTACCTCCGGCGAAACTACCAACAAATAAATTATAAGAAATTAAAAAGTCACAACTACCAAAAAAAGCGGGTAAATTTTATGTGTATTTTTATTTTAAAAAATATTATTAAAATTATTGCATTATTATATTAATTATAAAAAATTTAAAAAATATTTTTTTTGGCTTAATTTATATTTTTAAGACTGGCAACACAGCATTCATTGTCAAGCCAATATGTCTGTTGTCAAATGTCATATTTTTATCGTTTGTATTTAAATAAATTTTGATTATATTATTTAATTTAATATTCGAGAACCGCCACTAAATGGAAGCTCGCATCAAGCAGGAAATCCACGGTTTGGAAGAGAGCAGCGGTCCCATGATGTACGAGGTGCCAGTCGTCAAGCGCGACGACGCCACAGCCGAGGGGCTCCATTGTGAAGAAAGTAACTACTCGTGCCACGAAGCCTTCGAATACGTTGAGGTCAAAATAGAAGACTTCGAATCTGCCCAAGCATCGTCAGAACATAAAGTGGCACTTCTTTCAGAGCCTGCTGGCGGTGAGCAGGTAATATCTCAACATTTACTCAGTTGTATTTCATAACAACAGACGTCGAAAAGTACTTGATTGCGCATTTAAATGATTACTTAAAACTAAATTTCTTCTTCGTGTATATTTTTTGCAACTTTTAAATTCTAGTATTTTGTTATTGGCGGTGTATTGTGGTGGTGTTTATTTTTTATTCTCAGTTTTTTATTTGATCACCATATTTTTGGAGGTGATAATGTTTTAAATGATATGTTTGATTCCTAATCCACTCATTTATTCATAACTTTTTTTATTTTTTACAGACAGTTATAAGAATAAGTTTTATGTAATTGTGGCGATAAGAAAAACATTGATTTTTTTAAATAAAGTTTTGTTATGTTTTAAAGTGGTTTCAATTTTATTCTTGCAAAGCCAACTGTAATGTTTATCTGAATGAATTCATGACTGATTTCCTGATTTTTTTTGTTTAAGGTACAGCCACATATTTTTGATAGCCAGCAAGTTAAAAATGGAGATGAACAGGCTGTTTCCAATATGATTCAAGACGGCAGATCACATCAATCCATGGAAGCCGGTGTGAAGCTTTTTGCATGTGTTCATTGTTCATATACATGTAATGAAGAGGTTTATTTAAAAATCCACGAACTTAAACATACAATAGAGATAGTCTTCAGTTGTGACCAATGTTCATTCACATGTAAAACAAAGAGCCGTCTGAATTCACACAAACTTATACATAGTACTGGTAAAAATTTTGCTTGTGATTTATGTTCATATACATCTAATCAAATGAGAAATTTAAAACGGCATAAGCATAAACACACTGGGGAAAAGCCTTTCAGCTGCGACCAATGTTCGTACAAATGTATTTTAAAAAATGAGCTAAATAAACACAAACATACACATACAGGTAAAAAGCTATTTGCCTGTGATCAATGTTCTTTTACAAGTTATACAAAGAGTCATTTAAATACTCACAAACTAACACATACTGGTGAGAAGCCTTATGCTTGTGACCAATGTTCTTACTCGTCTAATCAAAATAGTACTTTAAAGAGGCACAAACTTAAACACACCGGCGAAAGACCCTTTAGTTGTGAACAATGTTCATTCAAATGTATTTCAAAGTATGATTTGAATCAACACAAACTTACACACATAGGTAAGAAGCCATTTGCTTGTGACAAATGTCCTTTCACAAGTTATACAAAGAGTCATTTAAATACACACATACTCACGCACACTGGCAAGAAACCTTATTCTTGTGATCAGTGTTCTTACACATCTAGTCAAATTTGCACTTTAAAGAGGCACAAGCTTATACACACCGGCGAAAAACCCTTCAGCTGTGACTTGTGCTCATACAAATGCATTTCGAAAAGTGATTTGAACCAACATAAACTTCATCATTCCGGCACAAAACCCTTCGCTTGCGATCAATGTACATTCACAAGCTATACAAAGAGTCATTTAAATACACACAAATTTACGCACACTGGGGAAAAACCTTACGCTTGTGACAAATGCACGTACACAAGCAACCAAAGTAGTACATTAAATAGACACAAACTCAAACACACTAATATAAGACCTTTCGGCTGTGACCTATGTTCATTCAGATCTATTTCAAAGTATGATTTGAACAAGCACAAACTCATACATTCTGGTACCAAGCTTTTTACTTGCGATCAATGTTCTTACACAAGTTATAAATATTTTGATTTGAATAAACATAAACTTACACACACTGGTGAGAATCTGTTTGGTTGTGACCAATGCTCATTCACATGCAACATGGTGAGTAATTTAAAGTCGCACAAACTTACACATACTGGGGAACAACTGTTTGTTTGTGACCTATGTTCGTTCACATGTCAACATAAGATCGATTTAAGGACACATAAGCTCATGCATACTAAAGAAAAGCCTTTTAGTTGTGACCAATGTTCGTACACATCCAATCAAAAGGGAACTTTAAAGAGACATAAACTGAAACACACTGGTGAAAGATCCTATAGTTGTGACCAATGTTCATATACATGTAATAGAAAGAGTAATATAACTAAACACAAACTTATACATGTTGGTATTGAATTTAATGACAATGCACTTTCATAATGTTATACAAGTTGTGATTTAAATATATGGAAACTTTTACGTACTGTTGAGAAGTCTTTTATTTGTGATATTATATGGCACATTCTGCCTCATGTTCTAGTGGTTAGCACAATTGCTTACAGACTGCCAAGATAAACAAATTTATATAATATAGCTACAATACAAATTGACTTTTTCATTTTTACCTCTATATTTCCACATTTCGTACACATAATGACTTGGTGATTATTATTTGATTTTTAATACATACGGAATTTTAGCTCAACCAAGCTCATTATATATATAAAGGTATATAAATAAAATAATAAAAATCCTAGTTTCGCCAACATGCTATGTCTTCAGGCTGAGTGAGGTTTCGTAGACTTTTTACAAATGAAGTGTTAGAGAGGAGCAATGATAAAATTTCAATAAGAAACTTTTTACTTATAATCGATGTTCATATACACGCTATTAAATATTTAAAAAAAAAAACCTACTCTTGATATTTAGATTGTCAAGCCTGCAAGGTATACACAGAATACAAAAGGTATCCCAGGAATTAGCACAGAATATATATTATGGTGATGATCTATGGTTCTTCGCAAAAATTCGTTGCCTATGGCCAATACATTTAATAGAATATTGAAACATCCACTATTAAATTATCGTACAATGAACAATATAGTAAAATATTTTTATGAAAAAATTCAACGAAAGAACAAGCATTTATTTCAATGATAATTGCAGTTAAAAACGAGTAAGGTAAAATAACTCTTTGCAAAAAAAATTGACCTATCAGATAACATAATTTATAGATAAATCTTTGTTCATTGATATATATTTTTTGGACAAAAAATAAAAAAGCAGATAAAGACAGATTAAAATATAAAAATCAGAAATGTTAGAATAAAAAAAATATTATTATAAATAACGTCAATATATTAATATAAACGTTATGGTGAAGCATACCAACTTGTATGACATATATGATAAAAGTGCATATACATAGGAAAATGCGACTAAATTAAATCAAAACAAATTAGAATATAAAAGCTGAATGTTTTAATGAATGTAAAAAAATAGATTCCTTAATCTTTCATATTAATATAATAATTGTGGTAAAACATGTTGATCTGTATAAGAGCGCATATACATAGGAAAATGCGACCAAGTGAAATCAAAACAGATTAGAATATAAAAACCAGAAATGTTTTAATAAAAAAACAAATAGATTTATCATAAATCACGCAAATTTATTCCTTAATCTTTAATATTAATATAAACGTTGCGGTGAAGCATATCGATGTGTATGACATATATTATAAGAGCGCATGTACATTGAAAATTGCGTGCGCACTCTCTTTGTGTGCTAGTTGAGCAAGATGGTAAGGAGGTCCAGGAGCTTTCCCGTCCGTTTCGTTATTCACTAATAGACCCGGTTAAACGAGCTAGCACACCTAAAATGTGATTAATTGTGAATCATTTCACAAATTCTCTGCTCGCAGCAATAGTTATTATATTTTTCATGCAATTTTATTTTAATTTCTCACCGAGAAGGTGCCATCTGTTGATCGAAGTCTAACTCAGTGAAACAAAAATGGCGCTCAAAGCACTGGTGGGGCAAAGTAAGTTCTCCTTATTAAAATATTTTTTTCACATTTCCTGGATGCAAATGACTGTAATTTAACAATTTAAACATTGTTTACACACTTAACTATGATGTCGTGTATTTTATCACGGCTCGGCAGCATGTTAAGCTTTATTTTGCCGTTTAAAGATTTGACATTTCGTATTGGGCCTCCGTACATCCGCCCACAGATGAGTAATTTCGATTAAACAAACTGTTTTTTGTTGATTATTTCTATTAGCGTGCTATATCTAATGCAAAACAAACGAAATATCTTCTATACACGTTGCGTTTGTTCTATCAGAATGCCCGGAATCCAAGGAATTATGTATAAAAGCGGAAAACATCCATTCAATATGATAATGTTCGCAGTTGATTTTTCTCATTGTTTGTGTATATTGCCTCGTTCAGCGTGAAATTTCTGGTAATCTAAATATTTTCAAGATGCGTTGGATCGGTTAAAGCAGTCGAAATTTTGCTTTATTTGCTAATTTTCGGTATTTCGCAACATCTTTTGCGTTGCTGTCGGCGCGTTTATTGATTTTTGTGGTAGGCCAGGGGTAGAGAGGGGGTTGGATGACGTCACACCCCGATCAATACACCCCGTCCGCCCTCGCGCTCCGCCAGCTTCGCCGGGATTTCAACACAATGCCACTTTCTACGAATAATTTGCTGAATAACAACGCAAAAAAGTTTAGAAATAAAACCCGCCCTTAGAGAATAGTTATCTCTCTGCGAATTGTGCGCAGAGAGCTGAAGATTTTAACATGGGGTGGAAAACAGCTGCCATGTTTTTCCGGAAAACAAAAGTATGTATACATTATAATTTATAACACAATATGCTGGGCAAACGATTTTTCCAATCTCTATTCCATTGATATCATTAGTCAATCTACGTTTTATTCTATTAGACATCTTTATTAACGTCAAAATGGCCTTGTGGTCCGGTGATTGGCACATTTTCTCTCTGTCTACGGGTCCTTGCTTCTAAACCGGGTGGAGCAGTATACTTTTTTTTCAATTTTATTAAAAATTCAATTCTCTCCACGTACAGAAGGGAGGAAAATTATCTGAATTCGGGTTTCTCTCTCGCAAAGAAAACTAACAATATGGGAGAAAAAAAGGGGGTTTTTTCTTATATTTTTGCAAAAATATATCATTTTTCAATTTAATCTATAAAAAAAATTATATTGAACAGTATTGTTAGAAAAAACATATGCTCCGATGCAAAAACGGTCGCAATATGGAAAGTAATTGTATGATAGGTCAAAAATTTGACCTTGCAATTTTTAAAGCTGCTCCCTTATTTAATATTTTATAGGGATTCAAAGTGGCATTAGATATCTTTGTGCATCCTGCCAAGCTAATTCCAGTCAAGTGGTCTTCCATATTACATCTCAGGTTTTCTGAATTTGCGTGTCTCCTTATTCATTTATTTTTAGCCACAGCTTCTATCAACCTTTCACATGCTCCATAAACGGCAAAAACTCGGTTCATCGGTACTGCACATGCATATGTAATAACTTCAGTTTCTTGCTCAGTCACAGTAGCGCAGTAGACCAATTAGCTAAAGCGCCGGGCGAGAATAGCCACGGAAAATGTAAGATTTCTCATGCAAAAAAATTTTACTTTAGGGCGGGGTTTTTATCTTTATACTTAAGCTTTATATGTCGATTCAATTCCTTTAAATGTTTGAACTAGATTAATATGGCTTTATATCCGGCGTTTGAGCGAGGAGGTGTCTATTTAAATTTACTTGATAACATAATTATACAGGTTTATTGCAGCATTAGCCATTTTCATTTATCAGCAAAGTGTGCCTTGGTAACTTCTATAACACCAATAGAAAGCAGAAAATGTTTTTATTTCGTCTACCGGAAAGATCTTTCTGTTTTTTAATAAAAAAAATATTACAACACATTTATATCTCTCCCCAGATTATCAGAATAATTATGGAAATCAGATTTTAAAAAAAATGGGTCGAAACAATGCTGTTTTATGGTATTTAAAAGATTGACTAACACGAGGGGTATTTGATAATAAATCTTTTGATGAAGCAAGCTTGGTACTGTTTCACCATAACCATGATTTTCGAGACATATTTAGACCGTCTAACGGTAGTTCTTTTTATACTATCACAGAGATAATGAACGAGGTGATTCGGTACAAGCCGAAAGGCAAGTCCGCACCTCCCCCCGGCAAGGATGTGGAGTGGCGCATCCTCGTGGTGGACCAGCTGGCCATGCGCATGGTCTCCGCCTGCTGCAAAATGCACAACATCTCCGCTGAGGGCATCACGCGTAAGTACATAACATACCAATAGCTCGCATTTTTTCAAGGGTGCGGCTTTACCTATCATATCTGTTTTCTTGCACAAGTGCCATGTTCTACTTGTTCTACTCATCATAGCTCAGCAATTGGCAGTTCTATTCGTAAACTTACGCTTATAGTATAGTATAATACGTTTACCTATTTGCCATCATGAATGTACTAGAATGTGTTGCTTACAGTGGTGGAAGATATCCACAAAAAGCGGGAGCCGCTGTACACCATGGAGGCTGTGTACCTTATTACTCCTTGCGAGAAATCCGTGCACGCTCTCATCAACGACTTCTCCGCCGGCAGCCGCGTCATGTACAAGGCCGCACACGTCTTCTTCACCGAAGGTAAGCGAAGCCCTCCCTCCCTTCTCCCATTTCTCTAACACAGTATTAATAGTAACATCTGTCGAGGATGGTGGTGATGCAGCATGGGGATTAGGATCTTCCGCGGCCGTGAGGTTTAATACAAAAAAAGCAAGCTCGTCAATAGCTAAGCAATGTCTTAAAAGATTATCAGAAATGCGGTCTTCATAAGTCGTAGCACAATCCAACCTGGACTGTTCTTTCTGTAGTTGGAGTATTTTTTTTTGTTTTTGAATAAATATATATTATTTTTCTTCACTCAAGTATCGGTTTTAGTGTTTCCACCCACACAGAAAAGATTGCGCATCTTCTGTTAACAGCAAAGACCAGCCTTCTCTTCCTTAAGATCAATCTTCTCTTAACAGTAAAGAAAGACCGAGAGTTCAAGAGGTTTGGTTTGTTTTTCTCATATAGATAACATTTCATGACAGCATATCTGAGACATGTTCACAGGCTTCAGCGACCATTGTTTTTTGAATTATTTTCTAGGATGTTAAGACGTGGCAGGTTTTGATAGTCGAACCAGCAGTTTGACTGCAACTAATTCCGAGCTTCAGATTCCTGAGTGTCGTCGAGTGAGTGCTTCTCTCCGAATAGGCGTAGATCATTTATCAAAACTGAACACAGCTTAATACTTGAGAAAATAGGTCTACGAACATATCTGACGCAATAACTATTCTTATATTCGATTTTAATACAAAATAATAACGTGTCTTAGAAAAAATGAAATCCTTTTATTAAAAATATCGTTTGGTTGTTTAATTTATGCCTCCTTTCATATTAAATTAATTTTATTTTTTCTAATACTTCTACTCGGTGGTGGCGTGACTTTTAAGACCGCATGCGCACAAGGATCATATGATTTACCAATAATTTGTCTCCAGCGTGCCCCGACCCGCTCTTCGACGAGCTATGCAAGTCAAACGCAGCCAAGTACACCAAAACCCTGCGGGAAGTCAACATTGCCTTCATCCCGTATGAGCACAGGGTTTGTGACATTTGTACGCCCGGCTGACGTGCGGGGCATCTGACTAACCAAACACGCGAGTCTTGCTTCCAGACTAACCAACCTAACTCTACCATACCGTCCTCATGTAGAGACAATCAGATATCAATTCAACGTTCAGATGCGAGTTGAGTCTTAAATAATACATTTTCTTATTTAATACTGAAAAAACTGCTTCAAACTATTAAATGAATACGACGGAAATGACCATATCTTTTGTGATGAGGCATTTGACCTTCATATAAGCGGTACGACCTTGTCGATTGGACTGCTATTCTAGACAAATCTCGGTGGTCTATTCTGCAAAATATAATTGGCAGAAGCTCTCTGATTTTTTAGATCGTGGGAGTTATCTTTTTAATTTTAAAAATCGATCAATATATCAATATCCTCACAGATCTGTTATGTTGAATAATCTGATTTTTTCTCTTTGACCTAACCTCACCTTCCCGTGTACTAATCAGAACGAGCGCAATAGGCAACTGTTGCCGATTTAAGGGTGATTGCTTCCATCGCATTTTCACACAGAATGCCTTATCTGCCCGAACATATGTTTGTCATTATATCACAGCAAATTGATGTATATATATAAAAAAAAAATTCATTAAAGAACATTTACCGAAACCAGCGAATTGGATTCCATTTTTGTATGGTAATGCGGCGGAAGCAGCAACTCTTGAATGAGTATAACCCGCTTGCTTCGCCCGTGCTTGGGGTTTCTGTTTGAAAAATGTGACATTTTGATAACGGTGGCTTGCGATGTGAAGCTTGCGAGGGTTTCTGCGGCTTCATAATCTAATACTTCTTCTTTATATCCTCGCTCTTTTGAATGGTACATTTTCTACCAAAACTAACAATCGATTTCGGAAAAGGTGTTCATAGTAAACAAGCCGTCAAATGCTATATCTAATGTTGATTAATGATTGATTTATGCAATTGGTGCAACTATTTGACAGTTTGTTAATTTCTTTTTTATTATAAAAAAAGACAACAGAATGTTCTCCGTTTTACGATAACAATGTATTCACTAATAAAAAATTAAAGAGATTTCCATTGTGCTGTCGATGTTTGACGATTGAATGGAGTGATCGCCTGTGTTGTGGCTTATTGTGTGATTGGCCTGTGCTCTGCCCAGTCTGCCCAGAGGAGCTGTTCAACGAGCTCTGCAAATCCAGCGCCGGACGCAAGATCAAGACGCTGAAGGAGATCAACATCGCGTTTCTGCCCTACGAGTGCCAGGTTAACACCGGAATCACCCTGTAGATGCAGAATGACCTTGACAATCCCCGTCCGACTGTACCACCCTGTTGATACTCCTTGACAGTTATCATCCGACTGAGCCACCCTATTGATGGTCCTTGACAATTATCTGACTGAACTACTTTGTAGATTTAGATTGACTCTGACAATTATTATCAGACTGAACCATCCTGTTGATACACCTCGACAATTACCATCTGACTGAGCCAACTGTAGATGCTGAACGACCTTGACGACCTCATGCGGTTCAACCGTTCTGTAGATGCGAAACGACCTGACAATCCTCATTTGACCGAACCACCCTGTAGACGCAGAACGACCTTGATAATTCTCATAATCTAATATAATTCAAACACTGATTGCTCTTTAAGCTTATTACTTAACTTTAAACAATTTAAAAGCAAATCTTTTTAACTCGGTCCTGTGTATTTAAGGAGAGGCATGCATTCCTCGAACTGGGTCGTGGGTCTAGTGCCCGGCACGCCTCTTCACAAGCCTAGTGGTGAATCAAATGTGCAATGAAGGCACAAGCGAGGTGCGGGAGACAGCTGTGACCACATCCATTAACGCATTGCATTCGCTTTCTTACGATGCGTGGTCGACTCTACGTGCTATAATTCCGATTTCGGAGTACTCCTCACCATTTATATTATCAAGGTCGTGCTGCATTAAACACTAGGAGTTATCCATGCACTGAGATAAATTTTCCATAGAATATTGCGTTGCAAGTACACGGAGATATTAAATATGCACATATTTTTTAGGTGGTTATATTTTATTAGGCAGTGTAGAAAAATTCAATTTTATTTATACTCAAGTCCGCTCACGGCTGGTTGCCAGATTCCTCGAGAGAATTCTATCTAGTAAATACGTTGATCTTTCAAATGCCATCGTGATGGCACTCGTAGACTTCCAGGGAAGTCCATAAAGATCACCTTCGACATCACGTGGGAAACTACGATTGGCTCTCGTACCAGCAATGTTACGATTTCCTCAAAAGTCACAATATAGTCAAAAAATTTGATTAAAAATTTTAGGGTGATACCGTGACTTTTGGGTCACCTTGTGTTGACTTAATAAATTAAAAATGATTGTATGAATAAATTGAGTACACCTGCGGAATTGTTTTCGAGAGGGTTCTTTTTCATATTGCTTCTGTAAATTGTCATTTCGCTTGCGGCACGACTAACAAGTAATGCTTTTTTTTTCTTATTTATTTAATACGCACTGTTTCGAAACTCATGGTATCGTTTAAGAATGAGATGTTTGGGCCTTAAACAATTTTTTTGCAATATATTATAAACCAAGTGGCAACAAAAATTAAAAAATTTATCAATCTATTTGCTCATAATATATTTTTATTCAATTCAATGTAATGAATTTCAACATTAAAAATCGTAACATTTTGTTTGCGTTTATAACTGAAATGCTGATAAATAATAGGTCAGATTTATTTGTGCTCAAAAAAATTGACCTATTAGATCAAGTTGAGATTGTGAAAAAATGCTGTTGAAATAACTGAATAAAAATCAAAAATATATGCAATGCCCCGTCTCCCTTTTTCAGGTGATACCATTATTTTCGTGATGGCGTGATTAATCTAGCAATACCGTAAATGCACGCTTGCAAGTATAAAGATTGAATTCTATTTTACAGTATCCATGTCATGTTGAAAAGGTTCCATTTTAATTATTCGTCGTTAATTATTATTGAATATATTTAATTTTTATTTTATAAAGTTCCTTAACAGTCTAGTGGTCAAAAATCAACGAGCGTCTGCTCGATTATTATTTATTTTATGAAATAATCAGTTTCACCATGAACCACGGTTGGAATTGGTTGATAAATTATTAAATGAAACCTTTTCTCATCCATAACCCTTCAGATGCAAATAGAGAGTAAATTATAAATGTAATAAAAACCAACGATTAATACTTTAATTTTACCATCAACGCTGGTAAGGTCACAAGGTTGCAACTCGGTATATTGACCTTTTTCCATCTTACGCTGTAACTTTCTGGGCTATCCTGCCGTACCATTCTTGCAAAACAACCAAATAATTCGATTTAGTTTAATTAAATTATAATTTTCAAAAGTTGCATGTACAAGTCAAACACGCATCATTCAATACAATCAAAAGAAAGTTATCTCAGTTTCTGACGGGTTATTCAATGAAGGTGTATAGTATAGTGTCAGATAGCAGTTGCAATAAGTCGGTGGATGTCGGAGACTAACCGATCGTCTGGCGCAGGTATTCTCCCTGGACTCCCCGGACACATTCCAGTGCTGGTACAACCCGGCGCTGAAGGACGCTCGCAATGCCAACATGGAGCGCATCGCTGAGCAGATCGCCACCCTCTGCGCCACGCTCGGGGAGTACCCCGCCATCCGCTACAGGGCGTGAGTACCCTCAGATTCCGCAGCTATATTTTTTAGTTACCCCGTCAACACGCTTACACGTCAATTTCAAGCTGTCTTTTGACTTTTTTCTATTATGTTGACGAGTTTGTAAAAACTTTGCTTTACTCTCGATTCAGAATGATCGCATCAACTAAAGATTCAGAAGAACTGAACTTCCCAAGTACACGTCTTAAATATATATATTTGATTCTAGTGACCGTTTCAACGAAGACCTGGCGCAGCACGTGAAGCAGAAGCTGGAGTCTTATAAGGTAATAACAGTCACCGTCAGGATTCAGGGTGTTGACTCTCTCGGCACTTGCCACTCGCTATAACGGAGATCTTCTTGCACAGGCTGACGATTCCACCATGGGTGACGGGCCGGAGAAGGCACGCTCGCAGCTGTTGCTGCTTGACCGTGGCTTCGACTGCGTGTCTCCCCTGCTGCACGAGCTCACCCTGCAGGCTATGGCCTACGACCTGCTGCCCATCGAGAACGATGTCTACAAGTCAGTATCCCATATGATAAATCTGAACTGGTAATCTGCGAGTCTGACAATCGCCTTAGGATGCCGGCAGTATAGACCGTCTTCTCTGATGAGGACCAGATCTCTTAGAACATGAATTACTTTGTGAATCCTTTAAATCATTTCTATGCAAATACGGGGGCTCTCCTATAATGACAGTTTGGTTCTCAGGTACGAGGCAACAGCCGGGGCTGCCCAGAAGGAGGTGCTGCTTGATGAAAATGACGAGCTGTGGGTGGACCTGCGCCACCAGCACATCGCCGTAGTCTCCCAGAATGTCACCAAGAACCTGAAGAAGTTCACCGAGAGCAAGCGCATGGGCGGCGCTAAGGAAGGTATGTCACTTAGGAGCTCCAGTTGTGCAAACTCTGCACAATAACAATTTGTATTCCTGATTATAATAAATGGATATTAGAAGTATGCATTAGTACTTGAGAACGTAAAGAGTGTGTTGGAACCTGGAACGCGACTTCATTGCCGGCAGTGACCATAGTGGCAGTTCTTGACAAGTGTGTTTGAGCGTCGACGTGCTTCTTGCAGGGGACAAGCAGTCCATGCGGGATCTGTCGCAGATGATCAAGAAGATGCCCCAGTACCAGAAGGAGCTTTCCAAGTACGCCACTCACCTCCATCTCGCCGAGGACTGCATGAAGACCTACCAGGGATACGTGGACAAGCTCTGCAAAGTGGAGCAGGTTAGCCTACAATTCAATAGTCTTGGCTTAGTGGTTAGTCTGCAGACTCTAGCGGAGAGCTCCTCAGTTTCATCCCTGCCGAGTGAATCCCCAACATTGCATGAGGAAGTTGAAAATTCCACTTAGCGTCCATTTGAGGGATACATATGTTCATTATATTATTAGTAACCTATCATTGTGGTGGGGACTTGGCCTCATAATATTTGGTTCAACTTCTTCCGCAGGACCTGGCCATGGGAACCGACGCCGAAGGAGAGAGGATCAAGGACCACATGCGGAACATAGTGCCTATTCTGCTTGATAAGGTACGGCGAACGTGCATTCTCACAGTGCTGCAAAGCGGGGCTGCTTCGTGATGTTTCAATATATTTTTATATTCCATTTATCAAGTCTTTGGAATATTTATTTTCTCAATAAAACTTTTACTTGAAATATATCAATAGCTGGGCGAATTATAAAAATTATTTGAGTGCTGCATCACATTCTCTTGTGGCTATTCGTAGGCAGTTGAAATGAACACGCGACTTTCTTGCAGAACGTGTCTAACTACGACAAGATGCGCATCATCGCCCTGTACACCATGTCGAAAAACGGCATCTCCGACGAGAACCTGAGCAAGCTCATCACCCACGCTGAGATCGGGCAGCAGGAGAAGCAGACGGTGGCCAACCTCTCCCACCTGGGCATCAACGTCGTGCTGGACGTGAGTAATATTCTTTGTTGGAGACGTACAAATCGAATGACTTGCTGCAACTTACTCGAGATGGATCAATGCACCGAGTGTATTAACAATGACGATCATTCTAGGGCAACCGTAAGAAGCAGTTCACAGTGACACGCAAGGAGCGCATTACAGAGCAGACGTACCAGATGTCCCGCTGGACACCAGTCATCAAAGACATCATGGAGGACGCCATAGAAGACCGACTCGACCAGCGCACCTTCCCCTTCCTGCCCTTGCCCGCCGGCCGCACTCACGGAGCCGCCTACCACGCGCCGACCAGGTCTGCGCAGCCAATCGTCTACTTTATCCACTTGCCAATACAGTCTCACAATAATTAACGAGAAAAATCCTTGAAATGGGATTCAAACCCACTTGTCTTCGAGGCGATTACACTCCCAAACAAAAATGTTCTTAACATCTTAGTCATTTGGCTATTCATATATGTTGACCTTACAATATAATTATGCTTCATCCTGAACTGCAATAGTGCTTGATGACCTTCCAACGACGTCTGATACATTTCGATGATACTAAAGATCTAATTTTGTTGCTTTGTCCAGCAGCGCTCGCTACGGCCACTGGCACAAGGACAAGGCACAGCAGACCATCAAGAATGTCCCTCGACTGATTGTCTTCGTCGTCGGTGGTTAGTATTATATAAAGTGAATCCGGCCGAACCGTGCCGCCTGCTGGTGAAAGCCGAAGCGGTTCAAGATTGAGCTCTTCACATTTCTGACACCAAAATAACTTTATATCATAATAATATTTTTAATAATAATCCGATATTCCTTATTATGATTTTCTATTATTATATAATTTATTTTTTAGGTATGTTAAATTTTGATTATGGCTCCAACGTTTCGGTTCCGACACGAGAGCCATTTTCAAGAATGTGTCAAATTTTAGAGTTGAGTGCACTCGAAAAATTATCGACATTTCACTCGTAAACTCTTTTCTAGGAATCTGCTTCTCAGAAGTGCGGTGTGCTTACGAAGTGACGGCCGCCATGAAGAACTGGGAGGTCATCATCGGCTCCTCGCACATCCTGACCCCGGAGAGCTTCCTCGCCGACTTGGCTAGCCTCAGCGCCTAAGTCGCGTCACGTTTTCCTTCGGCATCCAACCTCAAGCTCCACTGATTCCATCTTTCATCCGCAATTCCGTCTCGTCCGCTTTGTTTTACTGGATACTGATAGAATTTAAGAATTGCCTAATAAACTTATGGCCTCAGAATAAACCAAATTACTAACCCTTATGCTCTTTCCACCTCTCCGTAAAGTATTTTAATTTTAGAAAAATTATTAAAAAAATTATTTTTGTTTTATTTCCTAACCTACAAAACAATAACGTTAAACAAAATTTTAGTTACGAAGATAAATTTTTAATTTTACACTTTACCGAGAGGTGAAAAGAACAACCTTTAATTATGTTAAAGGAATGTGTCTTGGTACTGTAATTTTAAGTCGTATTAAAAGAATGTATCTGGTTGAATCTTGATTATGCCGATCTGTGGATTGAAAAAAAAAAATAATGAAACGGCCTGGTATTTATTGGTTTCCCTGCGCTCGAGGGTCAGGGGTGTCAACAATAGACCATCATTTTGTTTGACGGGTCGGTCGGTGGGTAGTTGGGCGGGGAAAGGACACATGGGATGGTTCGTTTGCGGCCGCGCCGGAGATATTACGTCTTCAGTGTCGTCCGCCTTATCGCATGCTGGGAATCTCATAGGACGTGCGTTGGAGACTATTCTTCTCAATAAGTTTACCTTTCATTAGAACCGGGGTATGACTCATGATTTTAAAATTTGGCAGAAAACCAGTATTCCCCTTATTTTTTTAATTTTGCGTTATATAATTTAATTTTAATACATTTTGAATTTCCATCCCGGAGAATCGAAGTCACCGCGCTAACCACTCGGTCACGATGAAGTTCCGTTATTTTAATGTGCAAATGTTTTCATCAGCTGCAGTGGCGAGGATGGCGACCTCAACGTACCTCAATAATGAGTGGTGTAACAACATGCCAGGCATGCTCGCGATAATGCGGAACATCACAAAGGCCGCTCAACGGGCTTTTCGCCCCGAGAGTGTTTGAAAGATCAGAGGGTTTCCCCATAATAAAGATCGACAGGTGATGCTTCCGGCTGTGCTCTCATGCTGTGCGACAACGCGCAGAGCGGGCTCTGCTGTGCTCACCTTGCACCCTGACGGCGTGCAAGCTGACCTGACTTGACCTGGGTGGCTCGTCAATGGATATTACTGTCTGTTGATAATGTGTGCATGGCCAAGTTGCAATAACCCGGGCGTAATCTATCAAGTCGGTCATTTATAATAATCGGTTTGCTGTAATATATTATTGGTTGAATGATTGCATGCATGAAATACCCGCGTATTGAAATTTAGCTGAGTAATTGTACATTGACGGAATCTGATTAAACTTGAATCATTTGAACGCTCGTCGAGGCGGGTTCGAGTGGAGTGCCGTTCGACGGCGTCGTAGCCGGCTTTTTGCGTTACGGTCGCAGCTTTTATTACCAAGAATCTGCGATTTAAAACAAAAAGTGGGCCGAAACATCGTGTGACTGCGCTGTACTTGAACAGTTTGGACGATTGACAACAGTATTTGATCTGATTATTTTAAAGTATTGTCTATTCGAATTCGTATATAAGTGACGGTGGAATTTTTTCACTAGAATCGCGGACGGTGCGGAAGCAGGGACTGATCTCCGCATCAAGTATATCACGAAAAAGTGCACCGCTGCAGTGCCTTTGTCACGTGATTGATCTGCTCCTGCGTTTCTCCGTGGCGGAGTGCATCTTTGGTGCATCTCTTTACGATGCTGCTTTTTCTTACGGCTATCACTTTCCCCGACCGTATTGTTCATGATTCGTGAAAAATTTTCGATTTTATATGAATGACTGTCTTCAACAGTTTCTGATTAATAAATTGTATTTAATTTATATATTATTAATGGTTTTTCTTTACCCCTAGTAAACTCATAAGTCCGAAAGACTAATTTTATATATAATGTATGACGGCTAAATGTATTTCCCAAATCACAGACGACAGGGTCCGGGGCAATATCTGCCCAAGGATTTTTCATGATCAATTATTCCATTGTTTTACTTTTGTCACGTGATTAATTTGCGTTTCTCCGTGGCAGAGTGCATCACTGGGAAATTTGATTATTGGTACTGCTACTATCTTTAGGCTCACGTTTCCCCCGTCCATGTTGTCTGTGAATCACGAAAATATTTTGATTATATATAAATGACTTTTTTCGACGGTTTTTCTTTATTTTTATATTCTGGTATGTTTGAAAAATTGACTTTATATATAATGTATGACGGCTAAATATTTTCCAAATCTCGGATGGTACTGAAATGGGGACTGATCTCTGCATCAAGTTTGTTGTAAAAAGATGTTCCACGGCATTGCCTTAGTCGCGTGATTGATGAATCCTTCCGTTCATCTGTCTTAAGGTGTATCGTCGAGCGTCTATTTATGATATCCGACTTCTTTTACAGCTATCGTTTTCCTTTTCGTGTTGTCTTTGATCCATGAAATTTTTTTGATTATATATAAATGATTTTTTTCAACAGTTTTTATTTTCGATGTTTCATTTGAAAGACTGATTTTATATATACATATGACCGCAAAACGTTTTTCCCTAATCACGGATGACAGAGATCCGGGGGATGATTTCGCCCAAAGATTGTCATAATAAGATGTTCCATTGCGTTACCTTTGTCACGTGACTGATCTGCACTCGCGTTTCTCCGTGGCAGAGCGTATCGATGGGGCATTTGTTTATGAGTACTGCAACTATCTTTGGGGTATCATTTTCCCTGTCCATGTTATTTAGATTGATAAAAATGATTTGATTGTATGTAAATGATGTTATTCAATGATTCAAAATTTCATTAATATTTTGATCAACTTGAAAGATGATTTTATATAAAAATGATGTCGGAACGTTTTCATCCAAATCTCAGATGGTTCAGAAATTGGAGTTGATCCCCGCATCAAGTATATCATGAAAAAATGCTCCACTTCTGTCTTTTTGTCATGTGATTGATCTCCGCTTGCGTTGCTCCATGGCAGAATGTATCATTAGTGCATCTTTATATGATACTGCTTTATTTTGCTGCTATCATTTCCCCTGACCATTCGGTTTTTGATTCATGAGAATGTTAAATTATATACGAATGACTGCATTCAATAGTTTAATGGAAATCAAATGAAGGCGTTAGCTTTTTTTCTTGAAATATTTAATGTATATTTGAATTTTTTTTTTCTTTTACCCCTTATAATATCATTTGTTTGAAAGAATTTTTAATTGATGGCGAAATGTTTTTCTTAAATCAGAGATGACAGGGATTTGCAGGGATGACTTCTGCCAAAAGATAGTCATAATAAGATGTTCCACCGCATTTCCTCTGTCACGCGACCGATCTGCACTCCTTTTCTCCTTGGCAGAGTGAATCGGTGGTGCGTCTGTTTATGAGTACTGCAACTATCTTTTGGCTATCATTTCTCCTATCCATGATGTCTTTGATTCACGAAAGCATTTTGATTATGTATGAATGACTTTTTTCAATGGTTTTCTTTATTGTTAAATTCTGTTACGGTTGAAGGAAAGACTTTACATATATATATGACCGCAAAATGTTTTCCAAATCACAGATGCTGCAGGAAGTGGGGGTTGATCTCTGCATCAAGTTTGTTGTAAAAAGATGTTCCACGGCATTGCCTTAATCACGTGATTGATGAAGCCTTCCATTCATCTATCCTAAGGTGTATCGTTGAGCATCTATTTATGATATCTGACTTCTTTTACGGCTATCATTTCCCCCACCCATGTTGGTTATGATTCATGAAAATGTTTTGAATATATATTAATGATTTTTTTCAAATGTTTTACTTTACTTTGAATGTACTTATTTGTTTTGAAAGACTGATTTTACATCTAAATAACAATAAATTTCTTCAAATCAGAGATGACGGATTTTGGGTGATGATTTTGCCAAAGGATTGTCATAGTAAGATGTTCCATCGCGTTGCTTTTATCACGTGATTAATCTGCGATTGCGTTTCTCCGTGGCAGAGTATATCGATGGGACATTTTTTTATGAGTACTGCAACTATCTTTCGGCTATCGTTTCCTCCGTCCATGTTATCTTTGATTGTGAAAATGTTTGATTATGTATAAATGACTTTATAATGGTTTTTTTTTTTTACTTTCTATGTTTAGATTTTTTTGAAATACCTCTTATATATACATACGGCGGCAAAATGTTTTTTTCCCAAATCAGAGATGACGGGCATCTGGAGGGATGATTTTAGCCTAAGGATTGTCATAATAGGATGTTCCATTGCGTTACCTTTGTCACGTGACTGATCTGCACTCGTGTTTCTCCGTGGCAATGTGTTTCGGTGGGGCATTTGTTTATGAGCACTGCAACTTTCTTTCGGCTATCGTTTCCCCTGTTCACGTTGTCTTTGATTCATGAAAATATTTTGATTATGTATGAATGGCTTTTTTCAGTGGTTTTTCTTGATTGTCAAATTCTGATGCGTTTGAAAAGCTGATTTTATATATAATGTATGACGGCTAAATGTATTTCCCAAATCGCAGATGACAGGGTCCGGGGCAATATCTGCCCAAGGATTTTTCATAATCAATTATTCCATTGTTTTACCTTTGTCACGTGATTAATTTGCGTTTCTCCGTGGCAGAGTGTATCGATGGGGCATTTGGTTATGGGCACTGCAACTTTCTTTAGGCTCACGTTTCCCCTGTCCATGTTGTCTGTGTATCATGAAAATATTTTGATTATATATAAATGACTTTTTTCAACGGTTTTTCTTTATTTTTGTATTCTGGTATGTTTGAAAGATTGACTTTATATATAATGTATGACGGCTAAATGTTTTCCAAATCTTAGATGGTACTGAAATGGGGGCTGATTTCTGCATCAAGTTTGTTGTAAAAGATGTTCCACGGCATTGCCTTAGTCGCGTGATTGATGAAGCCTTCCGTTCATCTATCTTAAGGTGTATCGTCGAGCATTTATTTATGATATCCGACTTATTTTACAGCTATCGTTTTCCTTTTCGTGTTGTCTTTGATTCATGAAATTATTTTGATTATATATAAATGACTTTTTTCAACCGTTTTTTGTTCTGAAAGACTGATTTTATATATACATATATATATGTATATATGAGTGCAAAACGTTTTTTCAAAATCACGGATGACAGGGATCCATGGGGGTGATTTCGCCTAAGGATTGTCATAATATGATATTCCATTGCGTTACCTTTGTCACGTGACTGATCTGCACAAGCGTTTCTCCGTGGCAAAGTGTTTCGATGGGGCATTTGTTTGTGAGTACTGCAACTTTCTTTCGGCTATCGTTTCCTCCGTCCATGTTGTTTTCGATTCATGAAAATGTTTTGATTATATATGAATGATGTTTTTCAACTTTTTTTTTCTTTTAATATTCTGATTCGTTTGAAAGACTTATTTTGTATATAAATTATTCTAAAATGTTTTCTGTCGTATCATTGATGATAGTGAAGTGGGGGCTGATCTCCGCATGAAATATATCATAAAGAGATGCTCCCCGGTATTGCCTTTGTCGCGTGATGACCGCTGGCGTTCATCTGTCGCAGAGTGTATTGCTGGTGTATCTATTTATGATATCTAATTTCTCTTACGGCTATCATTTTCCCTGCCCACGATGTCTTTGATTCTTGAAAATGTTTAGATTGTATATGAATGACGTTTATGAGTTTTGTATATAAAAGAGGTAAATTTTTTCTCTTCAGATTACAGATAACAAGAAAGTAGAAGTCGTTCTCCACACCTTGTATGTCATATATCAGAGCTTCATTGCTTTGCTGTCTCTTTAAATTGAGAATCGCTCACTTTCTAGCGTCTTAAGTGAGATGGTTTAATCTCAGTTATCATACGAATTTCTCCTTCTTTCTTGTTGTCTTTAATCTTTGGATCTTTTTATTATATATATATATATAAATTATCAGTTATGACAGTTTTCAATTTGATCAAAATTCTTGTATTTTCAAATGACAAGTTCGTATATAAATGACGGTGAAATTTTTTCAATGATACTGCAGTCGACGCGAAGCCGGGTGTGGTCGTCCTCACCACGCATGTCCTTCATGAAGGCTCCACCGCTTGGCTTGTCTCCCTAAACTGAGTCAAGCTCTCGATTAAGCGTCTTCGTGTGCCGTGGCGCCTTTATGGAGGACGTGTACCTCATGTGACGATCGCTTTACCCGCGTGTCTTCTTGGATCCTTGGAACTATTTTATTATGTACGGCTGAGACATTTGATCGGTAGAATAATTCAAGTGGCCCGGGAGTCCATCTCGGGCTGCAGATTTCTGAAAAGATTATACATTATTCATGTGAGTGCCTCCGATATCGGTTATTTGAGTGAACCTGATGGATGAGTCTATAGGATATGAATAGATTGCGCTTGTCAACATCCTCACCGATGTGACCCTCATGCCGGCGTTCTCTATTTGTTGCAGCGGTTAGATGCGCCTGAGCCGCAGCAGCTGATGACAATATTGTCTTGCGCTCTACAAATCAGTGCTTATCTTGGCATTAATATACTCTTGATTGATTTCAACTACCCCCTTCTATACTTCGATAATGGTGCGAGTTTCGTTGAAAGGTGAACTATTGACTTTGGGAAGAATCGTCTTTGTAGTGATGTTAGGCGAAAACTCTCGAATCCCCGGTGTGAACCTCACTGCCGCGGAGACGGGTGTTTTTTTTCCTAATTTTATTAAAACGAACGCACTGTTTCTAACACTAACACACACCATCGTGTAGTGAACGGGAATCCGGGAATGAATAAGTGCAGGAGTGGAATGGAAACACGCGTGATGCCAATTCAATGAAATTTTTGGATAATCAAGATTCAGCTGGGTATTTGCCCGTTAAAAGGACAATTCACCAGACCGTACCAAAGTTTCATACTTAATAATTATTTGTTTAATTTGAGGGAACAAAACCACGTGCTGGTGACACAAATGTGATATGTATGTATATATATATATAATTTTATTTTCTGTCTTTAGTTTGAAGAGAGACGTATCTCTCTGATTTCATCAAAACAATCGATCAATTTTTTTGTTCTGAATAAAATCTCAGACAAGTCTATTAACGAGGAGAACTTGACACGGCATGAGAATCTGCAGCTTTCTGCCCGCTGCATCGAAGACTACTGGAGGTTAATGAACATCTGCCGATATGACATCACGTCAGTATCTCCTTTGTAGTGGATTTGCTTCTACAGTTACCGATCTGTCACTCGCAGCATTTTGGTTTTGTCCCGTCAACACGCTACTTAAATGTCGCCGGCAGCATCAAAGCTTTGCCGGCAATCAAGGTATTTTATAATTTGTTGTCACCACTTTATTTAACAGGCTGTATTATATTTATTGTTACTAAATTAATTAATTCATAATTTAAATAATAATTTTCATTATTTTGTTTGATTCTGTGATTTTAGTTGTCGGGTGTTGGCCGAATGAAATTTTCGGTCCTCCGAAGTGTGGGTCCCCGTGCCGGGACCGTCTTCAGTAATTTTGGTTATTATTTCCCGCTACTCACCTGTGTTTGGACGCGTCAAACTAGTACCCGGTAGCTGATGCACCTGGCTCCCGGGCGCTAGCTCGGTGCGTCTCGGAGTGGCGCACCCAAACACAACGGAACAGTGGGAAACAAGAGCCATTGTTCCTGAAGATGGTCCCAGCACGGGGACCAAAACGTCAATGGATGGAAAATTTCAACCAGCTCGACACTGGACAACAAAAATTATTCATAAATGTTATTTTTCTTGTATCCTATGATTTTTAATGTGTTGAATGTTTTGCAAAACAACTGCAATCAAAGAAAAAAATGTACTAAAAAGGCATTGTGATGTTTAGTACAAAAGGATTGTCCATTTGGGTTATTTATATTTAAGTTGTTTGCATTTATACTATATTTTTAAGGTGTATTTAAGTTTAGTCCTCGGTGGAGTTATTCTCGAGGCTTGTTTGCCGCCGGCAATACTGAATAATCATTCAAAGAATCTTTCGCTTCGGCAACGACGACTGACGACCTGCATCCTGTTGTTTACTTTGTATATAGTTTATTAAGAATATTATTTTGTAGTTTTAATTAGCTCGTAAGTTAGTTGTCGTTTTTGATACGCGGTGTCAACAGCATGCTTCGACCATCCTGAACAAATTTACGAAAGAAGTACGGATATTGCTTTTTATTTTAATGTCAGTGACGTTTCATTCACATTGCATAATATCAAACTACAAATCTATAACAATGTTTCCTTATAGATTATTTAATTCAAGCCAAATACTACTTGTAAATTTCAAGTCGTAAACACGCCTCTGACAAGTATATTGAGTGATTTATTAAAAATATATGGAATGAAGGCAACAGAGGTATTGTTAAAAGGTTTGTTTTGTTTATTGTATATTTTATGACAGTGACAGTGGCGTGCTGTAGTCTTCGTGTTTTCAGCAGCAGTGCTGTACTAAAAATATATTTTATATTTCTAATTTAGATTGATGCATTTATGGTTTACACGCCACTGTCGTAAATTTCAAAAAAAATTATGTGTAAAAAAATATACCCTCGGGTTTTGCGAGTGTCTCAGGAAATAGATTCTGATGATATTTGAAGAAGTGTACATAGAAAGATGAGAACAGCGAAGGTTCAACCGGGTGGAAGTATTATCTCGTAAGCCATAATTACGTGAAAAGTGTATATTCAATATTTTCTAACACGTTTTTCATCTCAGTAGAAGTTAATCATGTCATTTGAATTAAAAAATCTCAATGTTAATATTCCAGCTCATAGGACTTTATATATATATATACATGTACTCAGTCGAGGCGTGCGAACAAGTAATTGTTTCTAATTTTTTAAATTTGATTTCTCTTGGCAGAGTTCGGCTGTTGTCAGGTTTCCTAGTCGGAGTGGCGTGATGTTATTTGCAAATAGTTCATAGAACAAATTGTCGGATCTGAAATTAAAACAATATCGTTTTAATAGATTGTTGTTTGAACTATTACTTTACTTTGCACTGCCGGCCAAAGTTGCAAGTTGCAACCGATCACCCGATTAGCTCACCTGCCGCCTTTCACCGAGACTACACGTCTCAAGCCGCTCTGATGCATTCCAATTGGCCATGTTAATACTTTCTAAAGAGCACCCCAACACATCGGCCCATCTTATCCAATTCACAACTTCTAAAAAGTCAGGTAAGGCAAACATTTTTTTTGTTTCCTCATTCTACAAATGCTATTTCATGATTGGCAGCCTAGACGTACATATCACGTTCTTTTAAAATTCTTTACTTCGTTCGCACGCCTCGATTGGATAGAACCCTATTGTTCATTTTGCATTATCCAATCCATGCCACCCACCACATCTCTTAACCAAAAATTATTTTAACCCTGTACACCAAAAAAAAGTCTACAAAAGCAAACCCTAGTGATTACAGAAGCGCAATCCAAATCTTTAATCCTGAAGATGATGTAAACGGTGGCAACTTTGTGTGCTTGATCAACCATTCCTGCGTGTAAAAATTGTGTTCACAAATACTCGAGTTGACTCACAACACCCACCATAACTAAAGTGATAATTTGCACGCGAGTTCAGTCAAGAATGCAATCTTTCCAATCAGCAAAGGATGAGTTAAGTTATCATCTTCAATTTCTTTAGTATGTTATTTTGTAAACCCCATTGACATTATTCAAAGGTCAACTTTTATGTATACATAAAAGAGTTTTGCTTGTATGTTTTGTTTCTGTGTGTGTTTAAGCCCTCGTTCACGTCGTTTTTTAACATTAGAGCGTATTTTAGACGTAGCATATCCTGTACGCGTGAACTTGTCATCTTAAATACATATGCATCACGGCACACAAACTCTCAGCAGAGTTTCACACGCAACAGTTGAGCGAGGAAAACAATTGACAGTCGCGCAGAAAACTTTCAAAGTTGCCTTTTAATGGTTTTTGTGACTATTTGCATGCAATGATCAATGCGCACTTTATCTAATATGTTGATTGTTTTCATAAGCGATTGAAAAGTCTTTTCGGAAAGAAGAGCGACACTCCGTTTGCTTTTTTTTTTCGTACGCTGGTGCCGGTATACGTATCGAGGCGTGTATACATCGAAGGTCGGCGTGCTGAGAATAAAAAAAGTTGCCTCGTTAGCATAAAATAACCTGTATGAAATATTTATATACTTACTACGTGTGTGCATGTATCTGTCAAGAAAAAAAAACTCTTGCTGTAACTTTTTTCCGTATTTAATAATTTTATGATCAAAAGGTGTCTGTAATTCTTGTACGGACCGTCAGGACCGCGGAAATTCTCGCTTTCGTTTTTCCTTTGATTGATTTTGAATATTTTATTTGTTTTTTCTCTGGCACACCAGACTCCTACAAGAATACACTTCATGGTGTTATTTTCCAACTCGGACAGTCAGAACAGTAAAGTTCTGTTCAAAAGCTTCATACTACTTCATCTAAATACCCAAACAACTAAACAGAACTTCAAAATAATAACTTCATCAGAAACAAACGCTTTGTAAAATATACTTCAGATGCAAATAAACATAATCAAGGACTGCAACTTCCGCCGTGTTTCCATCGTGCCCTGGGTTGCTCCTGACGGTCCCTTTAAACCTAGCATAAGGTCCAGCGTAAGTAAGTTAGTTAGTAAGGGCCATGCCCCGCTGTTCTCTGATGTAAATCGTCAATTGATTATTCTACCGTGTTTATCAGATAACTTGTTAGAAACCTTGTATTTAAAATGCATTGGATTGTTAAAGAGGGAATGCCCTTTCCCAGATTCCGAGAAATCTTAATAAATATAATGCTGTAAAAATTATGTCATGTTTTATTTCGTGTTTCGTATAAGTATTTGTATTTCTGTCTATAAATTGTGTCTAGGTTCAAAGGAGAGAAAATATTTTATTTGGTTTTTTATATTACTTGTGTCAAATATACTTAATATACATATTTATTTATTACAATCATATTTATATTTACAAGTGTGGTGTTAAAAGATTCCACTGAATACGGACTGTTCCGAAATTCTTATCACGCATTTCCTGATAACAGGTCTGTTTGTCAATCTGACCGGTGTCATGTGAAAGGTCAAGAGGTCTCTACAGCCGATTCCAAAAATATATATTAATATAGCAGATTCGTATATAACTAGAATTCTTAGTGTTGACGATGCGGCCGCTAAGTATATTTCCAATTAAAAAAACTATATTGAAAGCTTAAGCTGCCGATTAATTTCATCGTATTTAATTTATGAATTCCCTATTCCATATTTATCGCTGTAGAGGTGTCGCATACAGTGGACTGTAATTCTTTATTGCGATCATGACGAGATATTTCGACTCGACTCGCACCGACTGACGGCGGTACTTATAAAGACAAAATTTTATCATAAAATTTCAAAACTTTTCATTTCGACAAGCACGCGGTTCACGTCATCATGTCTGAGTTCTCGCTAGCGGGCGAAGTAACTGCGTGAGACATAATCGAACCCTGGCTCTATGAGGACCTCTTTCGGTCATTTAAGACAAAGGAGTACGTTTACAAAATCACGTGTCCAAAAAATATTAAATTTACCAATCAACGAAAATATTTATTGACTGTGTCTGCAAAAAATAAGCTTCGGTTTTCTGGTTACTCAAAATTAACGAGATTGATCTTCGAACAAAGATGTTTAGTATTGGCACATGTGCGAGACTTAAAATCAAAGGAAGTAATCTTGTGAAGTAAAGATTTCAAAACGTATTTTCAAATATGAATCGGTAACACGTAATTCTAAATGTTAAATAAATCTTGATTTTATATGGAACTGTATGTTTATCCAAATCCATAGTTAATTTAAATTTAGCTCATTTAAATTTAAAGTTACTTAAAACTAAGAAAAATAGAGATTATATTTATAGTCCGTCTGTAACACGTTAACACGGCATTGTTTGAATGCTCAGATAGCACAGGTCACCCTGTAGACATTACCCGATAGCCGCATTACATAAGCTGTGAAGATCTGGGAGAGGCTCAGTTTGATTGTGACCGCGCAGACGACCGCATCCCTCTACCATGGCCGGAGAACTGGTGATCCTCGCTTACTCGGGTGGACTGGACACGAGCTGTATCCTCAAATGGTAAGCGCCACGAACCAGTAGAATTGTCTTACGGAAAGTATTTGTTGGAATTCTATGAAGGAATATTCAGCGTTGTTGCCAATTTTAATTTTTTGATGCAAGTAGTTTCGCCGACATGCAACTTTGGCATCTTCAAGCCGAGTGATGTTATTTACAAATGACGAAGTCTAGAGTAATTTAAGTGGCCTATGAGTTTAATCACTCGCTTCGAGAAATAAAAGTGGAAACATCACTAAATATTCTCACAACTTCTAAATTATTAATACAAATTGTTGTATTTTGGACGCTACGAGTATTTGAGATTTCAACGTGGAAGGGTTACTTTCTGTTTTAAACAAACTCTCACAATTATCCCGGTTCAAGAAATACATATTATATTATATCTAAATACTGAATATTAAATAAGTAAAGTATTTAAAATAAATTGAGTAAATAATAAATATTATGTGCTCCAGCACAGTCTATCGTTCCATACAATAAGGATATCTCCCCGGCTTCTCAAAAGCATTTCTCTTCTCTACGCAGGCTGTTGGAGAAAGGATACGATGTAGTCTGCTACATGGCAGACGTGGGTCAGGAGGAAGACTTCCCTGCGGCCAGGGCCAAGGCCCTTAAGATCGGAGCCAGGGATGTAAGTATAAATCGCCGTGCTTCTAATCCGTCTAACAGCATTTCAGTTTCTAATAATATCTATCAGAAACTGATTCACAATAAATTGATGTACTGTCTATTTACTATGAAGATATCTATTTACAAACAATTTCTAATTCTGTATCTTGACATTTAGTTTCGACTCTTGCTTTCGGTTATTTTAATCAGCTTAAATTTAACAAAATAAATAAATTTATATCTAACTTGCAATGCTATTATGTCTTAATTTAATTTTTGATTGCTTACGTAATGATAAGCATATTAAAAACAAACACTCACTGATAATAATTGAGTTGCTTAAAATTTACTGTATTTGTTGCATAAGCTAACTTCCGCGACACAATCTCTTTTTATTTTTGATTAATAGCAAATAAATACATCGACCTTTCGAATTCCGTCACAAGACATGTTTGTGTGGATTCCCAGCAAGTCCATGAAGTGTCTCTGCAAAGCTTGGTACCTAGAAGGCTAGTTACTAAATTCATCAGGTTCCTTGAAAGGATTTCGGAGACTGCACAAATCTGGCTGCGTAAAGTAGACAAGTGAATAATAGAAAACAATAATCAAAACTTTACAATAACAAGACCTAGACTGACAATTTGATTAGACGTAGATGTAGACATAATACAATACAGCAAATTGGATCCTTAAACCCCACCCTGAGGACTCCACTAGCATAATCATCAGAATCTTTCCATCTTTTTCTTTCTAATAGTCAATTTATAAGAAAATACAATAATACTGCCTGTAATTACAAAAACTCATTATCTACTATAATAATAGCCATTGTGTGTTTGTATGTTTGTATGTGTGTATGTTTCATTTTTCCGTTCTGTATAGAATATCTTAAAAGATACAACGCTGATTTTTTGCACATAAGTTAAGTAAATTTTTCCGCAGCCATGTGCCGAATTTCAAGACGATAGGATAATATTTTCATTCATAAACTTTAAAATATGCTTTAGCGAATTTCAATATGTACGAATTATATGATTCAGTTCTTCACCGTGAGAATTTCAAATTTAGAACTTTTACAAAAAAAACAAATTTTAGATGCTTCTAAGAAATTTCCAGCTTATGTCAGTTTGACACATCAGTTTGCCATCTCCATTTTTTTTATCGAAATTGCATTAGAAATTATTAATCACATCATTAATAACTCAAAATAACACCTTCTACGCACAGAAAACGTAATTAAAAAAGAATTGCACAATTGAACGTGATAAAGACTGCATCAAATAAAGAACAGTGCAGTGAAAAGTGATGCGTTGTTTGTGACACGAAATGTGACATAAATGTCAAGCAATGAGTTGGAAGGAAAACGTGAGCAGCGTCTTCTTAAAATTCGAGTACGCGCATCGACCTCAAGACAAAAAGAAACTGATGCACAGCGAACGCTGCGTTTGTCTTCGGATTAATTAGTGTGACCTGTCGATTCTGCAATGCTTTACATTATCAAGCAGAAAACCCATCAGATGGAAAGTTCAACGATTACTGTCACAAAAGTAAAGTGAAACTACCAGCAAGGCCTATTTCCCCAGTATATTTAAAGGATATTTATAATGTAAATTTCAAGAGAAAAATAAGATCATACAATAACAGTATATCTTTTGCATCAATGGGAGCTAAATTAACAGTGGGCCACTCTGCTTCAAAGTTCAAGGCCAAGTATATTACAGAACTTTGCACCTTCATCCAACTGATGGTACAAAATTAAAGCATTATTCATCTTATTATGTTCAAACACTATCGCATCGTTCATCAAATACGTCATTTTATGACGGGCTACATTGCTAGTAAGTATAATAATTTTAAAGCAACTCGTCAGAAATTGTAATCAACATCATAAGTTCCAACAGCTTCTGAAATATTTTATCAAGAATATAAAGCATTTTAGTAATTTATCACCGTTTATTATGATATACTTTGTAATAAAATGAATACATTGATATCTAAATTAAACAATAACCCCTTTTATCTATTTCGTTCTTATCTTTATTTTTCTATCTTCTGTTCGTTTGTTATAATTCATTTCTTTTAAAAAAATGCATATGTGAAATGTTGAAAACTCGTTCACTCTTTATTTACGTAACGAATTTATAAATGCCCGCGGTCGACAGGTGGTGGTGGATGACCTGCGGCGCGACTTCGTGGAGAACTACATGCTGAGTGCCGTGCGCATGGGGCTGCTGTACGAGGGCCGCTACCTGCTGGGCACCTCCCTGGCGCGGCCCTGCATCACCCAGGGGCTCGTGCACGTTGCCAAGAAACTCAACGCCAAGTACGTCAATCGTCTTTACAGAAAATTTAATTTGATGCTGCGTTTCTGCATCTTCACCGATACAGAGAAGAATTTAATATTACGATACAAACTCTTGCCACCCATCATGAAAAATATAGGAACCAGATCGTCTATGCGTCATATGTATCTCCGTGCATAATTATGTATCAAGTATTCTTATCTTGCAGGTTCATATCTCACGGAGCAACTGGAAAAGGAAACGACCAAGTCAGATTCGAGCTCAGCGTGTATGCACTGTGGCCGCAGGCTCAGGTACAGCATTTCAATATCATTTTATATCATGAACCTTAATAAATATTCCGTGCTATCGAAGCACTATGACAGTAATATCAGTAGGATTCGAACCCGTCTGCCACAGTTTTTACGGCCTAGCACTTTTTACTAATACAGAGTAACTTTATGCGTGAATCGATTGCCTTATAATGTATACACATTAAATCTGTGGGCAAAAATGCAGATTTATCGAAATCTAACCTAACCTAACCCTTTCTAGGTATTTTTAATTAAAATGAACTGTTCAATTAAACATTGAATCTTAGAGCTCGGGTAGTGATTATATTTTCTGTAACAAAGGTTATTGCGCCGTGGAGAGAACCCGAGTTCTTCAACCGCTTCCTTGGAAGACTCGACCTCATGAAGTACGCGCAAGAACACAACATCCCCGTGCCCGTCACGCCCAAGCAGCCCTGGTCTATGGACGCTAACATTATGCACATCAGGTATGTCAAGGAGCTACCGATGAAATATTCTACAAGTACGCACGTGTAGAATTAAAATTTTTCATTTCCTTTATTGCTGGCTGATCGTCTGAGGCTTCTTCTTGTACTGTACTGGAAGGTTGGCTCGGGAGAATGAATTACACTCATGCAAGCTTTGGTTGTTCACCGTGTCGCTTTATTGCCATTGACGAAGTGTATAATTAATGTACATAAATAATTTACATACAAGAGACAATAATAAAGCCAATTTTTAGGTTATGCCTTGATGTCACTTTCATAATATCACCACCGTTTTCAGCTACGAATCCGGTATACTTGAGAACCCCAGCACCCCGGCACCTAAAGACCTGTTCTTGATGACCAAGGATCCTTGCGATGCTCCCAGCAAGTCTACGTTCTTGGATATCACCTTTGTCGACGGTAAGTGCATGTATATTAGTTGCTATTCCTATCTGTTTTTATTTAATAATTCGTATAATTGCATATTCACATAAATTTTAAAAAATTAAACAGAAGTTTTTGTTGGACCTTTGAGTAAACGAGCCTTACATGATGGATCATTGCATCTCCAGGAATGCCAACGTCTGTGGTCCTGCTGAGCGCCGACGGAAAAGGCAAGCCGGAGGTGATCTCTGACCCGCTCAAGATGGTAGAGTGCCTCAATAAGATAGGAGGGGAGCACGGAGTCGGCAGAATTGACATCGTTGAAAACCGATTCCTCGGCCTGAAGGTGAGGAAATTCAAGCTATTGAAAATCATTAAAAATATTTATTTTTGAACATAAACCTTATAAAAAGATAAAACAATTGCTTTACCTCTTTTGAGGAGAAGCACCTGAGAAACAATATTGATACTCGGAACGATGATCAAACCCTAAGAAACATTATTTTATTTGTTTTTTATTATTTCCAGTCCCGTGGTGTGTACGAGACCCCGGCCGGCACCATCCTGCACCTGGCGCACCTCGACCTTGAAGCCTACAACCTGGACAAGGAAGTCCTCAGGTAACTGACTCTTAACCGTTGCACTCAAAAGTACTTCTCAGAAAATGTACTTGAATTCGACCGAGTTCCACTTGTGCTGTCTCAGGTTGAAGAAGGTGTACCAGGACCGCATGTCCGACTTCGTGTACAACGGCTTCTGGTTCTCGCCCGAGGCGTACTTCGCCAAGCACTGCCTCGAGAAGTCGCAGGACGGAGTCACGGGCCGCGTCAACATCCAGCTCTACAAAGGAAACAGTAAGGAAACTGCACTGCTTGTGTTGAATCTCCAGTTTTCTGATGCGTCCAAGAGTCTGCTCATTGACAAGCGTCTTGGTGTGTTACAGCCGTGATCTTGGGCCGCAGCAGCGAGGTGGCGCTGTACGACGAGCAGCTCGTGAGCATGGACCAGCACGGAGGCCTGTGTCCTGAACACGCCACCGGCTTCATTAACGTGCACGCCATTAGGCTCAAGGAGTACGCACGCTTCTCGCAACAGAGGATCTCCAAACACTGATCGCAATTAGAAAAATCCAATAAAGAATCTCAATTCAAATTTGTTTTTAATTTATTATTTCTCCGCATTCTTTGATTGTTTTTACAAATAGGCAAAACTCCGTATTTTCCATCGCAGTTATGGTCCTCATTAATATCATCAACTTGGTTATCAAAACCTCCTCAACTATTACAATTAAAACTCAAATCATTAATTTATACTCACGCTTCGAACGTGCTAAGCTCGAAATTCCTTTTATGGCATCTATCACAAGCTCGCGTGTAAACGCCATTCGTGTGATATATTTGTAGGTTAAAAAATCAGGTATAAATGAAGCAACATAATAATAATAATACATAGTCTTATTTTAACATACACATTATACAATACACATTTAATAAATATAAAACAACTTATGGTGTTCATTTTAGGAAGTGGATCTGCGTGCAAAGATGTTCAATTTGATTAAATTCGTTAATTTACAAATTTAGTGCTCACAAGATACAGAGAACTGTACGCACGCCATTATGACAACTGCATTGATGGACGGAATAATGTAAAAATATTGGTGTAAGTCTGCTTAGCAAATAAAATGACATCTAACTGACATGTATTATATTTTTTTAAACACGACACCAATCGACAACCACATACAAAAATAGCAGCAGGTACGATTTATAGCGGCCCACAGATCCGGTCAGGTGGAGCAGACGAGCATTATAATTGTGTAAAGTATATCGCTCCGTGTAAGATACTGTGCCGACAACGGTCAGCACTGCCAGCAAGGGGCGTGTAACGCGAAAATATCAACAGGAGGCCAATAAAATTTTAACAGGCAACTTCTGTTCATCTCAAAGATACGGCGCCGATATAAAATTGCTCGTAGCAAGATCGTGTCACAAACCTGATTTATAATTTCATATAACAGTCAAAAATATATAATGCCAATGTTTACTGCCAGCATTGGCCGTGTGGCGTGTATAACATTTCATTCACAACACAAAACTTAAGAGTGTCGATGCAAAATTGATTAAAAAATAGAAAATATTTTTATCACACATGGACCCGATTCCTAAGATCAACAGAACAAGACATCTCCTTCACAACGCCCCGTTCTGGTAATCAGCCAGCGAGGAGAGGCCAGCAAAGTCTTCGCCATCGAGAATATAAAAAACTTCACCCTTGTCGTCCGTAAACATCTGGACTTTACTGAATGCAGAGAGATCCGGATTGGAATCCCCGCAATTTGACTCATCACCCTCAATGATGATGTAGCTCTGTCCCTCATCGATACCTTCAAAGTCAGGAAGGTTCAGAGAATCTCCAATAAGCGGCAGATCAGTCGAAACCTCTGGCTGCATGGATCCGTACACCGCTTTTATCATGCTCGATGAAACAGACGATAGGCTATTGAATTTCGGTGCGACAACAGTGTCAGATTTTGTCTTGCTCATACGATTCTTTATTAATATCTGATCTCGCAACTCAGACGGGGTCGGTGAATCTCTGGTATGCATCTTCAGGTGACGCAGCAGTTTTATCTTGGTCGGGAAGGCTTTACCACAGACTTCGCAGATGTGTGGCTTAAAGTTAGTGTGCGCACGCATGTGGATGTTTAGATGCCCAGATTCGTAGAATCTTTTGTCGCATTCGTGACATTTGAAATTCTTGGTTTTGAAGTGGTACAAGAGGTGTCTTCGACGCTCAGCATTGCTGCAGAAAGCCTTGTCGCATAGGTGGCACGGAAATTTACGCACACCAGAGTGCGACTGCTCGTGGCGTCGAAGCTCCGTTCTGTAAAAGAATGACTTCCCGCACTGATCACAAGGGTACTTCGTACCCTCCGTGTGCCGTCTTCGGTGCATTCGCAGCGTTATTGAATTAGAAAAGATTTTATTACACGTTGGGCAGATCAAAGAATTCTTAGGTTGGTGCGTGCGCTCGTGATACTGCAGTTCATTTTTTTTGTTGAAGATTTTTCCGCATATGGGGCAACAGAAAGGCTCCAGGCCTTTCTCTTGCGAAGTGTGCCTCGCGGTGTGCTCCGCTAGCTTGACGGCCCAGGCAAATCCCCGATGGCAGACTTTACACACAAACGGCTTTACTCCGAGGTGATCCCGCTGATGGATGATGAACTCGTGACGGTGCTGATAGATCTTGGCGCAAATTTCACATGTAAATGGTGCTTCCTGCTGGTTGATAGCAGATACGGGAACGATGGCCTCGTTGAAGTGACCGTCGGAATGTTTCTTCAAGCTTTCATAGTCGCAATCGTCAAACTCACTCAAGCAAAGATGGCACATGAACTTGGTGAATGTCAGCAAGTCCTGCTCTGATTTGACTTCTTCTTCATTAGCTTCTTGGATGAAGGTATATATTTCCGTAATTCGAGGTACGATTTCTTCCTGATCATTGGCCTCCGTGTATATCTCCTTCACCTCAATCTGCATCTCCGCAAAGACTTCGTTGGCTTGCTCTACCAACTCTGCCTCTTCCTTTGAGCCATTCTCTGGAACAACTATCTCCGTCTTAATCTGGACAGGGGCAGGAGGGTTTATGATCATGTGAGGCTCGTTCTTGTGTATCATGCTGATATGTTCAAACTTCTTCAACACCTTCACCTTATCGGGAATGCTAATTACATTGTTCGCCTCTTCCGTAATCTCTGTTTTCATGACAACAATTATATTGTCCGCAAGTTTCTTGCTGGCATCATTGGAGGTGACATCCTCAAAGGTGGTATTTTCATTTTTAATCTTCAATGTTTTGATTTCTTCCTTAAGCTTCTTGGTATCAATGCACTGAGAGCTTTTAAGGTATTTGGAGATAACGTCAAAGCCATTAGCATCCTCCTCATTATCCAAGCACTGGAAAATATCCGGCAATGCTTCGTCCGGATTATCTCCAAACGGAACGTTGTAGATCTTTTCGTCGCTGGAGATGGGCTTGTGTACGCTATCAAAGACATTATCCAAGCTGCACTGTGATGAGATCGGAGTCAGGTCTTTAACGAGCAAACTGTCGGTATCGGTCGGATTCAAATCCAGGTTCCCGTTTCCCAGTGCCAGAGAGAGAACATCAGATTCAGGAATGCTTTCATAGGTCATGCGATTGACGGTGACATCTGCAGGATTTACAAGAAGATTATTGCTGGAAGCAGTAGCTTCTAGATAGTGCTCTTTAAGCAATAGACTCAAGGGATCCAGGTCATCGTGATTTCCGAGCAAGATTCCTGGGTCTTTAGATTCCGGGGCAATCTTGAGGGGCGCTGTTCTGGGCTTCTGTTTGACCTTCCCCTTGGTCTTGTGCTGGGCGCTGCACTCAGGTATGTGCAGGACGTTGACATCGCTTGTGCTAATGCTCTCTGTCTCTGTGGGGTCGATGCCGATGCACTGGCACAGGAGGAAGTAGGAATGCTCTATTTGCTCTCGGAACTTGATGAACTTCTCCACTTGGTTGAGGCAACTGTGGCAGATGAGGCCGGGGAGGCCATCGTCTGGCATTATCTAAAAATAAGGAGATCAGAACAAAATTAAAAAACTCCCAAACATTTTAATCCTAAATACCTTCTCAGAGTTTCAAATATTGTAACTTAACGCTTGCGATACCTCCAAACATAAATAAAACTAAATGGTTGACGAGACTTCTGATATTTGTTACTAAGAGAGAGAAAACTCTTTTACCCTGTAGAGGCATTACGATGATAAATGCGGTAAAATATATAACAACCAAGCTGCCCTTGTGTGTTTGAGGTGTATTAAATATTAAAGAGTTTTTTTTTTAAACATCATTGAAACATTTTTAAGTCAAGCCTAACCGAGAAAAAAGCACAAAATTAGCATTTTGTTTTCAAAAATATTTTATCATATTGTCTATGAAAAATGGCCAATGAATTTAAATGTTTTAGCTTAATTAGTAAATTTCAGTTTAACATTATACCAGTTTTTTTATATTAATTTTAGATTAATGTCAATCAGAATGCGTTTTTATTTACCCATGCAGGTATTAGTATATTTATGTGATTAAGCACATTTTTTCATACATTGAAAACAATTAAAGAAAACTCTCAGAAAATATCATCGTGACTTGTGAGGGATTCGAACCCACATCCCCAAGCTTTCATGGCCGGTGCATTTATCCAACTATGCTAACGAGCCACTGCAATTTAGTGAGAATTTTTAATAATCATATTCTACATATGAACTAATATGCTCGGGCTAATCAATATTTAATGATTTGCAAACACTGGACTTTTTAATTAAAGTAACAAGTGAAGCATTTTAATATCCAAATCTGGTTTATTTATTATTTTTAAAATCTATTGATGTTTAGCCGAGACGCGCACCATTCAATTATATTAATTTTAGATTAATGTCAATCAGAATGCGTTTTTATTTACCCATGCAGGTATTAGTATATTTATGTGATTAAGCACATTTTTTCATACATTGAAAACAATTAAAGAAAACTCTCAGAAAATATCATCGTGACTTGTGAGGGATTCGAACCCACATCCCCAAGCTTTCATGGCCGGTGCATTTATCCAACTATGCTAACGAGCCACTGCAATTTAGTGAGAATTTTTAATAATCATATTCTACATATGAACTAATATGCTCGGGCTAATCAATATTTAATGATTTGCAAACACTGGACTTTTTAATTAAAGTAACAAGTGAAGCATTTTAATATCCAAATCTGGTTTATTTATTATTTTTAAAATCTATTGATGTTTAGCCGAGACGCGCACCATTCAATTATATTAATTTTAGATTAATGTCAATCAGAATGCGTTTTTATTTACCCATGCAGGTATTAGTATATTTATGTGATTAAGCACATTTTTTCATACATTGAAAACAATTAAAGAAAACTCTCAGAAAATATCATCGTGACTTGTGAGGGATTCGAACCCACATCCCCAAGCTTTCATGGCCGGTGCATTAACCTAAACTGTGTAAAGAATAATACCTTGTACTAGTGTGAGGCATTCTCGAGTAAGCGTTCTATTTAAAAGTAAGTAATATGTAGCCTAATTGCATGTACTTGTTTTATTAAAAATGTCGGGTAGACAAAAAATTATGCTAGCAACGTAAATATCGCAGACTGACACGACTGAGGAAGAGGACAGAAATGTCGAAAATCTTGCATAGTTTTGACAAACATAGTTTATCATTTAGAAATGCAATGTAACAACTGCCGTTTTATAATTGATGCAACGAATAATGCATTGTAATTCAAGTAAAAATACGTTTATAACGAAGCAGGTCGCTGCACTAACCTGTACAGAAGCCAGCGACAGAATCCTCTCGCTGAGCGTAGATTTTCGACTATTGTCATAAATGCTGGACATGATTCCATTCTGAGTAAGACAAAGTCGGCACACACTCTCGAAATCTATATTATCCAATATCATATCTAATAATTTCGCCATGGGATCTAATGACAGTTGACACAAGAAAGTGACAACAAAATATTGTTCGGGCACAAGAAAAAAAAAACAGACAATGACATAGACAAGAAGCGCTTTTATCTCTGGTTTGGATATCGTCTCACTTTTTACCATACCTAGCCAACTATATTAAAACGATAAAAATATTTATTAAAAATATATAATAAAAAATAAATTATATTACTTTGAAAAATAAAAATAAAATGTTTTATTATTTTTATAACTAAATTGGAACCGTTTTTATTCATTCAAACTTCCAAACTGCTTTTAATAATCCAATCAATATAAGCTTACGGATGCAATGCTCTGATATATCAGATTTGTCATTCCATTTTTAAAAACTTTTATTCACCATTTTGGCAGCACTCAAATTTGATTTACAAAATCCATTTAAAAAAAATTGTTTTTAATAGCAATGCCTGGCGTTTTTTTTTTTCTTCTATGGAATGTCTTCAAAAATAAAAATGTAAACAGATTCAAGTAATTTTCTTTATTTATTTACACGACATATTAATATTTCAAAAAACTGAAGATAAATGTATTTATTTTTAAAATACAAATCAGAAGCAATTCCAGTGAGTAAAAAGCTTTATCCAATGTATTTGGGAAATTATAACGTTAGTATCCATAATCTATATCAGTACAAATAAATAAATGCATGGATCAGTTTATATCTATCTAAAACACAGCTGCCCTCACTACTGAACTAACATATAATCATCTTTGACACCTGTTAATCGTTTGGAGCATGTCTATTGCTTTATCAAAACACCATGCTGTATATTCAACCAATTCCCAATCTATTGTTTCGAGCAAAACTGACTAAACTATTGTATTTTTTTCTATCCAGAAATGGTCTCCAGGTTCGATATTACAACCTGCTTTAATACACAAAAATTCTCATCAGCTTCGTCTCCCAATTCAAACTTTTCAACAGGAATGTAACTAGAAAGCAAAATTATTGACTAACAACGATTGTCATTACACGTGAATACGTTAAGTAGTTTATGAATATTGTTTCACATGACCCATGGCTACAAGGAATTAACCGTCGATGACAAACTGTTTTTTGTCTTCGCTTATTTGAATAGGCTTTAAGAAAATCAAATGCGTGTCAATGAGTCAAGAATGATAGCAAGTCATTAAAAGTAAATCGATTCCATACGTGTATAGGTTATAATAGAGATTCTCGTAAAATAACATGCCATGGTAGACAAAATCTGTTCCGTTACAAAAATATTCTGGAACCGTGTACCGAAACATATTGTTACCAGATAACAAATTAATACTTTCTGTTTATCTTCATTTGATTCGAAATTGGCACTGTCAAGATTAGTGATAAATTACCGATTTCGAAATAAAAGCAAAGCTCATTAAAGTATGTAACACTGCCTCAGAAAAATTATTTCCCTCAACTGTTGAATACGTCTTCTGCTTGCATGTCTATCACGATGAGATCTGGACCTCCTCAATGGTCGTTTGAAATCTGCTCCCCTTGGTAGCCCCTCAGGGAGTCGTCGATCTGGGGAAATGCACATCCGACACACGTTTGAAAACATGCCGAGTGCACATGTTATAAAAAAACCTCAAATTAAAGCAAAATTAATTCATGGAATGCGTTACCATGTGACGCATCAGTTTTATATTGGTCAGAAAGGCTTTACCACAGACTTCACAGACGTGTGACTTAGTGTTAGTGTGCGCACGCATGTGAATGGTAAGATGCCCAGATTCGTAGAATCTTTTGTCGCATTCGTGGCATTTGAAATTCTTGGTTTTGAAGTGGTACAAGAGGTGTCTTCGGCGCTCAGAACTGCTGCAGAAAGCCTTGTTGCATAGGTGGCAAGGAAACTTACGCACACCAGAGTGCGACAGCTCGTGGCGTTGAAGCTCCGGACTAGAAAAAAATGACTTCCCGCACTCCTCACAAATGTACTTCGTACCCTCCGTGTGCCGTCTTCGGTGCTTTCGCAGCGTTATTGAATTAGAAAAGATTTTATTACACGTTGGACACATCAAAGAATTCTTAGGTTGGTGTATGCGCTCGTGATCTTGCAGTTCATTTTTTTTGTTGAAGATTTCCCCACATGTGGGGCAACAGAAAGGCTCCAGGCCTTTCTCCTGTGATGTGTGCTTTGCAGCGTGTTCCGTCAGCTTGACGGCCCACGCAAATCCCCGATGGCAGACTTTACACACAAACGGCTTTACTCCGAGGTGATCCCGCTGATGGATGATGAACTCGTGACGGTGCTGATAGATCTTGGCGCAAATTTCACATGTAAATGGTGCTTCCTGCTGGTTGATAGCAGATACGGGAACGATGGCCTCGTTGAAGTGACCTTCGGAATGTTTCTTCAAGCTTTCATAGTCGCAATCGTCAAACTCACTCAAGCAAAGATGGCACATGAACTTGGTGAATGTCAGCAAGTCTTGGTCCATTTTTTCTTCTTCTTCTTTAGCTTCTTGGATGAAGGTATATATTTCCGTAATTCGAGGTACAATTTCTTCCTGATCATTGGCCTCCGTGTATATCTCCTTCACCTCAATCTGCATCTCCGCAAAGACTTCGTTGGCTTGCTCTACCAACTCTGCCTTTTCCTTTGAGCCTTTCTCTGGAACAACTATCTCCTTCTTAACCTGGGCAGAGGCAGGAGGGATTATGATCATGTGAGGCTCGTTCTTGTGTATCATGCTGATATGTTCAAACTTCTTCACCACCTTCACCTTATTAGGAATGCTAATTACTTTGTTTGCTTTTTTCAGAATCTCCGTCTTCATTACCACAATTCTTTTGTCGGCAAGTTTCTTGCTGGCATCATTAGAGGTGACATCCTCAAAGGTGGTTTTTTCATTTTTAATCTTCAAAGTTTTGAACCCTCCCTTAAGCTTCTTGGTATCAATGCACTGAGTGCTCTTAAGGTATTTGTAGATAGCGTTAAAGTCATCACCATCCTCCTCATTATCCAAGCACTGGAAAATATCCGACAAGGGATCATCCGGATTATCTTCAAATGGAACGTTGTAGATCTTTTCATCGCTGGAGATGGGCTTGTGTACGCTATCAAAAACATTATCCAAGCTGCACTGTGATGAGATCGGAGTCAGGTCTTTGACGAGCAAGCTATCGGCATCGGTCGAATTCAAATCCAGGTTCCCGTTTCCCAGTGCCAGAGAGAGAACATCAGATTCAGGAATGCTTTCATAGGTCATGCGATTGACGGTGACATCTGCAGGATTTACAAGAAGATTATTGCTGGAGGCAGTATCTTCTAGATAGTTCTCTTTAAGCAATAGACTCATGAGATCCAGGTCATCATGATTTCCAAGCAGGATTTCCGGGTCTTTAGGTTCTGGGGCGATCTTGAGGGGCGCTGCTTGGGGCTTTTGTTTGATCTTCCCCTTGGTCTTGTGCTGGGCGCTGCACTCAGGTATGTGGAGGACGTTGACATCGCTTGTGCTAATGCTCTCTGTCTCTGTGGGGTCGATGCCGATGCACTGGCACAGGAGGAAGTAGGAATGCTCTATTTGCTCTCGGAACTTGATGAACTTCTCCACTTGGTCAAGGCAACTGTGGCAGATGAGGCCGGGGAGGCCATCATCTGGCATTATCTGAAAATAAGGAAATCAGAACAAAATTAAAAAACTCCCAAACATTTTAACCCTTAAATACATCTCAAAGTTTCAAATATTGTAACTTAACGCTTGCGATACCTCCAAACATAAATAAAACTAAATGGTTGATGAGACTTCTGATATTTGTCACTGAGACAGTGAAAGCTCTTTTACCCTGTAGAGATTTTTTATGCATCTAAGACGAATGAGTCTCACTTGCTGAGTGGAAAACTTTAGTGGTCTCTTTAGCTATGTTATTTTATTTACAATAATTTAACCAGAGCTTATCTATTGAAATGGGTTAAGATCTTCTAAAAAATCACCAGTTTTTTATGATGTGATTTGTATCACTATTTTGCGTTTTTATATTTGTTCCTTTGAACTTTAATTTAGTTTTAGTTAGATAATAGTTGTTAAGAGAAAAATAGTAAAATAAAACTAGTCGCGTGTAAAGTTAGAGATATTTATAAATTATAATATTATTAATAATTTGAGAAATTACAGCTAAACTATGTAAAGAATAATACAATGTACTAGTGCGAGACATTCTCGAGTAAGCGTTATATTTAAAAGTAAGTAATATGTAGCCTAATTGCATGTACTTGTTTTATTAAAAATGTCGGGTAGACAAAAAATTATGCTAGCAACGTAAATATCGCAGACTGACACGACTGAGGAAGAGGACAGAAATGTCGAAAATCTTGCATAGTTTTGACAAACATAGTTTATCGTTCAGAAATTTAATGTAACAACTGCCGTTTTATAATTGATGCAACGAATAATGCATTGTAATTCAAGTAAAAATACGTTTATAACGAACCAGATCGCTGCACTAACCTGTACAGAAGCCAGCGACAGAATCCTCTCACTTCGACTATTGTCATAAATGCTGGACATGTTTCCATTCTGAGTAAGACAAAGTCGGCACACACTCTCGAAATCTATATCATCCAATATTATACCTAATGATTTCGCCATGAATCGAATGACAGTTGACACAAGAAAGTATCAACAAAATATTGATCGAGCGCAAGAAAAAAAAAAAAACAGATGACAGACAAGAAATGCTTTTCTCTCTGGTTTGGATATCGTCTCACTTTCTACCATACCTAGCCATCTATATTAAAACGATAAAAATATTTATTAAAAAAATATATAATAAAAAATAAATTATATTACTTTGAAAAATAAAAATAAAATGTTTTTTATTTTAATAACTAAATTGCAACCGTTTTTATTCATTCAAACTTCCAAACAGCTTTTAATAATCCAATCAATATAAGCTTACGGATGCAATGCTCTGATATATCAGATTTGTCATTCCATTTTTAAAAACTTTTATTCACCATTTTTTTCTTTCTAGTTTGGATATCGTCTCACTTTTTATCAAACCCATCCAACTATATTAAAACAATAACGGAATTTATCTAAAATATATCAAATTGATAAATCAAAATAAACTATACTATTTTAAAAAATAAATATATATTTTTTAACTAATTTGGAACTATTTTTATTTTTTCAAACCTCCAAACTGCTACTAATCACCAAATCAATACAAGCTTACAGATTCGATGTTGCAATTGCTCTTATTTGATAGGTAAAATTTTTCAATCCATTTTTTATAACTTTTATTCACCATTTTGACCGCGCATAAATCTGATTCGTTAAATCAGAGCTACTCAAGCATCATTTTGGATCATTGAAATGAATTTTTAATAGCAATGCCTACCGTTATTATATGAAGGTTATAAACGTGTTTTAATGGTTTTAGTGATTTTCGTTTTTTTTTTCTTCTATGGAATGTCTTCAAAAATAAAAGTGAGAACAGATTCAAACAATTTTCTTTATTAACGGCATATATTGAAAAAAACTGAAAATAAATGCATCCATTTTTAAACACAAATCAGAAGCAATTCCAGTGAAAAAAAGCTTTTTATATTGTGAAATTATATTATCCATAATCTATATCGGTACAGATAAATAAATGCATGGATCAATTTATGTCGTGTATGTGTAGGTTATAATTGAGATAAAATTACGTGCCGTGGGAATCAAAATCTGTTCTGTTAAAAAAATATTCTGGAGTACTTTCATGTAGGTGCCGTGTACTTAAAACATAAACCACAAAGAGCCTATTTTGGTCTTCAATTTGTACCTATTGACTATTAAATAGTCACCAGATACCAAATTGATACTCTCTATTTATCCTCGTTTCTTTCATAATTGACAGTCAAGATTAGTAATAAATTACCGATTTTGAAATAAAAGGCCCATTAAATTATGTAATGCTCTGCCTCAGAAAAATTATTTCCTTCAGCTGTTGACTCCATTTTCTTCTTGCATATCTATCAGCTCCACGATGAGATCTGGGTCTCCTCCATTGCCGTCTAAAATCTGCTCCCCGTGGTAGACCTTCATGGAGTCATCGATCTGGATGAAGGTGTCGTTGTTAAGAGAATGCACATCCGACAGCTGTGAATCGATACCCAGCTCGCATATGGCCACGTGCTTATGGAGTGCCGTCTTTACATAGTAGCCTTTCTGACAGTGTAGACATCTAGAAACAGAAAATGACTAGTTAATGATAGAAATCCATAGCACAAACTTAATACCTCTTATCTGCATAAGATGTTTGCTATTTTCATTGCCCCATTATATATATATATATATATATATATATATATATATATATATATATATATAACCAAATCTTTTACGAGACTATTAAGATTTATCACTGAAACAGTGAAAGTCCTTTCGCTTTCAGGGACATCATCAAACTGATTCAAAAGACTTTAAAAGAACCAAAAAGAAGATATTATATTTATTAAAGCCATGTGTCGTTGGTCTAACAACAGCTGCTACGCTATTCTGAACATGTTTTGAATGTCGCTCTGTAAATAGATATCAGTCGGGATGTCTCGCCTAAAAGGGAAGTCTTGGGCAGCGTGTGGCCGCGGCGGGCGGACGCGGCGGTGCCCGCGCTCGTGCCTGGCCAGCGCACTCTGCGAGTAGTATGCGCCGGGGCACTGCGCGCACCTGAAGCGCTTCTCTGGAGAATGGCGGTGCGTGTGCCGTTCCAGTTCGCTGCGGCTGAAGTACATCTTGGGGCAGAGAGTGCACTTGTAGCTGTCAAAGTAATCAAGAAATTTTACTTATAATTAATTGAAAGTTTTAAATATTAATAAAAGATAAGTTATGTGTAAAAATCAAAGCATACCTTGGCTGTGTGCCGTGTTTCTTGACGTGAGCCGCAAGTGTTAATCTATTTTTGCAAGTCAAATTGCAAATGGGACATCGGTATATTTTCCCCGCATCTTTATGGATAATTTCATGTCCTTTCAGGTCAGATTTCCTCTTGAAACCGATCGCACAGACAGAACAGATAAATTCTTTTTCTCCGTGAATAGGAAGATGTTGCCGTAATGCCGTATTAGACGAAAAAGCGTTATCGCATCCTTCGTAATGGCAAATGAACGGCTTCAGACCCAAGTGCTCTCTTTGATGAGTTAAAAAGGTAAAACGGTAATTGAACGTTTTACTGCAGGCACTGCATGTAATATTTCTATCGCCGATTTTATAATAAGCCTCCAGATCTGTTCCCTCTACGTGCTTATCAACGTGTCCATGTAATTGTTCAACGTCTGTACATTTTTCCAGGCACAATAGGCAAAAATTCTTTTTGCTTGCAGCGCACATTGTCGGGTAATTGTTCAACTGGAAAATGGAAGGCTTTATTTTCTTGGCAGTCAATTGTTTGTCTCTCTTTTTACGCATTTTTAATTTGTGAATTTCACTTTCATCATTTTCTTTGTGGCTATTGTGCGAGATATTCAGGTTTAAGTATTTGCTGATGTCTTCATCTATGTATTCAGATTTATTTGCGTTGGAATCTTCATTTTTCATAACTATCATGTTAAAATCACTGCCGACATTTTTATCTACGACGTATGTATCGTATAATATTTCATTCTCGCAGAAATTCTTAAGGGACTCCTTGTGGTCTATGTGTTTTCTTTTGAACGCTTCTTTGAATTTTCTGACGATGCTGTCATTTGACTTTGAATGAATGTCATATTTTTCTTCAAGGATAGATGACTCTTCTTCGTTGATATTTTCTATGAGTGCTGTGTGAGATTGGAGTACCATTTCTTTGAACTGATAGCAGAGTTCAATTTTGTAGCGACATTTATGGCATATCTTATTTGGTAAACGATCATCTAAATTAATCTAAAATAAAAACACACAGAAAAGTTTTAATAGACCATATATTCACCTATAAACAAAACTCTAAAACATCCTGGGTGTATGTATCAGTAGGAAAATATTTTATCAATGTTTTGGTAATTACTTTTATAAAATAATTTGACACATTTTCAAAACTTCAGAAGGATGTTTTATGTGGCGGAGAGGAAATATTGATAAAATGAACCAGATCTATTATACGAATTGTTTAGTTGTGATAATAAAAATTTATTATTCGCAAATACGTTAGTTATTAATAATAATTCAAATAAACCTTAAGCTTTTTTTTAATAGAATTTACTTCCAAGCACGAAGTTACATTTTTAAAAATCCTGAATGGCAACAAATTTTAACAAAATGCATCACTATCTCGTAGAACATTTTTTTTAAGTCTATCGCTGAAATTTCGTTTTCAACGTTAGTACTCATAGTTGGAATTTACTTCGGAATGGAACTAACCTCAACGTTGGTGAAGAAAGTGACCTGAAACTGGAGAGACAGGTCTTCGGCATCGTCGAATATACCGCTCAGAGCACCCTTGGATTGCAGGCAGAACCTGCATATGGAATTAAAATCAACAACGAGAAGAACGTCTTCAGACATGTTTGAAAAAAAAACTCGAATAAAAGCTAATAAATGAATACAAAATGAATGCACCGCAACTGTCAGTGTAAACAGTAAATAATGACAAATGTCAAAGAGAAACGGAAATATGACCATAGACAAAGACTTTTGATTTGTCAATTTTTTTTTTTTTAAGAGATGATTACAACTACATTTAACCTGATCAGGCAGATTTTTACCCGTGGAAAGCTATTACCAACCAGAGAACAGCATTTTAGGATTTCGAAATTTATAAATAAAAAATTTCGTCTGTCAAGAATTTGATCAACCGATCATGTCCATGACAAATTTCCATTCTTTTTTGCAGATTAATTATTTATATATCTATTTTTTTTAGTTTATCAGTTCTATTAACTGAAATTCTAATAACATCATTTTCAGAGCCATATTTCATAGTCAGATCAGTTATTAAAAACAATAACTACAGAGATGATTGTCAAAATGTTTAACTTTGTGTGTTTTTAACAAACCTCTTTACTTCAAAAGATCAGAAATAAGAAATCTGTGATTCTTTATTTTTAATAGAAAAAATATTAATTGAATGAATACATCAACATCGTTTTAATTTAAAAATTCAGTGACTGAAATATAACTTAGTGTTGCCCTGTTTTGTAATTTAAAAATACACAGAAAACATTATAATAAAATTTACTAAATAATTAAAATTAAAATTAAAATTAATTTATTTTTCTAATAATTATTTGATCTAAGGCTAAAACTTGTTCAAGCATAATTTTTGTACCGAATTAAAAGCTAAACGATAATAAATTGCTCGAGTTGATATGCGTGCAGCGTCTGGAAAATTTTACGTAACATCTGGCAGCACATTTCCTATCCAACTTTGCATTTGTCACTAATCGTGCTCGCTAGTATGTTCAAAGTTCGCTTATAATTTGATAATATATTTTTTCTAAAGCGAGCTGCAATTGTATAAGAGAAAGTGACAATATCGCAAGGCAAGTATGGCAGCTATGCGCAGCTCGATTGTAAAATCTTCTTTCTTGCGGAGATTGACTCCAAAAGTGCCGGTCCGCAATTTGAACCTACAGGAATACCAAAGCAAAAACTTACTTCAACAACACTCTGTCAACATCCAGAAGTTTAGGATACTGGACTCGTCCTTGGACACGTCAGTCTTCAAAGATTTCAAAGCTGACGAATACGTGGTCAAGGCTCAAGTCCTGGCAGGCGGTCGTGGAAAGGGACATTTCGATAATGGATTCAAAGGAGGTGTTCACCTGACGAAGAACTTCAACGATGTCGCCACGCTTGCGAAGAATATGGTAGGGAACCGACTAATAACAAACCAAACCCCCAAAGAAGGAATTGTGGTCCACAAGGTGATGGTGGCGGAGAGTGTGGACATCAAACGTGAAACCTATCTCTGTATTTTAATGGATAGAGAGCACAATGGCCCGGTTCTCGTGGCCTCTCCAGCCGGTGGTATGGATATTGAGGCCGTAGCAGAAAAGACTCCGGAGTTGATCTTAACACAACCGATTGATATCTATGAAGGAGTAACCGATGCGATCGCAAACGATGTAGCATCCTTTCTGAAGTTCGAAGGACCCTTGAAAGCCAAGTGTGCTGCCGAAGTCAAGAAACTATGGCAGCTGTTTATAAAGGTAAATAAAAAACAAAATAATTATTTGTAGGACATAAGCATGTTAAGAAACATATTGTGTCATAATATAAACCTGTTTTTTTTTTTTAATAATAATAATGGTTGAATTGAAGAGAAAGCAAAATTTATGTAACAAGAAAAAAAGGTCAATGAATAATGCTCTATACAGAGTGAACTTACAAATGTCTTGTTTTAATTTTTAAAAAAAATGAATATAGTACAAATTAAAATAATATATATATATGCAAAAAGTTTTATATATTTTAAAAGGAAGCTCAAAATAACTTTTTGGACAAAATGTCAGACAAAGTGAATTGTCCATCGTGGAGAAATAACTGTTTTTTTTTGTTTTCAACAATTTGCTTGATGTTCAACATGTTGTATAACTTCAGGTAGATGCAGTGCAGCTGGAAATCAACCCCCTGGTGGAGACAGACGACGGGCAAGTGGTCTCAGTGGACGCCAAGATCAACTTTGACGACAACGCCAAGTTCCGGCAGAAGGACGTCTTCTCCATGGATGACACCTCCGAGAGCGACCCCAGAGAGGTATCGCATAAACCATCAAAACATGCTTTTTGATTAAAAATATTTTAACCGTAAACTTTGAATGATTTGTAAATTCATAATCGACAGGCACGAGGAAATATCTGTCAAACATTTAAAATGGTACAAACATCGTAAAAAATAGTGTGTATATAGAAAAATGTCTAAAATACTTGTTTCAGATATAAATATTTAATAATAACCATTTGTTATTTAATTGGAATTATTAAAAATGAAACGTTTATTATTTAGACTGCGGTAGACTGTTTTTATTGCCGTTTATCACTAACATTGCTAGGGTCAACGTTTGAATTCTATATTTATGCATTGATTATTTCACTTGGTGAATTTTCTTTCCTATCAATATATGTCTAGTGTTTCAAAATTTAATCCAATAGACATTTAATCATTGGAGATACTGAAGCAATTAGTGAAAGGATATCTAAAATTCTGTTATATAACTCTTGCGGGATTTTCCAGAGCGAAACGATTTTGGTATCATTCTGTGTTGATTCTTATAGATTCCGAGGCAATAGTCGCAAGGACTTTTTAGCGATCAGAACATGTTGAGACAGAATAACAACATACCTCTTGGTTAATCATTTATTGCTATTCTTCTAAATAATGTACGAGACTATTAAATTGAAGCATGTTAGGTTAGGTTAGTTTTATCCGTAGTCAACGGTGGGTTCTCCCTGCAGGTGGAGGCGGCCAAGTACAACCTGAACTACATCGGCATGGAGGGCTCCGTGGGCTGCCTCGTTAACGGGGCGGGTCTGGCCATGGCCACCATGGACATGATCAGCCTCAGCGGCGGCCGTCCCGCCAACTTCCTGGATGTGGGCGGCGGTGTGGGCGAAGCGCAGGTCACCGCTGCCTTCCGCCTGCTCTGCTCCGACCCCAGCGTCAAGGCCATCCTAGTCAACGTCTTCGGAGGTAATGACGCCAGGGAATCATCAACCTGACCAAGTGAAGCTCGTTAAGTCTTAATCATCTTGATCATCTTGCTGTGATTCATTTGGAACTTGCATTCTGCATAAACTGGTCATTTTAATTGTTTTATGGCCAAGTGATTAGTGCAGTTACTTAAAGTTGTACAATCAATTGCAAAGTCTAGCCATATTAATTGCACGGGGAATGAATAATCAAGGCCGTTTAAAAGTTATTATATCAATTTTCAGATATTATGAACTGCACAACAGCCACACGAAAAAAAATAAGTAAAATTCCAATTTTCTTATTTAATAGTCAATATATTATTTTTCAGGTATTGTAAACTGCGCGACAGTTGCACGCGGAATAATCAGCGCGTGCCGCAGCATGGACCTGGGGGTTCCCCTGGTGGTCAGGTTGGAAGGGACCAATGTCACCGAGGCCCGCAAGCTCCTCCGGGAGTCGGGCCTGCCCATCCTGGAGGCCGCCGACCTGGACCGTGCGGCGGCACTCGCCGTTGGAAAGTAAAAACCGCACGCATATTCTAGCATTACTTATCGTGTGTTCATGTAAATATATTTATCGGTGTAATACGGTTTCATCGTAAAATCAGAGAGTTGATTATGATTACAAAGGTTTTTAGGATCTTTTTAAAATGTATTGATTTTAATGTTATTATTTATATATATGTTCCTGGACTTAGTTGCAGTCACTCGTAAATGCACTGAAGTTATGTAAAACCAATTAAGAATTTCACGCCGCATTGATTGTCTACGTGTCAGTTTAAAAATGTCTGTTGTACTTTGTAAACGAAGGGGAAAAATTATTTTTTTTCTCCACTAACCACCTCACACTTTCACCGATTGTTTGTGACAATAATTGTGTTGTACCCTCAGTAATTAGCGACCGATGATATGAGACAGCAATGTGTGAGTTATTCTAGGCTACGATTTGAATCTGATCTTGCCGTTGGTGCAACCTTACTTTAACCAGTGTTGCTTGATAATTCCTCTAAGCTTGCTTTTTAACCCTAAGTTGACATTGTGAAATCCCGCAAACAAAGCATTGACTCTGATACAATTACGGTAGTAACGTAAACGTTTTTATCAGAAAGCATCTGACCCGTGACACAACTTTAAAGATATTAATGTAATTGTGTTGGTGGAAATTTTTTCTATTTTTATTAACAGTGAAAGTACAAAAGTATATCAATATATAATCAGATATCTTCATAAAAGACTTTTTTTTTTAATTAGTTCCTATGCAACTGTTGATTTTCTTTGTGTCCGTGACTAACTTAACGTAACCTAATGTTTGATGTCGCTTGTGTTTGTCTTCCAGAATCCAAGAGAGCAGATCAGCCAAGAAGCTGTAGTGCCATAACGCATCCCGTGTGCTCTCTGTTTAGTGTTGCCATGCAATTAATAATGTATTTGTAATGTATCGCTATCAAAGCTTTCCACACTGAGACTGTTTTACAGAGAAATACTCCGAAAACCATACTTTTCACCTTTCCATAAAGTGGACATCAATAGACATTTAAAAGTCGATGCGATCACGATATTAAATCTAAACTGTTGTTTTGTGCCCTTGCCAAATTTTTCTTGTGAAAAAATCTATATAATTTCTCTTATAAACAGTTTCATGTAATCGCATTTGATAGGGTAGGAACGAAATTGCCTTATAGAGGATAATCGCCAAGTCTTCCAATTTTGACGCATTTGGTAAATAATAAATAAAAATATTTTCAATTTTTTTTTATGTTTTAAATAATCCATTTTTGTATTAGTGAATAAACAAGCTCGACTGCTATTACTAATGTATCCCGTTTTCAAACTATTGTGACTAAACATCTGCTCATCAGTGACGTGCAGTGACGATTTATTGAATACGACAGTGTTATTTGTCCGAATTACTTATCGTATGGAGGAAAATGTATTTTTCTATTGTAAATGTCAATTAAATGAAATTGCTTCAAAGATATTTCAGAACGTGTAGTGCTTCATTGCTTACGTGTACCGCACGCCACTGATGAGTATACCAGTAATACTATGACCTTGTTGGCTTATTGATTGAAACAAACAAATGTTATTGTAAAATAGATTGTTACAAATAGTGTGCAACTGTTCAAACTCGCACAGTAATATCTGTGAAGGCGTGAAAGATTGTTTTTTTTAATTATTAATTTTTTAGGATTCAAAATGTATTGTTTTCATGTTTTATTATGATTATTTTATTCCACTAGATTAAAAAGATGTATATCTCGCTCGCTCCTGCTTGCTTTGGACTTGGCTTTATTTTATACTGGTTTTTAGACCCAACGGTTACTTTGCAGGAAGTCGAGCTTAAACCCTGTCTCCGAATTTGTAACACGTGATGAAATTATTATTTTGTCTAAGTTTATTATATATTATTGTAGATTTTTTATTTCAAAAGATATTTTGTATATTTTCTATTAATGAATTTGAAATTGCTTTCCTATTGGATATAATAGTATATTTTGATTGAGCGATGTCCTGTTTCGGAAAAGCAGTCAAATATGTCACACGGGTTAGATAAAGCTATAACGTCTATCCACAAGAGACCGGTTTGATTTGTAATACTTTTATAAATATTACTCGACTAAATGGCTAGGAGATTACGATTTTTTTTTGAGTTTTAAGGTCTTTCTAGCCAACTAGCCAAACATATTTTTTAATTTTATCCCTCGGGAGCTATCTGCAACCGAATCACATTAGACTCGTTGAAAACTGCTTGCATTGATCAATCCTGCAGAAACTGGACATAAAAGTCGAACTTACATTAAAAGACTCACATGTCACGTGGAGTAGACGTGTACTTTCTACTACTACTAATAATTGAAAGAATAACCTGTATTGGCGCTTTATTATTATTGAATATTACTAGAGTAGTAGAAAACTATTAATCTTGATCCGCTGAAATCTAGCCCATCGTGGTTATCAAACTGTAAGGTCGCATGTCTCATCACGTGACAAGTCATATATAAGGCATCCCATTGTCGTGTCATTTTTTTACACATACTGCGTGCCTTCTGAACCCTTAGTTTGTTGACATTGTAGATCGCACGTGCAAATGCCGTCACCTTGCACGAGTAGTAGTCGTGTGTTTCACTTGTAGGGTTGAGCTTAGTTATGAGCGAGTGACTGTATACGGTGTTTTTTAACTCGCAATATCTCACAGAAATGAGATGCTGGAAAAATATTGTTTCCTGCCTCCATTTTTGGTGTGATACAATAAATTTCAATGCACCGTGTATACTTTTTAGTTACGAATTTTATATTAAGCTCTCTCACTTTGGGGTGTCATTGCTTAGCAACGGCCTCCGCACCGCGTTCGGGATACGATACGGCAACTCTACCCCGCCTGGATTCAGTCTGAATCGATGTTAAGTTTTACAAATAGTGATAGAAATAAAAGACTAGTTATTGTATAAAAGTTTTCATATTATTTCACAATGTTTTATGTACATATTATAATTATTCATTATGTATTGAATAAATATATAATTATTAATGTCTACGTTTTCATTAATGTTACAACTGTGCCATTTACCCTTTGCTCGTACACTTACGGCCACCGTCGTGTGGAACTCTTCGACCCATTGCCCGGTTAAAATTTTAACACGTTTCTCAAGCTGTAGCTTTGTTCGGCCAGAGAGAAGAGTAAGTTCGGCCACATTGCGTGTTATAGTTTCATGAATCGTCCCTCTTTGGGTTTCTCCAGCCACCATTGTTTCTAAATTTGGCAATCGTAAGTGCAGACACAAGGTTCAGCCGCAGCTGTGCGCACTAGATTCTTGGCCGTCACGTGTATGTATGCAAATTGTCCAAGACATTATTTCTTTGTTATGAATATTTTCATAATTGTAGATGCTTTTAATGCATTAATGAAATATATAAAATATGACACTATTCGCACTTTAGCGAGAGTCGAAAAAAACTGAACTGAAAAAGAAACAATGAAAATTTCTTAATTATATAATTATGTCCAAGAAGTGTTGTGGAAATCGACCATATAATTTGAAACAAGCGTTTGTTTTTTTTATATAGTATATATACACAAAATTAAGACTACCTTCAGAAACAGTCTTTTATGAGGTACTGCAAGACACGTGTCTCAATCATTACAAACACGCCTCACTATCATTACACATGGTCTGCTAATTAAATTGAAATTTTCAATTGAAAAACTTCAAGCTGTTTTAAAGCAGGTTGCCTGGCCGAACCTGAAGTAATCTGCACAGAATGGTGCCAAAATTGATACAAAATATGTTATGTCCGCATAGACATTTCTTTATCTGCAAAAACCCAGGAATGACATTTATGAGCTGCGACATTGTGTCCAATCGGATATTTTATCTCAATTATTAATATCTCGCCTGAGAATTAATAAAATTAGTACCTACAATAATAGTAGGTTGTTTTTCTTATATATTTAAGCGTTCATTTTACATAAAGCATTATATAATTAAATTCTGACATAACGTAAAATTCTCAATTGCGTAAAATAATTAAATTGATTAATTAACACATCAATTATATTTAAGTTTTATATGAAACTATGAAGTCAGGCTAAAGCGTGCCGTGAATTAAGGCAAGCAGTTTGATAAATCTGGCAAATGATATATTATAAATATTTTGAAAAGAATTACAAGGAGTTTGACATTTGTTTTAAAATATATAAAATTCATACAAAAAGGCATTTAAATATATTTCTGCTTGCGTGTACTGGCTCCAAGCAAAACAATAAATGTAAAAAAAAAAAAACCCATTTCCAGTTTCCTGTGGAGCGGTTGGAAGAAAAAACAAAAAAAAAGGCGACAATGTTCAAATATCAGATTTGGTAAGGATCAAGTCGTTCTGAAGAGCCACGGGCGACCCGCTGATCACGAGGTTTTGTTCAGTTCTAAAATTAAATCAGCATCTGCAGCTCAACGGCAGACTATCGTGTGCTAGGTATCCCCAAACACGTGCCTCGCGCTTATCTGAAGAGAGACAGCCGGCTTGGGGGGCGCGGCGGGCGCAGGACGCCCTCCTGGATCTGAAACAAACGGTAATATTTTCATATGGTATATCTTGCAACCACCTACTCCTACCCACTAGAAGATGCGTAATTACCGGAAAGACTTGTGAATGTCACGTAAGGGGTGAAATATGGCGCCTATGGATGGAGTCAGACGATACGCACATCACACCTCTTAATCGATTCATTCTAGATTCCCATAAGTTGGGGACTAATATTTGATGGATGAATGTCGGTGTGGGGGACTGACCTGGGCGAAAGTTGGCAGGGACCTCAGGCGGCCCCGGGCAGCCACGGATGGGAGAGACGCCAACAGCCGCTGTGCCACCCGCTTTATATCACTCGGGGATATTTGTTCTGTAAACACAAAAAATTTGTTGCATAAAAAAAAATATCAACAAATACTTAAAAATAAATTTTAAAAAAATCATTATCTCTTAGTCATTTGGCTATTCTTTAATAATATAAAACACTAGAATGTGTATTTGAAATATCTTAACAGACGTTTATATATTTTTTAATTTCCAGTTCAGTAAAAATATCACAAAAGTGCATTTTACCGATAGCGTCAATGAAGAATTTGGGGGATTTCCTCGCTCCGGTAGCCAGCACCTGTCTCGCGATGTCTTCAAACACGACCGGACGGGCTTCCAAGTTCATCAGCAGCATTGACTGCAGCTGGGTCTTGGCTCTCTGAAATGATGGTCAGACGATTGTGTTGAAAGCCGTGGTGAAAATTTTGTTTGTTAACGAGGAGTCTGCACCACACTTCTCGAGGTGGTAAGGGAGTAAGCGGTTCGAAAGCAACCCAATATTTGCAGCCCTGTCCAGCCAGGTACTTCATATCGCGTTAATCAGACGTGTTTTCTCTGGACAGAAATGAAAAACTAAAGGATTCGAGTCGATCGGAATCTCATGGTCAGCAGACAAGCACGTTATTAACAGGAAAACGAAGTATAAGGAAAGACAGCAAATACTAAAGATGTGGCAGCTAATGCAACAAGCCCAACACGCCCGCCCGCCTACCTCGTCCCTACAGAGCAATCAAAGATTTCTTCTTCAGATTATCAGAGCTCAGGTGCCTTCTTCTTCATAGCATTAAATATTGTCTGCCAGTGTAAAAGGTAAGATTTGAGGGGCTCACCTTGAGCTCGGGGTCGTGGCACTCCCCTGCCATGGCCACCAGCTCTTTGAGCAGCACGTCCACAGTATCCCCGAGGCGGGGGGGAGGGGCGGCGGCATGAATGCAGAACAAGCCGGTGTCCGCGTAGGCGTGGTTGTAGGCTGTGGCATTGTACATCCAGTGGTATCTGAAATTATAATTCTGTAGCATCAGATCATGCATTCTTTATAAAGTTTAAAGACTATCACAACACAAACGACTACATCTCTTTACCATCTTATTTCTACACTCATTGCCTCTTCTCTTGTGGCCTCCTACCTGTAATGAGTGGTTGGATAGAACGCCTTGTTCTCAAACTACCAAAGCTTGGATATTTCTCACTCGAGATTTTACCTGTTGAGGACGTTGGTGTAGAGCCGAGTGTACATTCCCTTGCCGGGCCCGCCGGCCGAAAAGGAGCCGCCCCCACCCATCATCATGTTCAGCACGCACATGGCTATGAAGTCATCGTCTTGGTGGGAGCACCCTATAAGTAAAAACACACATTGTTTACGAAACAACCAGTTTCACCGGCAGTCATGGTTTGTATTGACTGTCAGGGTTTACGTCAGTTCCGATTTTCATCCATTATGAAAACCTATTGCTTAAATTAAAATAAAATTGAATTATTAAAACTGTTTGTTCTGCTGTATCGCATTGATGATACAATGATCGGTACCTTCCAGGCCGATTACCACGTGCGACAGCTCGGGGAGGTCAGAGCCCGGGTAGAGGGGCACCTCGCACTCTTCCTGGACAAGCCCCCCTGTGTAGCGCGCTCTGGATTTGTCGGGAGCCGGCGCAGAGAGGTTAGAACTGGCCCAAGCGGGTGGCACATCCACAAAGAACTTCTGGACCTGCTCCACCAAAGCGTCGTGCTCCACCTGAAGATAATCACACAATCATCAGTCTGTCTGATCGAGAACAGCCGATTCGTTGGGCAATCTGCGAGAAAAGATAAAGAGAAATAATCAAAGGCAATTGAACCAAATGTGGAGCCTTTTAAGCTTTTGGATTTCATTTTTATAACCAGGTTCCCTGATAAACTCAAAAGGATAATGCCTATTGTGTGTTTTAATCATTAAAGTAAGTTCTTAATCAAGATTAAGAACTTAGCTGCCATGGCCGTCTCTGGGCGGAGTGAGGAAGAGTTCAGAAGGTTGCGCCCTTGAGGAGACTTTTTACTGACAAACCTATATTCGAAAGACACTTCTTAGACTTTAATGGAAGTTCACGAGTGCCAGTCTCGACTGATGGGGTAGAGCTTACTTGATTAGATTATTTGCCTAGGTCGAAGTTATGAATAGCGTCTGAGCTGGCTCAGATCAGAAGTGAAAAGTGGTAGAGGTAATTACCCCAACGCCGGCGACCACCATCCTTGTGGGGTCAAAGTGCCTGCTGAGGTACGCCAGCAGAGCGGGCTTGTCCACTTTCTCCAGGGAAATCTCAGGGCATATCTTGGGGAGGCCCAATGTGTTCTGCTTGTAGGCCGCCTGAAAACAAACACAAATGAAACAACACACGGAAAAATAGGCTGTAATTTAATAATCTGGCTGCGCCAACGTGTTGTATGATAAATCTATTCTGTTGGTGGGATGGTCGTAGTTAGCAGTTGTATACTATTAAGCAGCCGGCAAGTGAAGTATCGAGAATATACATCAATTCGACAATCATTGTTGGTAGTTTGCATAGTCCATAGCGCCTCTTCCCGACAACAGTCAGAGGTGCAACACATTTGCTGAAAAAAAAATCTAAGACTCAACTTACCGCATGAATCATATCCATCAGTAGAGGTTCCTGCTCCGGACGCATGGCCAACGTTTGCAGCTCGAAAGCCACGGTCTGCCTGGCCATCTCCACTTCGTCAGCTGTAAGCCGAGGTCGCAAAACCACCTCTCCCAGAACCTGGAATCGAGAGGGCGCATCAGTCCTAAGTGACAATCACTTATATTATTTGAGATTGCAGACGACAGGACACACTTTTCAACGAGCCACAAAAATCACCTTGTCTCGATGCACTAGTTCCTAAAGTTGGAAAAAAAAAGAGACTTCGGTAACAAATGTGCTCTTAATGCATTGATGCACGCAATGAGCATAGTTCACCTTGGTGATGGTGGGCAGGCCACGGCTGTCGGCACTGGTGGCATACACGAAGGTGTCACGGGAAGACTGGCAGTCGCAGATGCCTCCATGCTTCTCCAGTTCTCCGAGCAACTTGTCCTTGTTTTCGTACTCTTCTGTGGACTGAAAGAAAACACATGAGTTCAAAAAGGGATTATTTGATGTTTTAAAGATACACATTTCTGCGAATTGTGTAACCAGTACATTTTTAGATAAAAGATTGGCATACAACAATGAAAAACACAAGGATTTAAGTCTACTGCCGTCTAAGTGCCTACCGACTCCAATTGCGTACATCTCCCCTACACTTATTGTATGGCACACAGGATTAAAGTCCACAACTGTCAGCTAACGCGGCTTAGCGCGTCCTTTCAATCACTGTGTCTACAGGCATTTACATTTCTTTGAAAATGGCTCTAGAGACCAGTAAAAACCTCAATGAGGCAAAACGCCTTTGCACATAAATTTGTCACTGTAATACCCACAAAGTTACACTTACACTGAAGGCTAGTTTTTCAAGGAAATGAGAAGTCCCGCCGGTGTAGGCAACTTCATACCTAGATCCAGAGTCAATGACCACTGAAAGAAAAATAAACTGTACATTAATACACGACAAATCATTATTTTTATACGTAACGATTATTTATTTATTATTTTTAAACGTAAAAGTCTCAGTATCAGCAGAAATGGTTTAAGAGTCTACAAAGCCAAGATTGGCGTCAGCAGACCCACTAGATTTATTAAGGAGGATGGATGCCTCACTCTGCTGTGCTGTGCTTGTTGGCTGCGTGGAGCATTGTGGTAGTATAAAAGTATCTTTTGAACACATGTAAACTTAGAATAGCCTGAATGAGCCATGAGGCCCCAATGCTCTGACTGTGTCTGGCATGGTGCATCTCACGCTGTACACGGGGAATCCATATATTGAGAAATCACAAATAAATAACATCAGTGGAGGTTTATTTTTAAATGGTTTTTTCCTTTTGAAACTTAAAGATATTTTATAAATCCAACAAAACTTAGTGCTAACCCAACACAGCCCATGGTCAGCAAGCAAGTGTGCCAGTTACTAGATTGTGCGGCCACAGAAACCCTGATTTCAGACAGACTGGAATAGTTAAAATTTAAATCCTCTAATCGTGCATTCTCAATTGGGGATACAATGAGAGGGTTCTTACCTCCCACGGTGCAGAATTGCCCGAAGCGCTTCTCGGAGGCGACCCGCAGTCCATTAGCGAGCGTGGTGACTTGGGTGCCACCCGAGTGACCTTGAGCGTTGGCATAGCGGGGCTCGGGCAGGCCGGGTATGGGTCGGCTGAGGGGCGGCAGGGGAGTGACTACCTCGGTGGAGGGCACGTTGATGGTTCCCTCACTGCTAACCTGCTTGCTGTACTGCCGTCGCGACCACCGAAGCTTTGCTAGCCTTAAAAAAATAAATAAAAATTTTGGTGCCCTGAAAAATATATTTTTAAAACACACAACTCTAAGCATTTTCAGACTAATTTTTAATTTTTAAAAATGTGTTAAAATGATACAAGTGATGATAATTTTCATGACATTTATTAAATTGATTGCGTGATTTATTTGCCTTACTTTTAAGTGATAAAACTACATATCTTGATTTTGGACTTACCGCACGCCACATTATTTATTGATTTACATGTCATTCAATAATTCTAGCTCTCAAGTAAATTAATATCACGCAATCTCCTAGCACGATGCAAATACATCGTAAGTCATTACTATCACCTGTTGAATGTGCATTAATAAATGTAGCGAGTCATTTGAGCTCCGTTCGTCGAGAGAAGCATTCATTATATTTTCTGATGGCAAGTGCAAAAAGATATTTTGTTACCTTTCTAAAAATTTACACCACCATCTTTAATGAAAATAAAATATCAGCTACCATGGAAAACACTAATAAATATACGATTATATTACCAAATTTTTACTTTATTATTTCTATACAATTTACAAAAATGTAAAATGCAGACACAATTTATCGTAAGATACAGAGCGTTCATTTAAATAAGCAAATTAAAAATAACTTCACAAAAGTTTAGTTTTGAAAACCTTGATGGTTAAAGTAACTTCCCAAGTTATAATAAGCAAATAAATAGGGTTAATTTGGAATAGATATAAATTATATGTGTAACACAATGTCTAATATCATATAAGTAGTGGCGTTCAATTGTCATTCATTTGTTAAATAAAATAGAAACCGATTCGATAAAAACGAAATTGTCATTGCTTTGACACTGTATTGGACTCTTAGAAATTTCATAACTTTATGAAATTTGGTTCATAAATAACACAAGAAAATTACAATGAATACAACTAACAATTGAAGGCACTATAATGCGTTGCATTATAGAGAAAAGAACTATTGATGTATAGATTTAGGTTACATCATTTAATTCGTTGACTACTCACCCGCTCTTGCCTTTGAGCATTCGTCCTCCGAGCATTTTAAAATCGGCAAAGAGAGCCATCGCATGAAACGATTTATTTTGTACTCTCTTTAACAAAATAAGCGAATTATCGAAATCCGGCAAACATTTAGGGTTTTTGACAAAGATCACACCGCGCGTGTGTTGCCAGACTGAAAATATAATGCATTAAAGTCGGAACTGCATTATAGCAATGCGGTTGTGGAGATGGCGCTTTTGAAAATGGCGATTTCAATTTTTTCAAATCAAAATAATTACCATAATAACGCTCGTACCAATCGCAATTTAAATAAGTGAATTAAAATAATCAAAATAAAAGTTTATCATAGCAAAACAAATTAAAACATATCAATTTAAAAATTAGGGGAGATGTAGGTAATGGGGATCACTTTTGTACAAATTAAAATAAAAGCAGATCTAATTTTTTTTTATTTTGTCCTATTATAAACATTACTTATATAACTGATAATTGGGATCACCTCTAATCATTTTGGCATATTATATTAAGAATCATAATAATTAAAAAAAAAAAAACAAATATGATCACTATTGTCCACATCGGCTGAGTTCCACCCAATGCAATCTGCATGAGCCCAAATCCCACAAGAAGTGCACCGGAACCACATTTCGATGTCTCACTCGAATTCACAGCATACAAGACACCGGTCACCAGGTCTTCTGCATCATCGTATTATTCGATTCCTGCAGAATTCGTTTCTTTACATTCTGAGGACATATCTTCTGCGGCTTACCTTTCACAACTTTTACCTTCTTTTTTGATTATGGTGTCTTTGTCAAATCGTTGTATACTGCTTCTTTCTCCCTTGTCTTCTTTAAAGGACATATGCATTCTTAAGATGAAATCTTGTATTCTTAGCTTGTTCTCGGGTGTTAAATGAACTAAGGATGCTACATCACGAGAGGTTATCCATCCTGCAAGACGGCTAATCATTAAATTAATCAATAAAGAGTCGCATTATTTGCTTTGAGTGGTCCAAAAAAAGATTGCAGTGGGGACAGCATATAAATAAATAGTTTTCATGCAATACTAATGGACGGTAAGTGCAATGTAGCTTGCATGATTATCTAGTGTCAATAGGACCGGTTCGTCTGCAGAAGGTTTAGCAAGTTAGGCTATGTACGCAATGAGAGTCACTTGACTCCGATTGCCTACATCGCCGAAAACGAGAAAAAAATCAAATCTAAAAAGCTGAAGCTAGGGTTTTAAATCACGATTACATATCACAAGAATAAAAAAAAAACACCAAATAGTTTAGGTCTTGCTTCGGATTTGTCCACTCGAAAAATTAGATCAGAAGGGCGCAACATCGTTTACTTTTATAACTCATTAACGCGTGGCGCGAACTGGGTGAGCTCGTCAGAGTGCCTTACCTGTGCACAAGTAGCGATTGGGTTCAAAAATATCGCCCTTTCTCGTAAAATAGGGTGGCCACCATTGCCTACTGACTCCAATTGCGTACATTTCCCCTACACTTATTGTATAGCTGGGAAGCGAATATTGCGAAATTCGGAGCAGGAAGATTCAATAAGTCGTAAAAAATTATATATTTCCTAAAATATACTATTAAAAAGTGACAAATATGTTGAGAGTATTCAAAAACATAATATATTAAATACAATAATCGCTAGCCACAATCTAGTACTATCAATTTACTTACAAGTAAGGGTCTTGCTTCCCAAGCGAGTGCTGTTTTGTGTTGCTTAGATAATGGTTAGGAATGTGTGGTTTCTAATATTTAGCTCCTTCAGAAGTTGGAATTTTACATATAAGCAAGGCTAAATACTACCCATGATAAAACACCTAATTAATTAAACAATATAACATCTCTTGAGTTTTTTTAACATCTGAAGATGACCAGGTATATGGATGAAACTAGTTATGCTAAAAATTAAATAAGCTCATATGAAATATATTAAGAGTTACCTTTAATTCATTAATAATATCAATCAGCATTATACATGCATCTTAAGACTCTCGATGCAATCCCACTCTAAGCAATTGTTATCTTTAAACCAAATAAGCTATCCATGAAACATACACATATTGAACTTGAAAGAATACATAATTAACTCACCCACCGAGAGTGTTGTAGGGGTTAGTACCTACATCGGAACACGTGTCTTACAGCCTGTTGGATTGTGACATTCGACCCTAAATCCATTAAATATTTTATTAGACTGCCATTAGAATAGAACATAATCCCGTAGTAATTAGCGGTCAGTCAAAGGCGATCGTATTGCAGGCGAGATGTCCTCGCAATGAGACACCCCCCGATACGTGGGATTCTTACTGTTTACGCTATCCACAAAGGCAGCGGGACCCTATAAAAGCGGCTTCTTTTTTTCATTTCCTTTTGAAACCATTGACATTTGATTTTTAAGTGTTTTATTAAATTTTAGGAAATTACAATGTAAGGGAGAATCAATGTGAAATAAAATTGACATAAACCAAAATATGGAAAAATCAAAACAATTTTTATTTGAAAATACATCTATGCATGTGTCTTATTAGAGAACGCTTGTGTTTACTTGAATATGAGCATTGATCACAGTGAAATAGCTCCTTGCAAGTATGTTTAAGTTTGTGTTTCACTAAAGCACTGATCAGATAACATGAATATGAGCATTGATCACAAGCAAATGGCTTCTCGCCTGTATGTTTGAGTTTGTGTTGTTTTAACTTTTCCTTCTGGTAACATGAATACGAGCATTGATCACAAGCAAATGACTTCTCGCCGGTATGTTTGAGTTTGTGTAGTTTTAAATTTGCCTTCCGAATACATGAATACGAGCATTGATCACAAGCAAATGGCTTCTCGACGGTATGTATGAGTTTGTGTTGTTTTAACTTTGCCTTCTGGTAACATGAATACGAGCATTGATCACAAGCAAATGACTTCTCGCCGGTATGTATGAGTTTGTGTTGTTTTAACCTTCCCTTCTGGTAACATGAATACGAGCATTGATCACAAGCGAATGGCTTCCCGCCGGTATGTTTGAGTTTGTGTAGTTTTAAAGTTTTCTTCCAATTACATGAATATGAGCATTGATCGCAAGCAAATGGCTTCTCGCCACTATGTAAAAGTTTGTGTAGTTTTAAATTTGCCTTCCGAATACATGAATACGAGCATTGATCACAAGCAAATGACTTCTCGCCAGTATGTATGAGTTTGTGTATTTTTAAAGTATACTTATGATTACACGAATATGAGCATTGATCACAAGCAAATGGCTTCTCGCCGGAATGTATGAGACTGTGTCGTTTTAACTTTCCCTTTTGGCAACATGAATATGAGCATTGATCACAAGCAAATGGCTTTTCGCCGCTATGTATAAGTTTGTGTTGTTTTAAATTGACCTTCCAATAACATGAATATGAGCATTGATCACAAGCAAATGGCTTCTCGCCGCTATGTTTTAGTTTGTGTCGTTTTAAACTTTCCTTCCATTTGCATGAATATGAGCATTGATCACAAGCAAATGGCTTCTCGCCGGTATGTATGAGTTTGTGTTGTTTTAAACTAACCTTACAATAGCATGAATATGAGCATTGATCACAAGCAAATGGCTTCTCGCCGGTATGTATGAGTCTGTGTCGATTTAAACTATGCTTCCAATTGCATGAATATGAGCATTGATCACAAGCAAATGGCTTCTCGCCGGTATGTTTGAGTTTGTGTCGTTTTAATCTTGCCCTCTGGTCACAAGAATATGAGCATTGATCACAAGCAAATGGCTTCTTACCGGTATGTACAACCTTGTGCTTTACCATAAGACTTTTCTGTCTAGAGGAGAATGAACATTTTCCACAGGTAAAGAGCGACTCGCCAGTATGAATTTGAAGGGCTTTATTCTGCAAATCTGCACTGTGTGATTGCAATTGCTCCTGAAACAAACAAAAATACTGTTAAACCTTGTTTTATAGAATTAGTCACTTATGATAGTTACTGAATAAACAATGCAAAATTGTAACACACGCAGGACTACCAGACATGCCGGTTTCTTTTAAAGGGAAAAGCATTTTTATGAATGATACTAATAACACATGAAAACAACATTACTGTTGACGACGGGGACCAGGTTATTACTCGCTTCTAGCCCTCGACCTTTTCTTTCTGGGTTTAAGCTCACGAATCTCCAAAGTTGTTAGTGGATAACAATGGACTGTATAGTTATTTATTTGAAAACGTTTCATTGTGCAATCTTTTATTTATTAATTTTTTGGCAATTGCATTTTTAAATTTCTATTAAAAATATTGGCATCAAATCCTGCATCCATATGTTGCCGGTTCAGTTTTGGTTTCGAAGGGCAAATATTGGCTACTTATTTTCTTATAAAACTTTTGTTATAATGTATGATTTTAAAACATGTTACATTGTACACTTTGACTTTACTTACGAGATACCTATTTAATCAATTTTCTATGAGACACTTATTTTCAATTACATATCAATTTCACATTTAACTTTAAGCCGACAGTAGGGTCGGACATTCGACAAACACGCGATCTGCATCGTTATGTCGGAGTATCTTTATTCCCGGAAAGAGGTTGCCCCTTGGAGCCACTTTGAATACTGCCCCCTCAGGGGCTGGTCGGCTTTTTAAATCCCGTTTCACGTGATATGAAAATACAGAAGCGTGCGATGCGTGTTTAAATTCCGGGGAGGCAGATTAGCTTTCGGCTCGTATTTTCAGACGAGTCAGGAAATGCAACCATAAAACCTACCCATGCGGTGCCATATACAGTGCGGTCATAAAAAGCACAGGCAGTCTTTTGTGTGTAACTCTAAGAAGCAGATCACCTTGTGTATATCCGGACTGACTCTGCAAACACAACCGTCATAAACTGCCCAAGCGTTGCCCTATCCAATAAAGCCATAAGAAGGTATGCGGCGAACTTCTATTCAACAATCATAATGGTTGCTCTGGCTGAAGATATCTGTGTGGTCCGATGTAGCGCGGCCGGAACTCGAGGCGCCGAAATGGCTGTCGCCAATATCGAATCATATTTTAAATTATACTAAATTCATTGTATTCTAAAAGAATTTAAACTTTAATCGGGTCGTCAACAATAATGTTAAGTAAAAATTATATGAAACGTGCTCCCAGCACAGTGACACACTATATCCACTGTGTTTAGTAAAACTGTGAGTTGAAATGTATGTATTCCTGTGGTTATTTAATAATCATCTTGATATGTAATCAATATTTTTGAAATAGAGTAAATACTTAATACTTATGTGCCGGTGAGGTATAGAAATTGCCATATTACCGGCTCACGCCCGACAGGTGCTCGGGACAGCGCCTTTTCATGCTCCAGCAATGCCCTTTCAACGTCGAATTCTTCAATTTTAATATCAAACACCCCAGGATCCGAGGAGGCAGCTCTTCCACTGTGTTCCGGCAAAGCTCTCTCGACGTCGAATTCTTCTACTTTGACCACGTCATACTCCAGGGCTTCGGGAAATGACGCGTCCTCGCGCTTCACGGAGAATATCTCGCTAATGGCTGACTCGCCGCCGTCTTTAAGAGCAGGGATGTCCTGCTTTACATGAAGGTGACTCTTGGAGATATCATGCAGTAATACGAAGCACTGCGACATTCTGTTGGGTAAAGAGGCAACTCGTCCGCTGTGTTCCAGCAAAGCTCTTTCGACGTCGAATTCTTCTACTTTGACCTCGTCATACTCCAGTGCTTCGGGAAATGACGCGTCCTCGCGCTTCACGGAGAATATCTCGCTAATGGCTGACTCGCCGCCGTCTTCAAGGTCAGAAGTGTCCTGCTTGACATGAGCGTCCGCTTTAAGATAACTCTTAGAGATATCATTAAGTAGTACGTAGCACTGCACAAACGACATTCTGTCAAGCCGACGGCCGCGATTGTTTATTTTACGACACGCGCGCAGCCTCGACAAAACAGTAGAACGGAGGACCATAGACTATATTATATATATTTCAAATAACATAATTGCCATATGAATAAATACTTTAATATTCTTTTGTGATTATATTAATAATTTTAAATGTTTTTCCGTCGTACTCAAATACATTGGATCTTAATAATGTGGCAAAGTATTGTATAACTTGCGCACTGAGCAGCTATAGATTTTTTTTATTTTATAGGGTGTCATTTGCGACCCGCACCACTCTGCCTGGTTGCGAATCATTTTATTCGGACCTCCTTAATGTCCTCCGTGGACTTTCTTCATGTCTTCCGGGGGAGGGGTTTCGCCTCCTTGGCGCTCTTCCTGGTCTCGTCTTCTAGTGCTCCCGCCGCTGGGTAGCGGCGGGTCCAGAAGAAGAGCCTGATCTTCATTCCCCGAGTGCTCGCAGGAGACGTGCGGATCAAATCGGAGAAATAATCCGCTCGTCTCGCGCTGTCCGCTCCGGGGTGGCCTCCTTGGGCGGCGCACATCGGGTCTTTCCCTGGCCTTGGCCTTGGTAGTCTCGTGTCGTTGGGCGTCAGGGCCCAGCGATTGGCGTCGCTGGTGGGCTCCCTGTCGCGGTTGTATCCTTCATTCTGATCCTCAGTTCCTGTCGCTGGAGCGCGACAGGGACAGGAACTTTCTCGGGTCGGGGCAATCTGCCCGTGTTTGCGCGACAGGCCCCAACGATTTGCATCGCTGGGGAGTCTCCATCCATAGAGGCGTTTTGGATGAAGAACCCGGTTGCGTCTCAGGTTAGCAGCGGCAGGGCGGTCAGCCGGGATTAGTCGACCTCTCCCAGGGTGCACCACGTGGAAGTCTATTACTAAGAATCGTACAGGCTTTAAAGCGGCCCTTTGATAATACCATTCAACAACAAAAAAATTTTAACTCAATAACCAAATGCAAAGACCGTTTCCGCCGACCTTTCACAGTTGACGAACTAGTCACTAATAAAAATTAACCTTTGGAAAAATCAGTCAAATATATCCCTACTCCAAGTACTTCAGCAAAAACCTACTTATAGTCAAAATATTGATTACTGAAACATATAATCCGAAAAACAACCTGAATCCACCTCATTGAGTAGGTTTCATATAATAAATTTTCTAATTTAAAATATCTCATCTCTTTAACACTTAACATACCGCAAGGGGTCAAATGACCCTTTTTGTAGTTTGATATAGAAAATGCGCATATAATTTTATATTTTTTGCACATTTGACTTCATGACTTTTTTTATTTATTAAACACAAGTAATATTCTATTTTTTATATCTCTTCTTCTTGAAATTATACAGATCTTGATCCTTGTTTTATATGTTATATTACTTTACTTTTTAGAGTAAAATTATAAATGCGTTGTTGAAGCAAATTATGAATATTAAAATTTTTATAACTTGTAATATTAACATTTTCAATTTTGTAAAATTATAAATAATTTCAAGGAAACGTCCTCTAGAATTCCCTGAAGATGATTTGAGTATTGGAGTCAAAATGCAATTGCATTTATCATATTAAATTCATTGGCACTGGAAGGACAATTTATTTTGATCTTCACTAATTGACTCCGCATTGAAAAGTAATGATAATCACGAGATAGACTTTCGTCGTACTATCATAATATTGTGCTTTGCAAAATTTCGGTCCTTTCAAATTTCTCGACAAGTAAAACAATAAAAACATAAACAGTGATCTTATTAGTTATATTATGTATACATATTGAATCCTTGATTACACGACTGCGTAAGATGGTAATACTTCAAGTCTATTCTTCAGGTGAATTCGCATGCACGTCATTTGCAAATTTCAACCCGTTTATAGGAGTATTCTGAAATATATGTAATGTGTAATTATTTCTTAGCTGATTGTTACAATGTTAAGGCACAAAAGAGAGTTTCTTGAGAACATCCATCCATCCGAAAATCTCAAGCAACCCTGCCCCGCAGGCGGTCGAAGATTGCAAGCATGGCTAAAGTTTTGTATTATAAAAATGCAGTTGTACAAATATAATTTTATACACTACTAATTATTTTGTAAAACAAAAATCCTCTCTAAATGACTTCATTGATAATTCTGCAAGTCCATAGTGCCAATTATAACTGTAAAACGATGCCATCGATGGGGTTCGAGAGATTGTACTATGAGTAGATTAAATTTCATAAATGACTATTCCCTCATGTGAAACAAAATGTATGGCCCATATACTCGGGCTGACTTTAATAAACTTTCTCTTTATAACTGTCTTTTGAACCACCTCTTTTCAAGGAGATGCAAAGACATCCTTCGCATTAAATATTTGTCGGTCATTATCATGATTTAAATTTATAGATTAAATTTTTTATCAAGAACGATTTCATTGATTATTGTATTTTCATTTTTATGTGCGACTTGTAAAGTAGAATGTATTCTGATTTTTTGATCTTAAGTACTTGCATATAATTGATAACACTTTATTTATTTTTACATTTATATGTGTTTTATAAAACTTTCTTTCTGATAATAATTTTTTATATTACAATAACCTTAAGTTTTTATATTACACTTTCTATTTCTTATTTTTTCAAAACTGTATGATATTATATTAACATGGAATCAAAAGACTGACCTTTAGATGATTTCTAATAAATATGACAATATTTTGATCTCCATCATTGTAAATGACTGCCGTCCATTGCAATGCGTTTGAAATTGGTGTTTGTGTACTTCCAACAGGACACATTAAGCATCTCTTCGGGAATTTGAGTGCAACACTTATATTTAAAAGGACACCTGCAGTCATCTCACATTCAAAAAAGAAAATTATATACATATACTGCTAAATTAATTATCTTATACATTTTAACACTGAATATCTTGGGTCTTCTGCTTTATACAAAAAAATTGATATATTGACTCAGGTCTAAGATCTTCATCTTCAACAGTTTACCTTTCAGTCTCTAAGCTGATGTGCTCGTTGAAGAACAAAAAAACCAGCAAATGGATGGAGAGTACACAGAAACCATTGAAATTTGATTTATAAGTGTGTATAATTAATTAAATTTAGGACATTACAATGTTAAAGAGAATCAATGTGAAATAAAATTGACATGAACCAAAATATGGAAAAATCAAAACAATTTTTATTTGATATAACATCTAAGTATGTTGATGTATGTGTCTTATTAGAGAGCGCTTGTATATACTTGAATATGAACATTGATCACAAGCAAATGGCTTCTCGTCGGTATGTTTGAGTTTGTGTTGTTTTAAACTTACCTTACAATAGCATGAATATGAGCATTGATCACAAGCAAATGACTTCTCGCCGGTATGTTTGAGTTTGTGTCGTTTTAAACTTTCTTTCTGAGTACACGAATATGAGCATTGATCACAAGCAAATGGCTTCTCGCCGGTATGTTTGAGTTGGTGTAGTTTTAAACTTTTCTTACATTTGCATGAATATGAGCATTGATCACAAGCAAATGGCTTCTTGCCGGTATGTTTGAGTTTGTGTCGTTTTAAACTTTCTTTCTGAGTACACGAATATGAGCATTGATCACAAGCAAATGGCTTCTCGCCGGTATGTTTGAGTTGGTGTAGTTTTAAACTTTTCTTACATTTGCATGAATATGAGCATTGATCACAAGCAAATGGCTTCTTGCCGGTATGTATGAGATTGTGTCGTTTTAACTTTCCCTTCTGGTAACATGAATATGAGCATTGATCACAAGCAAATGGCTTCTCGCCGGTATGCTTGCGTTTGTGTAGTTTTAAACTTTCCCTACAATTGCATGAATATGAGCATTGATCACAAGTAAATGGCTTCTCGCCAGTATGTATGAGTTTGTGTCGTTTTAAATTTACTTTCTGAATACATGAATATGAGCATTGATCACAAGCAAATGGCTTCTCGCCGGTATGTATGAGATTATGTCGATTTAACTTTCCCTTATGGCAACATGAATATGAGCATTGATCACAAGCAAATGGCATTTTACCGCCATGTATGAGTTTGTGTTGTTTTAAATTGACCTTCCAATAACATGAATATGAGCATTTATCACAGGCAAATGGCATCTTTCCGGTATGTATAAGTTTGTGTAACTTTAAACTATGCTTCTCATAACATGAATATGAGCATTGATCACAAGCAAATGGTTTCTCACCGGTATGTATGAGTTTGTGTCGTTTTAAAGTATACTTATGATTACATGAATATGAGCATTGATCACAAGCAAATGGTTTCTCGCCGGTATGTTTGAGTTTGTGTCGTTTTAAATAATCCTTCGAATTGCATGAATATGAGCATTGATCACAAGCAAATGGCTTCTCGCCGGTATGTTTGAGTTTGTGTAGTTTTAAACTTTTCTTCCAATTGCATGAATATGAGCATTGATCACAAGCAAATGGCTTCTCGTCGGTATGTATGAGTTTGTGCTTTACCAAGAGACTTTTCTGTCTGGAGGAAAATGAACATTTTCCACAGGTAAAAAGCGACTCGCCAGCATGAATTTGAAGGGCTTTATTCTGCAAATCTGCACTGTGTGACTGCAATTGCTCCTGAAACAAACACAAATACTGTTTATCTTGTTTTACAGAATTAGTCACTTATGATAGTTACTATACAAACAATGCAAAATTGTAACACACGCAAGATTGCCAGGTATGTCGATTTCACGTAGAGCGAAAATCATTTTTATGAATGTTACTTAAAACACATGAACACAACATAGGGTTAAGGATAAGATATTTGAAACGTGCTCCCAGTACAATGACACACTATATTTACTGTGTTAAATATAACTATGAGTTGAATTTGATGTGTTCCTATGGTTATTTAAAAAGCATCTTTCTAAGAAATCAATAATTTTGACAAGGTGGAATTCTATTTTAATATTTTAAATACAATACTTAAGAGATTTTTCTATGTGTTCATTTTTTTTGGTGACCGGTTTCGCCAATCTTTCACGTTACCATTATCAAACTGAGTCATATTTTCATAAAATTCTAATAATGACAGGTTTTAAATCGCATTTAATTTATAATAATGAATTTCATACGTTAGCCCTTCTGAAGGTAAAGGAAGGGAATAAAATATTTACCAAATAAAGAATGACACATGACAGAGTAGAGGTTATGGCAGTACTCAATATGGATGATGTTGGAATTACTCAGGTGATAAGCTGAGAAGAGCACCCAAGAAATCCCAAGATTATCATGCAACAAACCCACTAACACATTTATTTACATACCACGGAACACAAGTACCAGGGTAGAGGTGCTAAAACTATTTATGCCACTATTTAAGCTAACTACTACTGTATCGCGTGTACTGTTGACACTGGGGTGCGGTGAGGTACAGAGATCGGCATATTACCTGCTCACACGCGACAGCTGCTCGGGACAGCGCTCTTTCATGCTCCAGCAATGCCTTTTCAACGTCGAATTCTTCAATTTTGATATCAAACACCCCAGGATCCGAGAAGGCAGCACTTCCGCTGTGTTCCAGCAATGCTCTCTCGATGTCGAATTCATCTGGTTTTTCCTCGTCATACTCCAGGGCGTCGGGGAATGACGCTACGGCCGGCGCGACCTCTCGCTTCACTGAGAATTTCTCGCTAACGAAAGACTCGCCGCCGTCTCCAAGGTCAGAAATGTCCTGCTCGACATGAGCGTCCAGTTTGAGGCTACTCTTGGAGATGTCGTTTAGTAATACGTAGCACTGCGCAAACGACATTCTGTTGCATAAAGAGACAGCTCTCTCGTGTTCCGGCAGAGACCTCCTGCCGTCGAGCTCTTCTGCGTGGACCTCGCCGTGCTGCGGGCCGGGGAAGGACTCCTCGCGGAGAGCGTCCCCGTCCTCAGGGTCGAGGACTTCCTGCTTCACCTGAGCGTCCATTCGCGGCAGACGTTTCTTTGGCGATTTAACGAGTGTGTCTATATTATATTTGCTCTCGTCCTGCTGCCGCGGCGTGGCTGTAGTCTGCCGCAGCGAGCACTGAGCTCACGGCGGCTGCTGCCACGGCGCTCCGGATGATTGCCACTCGACAATAAAGTATCCATATATAAAAAACTTATAGTATCTCTAGAAAATATTAATGTATGCGATCATCTTACTGTAGAGTATGTATCGTATTATTATTCGCTTCAAAAGGGCATAATCGAAGTTTAATTCTTCGATTTGTATGTAATCAACTGAGGATTTTTTTTCTGGTGTAAAGGCAGCATTTGAGACATATTTATTTATTCCTTAACTTTTCACCCTCTCTATCGTGAAAAGCAGCAGAAGCTTCCTTTTCTTGTTAAATAGATAAGGATTCACTTTGTTTAATTTTAAATAAATAATTCAATGTATAAACTTAAAGCGCTACACTTTTTGCTTCACATTTTTTTTTAAATAAAAATATTCTATTTTACTTCATTAAAAGAAATACAGTAATAATGGTTGCCAAAAATATTCAAAATCACTACAGTGCAAATATAATATTCTCCAATAGATTTAATATGAAAATAAATAAAAGTCCTTACCACGGCAACAATAGCTGCTTGTGTTTTTCGCAACTCTGACTTTATGAAAAGAGACTGCGAGTTGTTTTGATTGTCATAATCTCTGCTGGAAACTGTTATTCAGTATTTATTATTAATAGTAATTTCCCTATTGAGCTATACTGTTGTGTACTACATTGATCAAACCAAAATACAAACACCTGACCTAAATTATTATTTATTATCAGACCAGAGTTCACATCATCATCATGATATCAACATACGGTGCTGCACTAAGTAAACATTGCTGGTCAGGAGTGAACAGTGTTGGAAGATGAACATTCAGGATGACAAGGTTGATCATGAGACGACCGAGACTGAAATTAAAAATCTGACAACTGGTGATTCAAGTAAACATGAAGATTTTCTTATCGAATATAATAATAGAAACGTGCTTTATCCATCCAAGGCACTTCTTGACATTAATGATCATGAAAATACCACCGATAGTGAATTAAGAATTGACGAAGCTCTACAGGTACTAGAAAAACCTGCAGACACATTTAAACACAACCAGGTAAATTTCTTTGAAATTATAATAGCTTGTATCACCAATTGGCGGTTTGGTAACTTTGTGCTGTGGGGTTTTTGAAAAGTCTGTAGTCGAAGATCACAATCAAAGGATAGGCAAAGAAAGCAATTACATCTTATTCAGCAATTACGTTTTTGGGTGGCCAACCCAAATGACTTGCGGGCCACTTAGGTATTAAAAATTAAAAGAATTATAACTCTGCGAGCCGCATAAAAAATTATATATCCCCGCATTAGATTTAGATACACATAATGAGTTATTATTATTCATATATGTGTACATAGATCGTATATTAAAAATGATACTTAACGCACATTGTAAAGAAATATATAACACTAAAAATCAAATATAAATGAATTAAAAAAGATTTATTTTACTAGTGCGATATTTGTTCTCCACTCTTTCACTTTGGTTTTGCAAATAGATCTCAATTTGGGTTAGGTTAGAACGATTCACACGACACGACAAAAAATCTATTCACACGAGTATGTTGCACCAAAAGCGCTAACTTTTTGTGCCAGATTTCTCAAATTGAAAAATTTCTCTTTTATAACGTATGTGTTATTAAAATCTATTTTTGATTCTTATCTTTCAAAAATGTGTTTTAACTCAATATCAATAATATAAGTCAACCGGTTCCATTTGGAGATATTCTGGGGCCAGAGGCAGAGAAATATTTCAAAAAATTTAGTTGTATTTGTCTAACTCTACATTACTGAATCGGCTTCCAAAAACAGCTGTAAGTTTTCTTATTCCTTTTGCATATTTGATGTAATTGTTATAATGAAAAATGTTCAGGGCGGACCGGGAAAAATGATCTCGTGGACCGCGGGTTGGCCGCGCCCGCCGCAGACTCTACTTTTCTCTTAACACTGGTCCCTAAATTCACCTAATGTTCACTCATAGAAATTCGTATTTATGTTTGTTTCAGGCGGGGTTTGGAATACTGATTCCTGGACCTAGTGTAGAAGAGACTGGCACTACAACTTCTGCAACTTGCAATATTCAAGCACAGACACTTGGACATGCGGAAAAGAAACAGTACACATGCGATCAGTGTGACTATATAGCTAAACAGATGTCCAATCTTAAAACGCACAAACTCAGACATTCAGGTGAAAACCCCTTTACTTGCAACGATTGCAGCTACACCTGCAAACAGAAGGTTTGCTTAAAGAGGCACAAACTCACCCACACCGGAGAGAGGTTCAATTGTAATCAATGCGGATACGTCTGTAGTGACAGAGTAATTCTCAATCGACATATTCTCAGACACGCCGGGGTAAACCCTTTCTCGTGCGATCTCTGCAAATTCTCGTGCAAGCAACTGAACACCTTGAAGAATCACGAACTGAGCCATACCGGAGAGGTGCCATTTACTTGCGATAAGTGCAACTACTCGTGCAAGTTATTGGGTAATTTAAAGAGGCACAAACTCATACACTCGGGGGAGAAGCCGTTCGGTTGCGATTTGTGCCAGTACTCGTCTAGAGAGTTGAACACGCTGAAAAGGCACAAACTGATGCACGTCGATAGGATGTTCTTTGCCTGTGATGTTTGCAGTTACTCATGCAGGTACATACACAACCTGAAAAGGCATAAACTGATGCACACCAGAGTGAAGCCATTTGCTTGTGACCAATGTGAATATTCTTGTAGGGACAAGCGTTGCTTAAAAATACACAAATCAAAACATGCTCGAAGATGACGAGTGTCTGAATATGTACATGAGTTGACTATATTTTAAAATAAAGGTTTATAGTTCCGAAAAAGAAGATTGACAATAACATTGAAATGAATCCAAAGCCGAGAAGTATTAGAAATCATAAAATTGATTTATTCCATAAACTAAAAATATTCTTTGAAATCATACGGATCTTGATCCTTGTTTTATATGTTATATTACTTTACTTTTTAGGGTAAAATTATAAATGTATTGTTGAAGCAAATTATGAATATTAAAAATTTTATAACTTGTAATATTAACATTTTCAATTTTGTAAAATTATAAATCATTTCAAGTTAAAGGTCCTCTAGAATTCCCTGAAGATGATTTGAGTATTGGAGTCAAAATGCAATTGCATTTATCATATTAAATTCATTGGCACTGGAAGGACAATTTATTTTGATCTTCACTAATTGACTCCGCATTGAAAAGTAATGATAATCACGAGCTAGACTTTTGTCGAACTATCATCATATCGTATTTTGCAAAATTTCGATCCTTTCATATTTCTTGACAAGTAAAACAATATAAACATGAACAGTTATATTATTAGTTATATTATGTATATATATTGAATCCTTGATTAAACGACTGCGTAAGATGGTAATACTTAAGTCTAGAGGTGAATTTGCAAGCACGCCATTTGCAAATCTATACCCTTCCCGGCACCGCACCGGCCCCTATAAAAGGCATCGATAATCCTTATAGTTCATGGATAAATATGCATTAAAAAATTTATTTGTACTGAACCATGTTTTTAATCAAGAGAATTACGCTGCTCAACACTCTTCAGGGATATCGCAGCCAAAACCCTTGTTGCAAACGTTGGTTAAGTGCAGCTCTGGCACAAATATCCCCAAATAAATTAAAATTTAAAACATGCAAACCAGACTTACAAAAACTTTCCAAGGAGATGCAAAGATATCGTTTGCATTAAATGTTTGTCGGTCATTATCATGATTTAAATTTATAGATTAAATTTTTTATTAAGAACGATTTCATTGATTATTGTATTTTCATTTTTATGTGCGACTTGTAGAGAATATATTCTGATTTTTTGATCTTAAGTACTTGCATATAATTGATAACACTTTATTTATTTTTACATGTATGTGTTTTATAAAACTTATAATTATTTTTTATATTACAATAGCCTTAACCCTTTGCACTCTTTGATTTTTTTTATTTTTCCGTTTACCAACTCCGAGGTAATTATGAGATTTTTGTTAATAAATTAGATGTTATTGTTACACAATAGCTTATAATCATAAAACAAATTAATAACTTATTTTTATGATTTTTACATATATATGTTTTATAAAACTTTCTTATAATTATTTTTTATATTACAATAGCCTTAAGTTTTTATATTACACTTTCTATTTCTTATCTTTTCAAAATTGTATTATATTAACTTTAAACCCCCAAGGGCGTTTGTTTGATAATACATAAATAAACCAATTAATCAAGTTTTATTAGGTACTAGCGGATACCCGGCGTGTGCTACTACGCTAAAAAATAAATACATTTTATTTATTTGTTCGTTCGAAAAAAAGGAAATTTTGTTTTTTATTAACTCTTTTATCTTAATGCTAGCGGATAAACAATATATTGAGTTTTTTCGGTAGGTGTGTAAACAAAAATTTTTCGGCTTTGATTTTGATTGCCGCTTTGATTAACTACGTGGCGATAGTTTTTTAACGGCAAGTTTTATTCCGTTGCATAATTTAGGTGAATTTAAGTGGTGAATGAGCATCTATGGTGAACCAACTTTTAAAGTTAAGATGTGTGGTGACATTCCAGATGGTTCCAAAGAGTTAAAAAACTCTATTGGATTGTTCATGCAATTTTTCGCAAAATTATTGTGGCTGTGCTGCTCGTTATTCGGCTTTTTTTTCAGTAAAATTAACATGTTCGTTTTCTAAATGAACAGCAAGATGTTGAAAAGTTGGGTATCATTCGCGAATACTGAAACCAGGAATTTCATATTTTTTTAATTTCATTCGTGAATACCAGACCAGGATTCAATGTCAATATCAACGTTTCTTACTTTTATTAATTGATAAACACAAATGATAAAACTCCCTGTTGTGAATGACAGATAGTGATTTTGTTTTATGCGCGATCCTCACAATGTTCTTTTTTCAAGTTTTTTGCGAGGAACAATGTCGATTTTACAGAAATTGAAAATTTTTGAATGGAAAATGTCTAAAATTGACTTAATTGAATAAACCAAATTTGATAATCAATTTTTATAATTTTAGTGGTCGAAAATACCCTCAGTAGTTTTGGCTTTCAAATGAAACCGGTTTGGGGCACATCGGTTGTATGGCTTCAAAGCCTATAACGGATATAGGAACATTTTTGCTGTTTTATATATATATATATATAGTAGATGATTAGGTATTTAATGAAGAATAAAATAATAATAGAGGATTGTTAAATCAATAAACAGATTTGGCTCCCAATTTATTTATTTCTTTTACGTTGTAATGTACATATTTGGCTCTTTGGTTAAAAAATTTGCCAACCCCTGCCAAAAACACAACAATAGCTGCTCATTTTTCTCACAATTTTTGAGCCTACGAATTATAACAAAATTAACCATATCATGGGAATCAAAATACTGACCTTTAGATTATTTCTAATAAATATGACAATATTTTGATCTCCATCATTGTAAATGACTGCCGTCCATTGCAATGCGTTTGAAATTGGTGTTTGTGTACTTCCAACAGGACACATTAAGCATCTCTTCGGGAATTTGAGTGCAACACTTATATTTAAAAAGGACACCTGCAGTCATCTCACATTCAAAAAAATAAATTATATACATATACTGCTAAATTAATTATCTTATACATTTTAACACTGAATATCTTGGGTCTTCTGCTTTATACAAAAAAAATTGATATATTGACTCAGGTCTAAGATCTTCATCTTCAACAGTTTACCTTTCAGTCTCTAAGCTGATGTGCTCGTTGAAGAACAAAAAAACCAGCAAATGGATGGAGAGTACACAGAAACCATTGAAATTTGATTTATAAGTGTGTATAATTAATTAAATTTAGGACATTACAATGTTAGGGAGAATCAATGTGAAATAAAATTGACATGAACCAAAATATGGAAAAATCAAAACAATTTTTAATGATAATACATCTAAGTATGTTGATGTATGTGTCTTATTAGAGAGCGCTTGTATATACTTGAATATGAACATTGATCACAAGCAAATGGCTTCTCGCCGGTATGTATGAGTTTGTGTCGTTTTAAATTTTCCTTCCAAATACATGAATACGAGCATTGATCACAGGAAAATGGCTTCTCGCCGGTATGTTTGAGTTTGTGTCGTTTTAAACTTGCTTTCCCAATACATGAATACGAGCATTGATCACAGGAAAATGGCTTCATGCCGGTATGTATGAGATTGTGTCGTTTTAACTTTCCCTTCTGGTAACTTGAATATGAGCATTGATCACAAGCAAATGGCTTCTCGCCGGTATGCTTGCGTTTGTGTAGTTTTAAACTTACCTTCAGATAGCATGAATATGAGCATTGATCACAAGCAAATGGCTTCTCGCCAGTATGTATGAGTTTGTGTTGGTTTAATCTTTCTTTCTGAGTACACGAATATGAGCATTGATCACAAGCAAATGGCTTCTCGCCGGTATGTTTGAGTTTGTGTCGTTTTAAACTTTCTTTCTGAGTACATGAATACGAGCATTGATCACAAGCAAATGGCTTCTTGCCGCTATGTATGAGTTTGTGTCGTTTTAAACTTGCTTTCCCAATACATGAATACGAGCATTGATCACAAGCAAATGGCTTCTTGCCGGTATGTATGAGTTTGTGTCGTTTTAAACTTGCTTTCCCAATACATGAATACGAGCATTGATCACAGGAAAATGGCTTCATGCCGGTATGTATGAGATTGTGTCGTTTTAACTTTCCCTTCTGGTAACTTGAATATGAGCATTGATCACAAGCAAATGGCTTCTCGCCGGTATGTTTGAGTTTGTGTAGTTTTAATCTTCTCTTACAATTGCATGAATAAGAGCATTGATCACAAGCAAATAGCTTCTCGCCGGTATGTTTGAGTTTGTGTAGTTTTAAAATTGCCTTCTGAATACATGAATACGACCATTGATCACAAGCAAATGGCTTCTCGACGGTATGTATGAGTTTGTGTTGTTTTAACTTTGCCTTCTGGTAACATGAATACGAGCATTGATCACAAGCAAATGGCTTCTCGCCGGTATGTATGAGTTTGTGTCGTTTTAAATTTTCCTTCCAAATACATGAATACGAGCATTGATCACAGGAAAATGGCTTCTCGCCGGTATGTTTGAGTTTGTGTCGTTTTAAACTTGCTTTCCCAATACATGAATACGAGCATTGATCACAGGAAAATGGCTTCATGCCGGTATGTATGAGATTGTGTCGTTTTAACTTTCCCTTCTGGTAACTTGAATATGAGCATTGATCACAAGCAAATGGCTTCTCGCCGGTATGCTTGCGTTTGTGTAGTTTTAAACTTACCTTCAGATAGCATGAATATGAGCATTGATCACAAGCAAATGGCTTCTCGCCAGTATGTATGAGTTTGTGTCGTTTTAAATTTTCCTTCCAAATACATGAATACGAGCATTGATCACAGGAAAATGGCTTCTCGCCGGTATGTTTGAGTTTGTGTCGTTTTAAACTTGCTTTCCCAATACATGAATACGAGCATTGATCACAAGCAAATGGCTTCTTGCCGGTATGTATGAGTTTGTGTCGTTTTAAACTTGCTTTCCCAATACATGAATACGAGCATTGATCACAGGAAAATGGCTTCATGCCGGTATGTATGAGATTGTGTCGTTTTAACTTTCCCTTCTGGTAACTTGAATATGAGCATTGATCACAAGCAAATGGCTTCTCGCCGGTATGTTTGAGTTTGTGTAGTTTTAATCTTCTCTTACAATTGCATGAATAAGAGCATTGATCACAAGCAAATAGCTTCTCGCCGGTATGTTTGAGTTTGTGTAGTTTTAAAATTGCCTTCTGAATACATGAATACGACCATTGATCACAAGCAAATGGCTTCTCGACGGTATGTATGAGTTTGTGTTGTTTTAACTTTGCCTTCTGGTAACATGAATACGAGCATTGATCACAAGCAAATGGCTTCTCGCCGGTATGTATGAGTTTGTGTCGTTTTAAATTTTCCTTCCAAATACATGAATACGAGCATTGATCACAGGAAAATGGCTTCTCGCCGGTATGTTTGAGTTTGTGTCGTTTTAAACTTGCTTTCCCAATACATGAATACGAGCATTGATCACAGGAAAATGGCTTCATGCCGGTATGTATGAGATTGTGTCGTTTTAACTTTCCCTTCTGGTAACTTGAATATGAGCATTGATCACAAGCAAATGGCTTCTCGCCGGTATGCTTGCGTTTGTGTAGTTTTAAACTTACCTTCAGATAGCATGAATATGAGCATTGATCACAAGCAAATGGCTTCTCGCCAGTATGTATGAGTTTGTGTCGTTTTAAATTTTCCTTCCAAATACATGAATACGAGCATTGATCACAGGAAAATGGCTTCTCGCCGGTATGTTTGAGTTTGTGTCGTTTTAAACTTGCTTTCCCAATACATGAATACGAGCATTGATCACAAGCAAATGGCTTCTTGCCGGTATGTATGAGTTTGTGTCGTTTTAAACTTGCTTTCCCAATACATGAATACGAGCATTGATCACAGGAAAATGGCTTCATGCCGGTATGTATGAGATTGTGTCGTTTTAACTTTCCCTTCTGGTAACTTGAATATGAGCATTGATCACAAGCAAATGGCTTCTCGCCGGTATGTTTGAGTTTGTGTAGTTTTAATCTTCTCTTACAATTGCATGAATAAGAGCATTGATCACAAGCAAATAGCTTCTCGCCGGTATGTTTGAGTTTGTGTAGTTTTAAAATTGCCTTCTGAATACATGAATACGAGCATTGATCACAAGCAAATGGCTTCTCGACGGTATGTATGAGTTTGTGTTGTTTTAACTTTGCCTTCTGGTAACATGAATACGAGCATTGATCACAAGCAAATGGCTTCTCGCCGGTATGTATGAGTTTGTGTCGTTTTAAACTTTCTTTCTGAGTACACGAATATGAGCATTGATCACAAGCAAATGGCTTCTCGCCGGTATGTTTGAGTTTGTGTAGTTTTAAACTTTTCTTCCAATTGCATGAATATGAGCATTGATCACAAGCAAATGGCTTCTCGTCGGTATGTATGAGTTTGTGCTTTACCAAGAGACTTTTCTGTCTGGAGGAAAATGAACATTTTCCACAGGTAAAGAGCGACTCGCCAGTATGAATTTGAAGGGCTTTATTCTGCAAATATGCACTGTGTGACTGCAATTGCTCCTGAAACAAACAAAAATACTGTTTATCTTGTTTTACAGAATAAGTCACTTATGATAGTTACTATACAAACAATGCAAAATTGTAACACACGCAAGATTGCCAGGTATGTCGATTTCACGTAGAGCGAAAATCATTTTTATGAATGTTACTTAAAACACATGAACACAACATAGGGTTAAGGATAAGATATTTGAAACGTGCTCCCAGTACAATGACACACTATATTTACTGTGTTAAATATAACTATGAGTTGAATTTGATGTGTTCCTATGGTTATTTAAAAAGCATCTTTCTAAGAAATCAATAATTTTGACAAGGTGGAATTCTATTTTAATATTTTAAATACAATACTTAAGAGATTTTTCTATGTGTTCATTTTTTTTGGTGACCGGTTTCGCCAATCTTTCACGTTACCATTATCAAACTGAGTCATATTTTCATAAAATTCTAATAATGACAGGTTTTAAATCGCATTTAATTTATAATAATGAATTTCATACGTTAGCCCTTCTGAAGGTAAAAGAAGGGAATAAAATATTTACCAAATAAAGAATGACACATGACAGAGTAGAGCATAGGTAGCCAACCCATGGCCCGCGTGCCACGCGAAAGTTTATTTTTGGCCCGCGGAGCATATGCAAACATTTTTTTTTATTGTACATAAATCCACCATTAGAACATTCTATTGAGCGTAGCTCATATATCATATAGCTCAGTACATTGATTAAACTACCGTGACAATTTCTTTGTGTTAACTTAAATTTAAGCTGATTTTAAAAAGCGAGCACGTCGATTTCGCGTGGATTCTCGTGAGCGTGAATGCGTGATGCGACAGCCAGTCCGCGGCAAGCTTGCAAAGCGTGTGCTTGGTTAGTTAGACTCAGACAGAAATGGCGTCAAATAGTAAACACGTTGGACCAAATAAGAGAAGATTCACCGAAAACAGAGAAGTTTTCAAGACAGATAGCGTATAAACTATTTTTTCGTGGAATTTAAAACAAACCCAATATGCTTGATATGCATTAATTCTGTTTCAGCATTAATAGAGTATAATATTAAACGCCATTACGAGGCTAAGCATGCAAATAGGTTTGATAAATATGAAGGGCAATTCGACAAGACGAAGTCAATTTATTAAAAAGAAAACTTTTTGCACAACATCAGATATTTACTAGGGTGATTGAAAAGTCAAAATGCTATGTAAAAGCTAGTTATGCAATAGCCATATTCAGATGGTGAAATTGTTAAGGAATGTTTGGGAGTGCCGTTGAATTTATGTGCCCAGAAAAGAAAACAGACTTCTCAAAAATAAGCCCGTCTAGTCAAACGATTACTAGGCGTGTGGACGACATTGGAAAACATATTGAAGATCATTTGAAAAATCGAGCTTACAAGTTCATATTTTATTCTCTAGCATTGGATGAAAGCACAGATCTAACAGATACCGCCCAAGTGGCAATATTTATGTCCATTTTAACAAAACAGAAGAATTAATGGCACTGTATCCAAAGAACGACTGGACTGAAGTCAAGCGTATTCTGCATCGACTGAATCAAAAAGTAGTCAGAAGACTAAAAGTCTGGACTATATGGCGGGTGGGGCAGAATATCCCATCCTCTATTTTACAAATAGTTATTAACGGGTTGAGCAACATGCGGCCGAGCATTGCCATGTTGGAAAATCGATGTCTCGTGTCTGGTCTTCCATTCAGGCCGTTTTTCTTCAATGTTTTCTTTTAACGAATCAGTTGTTTTCGGTACACCTCTACAGTAATGGTTTCACCCGGTTTTAAAAGCTCATAATACACAACTCCCTTCTGATAACACCAAATACAGAGCATTATCTTGGCAGCGTGAATATTCTTTTTCGGTGTCGATTTGGCTGGTTGGACGGACTTCAAATACGATTTTTTGCTCTTTGAGTTGTCTTAATGAATCCATTTTTCGTCGCCAGTAATAATTCGTTGCAAAAACGACTTCTTTTTATGACGCTCAAGCAGCATATCTGACATGCAAAATCGCCTTTCCACGTCTCTTGAGTTCAACTCTTATGGCACCCAATTTCCATGCTTCAGGATGGATCCCGATGCTTTTAGGCGCTTGAAAATGGCCGCTTGAGTCAGGTCCAATGATTCCGCAAGCTCTTCTTGTTTGACACGAGTCTTGATCAAGTAATGCTTCCAATTCTCCATCTTTAAATCTTTTCGGCTGTCCAGGCCGTTTTTGTCTTTGATGTCAAAATCGCCACTTTTATAGCGTTGAAACCTCTCAAAACACTGTGTTTTCGCAAGAACATGTTTGCCATACAATCCCATGAGCAAACGATGACTTTCAGCTATAGTTTTCTTAGCAAAAAAGTGACTCAGCAAAACTTCCCGCAAATGCTGTTTTTTTCGCCATATTTAAAAATTTTCCACGATTAAAAAAAATATGATGCGCACAAGCAAATCAAACACTGTTGGCTGATTTTGACAGCTTATGAATAGAGCTTCAAAATGATATGTATATCAATGATTTGCTACAGCGCATACAAAATTGTTAGTATATAGTGTCAAATTCCGGTTATTAAGTTATATACATATTAAATGAATTTTTGTTCTATGGCCCAGTAGGAAATCTCATTTCCTTAATTTGGCCCGGCAGCTGAAAAGGTTGGCCACCTATGGAGTAGAGGTTATGGCAGTACTCAATATGGATGATGTTGGAATTACTCAGGTGATAAGCTGAGAAGAACACCCAAGAAATCCCAAGATCATCATGCAACAAACTCACTAACACATTAATTTACATACCACGGAACACAAGTACCAGGGTAGAGGTGCTAAAACTATTTATGCCACTATTTAAACTAACTACTACTGTATCGCGTGTACTGTTGACACTGGTGCGGTGAGGTACAGAGATCGGCATATTACCTGCTCACACGCGACAGCTGCTCGGGACAGCGCCCTTTCATGCTCCAGCAATGCCCTTTCAATGTCGAATTCTTCAATTTTGATATCAAACACCCCAGGATCCGAGAAGGCACCACTTCCGCTGTGTTCCGGCGATGCTCTCTCGCCGCCGTCTTCAAGAGCAGGGATGTCCTGCTTTACACGAAGGTAACTCTTAGAGATATCATGCAGTAATACGAAGCACTGCGACATTCTGTTGAGTAAAGAGGCAACTCGTCCGCTGTGTTCCAGCAAAGGTCTTTCGACGTCGAATGCTTCTACTTTGACCTCGCCATACTCCAGTGCTTCGGGAAATGACGCGTCCTCGCGCTTCACGGAGAATATCTCGCTAATGGCTGACTCGCCGCCGTCTTCAAGGTCAGAAGTGTCCTGCTTGACATGAGCGTCCGCTTTAAGATAACTCTTAGAGATATCATTAAGTAGTACGTAGCACTGCACAAACGACATTCTGTCAAGCCGACGGCCGCGGTTGTTTATTTTACGACACGCGCGCAGCCTCGACAAAACAGTGGCACGGAGGACCATAGACTATATTATATATATTTCAAATAACATAATTGCCATATGAATAAATACTTTAATATTCTTTTGTGATTATATTAATAATTTTAAATGTTTTGCCGTCGTACTCAAATACATTGGATCTTAATAATGTGGCAAAGTATTGTATAACTTGCGCACTGAGCGGCTATAGATTTTTTTTATTTTATAGGGTGTCATTTGCGACCCGCACCACTTTGCCTGGTTGCGGGAGCGAATCATTTTATTCGAACCTCCTTAATGTCCTCCGTGGACTTTCTTCATGTCTTCCGGGGGAGGGGTTTCGCCTCCTTGGCGCTCTTCCTGGTCTCGTCTTCTAGTGCTCCCGCCGCTGGGTAGCGGCGGGTCCAGAAGAAGACCCTGCTCTTCATTCCCCGAGTGCTCGCAGGAGACGTGCGAATCAAATCGGAGAAATAATCCGCACGTCTCGCGCTGTCCGCTCCGGGGTGGCCTCCTTGGGCGGCGCACATCGGGTCTTTCCCTGGCCTTGGCCTTGGTAGTCTCGTGTCGTTGGGCGTCAGGGTCCAGCGATTGGCGTCGCTGGTGGGCTCCCTGTCGCGGTTTTATCCTTCATTCTGGTCCTCAGTTCCTGTCAGGGGGGCCCTCATCGGGTCGGGGCAATCTGCCCGTGTTGCGCGACAGGCCCCAACGATTTGCATCGCTGGGGAGTCTCCATCCATAGAGGCGTTTTGGATGAAGAACCCGGTTGCGTCTCAGGTTAGCAGCGGCAGGGCGGTCAGCCGGGATTGGTAATACTTCAAGTCTATTCTTCAGGTGAATTCGCATGCACGTCAATTACAAATTTCAACCCTTCCCGAGGCAACGGCAACCGGTTCCTATAAAAGGCGTCGATAATCCTAAGAGCACAAGGAGAAATATGCATTAAAAAATAAGTTTGTGCTGAACCATGCTTCTAATCAAGAGAATTACGCTGTTCAACACCCTTCAGCGATATCGCAGCCAAAACCCTTTTGAATATGTATTACAAAAATCGTCGGTTTATAGGAGTATTCTGAAATATATGTAATGTGTAATTATTTCTTAGCTGATTGTTACAATGTTAAGGCACAAAAGAGCTTCTTGAGAACATCCATCCATCCGAAAATCTCAAGCAACCCTGCCCCGCAGGCGGTCGAATATATAATTTTATACACTACTATTATTTTGTAAAACAAAAATCCTCTCTAAATGACTTCATTGATAATTCTGCGAGTCCATAGTGCCAATTATAACTGTAAAACGATGCCATCGATGGGGTTCTTAAGTGCAGCTCTTGCACAAATATCCCTGGGTATTGTTTTTAAATTAAAATTAAAAACATACAAACCGGACTTACAAAAATTTTTCAAGGAGATGCAAAGACATCCTTCGCATTAAATGTTTGTCGGTCATTATCATGATTTAAATTTATAGATTAAATTTTTTATTAAGAACGATTTCATCGATTATTGTATTTTCATTTTTATGTGTGACTTGTAGAGAATATATTCTGATTTTTTGATCTTAAGTACTTGCATATAATTGATAACACTTTATTTATTTTTACATGTATATGTGTTTTATAAAACTTTCTTATAATTATTTTTTATATTACAATAGCCTTAAGTTTTTATATTACACTTTCTATTTCTTATCTTTTCAAAACTGTATTATATGAATGAGCATCTATGGTGAACCAACTTTTAAAGTTAAGATGTGTGGTGACATTCCAGATGGTTCCAAAGAGTTAAAAAACTCTATTGGATTGTTCATGCAATTTTTCGCAAAATTATTGTGGCTGTGCTGCTCGTTATTCGGCTTTTTTTTCAGTAAAATTAACACGTTCGTTTTCTAAATGAACAGCAAGATGTTGAAAAGTTGGGTATCATTCGCGAATACTGAAACCAGGAATTTCATATTTTTTCAATTTCATTCGTGAATACCAGACCAGGAATCAATGTCAATATCCACGTTTCTTACTTTTATTAATGGAACTGGTATTTATTTTGTAATACTCCATTTTATTACAATAAAATAAAACCAAATGGTTTTGGAGACTACGTTAATTTCACTATTAGCGAGAGCTCTTTCGCCGAACACGGCATCTTCAGGACTGAATCTATACAGAAAAAAGCGAGCTTATACTGTAACGTGCCGGGTCTCCAATAATTAAAAGATGATTTATTTGCACTATTTATATTTAACTTATATTATACAGAGTCTTCACAACTATTTATATTAACAACATATTTATATCAACGGCATATTTATATCAACGACACCCGAGGACTATCTCGCGCTCACGGCTCCCGAGAACTGTCTATCGAGCACTACTCCCGAGCACTACTCTACCGAGCACTCCTTCCGAGGACTCTCTGTCAAGCACTGGCGCCGGTCGTCTTGTCACTCGTTCTCCAAGACCACGTATTGTCGCCTCTAAACGACGGTCGCTTGATCATTACAGATGTTTCTGGACTATGGACTAGAAGTAGACTCTGGAGTAGAATCGCTTCGATCGATTCTATCGCTAACCCGTTACAATACATAACAAAATGAACAGAAATACATGAGTCATAAATTATACTACATTACAAATTTATGTGGAAAAATGCTTCTATTGGGCGCTGTGAAACCCCATTAAAATGATATTAACAGCAATAATTTTAATACTTAGTACTTTGAGCCGCACGTATCTGATAACCTTTAAGGCTGTTTTCATGTTGTTGAGGAGTTTCAGCAGCTCTTGCTGTGGTAGCTCTGATTTGAACTTGTTCTAGACGTGCTTCGTGTTGTTCTGGTGTTTCTACAGCTCTTGACTGCCGCTCTCTCAAGCTATTTGACTCTGTACGCACTTTTCGTTTTCCGGCAGTTTCGGCTGCTCTTTTGTTTCGCATCTGCTGTATTTTTTCCAATTGCAGCTCTTTTCGGTGGCATTTTTTGATATTTGTATTTTTTTGATAACCACAAATGATAAAACTCCCTGTTGTGAATGACAGATAGTGATTTTGTTTTATGCGCGATCTTCACAATGTTCTTTTTTCAAGTTTTTTGCGAGGAACAATGTCGACTTTACAGATGTTGAAAATTTGTGTATTCAAAATGTCTAAAATTAACTTAATTGAATAAACCAAATTTGATAATCAATTTTTATAATTTTAGTGGTCGAAAATACCCTCAGTAGTTTTGGCTTTCAAATGAAACCGGTTTGGGGCACATCGGTTGTATGGTTTCAAAGCCTATAACGGATATAGGAACATTTTTGCTGTTTTATATATATATATATATATAGTAGATGATTAGGTATTTAATGAAGAATAAAATAATAATACAGGATTGTTAAATCAATAAACAGATTTGGCTCCCAATTTATTTATTTCTTTTACGTTGTAATGTACATATTTGGCTCTTTGGTTAATAAATTTGCCAACCCCTGCCAAAAACACAACAATAGCTGCTCATTTTTCTCACAATTTTTGAGCCTACGAATTATAACAAAATTAACCATATCATGGGAATCAAAATACTGACCTTTAGATTATTTCTAATAAATATGACAATATTTTGATCTCCATCATTGTAAATGCCTGCCGTCCATTGCAATGCGTTTGAAATTGGTGTTTGTGTACTTCCAGCAGGACCCATGAAGCATCTTTTCGGGAATTTGAGTGCAACACTTATATTTAAAAGGACACCCGGAGTCATCTCACATTCAAAAAAAAAATTATATACATATACTACAAAATTACTTATCTTATACAATTTTACACTGAATATCTTGGGTCTTCTGCTTTATACAAAAAAATTGATATATTGACTCAGGTCTAAGATCTTCAGCTTCAACAGTTTACCTTTCAGTCTCTAAGCTGATGTGCTCGTTGAAGAACAAAAAAACCAGCAAATGAATGGAGAGTACACAGAAACCATTGACATTTGATTTATAAGTGTGCATAATTAATTAAATTTAGGACATTACAATGTTAGGGAGAATCAATGTGAAATAAAATTGACATGAACCAAAATATGGAAAAATCAAAACAATTTTTATTTGATAATACATCTAAGTATGTTGAAGTATGTGTCTTATTAGAGAGCGCTTGTATATACTTGAATATGAGCATTGATCACAAGCAAATGGCTTCTCGTCGGTATGTTTGAGTATGTGTAATTTTAAACTTGTCTTACGATTGCATGAATATGAGCATTGATCACAAGCAAATGGCTTCTCGTCGGTATGTTTGAGTATGTGTAATTTTAAACTTGTCTTACGATTGCATGAATATGAGCATTGATCACAAGCAAATGGCTTCTCGCCAGTATGTATGAGTTTGTGTTGTTTTAAACTTACCTTACAATTGCATGAATATGAGCATTGATCACAAGCAAATGACTTCTCGCCGGTATGTTTGAGTTTGTGTCGTTTTAAACTTTCCATCCAATTGCATGAATATGAGCATTGATCACAAGCAAACGGCTTCTCGCTGGTATGTATGAGTTTGTGTTGTTTTAACTTTCCCTTCTGGTAACATGAATACGAGCATTGATCACAAGCAAATGGCTTCTCGCCGGTATGTTTGAGTGTGTGTAGTTTTAAACTATGCTTCCAATTGCATGAATATGAGCATTGATCACAAGCAAATGGCTTCTCGCCGGTATGTATGAGTTTGTGTTGTTTTAACTTTCCCTTCTGGTAACATGAATACGAGCATTGATCACAAGCAAATGGCTTCTCGCCGGTATGTTTGAGTTTGTGTAGTATTAAATTTGTCTTCCAAATACATGAATATGAGCATTGATCACAAGCAAATGGCTTCTCGCCGGTATGTATGAGTTTGTGTAGTTTTAAAGTATGCCTCTGGTTACATGAATATGAGCATTGATCACAAGCAAATGGTTTCTCGCCGGTATGTATGTACTTGTGCTTTACCAAGAGACTTTTCTGTCTAGAGGAAAATGAACATCTTCCACAGGTGAAGAGTGACTTGCCAGTATGAATTTGAAGGGCTTTATTCTGCAAATCTGCACTGTGTGATTGCAATTGCTCCTGAAACAAACAAAAACACTGTTTATCTTGTTTTACAGAATAAGTCACTTATGATAGTTACTATACAAATAATGCAAAATTGTAACACACATAAGATTGCCAGGTATGGCGATTTCTCGTAAAGCGAAATTTTTTTTTATGAATGTGTGATGTATCTAATGAAACGCGTTTATTCCGCACAGTGTTTATTGTAAGACTGACTCAGTGTCAGCATGCAACATAGCTCCCGTATCATATCAATACAACCTACGTTACACCCTCGCACGGATCTTTAACTATTACATCCCTTGTCCAGTCTACATTTCCTAATCGGGCGAGCTCGGGGGGCAGCAGGTCGCGGCAACTCGAGTTGCCCGTCCGGTGGAGCCGGAACGGCACTTTCCCGCCTCGGCTGGTCCGCCGAGCCTAACGGCAACCCTCCCACGCCCGCCGGCCGCCCCGACTGCCCCTTCTCCACCGATCCCATCGGTGACTCCGAGAGGTCGTTCTGAGAATTCGCCCCTGGGTCAATCGACCAGGCTTTGGCAGTCGCAGGCGACAATCTCGTACTCAACCGCCTACGTATTTGATCGATTTGCCTGTGTACCATTTGCCTTTGCCAGCTACTTTATAATTGCTCCTACCTACTTCCTCAATGACCCTACCTGGGACCCATTTTTCCCCTTTTAGGTATTGGCGATACCATACTTCCCCGCCCACACTTCTACTGACTCCCGCCGCCGCTTCTTGCTGGCGCTGTTGAGCTCGTCGCACTTGATTTTCTCTGTCAGGTTTTATCATGTCCAAGCGAGTCTTAATACTTCTTCCCAAAAGAAGCATAGGCGGGCTCTCCCCCATGGTCGAGTGTTCAACGTTCCTATAGTATGACAAAAATGCCCACAGCGCGCGATCCACATTTGTTTTTTCTCGTAACGCTTTTTTTATTACCCTTTTTAATGTGCGCACTGCATTTTCCGCCAACCCATTTGAAGAGGGGTGATAGGGAGCTGTAAATACGTGCTCTATGCCGTGGTACTTGGTAAAATTGTCAAACTCCCTTGATGCAAACTGAGTCCCATTATCGCTGACCAGTTGCTTGGGCGACCCCCACCTGCTGAACAACTCGCTTAACCTATCTGTCAAGTTACCGGCCGTGGTATTAGTGACGTTGAAGATCTCGATCTATTTGGACATCGCGTCTACTACCACCAGATAAGTTTTCCCCCCGATGGGCCCTAGGTAGTCGAGGTGCAGCCGCGTCCACGGTGAGCCCGGCCACGACCAAATGCGCGGCACACCCTCTCCACTGCCTCGTCGACGCCGGCCCACCAAACGTAACTACGACGACTATTCCCATATGCGGTTCGTGAAGCATACCCAGTACTCTATCCTTGCATTTTTCCGGGACTACTAACCTATGGCCCCACATGACACAACCTAATTCCTCGTACAACTCGTTCCTTCTATTATAGTAAGGTTGTAAACTTGTAATTTCACACTGTGTCGGCCAGCCGTCGCGAATGTAACTCAACACCTTTGACAGTAATGGATCTCGCGACGTTTCCCGTTTGATATCATTATAGTCTAATAATAATTCCTGCTGTACAAAATGTAGATACGTTTGTTCCGGCGGTGACATTTTATTCCGGGTGCACGAAAGGGGTAATCGCGATAGGCCGTCGGCCCCGTTCTCATCTGTGCGTACGTACTCGATGTCGAATGAGTAAGCTGATAAGATTATAGCCCACCTCTGCATCCGACTCGCTACCATGGTCGGTATGCCCGTGTTTGAGCCAAATATTGATACCAAGGGTTTATGATCGGTGCGTAGGGTGAAGTGTCGCCCGTATAGGTATTGATGGAATTTGTTTATGCTAAAAATAATGGCCAACGCCTCCCGGTGTATTTGCGAGTAGTTTTTCTCAGCCTCGCTCAGTGTTCGCGATATATACGCCACCGGGTGTTCGCCGCGACGGTCGGCGCCTGCTGCGAGAGCAGTGTTTATTGTAAGACTGACTCAGTGTCAGCATGTAACATAGCTCCCGTATCATATCAATACAACCTACATTACAGAATGATACTTAAAACACACGAACACAACATAGGGTTAAGGATAAGGTATTTGAAACGTGCTCCCAGTACAATGACACACTATATCTACTGTGTTTAATATAACTATGAGTTGAAATTGATGTATTGCTATGGTTATTTAAAAAATCAGCTTTCTAAGAAATCAATAATTTTGACAAGGTGGAATTCTATTTTAATATTTTAAATACAAAACTTAAGTGATTTTTCAATGTGTTCATTTTTTTTGGTGACCGGTTTCGCCAATGTTTCACGTTACCATTATCAAACTGAGTCATATTTTCATAAAATTCTAATAATGACAGGTTTTAAATCGCAATTTAATTTATAATAATGAATTTCATCCGCCTAGCCCTTCTAAAGGTGAAGGAAGGGAATAAAATATTTACCAAATAAAGAATGACACATGACAGAGTAGAGGTTATGGCAGTACTCAATATGGATGATGTTGGAATTACTCAGGTGATAAGCTGAGAAGAACACCCAAGAAATCCCAAGATCATCATGCAACAAACCCACTAACACATTAATTTACATACCACGGAACACAAGTACCAGGGTAGAGGTGCTAAAACTATTTATGCCACTATTTAAACTAACTACTACTGTATCGCGTGTACTGTTGCGGTGAGGTACAGAGATCGGCATATTACCTGCTCACACGCGACAGCTGCTCGGGACAGCGCCCTTTCATGCTCCAGCAATGCCCTTTCAACGTCGAATTCTTCAATTTTGATATCAAAATCAGGATCCGAGAAGGCAGCACTTCCGCTGTGTTCCGGCAAAGCTCTCTCGACGTCGAATTCTTCTGCTTTGACCTCGTCATACTCAAGGGCGTCGGGAAATGATGCGTCCTCGCGCTTCACGGAGAATATCTCACTAATGGCTGACTCGCCGCCGTCTTTAAGAGCAGGGATGTCCTGCTTTACATGAAGGTGACTCTTGGAGATATCATGCAGTAATACGAAGCACTGCGACATTCTGTTGGGTAAAGAGGCAACTCGTCCGCTGTGTTCCAGCAAAGCTCTTTCGACGTCGAATTCTTCTACTTTGACCTCGTCATACTCCAGGGCTTCGGGAAATGACGCGTCCTCGCGCTTCACGGAGAATATCTCGCTAATGGCTGACTCGCCGCCGTCTTCAAGGTCAGAAGTGTCCTGCTTGACATGAGCGTCCGCTTTAAGATAACTCTTAGAGATATCATTAAGTAGTACGTAGCACTGCACAAACGACATTCTGTCAAGCCGACGGCCGCGATTGTTTATTTTACGACACGCGCGCAGCCTCGACAAAACAGTGGCACGGAGGACCATAGACTATATTATATATATTTCAAATAACATAATTGCCATATGAATAAATACTTTAATATTCTTTTGTGATTATATTAATAATTTTAAATGTTTTTCCGTCGTACTCAAATACATTGGATCTTAATAATGTGGCAAAGTATTGTATAACTTGCGCACTGAGCGGCTATAGATTTTTTTTATTTTATAGGGTGTCATTTGCGACCCGCACCACTCTGCCTGGTTGCGAATCATTTTATTCGGACCTCCTTAATGTCCTCCGTGGACTTTCTTCATGTCTTCCGGGGGAGGGGTTTCGCCTCCTTGGCGCTCTTCCTGGTCTCGTCTTCTAGTGCTCCCGCCGCTGGGTAGCGGCGGGTCCAGAAGAAGAGCCTGATCTTCATTCCCCGAGTGCTCGCAGGAGACGTGCGGATCAAATCGGAGAAATAATCCGCTCGTCTCGCGCTGTCCGCTCCGGGGTGGCCTCCTTGGGCGGCGCACATCGGGTCTTTCCCTGGCCTTGGCCTTGGTAGTCTCGTGTCGTTGGGCGTCAGGGCCCAGCGATTGGCGTCGCTGGTGGGCTCCCTGTCGCGGTTGTATCCTTCATTCTGATCCTCAGTTCCTGTCGCTGGAGCGCGACAGGGACAGGAACTTTCTCGGGTCGGGGCAATCTGCCCGTGTTTGCGCGACAGGCCCCAACGATTTGCATCGCTGGGGAGTCTCCATCCATAGAGGCGTTTTGGATGAAGAACCCGGTTGCGTCTCAGGTTAGCAGCGGCAGGGCGGTCAGCCGGGATTAGTCGACCTCTCCCAGGGTGCACCACGTGGAAGTCTATTACTAAGAATCGTACAGGCTTTAAAGCGGCCCTTTGATAATACCATTCAACAACAAAAAAATTTTAACTCAATAACCAAATGCAAAGACCGTTTCCGCCGACCTTTCACAGTTGACGAACTAGTCACTAATAAAAATTAACCTTTGGAAAAATCAGTCAAATATATCCCTACTCCAAGTACTTCAGCAAAAACCTACTTATAGTCAAAATATTGATTACTGAAACATATAATCCGAAAAACAACCTGAATCCACCTCATTGAGTAGGTTTCATATAATAAATTTTCTAATTTAAAATATCTCATCTCTTTAACACTTAACATACCGCAAGGGGTCAAATGACCCTTTTTGTAGTTTGATATAGAAAATGCGCATATAATTTTATATTTTTTGCACATTTGACTTCATGACTTTTTTTATTTATTAAACACAAGTAATATTCTATTTTTTATATCTCTTCTTCTTGAAATTATACAGATCTTGATCCTTGTTTTATATGTTATATTACTTTACTTTTTAGGGTAAAATTATAAATGCGTTGTTGAAGCAAATTATGAATATTAAAAATTTTATAACTTGTAATATTAACATTTTCTATTTTGTAAAATTATAAATAATTTCAAGGAAACGTCCTCTAGAATTCCCTGAAGATGATTTGAGTATTGGAGTCAAAATACGATTGCATTAATCATATTAAATCCATTGGCACTGGAAGGAAAATTTATTTTGATCTTCACAAATTGACTCCGCATTGAAAAGTAATGATAATCACGAGATAGACTTTCGTCGTACTATCATAATATTGTGCTTTGCAAAATTTCGGTCCTTTCAAATTTCTCGACAAGTAAAACAATAAAAACATAAACAGTGATCTTATTAGTTATATTATGTATACATATTGAATCCTTGATTAAACGACTGCGTAAGATGGTAATACTTCAAGTCTATTCTTCAGGTGAATTCGCATGCACGTCATTTGCAAATTTCAACCCTTCCCGAGGCAACGGCAACCGGTTCCTATAAAAGGCGTCGATAATCCTAAGAGCACAAGGAGAAATATGCATTAAAAAATAAGTTTGTACTGAACCATGCTTCTAATCAAGAGAATTACGCTGTTCAACACCCTTCAGCGATATCGCAGCCAAAACCCTTTTGAATATGTATTACAAAAATCGTCGGTTTATAGGAGTATTCTGAAATATATGTAATGTGTAATTATTTCTTAGCTGATTGTTACAATGTTAAGGCACAAAAGAGAGTTTCTTGAGAACATCCATCCATCCGAAAATCTCAAGCAACCCTGCCCCGCAGGCGGTCGAAGATTGCAAGCATGGCTAAAGTTTTGTATTATAAAAATGCAGTTGTACAAATATAATTTTATACACTACTAATTATTTTGTAAAACAAAAATCCTCTCTAAATGACTTCATTGATAATTCTGCAAGTCCATAGTGCCAATTATAACTGTAAAACGATGCCATCGATGGGGTTCGAGAGATTGTACTATGAGTAGATTAAATTTCATAAATGACTATTCCCTCATGTGAAACAAAATGTATGGCCCATATACTCGGGCTGACTTTAATAAACTTTCTCTTTATAACTGTCTTTTGAACCACCTCTTTTCAAGGAGATGCAAAGACATCCTTCGCATTAAATATTTGTCGGTCATTATCATGATTTAAATTTATAGATTAAATTTTTTATCAAGAACGATTTCATTGATTATTGTATTTTCATTTTTATGTGCGACTTGTAAAGTAGAATGTATTCTGATTTTTTGATCTTAAGTACTTGCATATAATTGATAACACTTTATTTATTTTTACATTTATATGTGTTTTATAAAACTTTCTTTCTGATAATAATTTTTTATATTACAATAACCTTAAGTTTTTATATTACACTTTCTATTTCTTATTTTTTCAAAACTGTATGATATTATATTAACATGGAATCAAAAGACTGACCTTTAGATGATTTCTAATAAATATGACAATATTTTGATCTCCATCATTGTAAATGACTGCCGTCCATTGCAATGCGTTTGAAATTGGTGTTTGTGTACTTCCAACAGGACACATTAAGCATCTCTTCGGGAATTTGAGTGCAACACTTATATTTAAAAGGACACCTGCAGTCATCTCACATTCAAAAAAGAAAATTATATACATATACTGCTAAATTAATTATCTTATACATTTTAACACTGAATATCTTGGGTCTTCTGCTTTATACAAAAAAATTGATATATTGACTCAGGTCTAAGATCTTCATCTTCAACAGTTTACCTTTCAGTCTCTAAGCTGATGTGCTCGTTGAAGAACAAAAAAACCAGCAAATGGATGGAGAGTACACAGAAACCATTGAAATTTGATTTATAAGTGTGTATAATTAATTAAATTTAGGACATTACAATGTTAAAGAGAATCAATGTGAAATAAAATTGACATGAACCAAAATATGGAAAAATCAAAACAATTTTTATTTGATATAACATCTAAGTATGTTGATGTATGTGTCTTATTAGAGAGCGCTTGTATATACTTGAATATGAACATTGATCACAAGCAAATGGCTTCTCGTCGGTATGTTTGAGTTTGTGTTGTTTTAAACTTACCTTACAATAGCATGAATATGAGCATTGATCACAAGCAAATGACTTCTCGCCGGTATGTTTGAGTTTGTGTCGTTTTAAACTTTCTTTCTGAGTACACGAATATGAGCATTGATCACAAGCAAATGGCTTCTCGCCGGTATGTTTGAGTTGGTGTAGTTTTAAACTTTTCTTACATTTGCATGAATATGAGCATTGATCACAAGCAAATGGCTTCTTGCCGGTATGTATGAGATTGTGTCGTTTTAACTTTCCCTTCTGGTAACATGAATATGAGCATTGATCACAAGCAAATGGCTTCTCGCCGGTATGCTTGCGTTTGTGTAGTTTTAAACTTTCCCTACAATTGCATGAATATGAGCATTGATCACAAGTAAATGGCTTCTCGCCAGTATGTATGAGTTTGTGTCGTTTTAAATTTACTTTCTGAATACATGAATATGAGCATTGATCACAAGCAAATGGCTTCTCGCCGGTATGTATGAGATTATGTCGATTTAACTTTCCCTTATGGCAACATGAATATGAGCATTGATCACAAGCAAATGGCATTTTACCGCCATGTATGAGTTTGTGTTGTTTTAAATTGACCTTCCAATAACATGAATATGAGCATTTATCACAGGCAAATGGCATCTTTCCGGTATGTATAAGTTTGTGTAACTTTAAACTATGCTTCTCATAACACGAATATGAGCATTGATCACAAGCAAATGGTTTCTCACCGGTATGTATGAGTTTGTGTCGTTTTAAAGTATACTTATGATTACATGAATATGAGCATTGATCACAAGCAAATGGTTTCTCGCCGGTATGTTTGAGTTTGTGTCGTTTTAAATTATCCTTCGAATTGCATGAATATGAGCATTGATCACAAGCAAATGGCTTCTCGCCGGTATGTTTGAGTTTGTGTAGTTTTAAACTTTTCTTCCAATTGCATGAATATGAGCATTGATCACAAGCAAATGGCTTCTCGTCGGTATGTATGAGTTTGTGCTTTACCAAGAGACTTTTCTGTCTGGAGGAAAATGAACATTTTCCACAGGTAAAGAGCGACTCGCCAGTATGAATTTGAAGGGCTTTATTCTGCAAATCTGCACTGTGTGACTGCAATTGCTCCTGAAACAAACAAAAATACTGTTTATCTTGTTTTACAGAATTAGTCACTTATGATAGTTACTATACAAACAATGCAAAATTGTAACACACGCAAGATTGCCAGGTATGTCGATTTCACGTAGAGCGAAAATCATTTTTATGAATGTTACTTAAAACACATGAACACAACATAGGGTTGAGGATAAGATATTTGAAACGTGCTCCCAGTACAATGACACACTATATTTACTGTGTTAAATATAACTATGAGTTGAATTTGATGTGTTCCTATGGTTATTTAAAAAGCATCTTTCTAAGAAATCAATAATTTTGACAAGGTGGAATTCTATTTTAATATTTTAAATACAATACTTAAGAGATTTTTCTATGTGTTCATTTTTTTTGGTGACCGGTTTCGCCAATCTTTCACGTTACTATTATCAAACTGAGTCATATTTTCATAAAATTCTAATAATGACAGGTTTTAAATCGCATTTAATTTATAATAATGAATTTCATACGTTAGCCCTTCTGAAGGTAAAGGAAGGGAATAAAATATTTACCAAATAAAGAATGACACATGACAGAGTAGAGGTTATGGCAGTACTCAATATGGATGATGTTGGAATTACTCAGGTGATAAGCTGAGAAGAACACCCAAGAAATCCCAAGATTATCATGCAACAAACCCACTAACACATTTATTTACATACCACGGAACACAAGTACAAGGGTAGAGGTGCTAAAACTATTTATGCCACTATTTAAACTAACTACTACTGTATCGCGTGTACTGTTGACACTGGTGCGGTGAGGTACAGAGATCGGCATATTACCTGCTCACACGCGACAGCTGCTCGGGACAGCGCTCTTTCATGCTCCAGCAATGCCTTTTCAACGTCGAATTCTTCAATTTTGATATCAAACACCCCAGGATCCGAGAAGGCAGCACTTCCGCTGTGTTCCAGCAATGCTCTCTCGATGTCGAATTCATCTGGTTTTTCCTCGTCATACTCCAGGGCGTCGGGGAATGACGCTACAGCCGGCGCGACCTCTCGCTTCACTGAGAATTTCTCGCTAACGAAAGACTCGCCGCCGTCTCCAAGGTCAGAAATGTCCTGCTCGACATGAGCGTCCAGTTTGAGGCTACTCTTGGAGATGTCGTTTAGTAATACGTAGCACTGCGCAAACGACATTCTGTTGCATAAAGAGACAGCTCTCTCGTGTTCCGGCAGAGACCTCCTGCCGTCGAGCTCTTCTGCGTGGACCTCGCCGTGCTGCGGGCCGGGGAAGGACTCCTCGCGGAGAGCGTCCCCGTCCTCAGGGTCGAGGACTTCCTGCTTCACCTGAGCGTCCATTCGCGGCAGACGTTTCTTTGGCGATTTAACGAGTGTGTCTATATTATATTTGCTCTCGTCCTGCTGCCGCGGCGTGGCTGTAGTCTGCCGCAGCGAGCACTGAGCTCACGGCGGCTGCTGCCACGGCGCTCCGGATAATTGCCACTCGACAATAAAGTATCCATATATAAAAAACTTATAGTATCTCTAGAAAATATTAATGTATGCGATCATCTTACTGTAGAGTATGTATCGTATTATTATTCGCTTCAAAAGGGCATAATCGAAGTTTAATTCTTCGATTTGTATGTAATCAACTGAGGATTTTTTTTCTGGTGTAAAGGCAGCATTTGAGACATATTTATTTATTCCTTAACTTTTCACCCTCTCTATCGTGAAAAGCATCAGAAGCTTCCTTTTCTTGTTAAATTGATAAGGATTCACTTTGTTTAATTTTAAATAAATAATTCAATGTATAAACTTAAAGCGCTACACTTTTTGCTTCACATTTTTTTTTTTAAATAAAAATATTCTATTTTACTTCATTAAAAGAAATACAGTAATAATGGTTGCCAAAAATATTCAAAATCACTACAGTGCAAATACAATATTCTCCAATAGATTTAATATGAAAATAAATAAAAGTCCTTACCACGGCAACAATAGCTGCTAGTGTTTTTCGCAACTCTGACTTTATGAAAAGAGACTGCGAGTTGTTTTGATTGTCATAATCTCTGCTGGAAACTGTTATTCAGTATTTATTATTAATAGTAATTTCCCTATTGAGCTATACTGTTGTGTACTACATTGATCAAACCAAAATACAAACACCTGACCTAAATTATTATTTATTATCAGACCAGAGTTCACATCATCATCATGATATCAACATACGGTGCTGCACTAAGTAAACATTGCTGGTCAGGAGTGAACAGTGTTGGAAGATGAACATTCAGGATGACAAGGTTGATCATGAGACGACCGAGACTGAAATTAAAAATCTGACAACTGGTGATTCAAGTAAACATGAAGATTTTCTTATCGAATATAATAATAGAAACGTGCTTTATCCATCCAAGGCACTTCTTGACATTAATGATCATGAAAATACCACCGATAGTGAATTAAGAATTGACGAAGCTCTACAGGTACTAGAAAAACCTGCAGACACATTTAAACACAACCAGGTAAATTTCTTTGAAATTATAATAGCTTGTATCACCAATTGGCGGTTTGGTAACTTTGTGCTGTGGGGTTTTTGAAAAGTCTGTAGTCGAAGATCACAATCAAAGGATAGGCAAAGAAAGCAATTACATCTTATTCAGCAATTACGTTTTTGGGTGGCCAACCCAAATGACTTGCGGGCCACTTAGGTATTAAAAATTAAAAGAATTATAACTCTGCGAGCCGCATAAAAAATTATATATCCCCGCATTAGATTTAGATACACATAATGAGTTATTATTATTCATACATGTGTACATAGATCGTATATTAAAAATGATACTTAACGCACATTGTAAAGAAATATATAACACTAAAAATCAAATATAAATTAATTAAAAAAGATTTTTTTTCCTAGTGCGATATTTGTTTCTCCACTCTTTCACTTTGGTTTTGCAAATCGATCTCAATTTGGGTTAGGTTAGAATGATTCACACGACACGACAAAAAATCTATTCACACGAGTATGTTGCACCAAAAGCGCTAACTTTTTGTGCCAGATTTCTCAAATTGAAAAATTTCTCTTTCATAACGTATGTGTTATTAAAATCTATTTTTGATTCTTATCTTTCAAAAATGTGTTTTAACTCAATATTGCACCGTAAGTCAACCGGTTCCATTTGGAGATATTCTGGGGCCAGAGGCAGAGAAATATTTCAAAAAATTTAGTTGTATTTGTCGAACTCTACATTACTGAATTGGCTTTCAAAAACAGCTGTAAGTTTTCTTATTCCTTTTGCATATTTGATGTAATTGTTATAATGAAAAATGTTCAGGGCGGACCGGGAAAAATGATCTCGTGGACCGCGGGTTGGCCGCGCCCGCCGCAGACTCTACTTTTCTCTTAACACTGGTCCCTAAATTCACCTAATGTTCACTCATAGAAATTCGTATTTATGTTTGTTTCAGGCGGGCTTTGGAATACTGATTCCTGGACCTAGTGTAGAAGAGACTGGCACTACAACTTCTGCAACTTGCAATATTCAAGCACAGACACTTGGACATGCGGAAAAGAAACAGTACACATGCGATCAGTGTGACTATATAGCTAAACAGATGTCCAATCTTAAAACGCACAAACTCAAACATTCAGGTGAAAACCCCTTTACTTGCAACGATTGCAGCTACACCTGCAAACAGAAGGTTTGCTTAAAGAGGCACAAACTCACCCACACCGGAGAGAGGTTCAATTGTAATCAATGCGGATACGTCTGTAGTGACAGAGTAATTCTCAATCGACATATTCTCAGACACGCCGGGGTAAACCCTTTCTCGTGCGATCTCTGCAAATTCTCGTGCAAGCAACTGAACACCTTGAAGAATCACGAACTGAGCCATACCGGAGAGGTGCCATTTACTTGCGATAAGTGCAACTACTCGTGCAAGTTATTGGGTAATTTAAAGAGGCACAAACTCATACACTCGGGGGAGAAGCCGTTCGGTTGCGATTTGTGCCAGTACTCGTCTAGAGAGTTGAACACGCTGCAAAGGCACAAACTGATGCACGTCGATAGGATGTTCTTTGCCTGTGATGTTTGCAGTTACTCATGCAGGTACATACACAACCTGAAAAGGCATAAACTGATGCACACCAGAGTGAAGCCATTTGCTTGTGACCAATGTGAATATTCTTGTAGGGACAAGCGTTGCTTGAAAATACACAAATCAAAACATGCTCGAAGATGACGAGTGTCTGAATATGTACATGAGTTGACTATATTTTAAAATAAAGGTTTATAGTTCCGAAAAAGAAGATTGAAAATAACATTGAAATGAATCCAAAGCCGAGAAGTATTAGAAATCATAAAATTGATTTATTCCATAAACTAAAAATATTCTTTGAAATTATACGGATCATGATCCTTGTTTTATATGTTATATTACTTTACTTTTTAGGGTAAAATTATAAATGTATTGTTGAAGCAAATTATGAATATTAAAAATTTTATAACATGTAATATTGTTATGGCCCGGACACATTTAATAACCTAACAGTAGAAGTCGCGTGAGAAAGTAGACTGATGCAGACTTCCAAACCTAAAGATTACAGCACAAAGGACAGCCGCCATTGTTCTCGTATCCTGTGCGATACTTTTATTATTTAAGTAAACCATGCCATTTGTTTATTACTCTGTCCGCCCAATGTTTATATGTTATTGTAAAAGACCCGACGCTGGAAGTCTTCTACCTGAGTACGGCAGAGCTCCGAGATTACTCGCTTAGCGGCAGATCTCTTCGGACCACGAACGGAGATGTAGTCTCCTTGTTTTAAATTAATAACCTAACACTGAAATTATTACAATATACGAAGTGAACAATAAAAATGTCTTAACCAGTAACCAACCGCTTCTTCTTACTTCCCCGACACATAACAATATTAACATTTTCAATTTTGTAAAATTATAAATCATTTCAAGTTAAAGGTCCTCTAGAATTCCCTGAAGATGATTTGAGTATTGGAGTCAAAATGCAATTGCATTTATCATATTAAATTCATTGGCACTGGAAGGACAATTTATTTTGATCTTCACTAATTGACTCCGCATTGAAAAGTAATGATAATCACGAGCTAGACTTTTGTCGAACTATCATCATATCGTATTTTGCAAAATTTCGATCCTTTCATATTTCTTGACAAGTAAAACAATATAAACATGAACACTTATATTATTAGTTATATTATGTATATATATTGAATCCTTGATTAAACGACTGCGTAAGATGGTAATACTTCAAGTCTAGAGGTGAATTCGCAAGCACGCCATTTGCAAATCTATACCCTTCCCGAGGCTACGGCACCGGCCCCTATAAAAGGCATCGATAATCCTTATAGTTCATGGATAAATATGCATTAAAAAATTTATTTGTACTGAACCATGTTTTTAATCAAGAGAATTACGCTGCTCAACACCCTTCAGGGATATCGCAGCCAAGACCCTTGTTGCAAACGTTGTTTAAGTGCAGCTCTGGCACAAATATCCCCAAATAAATTAAAATTTAAAACATGCAAACCGGACTTACAAAAACTTTCCAAGGAGATGCAAAGATATCATTTGCATTAAATGTCTGTCGGTCATTATCATGATTTAAATTTATAGATTAAATTTTTTATTAAGAACGATTTCATCGATTATTGTATTTTCATTTTTATGTGCGACTTGTAGAGAATATATTCTGATTTTTTGATCTTAAGTACTTGCATATAATTGATAACACTTTATTTATTTTTACATGTATATGTGTTTTATAAAACTTTCTTATAATTATTTTTTATATTACAATAGCCCTAACCCTTTGCACTCTTTGATTTTTTTTATTTTTCCGTTTATCAACTCCGAGGTAATTATGAGATTTTTGTTAATAAATTAGATGTTATTGTTACACAATAGCTTATAATCATAAAACAAATTAATAACTTATTTTTATGATTTTTACATATATATGTGTTTTATAAAACTTTCTTATAATTATTTTTTATATTAAAATAGCCTTAAGTTTTTATATTACACTTTCTATTTCTTATCTTTTCAAAATTGTATTATATTAACTTTAAACCCCCAAGGGCGTTTGTTTGATAATACATAAATAAACCAATTAATTCAGTTTTATTAGGTACTAGCGGATACCCGGCGTGTGCTACTACGCTAAAAAATAAATACATTTTATTTATTTGTTCGTTCGAAAAAAAGGAAATTTTGTTTTTTATTAACTCTTTTATCTTAATGCTAGCGGATAAACAATATATTGAGTTTTTTCGGTAGGTGTGTAAACAAAAATTTTTCGGCTTTGATTTTGATTGCGGCTTCGATTAACTACGTGGCGATAGTTTTTTAACGGCAAGTTTTATTCCGTTGCATAATTTAGGTGAATTTAAGTGGTGAATGAGCATCTATGGTGAACCAACTTTTAAAGTTAAGATGTGTGGTGACATTCCAGATGGTTCCAAAGAGTTAAAAAACTCTATTGGATTGTTCATGCAATTTTTCGCAAAATTATTGTGGCTGTGCTGCTCATTATTCGGCTTTTCTTTCAGTAAAATTAACACGTTCGTTTTCTAAATGAACAGCAAGATGTTGAAAAGTTGGGTATCATTCGCGAATACTGAAACCAGGAATTTCATATTTTTTTAATTTCATTCGTGAATACCAGACCAGGAATCAATGTCAATATCAACGTTTCTTACTTTTATTAATTGATAACCACAAATGATAAAACTCCCTGTTGTGAATGACAGATAGTGATTTTGTTTTATGCGCGATCTTCACAATGTTCTTTTTTCAAGTTTTTTGCGAGGAACAATGTCGATTTTACAGATGTTGAAAATTTTTGAATGGAAAATGTCTAAAATTGACTTAATTGAATAAACCAAATTTGATAATCAATTTTTATAATTTTAGTGGTCTAGATTACTCTCGGTATTTTTGGCTTTCAAATAAACACGGTGTGGGGCTCGTCGGTCGTATGGTTTCAAAGCCTATAGCGGACTTACAAACATTTTTAGTGTTTTATATATATAGATAGATAGTAGATGATTAGGTATTTAATGAAGAATAAAATAATAATAGAGGATTGTTAAATCAATAAACAGATTTGGCTCCCAATTTATTTATTTCTTTTACGTTGTAATGTACATATTTGGCTCTTTGGTTAATAAATTTGCCAACCCCTGCCAAAAACACAACAATAGCTGCTCATTTTTCTCACAATTTTTGAGCCTACGAATTATAACAAAATTAACCATATCATGGGAATCAAAATACTGACCTTTAGATTATTTCTAATAAATATGACAATATTTTGATCTCCATCATTGTAAATGACTGCCGTCCATTGCAATGCGTTTGAAATTGGTGTTTGTGTACTTCCAACAGGACACATTAAGCATCTCTTCGGGAATTTGAGTGCAACACTTATATTTAAAAGGACACCTGCAGTCATCTCACATTCAAAAAAAAAAATTATATACATATACTGCTAAATTAATTATCTTATACATTTTAACACTGAATATCTTGGGTCTTCTGCTTTATACAAAAAAATTGATATATTGACTCAGGTCTAAGATCTTCATCTTCAACAGTTTACCTTTCAGTCTCTAAGCTGATGTGCTCGTTGAAGAACAAAAAAACCAGCAAATGGATGGAGAGTACACAGAAACCATTGACATTTGATTTATAAGTGTGTATAATTAATTAAATTTAGGACATTACAATGTTAGGGAGAATCAATGTGAAATAAAATTGACATGAACCAAAATATGGAAAAATCAAAACAATTTTTAATGATAATACATCTAAGTATGTTGATGTATGTGTCTTATTAGAGAGCGCTTGTATATACTTGAATATGAGCATTGATCACAAGCAAACGGCTTCTCGCCGGTATGTTTGAGTATGTGTAGTTTTAAACTTTTCTTCCATTTGCATGAATATGAGCATTGATCACAAGCAAATGGCTTCTCGCTGGTATGTATGAGTTTGTGTCGTTTTAAACTTCTCTTACAATTGCATGAATAAGAGCATTGATCACAAGCAAATGGCTTCTCGCCGGTATGTTTGAGTTTGTGTCGTTTTAAACTATTCTTACAATTGCATGAATAAGAGCATTGATCACAAGCAAATGGCTTCTCGCCGGTATGTTTGAGTTTGTGCAGTTTTAATTGTCCCTTCTGAATACATGAATACGAGCATTGATCACAGGAAAATGGCTTCTTGCCGGTATGTATGAGATTGTGTTGTTTTAATTTTCCCTTCTGGTAACATGAATATGAGCATTGATCACAAGCAAACGGCATCTCGCCGGTATGTTTGAGTATGTGTAGTTTTAATTTTCTCTTCTGGTTACATGAATATGAGCATTGATCACAAGCAAACGGCTTCTCGCCGGTATGTTTGAGTTTGTGTCGTTTTAAACTATTCTTCCATTTGCATGAATATGAGCATTGATCACAAGCAAATGGCTTCTCGCTGGTATGTATGAGTTTGTGTTGTTTTAAACTATCTTTCTGAGTACACGAATATGAGCATTGATCACAAGCAAATGGCTTCTCGCTGGTATGTATGAGTTTGTGTCGTTTTAAACTATTCTTACAATTGCATGAATAAGAGCATTGATCACAAGCAAATGGCTTCTCGCCGGTATGTTTGAGTTTGTGCAGTTTTAATTGTTTCTTCTGAATACATGAATACGAGCATTGATCACAGGAAAATGGCTTCTCGCCGGTATGTTTGAGTTTGTGTCGTTTTAATCTTTTCTTACAATTGCATGAATAAGAGCATTGATCACAAGCAAACGGCTTCTCGCCGGTATGTATGACTTTGTGTTGTTTTAATTTTGTACTCTGACTACAACAATATGAGCATTGATCACAAGCAAATGGCTTCTCGCTGGTATGTATGAGTTTGTGTCGTTTTAAACTTCTCTTACAATTGCATGAATAAGAGCATTGATCACAAGCAAATGGCTTCTCGCCGGTATGTTTGAGTTTGTGTCGTTTTAAACTATTCTTACAATTGCATGAATAAGAGCATTGATCACAAGCAAATGGCTTCTCGCCGGTATGTTTGAGTTTGTGCAGTTTTAATTGTCCCTTCTGAATACATGAATACGAGCATTGATCACAGGAAAATGGCTTCTTGCCGGTATGTATGAGATTGTGTTGTTTTAATTTTCCCTTCTGGTAACATGAATATGAGCATTGATCACAAGCAAACGGCATCTCGCCGGTATGTTTGAGTATGTGTAGTTTTAATTTTCTCTTCTGGTTACATGAATATGAGCATTGATCACAAGCAAACGGCTTCTCGCCGGTATGTTTGAGTTTGTGTCGTTTTAAACTATTCTTCCATTTGCATGAATATGAGCATTGATCACAAGCAAATGGCTTCTCGCTGGTATGTATGAGTTTGTGTTGTTTTAAACTATCTTTCTGAGTACACGAATATGAGCATTGATCACAAGCAAATGGCTTCTCGCTGGTATGTATGAGTTTGTGTCGTTTTAAACTATTCTTACAATTGCATGAATAAGAGCATTGATCACAAGCAAATGGCTTCTCGCCGGTATGTTTGAGTTTGTGCAGTTTTAATTGTTTCTTCTGAATACATGAATACGAGCATTGATCACAAGCAAATGGCTTCTCGCCGGTATGTTTGAGTTTGTGCAGTTTTAATTGTTTCTTCTGAATACATGAATACGAGCATTGATCACAGGAAAATGGCTTCTCGCCGGTATGTTTGAGTTTGTGTCGTTTTAATCTTTTCTTACAATTGCATGAATATGAGCATTGAACACAAGCAAATGGTTTTTCGCCGTTATGTATAAGCTTGTTCTTTACCAAGAGACTTTTCTGTCTAGAGGTAAAGAGTGACTTGCCAGTATGAATTTGAAGGGCTTTATTCTGCAAATCTGCACTGTGTGATTGTAATTGCTCCTGAAACAAACAAAAATACTGTTTATCTTGTTTTACAGAATTAGTCACTTATGATAGTTACTGTACAAACAATGCAAAATTGTAACACACCGAAGATTGCCAGGTATGTCGATATCTCCTAGATCGAAAATCATTTTTATGAATGATACTTTGAACACATAAACACAACATAGGGTTACGGATAAGGTATTTGAAACGTACTCCCAGTACAATGACACACTATATCTACTGTGTTTAATATAACTATGAGTTGAAATTGATGTATTCATATGGTTATTTAAAAATCATCTTTCTAAGAAATCAATAATTTTGACAAGGTGGAATTCTATTTTAATATTTTTGTAGGGGTTGTTACCTAACAAGTACCTACATCATTAAACTGTACATGGCTTAAGTAATTAAATCCACTGGATACACGGGTTGAGTAATAAAATCCTCTGGAATGTGCTATACATTCCATTGATCAGCGGTCAGAGACACCCGTTAATATTTTGTGTGGAATTTATCCCAGCGACGCCCTTTTGTTTATGTTATTTCAGAATAGCTATATAAAGAGCCTCACACGCTCCTCTGGTCTAGGTATCGAGACAGTAACCACGTATATTTATCCTTCCGTGTAGTTATTATAAATAAAGTACGAATACGTAAAATATTTCGCCTGCCTTCTGATTTCCAACCATACATCAATCCTCATCACATCAACGACATCGAAGACAACTATACTTCATAATACTTTTGGCGAAATTTTAAATACAATACTTAAGAGATTTTTCTATGTGTTCATTTTTTTTGGTGACCGGTTTCGCCAATCTTTCACGTTACCATTATCAAACTGAGTAATATTTTCATAAAATTCTAATTATGACAGGTTTTAAATCGCAATTTAATTTATAATAATGAATTTCATCCGCCTAGCCCTTCTGAAGGTAAAGGAAGGGAATAAAATATTTACCAAATAAAGGAGTAGAGGTTATGGCAGTACTCAATATGGATGATGTTGGAATTACTCAGGTGATAAGCTGAGAAGAACACCCAAGAAATCCCAAGATCATCATGCAACAAACCCACTAACACATTAATTTACATACCACGGAACACAAGTACCAGGGTAGAGGTGCTAAAACTATTTATGCCACTATTTAAACTAACTACTACTGTATCGCGTGTACTGTTGCGGTGAGGTACAGAGATCGGGATATTACCTGCTCACACGCGACAGCTGCTCGGGACAGCGCCCTTTCATGCTCCAGCAATGCCCTTTCAACGTCGAATTCTTCAATTTTAATATCAAACACTCTGCTATCAAATTCATCTGCTTTTTCCTCGTCATACTCCAGGGCGTCGGGAAATGACGTGTCCTCGCGCTTCACGGAGAATATCTCGCAAGTGGCTGACTCGCCGCTGTCTTCAAGAGCAGGGATGTCCTGCTTTACACGAAGGTAACTCTTAGAGATATCATGCAGTAATACGAAGCACTGCGACATTCTGTTGAGTAAAGAGGCAACTCGTCCGCTGTGTTCCAGCAAAGGTCTTTCGACGTCGAATGCTTCTACTTTGACCTCGTCCTCGCGCTTCACGGAGAATATCTCGCTAATGGCTGACTCAGAAGTGTCCTGCTTGACATGAGCGTCCGCTTTAAGATAATTCTTAGAGATATCATTAAGTAGTACGTAGCACTGCACAAACGACATTCTGTCAAGCCGACGGCCGCGATTGTTTATTTTACGACACGCGCGCAGCCTCTACAAAACAATGGCACGGAGGACCATAGACTATATTATATATATTTCAAATAACATAATTGCCATATGAATAAATACTTTAATATTTTTTTGTGATTTTACCAAACATTTTAAATGTTTTTCCGTCGTACTCAAATACAATGGATCTTTATAATGTGGAAAAGTATTGTATAACTCGCGCACTGAGCGGCTACAGCTACTAATGAGAATTGTCACGGCTTTAAAAGCGGCCCTCTGATATTACCATTCAACAACACAAATTTTTTTTAAACTCAATTACCAAATGCAAACACCGGTTTCGCCGACCTTTCACAGTTGACGAACCGGTCACTAATAAAAATTAACCTTTGGAAAAATCAGTCAAGTATATCCCTACTCTAGGAAAAACCTTCTTATAGTCTTAAATATTTAATATAAAATATTGATTACTGAAATATATAATCTGAAAAACAGCCTGAATCCATCTCATTGAGTAGGTGCCATATAATAATTTTTCTAATTTAAAATATATCATATCTTTAAATAATTTAATTTGATTTTATGATATTATCAATCGGTTAATTTTTTTTTTTATAAATTCACTAAATAAAATTGAAGAAATCGGCATCTTTTCGAAAATACTGAATTTGGTGTTGCATACAACCGCTGCGCCAGCTTTTTCCAGCGGTTTTCTTTTTCTCATGGCAACACTAAAGCCGACCTGTGATTTTTCTTAATACGCCAACTTCAGTTTAATCATGGCACCTAATTGAGGTGTCCGTTGTCAGTTCGTGTCTTGTTTGTGTTTTTTTGTTATTTTTATTTTCATGACGCTGTTGGGGTGAAGCATGGATTGTTTTGGGATTATCTTACTGCTGGGTAAGTGCGACTCTTGTTTTAGCGGCCGGCTGCGTAGATTTTTAACTTTTATTTACCAAACACAGTCGAGTGGTGGGCGGTATCAGAGGAATTTCACGCAGGTAATTGCAAAGGTGTGCATAAGACCAAATTTCAACTGCAGGCGTATAACCTTGCTATTCTCACAGATGGTATTATTGATTAAGATTTGACACTGTTTTTGACAGTTTTGTCGGACATTAAGACGGGATATTGATAATGAACGTGGCTCTGTATCGGATAGCTAGCGACTCTCTCGGGTCATGGTGGTGATTCACTCGCGTTCTATGTCTATTATGTATGTTTTGTTAGCAGGAAACAATCGGTTTTGATTGTTCTCGGAGAGAGCAGCTCGTGCTAGCTTTTCAGGTTTATTTTACAACAATTGAATGGTTACGGCATTTAAGACCTGAACTTCATTTAAAAACGTTCAGTGCATAATATGTAACTATTTACATACGGTTAATTTGGAATGTAAACAATCTGGTTTGTAATCAATACAAAATAATAAAAAACTGTTAATTTTTATTGAATCTACGATGGTATGTTCATCTGTGAATTATCCGCAGGTATACGTTTTTAGTTGTCGTTCGGAGTGAGCCGTTACCGTTGCCTAACCACCTTTGGGTTCGGGTCCCGTTAGATGTCTTTTAAAGTCCCTCTTCTCGGTCAATTTATTTATGTTGAAATTAAAAAAAAAAAAAAAATGCCGATCAGTTTTTACCGCTTAGCAATACACACAATACTGTTAAAACATTATACTAATCTCGCATTTTACGAATGTACTATGTATTCTTTAAAAATAAATGACAGATGGATCCAGTAAGTAGCGCTGTTTTTTCAACAGAAAAAAAGGATCTTTAACCTAAAAAAAAAAAAACGGAGACGTCGAATATCGTTTTTTGTTTTCTTTTTTTTGATAACATTATAAAAGAAAATATATAAGTTTGATTCCAATGATAGAAATTGAGCCTAACCTAGTTACTAAATGTATGCCGCCATAATGTGTTAATTTCAAAGCAAGCGTGATTTTATAAGTTGTCGCAAGCAACGGATGCAATGGGAGTGTTATATTGAATCTTCTCATTTACATAACACTAACGTTTTGACGTCATTGAGTCAGATCCCCGGGGCCAGTGCGCCCGACATTTTGTTTTATTTTCGCAAAACGTTTAATGTTGATTGTGACGTCATTTTTTCCCGGCCCGGCCCTACGCCCCCCTAACAAATCTGCAAACCAAATTCGCCCTTATGCCGAGTGACCGTAGAGCTGATTTTGGCTGGCGGTTTACGGTTTCCATTTACGAGTTTTTTTTTTTGTTTGTTGATAATTTTATTAAATATTTTGCGAAAAATCTAGTGCACTAATCAAAAAAATACAAATGCCAAAAGTTAGATGCATTCCTCATTTCTACAGATGAGTTTTTTTTTATTTCTTATAAATTTACTACTAATATGATAAATATGTGTTTTCCCGATTGATGTTTAGGCACTATGACCGACGGATCTAAAACCCTGTACATTTAGGTGTCTTTTTTTTTTTTTTTTTTTTTTTTTTTGGTATTAAAAGCTTACGTGTAATACGTAAGGGATTGTTTTAAAAATTAAAAAAAAAAAAAAAAAAAAATGTAATTTATATATATTTTTTAATATTCTGTAAAAAAATCCACTTTAAAACAATAATAGACAGCCGTGAGACGAAATGTTAAAAATATAATATTTATCTATAATCTTTATCTCTTATATAATCAATAATGTTTAGGTTCTATAGCGGTTATTAAAAATAAAAATTACTCATTATCTGAAGTTGCCCCGAAGCTGCCTGGCTGCCTGGCTCTTTTGGCAAGTTTCAGTGTGTGTAGGCTGCTTAACACTTGACATTCCCTCGGTGAGCGGAAACACGTGTTTGTCAGCATTCAAACAAATAAATACGAAATGAAACCAAACTGAATGCGAATGCGATTCATTATTTTTATCTTGGCTCATCGATGTAATGTTGCGTTACTTCACCCAAGTTTGATAACAAAATCATGTCATGGGATATATTCCAAACGACAGTGAAGAATAATAAAATCAACGACTGCCAAAACCTTAAATAGTTAAATAGGCAATTCCTGCATCGACACCGACAACTGCTCAAATGGAGTCCACGAGACTCCCGGTCTCGGTTTATCAAGGAGACTAGTGGTCTCTTTCCTTGAGAGACTATACTAATAAAATACCGCACTTGATCAACTTGTCTCGAAGCACCGGTCTATAGGTTAAATCGATACGGATCAAAAAAAAAATATTTTCTAAGAACCCTCTGTGCCGTGGAGGATATCCGTTTTTCGAATCAGCTCGTGGAGTTTGGATAAATATTAGGAAAAAAAGCGGCTCTTTCCGCTCCAAGTGAGGCCACCCCGGCTCCAGGGTCCAGGGTCCCCGAACCTCGAGCCCCTCGGATGGTAAAAAAAACACAGCACTCAAGTGCTTCCCTCGACTTCTAAGAACTTCGCAAGCTCTCACAGACTCCACTCGGTTGCTTCTAAGTTGTGCGCTTACGCATTCAAATACATCTCTACATTTCGGCGGCGTGCAGTCCCTCCAGCCAACAATGCCATGCATGTCCTGATTCATGTGACCGGTTTCGCCAACCTATCACTTTGCCACTATCAAACTGAGTGAGAATTTACATCTGTCTTAATATTTTAAATTTTACAAATGCAGCTTGTGAAGTGGTCGCAGTTTTTTTTTATTTTGTATACTATACATAGTATTTACATATTAAGTGTTTCATAAATCACATGTTACAATACACTATAAATATTTATAAATTGAACGATGTACGCGTATATAAAACAAACTTTACATGCAGTTTAGTCCCACTTGGTAACAAACTCGTTTTAGATATTTCCAAGGGAAACAATTAGGAGTGAATTTTCATAAATACTAAATACACTGGTTCGCTTGTTTTTGTGATCATATGATATTAATGTAGCATTTATCACGTATCCTCCGTTGGCAGTGATATCTTATCTGCATTGGGTGTAATTATTTAGACGAATTCCAACCGGCCCCTGTTGCTGGAGCTCTTCTTTAATGTGTCTGCCAACAATTGACTGCAAATTTTTATTTACCTCAAATCTCCGGTTGTTTTCCACTTACATTTGACTTTCTCTGCAGGTAGCCCTTAAATATTTAAAACGCTTACTCAGAGCTCGGATTGATAAACCTTCGGTTGTTTTTTCATATTTGAGGCCCTCGGAGATGGAGGTACCTCGGCTCTCAGGGTCGTGGGACTCCGGCAAGTGTGTCAAGTCCCCGTGGCATTGTCTTCGGCCTGCTGCTGCCTCTCTGGCAGCTGGTTTCCCTCGTCAGGTGCATCTCCAATCGCACGCCCCCCCCAGAACCTGCCCTCGGGGTCTGAAAACTGCAGCAACAAGCAACCCAACCAAATTCGCCCTGCGGCAACGTTGCTCGACCACTAATCAACTAATAACGTGACTCAGTGATAAAACCTTCGCAAAAGTACAATGCTCTGTGTGTATTTAGAGACAATAGCAGTAAATATTGTAGCAATCAATAAAAAAAACAACTTCAGAGAAACGCCCGGCGAAAAATCATCACAAAGTATCAATGTCGGAAAACTGTCCGGCTTTTGTCTATATTTATGAAAGCGTTTGTCGTTTCAAGCCCTATTATTCATTGTGATGTGTATTGTTGCCGAAGTCCGGCTGCGGCGGGTCCTCATCCAGCAGAGCATTTAAATATTGACACAGCGCCGTGGGAACGCGTCTCACAAGCAAATGGCGGACACAACCGTACTTTTTGCTCGCTCCACCTTTTCGGATCTTGACTCAAGAGGTGGAAAATTATTATTTGTAAACAATAAATTTAAAAAAATCAAGTTGCTCAAGGGTCTAGGTCCCATAATCGAGTTTTTTTGATCATTTTCTAGTCCGTTTTGCGAAAAATCGACTGCACCAATCGAAAATATTTAAATGCAAAAAGTTTGATACACCCCTTCTTCCGAACACAATATATTTTTATTTCTTATAAATTTACTATTAATATGATAAATATGTGTTTTTCCGATTGAAGTGTAGGAATTTGGAGATTCGTCCGGTACATTTTCCAAGAATACTAAACATTTAAATGTTTTTTTTTCAATTGGAATTAAAAGATTAAATATAAACCATGTGTGTCTTATTAATTTAAAAATTAAAAAAAAAATCTTTAACAAACTTTGGTTTTGAAAAGTCGTCATTTTAACCAATTTTCCAACATATTTAAGATTTTATTTTACCCTGAAAATGGACGTTAATTAAATAATAAAAAATAGATAAATATAATTTATAGTTTTTTCAATACTCTGTAAAAAAATCAACTTTCGATATAGCAAAATAAAGTGACAATTAAATTAATTAAATGACACGATTTCGCCAGGTAACGGACTGCCTCTGGTGTCCGGTTGGACACCAGAGGCAATTAAAAGGCTGGGAGCAACTGCCTTAAAGACTACGATCATTTTTGCGGTTGTCAAGCTATTGATATTTCAATAGCGGGATTGATGACATCACCGAAGTGACTATTGTTTCCCGAGCCGGTTCGTCGTCCACTTCCGGCTGGCGCCTGGTGGACTTTTAAAATATATTAATTAAAAGAAAACACAATACTATATCGAATATTGTATCTAGAAAAATTTTGGATAACTGAACATCCCTGGAACACGGACTGAAAATAATTGTGAAATAAAATCTCATCACACAAAACGAATAATGAAACATTTCAGTGCGGAAGCTTGGCTTATAGGCAAAAAGTAAAGGTCGTTTGATTAATTGATTGTAATAAAATAATTTAAATGGATATTTAGTTACGCTTTAATCACCAAGCCGTGGATTTTGGCCGCCGTTATTGTTGGGACGTTTCGGTCGCAATAACGAATCCCTACGTATTCCAAAAAAATGACCGGGAGAAGCGACAGAAAAAAACGGAAATTTCAAGGAAGAACACGGCATAACACCCAAGATTCCAGCTTTTCTACACAACTCATGTTTATATTCTAGTTTCCTATTTATTAGTATATTGTTTTTACAACCAATTTTTTAATAGTGAAAAGTAATACTATTTAAAGATCACTTTCTCTCGGGTGAGTTAAGACACTGAAAATTTATACAGTGTGTTTTCAGGTGATCGATTCACGCATGAAACGGCGATAATAATTTCCACGGCCATCGCGGCCAAACATATTCATAAATTCCAACAAGACTGAGAGCTGCATTCGCACTCAAATATATGCCAAGAATGCTTGCGAGTAATCGAATATCTACTGAGCAAACTCACACTAGTATACAACGATTAAAATTCTAACGCATGACTAATGCGCAATTGGATTGTAAACTGTCAATGAGAGTAGCTCGCTGTGTCACCGGAGAAGAAACAAAGGGCAGTCCTGGTGAGAACCCAGGCTCGACTTCCTGGCCCCGGAGACCCTTTATGCCGGTCATAGATATTTTTAGTATTAATAGAAAGCAGCCAAGCATCCTCAGACGTGAGACAACTCTTTTACTGGTCACGAGCAAGTGCCGGCACGTGCGCCACAGTGCACGAAGTTGCTGACTCGGTTTCCGCAAACGTAACGCGCTTGTCGACGGTTTGGCAATCGACCACGAACCGCCGTACAGACAATGGCGTGCCGCCGAGGGAAATCCCCGCGGGCAGAGACAAAAAAAAAGTCTCCCATTTGTAGATTCAACGCGAGCACCATCGGCGGCCCGATTCTCAAGATCAACAACACACTCTCTGTGCTGTAGGCAAATCTTCAAATCGACGCTGTCCGAGTAGGTTGCCGGCCAGAACTTCGCGTGCACAAAAACCTGACTTATCAGATCGCGCAAGTTGACATGCGAATATTAAATTTTCGTTTTTTTTTTCCATTCCGATCGAATGAATGCGGAATGTACTGTTTTGATGGGCTTTTTCGCCAGAACAGGAGAGTGCGCCTCCTTCAATGCCTTCTAGTTACTTGGTGACGTATGTCACCTTCTTCATCGTGTGTCTCTCCCCAGAGGAGGTTGGCGACCATTTCGCCGAGCATATACGCATGCTGTGCCAGCGTTCATGATTTTATTGATATTGGGGGGGGGGGGGGGGGGTATGGCTTTTGACCTTTTGGTGTAGAGGCAGTCCTCGAGGAGTGAATCGATGGAGGGTTCTGGTACTTTGGAATTTCGGAAAGAGTGTGCAAGGTCAATCAATGGTGACTTCTTGTGTGCTCCCCTCTGTGTCAATGCATTTCCCAACGTACGCTATCACTGAAATGCCCAACGACTCGGAAAATTATTAGTGTATCGATTAAAGAAAACTTTGCAAATCATATGATAGACAATAAAACAATAGTTGAATTGTATTTTTTTTGGCACAGTAACAAAGTTTTCATTGTTTATTTTTCTATATACATATATAGGAAATATAAGACTGTATAATCCTCTTTGTTATATAGAATAAACACAATTGTTATTAATCTGATGCAACGAAAATATTTTTATTGAGCATTAATATGTATTTAAACATTTTTTTTTTTAATATGGATTATTTCCAAATTACCGTTCACTTAATAATTATTACATCATAATGATAAAGTATCTCTCTGCCGGCAATCGTAATCTGAATTTTAATCTCCCCGCGCGGGGCGTCCGCAGGATGTATTGTCTATGGCCAAAGCTAGAGAGTGCCTCGGTAGCATAGACAATCCTTGGAATTGAACTCTTCCTGTTCGGAGCGTTCGCAGGACGTATTGTCTATGGCCACAGCTGGAAAGCGCCTCGGCAGAGACAATCCTTGGAATGATTGCGCGGTGCAACGGCATTATCGCCTCTTCAATGCCACCCACGTGCACACTTTAAATTATTTCGCAATAATTAGTACATCATTAAACTTTCCGTATTGTTCAGCGCGTGTAGTGTACTTCTTCTTCATCAAGTGCCTCTCCCCAGAGGAGGCTGGCGACCATTTCACTGAGCATATACTCATGCTGAGCCAGTTCCCGTGTGCTTCTACACCACGGTTTTATATTGGAAGGAAAAGTCTGCGTATTTGACATTAATTCTGCAGCAGGCTACAGAAACAGTAGCACATCCCTCCACAATCATCCCAAGTCCACTACTCCATTACCGATCCTTTGCACACGCTCAGGGTACAGAATGGCAGCTATGCACAAGCAACACAACGGGAAGAGCGGGGAGGACTTTAAAGGGGTAAAAAAAAAACTCGTCGTTGAGAGGTGGAATTACTGGTGCTTCAACGTTTTTGGTGTTGTTAAACGATTTTAATAGACAAGTAAAATTTTGAAAATATAAGTTTGGGTTAAGTTAATACATCGACGTTTCATTTTATTATAATAATTAATATAATTATTCCAAATTGCTCTATACACGCTTTTTTGCAATTTCAGTTTTAATCAAAGATGGCAAATGAAATAATGCCTAGTGGTTTTCTATTAAAAAAAAAAATCCAGGGGCGGTATGTTGTCGCGATTTGTCGATTGTGTTGTGTCGTGTGTGTAGGGCTTCAAACGTTTTTCCTTTTTTCAATAAATTATTTAAACATATAAGATATCTCATAAAAATAACTATAGAATTTTTTTTTTATTTCAAGATGTTTTTTAGATGGGTATTGTTACAAAAAAAGACAATCACTTGGAAGGTACATTTCACAACCATCAACTGCTTCTTTTGCCTTTTGCCTATATAGTAGCTATTCGTTTTAATAGTGAATCTGACGACATTGATATTTTTGGCAACAGTATCCTTTACTTGTCTTAATTGTTACAGCTTTGAATTGATTTAAACTTTTTTTTGTTCGGCGGAGCCCTGTTGAATTTGTACACATGTCTATGAATAAATGAATCTTTTGCTTTTTAATATAATGACGCGTAAACAATTTGATATTTAACACGACGTAGTGTTTAGTTTAACAATTGTATTGTTATTAAAAGCAATTACATTGTCTATGGCCGACATCTAAAAATATTAATAGATAACAATTAACCGGCGGTTTTCTCTTGTTGATTAAAAATAAAAATGAGAAACCCGAAAGTGGGTCGCGCCTAAAAGCGATCGTGCGATGTTGTCGGTGTTAAATTAAATGGCGGAAAGTATTTGGCTGCCATTTTGTATAACCGTCGTTTTAAAAAAATGTGTTGTTTTTAAGCCAACTCGAGAGTAGCGCAAAGAATTTTAGACAGCATTAAAATTATATCCGAAAGACTAACGCGCCCGGCGGAGATCTGAAAGCCCGATCAAATTGAACAGTGATCACCGAGCTGTCAGATGCGCAACGCGATTTTTAATTTTAACATACTTTTATTAAAATAATATTCAGTATTCTGACTCAGTATATGTTCCTGTAGCTTGCTTGTAGAAGGAGCGTCAGATCTGAATGCCAGAGTCCTGTAAGGAAAGGATCATAGTAGTAGTAGTGTAGTAGGAGAAAACCGTGAACTTTGGCACAGCATGAGTATATGCTCAGTGAAATGCTCGCCAGCTTCTTTGAGGAGAGGCACTTGGTGAAAAATAATAAAGTCGACGGTGTTGATAAATGGTTGTCAATGGCGGAAGCAGCGTTTTTTGCGGACCATCTCGATCGCACTTCCGGGGCGGAAGAGCGAGGAGGAGAGGTTCGGAGGCGCAGCGAGATCGCCGCGGGACCATAGACAGCTAATTTCGTTCGCACGCCTTTGTCTATGGCGGATCTCTAGCGCAGGCATGCAACGATTTCTTTCACCTCTCACGGATTTATCGCCAATGTGCATCTTCTGGCAATCTCACCTCCGGTTTTTGATAGGTCCGCTGTGCCACGCCATTGATCTCCCCTGCAAACATTCTTCATGTTTGTGTTATGTAACCACCTCATCACCTCAGTCCTAACCGTCTAAGTCCTTTGTTGCTTACAAATAAACATTGTACAAGGAAGGTGGACTTTGCTCCGCTTCTCAATATCAATTAACTTTTGATTAAATGCGTTTATGCATTATTGCACCTTCGTTATTATATCTTTTACACAACCATTTAGTCTTCAATAACATTTTTGTGCATTTATTTGCTTATGGCTGCGTCCATTGCTGTATGTTCATATGTTTGTTTCGGTGCAGGACTACGATCCTTTGTTGTAATATGTCGATATATACCAGTGTATCAGAGAGCTCATATCATAACTTGCCTGACCACAGAATCTGTGTAATAAACATCATAATTTAAGTATTGAAAGTGTTATCATTTATAAACGTTGATTGAGAGCACATCAAGTATTGTGCATCCGCTGAGTCACATGTTAAGCTAGTGACGTTCCGAGAGGGGCACATAGCATTTGTCTTCCTCGGTTCTGTGCAGTCGCCGCTTATGCGGGAAGCCCCGCATTGTCTGTGGTCGTGTCGGGACCGTGACCCCCCGGCACTGATCCCCGCGCACGGGGCTTCGGAATTAACCTCAAATAATCCACCGTGTTATTGCGACCCAGCTGGTTCAGAAGTCCCCTCGTCTCCCAGTCTCCTGCTCTCGCGGACCGGAGTGGTCACAAGCTCCGCGACTGCATGTCGGCTTTAATCTGGGCTCGTTTCTGACTGGCCGAATCCGGGTTAACCGAATCAACAGAAGATCGATCCGCCCACCGTTAGACGTCCATTCTCCGCGAGCAGCGGTTCTCTGCGATTTGCGAAATGGCACGGAAAGTTCTAGATTATGTTGATGGAGTGTTGTTGGACGAAAACCGCGTTAACTGTATATACCTTTTTTGGGTTTTGTACATTGGCCGCCCTCGTCGCACGCCACTAAAAAGTAGAAAAAAAAAGTAAAAGCCATTAAGGTTTAATGCGTTAACCACAAATACTTGCTAAAGTGTTGGTATGGTTAGGTTAGTGTGCGATTAGCACGTTTAATCGAATCAATAATGCGGTTTTGATTATATTAAGATATGTTAGGGCAGGTCAGTTCCCCGGTGAAATCCACCGCAGTTTAATTATATAATTTAAATAAAAAAGTGACCAACGCAAACGCCAGTGGCGTGCGGTGCATACTAGCAATATTGCACATCTTGGTCTAAAATATGGAAAACACGATATTCCTAAATAATAATACACCATAAAAATCAACATATTTACAGTCCACGGCATTTATATGTTAAAAATCAATTTCAATATTTGCACAACAAATATAAATAGCCGGATGGCTAGAAGATTGCGATCATTTTGCCGTAGACGCGTTCTCCCCGCTGCGCCGCGAGGCAATCGCAAAGAGACCGTCTAAAACGGTATAATTACCAATTTATGGGCCTTTTCTGAAACGCACGGAATTTGCATACAAATACGCGAGGCCCTATTGTCTCATCGCGTGTCTCGCGTGTCTCGCGTGTCTCACGTGTCCTATTGAGAACGGGGAAAGCCCCGCAGCCGCCGCCCCGGAGACAATGGGGCGCTGCGACTGGGGAGAAACTCGTCTCATGACGGTCGCAATCTCCAACGGGGCCGGCGCATCACTCGCGGGCTGGCCGGCGGCCGCGCCCGAGGCTTCTCCGTGAAACGAACTCATTTATGCCCCGAAGAGCGGCGAACGACTCACCGCCACGGTCAATACAGTTTATGCATAAAGAAAATTATAAAAATTATAAAGCAGCGTGCATAGCTTGTCCTCGATTTTTCCACGTATAGATTTTTATCGGTGACCTGTTTCTATATATGATTTATAAGATAAATGCAAGTGTCCCCGGTCGCAGCTGTGCAACGATCTTGTTTGCGCAGCTCGCCAAATGCATATGCAATTTTAAAAAAAAATTAATATTCCGATTGTCTCGCGCGTATGAATGCCACTCGCCAGTGTCGCAGAGTTGTTTGCACTGCGCAAAGAATGACTCGGCCACTGCTGTGTGTAATTTATTTATTGCTGAAAAACAAACATTTGTATTGTATTTGTACGCGTCCTTTAAATCAGTTAAAACACACGTGTGCTCAGGCCACTGAGGCCGAAGCCGCGGTTACGCATTGTCTCTTTTAAACTCATGCCCCTTAGTAGTGTATTTAGGCTGTTGTAATAATATGCTATGGAGTTTTCTTCTCCTACTGGTTCTGTCCACTTTGTGCTCTCAACACGACTTGCCATGCCAATATTATATTACCAATTGTTAAACGGATATAATCAAGCCATCGGATGCGATCGCCTTTCTCCTCTTCAAGCCATCATGCCCTGTGGTCCTGTCCCTCAGGGGGTCCCTCATCCTGTGGTCTGCCACACCCACTCTATCCCGAATAACATAAATTGAACATCTGTTAAAGATCATAAAATGGTACATAAAACATCTTTTAAGGCCGGCGGGGCTTCATTTCCAATATGTCGGAATATTGGCCGCCATTTTTGAAAGTCGGGCAAGTGTAAATCGAAAATTGCAATAACAAATTGCATTTTATTTGAGCAGCTTCTGCAATAGTTTGCACTGTATTGCTAACACATGCAGAGTATAAATCAATACGTTTTTACCAGTGCGGTCCGTGAATGCAATATTTTGTGGTTATTTGATGATATGGTTTCTTGGGTTTTGAAGGGTTTTTGTCGCTGTGAATTTGAAGATGTCCCAGCACTGGAACCGAAACGTCGGCGAATCGAAAACTTCAAGCAGCTGAACACCATAGCACTCCGTGCAAACCGTCTTTCTGTGATTTCCCGCTGCAACGCGAGCTTATGCCGGAGACGTGTCAAACCGAATGCTTACTCTGTCTGCGTGTCCTTTCCCTTGCAGAGCGGTGCAGGAGGTGCAAACTACGTGTGTAAAGTCATCACGTGTCGCGTGTCGCGTGTTCCCCGACAAGCGGAGCTCCCACGCCTCCCAGTCCCTTCACCGTAACGAGATACGAACGCCTCCGTTCTCGTGTGACACTTGCGGATACAAGAGAGACAAGTGTGCATTAGAGGCGATCGATTCACGCGTGAAGCGATGAGAAAAAAAAATAAAAAAAAAACAAACAACGTGGATGCGGAATGCGGAATTCACGCCAGTGGCAAAGAAGTCGGGAGACGAATGGCAATCGGCAAGACATTCGACAAGTAAATCACCGAGCGGCACGAGGAGTTGCACTCAGAGAAAGAGGTAAATTCTTGACCGACGGTCACGTCTCCGGACACATCACCCTGTCGGGGAAAGAATGTGAAACGACGGAATATTTGCATACGCCAGATCTGAAATAGACCGCGCGCCGCGGATGCAATTCGCTTTTTCCGCCGGCAATTATCCGCAGACTTCCTCGCCGGAATTTCAGTAAAAGTTCCACCATGAACCAGTTGCATAATTTTTTTTAAAGATTGTGTTGCCTCCATTGCACACGGACGTTTGATAATACGCATATATCTGTAGCGCTCCCCCGCAGTCTGGTTCAATTTGCATTACTCCACGTCTAAACATAAAATTTGAAAATACCCAAATTGATTTTCCCCTTCATGGGCTTCTTCGATCTAAGTAATCTCCTTGCCATTTGGCTATTCATGCTTGTTTTTTTTTTTATAGAACTATCGGTTCACTAGCTTTCTTGTGACTAGTTTTAGTTTCGAATCGAAATCACTTTGGGACGATATATTTATTTGTCCTTCTCCATTGTAGTCTTCGGGAAGAAACCCTACTCTCTCTGATGCATATTTTCTATGATTTCCGTGTATACAAATGAAATGTCCCGATGCGTTAAAGCGAAGTTGCCACAGTCCGACAACACACTGGTGTGCTTCATCTCGACCGTCGGTAGTTTTTATTGCCACAAGTACAAAGTCTGAGACCCACTGCACACGCTGCGTCACAACTGACAACCGAATGGTAACTAGTAGCCAATAGCGTCTTCTGATAGGTCAGATATTATTGTATTATAGAGAGAGCTTCAAGTCATTTCGCGAATACGTTTGAAGGCCCCATCAGATAACAAGGCTTTGATTATAACCTATTACGTCCAAATGTTGCACAGTATAATTGTATATATTTTTTAGTACGAGTCGTTTATCATTTTAATGACAATACACCTTAGAAGTAGTTTCTGGTCTATCAGAGGCTAACCTTGTGTAATCCAGAGTGTTTCTTGGAATTACTCAGCGTTTAAGTCCGGGAGAGTTGTAACCCGAGTTTAAGCGGTTGTTAGTCTCGCGTAGACCACATTTAACACAGCTGTGTCGATTTGCCCCTGCTCAGTTCACAGTTTCACAGTTTCGTCAGCCGGCGTCTCTATAGACCACTACAATACAACTACAGTTAGTTAGTCCTTGTGGCATTTGGTCACTTGAAACTTTGTTCTTTCGTGCGTTCATAGTCTAGATAGGAAATAAAAGCGGAGACTCGTTGAAACTCGTCGGTCGTCAGCGTTCAGCATCTCTCTCGTATCGCCGGTGGTGGACACGCTCCACTTCAACGCTCTCTGCAATGCGAGACGATGTATTTACGTCTGAAGAAACACGCGGTTGCAGTTCGTCATGGTGTTAATATGACCCTGTTTACATATGTACAGTTTCTATTTTCGGCTATTGTCTCTATAAAACCACGGTTCCTTGACATCCCCAAAACGATCACTTCGGAGTATTGTCCGGAAGAAAGCTAAATTCACATTGCCTAATAGTTTCCCATTTCGCAAGCATTAGGCGGAAGTCCGCTCCCGTTCGGTTCACAGTTGTTTTGTCAAATCGTTGCCTGGGAGGGAGCTGTGCTCGGCTGCATCAAGGAGATTCTTCACTTCTTCAGTCGTAAAACGCTGGACACAGCTGCATTGACCTTGAATGTGAACTTGGCCGTGGTGCGGGGTCATCGCAATCGATCGAGCCGTACTTGCACGCCCGCCGGGGATTAACCGCTTTCGAGGGCGACCCCCGAACTGAATCACGCCAAATGTCAATGCTGTGTGGTATTACTCAGACCCTTAAAAAAAAAAAACCAAAGCCACGTTTCTGAAAAGATCGATCGGCGAAAGTCGCGATCCGATTATCTGTGCCACGTGCCTTTCTGTCGGCTACGAATCTGTCTTGTGTGATCTGGTTGGTTTTCTACCAGCCTACGTAATCTAAGAAAACCAATGCCCCGCTTCTGAAAGATCGATTAGCGAAAGTCGCGGTCTACCTCCTGTCAAATACGTCACAGCACTTTTTGTAGATTTTAAAAAGTAGATCCAGCTGGAAATTAGTCTTTAGAGATAAGACGTAATACAAGAAAAACGGTGCTCTGTTTCTGAAAGATCTATTGTCGAATAACACATTATATATAATATGTCTATTTTTTGGATTGAACGATTGAACGTATTTATTACCCATTATGGGTTTGTTATATTATTACTAATATGATTAGATATTAAATATTGGTTGGCCTGGGCACATTGGTCCATATGTAGAGTATGATTGTTAAAAGAAATTCTCGATGAACGGATGTGATTCGTTAGTACAAGGGTCAGTACACCGGCCATGTAAGCCAAATCCCACACAAATCACGATGATATTTTTCTGAGAGTTTCTTTAATCATCTTCTATGTGTGAACTAATGTGCCTAATCATATTAGTATGTATATATAATATGAATATAAATAGTCTTGGTCGTGTAATTGGTCGGTCGACTCGACTCCGTGTCATAATATTTTGTTTTGCTTCCTTGCAGCATGTGCGGCGGCCAGTGCTTCCCAAACCCTGCGGCCGCCGCCGTCCGCGGGGCGCGAGGCCTACTTTAACGGCTCCTCGTTCCTGCGTATGCTCACACCCATCTCGCTGCTCTCGCACACCGGCCTCAGCTTCCGCTCCTGCGTCGGTGAGTCCGTCCCTCAAAACTACCCGCAGTGGCACAGGATGTATAGCAGAGACATGAAATGATAATTTCTTCCAATTATGTCAATGCCGTCAAGTATGAGTAGCCATCCTATGAACAAATGAGAATTTCAAAACATTAAAACGACTTAAAAGTAAGGAAAATATGCATTCTCATATTGATTTCACCAAGAATTGTAGGACGTACATATCCATTGTTATAATAAAGTCTGAGTGTGCCCGTAGATTATGACGTGTCGCTGTGTTTTCAGGCGGGGAACTATTTTCCCAGCGGTCACGCGGCTACTCCATACAGCTGTCGGCGCTGGCGGACCACGTGCTCCTGGCAGTGCAGGGGCCGGGGCGGCGGGTGGAGGTGAGGCTGCCGCTGCGGCCGTTGGACAACCGCTGGCACTATGTGGGGCTCGTCTACCAGCCACCTGATCTCGTGCTTGAGGACGAGAGCGGCCACAGCGTGGTGAGGCTTAATATTTCGTTTGTACACAATATTTTGATTGTATATTATTCTTCGCTCAAATGTATGAATCCTTTTGAAAGGACTTTTTTAAAGTGGTTTTGATCCTTTCAGGCATCATGGTGATAGTCCCAAAATCACTAAAAATGGGGGTATTCTTTGTAATATATAAAAGTACTTAAGAAAAAGATAAATAAATAAATAAATTATATTGTTGAATTTTTGAAATGTTGCATTCTCAATTTATTTTTGGAAATTTCAAGTAGAAAAATGCCATAACACCCAAGAACACAACATTCCTAATAACGATGGCTGCCAAAACCTTTCAAATTATAATAAGAGTGTCTCATTTCCAGCTGGTGGCGAATGCGACATTCAACTCTGAAATTCTCACCACTCCGGAGCTGGAATCTCCGGACTCGGTGCTGGTGTTAGGCAGTAAGTTCAGCGGCTGCATGCTGCAGGGCCCCAGCCTGGTGTTCAACGCGTCCCAGTTTGTGGGACGACACGTCACTTTCGGACACTGCCCACTCTCCACCAGCAAGTGTGAGTTCGCGATGAAACATTTTAAATGCATGGTATTCAACTTATTCATTTGGGATTTAAAATAATACAATATTTGATGCGCACTGCTTCAGGTGTCGACAGAAAAGACGTGTTGAGAGTCCCTCCCAAGGACTGGTGCTACAACGAGCCCTGCATGAGGCACGGAGTCTGCATCTCAGGAATCGACAGGTCAGTATTCAATGGAAATCAATTTTGTTAGCCTGTTTTTTTGTTTGTAAGTGCTTATGCATTTCTATGTCTTCTTGGCCATTTAAACATGGAGTATTACAAATTAAATTGAGCTTATATTATTGTCGTTACTTATACTTGTATATTCATAAGAAGCTCTTTTATTGTATTTCGAGTTTTTGGCTAAAACTTTGTATGTAAAAATTTAAATCTGTTGTGGCGTGGTTGCAGATACGAGTGCCACTGCGCAGCGCGCTACTCGGGTCACAATTGCCAGGTGGACAACGGCCCGCCCTGCGCCTCCGCTCCTTGCCACAACGGGGGCCACTGCGAGGAGACGGCCCTAGGGGACTACCGCTGCAGCTGCATATCTGGCTTCTACGGTCTGTTGGAAATTATCTTCAACTTCATTAACACTTCAAGACAAGAGGTGGTATTCAAACCCAGCCCTTATAGCTATTGTAGTCTGGCCCTTAAATTCATTTAACCGTGTTGGCCCTTCAACTTAGCAAGAATATTAATAATTATATACAAGTGTGCAATCAAAGCAGCACTATGATAATGGAAACGTTCTTGTGTTTTTTAGCAATGTAAATAAATACATAGTTAAGTTTTTTTTTAATTGAAACTATATTGAATTATTTTGTTTACCAGGCCAGCACTGCGAGTATGAGACGAGCGTCCACCCGCTGTGCAGTCACAAGCCTTGTATGAACAATGGCACGTGTCACGTGACCCCGGCATCCGACAACTACGTGTGTACCTGCATCACAGGTAGCTATTGTTATTTTGACAAAGCCTGCATTTTTTATTGTCAATTAGTATTAAGCCTAAAAAAATTAACGAAACCAAGTATAGAAATTAAAATTTGAAATTAAATATAAAATATACACACAGAGCAATGAATTAGCAAATTCAAAATGACAGTGTATTTCTTAATAAATTCACTGTACGCCATTGGTATTTTTTAAAATTGCTTGTGAATTTTCAGGATTTACAGGAACCAACTGTGAAATAAATATTGATGACTGTCTGACGGGCGAGCAGCCACCCTGCCAGAACGGAGGCATCTGTAAGGACGGTCTTCACAACTACACCTGCGACTGCGGTAGCACCGGTGCGTCCACCAATTCTAATCATTTTCCACTATGAAATAAAATTTTCGGTTTCGTTTTCAAGAATAAAGCCGGTTGCCTCATTCTTCGAGAGAACTTCAATGGCTATGTTTATCTTTTACTTAACCTCGTCACCTAGGGCAGATGGGGCATTACAAATGTAGTTGGGGGTGTACGTTCGAGTCCAAAAAGTGCTGTGACTTTTTTCGAGGAGTAATTTGTAATTGAACTTTCTACTTTCAGGTTATTGGGGCCCACGATGCGAGAACAACATCGACGAGTGTGAGCTGCAGCCCGGCCCATGCCTGAATAAAGGCCTCTGCTACGATACCTACGGCAGCTATGTATGCCACTGCCAGCCCGGGTACACTGGTGCCAACTGCCAGCTGGTGAGTGCTCCCATAAGCCAGTCCACCGCAACTGAGTCCCCCCACTAGTGATAAACATTAAACATCGGCTAGAATTAAAATATATTATCTAAATATTAAAATTTAAACTAGTTTACTGTGGATATTTCTTAATTCTAATTTAATTACTTTACTTGTTAATTAATTTAAGGTTTTGTCTGTGTATGTTACTAGAACCAGAATGAGTGTCTGTCATTCCCGTGCATGAACGGTGGCACCTGCGAAGACCTGATGGGCTCCTTCAAGTGCCTGTGTCCCCGTGGCACAGCGGGGGCGCGCTGCCAGCTGCGGCGGGGACCCCGCTGTGCCGACACCGACTGCCCCTTGCACGCCACATGCGAGGACAGGGCCACGCCAGTGTGCGTGTGTGAGCCTGGCTATGAAGGTACAACACACTTACAATTTATGAATTAATCTACCTGTCAAATAAAAGAAATTTAGCAATTTACAACTGCATCACAAAAAATGACGGTGTGTTCCACCGCTATGTATTTGAAGTTGATGTAAGACTTCCAGCATAGTATCTTACACTGCTTCCCTGATATTTTGTTGTGCCTTTCTATATATCTTCAAAACACTGAGATGGAATAAGGTCCATCGCTGCAAAGTTAAAACCCATTCCTTGGAAGAGTATCAAAGACTTTCTTGATGTGGCCTCATCAGAAGAACGGACTTGGTTAGAGCATCGCATTGGTCTAAAAGTATCCCTTATACACGGATTAATCTTTTTACAACAATCTAGATTTAAAAAATATTGTCACAATATATATTGACAAAATAAGAAACAACGCTAAAATACTTTTTACCATTGATTGAACTATGAGCTAATAAGCCAACCATGTCTCATGAGCCTGATTGTGTATTTCAGGTGCACCGGGCCCGGCGCCCAACTGCACCCTCCGGAGCGAGTCGTCATGCTCCACCAACCCGTGTGCCAACGGAGGCACCTGCTCCTATGACAACATCCGCGATCAGGTCAACTGCAGCTGTCTGCCTGGATTCACAGGTATGTGAGCGCCTTGCTTGCCGTGTTGCCGCACCGTATTGGGTTTTACAATTCAATTGCTGTTCAGTAAGATGACACGCGTCTTATTCGACCATAACGAGTACTATTATATATCTTTTCAATGTATATATTAGCTGTCTTTGTGATTACATATCTGTTTATTCTCATTATATACTTTTACTTAAATTTTTCTTTTATATATATATAATAAAGACTTGCGTGCGACTAGAATATTGTCCAAAGCACTAGTTGTAATGATATCACTTGAAAATAAATCAACGTGTCTGTATTAATGTTTATATCAGATATCACTTTATTTTAAAGAATTTTGAAAATCTTTTTACGACAGCCTTTTTGAAATGTAAAACCTATATGACGTGATAATTTCGTGTCTTGGAGCTTTCCGTGTGATTTTTTTTACTAGGCTGGGGCTTTATGTTGACCGTTATTTTAAATGCACATTCTTCTAAGCATAAATCACAATTTGATTGATGATTTGTCTGATGCTGCAATTAAAAAGAACGCTGTGTGGGTTTTATAGGAGCTTATACATGTTGGTAACGCATGCTTTTTATTTTGTGTGCACAATGACGGCTTCAGAAGCATTTTTGTGTTTTGAAACTTATTTGTACAAAAAGACAACGTCACTACATGAAAATCTATAAATAAATAGTATATAATATAGAATTCTTTAGACTTTATATTCTTCCTCGTGTGTTTTGTTCTACGGAGCTTTTACTTCCTCTTACTGGATTTCTTCAATCTGAGAGATTCTGCAACTTCTTTTCAAATGTTATATCAATAAATGATAACTTGGTTAATTTTCTGCATTTTGACATTGTCCCCTTTTGTACAATGGTTCTAGGCTTAGTGTGTTTATTTTAGAGTTTTATAATTTAAAAGCATTTTTGTGATTTGGTTCAACATAGTCATTCATATTGCAGCTTTGTTATAGATTAATAGATAAAATGCACAGGTCTTGATGTGTCTGATATATTATAGAGACTATTCAAGTTTATAATACGAACTCGCATGTTAGATGAAAATTGAAATCTTAATTACAACAGACGTTACAAGTATGTACAAACCTGTATCTTTAAATTATGTAATGCCACCAGATTGAGAGTTGTATAAAAATTTCAACTAGTGATACGTTACAATTTAATATTTCTGTTGGTTCAGATTAGGTAACATATAAAAGATTTATCGACGTGTTATTCAAAATCACACAAAGGGGTATCATAAGAATATATATCTAGAATTCACGTTAACTCGAAGTTTGTGATGAAGTATTTCATAAGTTAGGTAAATATATAGCACTTAGAGAAATCAATCTGAGGTTAGGTTAGGGTGGGTTGTGTGGTGTGCTGAGCGTGCATTGTGCCAGGTGTGTACTGCGAAGCGGCGAGCATGTCCATGGTGCCGGGAGAGGCTCCGTCGGCGCGCAGCTCCGGCCCGCGCTGCTCCGACCTGCCGTGCCGCAATCACGCCGACTGTCAGGACTACGTAAGTTCACGCGTTTCCCCAATAAACGGAATACGTCCCCGGTAACACGCGAGCACCTCAACATTGGCTATGTATTGTTTTTATGAATCTTCTTTGCCATTTTTTTTTATTTGTTGAACAAAATTTTCAAAGAACCCGTACGATCTCTTAAAATAAATATGTTTATTTTTTGTTTCTATCTTCTTTGAATATCTCTACATCAAATTTAAAATTACATAACATTGTATTGAGATATCAGTTTTACGTTTATAACAAAAATTATTTAACACCAAAATTTTTTTTTTTTTATCACGCCAGAGAGGGAACTGCCTGCCAATTAAAAAGCTATTAGTAAATAGGATGTTTGTCTATGGAAGCATGTGTTTTGTTTTTGGTTCCAAGTTTAAAAAATTGTCTTGTTTTTTTTTTTTTTTGTTAGACTGTTTTGTATTTGTATAAAAGCAATGTTTATTTTTATTTGCTTGCTGGTCAATGTTAGCAGTGTAATTTTTATTAAATGGTCTACTTACTTCAATCTGTATTTACTATAGTAAAATTAAAATCGTGAGTTTTATAAAATTTTCAATGAGAAAATTGTCATATAAATTACTATTAAATCAAAAAAATTATCAAATACCTGCACCGTTGTTGATGTAAACATGTCTAAATTGTATTTTTTGTGTTTTTTTTTACATGCACCGCTCAATCATGAAAACGCTACCAACAATAATAATATGCACAATTATCACTGGATTTGTGTTAAATGCACCGTAATGTAACATGTGCTAACAAAACATTAATTTAAAAACAAATCAAATATCCTCAACAATGGAAAAAAAAATATTAAAAATGCCAAAACATTGAATGTCAAATTTGGATCACGACAATGCATTTTTTTCCTCTTCTGACTTTTATGGCTGTTGGATAAACATGTTTTGATGCAAAATTGATAAAAAATATTTTATATAATTAATCAATATGTATTGAAACTGGAAATGAAAACAAACGAAACGTCAACAACGATTGGTTTTTTGCTATTGACGTTTTGTGATTGTCAAATGGGATATACGTGCGGCCAATAGCCCGGAGGGTACTATTGCGACTGCAAGCCCGGATGGACCGGTTTGAACTGTGAGTCTGGCGTGAATGAGTGCATGTCGGAACCGTGCCAGAATGGTGGGGAGTGCACTCTTTTCCAAAACAAATACCATTGCCACTGTCCGCCAAGATTCAGCGGTAAGTGAACATCAAGTCTATTATTGTTGCTCATGTATTTGCCTAACACTTTGGTTTTATTTGACTTTAATATTTGGATGAACCTGTAACTAATAATGCCATTGTGCAGAATTGAAAATGGGTCTAGAGAGAAATTATTTATTTGTTATAATATTATGTTTGAAGGTTTTACTCTACTTGATATAAATTTAATATTTATAATTCTAATATATAACAGTACTTGATGGAATTGCATTATAATATTTTAGGAAATAAATACTAACTAGCTTTATTTAATACTACCAGTTTCGCCAACATGCTTGGTTGGCATCCTCAGACAAGTCGGGGTAACACCAAACATTTTTTCTCAAATATTTTATATTTTCAATAATTACGATATGATTTGTTTGTATTGAAATTCCACTAACCCATAATTTACAAAAGACAAATTGTCAACAAGCCGTTAAACACATCACGCTGGATGCACGAAATGATCTATCTCTGGGAAGCTAGATAAAGCGTGCATTATGTTAACTTGATTGCAAAATTTGGATCAATAAATTACTCTTTTGACCGGTGCGATGACAGCTCGTTGACTTAATCGTGCTGTGTCAGGAACAATAGAGTTTACTTGTTACATTTTATTAATATTTATTTCTTAAATTGTCATCTTTATTAATAATTTGACATCAAATTTTAATTATTTAATGTCAATGTTAAATCGACGGAAAAATTAAAAATATATTTCATTATTTGAAAGAATACCCGTGATGATTTTAGGCAAGAACTGTCAGACACCAGTGGATATGTGCATCAGCAAGCCGTGCCAAAATGGCGGCACGTGCAGTCACCGTGGCAACGTCTCCAACTTCACATGTGAATGCGCACAGGGATTTGAGGGGAAACTCTGCGAGCTCAACCACGATGACTGCCTGCAAGTCGTTTGCCCGGAGTTCCAGGTGAGACTGGAGTGATCGAATGCTAAGACTTACCATTCAAAACTCAAAGTACTGTGTTTGTTTGTTTAGGAGTATATATTTTATAAAACCGCTTTGCAGATCAAGTTATACACTTACTATATTATAAACCAAATATTTTGATCCGCGAAAAATATGTTTCAGATGTGTTACGATGGGATCAATTCATACACATGCCGTTGTCCCGACGGCTTCGCTGGAGAAAACTGCAGCACCCCCACCAATTACTGCGCTGCCAACCCCTGCGTGAACGGGACCTGTCGCGAGGGCGGAGCCAACTACACGTGCAGCTGTCAGCGCGGCTTCACTGGTAACTTATGGAAACTCTATTTATATTTATATAATGTCAATTTCCTATTGCTATGTTGTTTTAATGAAAATAGAATATTTGAAAGCCATTACAAAACTTTGATTAACTTTAACACCCAAGAACCGAGTAATCAGAGAACCACCAAATTCTGCGAATTCACATCGATGCCATTAATTTATTGTGTGAAATAAAAAAAAAACAAAAATTTACATTTAAATGAGTCATGTTTTAGTAAATCTAAATATGTCATTCAGGTCGGAACTGCGAATTGGACATTGACGAATGCAAGGAGGAGGACATCTGCAACCACGGGATATGCGTGAACAAGCCTGGCTCGTACCAGTGCTACTGTAAACCAGGTATGCCAATCTCTAAGCAGCGCTCTGTTGCTTTTGTGAATTGTACTTCACTGGTAATGACATTCGCTCTCTCAAACAAATATGGATCTATGGTTGTCATGATAGAAGAGTCAAATTACATTATGTTTCAGGGTTTACGGGAGAACACTGTGACGTTGACTTCGACGAGTGCCTCTCGCAACCCTGTAAGAATGAAGGCTCCTGCATCAACAAGATCAACAACTACGAGTGTATCTGTTCTCCAGGATTCACAGGTGCGTGCTTGTCTTTTCAGATAATTCAAAGTTCACTAGCAAGCTTAAAACACGCTATGGGAGTTTTCAATCAAATAAACATTTGATTTGATTTTGATCAAGGATAAATATGAACCATCATGGAATCTCAAAATTGATAAATTGGATTGCATCATCTTAGGCAAAGACTGCACCATCGACATAAACGAGTGCGAGTCCAACCCCTGCATGGCGGGCTCCACCTGCGTGGACGGCATGGCTTCTTTCAGCTGCACCTGTATGGAGGGGCTCACCGGGAGCACCTGCGAAATCAACATCGATGACTGTGAGGTAAGCAAACATGTCTCCATAGAGATTTAAAACTTAACAATCACGTTGGTCTCCCTATTTAGAGACCGGTGTTTTCTGGCAAGTTGATTCCAACATCTTTGAATCCTACATATGAATAGACACATAAATAAATATATTTAGTAATATCTTTAAAAAATATTTGATGTAGCTAATGAGTATGTTTCGGTTGGCTATTCCAGTCGTCTCCGTGCCTGAACGGCGGCCTGTGTGAGGATGGTTTGAACAGCTACCGCTGCAACTGCTCGGACACCGGCCACCGTGGTCTGCGCTGCGAGACTAACATCGATGACTGCGCCTCCAATCCATGTGTCAACGGAGCCATCTGCGTGGACGGCGTCAAGGACTACACCTGCCAGTGTCATCCCGGGTACTCCGGTACTGTATCTATTCTTCTCTTAGCTTATTGGTTGCCCAGAGTTAAAATACTGAAATCACTTAAAGTTTTAATCCTTTCAGGCAAGAACTGCGAGGTGGACATTCCAGAGTGCGAATCGAGCCCGTGCCAGTACCGAGGTGTGTGCCTGGAGCGCAGCAATGTGTCGCTGTATCAAAACCGCTCTCTGCCCGCCACGCCTGTGTATGTGAGCGAGCAGCTTAACATGACCCTGCCCGACCACTTCTTCAGGGAGTTCAGCTACGAAAACGCCAGCGGGTGAGCTCCCTAGCCTGTGAACTCCAGAGCTCCGTGACACAAAGTCAGAGGATCTATTATTGTGTTTCAGATCGCGGTCTGGGTTTTTTCTGAACTATAAATCAATATTATAATTACATCATGTGTTTAAAATTTGACTAAAGAAGATCTGAGATAGAAGATTATAATAATCAAAAAATAATACATTAAAAAATCTGTGTTTGACCTAAAATGGTAACAATAAACTCAATCAGACCTATTAATTTCCAAATGTATGACCCTCACCAGCTATTGGCTTCAGTCAGAATAAAACCTGATATTTGGAATTAGCTTCCGTGTTCATTGATATGCCCCACTTTCAGGTTTGAGTGCCTGTGCATACCGGGTATCAAGGGAGCCCACTGTGAAACCAACATTAACGAGTGTGAGTTGTCTCCGTGTGGCCCTTGGGGCTCTTGTCTGGACGGCGTCGGCCGCTACGACTGCGAGTGCGAGGAGGGCTATGAGGGAGAGCATTGCCAGAGAGAGATCGACGAGTGCCTGAGGTGAGAACCACTGAATATCTAGAAAAATCTTGTTAGTAATTTTATTCTGGGCAAACCCTTTCAGTATCTAAAATCAAAGGCACATAGCATGTTATAAAATATTAAAATGTCGAAAATAAAAGAAATCATGTGATTTATTTGTGACTTTGAGGCAACCAGGTCAATAGGATTGCAAACAAAGTTACAACGCAGCAACCGTCATGTGCTTTCACTTCAGGTACAAGCCGTGCGAAAAGGGCACGTGCCACGACCGCCGCGCAGACTACTACTGTGATTGCGAGGCCGGTTGGGGTGGGAAGAACTGCTCCACACTGCTACAGGGCTGCGCCACCAACCAGTGCCGCAACGGGGGCACCTGCCGCCCATGGCTGCAGGCTGAGACTGTCCACCGCTTTAACTGCACCTGTAGTCACGGTTTCCACGGCACCACTTGCGAAGAGGTGACTACTTCTGTAACTAATAATATTGCGTCCATAATCCAAACCTAAGAACTGATTGACCAAAAAGATACTTATATACAAATGCAGTAGTTTAGTTCTGTATCTCCATCTTAATAATTCAAACTTGAGACTTGATACTCTAAAAATATCTATTTATTATTTTAAATATCATCAAATTTATAGAAACCAGTAACCAATGTTCCGGTGTATTCTTTTCAGATAACAACTATGTCCCTTGGCGGCCATAGTTATGTGGTAGTGAACACGAGTCGGGACGAAGGCTACGATATTCAGTTCCACTTCAAGACCACACTCGGCAATGGGTTGTTGGCAATTGGCAAGGGTCTGACGTTCTACATTCTGGAGCTGGTGAACGGTCGCCTTAACTTGCACTCCAGTCTGCTCAACAAGTGGGAGGGGGTCTTTATTGGATCGAAGCTGAACGATAGTGAATGGCAGAAGGTGGGTGCTCGTCATAGTCCCTTGCTGACACCAAAATCCCCAACAATTGAAAACTTGATCAAAAATTATAACAAGATATTCCCTTTGCAAATGAAGTTGTAACGGGGCAACTATCTTGTACACTATAAAAATGATTGATTTTGTAAATCAAAATTTATATGTTTATTTATAGGTATTTGTGGCTATAAACTCGTCTCACTTGGTGCTGGCGGCCAACGAGGAGCAGACCATCTACCCCATCAACCTGAACGAGGGCAGCAATAGCTCGCATACTAGTTTTCCTACCACTTACCTGGGGGGCACTGTCTCCTCGCTGAGCCGGCTCACACACGGCCCAGCCGCCTTCGTGGGTTGCGTGCAGGACGTCACCATCAACGGAGAATGGGTAACCCACTTTCCCCAGAACATACTAAATTAAATTTAATGCTTGTAAGAATATTTGTCTCGTAATATTCTTGGTTCTTCAATCAAAACATATTAACATTTCTTCAATTCTTAAAATAATTCCTTTTTTCAGGTGCTTCCTGAAGATCCCGCTACCAAGGCTTCTGATGCTGAGGCCCCGACCACGACTCTCGCGGACAGTACTCCGGTGTCCCTTTCCTCGCAATTTGCATCCTGGAAGCTGTACGGCGTGCAAACACGCTGTCCTCGTCAGGAGCAATGCGCCAAACCAAACCCATGCCACTCGGGCGGGCGCTGCACCGACTTGTGGACGTCATTCCACTGCACATGCCAACGACCGTATCTTGGACACACCTGCCAGTACAGTGAGTATATTTTTCAATTATCATGTGCGAGATTCGGGAACCACAAAATTTTTATTCAGAGTTCTCAATTCTCAAATTCTCAAGTTTGCAATTATCACTCGAGAACTGGAGACATTGGCGGTTACTTGATACCACTGATGCATTTCTGTGCACATTTAAGATGTCACGGCTGCCACGTTCGGCTACGAGAACATCAGCAACAGCTTGGTGACGGTAACGGTGCACGATGCTGCACGCAGAGCTGTGCGCTCCATCGTAGACATCTCCATGTTCATCAGGACCCGCAAGCCCGAGGGACAGATCTTCTACCTGGGGTCCAAGCCCAAGTGAGTCATGATTATTATTCTTTTACTTCTTATATTATTGTTTGTTTCGTATTTTGTCAGCTTGTCTGCTTGCCAACAAACAAATACAACTGGATAATTTTTTTTACACTTTCATAATTGTCTTTGATGATTGAAATGTTTTCTTATTTGCCTCTTTATAGCAGAAAAGATCTTTATTTTAAATTTTTTCAGTGGTAGACCTTACTCTGAAGAGACGTTTGTAGCAGCTTCTCTGGAGAAAGGGGAACTCCTGGTGCGCCTCCAGTTCAATCAGACCTCAGAAGCCTACACTGTGGGAGGAGGAAACCGACTCGACAATGGCTACAACCACCTCATACAGGTATATTCGCAGACGCCTTTGAACAATATTAGATTGTTGTATTGTATGTAAAAACATTTTACCATTGTTTATAAATTGTCATCTGATATAGTTAGTTAGAATATTTGTAAATATATATGAATCTGCAGCAGAATTTTATAAGTTTCCACATAACTTGTCCAGGAATATTCTGACCTGGAATTATCTCTGACTTTCAGGTGGTCCGCAATTCTACGCTTGTTCAGTTTAAGCTGAACGGCAGTGAGTACTTTCGGAAGCCCATCTCCGCTACGGGGCAGCTGGATGCTCAGGTAACTAACGACTTATGTTCATATTTGAAAAGAAGGCAGCTCCCACAGAATTATGTCATCATGAGATTAAGAGACCGGTGCTTTAATGCGTTTAATTTAATAAATCTTTGATACTTTCTCAAAGATGAGTGTTTTAAAGTTATTTTTGTCTCTTAGGTGCTGTACTTAGGGGGTCAGCCGCTGCCGGCCATGAGTCGGTCCGTGCGGCAGGCCGACGTGGCCGTGATCCCTGGGCCCCCCCTGCTGGGGCCCCGCGCCGAACCTGTCACCGCCAGCACTCAGGGGGTTCCCAAGCAAGAGCACTTCAAGGGAATCATCCAGGACGTTCAGGTACCCCTTCGATCTTACTAAAAAAAACGGTTAAAACTGTAATTATACTTAAATAATTTTTATTCTTCTACTTAGTAGATTTTTTAAATATAATATCAAACCAAATGGCTGTAAAATTAAATTATTTTCTTTTTAAGAACTCTAAATTAAAATATTGTTTTAAAATTCCAGATATCGAGCGGGTCTCGTACAATGATAGTGGAGTTCTTTCCGTTGAACGTATCAGATCTGGAAATGCCGGCGTCTTTTGGAACGGTTTCCTTTGAGGAGGGCACTATCCTGGAAGGGGAAGTCTCTGACGATTCCTGCGCTGACAACCCATGCAGACACAATGGGAGCTGTGTTGTCACGTGGAATGACTTTAAGTGAGTAATGTTGTAGTCAACTCCAAGGCAGAAATTTCCGACATTTTGCCTCCAGAATTGGAATCATCTGGTATTGTCAATTTCAGATGTGAGTGCGTGCGTGGTTACAAAGGGAAAGCCTGCCAGGAGATGGAGTTCTGCCAGCTGCAGGACTGCCCTATTGGCTCCACCTGTCGGAACCTCGACGACGGCTACGAGTGCGTGGCTAATGCCACCTTCGACGGCCGCAACAACAGCCTACTCTACAGCCTGCAGAGGGCTCCGTCGCTGCAGACAGAGGACACTATCCTTCCCGCACTCAAGGCTGACTCCATATCCATCATGTACAGGTCGGTCTGAGCCTTGAGCCAGTTTATAATTCAGCTAATAGAACAGTGTGGTCCAAAACCTTTTTACTAGAGTTCTTTAGGACAAAAATTTTTTCTTTCTATTTTCCAGCAGATTTCAATTGCAATATAAAAAAGCAAAATCCTGTTAAAAATGTATCTATTAAGATTATGCTCGTTAATATTGAACAAAAATTTAACAATTTTTTGTAATCTAATATAATAATTATAATCTAACTCTGTATGTTGACTAAAACAGTTTTTCAATCTAAAACATTGAACATCTTCTAAAACCCTACCCACATTCTTCTTTATGATCTTGACAGATCCAAGACAGGCGGCACCTTGCTGTTCATCGGCAATGATGTAGGGGAGCAGGTCTCAGTGTCTGTGTTCCGGGACCAGGTAGCCGTGGAGTGGAGGATGCATCCTCACCAGCTGTCCACAGTCAAGCGCTTCCGTAAACCGAAACCCAACTTCGAGTGGACCAAGATACACATCGTCATCGGTGACAAGCTCATCAGAGGTATGCTGGCTTCATACCAACAAATGCTTGATGTGTTCACAAGCTATGATCAGATCACTTAATTAAAGCTTGTCAATTTTAATTGAATGACACTTTACTTTCTAAGCAATACCACTTTGTACTTGTTGTCCCAAGAAATGTGGAGCAGCAATGGTTTTACTCACACGTAATTAAGTATTATTTGACGTGTTCAATTTATACGATTATTTGGTATAATTTATTACTTTACTTGATTGCTTGAATGAGTATATGAGTTTCAACTTGTTGATTACTTACACACTCTATTTTCTTCAGGTGGTTTTGAAGACTGGACGAAGGAAGACACGCCTGCATTTACGGCAGAGTTTGATTCTGACGCTTGGTTGGATTTATTGCGAATCGGTACAGTAGTGCTGGGGAGCGTGCAACCCCACGGGCTCTCTGCATTTGTAACTGCTGAGCGACCGCCTCCCTTCCAGGCTCTCACTACTGATAACCTTGTAAGTCGTTCATCATCTTCCGTGCCACAGCCTCAGGCTGGTTTCTTTTCCATGTACCTCCGATCAGTTTCCATGAAGTGTATGTGGATGTTCTAGGAGCCCGGCAGCATGTTGAACGGTAACACGGTGGACATGGCCATGTACTCAACGGAGCCAGGCCTGCTGGACGACGACACCTCTACCGACTTCTGGGAGGGTAGTGAGGGTTCAAATGGGGAGAATTTCAAGGTGAGACATTATCTAATCATTGTATGTTTCAAATTCAAACTATCTAACATAATCAATATATTATACATTTAATAACTTAAAAAAATATTTGATAATTTAGATATTTGAATTTGAAATTTTATCGTATCTTCAGTTCCCAGTTTAGTGAAATGAGTTATTCGTATTTCTTATATATTTGTATTCTTACCAATTGTTCCTAAAATTAATTGAATACACCATGTGTTCCAGGGTTGTCTCGGCGAGGTTCGCATAGGAGACCTGCTGCTGCCGTACTACAGCACAGCAGAGCTGTACCCTGAGGGGGGCCTGCCGCGGCCCGGCGTGCTGCTGATGTCACTACGCGGGGCACGCGTGCCGGCACTAGGCTGCTCACTGTGTTTCCAGAGGGATTGCCTTAACGGGGGCCATTGCGCTGACCCCGCTGCCAACTACTCTTGCTCCTGTCCACTGGGGTGGGTCACATAGCCTGATGTCTTAATCACGTCAGATACAGATGTCTCATTGAGTAAATAAGAAATGGGCATACAACTTAAAATGTAACTTGGCTTACATTTATAAGTCATTAACGTTTCACACTTAAATTATCTTTACAAAGCAATTTATCTGGTCTTATAAATATTGAATAAAATAAGTTAAACCAGTCTTAATATATGTTTCCAGGTGTTTTCCCATTAACAGCGTGGAATCAATTATCGGCACCTTGATGATGTATGACATTGAAAATAATATGTATATTGTGTTGTGGTGGCAGGTATTCCGGAGACGACTGTGGCATCGACGTGAACGAATGTGAGGGGGCGCAGTGTGCCAACGGAGCCACCTGCTTGGACGGAGTCGGAAACTTCACGTGCGCTTGCGCCCCGGGCTGGGAGGGCTGGCTGTGAGTTAAAAAAACACATTTGAAGTGACTTACCCATACCTTCGAAATTACCAGTACAAATAACTGAGAAAGCACTAAATTTGATACAAAATCAATTGAGTCCTAGTTTCGGAAATAATTGAATGGCAGCTTAGAATAGAGTGCTTTTGCTTTTAATTTAAATTCAACTAAAAGCTGCTTCATCACTCGTTGGATAATTGACTCTTTTGTGTATTCTATAATGTACGTGGCAAATGTATAAATCTGTATTTTCAGATGCAACATGGATATTGACGAGTGCGCGACAGAGCCGTGCGAGAATGGGGGCACCTGCACGGATATGCCGGGCGGGTATTCCTGCGCCTGCCCCGAAGCCTTCACAGGTCCACGCTGCTCTGGCCCTCGCCGTCTCACCTGCGCGCACCGCCCCTGCCGCGCTGACTCCGTATGCCTAGACAAGAGAGGTTGATATTAAAATGATATTATATTATATAAAGGTTGATTTAACACGAGACTTACCATTGCTATCTTTTGGAAAATGTCCTGTGGATATGTACTGCAATGGATCTTACAAGGGTTTTTCATTTCGCTATATTTAATTTTAAAGCATCTTTATGTTGAACAAAATAAATATGCATGCATATTATCTGATTTATGCATATTGTGATTAAATAGCGTCAAAAATATGAAGACTAATGTATTCATGTAATGAAATGCTCGATGAAGCAAAGATATTTTTAATACCATGAAGGATTGATTTGTTTCAGACGAAATCACAGGCAACAACTTCACGTGCGAGTGCCGAGATGGCTACGAGGGTGTGCTATGTGATATGGCCTACTGTCAGGTCAAGCCTTGCCTCAACGGGGGGAACTGCGAGAACAATGCGGAACTGGTGAGATACTGACCTATTTGACAGGCTCATTGCTTTGTCATCTATACTAAATAATCAATTAGTAACTCTAGTGCCGATCGGGCGGCGGGCACCATTTACTTTTTCAAGGTATATTTAAAGTTGGACGTGGTCAATAATACTTATAATGCACAAAAAATATGTAATTCAAAAATTATAAAATTTATTGTTTATATTTTTATTTTAAATAAATAATAAGAAGTAAATAATAGCATAAAAATTCAGGTAATTGGGTCGAATTGGGGCAAATATGCAATGAATAATTATTTTTAATAGCAACATTAAAATGTATATTTATAGCTTCTACTTTCACATAGCGGACACTTTCACATAGCTTTCACCTTACTTGTACTATTGTAAAAATATCAGAGGCACTTTCACATAGCTTTCCCCTCACTTGTACTACTGCAAAAATATCAGTGACACTTTCACCTCACCAGTCCTATCGCAAAAATATTAGATAGACTCTCCCATAGCTTTCACTTCACTTTTACCACCGCAAAAATAACAGATAGACTTTCACAATCACTTTCACCTCACTTTTATCACCGAAAAAATATCAGACACTTTCACATAGCTTTCACCTTACTTGTACTATTGTAAAAAATATCAGAGACACTTTCACATAGCTTTCCCCTCACTTGTACTACTGCAAAAATATCAGATAGACTTGCACATAGCTTTCATCTCACTTGTACTACCGCCAAAATATCTGTACAATGTCGTGAATGCATTACTAGAGGGCGTTATTATAGAGAGGGAGACAAACCAAACTACACCCGTAAGATGCTATTTCAACAGTCTTTTATATGATTTTCTGGAATGAATTATCATTTTGAAAATTATAATGATATAATTATTTTCACTTATATTTCTCTGTTTAAGTACTAAATATTATTTTTTTCATAACATTTTATTGTAAACTCGGGCGGGCCCACGTTAAACGGTCGGCGGGCGCCATGGTGCCTGCGGGCATAGGGTGGGGGACCACTGCACCAGGGTGACAGTAATTTTTAGGTTTTAACATGCCATTTTGTTTCCGCAGGTGCCAGCGTGCAAATGCACTCCGGGCTTCAAGGGTTTGTACTGTGGATTTAATATCGACGATTGCCATACCCTCGACGGAACCTCACCCTGCCACGGAGGCCGCTGCACAGACGGCGTCGCTTCCTACACTTGCGACTGCCATGGCACCGGTGAGCACTTCTACTGACACGTAAATTACTTATAACTTTGAAAAAACATCACTTGTCAATATTTCACAGGCCCATAAAAAAACTTGGGTCCTATCAACTTGCAGCAAAAATGTGCTAAATTTACGTTATCTTAAAATATATTCTAATGTCAGTCCTTCCCTCTACCGTAACATTGATTTTTACAGATAGGGTACAAAATATGGATTCACAAAATATTTAATAATTATTTGTAATTTTTATTTCTTGAATATATAATATATTTTAACTTGCTAAAAAACCACTTGATTAGAAAACTAGCACGGAATGGAATAAGAATGAAAACATAGTTGAAGAATATGTCACAGGGGTTGCAAATTCGTATGAATCTGTTGCTAGTTAATCTCAATTCCTAACCTGTGCTATCGGGCGCCTCTGTCAGATTTCTTATCTCACGTGGATCTTCATTTCCGTCTTCCACAAGCAGGCTACATTTTCCACGAGCTTATACACCAACTGGATTAAACCTTGCAATGTATTCTGTCACGTATTCAAATTGTGACTTATATTATGCAGTAAACACACAAAACGTGATTATTCAATATCAGTTATCAGTAAACACGCCACTGTCCGTAACATAAAACACACGAGTTGCATTTTTTGTTAATATTACGTTTATGACTTGTCTTATCGTTGGCTATCCAAGGCTAGCAGCCCTAGATTTTGACGAGTTGAAAATAAAATATTTGATGTGTTAATTAATAGGTTATTAACTTCTTGACAAGACAGCTGGAAGATTCTCTATGAAATTTGTACATTTTAGATGTCAAGGCAGGTACGCCTTAAGAACCGTAACCTAATCCTTCGTTAAAAAAGCCACACTGACTACAAAACACCCGAGTCAATCAGAATTTTTTATAATAAAAAATCTACTTAAAATTGACATGCTTCGTATAATCTGAATAAATATAAATCATAATACTGTGTCATATATATTCAATTAATAATTAACAATAAATAATTAGAGAGTGAGAATGAACTGCATATACGAACTGCTAGTATGAATTTTAATCAAAAATAAATATTTTGGACGATTATGTAAATATATGTTTATATACTGATAAAATATTATTTTTTAAATATTGTAAATTTTGCGTTTTTTTTTCCGAAAAACTATGTAGCTATTTTCTTAAAGTAGCTTGAATCCCGCGTTAATATTTGAATTGTACATAAATGATTAATAGATCTGTATCTTTTTAATTACGTTTGTGGCTGACTCAGAATCTACACCTCCTGACCTACCAAATACTAATTATCAATTACGGCTTAAAATAACAGTCTCCGCTCACCTTGTCCCGGGTGGAGACACTACACTTCGCAGTGTAGATAAGATAAGCGAGATAAGGGCAGTGTGTGGAGCCGTGTCGCTGCACGCTCAGCTGATTTTATAGGTTTTCCGTGAATTTTCAATTTTTCTCTGCATGCTGTCATTATTTGACTGCGGATTAAGTGATAAAGGAATCTGGCAACCCCATTATAGTAGAAGATACGTTCGGTGTTTTTAAGTGTTTGCTTGTTTTTGATAGTGAGAAAATGGAGATTCTGAATTTAGCTGCTATGAAAATTACTGAAATTCCATCGTGAAATTAAGGAGCTGGTGCATTGAAACGAGTCCATAGGCTTGCAACCATTGCAATTGTGATGAACGGTCTTTTTAACACGCCCAATGGTTCAGAGCCCCAGACCCCTAAACCTGTCTCAATGTGCCGGCTCCTTAATCCCACAATATGTCTGACTCCGCTCAGAGATTTCCATAGCAGTTAATCTCCGCTCTATATTGTAATTAAAATAAAAACAAAGCATACCATTAATTAATTATAATTATCCACAAATTATCTAATGTTAATGTTATAGTTAGAAATGTACAATAATATTTTTACTCTCTTAAGTTTGTTGTCGTAAGAAAGTATTTATTATTTATGGTTTGGCAAAAGTGACAATAATAACAAATGACAATCTAAAATGTTTGAAGAATGTGAGAGTCGTTTTCGAAGTGTAAAGTCGCAGCACATGCCTCCGCATTCACGCAATCTGTTTGACTCTTACGGCAAGATGTTTCATGACCGTGTCTTCGTGTTGTGTGTAATTTGGAGTGTGCTCTTGGTGCTAGGCTACACCGGCGTGAACTGCGATGAGGACATCAACGAGTGTCTGAACGGGCAGGTCTCGTGCGGAGACGGAGGCACATGCCTCAATGTTCCTGGATCTTACACGTGAGTATTGAGTATTGAGATTTCAATGCATTGATTTTCACATTTTATTTTGAGGTTATGCTTGATTAATGACTGGTCATTGCGAGCAGTAGCTGCTGATCACTTGCTGCTTGCCCCTGACTATGGGTTGATAAATAAATACATGTGTCGACAAAGCCCCAACCTCTTATTATCTACAATTATTTATCTATATATATATCTATTTCTAATTCAGTCCCTGTTGTACAAAGTGACTGCCTTAACAAATAATATATTTCACCAGAATTGAAAAGATTTTCAATTAAAGTATACACACAGCACTTTATCTTAATCAGTACATGGGTTTCTAGAGCTGAGCATTCTTGGAATTTTTGAAGTCTGTCGCGCTTTAGCTGTTAATATTTCACAAAATAGGCAGCATTTAGAACTGATAGCCCACTCCAGGTTCATCCAAACCTAATGAAACTTAATTTCTAGAGTATCTGATTAATACAGTTTGAAAAAGGCTACCGGTAGGATGCTTATTGCATTGTTCTGTTGATTAGGTGTCGCTGTCCGCCTGACAAATGCGGCGACGACTGCTCGCTGCGGGATCCCTGTGTGGAGCTGTACACAGCGGCGCCCGACATCACAGACGGCGTGGAGGCCCCTCCCAACATCTCCCTTTCCAGTGGGCCATGCTTCAATGGGGGCTCCTGCAAGGCAGCGTGCTCCACCGTGCCCGACTACGAGTGCCACTGTAGCGTGGGCTGGGCCGGAAAGAACTGCACGGATCCCGTAAGTTTCCTTAAGGCATCAACAATTTGAAAGTGTAATTTATCATGCATTCTTGCCCTAAAATCTTTTTTTACCCAGTTTAAGCAAACGCAATTTAATTTTAATTGAAATTTAAACCTAAGTAAATATAAACTATTTTTTGTTTTGTTTATTCATTATTTATCATCATTATATTCTCTAAATAGAAGTGCTTGTTAAATATTGGATTCATTGCATTCTTGTAGATTTTTTTTAAAAGATAAATCAGTTAATGAAATTATGGTGTGTTATATTTAATATGTACATATACAAATGCGCTGGAGGGTTTGTGGGATCTTTCCAATACACCCTGAGAGACCGCAAGCCCCCAGACTTCTACGGCTTCCTGAGCTCAATCTCGAGATGTGTCTAATAACATGTCATGTTTCAGCTGGTGTCGGCATTGGAGGAAGGCGGCGCCCCCATCGGCATCATCCTTGGGGGCGTGGTGGGTGGCCTGTGCGCACTTGGAGGTGCAGCACTTGCTGCGGCCTGCTTGTTGGCGCGCACCAAGCGAGCCACGCGCGGCACCTACAGCCCTTCCGGCCAGGAGTACCGCAACCCTCGGCTCGAGATGCTGGACAGTGCTCTCAAGCCACCTCCAGAAGAGCGCCTTATATAACTCACAGCATACGAACAAGACGCTACTTATTACACTCATTTAGAGTAGTCGCAACGCTCTGCTCCAAAAAGATGTAAAATGTAAAAGACACGACTCAAGAATTCTTTGTGAAGAGAAAACGAGTAAAACTTAATAATATTATCAGCGTATCAATGACTGTATTTTATTAGAGTACAGAGAATTTGAGGTTATGACATTCACCCAGTATTTAAAACAGATAAACATGGTTTAGTTAACTAGAACAATAACCGAGTTAATCTTCACTGCAAAAATAAATTAACCTTACAAATGTCAAGTCAAAACGCTATCTCAAAAATAAGTCAGCGGAAGTAATTTGTAAAAGATGATACTTTTTCAACGTACAACCTGTTGGAAATATACCTAGAAATAGAAGGTATTTAATAGCCTCTTAGAGCAGATGACATGCGTTTTACTTGATATTTTGAAGAATGAAGAAGCTATCACTTATTGCTGTACTTCTGGTGGATCTCCACGTAGATACGAAGCCATTGGAATAACAAATGCTTCCTAAACAGCATCCTTACTACGTCATCATTTCGTTTAAATTTGAATCAACGCGAAGAAAAAACAAACACGATATGTCTGACAACGTTCTTATGTTTTGTTTTTTTTTATTCTTGTGTTACGATAATTACTTTTATTTAGTGTTTTTTAAATGTGAATCAACCGAGAGCCCCCTCTCGGGATAGTGGCCGAATTCGGCGGATTTTGGTATTGAATTAAGACCAATGTGTGTAGTGAATTTGGAGTTTGTGACGAACTCTGACGGAGGAAAGTGGAACAAAATACAATATGAACTTTTGTAGTCTAAATGTACAGAGATTTTATTTTTATGCAAATTTTTAAAGGATATCTTTATGCTGGCAACTGAATATCAAACTATGACTTCCGTACGCACGTAATTATTTTATTTATCATTGAAAGTGTGGGTAGCACACTATGCAATAAGAATTCAACACGCAATTAATTCATTATAAAGTGTGCAAGTCAAACATTAACAGGTGTGTATTAAATATGTTGGCTGGTTCCGGCAGCTCTTATCTTTGAGTTTTGACTCTGATTCTGGAAACATCTTCAGTTGAAGTCAAAACAGTGGAACCCATAGTTATATACTTAAGAAACTAGATGTGTATTTTTAATGTATATTGTAAAAAGTATTACAAGCTAAAAAGAAAATTATTTTTAAATCTGCATAAGTACCTTTAACTGCTCATTGAGATAAAAGTGTGTAACTTGAAGACTGTGACATCGGAAGTGAAATGGCCACAGCCGAATAGTTGCGTGCGTACTGGGACTTTGGAGAATTTGTAAAAAAACATGTAACTTGAGATATGTAGTTCCGTATTTACAAGATTTAGAAGTATCTTGTGTATAGAATCTGTAATCCAATGTGTAACTGTACAAAATGTTGAATATATGACATGTATAGAGATTTGAACAATGTAACCTCTACATATTAACTAGAGAACGACTTGAATCCATTTCAATACGAAAGGATCGAATTATATATTATATAGTAACTGTGGGGACACAGTTCCCCCGCTTCAGTCTGTTTCGAGTATCCTTGGTAATACAATAATGTTATATTTATATATGAATAGTATTTGACGGAGAAAACGTGTTAGAATTTCATTATAATATTTAAAATGATAAGAAAATATAGTGATGCATCATTTATTTCACAAGATAACCGGTTGGCATCGTCCTTCATTCTTGCATTCTGTCCGTCGATGCCAGCCAAGACGGCAGAAACCCGTCACTTTGTATTGTCATTTTCGTCAACAAAACCGTGGAAACTATGTCTATGTAGACGTTTTGAATACACTTAATTTTTTTATTTCAATATTACGAGCAGGTATTAGTATCTTTTGGAAGGTACAGTCGGGGCACGTCCCCGCTGCTCAGCAGTTTAAGCATGCATTTGGCTTTTATGGATCGTGCATAAATTGCTGTATCAAAAGCATGTATAGCATAAGGTCTCACGTAATCAATTTAATGTACTGTTATCGATAATGAACTGAAAATTTGGTAAAAATGTGTCTTTCTCGTGGCCTCTACGCATTTACACTCCGCGCTGGATGGATTTGTCCACGTGTTTAAAAATTGTGAAATTTTTATGTAGAATCCCTCCATTTTGAGGAGAACCCATTGGCTTTTTGTATACAAAACTGAATTGTTTAATTGCTCAAACCACATTGGAGATCCTTAAATTATACATTCCTAAAGAGTTACTAAACAAACATTCCTAATCTATAGATTTTATTTTGTACCAATGAAATCACACGACTGCGTGGCAACTATTTTTTATTTTATATATATATATATATATATTAATACTATTTTTAGATTGGTTTTATTATTATTTTACAATGCTTTTAGAGTTTTTCTTTGATTGAGAAGTGACTTTTATAAAAATTATTTTTTTTTTTAAATTTCCCTACTGTTTGCTTTTTATTGTTCAATTAACATCTCTTTAGTTTATTGTAATATTTAACTTATTTATAGGGGATTATTTTATTTTAGTGATTATTTGACAGCTAGGATTTTTTTTATAAATGTTATTCTAGTATTGGATATTTATTAGTGTAAACAACTGCTTTACTCGTGTTAGAGAAAGAAGAAGGAAAACAGAACACGGCAACTCTGGGATGTATTTTTAATCTATGGTCTTTTGACTGTATACTTTATGGCTATTGCGAAAGAATTTGATGTAGTGAATATCGCAATCGACCATTATTCTCTCGGTAAATGAAAATTAACTGAACTGAAGAGGTTTTTTTGTATCATGAGCTCATGTACAGAAATCAATGAAATGTCGAAAAGTTTTTCATACTTTGGACATTACTAGCTTTTGATATTTGTTAGTTCTCGTCTGCCCGATGGCAGACAACGGAACTCTAGACTAATGGGTAGTACTTGTAAGTGCATTTGTAAAATATGATCACCGTGTAGCTAGAGATTAGTTGTATTTATTTGGGCATAATTTAACCGGTCCGCTGTGCAAACCTTTCTTTCAAACAACGCCTGAAATATCTCAATCGAAAACTAATGTTGAAATAAAAATTCACAAATCCTACGATCGGTTGCCGTATTTGAAATCACCATTTGTAGTCCTATTAATCGATTTATAAAATGCGATAAGTTTTATGAAATGACATGAAATGTGATAATCAAACGACTTTGAAAATATTCTGCCTTTGACAAATTTACAAAAAAATATAGCGAAGTCACTGTTTATGACATGGACAATCTGGCCAGCGAAGATCATGGCTTGCTCTTTTTGAAGATCCAGTGAGGACACGTCGGAACTGTGCCAAATCTCAATGGGATTTTTCCCCCGCGGGAGTGCAAGCGGTCGGAAGGCTTTCACATAATAATGGATCGTTTACAAAATATTGGCATTATTTATTGTCGGTTAACGGACACATATACAAGTTGACAAGAATTTAAAATCATTTCTGTTTCTGTGGTGTTATCAAAAAAATAATATTTTATAAAAATAAAAATAAAAACTTACAAATTGGAGTGTTAGGCGTCAAAGTATTAATGAATTTTTCTATAAGAATATTTGCTCAAATAATAAAGACGGCTTAAAAAGCCCTTCAATATGTCAGTATTGTACAATTGATAAATATTTTAGATAAAAGATTATATATTTTAAGTAAATAAAAAAAAAAACCAAATAGTTTTGGATGCTACAGAGGTTTATAATTTAGACAGTGAGATCTCGTTCTCCCTGAAAAGTTATTTTCAAACTAAAATATGCTGACCATGTATAGTTCAAAAGACCCGTGCAGAGATTTCCAGATTGTTGGATGCCTGGCAACCTGATCACCGGGATTCAATACAAAACGTTAAATTGAAATCATTTAAATTTAGTCAATTAAAGCAAAGTAACTTAAGTATTAAAGTAAGTGAATATCTCTACAATTTCATATAACATTTACATTTTTAAAAATATTTATATGACGAGATATTTTAGGTGTTGTTTGGAGTTGACGTTTTCACAACGTCCGTGTAAAATTTTGCCCCTAGCTGTAAGTGTAATTATATTAAAATAAGAAAGAAAGCGTGAATATTCTAAATGAAGAGTTTAATTATAATGTGTCGGGTGCCTTATTGTCTATGCACGTACCAGACCTAACTGTTAACTGTACCATACGCCGGGGCTCTGCGGGTCATCTGTTGCGTGCAGACGGCGTGCATACACTCTACAACACATGTACTTATCACTTATATTGAATAATAAGAGTTTAATGCACGCTAAGCATATACTTCTGGCTGTATTTACAGTAGACTCATTGGCGAAATAATCCAACCATTTGGGATGTGTTTTACGAGTACTAAGCCGAGTGCGTGGATTGTTTTTGGGTCCTTGCTTCAGGGAATCTAGTTGCTGTACATATCAATGAATTATTTTCATGTGAATGTCTTTTATATCAAATACATTGCAGTTCTTTGAGGCACGGAATTTCCGTGTTTCCGCCGGTTTTGTGACTACCACCTTGGAGCCTAAATAATCAGCACCGAATTGTACCATAAAAATTTCGCCAAATTTTTCCAAAGGCAAAGTAGGATTTTCCTTTGTATATATATAAATAATATTTGCAGATTTTGCTATAATTTGTCTGCAGGGCCCCGACTTCTACATTATACCTTACAAGTAGCATAACCTAATGCATGAAATAGCATCCAAACTCCTCCCGTCTTACCAAAAAGAAACTATGCATATACCGTAGTAACGCTTTGTCTATGGCACTTTTCCCCGAAAATCTTATCATCTGATAGGTCAGAGTTTGCATTCGTACAAGAGTCTGGCCTGTCAGATCGAAGCAGTTCAAGCGTCGGCTTAACATTTCGGTTATTAGTAGCAGTGATTATTCCTGTGTAAAATAAATTAAATTCATACGAGAAACACGTTTGCGTGCAAATCCCCGTAGTCAAGTTGTTATTTGGATACTTGTAACAGTATTGTTTATATATAGTGGGATATTAACCATTTAACAATGTAGACTTAAGAATCATATTCTATGTGATCTATTATGATATATTAGGATCTATGGGTAACTTCCTGTTCGAAATCATTGCCAAGACAAAGAGATAATTATTTTAGTTTTAATAAGTCTAAATTGGAATGTGTCATACAAAATTAGCGCTGCGCCTCTGAAGTTACGAGTAATTCGAACTAAACGCTCGTGTTTGTAACAATAATAAAATGTAACCTAACCTTTATTTTTAGACTATTGATATTTTTGGTATAAAATTATTTTCAAATATGAACACGTCCCACGTGTCCTTTGGGTACATAGCGAAGATATTCAGGTTTCGACGGCCGTCACTATTGAGTCTTTAGCCGCGTCAGGTAAAATAACTAAAAAAAAATAACAGCTTTAACTCTATGATATGTTAAAAAATACTTACTCGCGTCCTTCGTTTCTTGTGTTCAGATTCATTAAACTGCATCAAATTTTGATTAATATTTTTGACACTTTGGCTACGGTACCAAAATCGTTCCCAAGAAATTACATTAAAAAGATTAGCAGCGGCCTTCAAAGCCTGAAAATTATGTCAATATGTATTCGATATAATATAAACTAAAAGGTTTAGGACAAGTGAATATTTATGAATTAATACTGAAATACCGATACGTTAAATCTTGCATTATTTCAGAAGCGTGCAGCTCGCGTGCATTGTACTTAAATATTCCCGTCTTTCCCAAGACTTATTTTCGATATTATTTTAAACTTACTATTTTACCAATCTTTTTTTAAATTATTTATTTAACGCTACTTCAATTGATCTTTAGTTGTAAATCATCACACACGCTAGTTGATCACCTTAGGGCTTGTAGCCTTATCTTACTTGAGTACTTAAAGTATATTTTGTATTAAATGTACTACTTTAAAGACTTTGAAATTATAAAAAAATAATTTGTCAGTATTTAGAAGTATTTGCTCAATATTACATTCCAGAATTTTTCTCAGTTCTTTTTAGTACAAAAGCTTAATATTTTTACAATTTAAGTTGAAAATTTGTTAAAATGAATGTATTTATTCCTGTTAGATTTATTATCTGTCGTTTATTTTTTAAAAAATACTTAGATGAAGAGGTTTTATTAACATGTACAACACTGATTAGTCTTTAAACTTATATATCATTATAAGATCTCTTTAGACACAATCTGTCTTATCAAAGAAACGTTGCAAACAATGGTGTTACTCTTTGTCTACAGTCATAACCTTGAAACGTTCTTGTCTGCACCGAATCTAACCATCCAGATCAGAGCAATTAGAGCAACATTCAAACCATTTTTTAAAAGCAGCGTTTTTCTTTCATAATATTTAACAGATGCAAGTCTCGGTTATTCCATTTTAAATCAGGCAATGCTGCTGTTTGATCACCACTTTCAATTATTATATTTAGACGGATAAGAGATCATATCACTATCGTTAGATTTAAGAAATGTGTAAATACAATAAAGTATTTAAAGCAATGCGACCGTCCATTTATGCTACAATAATAATGTATCATAGTTTTACCCTTTTTTAAGAGACAATTATATGAAGGCAGACTTGTGCCTGCGATTTACTATTATAACATAACGTGTCTGTCTAAGGATGAAAAGTGAGATTTGTAGTGTTACGTGAATAAAGAAACGTTCATTATGAGAATACGCTGTTTTGATATGTTCCTCATACTTGTATTGATCTTAACTCCACGGCAGTCATGCCCGAATTCCAGCCAGAAAACTACGAAGACCCTCTACACTGAAAACCATGAGCAGACATAGAAGTATGTCCAGTGAGATGGTCAACGGCCACTGAGAAGAGGCACCCGTAAAAGACGATTCAGCGTTCAACACGCTTGCATGCCATTCGGATTCGAATCTGTTATAATCTGTTGAAAAAATTTCAATAAGCAGTAATAAAATACTCAAGATTGGATTGAACAGATATATGTTTTTTAAATATCAAGTAAATAATCAAAAAAATAATAATTCCATCAACATCATCCTTGAAGCTGCAATCGGTGGTAGACCTACCAAAAAATTGCGCCAGTAGTCCCTGGCTTATCTTCCAGCTTATCTCGCTCAAAACTCTCCGTAACACTTCCAGCTATCTCAATCTTATTTATGCTGTATATCACCTTCTTTCCAGGATTTCCAACATCCGTGCTGCCAGTGCAGTCAGCTAATTTTTATTGACTTATTTACTCAGATATTCAATAGTGTTGTAGCTTTTCCTTTACACGTCACCACCTCTCGTGATGTATTAGACTTATTTAAAGCTCAATGCACACCACTGGTTAGTGATAACTGATATATTATAACTATATAATATATATATATATAACTTATGGCTTCATATAGTAATTACCAATGGTATATGCAGGAGTTCCTTTTACTCGGGCTCCCTTCATCTTCACGGAGTATTTAATAAGCGGGGTGGTCCGTAAGTAGATGCCTCGAGCCTCGGGAGTCCAGGCTGCTATTCGACACGTGTCTCCTTTCTTCGGGGTCACGGAAACCCACCCAGCAGACGAAAGAAGCACATCGCAGCAAGCCACGTTCCAGTCTACCCCTTCCCTCTCAAACTCCTCACTGTGCTTCTCCAACTTTGGCCACTTGGCCAGCCTGTCTTCACCGCCGATGGGCACCAAAAACATGTCCGTGCCCAAGAAACTGGAGTAAATCTCGTCAGCATCTTGGATTCTACAAACCGTGATTGGTAAGTGATGGGAGGCGAAGACGGTGAATCTCACGCCATGTTCGGCTTCCACAAAATCAAGCCGAGCCAATCCAGCAATGAAGATTGAAGAACCTTTGGTTAGGTAAAATGTTCTGGGCCTGATGAGGTACTTTGGTAGAGTCAGCATCAGTTCGTCTAAAGTTAGGAGAGACAAGATTTGATCAGGATGGATGACTCCGGGGGTATCGTAGCACCAATTTGCCTTCCTGTAAAATTTGCTATTTTCGTTCACACCCACTTCGGGTCCGGGCTGTTTGAAGCCCGAAGTCATCTGGTACGAAAACGGATCTGCGCCTATTTCTTTATTTTTATCTGGATTTACAAGTGTCTTCCCAATGTGTCCAATGAGTGTAGCGTATTTGGGATTTCCAGTTATTTTCAGCTGCTGTTGTCGTAGTCGCGCTTCGGCCATTTTGCTTCGTTGCTCCGATTGGAGCCGCTTGGTTCTCAAGTAAAGTATCCAATCGGCCGGATACATGATGGGAAACTTCAAAAGGTTCAGAGTGGTCCCGGGCCACTGGCTTACAGTGGATCGTTGCATCAGGTCTACAGCTCTGACTCTGCAGTAATCGGACTGCAAGAGGGCGTTGAATAGGGTGCTCTTGCCGACGTTGGTGCAACCGATGAGAAAAACATCTCCCTTGCATTCCCAGATGTTGTGCATTTTGTTGATCAGCTCTTCCACTCCGAAGCCTGTCTTTGCGGAGATGAGAGCGATGTGCTTGATGTTGGCGTTGGCCAAAGAGCTGTTATTTATGGATTCCGTGAGGGACTTGGTGACGTTTAGTAAATAACCAGAGCTGTCTTGGGGAAGGAGATCAACCTGAAACACAAAGATAGAATGAACCAATTGTTTGCTCTGAAATCTTGTGGTTTCATTGAAAGTCAAAAAATTTATTAAATTCTAACTCCGTATCCGAGAAGTGGGACCAGATTCCAGTTCCATTTGGACTGAATATAATGCACAAACATCAATTACGGTAGTCCATACAACCAATGAAGCGTAAAGATATGAGCTTATTGGAGAGACAGGTAGCCTCATTCCTGAAAGAGTATTGAGTTGCAGATTTGCATTACAACTCTTGAGAATCTACAATGGAAGAAAAAGTCAAATTGATGTTGCTTACTTTGTTTCCAACGATGATCACAGGTCGTTTTTTCCCAACGATGCTCATAATGCCCGGCCAGATGGAGCAGGGGAAGTCAAGGATGTCCACCATTAGAATGGACAGAGCCCAAAGTGGTCGGAGCTTCATGAGAAGCTTGGGGTATTCACTCGGGTCCACGCTCACGTTCAGCGCTACATTGTACTCTTGTAGAAAATGACAGCGCTGGCATTTCGTGGCTTTCAATTCAAAATCAGTTCTATCGTTGAAGATCTCGGCTGGGAGGTATCCAGGAAACGAGGTATCCTTGGAATGCAGCAAGGCACCGCACCCGCCGCAAGGAATTTGACTGATTTTAGCTGAAGGGTCAGGTTTTCCATAATTATGCAACCATAAAGTTTTATTATAAGTCTCATCGACAAACTCGTTATCGCTCTCTTCTTCACTTTCTTCTGATTGCATATGATGTTCATTATCTTGATTGTCAATGGTGTTAACACCGGCAGATGGTATAAGGTCCTGTTCTTTTGTTGAATTGTTTTCTGATAATTTGGTGTCATCAAAATAGTCGTAGTCTTTCATCCACATTTTCGAGTCTTTCTTTTTATCGTAGGGAAATTGAAGAGGAGTGTATTGAATCTCATTGTCATTCGGATTTTTATCTGTTTCTTCGTCAAAATATTGTTTAGATTCATCTAAATATTGCATCACCAGAGGTAGAGGGTTTTTAGATAATTTGCGATAGCGTACTCTCGCCTCATATTTTTGTTTCTCCAGCTCTCCTGCATAATTTATCCTAGTTCCATAAGATTCCTGAATATCTTCTAAATATGTACTATACAAAAGCCTATCTTTTAGTTCTTCTATTTTTGTTTCAAAAGATTTAATGTTTCCATGCTCCACATCAACAGATATTACCTTCTTGAGCGCATCTTTTGCATGTGCTGCGTAATATCTTTGGTGTTTACTGAAATATAACCTCAAAAATGATTTACTCGTATTCAGCATTTCTTGAAATTAAATTAAATATGGCGCAATTATATTATATTAAATAGAAAATTTAAACATTCCAAATAAGTAATCACTTCAAAATGTGCTGTGAAAATTATAAATACTCATAGGATATTGACAGAACCGCCGAACATGCAAGTCTCCTGAAATTGACAGTTTGATTTTTTTATTTATGGCTAATAAATAAAAGAGACAACACTGCTTTCAGTTCCCGTTTTGAAATAATAAAAAAAAAAATTAAGCATTTAATAAAGCATTAAATATTATTTTTTTCTATATATTTCTATATATTTTTCTATATATTTCATAGATGGTAGAGAAATCACAAATTAAGGTAAACTAAAAACGTTTTATCAGTACTATGCGATCTCATTAAATAAAGCAGGAAATTTCGAATACGCGTCACATTTTCTGTTGTTTGTGGTTAGTTTACGAGAGGCGATCGCTGGGGCGGGTTGTGTATCTGTGTTGCAGCAGTAATTTGTAAGTTTAATCATATTTTTCACGATTGTTTTATATAATTACTACTATACAGACATGTTCTCTCAACACACGTATAAATCAGTATGCTTTTCTTGTGATGATTCAACAGATTCAATTAAACATCCGTTGCTATAATTACTTTACACCCAAAACTTTTTATCTTTGTTTCGTGTGTACGAATAATATTCCGTGTTAAAAATTTATCTGAAAATTTTAAATGACTAATATGAAACGATGTTACATGCAAACATGAATAACTAATACAATTATGTTTCCGGTACTTTATAATGACATTCCTAATCCACCATCACAACAAACATTCCCTGTTCAACAGGTACAACTTTTATCTACTACCGATTTGTTTATATATTTTTTATTATTATTTGTGCTTTCCTCGTTATTGTTTAAGTGTTAAATAATAGGCGTTGCTAAGATCTATTTAAAACTATTTATAGAGCATACATCACTTGTATTTCTGTGTTTAGAGACAAGTAAGTGGACAGTGCTGTTCGGTTCGCATCTAATTCCCATTTAAACACAGCAGCAACACAACTTGTATTTAGTTTTATTACAAATGCACGAATGAAGCGTGCGGAAGTATCATATTTGCGGCCCGTAAATAAATAAACCGTAGGACTTAGCAAATGACAATTAACAAGGCGACCTGTCAAACGTTTTACATTAAAACACAATTCATCGATATAAATACAGCGCCTACAATTTAATTATATATATTTATATTTTAATTTTCATGTACGGATCATTTCCGAAAATAAAACTAGTAAAATATAATATATAAAATATTCTCCCGTTATCTATATATATTTGCATCTTTTATTATCACGATCAAACAAACGGTACGAAAAAAAATGTTCTAAATTTAACTTTTAATTTTTTTTTTGGTCAGATAATCAAATTATTTCTAACCGGTAAGTTTTTTTTTTAAATTTATTATTTATCAATAAATAAACATTTAAAGCTGTACGAATAAATGTTATGTAATTTTGTTATTTTTTTAAAATTAAATAATATACGTTAATGTACAGTCTTGGTGGCATATTTAAAAAAAATATTATATCAGTTTAGTATCGACTGAACGGATATTGAAATTTAATCTGATAAGATGAGTGGGAAATCATGAAATGTTATTAGATTAATTAACGAGTCACGCACTCGCGGATATTACAAAACTGACAATCACTGCCAATAATATAATTATTGAAGCAACAAAGAAATTAAATAAATATTATTTTAAAATAAAAGTGCACGCTCATCGCCATATGCGTACATCACAAAAAGCCGAACTATATCATAATACGATACAAAAAAAAAAACCTTTATAATATAACCGCAAAATAATCGTTATAGTCCAGGTAGTGAATTCTGTTTACAGGTAATCGGCAGATTTCTCGCAGGTAATTCTTATCGGTGATTTCGTTATCGGCGAGTTACAAAGCTCCAGATAAACGTAATTGATTCGTCAGGTAATAATACATAGCACTTCAGGTGGATCGCTGACACGCAAGCCCGGCTTGCCCTGTCCGAGGCTGAACCCCCACCCTGGTTGGAGGTTCGTTCACCTTCTTTGTCTCCGTCCCCAGACGGGGCCTCTGCCCTCGTCCCCTCCCAGACGATCCACGGGACACTTGCATTGGCAATAGTCGAGGGGGCTGACGACCCATTAAATAAAATAATTCATCAAAAAAAAAAAAAAATTACGAGACGCTTCAGTTTGCAATGAAAGACCTCTCAACTCGGTGAAGTAATAACGCTTTTGTCTTATTTGGGAGACACCACGCTCGGGTACTCTGAATAGGTATTATAGTCTATAATACGATGTCTCCAGCTCGTAAACTGAATTTCACGACGCGGCTGAACATCCGAGACGAAACTTTGCCGTGACTCGTGCAGTCACATTACAAGAATTTCACACACACACATCCAATTATATACAAGCAAAAAATATACAAGTAATTAGTGAAAACGGCAATGTTCGAGGATCCCGCCGGTAAAAGGTTGAGAGCCTCTGCCCCCGGAGTTGTCACTATTAAAATACACGGTGTTTCGTGCTCGCGGTATCTATAATTTATTACTACCTGCATATTTTGAAAAGTTTTATTATTCGTACGTTTTTGTAAATCTATAATATAATAAATACGGCTGTATAATATTTTTGATAGAAAATATTTATAATTCCATTATAATATGCTTTCGGTCATTTTTTTGCGATTGGTCACAAAAACGAAAATGCAGAATATTAAAACACACTTTAGGCGGGTGACCAAATTGACTAAACTGATGTGTCTAGTCTACGACTAGTCTATACATTAACCCTTTGCAATCTTTGATATTTTTTTTCCGTTTAGCAACGCAGTACTTTTAGACGGCAGTTAGCGAAGCGGGTACTAGTACCCGCCCCGCCTTTAGTGTGTTAATAAAGATATTTATTTTGTTTGAATAGAATGTAAGCCAGACGGCCCGGCGCCGGCATTTCACCTTCATCTCCCTCCACACACACACACACACACACACACACACACTCATACACCAGTGGCGTGCACTCTGCAAGTAAACTACAATTTAAAATCTATTGAATGCCGAAAAAATAACGATGTCGTGTTTCTGCGTTGTTACGAAAAATATTCAAAAATTATAATTATATAATAAAGTTTGGGTTATTTGTAAAGTGTCTTTATACTCGGAGTCGCCGCACGCTACTGGATAATATGTCCTCTCATTCCGAGAAAACAATCTATAGATTATTTTAGAGAGAGATAACCGAGAAGCTATTGGCTCCGTGCGCGGAAAACACTCGGCATATGTCGATAACTCGTGAGTGGTGAAACGGAAATTTAAAGAGCCACACGTCTAGGAGATCACGGCACTTCAAATAGTGAGAGATCTTACTTACATAATATTTATAACATGATTTCTCTTTGTATAACGCTTTATTGTGAATTTCTCTTTGTATTGTTTAATTTTGTATTTTTTATTTAAAAAAAAAAAACACTAGAAGTAAAAGTAAAAGCCTTTGTATAAAGCTCAAATATAAACAAATACGCATTCGTTTATATCGTAAATTTACGGCGAAAAAAAATTAGTCACTCTACGGTGTTGCCAGGTCTTGCGCACTAATTGAAGAAAGAAAAAAAAACCCAATGACGCCGGGTGACGTCACTCGGCGGCGCGTCATGCCGACAAGCCCGACTCGTCAATAGCTCCAGGCTCGCATAGAACACGGAAAGTTGGCGAAACCGGTCGCGCGGAACAAATGCTTAAAATATTTATTTTTTTAATAAAAAATAACACAATCGAACTCTGGCGAGTACTTTCTGTCGGAAATATTTAATGTTGTGTTTCTTCGTTCGGGTTGGGTTGGGATGACCTTGGACGACACGCGGAGTGGAATATAAAGAGTATCGATACTACCAATGGCCATTGGAGTCGCGAGGCCGTACCAACACTGCCAAAGTAATAAACTGCATTGGGGAAATTATTTATTTAAAAAAAAAAGTATTTGGCGTGAATCACCCTGTATATACTAATAACAGCTGTTAAATTTTAAGTGGCGTAGATTAACAGACAAGATGTATGGCACTGCTGCACGCGTGGAGTTTGTATTGGATCTTTGAAAGCAAATACCATGAAAGAAATTCAATATTTTTGACAGAGAGTACTTGGTGGAATTCCATTTTAATATTTTTGAATAAAATCACTCAAGTATTTTATTAAAAAATATCAAAAATAAATACCATGAAAGTGAATACACGCTTGTCTTCGATACAATAACCCTGTATACATTAAATAAAACAGTTCAATATATAAAAAAAACCGAATAATCTAGAGAGTGAGTAATACGGGTAATATGTTTCTGTGTAGAGTTTTTTTAAAAAAAAATATTGATTTATTTGACAGTGAGCGATACTGTGGAGTGCTTAATGGACGAATATCATAATTTATTTATTTATGACATTTGAAGTGAAGAAATCACGTGTTATATTAAAAAATGTAAGTCTATTAATAGGGCATGGTAGCGCAGTGCGTGGAATCGGGATTGGATCATCACTCCAAGGCCCGGCGAGTGGAATAATCACCGAGCGTACCGAAAACTAAATTGATCGCGCCCCGCTTAGTACAAGTATGGCCGGGAAGTAGAGCCATCTCGGATACACCCTGTATAATCGTAGCTCGAAGTAGGCCAAGTGTTGTGTATGAAAATCGAGCCACTGCTTCCCGCAGTGTATGTGTAACATATTTGTTGTATAAACATTGCCTTGTCCGGTTGCCAGTCGGCAACGGACTGGCTGCCGGGGACACGTGTGTTTGATCAATTTATCAGAGTCTGGGCGGAGTTTTCTTTTCGATTATTGACTATTTCGTTTTCGTTGCAAGACAGTGGCGTGCGACGATCAAGGCAAGCAAATTTTTTTTATACGCATCAACGCTTATTGTCTAAATGTGTTTTAACGAATTTTGTATGTAAGTAAATTAACAAAACATCGCGTGTTGTTTAGACTTATAAACGGAGTAGGTTAGAGCGAAAGCGGCCGAGGCCACTTATACCGGAAGTTGTCGGGCCGAGGCGCCAAAATAATTCAAATTCATATGCACTTCCGGTTGTAGCTTCAATAGCTGCTTGTAAACGCAGTTGCATATTGGTATGATATGTAAATACGCTTGTATTGTCCATATAGTTAAACGCCAACTGTTATAGAATAGTGTAGTAGTTCCAAGTGCTCTCAGATGATTATAAATGCTAATTTTGCTAATAGACACAACGCATTTGCATATTGAGCGGATCCGGTCAAATGGCGGAGTTGTATTGGTTTTTTTTTTTTGTTCTTGTTGTTATTGTACACATTTATATTTCATTTATCTGATAACTGCCTTATAAGCAACTGTCGAGTATAATAAAAAGTAAATTTAAGATTATCTAAGATCAGATGTCCATAGCAAATCCTCAGATGATGTTGGCGACCATTCATGGTTTTCTAAGGGGAAAATAGCGTAGTGGGTCGTTTTACACCGCAGTTCTGTATTGCTGCTGCTCAATAGCATGATTATATAATCTTTTTTACAAAGCTCTGGAGTTTAGTTCTGACACCCACAGGAGTAATACAATTTCGACGATGTACTTCCAGAGCGCATTCACTGCAAGTCCGCTACTCCATTACCGATCCTTTACACCTGCTCAGGGCCTTACCCTCACATATCTTCCGTAATTCGCCCCGATAGCGCGGTCGTAAATTGCTCGACGGCCACCGATTGCAGCCTTCGATTGTTTTATCGCAACATTCGATTGTTTTATCGCGGAGCGCCCCGCGCGTGACGTCACGGCTCACGTGTGTGTCTACTGACACCGCCACGTCGTCGAGCAGTTGGCATCCTTGCTTGCCGATGTGACGGGGTGATGATGGGGCTCGGTTCCCCTAATCTAACCTAACCTAACCTCTTCCCTACCCCCCTCCCCCCCCCTCGCCGGGCCGCGCTATCTCCATGCGATAACAGATTAGATAAAGCCCCGACCGGTTACCGAAATTCCCGATCAAGCCAGGACTTGCACTTCGGAAACGAGCGAAGCGCGAAACGACGAATAAAATCGTATAAGAACATCTTTTTCACTTTTAATATTGACCTGCATCGTATGCGTATCTTCGTGACCCTCCCGGCCGATTGGCTATTCGCAAGGCAAGCCGGGCTCGGGTGGGTCTCCTGACGCTGCCCAAACACCGTCGAGTACTACAAAATAAACCCCTCGACAATGAAACAACTCTCGGTCCGCCGGGTCTTGTTTCCCGCCGCGCCGAAGAGAAATCAGAATCAAATTGTTTCGTCTTTTTATCTCCACCCGAGCGGAGAGCGAGAAATTTCACACTCGGCGGATTGTGGCCGCGGTGACGTCACGATACCCCGGCGACTAGCGGTGTGTGTTGAAACCGCACAAAACAAATATATTTAATATATATGGTGTTTTTGAACTTTGTTGCAGTACTAGCGGAGCTACCGGTTAGATGATCGCGAGCCTGTCCGGCGTGCGATAGAAGACAATGCCGCGGCGGTCATCAGTGCCGGCCGACTACGGTGAGTGCCACGAGGCAAGCAGGTTGAGAGAGTGGTGATTCACGGGTTTCATTGGTGCGGGGGGTCGCCCCGGCCTGATTGCCCGTCGGCCGCCATCTTTTCAAACCGGCCAACTTCGATCAATTGCACTTGAGTGCGGTGACGTCATTGTGGAGAGTCTGTCTCCGGAGAGGTCGCTCCAGGACGAGTCGACCCTGCACGGAGCCCGCCTGAGGAGTTGCCACATTGTCGGCAGCATTGGCGATTGTGTCAGTGGCGCCGTAGATAGTGTAAATCCAGCTCCAGTTTTGGCAGCCTGGCGGGGCGCGGGGGGCTTCTTTGTCTCGCCTGGCGCCTCGTCCGCGGTCCAGTCGCAGCGCAGACTCTGAATCTCTCGCACCATTCGCTCCGCGCTCAAACCACGGAATACCTATAAAAAAAAAACCCTTAAATGCTCAGTTTTTTAAAAAATGTCGTAATCGCCTAGCAGTTAGGCTCCCCACGCTCGTTTGTAATTTTTTCAACTTGCTCGAAACAGATTTTCTTTGTTTGGATTTCTGCCACTCGTGTAGCAGCCGCAGTGAATTCTTAGAAAAAATTCCGCTCACAGTCGGGTATACAACGTTGCGTGTTTTACAAATATTGTCTTATTCCTTGGAAATAACTTCGTAAGTGAAGTGACTTGTGAGCCATCATGTGTCTCCGCTGGTGCGACTTCTGGAACGAGGGCGCCGGGAAGAGAAAAGGTAAACTAGTGAAATCGACAAGAACGTTGGCGTTACTTCACAGAGCTCGATGAATTTATTATTTTAGTCCCCTTATATAAATTAAGCCTACAAAACAACAAAAAAAAAAATAATTCGTATAAAAACTAAGTTCCCATGGAGATATCTCGGCATCATTGGCTCTCTCGCAGTTTTCTCCTTCGAGCATAAATTTATCAATGTTTATCAATAAAAGCAGATGATGATAATAAATGCTAAGTCACAACTAATGAGTCAGATCAGTTTATCTTATATTTGAATAAGCAACGTGTTTATATCCGAGACATCAATGGCACTTTGAAAGTCAGCTTCAAAGTCACTGCACTAATTTCAAAACAAGCCAATTTGACGATTTTGCACGCCAATGTCATGTCAATTCGGTGGTACGCAGATATCGGTAATGCTGCTATACTTAATAAGAGTATTTTTGTGCTAAAGCCTTAAAAAAAGGAATGACTAAAATTTCTACAATTGTTACACAATAAGCTATTTGATAATTTAAGTACGCAATGCTACATACCATTGATTGTACCGTTGCGCCTCACTTATCTCATTGATTTCCCCTGCGGACAATCTCAAACTTTGCTTCGAATCACGTCTTCCCGCTCTTCAGGCATCACGCAAGGCAGAGGCCATACTATGCGGTCATGCAATATGCAACACCGAATCATTGATCCAATTTCCAAAAATATATAATGAATCTCCCCGCCCAAAACAATCCAAAGTAAGGAAATGCTATTGGCTAATTGCAAATCAATTGCAAGTTGTGGTACTTTTGATAAAAATGTGTTTTTAGGTTTTGGTAACCGTTATTAAACGTTCTTTTTTCTTGCTGTGTTGTAATTAGAGTCCTCCGACATTTTGGTCCCGACTGTGGCCTTCGTGGATTATGTTTCATATTTATTTCAAACTATCTTCGGGGTTTTGAAAATCCCTGAAGATAGTCCCAGTACCGGGACCAAAACGTCGGAATACTCTAATCTTTATTTGATTACTATACAACGGCTGCCATAAAAACAAATATTGATTTATCAGCTGTTTGTTATTTTCCTCCTACAAACAACATGGTCTTACAATTAATACCTGCAAGTTTTAATGGCGTAAACCTTGTTTCCCAGGGGAGCCCATCAAGTATGACCCCACGTTCAAGGGGCCGCTGCACCACCGCTCCTGCACCGACGTTATTTGCCTGCTCATCTTCGTGGTTTTCCTCGTCGCTTGGGGTTTCATCAGCGCCTACGGTTTGTACTTCCTCCGCATCAGTTTATATGCTAAAAATTGACGGTATGTCATTATTCTATTCTGTCACTGTGTTGCAGCTATCACAAACGGCAATGTGAACCGCCTGCTCGTACCCACGGACACGCAGGGGCTGAAGTGCGGGATGGACTCCTCCGTCCGGGACAAACCCTATCTGGTGTTTTTCGATGTAGCTAACTGCCTCGGCCCCACCGTCACCATCAACGGCTGCCCCACTCCGCAGGCATGTATTGCATGTTGCCAAATCCACACTGCGTCCCTTATATATTGTTTGATACACCGCACTGTCCGATGTGACGGTGATTTTATACAACACGTCGTCAGAGCTCGTGATACAGTTATCAGTCATGTTTGTAATAAATTTTATAATTTTTCCGATTTCAGATGTGTGTGAAAAAATGCCCCACAGAGGATGTGCTGAAAGTTACGTTGAATAAAGACAATTTCTTGGGTTTGAGAGAAAAGCTCATCTGTAAAGAACGCCCGGAGTCCCTAGAAATGTTCCATAAGTTTGTCGACGACGGCAAATGCGCCGAGAACGTCTTCAAGAGCCAAGCGAGTAAGCTACACATCTCACCAACTGCTTATATTTTATCGCAAATGTCCAACTTACTTGAGTCGTCGAGGACCTGGGCTGGCTCTCTTTAGACCAGGCAGGTCTTTCTGATTCTAACGGCCTGCTTAGAACTGCAGTGACGCTAGAAAGTTGGTATGACTTAAGCATCACTTAATGGTTTCATAAAATTAAATTATATCATATTTCATTCTATAATGAATGAGTGGCGTGAAATTTCTCACTCTAAAAATATAATATAACTTAAATATATTATTTCTTCAAAACTAAAAATGGTTGAATCCGTAAAATCTAAGAAGCCTTCGTTTCTGAAAGGTCGATTAAATTGCTAAGCGATTGAATATGTCACAATAGTGCAGTAAAATTAGAGGTGTCTGCTTTCACACGCATTGTCGTCACTTTTGGAAGGTGCACTATGAAATATAACATTAGTTTTATAACTTTGAGTTGTAACGCTTAAGTTTTATTTTGTTGCTGGCGCAAACTGTTGCAACTGGTTTTTGCTGTAAAACAGAATTATAATCTCAAGAAATATGTACGTAGATTAATTTCTCTTAAAGTACGTGTTATCATTTTTCATAATAACTCATTGAAGAGACCCACCGTGATTAACAAAGTATATGTATAAATAACCGTTTCTCATGACGCAATATAAGATTTTGCACAGTCTGATGTTAGTATAGTAAAGTAAGTCCAAATATTATAACGAAAATTCGATGGAAGCGCACACCCTTAATCTCTATTTAATGTCATATTAAGTGGTCGGTGTATAATCGCTCGTAGTGGCAGTCATTTTTAGTTAACGGATGCTTCAGCAACGCAACTCAATCGGGAATCATGGTTGAGATAAAGCTTGGCGCATTTGTTTCTTTGGAAAAACGTAGGATGATGAAATGCACTCGAATTGCTTATTGTGGGATGGAGTGCTACAAACTAAATCAATTCTTTTTTTACCTTTATTGAGGTTTTAAACTATCCACATACTGATCACAGATGTGAAATGATTTAAGTGGCTTTTAATGTGACATTAAATAGTTCAATTATGGAACCTGGGGTCTTTGCGTGTAAATCAGGAACAAAAAACAGGAGCAAAAGCTTAATCACTTTTATTATTTTATCAAGGTGGATCTATGATTGTGAAACACAACTTAATATCATTAAATATTCTTTGAAAACACAATCTCAAATCAAATGCTAACGAGTCCATAGTGCAATCCTTCTATAAATATTTTTGATTGATTGTGAAAACGTGCATCAACTATTTTATGCTTCCGTGTATTTTGTATTGTATCGTTAATTTTGGCTTTTTCTGCACTTGGATAATAAAGGTGTGTCAAACTTCAATGTAACGCTAAGAAGCATATAAATTACAAATTTAAAAACAGGTGGTTATTTGCTTTTGCTTCGCATCTCCCCAAATGTATTGTGCGTGTTTTGTGTTTGTCTTTTGTGTATTTGTTTGTTTCGCCTAAAATTTTTTGCGTTAAACGTTTTAATCATTGCTACATTTACACTTGACACATAGTACTTGTTAATCAAACTGGTCGTTGGATGGTCGGCTATTTCATATGTGTGTCGAGTGGAAACGTGGCTTCGCGTGTTATTGTCTGGTAGTGTCATAACAGAGGTAACAAAAAAATTAACCTGTGCTAAAAATGGATGATTCACGGCGGACACTCGTCTTCCACAATCTCATCAGGCTAAAAATTTAAATATTCAGTAGTCATAACGCAAGAGGTTATAAATCCTTTGAACAATGAACAGTCCTGGGAAGATGTATCAGTGACCTGCGGCCGATAGCGTGCAAGAGCAGCACGGCCGCAACTGACGTCAACAGCGGAGAAAAGTGCCTCCGCAACCCCGACAAGGCCATGGACCGCCTCAAGTCTCGCACCAGCATTCTCGACACATACGTTGGCCTAATCGTCGCCAACTGGATCACGCTCTTCACCAATGAGAAGTCCAAGCAAGAAGTGCGGATGATCGCACTGCAGTCATGGCCCACGTCATCCATTGTCTCAAAGCATATTTCACGCCGCTCTTGCGTTACTTTTAGAAAAAGAGTAATCTTTTAACAAAATTATTCTTATAGCCCACGATGCACATAATCATGTCTTCATAATTGACAGCGTGTGTTCTGACTAAACAGACAATGAATGATGTGGTCTGTGGCAGTGGTAGCCCACATAATCAATGCACGTGCAACCTAACATGTCACGTTGGATGCTCCGAATAACAATGATGTAACACGAATGCAACGAGACTAATCCGTATATCTAATGCTTCTTGTATCTTGCTGTAGCCAGTAGAAACCCAACCCAACCTCACCTCCTAACCTCATGCATTTATATTAGTATACTCATCATTTGTGAAAACTTTTCAACTGCAATACACGCGGTGTATCAGAAGTCATTGTGTCATTTGAAAAAACGAAGGTCTGCCATTACTTTTACAACAAATATGTATTTTTTGTGCTTATTTTCCATTAGTAAACCCAGGCTCTCCTTTCAAACAATACCGTGACTTGAGACATCGTTCATAATGCCATATCCACGCATGTACTAATCTAATCTAAGGGTGGTTGATTATTTCGTGTTCCCACGGCATGTTTTTAAATAATGTAATTCAAATTTGACCCAAATGAAACCTTTACTAAATGTGCGTAAAACCAAAATGAATAGTTAAAATTTAAAGATTTATTTTAAAAAAATTCTAATCAGTAAAATTTATTAGTAATGCGGGATATTAGCCGAAACGTGGACAGGAACTGCGTTATATATGTATATCATGTCACTAAAACGCAATTCTTTTTTAACTATTCATATTTGATACACGCTTAGGCCTATCTCAAAATTTTCCTAAATCAATTAGTACGTTTTGATCATAGCTATAAATGCACTAAATTAATAGCTAGCACGAGATGCTGAGTAAGACAGTATTGTAAGTTCACAATACAGAATTCCCCGCTTTGGCCGTCGTGAGATATCCTCCTAATCTTCGGTGTGGTGTTTCTTTCTTCATTACCTGCGATGCCAGTTTCCCTGAGGTGTGTTCCGTTGAACATGTCAATGGTATTGGAAAACACAGCTGCTGACAGGATGATGGCGTTCTCCCAGGCCGGCTTCGACCGTACGGTCGACGAGCTAAATGATAACATGAATGTTTTGACCAAATTCAAAGAGGTAAGTGAAATGGTGCCGTTTGCTGGAAAGCGTCTCCGACTCCAGGCAGCTTCAAATGTAGCATCACTCGCCTCACAATAAACTGCTTAAGCTGTTTATAAATTTTTAAATTTATAAATTAAACGCAATTGGTAGTATTATGGTAGTAACTTTTGAAAGTTGTTGTCTGCTATGTCAGAAATTTGACAATGAAAATATCTGACCTATCAGACAACAATGTTTTATGTTATTAAAAAAATATGAGGCTTATACAACGGGGCAAATGCTAGAAATGTTAGTAGTGAAGGACATCCTTAATTGCTTTAAAATGCTTTATTATCTGCCTTGCGGCCCCATGCGGTAGCACGGTTATATTATTGAAGCTTGGATGTCTCCTGCTCATGTAAGGAAACACGCCAAAAGTCAAGTCTTAATTCATTAAAATTAAAAGTAATTATTACTTTTAAATTCTGTTTCTCTCTGGTCTTGCTTAAGCTCTTTACTGTGAGGCGTGTTTTGTCTCTGCGTGAAATCCATCTTCGCTCTTAGGGTACACAGTGGCTTCATCATGAGACTACTGAAAAATCTAGAATTCGCATTAAATTAAATGAAAGCATAGGTTTTTTTTTCCGCTATATTTAGAATGTATTACATTTAATTATGCATGCAGGTGATTTTTATCTTCTTATAAACATTTCCACACGCTCGTACCTCACCAATATAAATATATATATATCTATAAAAAGTTTAGGTCCACCTGTATATGCTTTAATATAAATTTGTTTAGATAATCATACTAGATAAAATAATCAATATTTTTGTACTCGGTGGAATTCCATTTTAATATTTTAAATAAAATACTTGAGTGATTTTCACGCTGGCATTATCAAACTGAGCTGGCGAAACCGGTCACCAATAAAAATTAACACGTAGAAAAATTAACAAGTATTCTATTTAAAATGTTAAATCTTGTGTATTATAATTTGTTATTTTAGCGTGAATCATTAGCGTGTGATCTCTGCAAGCAGAAAAAGCAAAGATTATGCCATAAAATTGCAATGTTGATACATCTATTTAGAATAAACAACAAACTGAATTTCTTTTCTGCTAGTGCGGATCACACGCCACTTGCATGAATGTATTTAACAATGTTGATCTTGCTCCCCAAAGTTGTGTGACACGATTTGAATCATAAAGTATAATATTAAAATCTACTCGCTTTGTTAATTGTCTACGGTCAGATGTTTTGAGATCTCACGTGATATGCTTTTTATTCTCTTGCGGCCTCAGCTGACGACTACAACCAGTCAGTCCTTTTCGACTGCAGGCATGCATCACGGAGATTGCATTCACGTCTTTCATTCTCTACTGTATCTTTCTCCGACTAGATACAGTAAGATGTATCCAATAAAATCACCGCGTGTTCCCATAGAGTCGAATTACCACATATTTGTGTGCAAAAAATATATCAACGCCATTGAAGGCTTTATAGTAATGAATAAATCAATTTCTTGATGAGAAAAGTCCACAATTTTATTTTTCGAGACAGATGTAATCTGAAGCAGCGGCTATAACGGTGTTGTGGCCAATTCAACTACTGCAACTCTATAATCATTATATTCAAATGCAAAATTGACGCACCTATCCGCTAGATCTATGACTCAAATGCTTTCTTAGCGTATTATAGAATAGAGGTCGATGCCGCTTTATTACGACTTATTTCTTATATAATATCTCTCACTTGTGAATTAAGTCTCACAAGGACATATTTTTATTACCGAAGTCGCAAACCATTGACCGTAGATTATTAATGACACAAAGACCAGTCTGGGTAAAAAATAACAATGTTGCTTGCGGCCCGTCCAGGTGGGAACAATGGTCATTGAGGACTTGGTGAACGCCCGCTGGTGGATCGTGTTCTCCCTCTTCATCATCATGTTGGTGTGCCTCATCTACATCAGCCTCATGCGCTGGCTGGCCTGCCCCGTGGTGTGGCTGTCCCTCCTGGCCCTGCTGGGGCTACTCTCGTACAGTAAGTGCTCCTGACAGTCAAAATCAACCATCGCAAAACTTGTAGATAAATAATTAAATGTAACACATCTATCAGATATCATTCAATTTCATAATTATATCACCAGTTCACCTTTGCACTGATTGACTACCAATGGCGTGCAATTAACGACTGACAAACACTGTCCACGATTCCTTATTTCTACAAAGGCCTGATTACAATCAGAGGTTTTCAAGGCATCCTATTATCTCTCAAAATAATATGTCGATTTCTAGGCATCTATTTATCGTATACCCGGTACGCGTGGCTGCGTGACAACCATGTGGAACTGAAGTCGTCGAACACTAACATCAAGGCTGCCGCGGACTCTGTGCTCTCCTTGAAGGAGACGTGGCTGGTGATCCTCATCGTGGCATGCATCTTGCTGGTGGTCATCCTTCTCACCGTCATCTTCCTGAGGAAGAGGATCGTCATCGCCATCGCGCTCATCGAGGAAGGCAGCAAGTGAGCATTATCTATTATTGCTACTATTGTATAGCAGAGCAGACGAGTGGAAAAAGTGTGAGCATAATGTGAAATGATCCTTCATTATTGCAAGCTACTGGAGTCCACTCGTCTCAAAGCACTGACCCATAAATCTTACCATGGGCCTGACTTTGATCAGAGGTGTCTACGGCAGCTTTCCAACCTTTCTCAGTTTTGATAGACATGAGTTTTCTGTGTCGGTTGCAGGGCGGTGGCGAGCGTGAAGTCCACGTTGATGTTCCCTGTGTTTCCGTGGGTGCTGCAGGTGCTGGTGGTGGGGCTGGCTGTGGTGGTAGCCCTGTACTTGGGATCGCTTGGCAACGAGACCTACAGGGTTGCCAGGCACCCCAAAACAACCGAGTGCCAACAGTGCTTCATCGACGACGTCCCTGTTAAGGTAACTAATTGTCATAACTCAGCCACCAAAACAAAGAATAATTCTGATCATAAAACTAACTCACTTCTAAGGCATAATATGTAATTCCTAATATAATTTTTTTTTTATTTTGGCTGCAAGTGAATACGAGATAAGAGTTGCGAATAATACAACAAGGAGAATAATACAACATAATACCACCGATCTCTGATGTAAAGTAATGTTGTGCATTGTTTTCAGGAGGGCGACAGCTGCACTCCGGACGACTTTCAAAAGTCGTGCCCGAACTGCCCCGACATTGTATGCCACTACGTCGGGGTGGTCGCCCCGCACTATGTCTACTATCTACACGGTAACCACCTTCACACGCCTCTCCTCGTACATGTTACAGAAGTGCACGATAACCTAACCTAACATAACCACCTTCACACTCATCTCCTCACCCATAAACGCTAAAATGAAACAATTTTATTTTATTCTTATGAATATTTTACTAAGAAAACTTTTTGATTGTAATTGTTACCCACTCATTTCTAGCGGTGAACGTGGTGGGCTTCTTCTGGCTGGAGTTCTTCATCGAGGGCCTGGCGGAGATGATCCTCGCGGCTACCTTCGCCACCTGGTACTGGACCTACAAGAAGTCTGACGTTCCCTTCTTCACCCTCACCAAAGCCACGGCCCGCAGTTTCAGGTGCGTCAGCATCTTTGGCCCTCGATCTGGGAGCCTGCGGATCCGGCATAGATCATTAACTTTGTTTTGCTAACGTTTAAAAGCAAAAATATGATATTAATTCAATGGTACTTCTTAAAAACAAACACGAAAATGAAGACGGATTGTGTGTTTGCTCGACACCCTCAGGTTCAAAGAGCTCGCTGTGGTTTCAGGTATCACTTAGGAACTGTGGCCTTTGGGTCGTTCATCATCACTGTGTGCCGATTGATCCGCGTGATGCTGGAGTATATCGACCACAAAGTGAAGAACTACGACAACGTCATCACCCGCGCCATCCTCTGCTGCTGCAAGTGCTGCTTCGCCTGCCTCGAGAGCTTCTTGCGCTTCATCAACAAGAATGCATACATCATGTGCGCCGTGCACGGCAAGGGCTTTTTCGGCAGTGCCAAGGATGCCTTCTCCCTGCTCATGAGGAATATTCTGCGAGTCTTCGTCATAGACAAGGTGTGTTTCATCAATGCCCTAAAATTTGTTTTAAGCCATCTAAACCTGCAATGTTTTATCCAAGAGAATACATTATACTCTCGGCACAAAATATAACTTCAATTAATCCACAAGAGATAACTGCTTCCAGGTGACGGACTTCCTGTTCTTCATCTCCAAGTTGGTGATCGCGATAGGCTCGGGAGCGGCGGCGTACTTTGCCTTCACGGACCCATCCATCTACCAAGTGGTGGGCGAACAGCAACTGCACTACGACCTCGTCCCTGCCATCATCATCGGCATCGCAGCTTACCTCATTGCCACTGTCTTCTTCGGAGTCTACTCCATGGCCGTGGACACTCTTTTCTTGTGCTTCCGTGAGTCTACTAGCATATAGAGCACACGCCTGCGGGTATTCTGAACCCAAACTAATTGAGGAATTGTAATTATGCAATTAGTAAATTCAAAAATATTTCAATATCGTAATTTCAAGTAGCGTTATACACGTCGGCTAGATTTTAATATTTTTTATAGTTTTAAATATATCTTCAGCTGTTATCTGTGTAATTTAAAAGTTAGTTACTTTTGTAATCTTCCGGAATGCAGTGATTCTGGACGAAGGGGGACTACGTGAGGTATTTCTATTTGGAACCATCTTACTAATGTTTCCTTTGGTTTGCAGTTGAAGACTGCGAGCGCAACGACGGAACTCCAGAGAAGCCCTACTTCATGTCCAAGCAGCTCATGAAGATCCTGGGAAAGAAGAACAAAAGGGGGTAGGCTCGCCGCAGCCAGGACTGTCGCCAAATACACGTTAAAACTCCCCACAGTATTCAATATCATACTAGAGTGTAAGATTAAATTATACTTAAGAACGTGTCACACCGCTGGCCAACACTGCTAGCGTTGCGACTGTAAAACTGCACGCGTCAAACTTTCACGGAGAAACAATTCCGAAAGAAACGAAAGAGATTATAGTTGAATTATCGGCCGCACTTGAAAATACAAGTACAGTAGGACATTGATTTTTTTAAAATTAAAGTAGAGTACATTTTCTTAGTTACAGACAAATTGCCATAAAATAAATACAATAAAGGAAAATTTTTCTTAATTAAGTATAATCTAAGAAATGTCGGCGTACGCGTGGATATTCAGTTGCTCGCAGTTATGTGAAAAGGCCTTTGCTTTCCAACGAGCAATGCAAACACACAGCTATTGGCCTCACGGTAAGCTATCCAGTGCGTGCTTAACGAAAACAAAGAATACAGTAGGAGACGTGAAGAATCGCACGATCAATGTTCTACTGAATACTTACACATCATACGGAATCTTTGGAGAGAGAATTCACAAGTAGCTCTGTCTGATTCACCTGTGATATTTTTTTAAATATAAAAATTAGCAGAGCACGCAATAAAGGGCATTTTGGAAATTGGAATTGGAAATCCGTGCGGTATTTTGTTTGATTACTTTAGTTTAAAGAATTTACCGCGTGAGCCCTTCGTGTGTTTGCCAAGTGCAGCAAGGTTGTGAATTGGGTCCCAAGCCGGTTTGGCTGAACTGTGTGCCACTCTCAGCTTTCCACGGCCATTTATCTTGCACGCCATGTGGTATTTAGAATTATGAGTGTTGTATTATTATGTTGTGAGCTATTTTTAACGGTGATTTCTCACTATCAATACCAACGTTGCCACCGCATTCGTTTAATTTTACATAATTTGTTATATTTATTCATATAATATTATTACTGTTATAATATTTAAACTTTAACTTATCTTTTTTTCAGTTAGAAATTCTTAATAGAGATTAATAAGTTTAAGGACTGGACACCGTGTTTAAATGCTTCCCGAGCGCAGAACTGGCTTAAGATACACATACAATTTACATAAATTATGCATGTAGCATGAAATAAACGTAGCCACACGTCACAGTGTTGATGTAAACGTATGACCTGGATTCGTCAACAAATGTCTTTTCGCAGTGACATTACTACAACTAAATGTTAACACGTGCTAGTTCTGCTTCCGAAATGTACATCGGCCATATTATTATATAAAATCATAACACGCTGTTTGGTGCTGTAGCTATAAAATAAGCAGCGAATTGGTATATCCATATACTTATGTCAATTTTAGAGTAGAAGTTTTTTACTACGCTGAGGTACTGTGATTTAAATAATTTTCGAAAAATTACAATACGCTTCATTTCTAGAATATAGCGTGATTCGAAACTTGTAACAGACCCTTCAACCTGTCTGTTCCATGGACCATAAAAAATTTATCCGAAACACATCATGATCACGCAGTGTACATCCCATGTTTATTAGAACCAGTCAGAGTATAGTTTCAATGGATTTTTAAAATATGCCGATATTTAGACAAAAATATATTTGTAAAGGTCTCTTAACACGTTTCGAGTCATTCTGTATATGTAAAAAATATTTTCATTCCAAAATAGGGTTCTTTCGGACTGCATAAATTACATTAAATTTCAAGTGAGGTATTTTTAATACCGGCTCAATATTTTCTAAATTAAAACTTAAATAAGATAATAATTAATATTGGACTTATAAATTAATATAGGAACCTGTTTGCGTGTTTGATTTCACTTCTTATATTTAATTAAAGAATGAGAACTACCGATAGCTATGGCGCTATCAAAAATATCTAAAATGTTGACAATACTAGTTCTGGACTTTCACCTTTCACTGTGATCACTGTGTTTTATGAAATTGGCGTTAGTAATCATCATTCAATTCAGCCGTTCAGAACTTAGGAGTTAAGTCTCGTAAGGATTTAATACTTCACAATAAATATCAAATCATAAGTAATATAGTAGAGCAACAATGATTTATATAGCCAAGAGCCAAATACATCTAGAAAATCTTGAACTCTAGTAATTAAAAAGAAGGGATATGTATTTTATAGAAGAAAAAAAATAGCATTGGAAATGAGATGAGGTGTCATTTCTTGAATTAGCTTCTCCCTCTAGCCTATTTACTAAGGGCCGAGTCCTCCTGAGAGACGAGCGCGTCTCGGAAGTGTTAGACTAAGAGGCGGGGCTTCTCCCAAGTGGCCGCTGCGCCGCCTAAATGACTGCATTTGTATTTTGAACAAAATATTTTTATACCAATTCTATAAAGTACAAGAAATAAATAATTCATATATTTAAACGTGTTTTATTTCATTGATTGAAAATTTTTTAGCTGAGGCACGAGCAATACAAACTGTCTTTGATTGAACTGACGGCAAGAATTAAATAACATCAGTTTAGAATTCACTTGCCAGGACAAGAGTAGAACGGAGGAACTCTCACTACGAGCCCACAGTCTTAACCACTGAGCTGAATCAACCAACTTTCACATTTACAATCAATATTTCGTGTCATCTTTCAAGGTCCTTGATGGGTATAATTCAGTGGCGTGCAGCGAGTAAAATCACAGGAAGTTTTACGCTGCACGCCACTGATATATTTTGCCTTGCAAGGAGTCAGGAAAAAATCGATAAATTCACAACAAACTTTGTTTATCAGGATTAAATTCTTACAAAAGTTCACGGAGTCATTGCACGTCACACACTTCTCACACGGTAGAGAAAGCGACAGTGGCCTTTCAACACGCACAAAAACATGATTTTCTCTGCTGAGGCGCCATTACAGCGGGTAGTTCAGCATGACGTCCTGGCGCGCCAACTCCAACAACATAGGGTCGTCGAAGAACTTGTTGATGGAAACGTCCTCGCTCAGCCCCTTCCGCCGCCGTGTCTTGATCATAAACTCTCGGGCCAAGTGAGTCGCCGGCTGAGGCTCCAGAGGTCTGCGATGATAAATAAACAGAGTTGATAATTATTACCTTCGCTTATAAGGAAACGTCTTTTCATCCACTCGGTGATGCCTAACCAAGACGTATAGACTTGAGGATTTAGTTGACGTCTTAAATACATGAAGTAAATAGGTGACCTGATAATGATGCTCTTATCCAGCGGATCACCAGGTACGATCTGCCAGTGATGGAAGACCTGCAGGCAGAAGGCTTGGCCCTGCGTATGCGTCCGCAGGTCCGTCTCGAAGCCGAAGGAGTCCACGGCCGGCACGAAGGCCTTGATGGTGTACAGCGGGGAGCCCGCCACCGGGGCGTCCTGCGTCACGTGCCCTGCAACAGAACTCGCTCGATAACTACTCCAAACAAACGTTAATTTCATCATCACACACCTTGAATCAAAAATATATATCGACAATGAAACACGAGCATTGAAATTATTAATGCGTGAATACAATGTCAGCATGTTGGTGTTCAGCATGATGGACATCCGAAATCCATTATGTCAGAAGTGAGAAAGATAGGCGGTATGATGCGATTGCTGTTGTCTCTGTTACAAATAATTTTCATCAAAGGGTTCCATGAACCTAAAGATAATTTATAATATCACCTCTTCTCTTGGCCAAGACGGTGTAGACAGCGGAGACGCAGTCGGCAGGCGCCTGCACCTCCACAAACAGGTACGGCTCCATCAGGCGAGGAGTCGCCATAAGGAAAGCGGAGTATGCCACCTGAAAGCACACCACATGGATTTAATAATTTTTTTCCCAAAATTTATTAAAAGAGGGTATTGGCCAGGTGCGGATTTGTATCTCACCCTGCGTGCTGTGGGGATGATCTGGCCGCCGCCGCGGTGCAAAGGCTCTCCGGCAATGACGGCGTCCAGGATCTTGAACTTGACGTTGCGAATGGGCTCCTCGCACAGCGGGCCCTCGCGGGTGCCCCACTGAAAGCCTGCAGCAGACATCACCAATATATATTAGCAAGCAGTTTCATTCGATGAATATTAAAACAAAGCTCACACGTGCAAAACAAGAAAGAGAATTTTGCGAGCGTGAAGATCTGAGCAAATCGGTTTATTAAATGAAATGAGACAGCCATCTTACTGGCAGTAAACGATTACCTTGCACGATGCTGTCCTTGACCGAAGAGAGAAGGTTTTTGTCCACCTCGGAGGGCAGCGTGTCGTCCACCAGGATGTTGGGGCCCGCCGCGTCTGGCCCAAACGCCCAGATAGACCGCGCCGCCAGCAGATCCCAGTCGTACCTGAAAGAAACAATCGTATTAAATGAAATCAATTGTATGTTTAATCAGATCTTAACAATTTCTGTGCGGAATATTTTCAATACTTTGCTGTGGTGCAGGAACTCACCTGGTTTGGAAGAACTCTCCGAGCCGCTTCTTGTTCCAAGTGATGGAAACAGCTCCAGACTCTATATCCTCGGCCAGTCCTCGTTCCAGGGGCTCCGCTATCATGGTCAGCTTGTTGCGGCGATTAGGCGTCTCCGCAAAGCACTTCAAGGACGAAGTCTCTACCACTGTCTCGCAGAACAGCACCACCGGATCAGCCACTAGATTTGTACAACAAAACAAAATGGACTCTTCCTTGTTCTCTATAAGTCTTGAGCGTTGTTAGTGTGCAAATAGTTGGTGAGGTACCTTTGATGTCGATTTCGGAGTACATCTTGCGCAGGTCGTGCATGACACAGTCCATATACAGCTCTCCAGTCCCAAGCACCACGTGCTCGCCCGACTCCTCCACCCGCGTGGACAGCAGCGGGTAGCTCTTGTTCACCTGCAGACAAAGTCGTCATTCCAATCACTTCCAATAACATTACATCTCAAATCTTCCTCAACAAATTTGAACAGATAAGCAGCAAAGTACATCCGATGGGCACCGTACCTTTCTGAGGCCATCCAACATCTTAGGCAGCTCGGAGGGATTGACAGGTTCAACAGCGATCTTCACTACACTTTGCGTGTTGAAGCGAAGTGGCCTGAAGATGTGGACTTCGTCGTCTTCGTCTCCGGGAGCAGTGATAGTGGCGGTCTTGACGATGGCCTGGTCTACTCCCTCCATCAGCACCCAGTTGCCGGCTGGCACGCGGTTCAATTCAATCTGTTGAAATCCAATTAATCGATATAAGCTGCCGATTCCGGTAATAATTCTGCCTAAAAATTGTCATCTGAACTGCCGTACCTTGTATCTAGCCTCGTAGACCCACAGTCGGCCGACTGTCATTACACGAGAGTCCTCCTCATCCTGCAGTGAGTAGTTTTCGCCGAGGACTCGGACTTGCTGCCCCGCGTATAGCGTGCCGGACATCACGCGAGCCAGCACCTAGAACGGCACCAATCGCATGTAATGCATAATTTAATGTGATTGATTCATGCTTGAAACACACATGGTACCATGGAGATGAGGAGCATACCTGGAAGAAGGTGCAGTCATCATTGGGATACATCTTGGTGGAGTGCGCCACGAGGCGGCCATACTGGTCGCAGTTGGCCATGTCTACGAATACGGGGCTCTCGTGTGGGCCGGAGTACGTATGAGAGATCTTGGCCTCCGCGTTGGCCAGCGGAGACTTGATGTGCTGAACACACATGCCCACAAAGCCACTGAAATGTTCAACCATTCATTTATAAATTGCCATTCTTGAAGCGAAAATTGCTCAAGCTTACAAAAAGAGTGCGCGTTGTACCTGAAATCTCCAAAGAAACGACTGCATACAAGTCGGAGCAAGGGACGAATATTGAGGCGTGACTCCTCCTTGGACAGCTTGATGTCCAGCTCCTGCAAGACGCCAGCGAGGGTGCCGTCTACGTCGCCGACAACCTGAAGTCAACAAAAGACAAGACACATTTAAAAATAATCAAATAGGTAATGTTAACCTCACTGCACAAGAAAAATTATTGGGCTTCCTGGCGTGTAAGCCAGAGGATGCTTACTGCAAGTCAATGATAAACAAATATTAATAGTAAAAATGTCCTTTAATATAAAAATAGTAGCACACAAACCTGGGCAAATATCTTGTAAAGAGGTTCAAGGATGAATTCCACAAAGCTGCGCTGCGCCGAGCTGTGGGGAGACTTTTTGGTGAACTTGCGTGTCTTGGAGTTGAAGTACACGTCGCCCCACAGGAACTTACAGAAGTCTGCGGTGTTAAGGCTGGTGGCTCCGTACGACGTGCGGTAGATGGATGCAAACGACTCCAATGTGAAACACACGTCAAACTGAGACGAAGCAAAGCAGACGTTACCTGGAACACGAGGCACATGGTGATTAATTAGTTAATTTCTAAACATCTTTCTTATGATAATTCCATTTGCTATATGATTTTAATATTTAATGCTAATACAAATTATACACATCAATCCGATGTGAAACAACTACAAGTAAGAATTAAAAAAAATTATATAAATAAAATGTCAATTCACCGAGAAGAGGTGAGACCACGGGCCCCAGGTTGCCAGCGGAGGCGGTGGCTGCAAGGAGAGCGTTGACCTCGTCCACTATGTGCTTCAGCTTGTAGTAGGCCTCCTGCGGGGGCAGCTTCAACTCCAGGATAAGCCTGTCCAGCTGCCGGGAAAAGCAAAGCGTTCAGCACATGCTATCCCATAAATCAATATTGTGGCGTGCAGTCCACAGTCGAGCAATCAAAGCATTATGACTGTGCTTTTATACTATTTTTTAATCAAAATCAACAAGATTTTATTATTCGCTATTTGTTTTAAACTAATTTAAAATAAAAAGGCGAGCAAAAAAGGCATACTTTTAGGTTATGGAGGCCTGGCACTGAAATCTTTCTGACCACCATGGTTTGGTAACTGAGAACTTTGGAACGCATCACAAAACAAGAAAGAAAGGTGTACCTTGTTAATGCAAAGGGTGACGGGAAGCTGTTCCTGGACTGCGTGGGTCAGTAGCCTCTCAGTGTTCAGCATCACACCCTCCGCAGCGTCCACAAACAGCACCACGCCTGCGATACATTATATTCGTAAATAACATATGCTTAGTGTCACTTCTACGTGTTTATTTATGAAGTGACTAGTTTCGGCAACATGAACATTTCGGATGCAAGAGATTTGTGAATTCCCTTTATATGACACGGCAAATGCAAAATAATGATGCTGACACAGCAGTTACGGCGAGCCATTGCTTACGATAATGTTATGTAAAATATTTATGGTAAAAATTAATGCTGCTTCTCCTATAGAAAAATATGTTTAAAGACTCCTTGCTCAGATTATCGGAACTTGGATGCCTTCTGCTGGTGATATACATTTTAATATTACTGTAAAATTGATAGTTACCATCCACGAGACGCATGGCAGCCGTGGCCTCATCACTGAAGTTGACGTGGCCAGGCGTGTCCATGACATTCATGAGGTAGGACTTGGCACGCGTGTCCTTAAGCAACAGCGTGACGGGAGTAGCTTTGACAGAGACGCCACGCTCCTGCTCCACTAGCAGCGTGTCTGTGTAGCGAAGGCCATGCTCTGCCGTGGCCAGCGACGGGTGAGTCTGCCGAATCAGGCAGTCCACAAATGATGTTTTGCCTGGAAATTTCACATTGTAATTCAAATTTGCATATTTGATTTCCAATAAAACAAATACACTATTTTTGTTAATTCCTCGTGCTGGTATTCAAGAGATCAAACTTATTTATTTATGACGTTGTCTGTGCTAGATGAAGGGCTTTGTAATGTTTTAAAGACATCATTTGTTATTCATTAGGAAATAAAGTAGATAATCGTCATTGAAATTCTACATTATTTGTTTGGACAAAGCTGAATTACCATTGTGGAGATGTCCAATGAGTGCAACGTTGCGGATGAGCGCAGGACTGTCCATCATGTCAGCGAGGTACTCTGTACTGTAGGTGGTCTCTGGCAGCTGTTGCTCGTGCACTTGAAACTTCTTCTGCTTCACGGGCTCAATGAGTGGCTGATCCAGTGCCTGTGCATCTTCCTCCTGGACAATGGTCTCCACATCAGGGCCGTAGACCTCCACCGCCTGCGGGTAATACCTGTAAAGATTGTAGAGAACTATAACGAAAACACGTATTTTCTGAACAGAATTATGGAATTTTTTTGGAATATATATTGTAATCGTATCTAATGGTGTTACTCAAGACTAAATGATTAGGTTACCTAATTTTTCAATCTTGGGCATTAAGTGATCAGTATTTATTATCAATTTAACATATAAAAACATTCAGTAGAATCAGAGGTAAGGTTTTCATTGTAGCATTAACATACCTTTTATCCTCGTGTAGAACTACAGCCATGGGAGCTGGTTCAGCCTCTCCTTCGCCATCATCGTCTTCGTCCATGGCATCCTCATCAAGGTCTCTAGGTTCTTGCTGTCCATACACGCTCTGTTCGTCGTCGGAGTCCGACTCCAAATCAGGACCAACATAGTTTCCAAACTCGTCGTATAGATCTCCGTCCATAATGATAGATTAGCTGCACTTCATCAGCTACGGTACTATATTATAATGGTCCTTGTTTGCAGATGGATATTGAATTATCTTTAATGTTTTAATTTGCCGGTATCACAAAACAACGACGCCTGTCGAACTTAAAAACATAACCCCAAATTTTCGTCAGCTCCAATCTTAGTCTATGGGACAATGTTGCCTTCAATCTAAATACATTAAAAAAATAGTTCCTGTCATATGCTCACGAATATTTTATTATAAAGGAGGAAGTTTTTTTTTTAAATACTGTTTGAAGACTTTTTGTTAGAGAAAAAATAAAAACAACCTCTTATAATTCTTTTGGATTCGGTAATTTATTTGTTTTAAAAAAACATTTCGATGAAATATCACCATCAAATTTTGAAAACATTTTTATGTAGATTTATTTAATAAAAATAATTTATTGATTTTTGCGCTTTTATTTGATTTTAATTACATCAAAATACATAGACAAAACATATTCTAAATACAATATTGTCTACGATTTTCAGTACGTCAAAGTGCTAAATGCCAAAACAAATATTTTACCGCAATTAATTCTGCATATCCTCAATATTTATCCCAAATACACATCGGTGTACTTAAAATTCCACATCACCATCTAGCAAAGCCACCAGGATATTGCAAAATGCAGCGTAATTTGCCCCAATCAAAAGAGGCTCTTCTTAAATCCTACACAGCTAGGTTAAAAGACGATGTTAAGAGTATGCTTGAAAATTATGAAGGTATTACCGCAAGCTTAGTTATTGTCGTAATTTGTGATGCTATAATCCGCCTAAAGTGTCGGCGTCTTAAAGAAGTAAAGCAAATGGCCCCTTTTACCTGATTGAATGACTATCAACTCACCCTCCAACCATGTCACCAGACAAGATTTTCTTGGCGTTGATTGTGCAGTGTTTCAAGATTGATAGGTTTTACTGGGTTATGTTTCCAATACTACCTCATACCAAAAATTACTTTAAAGCTGTTTAATATATTTCTTTACGAAAAACAAAAGATACTGTAATACTATAATTTTTGAGTATTCTTGTAAATTTTTTAAACTTTTTATACAAGTTACGGTTGCGTAAATCCTTTTTGTCCAGGTTTTTTTATAACAAAGTGATGCAATGCAAAATAAAAATAGAGCCCTTAAAATAATTTTTATAACTTTCTAGAAATAATTAAACTAGCCAAGGGCGAAAATGAGTCGCAGCTGAACAGGATGACCCAAATCGAACAGGATACCTTCGAAATGCAAGTCAGAGCCGCAAACATTGGTAAAAAATTATTTAATATTTTACTTACATAATGTAATATTTAATAATAATATTTTAACACTTAACCTGGCCACGTGTGTTTTATTAATTTATAATTTCTTTCCAGTTCGAGCTGGTGAATCTCTGATGAAGCTGGTCTCCGATATAAAGCAGTACCTGATCCTCAACGATTTCCCATCGGTGAACGAGGCGATAACCCAAAACTCCATACTCTTCAGGACGAAGCAGCAGGAGTGCGATCAGAAGCTCATGTCTCTGAGAGACGACATCGCTGCAGACTTGTACGACCTCGAGGAAGAGTACTTTACCAGCATATACAAATGATGAGCCGTGCGGCGTGCCCTTGAGGAGTATGCCAAGCCAAAGAAGGAAGACGATCCTCCCGTTGAATCGACACATTTTCCTTAATTTTTGTACAGCACAACTATAACAACCTGAACAGCGAAAAAGTATTTCATGTCTGCATCCACGTAGCATATGTTTTGCGGCATGCAGATTCTGGGCGAGCCTGATTGAGCATCAAGTGTCTAAGTGTTACGAATTGTTTTGCCATAAGGTCTGAGCATCTGTTGACGATGCTTATATATTGAATTTAACAGTGTATATGCAACGTGTGAAGTTCAAAAAGTTCAAGTTTTCGTAAAATAAGAAGATCGGACTGTAGGCTCTGGTTGTTCAAGCTGCGTTGTATCTCAATCGGTGAGATCGTTCCGGGGATTCCGTATATACGCGTTAGTTAAGACTGTGACTTTTTGTGAAGTGGTGCAAATTATAAGATAAATAAATTTGAGAAATATTGTAAAATGTCCCACCTTAGAACTCCGGTGCAATTATAGTACTAACAGGTTAACGTCAGTCAAATTCCTGATTGAATAACCGGTTTCACTGTCAACTGTTATCTGATAGGTCAGATATTTTCAAGGTAAAAATTCTGACCTGTAGGGCGACAACTTTTAATGTTTCTACTGTAACTGCACCAAAGCGTTTTTCATTTAAATCAATTTATGTAAAGTGTATTATACTCAATTTAATTCGGATCAATGTTGAATCAGATTTTTAATTTTTGGTTGATTTTTAAGTGTATAAAAATATTTTTAAAAAATGCAGGTTCACTGCAACTGAAATCCAAACATACAATCCGAAAAAACAATCACAAATTCTTCTGATCTGATAGGACAGATTGTATCGTTTTAGATTTACTTCCATAGACAAAACATTGGTAGAGTATCAGCACTTTTTTAGTGTTTTTTTAGTAAGACAGTTATATGTTGTGTGTTGATATTTTAAGTATATAAAATGTAATAAACTTTAAATAAAAATATTTTTTATCAATATCTACAGTCTTATTACGACTTGGGCAATTTTACCACATCTTTGTAATAATCATATGAACACCATCGCCATTTTTAATCTCAAGGAATCCGCAACCCCAGGAGTGGCCGAGTGATGCAGGTAAATCTTGCCGAATTATGAAAAGACCTTTTTGATGATTACTTGGTTTTTGAGGTCATCGACTCGTTATATCTCTTCAGAATGTAATATAAAATAATGAAAACAATTATCTGCATTATCCATTTTACTAATAATAACATTTATTCCCATGCATTGAGGAGATGATTCATAAAATTAAATAAAATTCTCTTGTAAGATTTTTACTTTTTATTATGTACAGAATAATTATACAATCTAATAAATAATTATTTTTGCTTTAAAACCAAGCTGTCTTTGACATTCGCTTTGTGATTGTATTATTGGAAAATCCAAAAGAATCAAAACAAAAATGCTATTAAATACGAAACAACAGAGTAAAACAATTCATCTTACGAGTTATTTTTTGACGTGTCAGTCTAAACATCCGCACTGAGCCCCTACCCAAGCGACACTGCGTCTCCAGCGATGCCGGCAGAGAGTTTCCTCCCGTCCAAGCCGGGGCGAGCGGATAAGTTCAGAAAGCACCCAGCCAATTAGTGCCGGCTGGACTTTTCGAAGGTGTAATGATTAGAACCGTCGCCCGGCAATTGCTTTCCGAGTACGGGCTGATATATATGCTTGTCTTCTAGATAGAAATACAGCATGTAGCATCCGCCCATGACTCCGAAGAAAGTGAGCCACTGGGTGGAGATGGGAATTCGGTGCTTGTACGATATGTCGTAGCGCGTGTCGTTGATCAGCAACTCGTGGGCGTGCATCTGAAAAATATAGAATTTATAAAAGTTTGCTTCTTTATTCAATAAAAATTCACCTTTATCTTCAGAATGCTAAAAATTACTGAATTCTACAGTAACCAAACGATTTTGTCGACAGATGCATGCAATGACTTCTGCAATATTAAATAATGTTGAATAAATAAACCTAATAAATAATATTAATTACTTACTGCACGCGAAGAATCTTCTTGTTCTTTTTCTCATATAATTGATGGTTTTATATTCTAAATTATAAAATTACTTACTGACATGAAATCTACATAAGATACTCGAGTATCTTTCAAGCGATTTTAAAATACACATTGAGATTTACGACGTAATAAATACACTTGTGACAGTATATATATCATGATTTTTCCTTCCCGATTTCGATAAATATGACTTTGTCCCATCAATCGTTTGGTTTTATTTTTATTTAGTTGAAATCGACGTAACAATAATGAAAGTTTGCAAGATGGAAGCTTACAGGTTCGTTGAAGTTGCGTTTAAGAGCGGGGATGTCCCAAGGATAGAACGGGTCCCGACTGTCGGTGGACACCATCGGTAGCTTAGGGTAGTCTCCGTAGCCCATGCCGTCATCAGGATACGGCTCATACTTGTCAGGGTGGATGCCATACTTCTTGGCTGCAGCGACGCGCTCCTCCTCTGTCCGTGGGTATGGACCAGGCTTCCAATCCTTATTTGAATCTAAAAAAATACTGTCGTTTTTAAAAAATTGACAGAGATTGAACCATCCAAGTTAAGAACAATACTGCCAGAGCATTAGGGGTCTTATGAAACTAACAAACTGGAATCCGAAGCATATATTATTATTAATAATAATAAAATTAATCCATCTCTTGTGGTAACTACAGATATTTTAATTCTGCGTGAAACAATGATCTATTTAAGATATAGTAAAATGTGCCTAGATTCAAAGGCATAGAAAAAATTTTAATCAAAGTGGAGCACGGGTTTTCTGTGATTTTCTCGTATTCAACAAAGTAAATACCAGAGAAGTAATAAGCTGGACGCAGTCACAATAGGCTGCGATCTCTTTAAGCGAAGTTTAAGAAATAGTATCAGAAGTTATCCAAGAGAATGGATAACTTCTGATACCATAATGGATGTATGACTCGTAAATATTTTTACTATTCGGTATCTGTAGTTAATAAAACTTTGATTAAATTTGGTAATGTTTTAATTATGAAAACTTAAATAAAACAAATGATTTACAATTGCGCTCGATGTTTATTTCTGATATTGCTATCATTGGTTATGCCTTCTGTCAAAGGACACTTGGCGAATGACGTAACGGATTTGCATTCAAAACAGACGTAAGTGGATATAAGATTATTTTTTCTTATTATTAGATAATAAATAAATTATTTCTTACGCTGCCTGACTGCAGTAAATAAAGCCGCAGGCTTTCTACTGGCCAATTGGGCCGAAAATTTGGCTATCTTCACGAGCGCTGCCATATTCGAAACTATTGTTGCCATATGCAAGAAAGTATTTTATGCTTACGGGTTGCTATGCTTACAGTATTCCCGTTATAAAATAATAATAATAAATTTAATTTAAAAAAAACACTGATTTTAAGTAAGTGTCAGAGATAAAAGTCGAGGTGTTTTTTACAAAGATCATTTGGGCATAATTCAATAATTATTTATTTTAGTAATTTAAGAAATTCAATATTTTTGACAGTGAGTACTTGGTGGAATTCCATTTTTATATTTTTGTTTCACTCTGATTGATAATGCCAACGTGAAAGGTTGATGAAACCGGTCACAAATAAAAACGAACATGTGGAAAATCACTCAAATATTTTACTCAAAAATATTAGTAATTTAAAGTAAAGACAATAATTTGAAATATAGCTAATGAATCTATTTTATTTTTGTTAATAATTATTAATGTAAATTAATTAATTTTTTTTCGTGATTTTTATTTATTTAATTAAAATTCAGTGTTAAATATACAATGGACCATTTAATTCATATCCTTTTCATATTTAATAATATTTGTTAAATATTATGTTGGTAGTTTTATAACACAATTGACAAATAGAATACCAGAGACAATATGACTGTGAACTGTCAGAATATATTGTTTTTCATTATTTTATTTGTAATTGAGAGAAAAATCAAAGTAAAGAGTATAAAACAACAAATTATGTTTTTGCATTGTGTACAGCTTATAAATGGAAACAAAAATCAAACAAGAGATCTTCGAATCAGATGAACAATGTCAACCGTTGATATGTAATGTGTCATGTATTAAACAAGAGCAGGATGATGTCAAAAATGTTGATTATTTACACCAGGGTCGTGACTCAATTAAATCCACTTCACGTGACAAGACTTGTGAACGTGATAAAATCAAAATTGAAGAATTTGTCGTTGATAAAGCAATACAAGATCAAGAAAAAACAAAACGTGAAGTTATAAATCCCAACGACCAGGTAATTAATAATACCCTCGAAAAATTCCAAAACTTTCATAACAATAAAATAGTATAACATTTGTATTTCCACGTTTAACGACTATTTCGATAAAACTGACATTATGGATATATTTTATGTAAATGGTTTTAAGAAATCTTATGAAAATATTAATATTAAAATAGATGATAAAGATAAAAATATTGTTTTTTTTAAATGTTATCTTATGTAATTTTTAATGTCAGATTTCTTACTCATCAGATAACTTTAAAATTAAAATTTCTCGGAATGAACGTTTCTTTAATAATATTCAATTAATGTTTGTTTATAAATGGATTTTTTTTATTATTTGTATGTTTGTTACAGGGACACTTACAGACTCTTGATGTCAAGCTTGTTTGTATTGACAAAGGAAAAGATATTAAGATTACCTCACCCTTGAATACTGCTATAAAAGAGGGGTTATCTCAATCATCCCGTACTGTCAAGAAGCTCTTATCGTGTGATCAATGTTCGTACACTTGTAAACGTCACATTTCATTGAAGACGCACAAACATTCGCACACTGGCGAAAAGCCTTTTGCTTGTGACCAATGTTCATTCACGTGTAACCGACAAAGCTCTTTAAAGAGACACAAAATCACACATTCTGGAGTGAAGCCCTTTGCATGTGACCAATGCTCATTCACATGTTACAATTGCAGTTCTTTAAAAAACCACAAGCTTATACATACTGGTGAAAAACTCTACGCTTGTGATCAATGTTCATATACATGTAATAATACGAATTCTATAAAAACACACAAACTTATACATACTACTAAGAAGCTCTATGCTTGTGATCAATGTTCCTACACATGTCATCAAAAAGGTAATTTAAAGACGCACAAATTTCTACATACTAGCAAAAAGCCCTTTGTATGTGATATATGTTCATATACATGCAACCATGGTAATTCTTTAAAGACACACAAACTTATACATACTGGTGAAAAGCCCTATGCTTGCGAACAATGTTCATATAGATGTTATTATAAATCAAGTTTAAAGAGACACAAACTTAGACATACTAGTGAAAAGCCTTTTGCTTGTGACCAATGTTCGTACACATGTAAACGTTTCAGCTCTTTGAAGACACATGAACTTGTACATACAAACGAGTATCCCTTTGCCTGTGACCAATGTTCATACTTATGCAAACAGAAAGGTAATTTAACGACCCACAAACTTAAACACACTGGTTAGGAGCTCTGTGCTCAATAGAAGAATCACTATTGAAATATAAATACCTTCAACAAACATCATCCTGATTCTAAAGCCTAGAAGAAATTGATTATTCATTTTGTTTGTTACATTAAATAAAATCAATATTTTTTATATGCTTACTTTTTTTATTTAATAATTCAGTTGAGTATTATAGAATGGTTAATAATTGACTGGCCCAGATTTTCAACAGTTCATTATAAAAAATCTATATTTAAGAGTTTTTTTTAAATAAAATTTGATATTAAAAAATACGAAGATGTTTTAATGTTTTTAGATATTAAATTAGTTTGTTATTAGTACAAACTTGCCATATTAGTGAAACTAGTTGCGTCAAAAAATAAAAAGCGGAAAAAAGTTTAACGTAATTGCACTGTAATAATGTGTGTTAAGCCATTTTTCGGCTTTTATCATACGTATGCGCGCAAATATCTGACCTATCAGATTAGGGCACATATCATTTAACTCTTCATGGAATTTGCATGTAATTACTGATTTATTTATTAATAAGAAATTTATTACGAAAAAGCTCGTGAATAACGTGAAATTTTATAATTAAATAAAGATGTTACAATATTTTTTAGGAAATGTACATACCATGATTTTTTATCTACGCAATCAGTACTTTGTCTATGAATATCTTCCAGAGACAACAAAATGACCAGAGAGCATTATTTGACAGTTCGCTAAGTTAGGCATGGTTTTGGTTTTGCATTGCCTCCATAGAAAAGCCTAGAACTCGCTAGACTGTTCGTGCCGAACTGAAAATTAACTATCGCAGTTATCTTGATGAGGAAGCTGTCACTTTCTCAAATCTAATAAACTAACGAAATAATCTTCATTAAAAATGGCAGCAGCGAAGATTGAAGAGGTAAAATCTCACAATTTAATATGAAAACACTAATGCAAATTATTATAAAAATGAACGAATCACTAAATAATGTCTCGAGCAAAGTTATTTATTCACAATAAAGATAAAAATGTTTTGTGCGTAGTATAAGTATTTACGGAATAAACGTACGAAGCGTTATACATAGAGTTGATTGCATTAAATTTATTTGTGATTTCAGGTGAAACGAGACATGACAGAGTTGGAAGCGTTGCAGCGGCAGGCGACTCGCAAGCGAGTGACGGACATGCTGTCTCTGGAGATCCGCAAACTCTCCTCTGAACTGGGTCGGCTGCAAGAGGAGCTAGCCAGCGAAGCCCCGCTCGCTCCGCAGGCTTCCTCTACCACTATCACCGCCACCCCCAAAACCTATGAAGTCAAGATCAACGGATACGGTAATCAAACAACTCGGTCTCATACAACCAATGTTTTCAACCTGCCCCACAGTCGCCTTTGTGCCTAGTTGAATCGTTAAAAAATAACCTGTATAATATCATAATATAATATACAGCTTATATGTCACTTTTCTGGCATACTAGATTCTTCCATTTTGCACATGCAATTGTAACCCCCATTGATTGGGCCATTATATCACATCGTTCTCATTGATTTCCCATGCAAATACTTTTCCTTCTGAAAATATGAAAAAAGATACAATGAAGTCATTGCCTTATTTCCACTTCTTACTTAACACATTGTATGCGGGGCGCACCTTAAGGCGCTTTTTGTGGACTGGTACTAGAGCGCGGGTCGCATATAAATATGTTTTTGATAGACTGGCAGCAGAATGCGGGTCGCGTGTAAATATACGTCTGTACGAACTAGCACACTATTTGTATGGCGTCACTAAGGTCGGAACTACCCAGGTAAAAAGAGCAATGGGGTAGTTTATGCCTAGCGATACATTTTTGCGTTGAGATAACATGATAAGATAAGATAAGAAAAAAAAAACCATTCGCGGTGTATCGCGGTGCGGTCAGCAAAGTGCGCAGTACGACTAGGTTTTTTTGTAAATTTTGCGAAGTTCCTCTTCACAGAGGCAAATGTTTTGAAAGATATCACACTCTCAAATATTATTGATTCTTTTTATGTTTAGGTAAACATTTTTTGTATAAAATTTTGAAATAAAGTTTAAAAAACTAAATGTTGTTTTCAATTGCCTGTGTTAAGAATCATTTATAGTGTGCTTTAAATTAAACACGGCACATTTGTGTTCTAGGATGGGACCAGTCCGATAAATTTGTGAAGGTGTTTGTGACCTTGAAGAACGTCCAGACGCTGCCCAAGGGTAATGTGTACTGTGAACTGACTGACCGCTCCATGCAGCTGCACGTGAAAGGACTGGAGAACCGAGACTACAGTCTGCTCATCAACAGACTTCTGGAACCCATCAACGTTGAAGCCTGTCATTGGAAGCAGAAGACAGGTGAGTCTTAAATTGCAAATAATCTCTTGAACCGGTTGATTTAGGAAACATCATAAAAGACGAGTTCCACTTTACTATTGACACTGGATGATTTCAGACATGGTTGTCATCTTCCTGGCCAAGTCCCGCCCCTCCTCCAAGTGGTCCCACATGACGGAGCTAGAGAAGCGTTTCGAGGAGAACAAGAGCAACAAGTTCAAGACGGAGGGCATGGACAAGAAGGATCCTCAGGACTCTCTTATGGGGCTCATGCGGAACATGTGAGTGCACATTTCATAGCATAACCTAACTTACATTTCTCTAAAACGTTCATACATAACTTAACGGAAGATTATATGTATAATATTAAATTCTCTTACCCAATTCACTTTCAATTACAAATAACTGTCCTTATAAAATTATGGTTGATTTGTTGTATATATGTCTCATTTTTAAAATTTCGCTTTCGCCTTTCAAGGGCTCCGTTGAAAAGAGAAGATTTTCAAAGTTCTTATGACTTGTCGATAGTGCTGCAAATAATAATGTTTGTGTATTCGGCAGGTACGAGTCTGGAGACGACGACATGAAGAGAATGATCGCAAAGGCCTGGACCGAAGGGCAAGAAAAACGTGGAACACCCAACGCCGACCTCGATCTTTAAACTCAAAATTATTCCATTGTACAAGCTAAATAAGTAATTAATAAATAAGTCAAATATACAACCGACATCTTGAATTTTCATTCCACCATGTGCTCCACGAGCAGAAGACGTTGAAATCCAGAAAACTTGAACAGACTCAATAAACGATACTGTGTTGTATAAGATGAATTATTTCATGCGTAAGAATGGAGCATTAAATATGAAACAGCTGCATAAAAATATCAGGATGCTTCAGCAGCAAAAGGGTTATAAAATCAAACACTACATCATTAAATTATTTTTTATTCAATAAGTATATTAGCTGGTCTGTTGGGTCACACAATTCACATCAATCCCAACTTCCATCGCATAACTAGAGACAGACTAATAACTGCGATGTAAATCACGGCAGAAGTCCGCCCCACTGCAGAAATTAGGGGCTGGTGGAATCCAGATATCTGGAACCCTCAGGGCGCGCTCCAGGGATCCTTTTATATAACTTATAGTAAATGCCAACACGCAACTGGAGACCATATGTGCAGCTTTTGAAATTAAACCTGCCTTTCGGATAAACCCGTGTCTTTATAAAGGCTTCGTATGGACATGGAAATCATCAAAAATTGGAAATAAGAGGCGCTAAACCTGCAGCATTTTACCATCAGTCGGTTTAAGATTGCACAGACGTTTCAAATTTAAGTTAAAATCACCTTTCTACTCCTGCCTTCAAGCATCGTACAAGACAGAGACCATCCTCCGTGGTCCCGTCCTCTAGTATTTGCTTTACTCTGCACTATACGTTGTGTGCGACCCATCATTGATCAGCCCGTTATGCTATCCCAATCCCATTGATCTCCCCTAAGAATACCAACAATCTATTTATTTCATCTGATGATCAGTCGAGATGTTCGATAGCCGATTTCCTATTAATTCTACGATATTAGAGATGAACGGTGCTACAGGAGACTTTAGCGGAGGAGCATTACTGAATCGCTTGCATCTTTCAAATTCAGACAATTGCAGCGTAGGCCAGCGAAGAGGGTTGTTCTACCAGTTCCTGAATGACGAGCCTGGACCTTTTGCTGGGGCCTACGGCAGAGATATTGTGCTTCTTCATCATGTGACTCTTGTGTTTATCGCCGCGTGAGAAGCGTGCCGAGCACACACTGCAGGTGTAGGGTTTTTCCCCAGTATGAATTCTGAAATAAAAGGGAATCATATTCTTAATCAGTCTCCCCCCAACATGACCTTATTGTAAATTTCTTTTGATTTGGTTCTGTGCTGTGTAAGCAGGCTCACTGAGCCGACGGGAGTATGCTGGAGTAATATGTGGATGACTCACCTGAGATGCAGGTTGAGAGAGGCCTTGCCGGCAAAGGCAGAGGAGCAGCCGTGGTGGGGACAGCGGAAGGGCTTCTCGCCGGTGTGCTTGCGGATATGGCGCGCGAGGTCCACCTGGCCAGTTGTCCTGTACTCGCAGAACGTGCACTGGTGCCTGTTCAAATTAAAAATAGTTTTGCAAATTTTGTTTTTCATTATAAATATGCAACATCTTATCAATTGTGAAATCAACGGTTTCTTGAAATGGCTCCAGTACCGGAGCAACATTTTTTTAAGCAAACATCGTAAAATGAAAGCAATTCTCCGTTGCATTTCAATATGCAAACATAAAAATTTTCATCCGTTTATCCATCAGTAAATGTTTTATAAAAGTGTCAAAGGAATAATTCAAAACTAATTGATAATTTTAAATTTCACAATACACAGATTTATACTTCTAGACAGCTTTGTCTTCGGGCTCTTGGAATGATCATTGAGAAGTACTGTAAGCATGAAAGCATTTTAATGCTTCAGCATTGCTGCCTGAAAGTATTGCTAAGGAATTTTAAAATAAATATTTTTGGTGTGTTGTTTCCAAATTGATAATGATAATACCTTTTGAAGTTTCTCTTTTGCACACCGTGCACCTGCATGTGCTGCTTGAGGTTGACGTCGGATATGAACTTGGTGCCGCAGAGCTCGCAGAAGAACTGCTTGTCACCGCGGTGACGTGCCAAGTGCTCCTTAAGGTAGGACTTGGTGGTGAAGCGCTTGCGGCAGATTGAGCAACCATACGGCTTCACTTCCAGGTGGATCACGAGGTGTCGTTTTAGGTAGGTCATGCAGCTGAAGGACTTGCCGCACTCGGAGCACACCTGATTGTTAGGAAATCGCTTTTAAAGCAGTCAATATGTTAAATGGTACCTAAATTAATGATTTTACAAAAATTCCTATGAAAGCAGGATAATGACTATGATGCTAGTAAAATATAGAAGCCCTAGTAAAACAAAATAACCAAAATTGTCTCTGTAACCTCCTGTAAATGTGTGTTTGCTTGATATTTAATTCCACTGAATATCACAATAAGCATGCTCAAGAACAAGAATAGAGTATAACTGACCTGACGATCGTCTCCGTGAGTTAACCTTCTATGCATTCGCATATTAGAATTGGAAACAAACCGCTTGAGGCACAACTCGCACTGGTAAGGTCTCTCTCCAGAGTGTGTCCGCAGATGCACTTTAAGAACCCATCTACTCTGACAGACTAGACCGCAAGTCTCACACTTGAACTCGCCTACAGTTTTAGGTATTTTCTTTTTCTTATTTTCTATTGTCGATAACTCTGTTTCTATATCACGAACCTTGCTGGAGATTTTCTCACTGTTCTCTTCTTCATTTTTTACCACACCATCCACCATAGAATCAGAGATATGTTTTAGGTTCGAAATCGTTTCGACCGATTCTGTTTTCATATTTTCTTTGTCAATTTTTCTCGATTTCTTCAAATGGTTTGTCGAGAGGGTCTTCTTTTTTTTAACTTTGGATTTGATGCGAGATATTTTAGAAGATTTTAATATTAGGTGCAGAGGTTTCGTGTCATCCTCGCTATTGTCAGATCTGTAGGGTGAATTAAACTGTGCTGCTTCATCTAAAATCTCTTCTTTTACGGTATGCATTGTTCGCGTTCTAAGCAATTTGTCTGACTCTTCACATTTTCGCTTAAATTTGACCGCAATGTCTAGATCCCACAAACAACTGTTGCAAATTTTATTTGGATAGTTTTCGCCTCTTTCCATAACAATATTTGTGCAATACATAACCCTTTCAGAAATTATTTCAGAATTACGTGCTTCGTATATAGACGTCATGTTACATTCCTCTTGCAAGCAAAATCTGCATGCTAAAATATACGACGGCTCGAGTGTTTTCTTCATTTCTGTACACTCCATTTATAAAAATGAATAATAATCAATATTTCATAAGTATATCGCGTTGATTTACTAAATGTCAACAAACAATACAATTACAAACCACAACACAATAAATTTGTCTATGATAATAAAAGTAGACAATGAGAGCTTTATTTCTCTATGGTTTGAAAATTGATAAAGAAATTGAAGAAATAATATTATTATATTAACTTAATAATAAAAATAATCATCTGTCCAAGGAAAAATCGAAGAAAAAAGTGGCATTGGAAGGAGGAAACCCACTTGGATGTGGAATTTACACCAGCGGTTTATGTGTTGGAAATGTGTTCAGCGGAATGGTCACTAACTTTTTCTAAGGAGAGAGACTAAAAAGATGTAATAAAAAAAATAATATTAAAATATAATCAACGTTTTAATGTATATTATTTTTTGGCGAGCGCATTTTCTAAAACGTGATATGTGTGAATAAATATTCGTTCTGGTGATAGTCCAGTAATTTGCGTACCGCGATATCGACCATGAACAATCAGGAAGTTTATCCTGTGTAAGTCTGTCTTTATTTTCTATTTATTATGTATATTATCGAAGAAGACTATGCCAGTCAGTTTTTCAATATTAAAATATTAGCCCAAAAGCTTAAAGTATTTAAAATTATATTGTTTATCAATTCAACATTTTTGTTATATTATTTTTATTTTTAGAAACACCTTTACCATGTAGAGCTTTGGTGTTTTTTCTGTATAATATTTAATAAAAAACTATGATTTCTTGTTAGAATAAAACATAAACACTTTTTTGTTGTAATCGATAAACATTTTTGATGTGCGTCAGAAAAAAAAAATGCTACCTTTTTAATTGCACAATAATAATAATTCAAAAATAACCGGCGATGTTTATCTGATCGAAGATTAAAATATCTTAAAGATTTTATCATATGTCTTTATCTGTTTGAACGAATTGTCAGTAATCTAAAAGCTGTTACGCTCTATCAAATATCATGCAATAGGATTTTTAATTTGGTGTCCTATATTTCAAACGCGCAAGGCAAGACATATTGATCGTTTCATTATTTACTAAATTCGCACGTTACGGAAAGATTCTCTAGGAAACCAGGCGATCAAGCGAGGCACTCGGTGTTATAAAAAAACCGTTTAAAATATTACATTTATTTATCATAAAATACATTAACATTTTTATGTCCTGTGAAAATATGATTTTGTAATGATTTTGTTTTGATAGTTTGACGTACGTACTCGAGTGCGCTATACATCTCGCTCGCTCCTAGGCCGCGCGGTGAGAGTGGGTGAGATGGCAGTATTCGATTGACACTCCTATAGAAACTACAGTCGGATTATTGCTCATGCGCGGTTTCACTCCTCCATATTGAAAATCGGTAAACGTCCAAGAGGGTATCGGGTCGGATTCTTGTGAAAGGTTTTATTACAAAACCGGCTGAAAATGGCCGGGAACACGGGCATGGAGCAGCTCATTCCCATCGTGAACAAGCTGCAAGATGCCTTCACGCAGTTGGGTGTTCACATGCAATTAGATTTGCCACAGATCGCCGTAGTGGGCGGCCAGTCTGCAGGAAAGAGTTCCGTTTTGGAAAATTTCGTGGGAAGGTACGAAGTTTCTACTTACTATCCTAATTGTCCGTAAAATCTGCTATGCACTTACACTCCCGGCGTTTCGTCAACGCCGAGATTCATTAGATCGATCCTCCGTCCGAGGAAACTCTCTTGACAGATGACTTTGACAGATTGGTCGATCAGTACGACATTGTTTACGAATGCAGTGTATATTTCCGAGGATTTTGCTATCGAAGGTCAAATATAAGGGAGGCGACACGATCGACTGATAATTTACAAATTAGACCAAATGTACGCGGAAGTGAATCTTTTATTTGACGGCCGCGGCGATGACTCACCCAGTCGCCGATTTCCTGATTTTCCTTTTTATTAAAACAAAGCCTGCTTTGTCTATATCGTGATGTACTGTACAATACAATGAACTAGTACAATGACTTTTTTCGATTTCTTCTTTCAGAGACTTTTTGCCTCGCGGCTCGGGTATTGTCACTCGACGACCACTTATTTTACAACTCATCCACAACACTGCAGGTAAGACCCACACATTTATTGCACAGACGAGATATGAGTGCCGTACACCTATGACCTGATTTTATTAAATGTATTAGATTAGCAATGTGTCTGAAAGCATTGGTTATACTAAAAAGATGCAGACTGGCTATGGTCAATTAGATTATTTCATTAATATAATGTTGATTATCGTAATTTTTGTTAGTCGTGTGACAGCGTAGAATGTTACATCACTCTTGCAATATATTAATATGCCGTAGTTTGTAACGCATCAATACAGAAATAGTTAAATATGGCAACCAGTCCAATCCCTGTGGTCACCGGTGAATCCCAAACTGATGTTATCGGGTTAACGCCTTTTCAGTTTGGTCTGAGCCGATTTTTATTGATATTCCATTTGTCAATACAAATATATTTTTTAAAACTATTATAACGAGGAGAGACACTATTATCATGGTGGGTAATGTGAAATTATACACGTTAACAGTTTGCATGGTGAGAGTTTTTTAAAATCGCCTGAGCCCATATAATAAACAAAGTAATTCATCAGAATATATTTGCTTTTATTTGAGCGAAGATAAGATAAATTGATTACACATTCTGGCGGAAAGAAACTGAAGAAGCAGTATAAAATTTTCATTGAGATAAAATGAAAATTTACATAAATTTTAGGCCCATAATATTGATTAAGTTGAGTTAACATTCAAATATACTTTTTGTAAATTGATAATGATTAAGAACATCCTTTCAAATATTGAAATTCGATTAAAGAAACTCTTAGAAAAATATATCATCGTGATTTGTGCGGGATTCGAACCCACATCCCCTCGCTTACATGGCAGGTGCATTACCAACTATGCTAACCAATCACTAGTGATTGGTTAGCATAGTTGGTAATGCACCTGCCATGTAAGCGAGGGGATGTGGGTTCGAATCCCGCACAAATCACGATGATATATTTTTCTAAGAGTTTCTTTAATCGAATTTCAATATTTGAAAGGATGTTCTTAATCATTATCAATCAATTAAACCTGTATAGGTAAAATCGTACTTCCTGTGAGATGGTCTTCACAACCAATAATAAATACTTTTTGTATGTTTGATAGCTTAAAAGTCTTTATTTATTATTTATTTCGAATTGCGATATTTAATATGAAATACTGATTTTCCTCTCATAGATAACAATGTTGTTATCTACACAGAGATAGTATTTTATGTTTTCATTGACTGTTTTTGCATGACTCGAAGTTGTGCGGCATGAGGTCCATTGTCAACGTTTCACCATACGATGAAAAAACCATATCTCGCTAGCCGAGCCACGGGCCGGAGGTCATGCCTAAATACTGCTTCCACTATCGACACTGGCCGCCTAGTCTATGAAACTTTGATAGTCACACCACTGGCTCCCAAAGAGGCTGCATGTAAAACATTCATTTATTGATATCATGATCCAAAACAGTCTTGGGATCACTGTTCTAGAAAGTCTATTAAAACTATAAGGACTTTTTGCATAAATACTGTTTAAAGTTTACTCGTAACTGGATACAGTTGCGTATGTTAAAAGTATAATTTTGTAACAGTAAAAAAGTACGTTTAACAAATACACACGCAAGAAGTATCACTTAATAAATTTTACCAAAATACTTTCCTTTTGTAAGATATTTTTTATTGAAATTACTTTCTCTGCCGATCCTGTTCAAAGTGATGTGATTTTTGTGCTTCGGTTTTGTCTACTTCACAGAAAGGACAACCTTCCTTATGTAAAATCTCATGTTCCTATTATATAATTGCAAATCTATCGTGTGTTTGATGAGTGACCTGGCCATGTTGAGTGTCCGACGTCAAACAGGAACCAGTCGCGGAGGAGCAGGTGCAAACCTGCAACACATCCCAATCACACCGGAATTAATCTCATCAAACATTAGCGCGTTCAGTCAATGCCTCAATTGAACATAATTCTCTCCTCATGCAAGTCAGTGTCAACTGACTGGTATTTTAAATGAAACACTTTTGTGATTTTTCCACATGTTTGATTTTATTGGTGACCGGTTTCGCCAGCCATTCACGTTGGCATTATCATTACTTAAAATTATTTAATTATAACATTATTCATAGTATTAAAATGGAATTCCACCAAGTTACTCTCTGTCAAAAATATTGATTACCCAACTGACTAGTTCAATACAACAAAAAAGCAGGATGACATGGGGATTAAAGTTAATCATTGACTAATGGTTGTTCATACAGGTTAATTAATGGTATTGTCTGTAAATACTAGTAAATTAATGTTGCTGATTTTGGGGATTGGACCTGCATAAGACAATTGTTCATTTTATACATATAATAATACAGTGGCACCGGCTAATCGATGATTTCAAAGTTTTGGTTCAGCAATGAAATCATTAATATGCGCCAGTTAATCAACGATCAATTAATGTTAATGCGTCCATTTTTAAAACAGTCCTTGCTTAAATTCTTAATTCCATCATAGTCCAGTCTCTTTCATTATATTATTAATCAGTGTACTCGATATCTGAGCAAGCAGTTTCATTTATTGAATATAAAAGGAGCCCTTGAACATTAAATGATATTTGATGGAAAGCAATACTTTTTTACTGATGTACAATGTTTTAAAGATAAAATATATTTTATTACAATTGAAGCACTGATAAAAATGGTGTGATTTATCGTTTTTTGAAATTTTTTTTTTTTACTATATACTGTAGTTTTTGGGCTAAAAATAGCGATGGATCAAGACATGAAAAGTGTAAAGTAGTGATCCCTGTCTCCTGTGAGGGGTCGAGCCTCCCCGGGGCAGGGGGGGTGGCAATTTGCCACCCCACGCCTCACCTTTGACCTTTCGCAATCTGCTCAATTATTTTCCGCCCTCTGTTCCCCCCCTGTGGAGTCATTTTTCATCTCGACCGGTCGAGAGAGGCGCCGACCTCTTGAGTTTTGCAATAGTTTCTAAAATCGGCTCGACGCGCCATGTGTCTATTTTCAAATCGATTGATTTTAAAATTCCACCGCAATCTTAATGGGAAATGTCCATACAAATTTATTGGCTTTTAACTTTGCGACTACGTAGTGTATGTTATGTAATAGAAAACTAAAAATAATTACTTTTAAAAAAAAAATTATTTTGTAATTACTAAATACTTCCAAAAATCCTTATTTTTGTCAATATATATTTTAGAATTGCATTCATTCACTCTGTTTTGCAAATCATCTTAGGTATTTTTTGTCGATTGTAATTCTTACATCATTGGTTGAGCAAAAAATGCTCGGCAACATGACTCATAAATCTGTCATGCTCTAAGGTGATTATTGCTCGGAGGCAGGTGATATTATTATCCATGAAAACAATTTCCTCATAAAAACCTAGTATAGCATAATCTCGGAGAGTTTTTCAGACGAGATAGATCACCCATAGCCTCTTAAATCTATAGTGAAGCGATAATAGAACCTGCTATCGAGTTACACATGTGTATATTTTTTTAGTATAAAAACTAGTAGGTATTCACAAATATTTTTTATTTTCGGTTGTTTTTAACTATTTAATAAAAATAAATTGTCAATTAATTAAAAAGGGCAGACTGGGAGTATCACTGCATCTTCAACTGCAAAGTGTTCTGATCTTTTTACGTGAATTTTCATAGAAATATAATTTTTATATGTATTTTCAATTTGTCAAAATTTTAAATATCTCTTTATTAAAGGGCTCGCCTTTTTATCGTCTGATTTTATTATTATCTGTACAATTGTAGTTTTTATGATGGAAAAACTTGAAGATACAATCAAGGTCATGGTGCATTATTCTTGTCAACCCGACATTTTACAAACACTCAAATAAAAAAGTTATATTTTCACAACTCGTTAAAAATTTTATATTAAAAGTATGAAAAAAATTACAATTTAAATCAAGCTCCCTGAAAATGCGATTTACATGAAAAATTAAAAAATATAAATATTTATTATAATGGTTGTCTTCAAAACGTTGCATTTTTTACTTACGATGTGAAATACATTTGTGTATTAATTTTAATAATACCTTAAAATAATAAAAAAATTATATTCAATTCTTTGATTATACTCTTTTAAAATTAATAATTTTAGTGATTTTCCACTCTTTATTTATTGACTAGTTTTGCCAACATCCTAAAATGGCATCTTCGAGCATTCTTCTTTTCATTCCTAGTCAAGTTGGCCTGAAAAGTTCCTCCCTGTTTTGATATTTGGCGTTGAGCCCGACGGTGGCGCGGGGTGTATCTTAAGATTCGTTGACCTTTGTTTATCGCTTGTCTCGTAACTATCTGGTGGATTCTTCACAGGGCGTCTTATCAGACGTGATTCACTAATGCGCCTGAGTCACGTGTCTGTTTTCACTTTTGTTAGTTGTTTTACGTGACCTCTTGGGGATTCTTATTCATTTCGTTTTTTCGTACTATTTTTTTAAACAGCACACTAAATTTATTATACTCACTTAAACGTCACGCTTCCATCTACCAGAAGATGTCATCGACCAAACCGCTCGGCTGCAATGGCCAAGATATTTGGGTTTGGATCCCACCTGTGCCTAAAATTATTTTCAACCATTTTTATGATCATAATGTGTGAAACATTTACCTTAAGGATTATTGCAGGCTCGAAAAGGGAATTTATTAAATATTTAACCATCTCTTGTGGTATGTGTTAATATTTGTGTAAAGCATAAGCACACGCGCCGCATCCCACGCTAGCTTAGATAGCGCTGGAGATAACGACCAGTGCCACTGGATGTGCCAGATGCCAGTGTCGGCTGATAACTCGCCCGGCTTGCTGCTCCCGCCGGCATTGAGGATGTGGCTGATGAGTGAATGTTCAGTAGAGCAGCATTTCATATCCACACTGGCTCTTTTAGAACAAATTTCATGAGTACTCTCAGTGTACTTGTTCCAGGAAAATTGGATTTAACTCGGATATTTTTTTTATGGTAATGAAAATTACTGAAAGTCAAGACAAAAAACTGTCTAATCACTAATCTTTCAATAGGCTTTAGAAAAGCCCCCGAGGTCGGCAAACAATCCCGCTAACCGCTGCACCATGAGTGTTTTCTTTTTCCTAAGATTTTAAAGGGCAGATTTTAAATGCAGAGTAATCAAACTAAAAAAACATTGAGTTAAGTTCTTAAGTACACGGTAGATTTGAGAGCATAGACTTAATTTGAACTCGGCACAAATAAACCTTATCTTTCTTTGAACAGCAGCTCTGACCTACGCACACTGATTAAATCAACACAACACCCAGCGTGGTATTATTAAAAAATATTCAAATATTGATAATTACATTTTTACAACAACTTGAATCGGCCACTAAAAATACCCACCAGCCAAACTAAAACTGGGGCGTGCTTATTACATCAGTTTGGAATTCACCTGTCATGACGTCAGGAACGTCGAAAATCTAAGCGATAAAGATAAAAAGCCAGACAAATTAAATTGTTTCTGTAAAGCTATTTTGTGTACTGGGCACGGAGAGACGTTGGGATTTGGAAAAGGTTTCGATGTCTGCAAAATTCTCAACATTTTATTTAACTACTCGGTTTTATTTATATTCAGTATAAATTTTCTCAGAAAATTGTATTATACTTAAGCTTTTTAAAAGATATTGCAGCACGGACTGCATGAAATGTTTAAATTGCATTGTTTATACAGACAGAGGCGGACTAAGGCATAGTTTAAATATAAATAAATAATTCAATGAATCAAATCACGTTTACTGGGTACAGCAGTGAATTCACTAAATAAATATGAAGTATTATCAACGTGGAGTATTACACATCAAGCCGGTGGTGACGTGTGTATGTATGCTGCAACAGGCGGTCTCTAGAGTGACCCGCACCAGGGAAGTGACCCTTGACCTAGTCTGCGTGTAAACCTGTTGCGGCCCCAACGTAATTATAGTGCCCTCTTCTCCTCCACTTAACAAATGTAGGTTGTGCAGTTCATAGAGACAATAAAGAGATGCAAATTTAAAACTTTCTATTTAATTATAAAATTTTTTGAGAAAATTTATACTATATATAAATAAGACCGTGCGGCTGAACAGACTTTCATAGATACTATGAGATCTCTTTCGCCTTTCAAAGGCAGTGTCCAACTTGACAATGGCTGTTCTTATAAATAAATTATAATTAATTATACTCAAATAAAAACTGCACGCGTAGCTACGAAATCCACTGCACGCCACAAATTTTTATATTTCATTATTTGTTACTCGACCAGAACTAGTCCCGACATACGCATTGCGTTACGATTTTTCTGTTGTTATCATTGTGACATATCTTCACATTTGCTTATCTGCCAGTGATATTGATATCAAAAATATTACAAATGTGTCAATTTATTAAATAATATACTACCCATTGCAATATTTAAATTGTCAATATTGATTTTATATTATTCTATTAAGAATCACGCAATACCTTTGAGTATAAAAATATAAGTGGCATGTAGTGCCGTGACTATCTCAACTTGCAAGAAATAATAGTAGAAGCATTCAGAAAGTGCGTCCCGGCGTTGTGTTGTATATTTATCAACCTGCGAGCATTTTGCCGCACGTCCTTGCCATTGATAACGTTGACGCCGACGCTTGGCGAAGGTTTATTGATAGTGTCTGATAGTGCGGCATTATCATCTTGCAACTTTACTACCCCTATTTGAAGAGATGTTCAGATTATTCTCAGGAAAAAAATACAAAGAAGTTTCAAATAATGTTATAGCTCCCCACGGATTTGATCCCAGCTGTTGTCGGTAAGCAGGTGCAACGTGAGCACATCAAGCCCCTCGGGTGACGTGGGTAATATCTAACAGCTGCCTCCCTTCATTCAGGCGGTCAGCGTGCGCTGCCAATTAAAATGAACATAATGACCTCCAGGCGGAAGGGGGGCACTGCATTCCGGGCTCCTGCAGGATGTTTACAGTCATGATCATGATCCGACTTGGCGAGGCCAGTCAACTTTGCACCATCCAAGGTCACAATTGTGCTCATGAAAAAACACATGCCCCTGACAGTCTTATTTAGTTAAAATTTATATCACGGTGAATAAAAAATTATCTTTATCATCATGAATACACCAAAGCTTGCCGGTTATCTTGTTGGTTTTAGAATCCAGCTCTAAAGCCCGGCTTGCCTTATTTGAGGCTGGATGTCTTCGGTTCGCAAAGTTAACTCGCACGCCCATATATTTGTATATAAATAAATATAGCTGAATCCTTGTCAGGTGTGATGAATTAAGGAAGGAGCAAATTCCGAAGGTGAATGGGATGCTTCGCCTGGCGCGCGCCAGTGAATGGTCCGCGGCCTAATTGACTTCTCACTTTCTGCTTGTTGTTCAGAGGGAACCAATCAGAGTGTGTAATTAATGCGGGCTCGATCACGGCGATGCCCGCACTTCCCAAACTTGCCGCTCTCTGAGTTTGTATCTAAATTGTACAAGAAATTTGCATCTAAATGTATGTGCTTTAGCTAGCTGCAGTGTGGTCAAATAGCGTGTCTTATAGGATTGACGTGATACTTCACGCTTGTTAATAACTGTCGATTGAATCATCAAAATTATAAAATTTCAAATAAGTTTATTCGCACTATTTGTCTGATAAGTTTTTTTTTTTTTTTTTTTCTCACGTTTTGAATGTCCTCCCGATGCCAACTGTGTTGCGACCCACACTTTGAGGTCCTGTGAATTAATTCAATGTTGCGCTCTTTTAATTACGCTTCTCAACGAAAGTGGACCTCTGACAATCTTGTTTTATATTCGCTTCGGTGACCGCAAGTGCGGAAGAGAGAACATCAGAGACCACCTGGGGCTGGAGATTAAATCACAAAGCTTAAATTTTTCATACCCACTGTAAACTTATTTCTTACCTACGATACAATAAGTTAAAATATTTCTGACAATGAGTCCGAATGAAATAAACTGTGCTTCGAGTAAAAGTTATATTTTGGATAATATTTGCTTAAATCGCAGAGGTTGTTAATATTAGCAACAGTCGGCAGAATCCGTATGCGTGAGATTTTATAATAAACAGGCAGGCAGTATTCCCTTTAAGCACGCGTTTAGCATTGAGGCAATCGAAATCCGTAGCAAGAGCTGTTGACCTCTGTTAAGTGAGGGGAGCACGACCCGCGTGACCCCTCTGAGTGAATTAACATTGCTCCAGGCCGCACACAGAACAAAAGCGTAACTGTTCAAATCTAATTAACCGCTCCGGCAACACTAACTCTTTGAGCATTCGAGTACTAGTTTTACGATATTGATTATCGACAGCTTATATTCGATGATTGAGTCTTGACCTGCAGCTACCCGATTCTAGCCCATTCTGATAGTGGAATCTCGAATGGACGTAATTATACTCGCACCTGTTTCAGTTTAGTTTAGTCCTGTGTCCATTGATTACACAGCTCCAGGCACTGTCCTCGCAGAACACGGAAGAGGGCTCCTCGTGTGACATGTTGCATTGATTATTCATGAAGTGATCAGCTAATTAAACTGCTCCTTGAGTTCAGACCTCGAAATCGAATTAATTAGTGAATGGACTTCAGTTATGCACTGCACGGCAGTGGTGCTCAACCTGTGGTCCGCTTTGATTATTATTATTTATTTGGCTTGATTCTTTGTTGAATATAATTCTTTGATGTATTTAAAATATATCTTCGCTATAGAATTAACTATGGGTATTAAAAAAGTCAGCAGTTTTTGTATTTTTTTTATTTTTACTTGGTTAGTCTCGAATTAGTCTTTTTATAGGCAGTGGAATATTTGAATTAATTTTATTGTAGATGTTCACATGAACATTGAAGATGTTCTCGTAGCCAGTTAAGTCTTCTGAATCACTCATCGGGCATTGCTTGTTTCAGAATATGCGGAATTCCTGCACTGCAAGGGGAAGAAGTTTGTGGACTTCAATGAGGTGCGGCAGGAGATCGAGGGCGAGACGGATCGTATTACCGGTAGCAACAAAGGCATCTCCAATGTCCCCATCAACCTGCGCGTCTACTCCCCCAACGGTGTGTGCTTAACCTCTATTAGACTGATTATATCTTTATCAGCTATCTTGGTAAAGTTGTTTACCAAAATAACGTGGCTTGTTTTCTAATTGTGAATGTTTCTACTCCAGTCCTTAACCTGACACTGATCGATCTACCGGGCTTGACGAAGGTGGCCATCGGCGACCAGCCTGTGGACATCGAAAACCAGATCAAGTCCATGATCTTCCAGTTCATCAAGCGCGATGCGTGCCTCATCCTCGCCGTCACGCCTGCCAACACTGATCTTGCCAACTCAGATGCGCTCAAGCTCGCCAAGGAAGTGGACCCCCAGGGTGAGAAAACGGAGCCGATCTCTTCACCAAATACATTCCATTAGTGGATTAATTAACCCTGTTTTATAGTGTAGTTTCACAGTGTCGATAATCTTGATAACCATTTGGTATTGTTTATATTTATTCAAAGTGAAGAAAGACTCTTTATGACTGCCATTGATTAAAAATATTAAGGGCTGCAAGTCACACGCCTGCACACGTGGCTATTGACCGCGAACCTTGAGCTTTAATGACGAATGTGTTTGGTTCCAGGAATGCGCACTATCGGTGTCATCACCAAACTGGATCTCATGGACGAAGGTACGGACGCGCGGGACATCTTGGAGAACAAGCTGCTGCCACTGCGGCGCGGCTACATCGGGGTGGTTAATCGCTCGCAGAAGGATATCGATGGTCGCAAGGACATCAATGCTGCTATGAACGCCGAGCGCAAGTTCTTCCTCAGGTAATTTGCTCAATATCACATCATAACATGGATCTAGACTACTGCGCAGTGAGTCTTCCTAGTGAAGCCCCTCCGCTATCCAGGCTTCCCTTGGGTGAATAGAGCCCACAAGATCCGACACATTTGATGGTATAATACCGGTATAATAATATATCATAATTTTAGAATTTGTTATCAATTCATGAAGCTATTGTACACAACTCATCCACTGTTATTATGTGTGTCTGTGCAGCCATCCATCTTATCGACATCTGGCGGAGCGACTGGGCACGCCGTACCTGCAGCGCGTGCTCAACCAGCAACTCACCAACCACATCCGTGACACTCTGCCCGGTCTGCGTGACAAGTTGCAGAAGCAGCTGCTCAACCTGGAGAAGGACGTAGAGCAGTACAAGTTCTTCAAGCCCAATGACCCCACCATCAAAACCAAGGCCATGCTACAGTAAGCACAGCGAATTGTCACTTGGATTTTTACATCTGCCAAATGTTAAGGCAGTCTCTGAAAATCTATAGAAAAAAAACATTAAATACGTACTTCCTTAGTGCGAAGCCTTCGGTTAATTATTTTATGAATTGACTATTCCTTGTTTACTAATTTCTGACATTTTCCACTGGAACAGCAAGAGATCTTTAAAATATTATATTATAAAATTATAGATGAATTATTTGGGATTGGTATACTGAGAACTGATGAATGTGTGTGCTTCAGAATGATCCAGCAGCTCCAGTCAGACTTCGAGCGTACTATAGAAGGCTCCGGCTCCGCCCTCATCAACACCAACGAGCTGTCCGGAGGTGCCAAGATCAACCGCCTCTTCCACGAGCGCTTCCCTTTCGAGATTGTCAAGATGGAGTTCGACGAGAAGGAATTACGCAGGGAGATTGCATTCGCTATCCGCAACATCCACGGTGTCAGGGTATGTGATGTAGTTCACACCTCCAATGCTGAGAATCTCCCACAGTTGTTTAATTTAAAATAATCTTAACTAATGGAGCGAAGAGCGATGTGTAATGAGAGGTGTATTTCAGGTGGGCCTGTTCACTCCTGATCTGGCATTCGAGGCCATAGTGAAAAAGCAAATCAGTCGTCTGAAGGAACCGTCGCTGAAGTGCGTGGACCTCGTGGTGCAGGAGCTCTCCAATGTCGTGCGTCTCTGCACCGACAGGGTGAGTACATCACGATAAGCCCCATTCCAAATACTGAATACCCATATTCAATGTCAAACAATTATCCGACTCACTCGTCAGCACTTTTTGTATAGTAAATATAACATAATAAATATTAAATATTTTGATACATCTTGTTTTTCAAATACAAAACAATAAACAAAATTCAATGTAATTATATTGTAACCACAAACTAAGTATTGTTCATTATCATATAAACGTTGTTTCCAGATGAGTCGCTACCCGCGGCTGCGCGAGGAGACGGAGCGCATTATCACGGGCCATGTGCGGCAGCGTGAGCAGATGTGCAAGGAGCAGCTCATTCTGCTCATCGACTGCGAGCTGGCCTATATGAATACGAATCACGAGGACTTCATCGGCTTTGCCAAGTGAGTGTCCAGCCTACCTGCTCCTCCGCCCCCTCACCGCCCATGATACGCTCTAGTCGCTTAGGGGAACTGATCCGCGGGTTTAACTGATGAAACCTTTTTTCAAGAAAATCCTAGCACAGGTCTACTATCCTAACTCTTAAGGTTTCAAACCATTTCCAATTACGTGAACCATAAAAAAATCCTCATTATGATAATTTTAGCAATCGTGAAACACGCGATAATCCAAATCTCATCTGATAAAATTTTGAGGAATTTTTCCATTTTATGTGTGAACTGCTGAAAAATAATTAGTCCATAATCCAATTTCATTAAATTGTGAGAGCATATATCCGCCGATGGCTTGCGATGAGTGCACGCAAGTTGTAAAAACTTTCTCATCATTTGGTAAATTTTTCAAATGCAGTACTCGATAATAATTTCTAAAAAAATGACTAATCCTTGAGTTTTGGACGTCTTGAAATTGCTCTTGTGTTGAATAATAACTTTAATATAAATCAGATAATGTTGACTATGCAACATCTCGACGACCGGGCAGCTCCACTCCAATCGTAGACCTTTGCTATGATTTTCAATCATATATACGTACAGTAGACCTCGCTCTTTCCTCCTAACCGGTCCTATCTATAAATCTAACTAAATGGCCATTTGTTTTAAATGCTGTGTAGTTATATAACCCTTAATGACAATCCAACTTAATAGCTATATAACCTCAAAACTATCTAACTAAACAGCCTGCTAACTTCCTTACTAGCAAGCTAACCGAGTGGCCGTGGAGATGTTTACTGATTATTGTTGTATTTATGATAAATTGCTTAAAATACATTTTGTTCCTCTTATTGAATATTAACGCAATTCATATTTGGATTATCCAAGTGTTAATTTTTTGAATAATAAATGAAATATATTCAGCGAGACTTTTGACCATTCCTTGATTCGAGTGATGGGCTTTGCCAACAGGCTGCAATCCGCAGCGGCTCTGGCCGATTTTAGGCTCTAGATATAGGTGCTCTTACCCGGCACAGGGTCCCGGATTTAAATTTGGCTAGCGCAATAATTTTTTTTCAACTTTGTTGCGAGTATCCAGGTTCAAAGTGCATGGAAAAGTTCACTTTGAATTTAAAAAAGTAATCATCCTCTTTGAATTCATTCTACTTGACGATGTCAACAAAGTCTGTCGGTGAAACTGGTCCCTTCAAAAATAAATGTTCACAATGTATCACGTTGTATCTTTTATTTATTGTTGAAATATTAGCACTTTCTAACAAAAATATTTAACATTTCAACACGTGGCAGTAATTCTGTAAATGCGCGAGTATGGTCTACTGTGCGCACGTCTGGGCGGGAATCAAACCTCTAACAGTATGTGGCACGCAGTGTAAACATTTGCACATTGACCCCCAGAATCTAACTTAAGCCGCATGGACTGGACACGCCGACTTATGACAGCAATACTTGAGGCAGCTGACTCGAGGAGACCTGGAGAAATTCTTGGCGTGTCGTATTTACTTATTGCAACAGCAGAACAATTTCAGTTCTGTGATTACAGATGAGTGCCCGTTCAGACTCGGCTGGGACATCACACTCCGAAAAATCGTCAGAAATTATTATTTGTATGGTTTATGTAAAGCTATATTCGAGGACAAGACATTATCTCGCTGCACACCAAACGAAATAATAAATACAGATGATTTGTGCCGCTATTGTGTGGCCTACTAGTTGCCAAAAAACTGATTCTGCATTTCTTCATTGCACATCAAATGGAAGAATAAGTACAAATGTTATCGAGAGGCTATCTCGTGCTGTTGAAAATGATGGCGGTGTGTTTATATACCGATGTATGTTGTTTTAGTGCAATGCAACAACAACAACCACCAAAACAGAAGCGGTCCTCGCGTGAAATCGGCAGCAGCTTCTTCCAAACCTGGAAGGCTGAGTACTAAGCACTATATTATTACTCGGGAGTTTGGTTCTGTCAATCCTCAGATTCCTCGCCACCTTGAGAGTGTCGACGCTTTTGTTGTTTGTCTGCGTGTCGGGCAGTACATGTGTCTCGCTGTTGCCGGTCGCTCAAAAGCAGCGTCGGCAGTGTTGACGTACTCCATATGCCTTGTATTTTATTTTTGTACAGTGGAACCTCGATGTTCATATGTGTTACTTTGTAAATTATTTCTTGGAAAAGTTCAATTAGTAAAAGTACTCGATTCACAGACACTGTGGTGTATTTTTCTTCCTCAATGTCCCGATGTTTTGATTCCAGTACCGGGGTCATCTTTATGAACCTAGCACCGGGATCAAAACGTCACGACATCAAATAACAAAAAATACGGCATAACACTCATGAACCGAGTATTTGTAATAATAAAGGTTTAAATACAAAAAAACACATTTAATGTGACAATGTCTAAAAGATTAATAATATATTTTCAAGTAAATCTCAACCCAAACACATAAATTTATTACATTATAAATAACTATCGATGGTCAATCAATGCTTGCATCTTGAAATAATCATCTGAAAAGATCTCAAGCGTGATCATCATATTTTAATATCTCAATTTAACTTATAAAGAAGTTAAAAAAATGTCAGGATCAATTTTCTCCACTGGATCCTCGTATGCTTGTCGACAGTCACAGTCATTCCCTCGCGAGATACATACCCAAATTGTATTGTATTGTTTAGTAACAGTTTTACTCCAGTATTAGCGTGCTAAATTTACTTTATCAACAAATCGGCATGTTTAAAATGAAGTATTACTATTGTTGTCGAAGTTACAGTGAGTTGCACATGACTCTGCGTGTCCAGGGAGGCGTGTGCTCGCGGAAGGATGCATGTGCCGAGTGGAAGAGTAATCTCCCCAGCGCACCGAGGAGCTTTCCGTGTTACCTGTCTTGTATAAGTCTATTTTATGTTTGATATGTATTTATAGAGAGATTGCTTCCTCTTGGAGAGCCTCGAAGAAACCAGACGACTCTCAGTATGTCTAATTGTCTTACTTTCACAAATAATCTCAGAAATATATACCAGGTGCCGCGGGGTACGCCGGCGCTCCCGTTTGCCGGACAACCCGCACCACTCGCGGCCCGGCAACCCCTCCCACTCCCCTCGGGCCGGCCCCCTTAGCGTGGCTCGCACCTCCGCCAGGACAGACCTCTCGTGGCTGGTGGAATAACATGTTTCTTTTAATGCCAAACAAATTGTTCAAATTGGTAGTAATTAGAAAATATTTATGCAATGGAAACGTCAAATTAAATATAAAACAATAAACCGCGTAGCAATCCAATGATCAGCGTGCTTGCTTGCCAACCATGGAGTCCTGGCCCGAAATCTGGGCTTAGCGATAAGTATAAGATTCTGTCGTTCAAAGGGAAGGAAAAAGTGAATAAATTCTCTTATAGAGGTATTTCGATTTCCCTGAATACAAGTTAGACTTTGCCGCAATTGTCTCCTGATATCATTGAAGCGCTCGTCTACCAGAGATTTTTAAAACTTCAAGTATCAGATGCGAAATTTTGGCGGAGAAGTGTGAATATATTGATTGAAGGGTTGTGGCAAGTTTCCATTCAAACTACAGCATCAGAATTTTTCAGCATTCAGCTTGCGTCATCGGGCGGCTATTTTTATTCTATGGCAATTTTGTTAAGTGGTTTCAGCCCATTAAAGAACACGTGTGTCCTATGAAGAGTTAAAAAGACTTCGCTGCTTACGCTGAGGCCTGCCACGTTCCTGATTCGGTTTGCAAATTTCTCGCGAGTTACGCTAAGAGGGGCATTGCCAGCCGCACCAAAGCTGACTAACCTCCGACTGATTGAAAACCATCGCGAAAACCACTTGAGATTGAACCCGAGAAGCTTAAGAGACTACAAAAGCGACAGCTTTCTTTGCACCGCCCGCTCGGGGCTCTCTCGGTGGCCGCACAGCGTGTACCCCGCGGCACGTTGTGCCACACACCCGTATCGATTGAGTTTTGTCCCGCTTGGCTACTTGGCTACTTGCGTGTTTAGAGCCGTGCGTGCACGCGACCCCACCCCACTCACCTCGGGCATGTTGCAGCGCGCAGAACCAGTCGGAGAACGCCGCCAAGTCGCACACACGCGGCGCCCTCGGCAACCAGGTCATCCGCAAGGGCTTCATGTGCATCCACAACCTCGGGATCATGAAAGGTGATATTCATACTGTTCAAGTAGCAAACTGAGACCATCATTGTTCATTTTCATATTAATTTAATACCACGTGTTTCTAATATAATGTCACATATTTCATTTCCATCAACCGATTCCGGTTACTTTTTTTTTATCTCTCAACAATGTTGTGTAATTCTTGTTGAAAATGTTGAAACGCGCAGAATTTTTTAATCATAGATACAAAGACAATTTTGCCACTTCCGATAAACGTGATTTGATTGCCAATATTTTATGTGCATTTATTCGCATTATTTTCTCACAATTCAAATGCACTCCAGTGGCGTGCGCTCTATGCACGCAGAAAGCAGTGAACTACCTTTAATTAAGAGTTTTGTATATTTTTTAAAGTTTGATGCACTATTCAGTTTTGAATTTAAGTTTTTTTTAATGATTTTAAAACATCTATTCTGCTTGTATCGATCGCACGCCACTGGCTAGATTTTTCAACTGTGATTTATTTATTACTGTATTCTTTATTTATTTGTTTATATTTTAATCGTAATTTGGTCTATCTCAGTCCTTCCAGTAAAGTTTGGTCAAAAACACGTTGAAAATATATACACATATATTTGTGAATTGAAATGAACTGTCTTTACTAACAAAAAAATTATCGTTTTATAGCTAGTAAATGAATTATATTACTGAGATAAAAATTATACAAATGTTTTAATAAAATGTTGACATAATTAAATAAATTTTTCAACAAGATATGGATTCAATATACTGAATTTTTTTTTAACCTATACTGTTGTTTGTAATATATTCTTGTATGAGGAAAGATGATGGCCAGTGTGAAGGCGGAGTGCCTTGAAATGCGTGGAGTTCTGTGTAATACGTGCGCGGTTGCCCCCAGGAGGCTCCCGCGACTACTGGTTTGTGCTGACCTCGGAGAGCATCTCCTGGTTCAAGGACGAAGAGGAGCGCGACAAGAAGTACATGCTGCCCCTGGACGGCCTCAAGCTGCGCGACATCGAGCAGAGCTTCATGAGCCGCCGCCACATGTTTTCCCTCTTCAACCCTGAGGGGCGCAACGTCTACAAGGTACCCCGTCTATCAATAGTCAACTTCCTGAGGCTTTTTTATATACGCCTCAAGGTCGATCCATCGACCCATCTGATCTTTCAATTCTGTTATAATTATAAACTGTCTGCACTTTAACTTGGTTCATAATTCAGACGTGTATTCTAACACCGAGTGCTTTGCAGGACTTCAAGCAGTTGGAGTTGTCGTGTGAAAATCAGGACGACGTGGATTCGTGGAAGGCTTCATTCCTCCGCGCCGGAGTCTACCCTGAGAAGTCCACCGAGTCTTCCAACGGGGACGAGGTAACACACCCTCCCTACCATTATCCCCTTCACCCGTTCAAACTTCGGCAGATGCTCCTTTTGTGGCTGAATTCACAGCAGATGACAAAATTATTAAATTATTATTTAACCAATTTAATACCAGTATAGGGTACACTTTTCTCTTGTGCCTTTTTGCTGATAAGCTTTACGAGTAGCTTTGTTACTGATTTATACACCAAAACCAAATGATCATAGGGTGAGTGAGAACTCTTTCTCCCTATTGGGGCATCACCAATATCTGTACCGTACGTCTTAATTCAATGTGGAAATATTAATGAAATTCACTTGGGAACTATCAAAGGGAAACTCCGGAATCTTTCTGGTTACTATTTCACCAGAAAAATTATATTTTGACAACCAATATTATATACATATAAAATGCATTAGATTTTTCGTTGATGAGGGTAAATTCGAAGTTTTGTTAAGTTATTATTGTTATTCTTCACTTGGCTTGTATTTACAGTGAAAAGTGGAACACTTTTGATAAACAGTTTGTTTTTAGATAAACAGTAAACATGTGAAAATAATTTTTTTTATTCAAAAACATGTAGGATGGGTCATAATCCAGAACTATTGAATATTCAAATTGAAAATATTAAATGTGGACAGAAAATTCAGATCTTATGAATAATCAATAGTTATCTGTGAAAAGGGCGCTAGTCAAAGAGAGTGAGCGATACGTCGGCTCAGTGGGCGCCTCGCGCGGCCGGCTCCCCGTCGCCGGCCGCGCGTCGCTTCACTTGACCTCACAGAGTGTCTCTGTCCCCATGTCCCGCGACGCCGTCCCCGGAGCAGTTTCCGTTTTCCTTTTCGGCCCCGGCGAAGAAGGTTGGTAGGTTTCCGCCGGACCTCCACCAGATTTGGCCTCCAATAACCACTTAACACCGGCCGGTTTCTTCTTTTTCATTTATTACAGATTGGTTTTGTGAGTGACACGCTGACGCTTTTGAACTAACATGCTAATATGCATATTTAAAGACGATATTCGTAGTTGCCGACCACTTTACAGCAGTCTGCTTCTCCTGTGAGGTATATTCCCATGTTTTGGCTGTAATTTGTGGACTTGTTTTCTTGGATGCCGAGCCGCATCAGCTTACGGTTATTTGTTCAATGTTTCGGCTATTTATTGAACCATTTTCGAGGTTTAATAAAACATGCATACTGACTGAGGCGTGCTGGTTAGATTTATTAGATTTATTATTTATTTACTGGTTAGAGTTATTTAAAATTAATTTTTCATTCCTTGAAGATGGTTAGTAGCCTATCCGAAACATGTGAAAAGTAATCACAACTCGGAAGGAGCTCAGCATCCAAGTAAATAAGCTTTACTTACAAGAAATCAATAAACTCCTTTTCAATAACAGTAACTTTCATTTTTTGATGTAAATATACATACATGACTCATTCGAAAGACTCGCCCCGTATCTTAATTGCTAATTCATCCGGATTTATTAAATACATAATAATAATCATCAGTAAAAAATAATTTAAAGCTTTTAAATTTGCAAAAGAGTATTTTAGGGCAAGCGATGTTCCTTTGCTTGTAAAAAAAAATCAAATTATGTTCGTTAAGTACAATGTATTATCGCTCGAATGGACCGCTAGCCACCGGGCCTGCAAAAGACGGTAAAAATTCAATTGTGATGTCCATGTTCAGGTGGTGTTGTCTCCGTTCATTTGTCACTTGCTGAGTTACAGTTCCTCGGTGTCTGCCGCCTTACATTATGCTTTCTTCATTAATAATTGCCATTTCACTGTATTGCCGCGCACCGGTCGGCGACTTGTAATAAACTTCCGAGTCGTCTCCCGGTGCGCGTCTATAAAATATATCCGATCGGACTCATCGCAGTGTATGTAATATGTGTATTATGTCTAATGTATGTTTATTTGTTTCTTTTTATAACCACCACCTTCTCGCTCTATTCTGAAATCTCCCCAGAGCGAAGGATACGAGGTTTGTTTATACAAATGCATTGACTCCCCAGTCTCCTCTCTGATGATGCCCAGACCCGAGAGAATATTCAATAAATCTGCACTCCCTGCTGTTCAAACCCCTCTATTTAATCCACTAGAAATTGTTGATATGTTTGTCAGGTTTTGGCGGCCACTGTTAACGGAATTGATCTCTTGGGTGTAATGCCGTGTCAACTTTTGATTAGTGATTTGACATATCGGCAATTCGACGGTTTTGTCATCAGTTGGGTTTGTCACAATTCTGCCAAAAGAAATGATTACTTGAAATCGAGGTTAGGTTAAGTGTAGGTTAGGTTATTTGGCGAGCCGTAAATGTGTTGGAATTTTTACTCACTGCGTTTTGTATATTATATCGATACTATAAATAAATCAGATTCTTACAAAATAATTCTTCCATCATTTGGACCTCAACGTCTTAGGCTTAGTCGTAAAAAATGTAAATAGCCTAATGTCTAAATAATTCATGCGTTTATAAACAAATGCGACATATCAGAGCGGAGATTTGGAAGTCAAATTTAAGAATGTATCCACAGCATCTTCTGCACCCGTCTTTACCTTCTATTTATTATTTGGACAGCCCTGCGTATCAAGGACACTCGCAATGTTTCACATTTCCAGGCGAGCCTTTATGGTTCGGTATTTACTTCTTCCGTTTCCCGAGTCTTCATCGAGGAACTATTACTCGCACAAATGAAAACTATTTATACCTGCCTTTTTTATTATATAAATCTAACATGGAACCGCTCTGGAAAGACTCTCCCACTCTTTGTTTATTGCAAAGCTGCAGCTTACGTCAAGCTATTGGAGCTTGCAGTCAATGGGTGTGGCACCAAGCTACGGGTCCCGATCTCGATGAGCGTGCTAAGTTCACTGCTACGTCGTCATATTACACTAAATATAAATCAGAAAGCCAAGTATACAGTGTGCTTTATAAAATCCTTCTCCACAACGGTCTTATCTTCTCTACACCTGTTGACGCGTCCAACTCTGTTTTAAAAAACCAGCAAGTTGTTGACCAGGGACTGGTGCGTTAAAACACGCCGAGTTCACGGTCTCGCAACCGTCGGAGTAAATTTCAAATTGTTGTTTTGTGAGGCTCACCTGTATTTGGGAAAACATGCACCCGTCTTGTATACGCAAGGATGTCGATTCCACTGTAATTTATTACAAGTATACATTATATAAATATATATATATATATTATTAGTTATATATTTATTCTTTCATATTTTTAGCCTTTGTATGATTTCTGTCCAGTTTTAAAGGCTTGCCAGCATGCTCTCCCCAGGCAATGCCTAGTGTGTTGATTCGGTACTCGTATCATTTTCAATTTTGGGATATTAGTTTGGTTTTTTTTTTCCTCTCGAACAGCTTGCAAACCTTACTTTGTCCTCACACTGTTAGCGTCGCCCGACACGAGTGCGGCGAGATGTCTAAGGCCTCTAAGTATAGTTTATATTTTGGCATTAGAGCTAATTTGTTTGTTTTTTTTTTATCTTAAATCTTACACTCTCGCCATCACGCAACTAGCGCGTGTTGCCGGTGACGCTCAAATGGTAGTTTTTTTTTTTTTTTTTTTTACCGTTATTTATCTAACCTTACGTTGTGTTATCGTTGTGCATAGTTACCAACACTTAGCGAGTGTACATCGCCGGCATCAGGATAATATGCCACGTGACATTTGATTGTATTTGTTTTAGTACTAATTTGGTTGTTTGTTTTTTTTTTTTTTTTTTTTTTTTACCCATTACTTGAACTTTATAACATGTAACACAAACAAAACTGCACATTAACCCGCTACTAAAAAATCATTACTATTGAATAATGCAGTTTCACGAATCTTACACGCAACTCCAATCAATATTACCTAAATGACATTCTACACGCCACATATTCAACACTGAATCACGCACTTTGGATATTATTTTTCTTTTTGTAAATATGGTTTCATTTTTTCCTCTCGCTTTATCGAACCCTCGGAGCAGAACTGTCGAGCAAGGTCTGCAACTTCTAAAAGTGGAAAACTGTACACTTTGTTATGTTTTTCAGAACAGAAATGAATTCTTTGCTTTTTTTTTTTTCTTCCTAAAGCAGTCCGCTTGAGAAAATACAGATTTATATTATATAAGTGTTACCTCGTAAATTCAGAAAGTATATATATGATTTAAGTTACGACAGTCATGCCCTAGGGATGCGGTAAAGCCATAACAATTAGGGAAAAAAAATTGTCATCAGAATATAGTAGTACTAGTCAATATATTCTCTTCCCGTTTGGAGTGTTGTGACTTTTCCATATGTAGAATAGCTGCTAGCGTTTCCACCCCAGGAAGTTGACTGATGGAATCTTATTTTTCCTCGGGTCGCCAGCAGGGCCACGACAGCGAGTCCACGTCCAGCATGGACCCGCAGCTGGAGAGGCAGGTGGAGACCATCAGGAACCTGGTGGACTCGTACATGCGCATCGTCACCAAGACCACTCGGGATCTGGTACCCAAGACCATCATGATGCTCATCATCAACAACGCTAAGGACTTCATAAATGGGGAGCTCCTGGCGCACCTGTACGCCTCCGGGGATCAGGTACTTCTAAAAGCATCACTCAGGATGCAGATTAATTTAATCATAAAGAAATTCATATATTAGAAGCCACGGAAGTCTAGGCAATGTTATATTTGTTGTAAAAGGACTGGTGCTTTTACACAATTGTAAACTTGGACTGTACCGAGTATCAATTTTAACTGCATCGCAGATTCCTGTATTCGGGACAGAAGTTTTACATCGGTAAAGTACATTGCCAGATAGATCTATAGAGTGTTTAGTGAGAATGTAACTTGCTATAAAACCATGTTTTGATATCAATTGTGTAGACAGAATCGTTAACAGCCATTTGCCTCTGCCTCCAGTCCCAGATGATGGAGGAGAGCCCCGAAGAGGCCATCAAGCGGGAGGAGATGCTGCGCATGTACCACACTTGCAAGGAGTCGCTCAGCATCATCGGCGACGTGTCCATGGCCACGGTGACCACGCCCATGCCTCCCCCTGTCAAGAACGACTGGCTGGCCGGCGCCGGTGGTGGTGGCGGCGGCGAAAGCGCGCGGCTCTCCCCCCCTAGCCCCGGGGGACCACGACGCGGGCAGCCCCCCTCACATCAAGGTGACATGACAGATGCATTCGACGGGCAGATTTTGAATGTCATGTATGAATTAATGAATGAATGTACGGCTTGAGTTTCAATATCAGCGCATAACGCAGTTATCGCTCGATATGCTATAAGTGTTTTGGAGAGAGAGGCTATGGAATATGTATGGATAAATTAAATTTTTCTTGGGCAGGCTCAGTGGGTAGCATGGGCAGTGGCAGCTCACGCGGCGCTCCTCCCCCGCCCGCCTCCGGCCGGCCCGCCCCACCCCTGCCATCGCGCCCCGGCGGTGGCGCTCCGCCCCTGCCCGGCGGCCGCCCCCAGCCCCTGCCTGCTCCCCTCATTCCCACGTAAGTACCACACACTGCACACGTGTCATATTATGAGAAACGTGCTGCTAGTTCTGTAGCCCCGCCGTGCCTGCACATAGGGAGATATCGAAGACAACTCGAATGAGGAATTTTTTTCAATTTTAATCCTGAAAGATAAAAGCAGCTGACTGCGGGGCTACAGATCCACGGGGTGCTGCTAAAATGGACGGGTCTTCAACGCACAATATTTATCAACATATTAATAATGCGCTAGCATAACTATGAATTTAATGTTTGTTGTCATACAAAGGTGGCAGTCACTTTTGAAAGCATAGCTTCATGTAAAGTAAAACAAGCTCAGAACTGCGCTAGCCTTCTTGATCCGTTGAACTGAAGAACCCACATTTATAGTGTAACTCCACATAAAGCTACACCGATTGATTGTTTTCGTCACCAACGAGAGTGTCTTCAGCAATCGAGCATTTCACTTTTTTTATTACTCGCCCACGTGTGCATTCTACTTCTGTCAGCTGTATAAACAACACGGAATGTACATACCTTGCTTGTTGCACTGAATGATGCGCCGTGCGTTGGAGACAGCCGTGCGGTGGCGACTCAAAGTGAATCGGTGATGGCTCTTTAGTAAATCTACTCTACCTGTCACGAGTCAAAGGTTCATAACGATAATTTGATAATGTACAGTTTCTTGGTGTAAAATGCCAGGTTACGTCTCACTCCTTAATTTTAATGACATCAGTTACAGTTTGACTGCGCCTCGGCAAAAATTGATGACGTTGCAGTCGTTTGACCTGGCATTTACACGCACCTGTACTGTGTTTTTTTGTGTGTGTGGTTGACGCGGTGGAACTTCATATTAGAGTGTCTCGGGCAGGTTTGTCTTTTATTATTTACACTTATATTTTATTTATTTGTTCTGCGTACAATCTAACACCTCTTTATGGAATACATAACACTTCCTATGTAAACTGTATCTTCTGTGTGTTCATCAAGCGTCGCATGCACGGAATATGGTAAAGCATGTCTTGGAAGCTCACTAACCCAATCTATGCCGCTCAATGACCTTCTGTATTCTCATTATTAATCAATATCTCTCGGAGTAACTTTTCAATACATATCGCCGAGTCAATAAGTGATTTTATTTTCGCATCGTGCATCCTACATACGGAATGTTCTGATGCATTTTGACAAACTGTGCTCGTTAATTTAGTTTGGCTTACTTTCCTCCAAAGTTTAACCGGACGCAATATTAAAATGCTCAGCTGCATCCTCAATAAGCCACAACATACTTCAATCTGCATTGAACAGTGCCCGCGTTACAAAAAACATTTGTTCTTGTATAATTATAGTAGTAACTTTTTAAGTTGAGTAAAATTTCTTGTCCTTGAAATATCAGACAACATCTTGCAAAGTTGCTGCAATAATTGCATCGGAGTAGATGATTTCTAGTAGCAGGGAACAGTGTCGGAGAGCAGTAGGGGAACCTTGTCATAATGAGGTCGCGATGCGTATTTCTATATTATTTTGAGTTGTATTCGTCCACGCGGTAAGCTCTTCTTGTCTCTATGAAATTCCACTCATCGTCTCCGCTGGTTGTTATAAATATATGCGAGCAAGTGTTGCATCCTCGCTTTAAATCTGATGCCTTAGCTCTGTCTCTAGTTAACTTCTAGAGATGAGCACCGAGACGCAGGACGTAGCACACTTCTTGAAAGCATTTGCTAGTCAAATTTTGAGTTCTAATAATTTTTATGATGCGGTTTACTGTTCTTTTCACCTCAATAAAGTTGTATTTAGCTTCAGCTACAGATACACGTTTTAGGTTCTTTCACTCAATCATCTGGTCCATATCAAATAGATAACTAAGCTATTGATCATCCGAAGAAGCTCTCGAAAAGCCAATGCTTACGAAGTTGATTTTAAAATGTGATGGAGATGTCAAAGACAGTGTAACCTTCTAATGTATTCTTAACGAGAGGCGAAGAGAACAGTCTTATCAATTAGATTTCGGTCCAGGATCTAGAGAGGTTCTGCAAGAAGTTTGCTACGTTTAGAATTACTGTGTCGAGCGGGCCGGGTTCGACTCCCGGCCGAGGCTGCACGCAGATGCATCGTGTGGGGCTGATTACTGATTGGCTTGTCGTGTCTTTTTCAGGCGGCGTTAAGCGACGTACCCTCCCAAGACTAACACGTTTTATTTAGTATGTGATTAACCAACCGGTCATACCTTACCGCACCTGTGTGATGGAAGATGATGCGTACATATTGGTTTCTGTGTTTCTCTAGTGTACTCCCCGGGGTACCTGCAAGTGTGGCAAACGCTTCGATACAATGTAACCGTATTGATTATGATAATGGAATGTAATCCTTGCCAGCTTGGTTTTGTATATGTTATTTTTTACTCCATGGCCTACTACCGAATGCTTTCACGTTCAAATCATATTTATATATATATATATATTGAAATATTCTTGTTTTACACGCAGAACAATCTTCTCATGTGTATAAAGCGGTGTGTCGAGTGGCGTGTGCTACTCCGAATGGGTGTAAAGTTTATATTTAATCTGTTATTGTATTTTGTTATGATATTTCAAAGTTTATTATATGTATCAATTAAAAGGTGTATCGTATATAAGTATCGTGCCGCCCTCTCTAGCCAAAAGATTGCACCGGAAATGTCTTCCATTTTATATATATAACACACGGCGCACTACCCAGAGACCAAAAATGCATATCAGATATTATAAAAAGCCACGCGGCGTGTGACCCATTCCAGGTTTCATCCTCTATGTGTAGATGAGGACTTTTTAGCTGTTTGATCTTGGAGCTTGTAGAAAAGCCACTTTCGGTGAGGCCTTCGCGGCAGTTGGATTCGACAACTCATAGGTGTGTAACACGTCGTTTTGGCAGCATAGAAGCTGATTAAATTAATTAGACAGATGAAAATTTATTGAATAAAATCACTGAATCTCAGCGTTTTTATATTTATTTGGTCAGGAACGATTCGAACCGTGGAGTTGCAAATCCAACTCTGGGTATTCGTTATAAAAATAAATACAAAGAGAAATCTTTTGAATTTTTGGATTTTGCGATTCGACAGCTCACTGCTTCTGAAGTAGAGATTGCACTAAGCTTCACGTGGAGGTTGTGCTGCCAGCGGTGGCCCGGGGTGGTGTGCGTAGTCACATAGACGTGTATCTTGCATGCTAGAGTTCGAATCTTCCATTGTGGTTTCTGCAATATGCCTCAGAGTAGCCGCCCCATCTAGGGGCGCCCGTAGGCTAGCTTTAGCTCGTCCAATGTCACATAGTTAATCACGGAGCCCTGCTTACAGCCAGTGTGTGTAGCTCTGTTTAGACGGGGACTAAATTGGACTTTTGGGAATACCTACGCTCTTATTGTTCTAGAATAAATTAAATATGGCAGCAATGGAGACATATAGGTAGGTGGGTAGCCTAACAACTTACATAAAGTGTGCCTGCACCCTGTATAGAGGCTGCGCCCATGAAGTTATATTTTTAATCTAGAATGAGTTAGACTAGGCTCGCCTTGCCCCAAATCAAAATATACACGCGGGAATTGCCATTTTGAAAGTACTCCAAACTTGTAATTATTGTAAGGTTTACCCGAGGCCTTGCCGTTTCCGGTCGACGCCTATGCCCGTGTCCTCTTCGACTTGGCAATCTGGGGACATTATCGTGTGACCTTTTGGTTCCTTAGGGTGGTACCAATATGAATTTACAGTATAATATTTATGTAATCAAAAGTATAATATATGTATATTTGTCTATTGTATAATATATACTTAACCTGCACATATAGACAGTCAATGTATCTGTGTACATGTTCGTGTAATACGCCCGTGTAAGTCCGTATGGGTATGTGAATATATCAACACGTGACAGATCCCGGATGAAAACGTAACACTCCAATATGAAGTTCCAAAGCTCCACACTACATCATCGACTTCATTTTCCCTGTAAATCTAACACATGTGTGTTTATATTATACATATATTTAAATTGTCGACATTGAAATCGGTGTCTATGGGAGATCGATGCGTGTTTGGTTTCATGTTTGGTTATCGGTGCAGTGTTTGGCTGTCAATAAATCTTATACATTTCAGTAAAATAACTACTCCAGATTAAAAATTATTTTTATTTTGATCCACGCCAGTCTTTTGCAAAATTTCTGCAAAATATTAAAAAGATTTTATAAAATCATGAAGAATTGAAAATTGTATGAAGTAGCGAGTCAAATATAATGAGTTCATCCTTTAATTAGCGATTCTCTCGTTTTATTGAATTTGCATTGTCAACAGCTAGAATCTCTTAACTTAAAATGAATACAGACAGCCAAACAGCTCTTGAAGCCTCGATCACAGTGGCTTCGCTCGGAACCGGAGAACTTTGACTAATCAGCTTGTGGTCGGTTGAACAAGGCGTCCTGGCGGCGCGAGCGCAGCCGGTGCGGCCGCGGGCATGATAGGCCAGCTGCCCCCGCACATGCGACAGCAGGTCAACCAAGCCGTGGGCCAGGCTGTCACCAACGTTGCCCTGAACGAGCTCGGCAACGCCTTCGCACGCTTCAAGTAAACCCGACAAACCTCTCCTCATCCCGCACTCTGCAGTTCAGTCAGTGTGATCATTTCCAAACCTACTAAAAACTATGATCTTTCACGTGGAAAGCTGTACCTTTGGCTTGTAAGGTTTGTTATCTAATCAAATAATTTTTCTGGTATCGTTTTACCATTTACACAGGAAAAGTTTGTACGATAACACACTTATTGCCATCTAGTTATTATTTTTTTTTATTTATATGTAGTAGCAGCATCTAAAGCTGCTCCGTGTGAAAGATCGCTTGACTTTAGGATTGTTTGAAGATTACTGATTTTTTCCTGAACTATCGTTTAAATACTTCCTACCCTAACTTAACCATCGGTTATGTGTTCTGCCAGATTATTGGCTGGCCTTATTGACAAAGCTCATTAATAAATTGTTAAAATAATTTGTGAGTGTGAATTTTCATGTTGAATTTTGTGCGGAACTAAAGTTAACTAGGCATTAACAAATCTTCGAAAAGGGTGCGCTAGGACCTGTAATTAAGTTTGCAGCAACACTCTCTTTAAAAGATTGTCTCTTCTACCCGCCCGTTCAGTTTTATTTTGAGTTCTTTAAATTACTTGCAACTTACCGTATTATGTGACGGGTAGCGGGTACTCTGGACCATCTTAACGAGACCGAGTGTGCGTGAATGGTATCTGCTGTGTCTAATCCCAATAACAGTGGTGGCGACATATTGCTTTTGTTAACCCCCGAGTGCCTGAAGTGCAGCGGCTTTCTTTGCCTGGGTCGGCTGTCTCATAGCTTGTATCGTTTTGCCAAAATTACGTTTTATTTACATTAAGTATTATACAGTTTGACTACATCATATCATAAAGAAACGGGACATGTCAAGGTTATCAACTGATAACTAACCTTGTTGCTACGTGTATAAATTAATATAGACATAGTGTATTACCTGTTATTGCTGCAGCTATCCACAGCACGACTTCCGGCAATTCACAAAACTATCAATACTGTACCAGTATCAGCGTGTAAATCGATTGATTTTTTTAAACAACTTATTGCATTATATATATATATATATATATATATTGCCTTCTTCTTAGTCGGGATAATTTTTGTGAGTTGCTACAGGCAAGAGTCGTGGGTGTCTGCGGCAATTTAGTATTTTTCAATTCTGATATTACTTTTTGGTCAGTGTATTTTTTAAAAAGTAAATTTAATTGTATGATTGTATTGTTGAAATTGTTTGCCTGTACGCATCGAGAATATTTGATTAAATTATAGTTGTATAATTGTAATGTTGGAAATGTTTAACTTGCAACCCTGCAATCCAAATAGATGAGCACGTGGTCAAAACTTAATATCCACACGTTTGCGATGAGGGGTGTGGGAAGATTGGAGCGTGTTTTGAATTCGACAGGGTTTTTTTTGTGACTGACTTAATTATTTAATAATAATTTTTACAATTTGTTTTTTTTAAGGACTTATCTGGTATTCAATGGAATTAATTATACATAGTTAAGGTTATTTTTTTAAATCAAATCATAAATTATATTTTAAAAAATATACGATCCACCTGAAATAGGAAATAACCAAATAAGTAATGTTGATGACTTATGATGAAATAACACCAGTGAAGTTTATCACGCTGAATTGTGCTACAGAGAGTATTTTTGTATTGTTGGAACGCTGTTACACTCGTGCCGTGTTACGTTTTCATCTGAAGGTTCTCGCTGGTGGATGTCGCTTCTGCTACGCTCACACCCAAGAGGCTATAGACCCTGTTCACATCACCGTTTGCTAGGCTTTGTGTCTTGCGTACCCTATTCCAAGCGACGCTTTAACACGCTAGCATGTTCCAGCGTCACATATCATACAATACTAGTCAAACTGGAATATGAAAATCAAATTCAAAAACATTGTTGATTTCTTATTTTAATATGAACTAAAGTTTTTTTTTAAAGGTTTCATTAGTAACTTAGCAGACGGTGTCTTCAACGTTTAATCAGGAGTACTAAAGTTCATTATCTTGAGGGCGAAATGACAAAAAAATTGGAGCCTTCACCAGTAAATGGCCTTGCTCAGTCCAGTGTGATTGACAGAATTTGTATTTTAATCTAATCATGTCAACTTGGAATAGGGTTGCTGCAGCAAATGTTGCTTTGATCCGTGAACACGAAACGCAATGTGTCATCGGTGGACGCACCGACATCATTCTCAAATAGCTCTTTCCTCGTTGCGTGTATAGAGTATCCTAATTTTAAATAGCTAGGGAATGTTGCCGGGTGAAATAAAATATGCGGGTATAATTTTCCGATATGGCCGCACGCTCAGACTTACCGCAACAAAATATATATTATTAAATGACCGCAAAAGAAATTATAATCCATATAAGAATGGCAGGTCGTAGGACTTTCCATTTGAAGAGCAAATGAAATAATAAGTTGATTCATAAGAATCGGGTTCGATTCCCGGTTAGGACAAAATGCATTTCTGCTTGGAAGTTGGCAATCTGTGAAGGCAGGCGGGAAGCCACGGGGTGCTGATATGATGTGCGGACGATTATACCCGGAATAGCTAGGGAGCGTGTAGGACATGTAGGCTAGACGAGATAATCACACTTGATGTATATTTGTTGTTGAAAAATTATAACTAAGGCTTCTCTGTGTGCGCTCTTCATTTCCAGTGTAAAGAATAATGATAATATATATTTTTTTGTAAAAGTTAGCTTATCACTGTAGGAAATATGCACAGCTTATATCTAGCGGAGGTTTTGTCACCGTTGTACGGTGCCATTGTAATAGTTCGTCTAAATATACTTACTCGACGTATATTTAGCTTACGCAACATATATTGCTTCAACGTGCGTCACCTGTACATGAATATGTACCAATTAATACAGCGTTACCTCGAGGCTCATTCCCAACTCGGCTCCGCTTACTCCAACTGACGAGGAGCCCCGGAGCCTGCTACTGAGTCACATCAATTTGAATTGGGGATCCTCGCAGTCCACGGACAGAGCCGAGGCGGGAGAAAGGCTTCTGTTGTAAAATACTATTACTTAGGGGTTCCAATGATGGTTTTCTTAATGTGTTAGATTTATAGGGCTTAGTAGGTCGGCCGAGATCTGTTTTACGAGAGTCAATTAATCGAATACTTCGGCAGGTCTGCCGTCGTTGCACCGGGAGCAACCCGCACTACGTGTATCTATAGTCACCGCGTTGGAGTCGCCAGCTTCATTTCCAGTGCTCATTCCATTAGGTGTTACATCATTTATGATAATAGAGATTAGCGAAGGACCTGATGGGAGTCCCTGTGGGTAACTGCATGTATCATAATTATTTTTAATGTAAATTTGCCTTAGTTTTTAATGTTATCTTCTTTGAAATGTAAAAATATACTTTAAATGGGATATTAGTACTATCGGCACTAACTTTGTCAATATTACGATGCTGATAAAAAATACTACGTTTAAGTTTCAACTGATACATATGTTACATTTCATGTATGATTAAGTATTTAATTTTTTTTACGGCTCGTTAGTCTTCTTGACTTGCCGGTTCAAAAAGAATGATATTCTAATGGGATGACCGCGAGGAGTGCTTTTCGGAGAAAGTAAATAAGACCATATTCAAGTCGGGATTGCTCCTTCCGATGCTCCGAGTTGGTCGATTTCCTTCAACAATAATTGTCCGACGGTCCGCACTTTGATACCTCTGCTGCGGCATCGTCGCTCTCCGCATGTCCAAATTATCGGCTACGCGTGTTCGGCGTGCAAAATACTATCAATATGCACCCAGACGATAATCACTAATTTCGGTTTTACATAATTGTATGTTGAAAAGAAATAATGCATAAGTTTGAATCATTTCTGTTGAAAACTGTGGCAACTCGACAAGTTTTATTGCATCATATGACTATCACGTAGAAAAACCGTCTACGATAGGATCACCTGGTTAGTTTTATCATTATGCATGGGTCGTCAAGAGTTGCCGTTTGATTAGTTCTCAATTAATGTTAGAGGATGGACATTCAACTTTATAGTCAGTAAAACTTGGCTCGTCGTAGCGAGAACGTCTCCCCGCGCCATATGTGTGAGTGTTCTGGCTCTTTAAGCACTAGACGTGGATCTCTTTGAGATGCAAGTCTGTCATGCTTCAGTGCGAGACGGCCAGGCCAGGCGCTCGCTGCTATGGTCGAGTGACTAGGACGGGGCGTGTGTTGTGACTGTAAGGTTCTTTGTTTGTCCCCAGATTTAAAAAACGGACTAATGGAGTCTAACTACGCTTTCCAAAAAATTGTTGATTGTTGTATAATAAATATTAAAAAAAATATTTTGCTTGTGAAGAAAATAACTAAATAATGTACAATAGTAGAGATATTTGTGTACTATTCCTTCTTGATTATAAATAAGTATTAAAGTAACAATTTAGGTGTAACCGCTGCGGCACTCCGGCGCCTGCGAACCAAAGCCATCTTGCGCAATTCTCTCCGAGACCTGGCAGAGAGTTCACCTTGTCAGCGCACTCTCTTTTTCAATTCAGCGCCGCAGGATGGTGCAGTTCTTTATTAATATTCGATGCCCCAAAATGGCACTGTTAAGCGTGTTCGCTTCTCGAATTCAACGTTACAAGGTGGCGGCGCAGTTTTCAAGCGTCGGAGGCGCCTCGACATTCCATGACCTTGTGGCGAGGCTGTGAATGGAGTGGATGAGTATACATATTGGTACGAGGAGTCGGAGCTGCGGCACGTGCGCTCCTCTCAGTGTGTTGGAATGTTAAGAGAGCATTATCAATAACATGTTTAGCATGTAGACTGTATTGCAAATATTATTGAAAAATACACAATTATAAATTATGAAATTGAAAATACATGTTTACTGGATGCGTTTTCATTTGCCGGAATCCCACTTCTCTCACAGTCCCACGGATTCAAGATTACAACACCTCTTCCTCCGCGAGTTAGTCACCACATAAAACTTATTTTCTTGGATGTTTAAGCTGTATGGCATTTCAATTATTTAATTGGGTATTGATAAACATTTTCAAGATAATACAATGGAAAAAAATACAGCACCTGGAGCCAAAACGTCCACAAATAATCACAACTCTACGAGGCTCAACTCGAGTCCAATAGCAACGCCCATCCGAGACCTGTGGGCTTATCTTATCACACCAAAGATAGTTACTATTTAATTACCTAATGATAGCGAATCGCAGAACGGTTATTAGCGATCATAGTGTTCTGGATGCAATAAGTAACTGTCCAAGTTCGAAAGAAAGGAGTCCCTCCCTGATACGGGTGTTCTGCGATAGTCTAAGGGAGACATCGCCGTGCTGTGCTCGTAGTCCGAAACTGTTGATAGTGCATTGATTATAAGAACTAATAGCCAGTTGGTTGTATTTAACACAAACTCACGCTTGCATTGAAGAGGGTCGAAGGAGAAGATTGTGTGTGCTTTGAGGCTGGACTCGGCTGCAGGTAACAATAACCCAAGCCGCTCGAGATGGGTGCAGCCTAACACGCATTGCATTTTTTAATGTGAGTTGATTCCCCGCGTAATCCTGGAATCGTGTTACACGCCACCCGTTTCGACCGACTGAAGATGCATGCTTGTAAAAATATATTTTTGGCTTGTTTACTTATCTTGCTGCTTGGTTTGTTATTATTTTTTTTTGCCTCAAAACTAATTTTAATATAATAAAAAAATGTGTATTATATCAACATTACTAAATTATGTATTCTTTGAGTGTAAATTTTATTTTGAAAATAGTTTTTAAAACGGCACGCCCCTCCGAATAATTTTTTGAAAGACTTATTAACTATTTGAAATAATTCATCATCTCTGTTTTAATGTTTTTAGTCTTTTTCTTTCATGGCTAAGTCAGACATGATCAATGTCTACCGTGTGGTCTGCACAAGCGGAAAAACAGTCAACACGTCGTAAACCTGTTAAATAAATAAGGAAAACCTTGGAGTATTTTTTAAATTCACAATCGCAGGTCATCTAGAATTCGGGAATGACTGCTCTTTTGCTTGTATGGACCGCACGCCACTGACTCTTATAGATCAGCACAAGCCTTCAGGATAGGGATACGCATACTTACTCCAAGCATTTCCTCGGATGTTTGACTATCCAAAAACAATTCATCGTGACTTGCTAAATTTCAATCTGATACGAATATTCAATTATCAAATCCTAACTGTTGACGAGATGTATTGTTGAATATTGAGCTGATGGTGAGATGTGTTGTATATTCGACAGTGGACTGTCAACGGAGGAGAATCCGTGCTCCAGTATATACAATAATTCACTATAGTGGGATTCATTATCATTTGTATTTTGTGATACTGGCATAGAAGATTATTTTGTATCTGTCATTTACCTGACTTTCAATTTGTAATAAAAAGTAAAATATGAATTTTTTTAACTTCAGTATTCAAATAATTGGCATTCATGCATATAAATGGGTTTGTCTAATCACGTCATATGACGTGTCATAATAATAAGTCAATTACTGTTTTCATTGATCAGCGTTTTTGGGTAATCCTGTAGATGCCACGGGCATTTTTTTTGATTGGAAAAGAAATCTTTTTTAAAGATAAAAAAATCAATGCAAATATCACAAAATACAATCCGTAGTTGTAATTGTGAGATAAATTTATTGTGAATTAACGCACTTATACCGTTCCAGCCGGCCTGTCCCCAACGTGCCCCCGAGGATGCCAGATCGGCCGCAGAACGGGAGGCCCTACTAGATGTGCCTCGTGACGTAGTTAATGCAGCAACGCCGCGTGCAGACTTCCCTGTGGCCGCGGTCAGCGCCTATCTCATAAGCAATGGAATTATGTTAATTCCACAAATATACTTTAGTTATCATTTTTCTCCGTTGGTAAGTTACGGTGTCGTCGGTGGTGTGCAATGCACAATATCAAACAAAAAGCTAATAAATCACAAATAATACAAATATTAATGGAAAATATAGCCATGAGTGTACTGCGGGGAAAATTCTAGAAAAAAATTATGATTTAAGTCAAGTGATGAGCTTGCACGCCACTGATTGCCGTTGTGATTTGGTGATGTGTATGGGTGATATCGGTCTGACGCTGAAGGTTCGGCTTCGATGCCAGACTGAAGCGAGTAGTGTTTTTAGAATTTTATGTAATACGCGCACGGAGAACAGTTCAACGCTGTCGCAATCAATCTCCAAATAGACTTACCGTTAACGCACGTTCAGGATTTTACCATTGAAATTAACCGAGAAACTGAGACGTGATCAATATACAACTCTGCCGTGTTAACGTGCCAGACTACGCCCGGCTTCTGAAGGTTGATGTAAGCAAAGAGTTACTGTGATATCCTGGTGTATAGTTAGTCACCGAAAAAAGTTCCACTAAATAAAATAAACATAAAAGAGATTATATAAATACATAAAATGTATGCGTTATTTTTGTTTCTCGGAAACAGAAGAATCACTCGGCTATTCATATTTTCTGTTTAATGGAGTGTTACAAATCAAACCAGACCGTCTGAGATAAATAGGATTCATGTTTATATTTCACGACCTTTGTAGAAACGGCTCGGTCTTTCAGAAAATGAATGCAACGGTGATTGATGATTTGAAGAATTATGTATCATTATGTGACAAATCAATTCGTATTTATTTTGTAGTACTGCATTTTAATTTAATTGAATGAACCAATGGTTACGGTATACTTAAGCTTACATCCACTGTAGAGTTTTCAAACTTTTTAGTTTTATTTGGTTGGCTCCGACAGCGCTGCCTCCGTGCTCGTCGCTGTTATTAATTTAGTGTCGCCAGTGTATTTTATGTTTTATTATAAATATCCAATAATTGGCGTAGCCTGCGCACTGTGAAATTGTATGAAATATAAATAAGGAATCATCACTGTAAATATACGCTAGCTGTTAGGATTGCCTTACAATTGGTTGTTTAGATTAGATGTTGAGAAGTTCGCCTTCGGTGGGTATTCTTTTCACCTAATATAATTGGACTGACGCGAGCGTCTACTCCCTGACGATGAGCAAGGTCAACGTTGTTGGATGTAACCCAGTTGAGAAATATCTATACCGAGGCATTTGAATGTATGGTTAGTTTCTGCAAAACTACACAATTAAAAGACTTGATTTGACTTCCTGCAGCGTGACAACTAAATTTTACGTGATTTGATTTATTCAGTTTTAAAACTACAGAGCTATAAGCAAAACTTTATCTTAATTCAAATTAGACTCAATCTTATTTATGAGACCGCGCCCAAGTCACAACTTTGCACGCTGCCGTGTTTTATGTGTATTTGTCAAAAAAATTCACCGAGGGAATTTCTCAATGACGCGGTGTTACAATGGACTGTATAAAAATCAACCTTCGATACTTGTACAAACACTAGTTACTTTATAATTAACAGAGTATTATTTAAGCATTTACTTTTATATATGTATTGTTGTATGTTTATTTATTCGTGTGATTACACTTGTCATAGATCACACGTCAAAGACTTCCCCTTTCCGCCGAATTAGTGATGAAATTACTCGAGGCCTGTGCAAGTCAATTCTGGGGAATTCATAATTCTTCAATGACAATTTTCAGAAAAGGATGAATTGAAAGCGTGGATCTGTTAAACATTTACGAGATGGTATTTAAACGAAGAAAATATATGTAGTAATACTTGTACCTTTTCAATTTACCATTATTTATTTACATTTGAAACTGGTTTCGGCCTATCCCAGGCCTTCCTCAATCCAGCGGTAAAATACAATTATATTATAATTATAAGTAAATAACCTATAATAGCAAATAAGTAATATCAATTTAAATTCGCAGAGAAGTGCAAACGATAATTCCGTTAGTATTATGAATATTAATAATTGTGTGCACTTAATTTGATACGTGACATAGCCCTAGTCAATCCAAAGAAAAGCAGTCAGTGACTCGACGTGTTACTTTTCGATAGAACAGTGGAACGTGTCACTCGTCAAGTGGACTGCTGAATTGGTTACCATCGCTGCGTGCAGGAGTAGAGGCCCGGTCATGGTGCGATTGTCGTGTTCCACAGACAGGCCGTGCGGTTCTACCAAGATGCGTCGCTAGAAATTATTGTGTCGTGCACAAATGGTCGAGAGATATGTATATGTAATTTTGGGAAATCGTGTAGTGCAGAAAACAGAATGTGAACCGATGAGTTCTGGATCTGGTCGATATATTCCTCGGTTTGTTTAAATTTAGTATTATTTTGTTATTTGATCCTGACCTTCTCCCTCATTGTATATAAACACTTTTTACTGTATCATATGAAATGACAAATAAACGGTTTATAAAATCTATTATATGTTATTAAAAAATTAAATTACGGTTCGATACATATTCAACACAAGAAGCTGCGGTGTCACGACATTGCACAGACGTCATTCAAGTCCAAGATGTTTTTTGAGGAGACAATCTCAACCTCTCCGATACACATCGGTCCATGGCTATATCTAAGCCTAGCCTCGGCCTTAACCTACGTTCTATTTCATCAAGACTTTTCAGGTTTAAAAATCCCTTAAGGTCCGAGCATAGGAACAAACAAAAAATTCACCGGGCTGAATTCTTCCAGGCTCAATACCCAATCGTCAAGTCAATATCCACGCAGGTAATATTATTGAGTTGCAAGGATTTCAATGATGTGAACCAAAACCATCCCTCAGATGCAGAATTTCGATTTTACTTAATAAGAAAGGAATTTTCTATTTAGGTTCACAGTTTGATTAGGCATATTTTTTCACACATTGAAAATGATTTAAAGAAACTCTCGGAAAAATATCATCCTGACTTGTGTAGGATATAATAATATTAATTAACATTAATGATATTTGACTATATAATGATATTAATTAACAATACTAATAAAAAAATTAAGACAGGCCGAATTCAAGCCCAAAATAACAACTTCCACGGCCTGCTTTTATAACAAGTAACTTTTTAAAAAAACAATAAAAATGTCAGTCTTAAAAAACATTTATTACATAGTTACACACAAAAATTACAAAAAACGAACCTTACTCGATGGCACAGATAAGAACGAGGCATTTAAAATTAGTTTTCAGCTTGCATGTCCTGGAGCACTTGTTACAAGCAAAAATCTTCTCGCCTAAGTGGCTGAGCATGTGAGTCTTTAAAAGATTTTTTCTTTTAGTTTTATATGAACATTGGTCACAAACAAAAGTCTTCTTTTCTTACCCAAGTGCCTGAGCATGTGAGTCTTTAAATGATCTTTTCTGTTAGCTTTATATGAACATTGGTCACAAGCAAAAAGCTTCCTGCCATGAATTAGTTTGTGTTTCATGAAACTACATTTTCGTTTACCACTGTACGAACATTGATTACAAACAAAGGGCATCTCATCAAAATGTATAGTTTTGTGTTACATTTAAATGAACATTGGTCACAAGCAAAGGGTTTCTCGCCAGTGTGTATTAGTTTGTGCCTATTCAATTCAGCTTTGAACATAAATTTGAGGAAACATTGGTCACAAGCTAAGGGCTTCTCATACTCAGTGTGTGTTCGTTTGTGGCTATTTAAACTTGTCTTTGAAATAAATTTGCACAAACATTGATTACAAGTAAAAGGTTTTTCACCAGTGTGCGTGAACTTGTGCATCTTTATATAACTCCTGCTGTTACATTTGTATGGACATTGATCACATGCAAATAGCTTCTCACCAGCATGTTTAAACATGTGTTGCCTTAAACTATCCTTAGTGAAACATTTGTATGGACATTGATCACAAGCAATGAGCTTCTCACCAGTATGTCTATACATGTGGTTCCTTAAACTTTTCTTATTGTTACATTTGTAAGGGCATTGATTACAAGCAAAGGCCTTAACACCCAGATGTATATACATGTGTTCCGTTAACCTATGCTTAGATAAACATTTGTAGGGACATTGATCACAAGCAAAGGGCTTAACACCCAGATGTATATACATGTGTTCCGTTAACCTATGCTTGGATAAACATTTGTAGGGACATTGATCACAAGCAAAGGGCTTACCACCCAAATGTAGATACATGTGTTTCCTTAACCTAAGCTTAGAGGAACATTTGTATGGACACTGATCACAAGCAAAAGGCTTTTCGACCATATGAACGAACATGTGCTTCTTTAAATAATTCTTAGTCTTAAATTTATATGAACAATGATGACAAGTAATAAGCTTCTCACTGGTATGAACAAGTTTATGAGTTTTTAAATTATTCTTGGCGTTACATTTAAATGAACATTGGTCACAAGCAAAAGGCTTCTCGCCTGTATGAATAAGCATGTGCTGCTTTAAATAACTCTTAGTGTTACATTTGAATGTACAATGGTCACAAGAAAAAGGCTTCTCGCCTGTATGAATAAAATTGTGCCTCCTTAAAAGACTCTTAGTGTTACATTTGAACGTACATTGGTCACAAGCAAAAGGCTTCTCGCCAGTATGAATCAGTTTGTGCTGTTTTAAATAACTCCTTACCTTACATTTAAATGAACATTGATTACAAGCAAAAGGCTTCTCGCCGGTATGTTTATACATGTGAGTCTTTAAATAACCTTTATTGACACATTTGAATGAGCATTGCTCACATGAAAAGCCCTTCTCATTAGTATGAATTAGTTTGTGAGTCTTTAAATATTTCTCACATTTGCCTTTGTAGGAACATTGGTCACATGAAAAAGGCTTTTCGCCAGTATGAATGAGCTTGTGATTTTTTAAAACACTCAACTCGTTACATTTGTAGGAACATAGATTACAAGCTAACGGTTTTTTACCAAAATGAACAAGCATGTGCTTCACTAAATAATTCTTAATGCTACACGTGTATTGACAGTGATTGCAACCAAAGAGCTTCCTGTCAGTAAGTTTTAGAAACGGTTCACTTTCTACAAAATTCTTCAATTTCGAGGTGCTCTGCTTATCTTCACATCCCTCACCATGGGTGTTCTCTCCGGCAACTGACCACACGTGCACCTGAAACACACAATTACTTCGTGTTCATAGTTTTTAAATTTATTTTGCATTATGAAGGGTTGTACATGATAATAAAGCGGGATACATCTTCCGAGCTTCCATCTCGGGTCACTAAACAAATTTAACTAAATCACAAAAATGAGGATATTTTTACACGCTAACTGGTCTTCTAGCGAAATTTAATTTTAAAAAAAAGCCCTGAATGAAGAGGCTTACCAGTTGACTTACCACAAGCTAAATTAAATATAACGGAATGTAAATTTTTTCATCAGGGAGAAATATCATTACAATGATTCGACACAAGTATAACCGAGCATCTATGCCAGATTTGCAAGCAAATGGAACATATTATCTAGATACCACATATAAAGGTTTTAAAATTATTGTTTAACTATCAAAAATAAAAAGCATCGGTCGGTCTCGGATATTTGGCTCATGTGGAAGTAGTGTGCTCCCCCAGAGGGATCAGTTCCAAGGATCCACCACTCCTATGGATCCCCGTCGACCTCCTTGAATGGCAAGTGACTGAGCTCGCCAAGCTAGGTTAAGTTGTTTTAAATTCACGTCTTTTCAAACGAACGACCAGTCGACCCAGATATTATATTAGTCGGGACATTACCTGCTCGCGTCTAGCAGATGCTAAGGAGGTAGCTCTTTTGTGTTCCAGCAAAGCTTTCTCAACGTCGAATTCTTCAATTTTGATATCATTCAGTCGAGCAGCGAAGGAGGCAGCTCTTTCGTGTTCCAACAACGCCTTCTCGACATCAAATTCTTCTACTTTAATCTCGTCGTACAAGGGTGCCTCGGCCGGCGCGTCCTCGCGGGGAACAGGCCCGCCGGCGTCTTCGAGCTCGGGGACTTCTTTTTTTACATGTGCGGCGACTCTTGAGACATTGTCAGTTAGGGAGGCAGCTCTTTCGTCTTCCAGCGACGCCTTCTTGGCGCCTCGGCCGGCGCGTCCTCGCGCTTCACGGAGAGCTCCTCGCGGGTGACAGGCCCGCCAGCGTCGTCGAGGTCAGGGACTTCTTTATTTGCGGCGACTCTTGAGATATTATCAGCTATGGGCATCGCGTGCATAATATTGAGTGGCAACCAGGAACTGGGAGCATTTCACAGGAGCACGGAGCAAAACCAACAGGTACGCAAACAAACCAACAACAAACGCGATGACCGCCGTGAAGCTAGCGACAAAACAAATTTTTCTTCATGTAGGCCCAACTCAAGTTCATTCATTTAATTAATTATTATGCATTAAATATTCTCAACTGCATACTTTAATAGTTTTATTGTGTATTAAAAATATAAACATGTTTTTTATTTCTAGTTAAAAATTTATCATTGCGTTGTCAGATATTTTCATATGAAATAAAAGTCACTCTCTTTACTAATGTTTATTCCTTTAATTTTTCTCATATAGTCCGCGCCACCAAAGAAGTCCCGTAGACGCGGCGCTGCTATCGCTTAGAAAAATGTTGCCAACGTTATTTCATTTATTTACGCCAGAAGTTGGGAAATAGATTTGAAGAGAGTCGTCCTGCATCCTACTAACACTATAAATGCGTAAGTTTATGGATTATGGGTGTTTCTCACTCTTTCATGCAAAAACTGCTGAACGCATTTAGTTGAAATTTGGTTCAGAGGCAAGGATCATTAATTTGATTAATAATCCAGAATAACATAAAGGCTACTTTTATTACATATAACAAAGGTGAAACCGCGTAGAAAAGCTAATATAAAATAATGTTACAACATAATATAGCGTCAAATAAGATATAAGTAATACATTTATAACGGTTAGCTAAAAATAAATAACGAATAATCAAACTATGTCCTTTATTTTGTCAGTTTTATAATTTACAACATTTTATTATAATTATGGTCACATAATGGACCAATACCAGACATACTAATGTAAAATTGATGTATTTTTTGTCGAATAGCACATATATCAAAATCATCAATATTATTTTTTTTTTTCGGATGTGGTCGACTCTTTCCAGGAGTAACAACTTTACTCGAGGATCCAATTGCTTGTTTGCTTTCTTTGGTAATCCTAGACACAGTTTTTTCAGAAACACCTGTAATAAAAAAAAACATTAACACAATCTGATCTACATATAAATGAATCGCTAATTGTGTTGTTAAGGACAAAACTCGAGAACGGCTGGACCGTTTCAGTTTTTTCGATGTTAGTAACTCTGAGGAAGGTTTCTAAGGAGAGCAGATTTGTAAGAGTAGCCAGACAAATAGTAAAACATTTGTCGGCTTTCCACGAGCAAAGCCGGTGTGGGGCTGCTAGTTAAGTAATAATACATACATTAACATTTTATATGCATTTCTTTACTTAGTTTTTGCAAAATTAGTATTTTATTAAACTTATTTTAGTTATTTTATTTTTCTCAAAGTACGGGTAAATATTTATTCGATGACAACCCCAAATAATTACCTGTCATGACAGCAACTCTGGTACGAACATTATTTATTGGGATCAGAACACAGTTATTATTCACAAAACTGCTTCACCTTGAGAATTACTTCTTGGCCCACACTTTTTTTCACTTTAGGCATAGTAAACAGTACTTTTAACGTCTTTTTTTATTAAAATACGACAGCTCTCTTTCACTAACAATGTATAACATGGCCGATCTGTCAAATTTAGTTCAATTTTTCTCCGCGGGACTTCTTTGGTGGCGAGGACTCTAGAGAGAAGTTTCAAAACTATCAAATATAACTTGCTGTTATTATTTATACATTTAATAATAATTTTATAATACATTGCTAATTTTGAATTATTTTTATTTCAATTGTTGTTTCTGTAAATATTTGATTTTTATGGATAATTACTAGATTTTTGTTTCAGGCATTTTATGACAAACACCACCCTCGTCAAGTCTTATTCATACTTCTTATCATCCGTTAGCTGGTAAAGAAAACGCTAAGTTCAAGTCATCTTGACGTGTTTGCAAATTCTAATTATCAACAAGATAATGTCTAATTTCAACCATCGTCAACATGCAAGCATCTTATTTAGTCAACCTACTGTCCGTTACCTGGCAAAGAAGATTCCATGTTTAGTTTGCAAATACTACGCATTGCAAACACATAAATAGTATATATATATATATATATATATATACTTGTATATACTGTAGCATTCTGGTGGGAAAGATGTTACCTTGCTCGCGCTTCACCGAAAAGAAAACTTATCGCCGATGCTCTCGGATCTATATTGGGTCCGCAATAGACCACCTGAATAGCCATTGATCATAAATGCCAACAATATATATATATATATCTTTATATAAATATACATTGTATAAATTGGCATTGTTTCAGTTCCATCACAGCCCCCATCACCTGCACTGCATTTGGTTAATCCCAGGAGAGAAACTCCCCAAACCAGCCAATCAACGGCAGTTTGAACTGCGTTTGAAAATGCCAACAAGAAAAGTTGGCGAAATAAGTCTCAATAAAAACAAAAATGTGGAAAAATCACAAAAAGAGTTTTTATTTAAAATATAAGCCATTTTTTACAAGAATGGATACAAGAATTTCCAACTAAAATCATACTATATCAGTTCTGAAGTCCTTTCTACCTCCATAAATATGCAGCGCATTAGCAGATCAATATGGCACAAAGTTTGTGTATAAAATGCTGTCGGGTTTTATTAAAAAACATACAAAAGCGCTTATTTCAATGCAAGTATTTATTTTTAAAAGTTGTTGTCTGATACGTGAGAAATTTGATATTGTAAATATCTGATCTATCATACATCAATGCTTCAGGTTACTGCCGTAATTGCATTAAATTAAACGATATTAGTAGGACAAATACTTGATCTTAATAGTCGGTTAAGTTTTCAGTTCTAATTATAGCATCGGTCGGTTCTATGAAAAATTTAGATATTAAAGTAGGTGCTGGTCTTTGAACCGACTATAGTCCGAGAACAACCTAGAAACTGCTCGGATCGCTGTTCTGTTTGCTCTTCATTGTTTTGCCGGCTCTCAACATCTGGTAAGCTGGTTTGTAGTACACTGATACAAGTTTCGAAGATTATATCAAATATCAAAGTTTTTTTTCATTTTTAAGATGAACGGAAGCACATATTTTGGTAACATTTACAAATAACACAGTGAAGCCTGAGAAATAGAATCGATTGAGGCAAAAACTACAACAATCCGATTATAAAGTCAAGGTCTTAACACTGTTGCATTTGAAGACTAGAGTATTCGTATAAAAGATCTGTAAATCTACTTTGACCTATCGTGGCCGCGTTTTTTGTGTTTCTTCAATTCAGTCATTCGTTTGCACACGTAACTGCATTTATCACAAAAGAAAGGTTTTTCCTCGGAATGGATGAGTTTGTGCTTCTTCAAACTACTCGTATCGTTGCTTCGGTAACTGCACTGGTTGCAGCTGTGCGGCTTTTCTCCGGTATGTATCATTTTGTGCCTCTTCAGACTGCCTATTTGCTTACAAGCATAACTGCACAGATCACAAGCGTAAGGATTTTCATTGGTGTGTACTAGTTTGTGCTTTTTTAAAATACTCCTTTCGTTGCATGAGTAGCCGCATTCGTCGCAAAAGAATAGCTTCACTCCTGTATGTTCCAATTTGTGTGTTTTCAAATGAATTTTTCGTTTACACGAATAACTGCACTGATCGCAAGTAAATGGGTTTTCCCCCGTGTGTATAAGTTGATGTCTTTTTAAATTACCTATGTCATTGCACACATAAGTGCAGGTGTCGCACGCAAATAATTTCTCTTTATTATGTGTGAGTTTGTGCCTTTTTAAATTGCTTATTTCATTACACAAATATCCACATTGATCACATGACAACAGTTTTTCTCCTGTGTGTATAAGTTTATGTGTTTTAAGATGAACTTTTTGCTTACAAGTGTAATTGCACACGTCGCACGAGTACGGCCTTTCTCCGGTGTGAATAAGTTTGTGTGTTTTTAAACTACCCTTGTGTTTGCATGAATACTCACACTGATCACAAGCATATGGATTCTCTCCCGCGTGTCTAAGTTTGTGAATCTCAAAACTGTCTTTTCGTCTGCATGAAAAGGTGCACAGGTCACAACCGAATGGGTTTATCCCAGAATGTATGAGTTTGTGTCTGTTTAAATTGCCTCCTTGCTTGCATGTATAATTGCACTCGTCACAAGCGTACGTCCTTTCTTTCCGACTATAAACTTTTTTTGGGGCACTTGGTTTTACATCGGTATACAGAACTTCCTGAATATTATTACTCTCCTCTGTGCATCTTCGTCCGGTGTTGAGTTCTTCTACCTGAAAAACAAAATAAAATCTTTAACCAAACTGGTTGATTTTTTAGTATACTCAAGCTCATAAATACCAGAGTGTAAAGAGTTTTAATGGTCTAGAAACATTGTTTTGACACATATAAAAGTACTAATTGAGTTGTAGGTAATTAGAAGAATGTGATTCACCAAGAAAAACAGGCTCTACACAATTCATTTAAAAAAATAAAGTGTTTTATGGGTTATGTATTATAGTATTTTCATATTTAGCTTTTGCTTGCTAGTTTCATTCTTGTTGAAATGCTCGAGCTGTGAGACTAAGCCGACAAGGAATTTTAGTTGAGTGAATCGGATGATCTGTGGTAGTGAACCAGAAGATGATTGAACTGGGAAGGGGTCGATAATAATTAAAAATATTTTATGATGTGTAGCAACTAATCTAATCTAAATTACCTGTTCGTTTACTATTTGATCAACAGGAATAGACTTTTCTTGTTTCGAAAAAACGTTATCAGTTTTGAGTTCATCATTTTTGTTTGATTTATTATAGAGTGTAGTAAAGGTGTGTTCATTGTTTTCTTGAGGTGGTTCTTCATCATTCACAGTTTTATCAAATTCAATAGGTAACTCTTCCTTGATGAAAACTACACCAGAAGTTAAAGGGAGACATTGCTCTTCAGGGTCAATTATCTCCTCTTTGATTCGAGTCTCCATTTTATACAATTGTTCTTTCGACACTTGCAGCATGAATCATTATGCAAAACTGATTTTTTTCTTATTTGTTCTTTCATATGATTAATATCATCAGCTAACTTGAGTAATAAACAAGATCGAATCAATAACATCGAAGTGATATTAGATACACCGTGATATTCTATTATAAACTGCACAAAATTATTAATAAAAAATAAGAAAAATTTTAATTAAAGTTAATTTTTTTAGAAAGTTCAATCATCCTGATAACATTATAATTTGCATTTTACAAATTACATTTTGTCGCGAGTCCTGTCATTCGGAACGTCAGATTAGAATATTGACAAGGACGCCACCCGCCATGTTGACAGTTAAAGCAAATGTTGCCATGCATAAGTCAAAATTATAATAAAAATAATGTACACACTACACCAACGATACGGTCCATAACACAAAATTCTGAGAACTTTGTAAAACTACTAGGTTTGAGTTCGAAGACTATAGTTTATATAGGTTTTATTTTTGTCGTATTCGCATTAAAATATTGTAGTTATCACTTTATATCAACGGAGAGACAAATATTTGTATCTTTTTTCCAACAAATTTTCATTGCACTCTATGTCTTTGGTTCATATATTTTATTTAAGCAGCAACACAGATAACATGGCAACACTCATTAAATACAACAAGCAATGGCAGTTCTGTGATCCGCCTGCAATAATGACATCTAGGCAATATTGATTTATTGTTATTGTATATATTTACGTTATCTACTAACTGTAAGCCGCATTTATTTAATATGAATAATGCTAGTAAAGAACCTTTCTCAAAACTATGGTTTTCAGTAAGTAAATATTTATTTTATTGATAGTTTAAATATGACGTTTGTATACTTCCATCAATGTTTTTTTTATTTTTTCTTAAGCTCGAAATTGATCGATTGATGAAAGAAAACTTGGTAAACACCAATGTTTTCGTGTGATATTATGAAAAATGAGATGATTAACGCTTGATAATTGACTTTTCAGGCAAGGGGTGAGATGTGGGGAGCTACTTGAGATGGAGGTGGAGGTGAAACAGGAGGTCATTGAGCCTCTGGAACAATGTTCCTCGTTTACTTCTGGCGCTGTGGAATTGCCCATCGAATATAGCCCCGGCGATGGAGAACCCTACAAGGTAGAACTGTAGTCTCCTTCACTGGCCTGTAATGCCTCAAAGTTATAACGAAGATAGCTCGTTTTGAAGAAAAGAAAACACACACAGCATTTTGGGAAAATGATGTTTTTAAAAAAGGTTAGGTTAGGTTAAATTTAACATACTTAAATTTATTACCTAAATCCATATTAACACTCTGTATAACTCATTCATGTATAAAACTAATGACCGAAATTGATATTGAAATAATTTAACCTCTGAAATATAAAAGATGACTATCACGCAGGAGATAGGCATGTGAGCAAATGGTCTGTTGAATCTTCAATATTTTTAGGAAAGATTTTACTTCCTTTTGTGGCTGGTGGTAAATTATAAGTTGCATCAAGATTTTATGGCTTATACAACTGGATAATCATTTGCAATACAGATCTCATTCCTTCTTATTACCTCCATAATCTGTGTTTTTTTATTTATTTCAGATGATGGTAGAAATACTGGATGCTTCAGCAAGCTTCCTCGAAGGAAAAAGTGACATTGAGAATTACTCTGCCAACAATTACAATGGAAAAGAACATACGGAAAATAAGCCTTACACTTGCGACGAGTGCGGTTACGCTACCAAGCGAAAATACAGTTTAAAAGCGCACAAACAGAGGCACTCAGGAGAGAAGTCGTTTTCATGCTCTGAGTGTAAGTATTCCTGCAATGACAAGTCCAAATTAAAGAGACATGAACTAGTCCACACGCAAGAGAGGCTGTATGCCTGCAGTCAATGCACGTATTCTTGTAACGAAATTGGGAATCTGAAAAGGCATATCCTCCGGCATAGCAGCAGTAACCCATTTACGTGCGATATTTGCAGTTACTCGTGCAAAGTCAAAAGCAGTCTGAAGGCACACAAGTTCACACACACGGGGGTGCGTCTGTTCGCCTGCGACCAGTGCAGCTATTCCAGCAACGAGAGCTACAAAATTAAGCGGCACAAGCGCATCCACACCAAAGAGAAGCTGTTTGCCTGTGACAAGTGCAGTCACGTTTGCAATGAGATGGGCAACTTGCGGCGGCACATGCTCACCCACTGCAGCAAGAACCCTTTCTCCTGCGACGAGTGCAGTTACACGTGTAAATCTATTAGTACTTTGAACGCACACAAGCTGACCCACACTGGTGTGCGCATATTCGCATGCGATCAGTGTAATTATTCAAGCAATGAGAAGGCGAATGTCACGCGACATAAACTTACACACACACGTGTTAAACTGTATGATTGTGACGAGTGTACGTACGGCACCAACGATATGGGCAACCTAAGAAGACACAAGCTCATTCACACGGGGGAAAAACCGTATGCGTGCAACGAGTGCAGTTATCTGTGTAAAGAACGGAGTAGCTTGACAAGACACAAAGCTAAGCATCGCAATGGGGCTCCTTGCTTGAAAGTGTAAAGCTTACTACGTGCGCAGGTTTTAGTGTTGCGTTTTCTCGAGTGATGAGCTGCGTTTAATATTCTGTCCGATTCGCCTTCGGAGTTTTAATTATTTTCAAGAATCAAATATATGTTTCAAAATTTGTATTTTTTATGGTCCCGTGAAATTTTTTTTCAGTGGGATTTCAGTATAACAGTACTTATATACTCGGCAGCAGTGACGTGTGGTGATGGCATGCAAAGTACCAAATCTGTATATTTATAGAGTTCAGTTTTGATATTAAGAGTCAAAGACCCTGCCTTCAACCAACCTTCAACCGTGCCGTGCTTCATAGCTTAAAAAATTTACCACATTTGCAATCAGCCTTGCGTACGTTGCATGCCCTCACCGCACGCTGCTGCTGAGTAGACTCATCCGATAGATATATTTATAAAAGCTGATCAGTGATGATCTATCTTTCGTGCCATGTAAATAAATAATAGATGTAGTTTGACCACAGGTTTTGTGTACTACTGTTTCAGAAAAAATCAATTTTTTTTTAAATTTTCATGCCCTATCTAAACATGAATTTTTCCTAAAAACATATTTAAACAGTCTTTAGCAAAATCATCGCTGAGATGGTTGTATCATTTTACTAAATACTGATCAATATTTGATTATATGTTTGTTGATTTGTAAGAAGTCACTTTGTACCAAAATTATTATATAATTATTTGTGAATGTGTTTTTTTATTTTGTGGAACACATTTTTACATTACATATCCAACAAGAAAACGTTTTTTCTCGGATAAACCCAATTTAATATTAGTGCAGCATGCCAACATCTCATAATCAAAACCGGAAAGTCTTTAATTTTTTTTGACAACACAATGGCGTGCGGTCCATACAAGCAAAAAGTAGTTTATTTGCCATAATTGCTATTAAAATAATTTTTTTGCTTTTTTATACAATTCATATTCAAGGCATTCTGCTTTAGTGAGTTTTAAAAATATTAGTTAAGTATTTCCTGCCGTTTTCCTTCTGTGGACTGCACGCTACCGGTATATATGTATAAATATACATACACACACACATATATATATATGTGTGTGTGTATATGTAAATTTAAAAAAACTCTTTGATTTAAACATAACAAAATATATTATAGTCTGTTTATAATTTACAAAGATATGTATGTTATAACAATATATAAACTACACATTTCAAGGCACACTGAACAGGAATGAGATATTTCATGAAAAAATTGTCTCCGATAAGTATTAATATGTAAATAAAACATTTGTATTAAACCTGTGCTGCTTTTCCATGACCCTTTGAAACCAATCGTAGAGTTAATTTTGATTACTTATGTATTTATTGATGTCAGGTGTGAAATGAAAAATAACCGTTTCACATTTTCAACTATCAAATAGAAGTGTCACATTAGCAAACCTAAATTATTTGGCATGAATACGTGGGATATCGGGTCGTCGAGTTACAAAACCCACTCTGGAAGTATTTTCTTGTATATTAAAAAATATAATATTCATTACGATTGTGAGTGCTCATGATGCTAATTTGAAAAAATAATTAAGAGCTTAGCTGCCATGGAAATCTCTGCTCGGAGTCAGGCATAGTAAGTAGTCTTCCGTTTAAATACCCGGATATTGATACTCGACGATTCGATTGTCAATTATGATTGTTTGTTATCGATCCACAAAAAGAAAGTTTGAATTTCATTTCTTACGGAGAAATAACATTCTTACGTGTTTGAGCTTGTGCCTTTTTAAATTACCCATCAAATTACATGTGTATGAACATTGGTTACAAGCAAAAGGCTTCTCGCCGGTGTGCGTGCGTTTGTGGTTATTTAAATCTCGCTTTGTGTAGCTCGTGAAGGCACATTGGTCACAATCGAAAGGCCTTATGCCGCTGTGTATAAGTTTGTGCTTGTTCAAGTCACTCTTTGTGCTACTTTTGTAAGGACACTGATCACAACCATAGGGTCTTTCGCCGGAATGTATAAACTTATGTCTCTTCAAATGACTTCCTTTGTTGCATATGTATGAACATTGGTCACAAGCATACGGTTTTTCACCGGTGTGTATAAGTTTGTGATTATTCAAACTACTTTTCACGTTGCACACATATGAGCATTGGTCACAAGCAAAAGGCTTCTCACCAGTGTGTATGAGTTTGTGTGTCTTTAACGTATTCCTTCTGTAGCATGTATACGCACATTGATCGCAACTGTAGTGTTTTTCTGTGGCGTGGATGAGCTTGTGATCGTACAAAGTATTCTTTTTATTACATCTGTAAGAACAAAGGTCGCATGCGAAGGGTTTCAAGTCAGTCGGAGGGCACGGAGATGATCTATTTACATTAACAAACGTTCCGATGGCCTGGATATCTTTGTTTGTATTCAGGTAGGCAGTTTCAACTCCAAAAAATTGTGGTCGCACCTGAGACAAGCACCAATTCATTATTAATTATTTATCAATTTTTTATAATAAATATAAATTTATTAAAAAAACTTCAAGCTCATCAATATCCAAATGATCAAATCATAAATTACCAACGGCTGCTAAAACCTACGAACATATCAGCAGACTAAATTTATTTTTCCAAATCAAAGTTAAGCCAAAGATTATAATATTGCAACAATTTAGATTGCATTTATATTAAAAAGAAGTTCTGTTGACATGCAAAGCAAGAAAGTAGAAAAAATATGATGATATCTGACAGTAGTCGGATTAGTAGACAGCTGTTGATTTACCTCTTCAGTAGCGACAGGCTTTGGAGTAAGAGCACTTTCATGTTCCAGCAGCGCTTGCTGAGTGTCAAATTTTTCTAATTTGATATTGTCGTATTCAAAGGCTTCGTGGAGTTGCGTGTTATTACTTATACTGCACTTCACAGATTTGACTGAAGTATCAATGCGACGAATGATAGATTCACTGCTTCCTTCACATGCCTGAATTTCCTGCTTGATGCCAACATCCATTTAGCGGCGGGTCTACGCATTTCATTTAATAATAAACATTGCGTTCTAACTACAACTTTTCTAGAAATAATCAGCAAACATCACTAAAAAAATATCGAATCGGCAACACATGGTGTCATTATAACATCCCTGACGTTTTACTCTAACCATAGACAAAGTAATTGGCGAGAGCTCATCATAGACAATATAATCCGTGACCGCCGTCTCTATGGTTATAACGCCACAAAATATGTGATTATTAAATGATATGAATTATTTAAAATTAAATTTTCTCCGTGGCAGTAATGGCATTGATAAAAATCTGTTAAAAATAATTCTAATTGAAAAATGAGGTAGAGATCGTAAATTTAATAAATGAATCTAAATGATAAACGCTAATTCTTACAGAACAAAAAATATGGTAAGCTCTCGTAATAAATAAAAAAGCATTATTAGAAAATCATGCGTACGATGCTTACATTTTGATATATAGTTGTGAAAATATTTGATCTATAAAATAGGGTTGGTACTTGTTTTTTATCCGACCACCAAAGAAAATTGTCGTATTGTTTTGCTTTTTTTGTTGGCAACAGTGTCTATTGTTTTGCTTCTTTTGTTGGCAACAGTGTCTATTGTTTTGCTTCTTTTGTTGGCAACAGCGAGTAAATACGTATTGTTTATTTATGTAATTCAAAGTATAACTGTCAAAGATAACCGTCAAACAAAAAATGAACTTACTTCAGTTATCAGCAATCGTACACGACAAGGCTAGTAGCGTTCTTTTTCTACAACAGCGTGATATTTTACACAATCCACGCATATGTACCAAGAGTCATGCCATGGTACTGTCGTTGAGTGAACAACACGATCGCTGGCGGTGCAGCCGTAGTGGTTGCAGAGAGATGATACATGTACGATGTGACACATGGATGCAAGGATCGAAGTTAACTTACAGACAAGTCATACTATTCATCTACTGTTGGAGCAAGGAGCTGACTAGCATCAAATTCTGTGAAAGTGAGTTGGATATTTCGAAATCTGCTGTGATCAATTGGAACATGTACATGCGCGAGGTTTGTGCAGACAGTCTTATACGAAACCCTGTAATTATCGGAGGGCCTAACACCGTAGTTGAAATAGACGAAAGCCTCTTCACAAGACGTAAAAATCACATGGGCAGGCATCCACCGCAGCAGTGGGTTTTTGGCGGCATCTGTCGCGATACGGGAGAAAGTTTTATGTTGGCTGTCACCGACAGAAGTGCTGCCACTCTGATGCCTTTAATAACGCAATAAATTCGTCCGGGAACAACAATTATGTCCGATCAGTGGCGCGCTTACAATGGAATAGCTTCTGCAGCTGGCATGGGTTACACTCACGAAACAGTGAATCACAGCCTTAATTTCGTGGATCCTAATACCGGTACTAACACCCAACGAATCGAGCGGTCATGGAAATCTGCAAAAGAAAGAAACAAACGCCACAACGGGACTCATCGTCATATGAAAAAATCTTATCTCTGCGAGTACATGTGGAGAAATCGTGTGAAAATGAGACACATGGATCCTTTCGACACCATCATGGATAGCATTGGAAAATTCTGGCCACCAGGATAATGCATGTCTCATATTTCATTGCCTATAAAATGTGAATATTGAATACTAAAAACTATATAAATATATGATACAAAATTTAAAAAACTTTCATTTTTTTGACAAATTACATAAATCAACAAACAATACGTATTTACTCGCTGTTGCCAACAAAAGAAGCAAAACAATAGACACTGTTGCCAACAAAAAAAGCAAAACAATAGGACAATTTTCTTTGGTGGTCGGATAAAAAACAAGTACCATAGGGTTTATTAAAAATATTTAATCTACATTTTGGTTTTACAATCTATTTGAAATTTGATTTGCCGGTATTTATATTTAGCTATTTCGCTTAGTTAATAATCCTTTGTGGCATTGAAAATTAAATCAAATAGTACGATGGCTGTCACTTCAGCGGAGGGACGATTGTCTCTGGACGGACGCTATGCTCGTGCAGATTTAGTTTGTGGTCTGTTTCCGTTTCCGCTTCTTGTTTAAACGAAGGTAGCTTCGTCTTGTTATGCGCGTATTGCATTGACGTTGACGAAGATACGTCGTGGACGAGTCGGCCGTTCAGAATATAGTCTGTAGTTGGAATATTACAAGAAAAACTAAAACTGGTAATAGGGTGCACCCCTATAGGGTTGAAACAAATCTCCTTCTCTTTCTTTGCTTCCTCCATAACTTGATGCGGCAGGACGAAGAAGTTCGTTAGCAATTCCAATCTGGTACAAAGAGATCGGAGCGGATACGAACAGAACGCCACTTTGGTCATAAATAAAAGAGACAGTTTATTTCTTAAAAATGTAATTGAAAATAATAACGATATTTCAAATCAGGGCCGCCTCTACAGGCCAGGGTGTCATTAATAAATAAAAACTATCGATAAATATAGATATATGGGGACACATGCATACGGTTCCATTATATGTGAGCACACATCATTTCAAAACCATTTGATTGCAAAAAAAAAACTGTTTACTCTTACATTAACAATAAAAATGATGAAAACAATGTTGCATCGTGTCATAGCAGCGTCGAACATACTATGCAAGTGAAGTTCATGTCAATTGCTGAGCAGGCAAATGGAATTCAATAGGCCTGCATGCGGTGGCACTGATAGAGGATACGATAAAATTACACTAGACGAAGATAAAATAATATATTATTACTTATATTAAGAAATAAGACACGATTCTTCCATTTTCCTATGACACTGTGGGTTTTGATACATCTTGCAGAACGAGTGGACGACAAGGTTAATTCATTTGTATTGCACAAGGAGACAGCAGGCACGGAGATTTCAATGATCGGGCACGTGGTTGACTGGCAGCTGGAAGGTGGCGAACAAGGTGTCAATAGCATGCGAAGAACAGAGGAAGAGGGCAGGACGTGAGGAGCGCGGGATGCCAAAGTCCGTCTGCCAGGTGGGCAGCTGCGGTGCGTCGCGCGCGTGGGACGGCGGTGGCTGGCGGCGCTTGGTGTCCATGCGGCGCTTGCGAACCAGCTGGGAGCGCACTCGGCACAGGATCTTGTATGGTTCTCCGCTGTGCAGGTACGCAGCCATGTCCTGTGGTAATCAGAAACCGATAAGTCGCATCGGAAGCAGCTATCATGGTTGAAGTTATGATTAAAAGCTAGTGACAGGTTGAATAACGATTATCTGACCCCTTAAAGGCGACAAGCAGTCACTTCTCCAACCTGAATGGGTTCGATTGTCTTCGACGTAAGGATTGTGTGAAAAGTGGCATACCTTTCGGATGGGCGGGTATTTGGCGAGGACCCAGAAGAGGGTGCAGAACTGCCGGGGCAGCAGGTCGTCCTTGTCGCACCAGCGCATCATCAGCATCAGCAGAGTGCCCATGTAGTCCTCCTGAAATCAGTTGATTATGGTGAGACATGACTCGTTATGATTCGGTAGTTGAACAAGTGAGTGGCAGACCTCGGGAGATTAAAAAATCTGCTTATCTATTGGATATGATAGATATATAATCGCGCCAAAATTAAAGTACTATTGTGTCGGAGACTCACAGAGTAGAGGTACGGGGTGGTGGGCGGGTACTTCGCAAGGTTGATGAGAACGCCGAGGCCGTGCTGCAAGGTCTCCAGCGTGGACACGGAGCGGTTGGAGGCGCCCAGGTACAGCACCATGCGCTGTATCAGCGGCACGACAGCTTCCGAGCTGGCGTACATCATCGGGTACACGTTGGTCACGTACTCTGCAATGTCAAGCTGCCGTTAGTTGCCGAGATATTAGGATCATTCATTTCGATATATCTGCCGTTACCGTTCCATGCGTTGAGATAGAGATTCAGTTTATGATGTGCAATAGAGGCTTACCCAAAGTCTTGAAGGCTCGAATGACAGAGGCGACGTCCCGGAAGTGGCAGAGAACGCTGAGGGCATCTTCGCTGCGCTGGGCTAGCGTGGGCTGTTGCGAATCCAGGCCGCCCTCCCTCCAGCGTCGCCGCAGCTCCGCTGCACGCCCGCCGCTGCTACACGACCGCACCTGACATCCTCGCCAGTGGCTCTGCAACACCAATATTTTTTAGCACGAAACACTAACAACAGAGACTGCAAAAATTGTCTTTAAGTCAGTAAAATTTGACAGACTCCACTGGCAGATGGTGAGAAGCATCAGAGTAGTATTTGAGGAAGATTGCTGGCACATTTTCTTGGAGAAGGCCAGGCACACATTTACCATTTGACTTAAAAGATATTATAGTACAAGGTTCTCACCTGAATAACGATAGCTGCAGAGTTACGGCGACGTAATTCTTTAGCCTCCTCGGTCTCCGCTTCTTTGATAGCCTTTTCGGCTGCGTACCTCCTGTACGACCTCTGAATCACGACCGCAGCGTGCCTTTTCTTCAAGTACTCTTTTCGTATGGCCCTCATCTCGCGGTAGCTCCGGTAGAAGCGCTGGATCAAGGTACAGCTACGTCTCTGCAGAGAATACTCCTGCAGTGTCCTCCTCGTAGTGACCACGGCCCTGTACCTGCGCTGGATGGTAACTGCAGCAAGTCGGAGTGATAGATAATTTTCTCTCGCGTGCTTACAAACCCGTGTGTTTCTATAAATCTGTTGCATTCTAACTACGGACTCCCTCAATATGATATAATGCCTACGTTCCCACCTCATCTGAATACAAGCACGATACCGGCGCTGTATAATTAGGACTGACTGTAAGACAACTCGGTACCTTGCAGACTCCTTCCTCATGAGCACGTTGGCTCTATGTCTATTCTGAACTGCAATGCAAGCTTTTTTAAGATTTTGATAATGTTCCTGACAGGATTTCCTCACAGTGTTGGCCCGATGAAACCTTTGCACCACTATAACATGCTTCCGCAGCATCACATACTCCGATTTGATGGCCCTCATAACCACTATAGACCTATACCACTGCTGTATCTTAACAATGGCTACTCTGCGAGATTCATAGGTGTGAACACATCTTCTCATTTCTCGATTTGCTCTGAATTTTCTCTGAATAAATACAACGGACCCGCAAAGCCTCACATAGTCGCATCTCGACGTTCTCATTGCAATAAAAGACCTAAAGTATAATTGGATGGTGACAGCTGCACGCTTGCGCATATTGTAGTCATTCCTGGCTTTGATCATCAGTTTCCGAGCTCTAAATCGTCGCTGCACAGTGATACATGCACTTTTTAAATCCAGATACTTGTTATTTTGGATGATCTGCTCTCTAAACGCCCTGTAGTACCTTTGAATGATGAGAGTTGCGTGTTTTTTCTTTAAATATTCTTCCCGCATCATTTTCATACTGAGATTTGCCCTGTGATGCCTTTGGATGACGAGAGTTGCTTGTTTTTTCTTCAAATATTCTTCACGCACCGTTTTCATACTGAGATACGTCCTAAAGTACCTCTGGATGATAAGAATGGCGTGTTTTTTCTTTAAATATTCCTCACGCACCACTTTCATGGTGAGATATGTCCTGTAGGACTTTTGCAAGATGAGAGCTGCATGCTTTTTCTTCAAATATTCTTCACGGACTACTTTCATGCTGAGATGCGCCCTGTAGTACTGTTGCAAGATGATGACGGCGTCTTTTTTTTTCAAATACTCTTCCCGCATCATTTTCATACTGACATATGCCCTGTAGTACTTTTGGATGGTAATAACGGCGTGTTTTTTCTTTAAATATTCCTCACGCACCACTTTCATGCTGAGATATGTCCTGTAAGACTTTTGCAAAATGAGAGCTGCGTGTTTTTTCTTCAAATATTCTTCACGCACTACTTTCATGCTGAGATGCGCCCTGTAGTACTGTTGCAAGATGATGATGGCGTCTTTTTTCTTCAAATACTCTTCCCGCATCATTTTCATACTGACATATGCCCTGTAGTACTTTTGGATGGTAATAACGGCGTGTTTTTTCTTCAAATATTCTTCATGAACCACTTTCATGCTGAAATACGCTCTGAAGTACTTTTGCAAGATGATGACTGCAGATTTTTTCTTTAAATATTCTTCCTGCACCATTTTCATATTGAGATATGCCCTGTAATATCTTTGGATGGTGAGAATGGCGTGTTTTTTCTTTAAATATTCTTCACGTACCATTTTTACACTTAGATACTCTCTGAAGTACCTCTGGATGATGAGAATGGCGTGTTTTTTCTTCAAATATTCTTCATACACCATTTTCATACTGCTATACGTCCTATAGTACCTCTGGATGATGAGAACGGCATGTTTTTTCTTTAAATATTCTCCACGAGCCAGTTTCATGCTGAGATACGCTCTGCAGTATGTTTGCATGATGAGAATGGCGTGTATTTTTTTTAAATATTCTGCACGCACCGCTTTCGTGCTGAGACGGGCCCGGTAATGATTCTGTATAATAATTACACTATTTCTTATTCTATTGTAAGAGCAAACTGCCTCACGCATTGCCCGTTTCGCTCTGAATCTACGCTGGACAAACACGGCAGCCCGATGCAGCCTCACGTATTCACTTCTAGCTTTCATCATAAGCTGCCGGTTTCTATAAATTCTCTGAATCACCACCGTTGCTTCTTTAAGGCGTAAATACCGCATTCGTTCCTGCTTCATGCAGGCGTAAGCCCGGAAACGACGCTGAATGTCAATCGCAGCACTCTTCATCTGTTGATACTCATGTTGTTGCCTCTTCATCATGACCTTGGCTCTGTACAGATTTTGCACGGTTATGCATGCATTTTTTAGTTTCATGTAGTCGTGACTGCAGGTCTTTCCGGCAAGCTTGGCTCTGAAGAGAGCCTGTATGCGGTGAGTGTGCTCTTTGAGAGATTGATAATAATGCCGAGCTGTCCTCATGGTGAGAACGGAGCGGTACCATCGCTGAAGGGTGATTGCAGCGAGTCGTTTCCTGTTGTAGTCCCCTTGGCAACGCTGCATTTCCTTGTTGGCTCTGAACACCCGCTGAATGTGCACAGCCGCAGCGCACTTCTTAAGGTATTTGGTTTCTCGAGCCTTTAAAAATACTTCTCTGTCGACATTATGCAATTCAAACGCCTTTTGCTCTTTTATTCTTCGATACCACGTCTGGATGATCTTTGCAGCGTGATGTCTTCGCATCTCTGTGAGAATTTTCTTGGACTCGCGTACGGCCAGAGCGTTTCGGTACCAGCGTTGAATCAAAGCTGTGGCTTTTTTATGGGATTGGAATGACCTCCTTATTAACCAAGTCCTACAATATTTTTGTAAAACAACACATGCTGTCGTTTCCTTGTGCAGCCGAGTGAGGTACGTTCTCCTGCAGGTGATCTTTCTCCACCAGCTCTGAATGACAGTAGCCGATCTGCTCAGCCTCTCTTCCCTTCTCTTCTCGATCCTATTGTTGATCCAGACCCGAAGATACTTTCTTCTCCACCACTTCTGGATGACAAAAGCAGCATTTACAAATAACGGAGCACGAAACTTGTTGATCAGCTGCCACAGCAAGGAGAGCGTCTTCTCTCGGTGTCCGTCTGCAATATCTTTGGATGTTATATCACCGAGAATTTCAAAACCAGTCGATTGGAGAGCGGTCAGAGCGACCTTGCAGTTGTGGATCTTTCGTAACCTAGACACAGCGGGAACTCGTAAATTCGAAATGAGATCTTCTTTAAGGAGAATGATTTCCATTAATCGGGTCAACCTCACTCCGTCAGTTAGATCGACGGCTAGATTATGAACGGCGTATTTAAATTCATGCAAGTATGTTTGCTCATGCGTCACAATGTATCCCGTGGGCCGCAGATGCTTCGTTATATCTCCGACCCCGGATAGGAGCTCTTTGGTGAACTGGATAAGGATCTCTCGACTCTTTTTGAACGGTGCATTCCTGCAGAACAGGCAGGGATCATGCAGGATGATCTTGTTTGATTTGGCCTGGTCCAGGAAGTACACCAAGAACAGAAATTTTTTGAGAGTGAACTTTTTGATAGCTTCCATGTACGAAGGAAGCAACATGTTCGGCAGAGCGCCCCCGGGTTGCTTGGACGCAGTGTATGGATCCTTGAACATGCGCTCAATGATAAAACCGGAGAGCCCCATGATATCGTTATTCGAGGTGAGAGGAATTTTCTTGTTGTACACCGTTTCCAGGCCGATTCGCAACCAGAGCGGATTGTAGCACAACAACAAACTGAGAATAATCTTCTGCAACCCGATGTCTAGATGCAGATTTTTTTCTTTCTGGATACTCAGGTACTTTCTCTCCACCTGGTTCGTGACCTTAATAAAGATTTCGGTCATGGAGGCACCTGAAATGAAAGTCCTCGCTGTCTTGCGCAGGCTTTCCAAGCGGTGGGATGTGTGGTATTTGGAAGAGACCTGTTCATTAGTAGGGGCGGCAGGAACCTGCTTGTTCTTATTCTCTAGCCAAGCCTTGCCGATGTCAATTTTCGTATTATCCAAGTTGGTGTCCAGATCAGCAGGCGGTGTCAGCAAATAGTTCAGCCACATGACAAACTCCCTCTCCATCTCGTCGTAAGCCTTCTTGTCATACAGGCAGGTGGAAGCCATGAACGGATCCATGGTCGTGGCAACATTCCGGATATTCACATAGCCAAACGTTTCATCTGTAACCGTGCAGTGAGATGTTTCCGTCATGCAGGATTCATCGATTTCTATAACATTGGATACTGAGTGCTTTTCGACCATCTTTTCAGTAAACGTTGTTCTCTGCGACTGGACGTCCTGCTTCCTCACCACAGGCTCGAGCTTGATACAAGTTTTTCTCCAGGATTTATCAGTGCTGATGGGTCTGATGACGGGCTTGGTGTTGTCGAATGTTTTGTCAAGAATGAAGGTTTCGAAGTACTTTTTTTGGGAAGCCCCGATGACACTCTGCTCTAAGATGACAGACTCTTCAGGTATAGGAGCAAGCGGAGTTGGACTGGTAGACTTTGGCGGTGACTTTTGCCACAAGTCAGCTTCGAGTATTTCTTTGATACCCGCCATGCTGTTCTTTTCTCTGACGGCATTTCGCACATCTGCTCGTTCATTGAAGTTCTTTGAGTTCTCGCTGAAGGGAAGCTTTCGGGGGCAATTCACGGGAATGTACTTTACGACCTTTTCCAACGGAGAGAGTTCCACGGAATATGGAGAGCTCTGAAGACACTCCCTGTTGGCAGGATCTATGGGGACGATTGGAGAGTCTCCCTTGGTGTATGTTTCGGAACTCAGTTTTCCATACGTCGTATTCAAATGCACATTTTCAGCAGGGGAGTAGATGCCGAGCTTGTCCTTGCATGCAGGGTAAAGTTGACCAGTTTCCTTCCTCTCAGTTGAGCATCGTTGTGGCGCAAATTCGCTGACGCTATCATTAAAATTTTTATTATTGGGTGTAAACAGAGCATACTCTGGCTTTGCAGCTAATTTCGAGGAATCGTTAAAGTGCATCGGAGACACATTAAAATCTGAATAGTTGAATGTTCGTTCCATCCCATTAAAGTGAATAGAAGGAGGGATGAGTTGTGAGGATCCCTCTGCACGTGACATCGCACTGGTATCCCGAAGATCAATAATGGGATGTGTTACATTAATATTGATAACGGGACTGGTCATGTCATCTTTCTTCCACACCTTCCTGTTTTTAGCGTTCTGGTAGACGTCAGCACTTGGTTTGCTGAAATCAAATTGATCAACTTCACTCAGGAAGTTTTGTTTATACTGATAGTAATTATTGACTGTGACATACTGCTTAACTTCTTCGGTGCAGGTTTCAACAGTTTCATGTGTTGTAAAGACATCCTTCCTGTTGTGCTTGGTTCTCGACTCGTTCTTCAGAGGAGTAAACTCCAAGTTTTCAATGAGAGAATCCATATTCTTACAGAAAGTATAATCGCTTTTGTCTGAAGCGATGTTGTTTTGAATGTTTTCCCGATTACGCTGAGAAATGAGTCGCTTGCTGAAGACTTTCTCGCAGACCTTGGAAGGAGTGAACTCGAGGTTTTCGATAGCCGAGAGCACTGAGCCCGGACTGGATTGGATGAAGGCCTTGCTGCTGGGAGGTGTGTGCTGGTTCTCCTTATCGCGGTGTCCGTGGCCAGGTAGCAGATAGGTGTCCCTGCGGTTTTCCTCTTGCACGTCGGATACCCAAGCGGGGAGGCAAGGAACTCGCTGACTGGTCTTGGTGTAGGTGACGGACGAATCATGTATCAGCTTCGCTTCTATGTTGGCAGAATTGGCATATCGTCTGAGTTCAGTGAAGGGAGCCGCCTTTGTCTTGGGGGACAATCGCTTGGGGGAAAGTCGCTTGGGGGTGACCTGCTTGAGACTCCTTTTGAATACGGTAGGCTTGGAAATTGCCAGTGGTGCTTTTTTCTTTCCAGCTGTTTTTTTTAAGGTGACAGGCTGAAAATAACAAGTGTCAATTTAAATGTTTATTTATATTTTTTAAATATTTCAAGATTCTATGTAAAAGCATTATATTAAATACATGTAAAAACAGATGTAAGTTTATACATGATTGTGATATCTTTACTATTTTGCCACACACCTAAAATATTGTGACACTACATTTTATCATTTATAAATATAATAGAACTTTTTTATATCCAAATCGAGAGGATGATTGCAGTTAAATTATATGCAGTCTGACCTGTGTTTTGCAGATGACACTTGCGTCATAACGCCCTTTCCTGTGGTCGGCTACCTGCAGGTTGAAGCGTTGAGCCGCTGGCCCAGCAGGCTTCCAGGCCAGCACCAAAGACGCTACCGTGTGCGCCTCGAGCGTCAGCTCCTCCCATGATAGCAACAACCCCAGTTCTGCAGGCGGATACTTGCTGATGCTCAACTGAAAACATTGCAATATTTTTATGTATTTTAAATTTAATTACACTCTTTTTTCATACTTAATTTTCACATACTTAATCTCACTACTGATTGCGACTTGCATCTGATATACTTTTGGAGATGAAAGCAAGACTCTATTAGCACTAAGATTTTGTTTACGTGTTCAAAATTCATTTGTTAATTTTAATTACGAACGATTGCTTAGTTGCATATTAATGTGGTAAGCTGTGGTGTTTGGTTTCACAAAGGTTTCTGTTGTGATGTGGTCTGCGTCCTTGCAAGCCGCGACTGCAACGATTTCACGTCTGCTAAGTCCTTTGCATTAAGCACCATTTAGCGGAGACGAAGACATCATCAGTATGGTCGATTATTATCGTTGCATTGCGTTTGTAACAATAACAAAGAATATGTTATGATTTTGCATTTCACATACCTGTAGGGCGCAGGATGTCGGATTATATAGTTCCAGCGTCCTGGTGGCCTCCACTCCAATCGAGACATTCTCAAAGGTTACGACAGGAGCGGCAGAAAACGGAGCGAGGGTGAGCCGAGGATTATCTTCATATTCGTCACATTTGGTCGTCTGTCTTTTACGTCTAACATTTTCTGGCGTATTTACCACCTAATAAAGAAATAATTGAGCATTACAACGAAATTTGTAATCGTAATGGTTCTAATGTGTTTACGAAAGTAGTCATTGTTATATCGAGGTATTTGTGTAAGGGGGATCGATATAGATGCTAAATGCAGTTTTACTTACTTGAAAATACATTTTGATCGATCTTATACTATACACGCATACTTTAGATTAACTTAAAACTTAAACTACGGCCAACTGTCGAGTTTGATGTATTGTTATTTTGACTTCAAAACTAACGAACAAATGACGGTTATCATGCACCGGGCCGCGGCAAGCGGACCAATCAGAGCGTACTAAAGTATTGCCACTGTAAAAAAATAACTTCAAAGATATATTGGTAATGTACATCAAAAAAATTACAGTTGCCATATCTACTAAGTATAAAAATTATTAATTTTGATTTATGAAAATAAATGGCACTGATACATACAACACCATATTTTATTTATTCAAAAATATTTTTTTTACTGAAAATTATTATTAAAACAAGTATAAATTAAAATGAACGAGTATTAATTTTATCAATGTTGATATTGTTGTTTTTTTATTTGAGATATTAGTTGCTCGTGTAAGTGCTGCTTTATAAACATTGCTTGCGATATACATTTATGGAACAATACTGCGGATTTAGCTGCCATGACATCTGACAGTTCGTTTATCAGATTATAGTAGATATAGTTATCAAGTTATGAATGACGTGTTAAGTTTTAGTTTTGTAAACCGTACTATTACCGTACGTCAATATTTTCTCAGTCATCATTTAAAATGAAATGTAGTAACCAACGCTTATTAGATATATAGATTTTTTAGATTACCGTCAAAGGCCGGTCGATTCACACGAGTTCAATTATCTAAGCGCATCACCGACGTGTTGTCGAATTAACGTTGATTGAAAAATTGATTTCTTGAAATTCATTGCTCTCTCTGTTAACAATGAAATTAAATTGGACGTTTTGGATTGTATTCGCGGTTAATTTCGTGTTTGGCTGTGATGGGGAATATTTGGTACAAGGTGTTGACCTTGAGTATATACCTACACTGTTTTCCTGTTACACATACTGCCTATTTGCAGAATGTTGCGACCAAAAGTATGTGCCCATGGATGAAACAAGTGAGTATTTATTTGAAACTATGAGACAGCAATACCACACACAGAAACAAAAAAAAACGTTTACGATCGAATCTCTACATCGAATGACAGACAACTCTACAAACTACAATGAAGAACTTTAGATCCTTTATTTATTACATTGTCAGAATTAAAAGCGGATTTAGACAAATATGTCTTCGGCCAACCGATGGCATTAGAGATTGTCTCCATTATCAGGGGTCACAAGAAAAGCATCGCAAAAAAGGAGGGGAGCCAGAAAGCATTGGCTATCTCCTTCCATGGCTGGCCTGGCACAGGGAAAAACTACGTCGTCAGTTTCTTGGCCAAAGCTCTTTTCAAGTACGGCATGAAGAGCAGATTTGTCAAGCAGTACGTTGGCAATCATGATTTTCCCGATCCTGCGAAGATTGATCATTACAAGGTAAGTGGCTGTATCGTTTTGTATGTTCTTCCACTCTCAAAATAATTATTAAATAATATATAAATGATATATTTTGAAACCTGTACATTTTTACTGTTGAATTGACATTGGTGGGAAAAAACAATTTCAATTTTCTATTTATAGAAGTATCAATGTCTTCGTTAATAGATGAGAGAGTTCAAAATATATTTCCACTTGCTATTGGCCATAATTAGCTTGAAATGTGATTTGTATTATTAATATCGACAAACTTGCAAGCTTAATTTTCATAACATGTCAGGAAAATTCGATGGACACAGCCACTTGCTCATCGGTTGTGAGGTCCTGGTTTCTGGTTCTTGCTAAACAATAATTTTATTGATTCTGTTAAAATTACAAGTTGTCTTCAGGTTCAAAAGGCCGGGAAACCTTTTATCATAAACTATCTCTCATGGAAGTTCACTTACTGGCTTCTTCTGCTCTTATAAAGTAGTTTGGTTCAAATACTTCTTTCTAATTATCTGAACTTGGATGTCTCCTGTAGGATGAAAAATACATATTACATAATTTACTAATATGATTAGGCACATTAGTTCATATATAGAAGATGATTTAAAGAAACTCTCAGAAAAATATCATCGTGATTTGTGTGGGATCACACAAATCACGATGATATTTTTCTGAGAGTTTCTTTAAATCATCTTCTATATATGAACTAATGTGCCTAATCATATTAGTAAATATAATAAGCCCGTAATGGGTAATAAATACGCATCTGATTGACTTATCCGTAATTGACATATTACATAATATTCTTTTGCTGTATTTTGATAATATTTTTAGGCAAAGCTCCAGTCTGAGATTCACGCAATTGTGAAATCCTGCGGATTGTCCTTGATCATCTTCGACGAGGTTAATGACATCCCTCCTGGTGTTCTCGATGTTCTAAAACCCATGTTAGACTTCTACGAACAGCTTGATGGCATCGATTATAGGTACTGGTCTCTTCATCATCTTTCTTCTACCTTTATTTAACATCGTACACAGGTCAAAAGCACAAGCGAGCATACATATTTTGTCAGAGTGCAGACTTAGCAGTGGTCAAGCACTTTGTGGACACAGGATACAACCTGAAGCGCTTACCACATATGTCAGAGCAAGAGGATTTGCTTTATCTTTGATATAAGTGCTTGCTCTCCACCAACCCTCTATCTACACCTTAGAGTGTTTTTCTTAAACTCGGTTAACTCAAAATTTGCTTTAACTATCATTATTAATAGCAGCAATGCTGTTCTGCTTTTCTACATAAGTCTCTAGTTTTTCCGAAAACAATTAAATATCTATATCTGTATCTTTCATACACACCCACCGAATCTCAAGGAACTGGATTCCACTCGTCTCAAGTTTTTCAGGGCCTCACGTTGCGGCTATGATTTAAATCGTTGTTTTTTTCACAGACAAACGATCTTTGTGTTTTTGTCAAACACAAAGGGGCAGAATATCATTGACCACTTGCTGAAGCTCAATAAACCCAGGGCAGACATCAAGCTCTCCGACTTCGAGTATATTCTGAGGACAGAGGCGTTTAATGACGAAAAAGGTAAGTCAGAGGTGATGAAAAAGCATAAATTTTTCATAAGTACATATAAAAGAACGGAAAACAATTTTTTTGTTGTTGAAAATATCGTCTCATTATGCCACGAAGGGAAACACTCAAGATTTGTTTATTTAGCGTAAAATATCTTACTTTTTCATTTCAGGAGGTTTCAAGGAAGCCAAAGTCATCAGCTCTCACCTCATCGACCACTTTATCCCTTTCTTGCCTATGAAGCAGATCCACGTTGAGAAGTGTATTCGGTCAGAGTTTGAGCTCCATGGAGTCTTTATCCCCACCAAATCGCAGATGCAGTAAGTCAATACATCGGATCGGTTAGAACTGATGGCTTCCACAGAGTGAAAGTGGCCTGCCGACATACTGGGAGGTCAGAGTGAATAAGCATGACGTCGAGTCCAGCTCGACGTGGGAGTTTCAAGTGTTAACATTGATATTTTTTCAGAGAGGTGATGGCTCTCATAAACTTCGGGCCGAAGGACACGCCGATCTTTGCAAGTGCCGGCTGCAAGAGGATAAAAAAGCAAGTGGCTTACATTTTGGAACCAACATTAAGGACGTGAAAAAAGCTTGTTATTAAATAGCGTATCGCTTTTAAGTATTTTTTTTAAATGTTAAAATTTTATACAAAACTAATTAAGTTTTTAAAAAAAAAATCATGAAAACACACAAAAATATACATTACAAATGGAACTTAACCTCCCCTGCGTGTATGACACGCCAACATATGAGCTTCATGGGATTGAATGTATTTATTCATTTGAGACATTAATATAAACATTGTAACGATAAAATGACACAAAGTGACTTATAATGTAACAATATTTAAGATTGCTCAAGTAAATTTAAACACGAAGTAATAAGATCAAATAAAATTTGTACAAATTTTTTTTAAAAATAAATCTATTTTTGTTCAAAATACGCAGTTTTAAGATACACAAACTAAAACATACAGTGGGTGCGACGAATATCAGTTGTAAGTTGTGTCGCTGCATGTGTAGGAGGCTTCAGTGATAAACCTTAAAACTCCTTGATTTAACTGATCAATTGGCCCTAGCCATTGGCTAGTATGAGACTATAGAAGTCAGGGTATTTCCATGATCTGTACAAGTCCGAAAGGAGCTGAGGAAGTGGTTCTTTCATTCTCCAGGAGTGCTATCTCAACATCGCATTCATCAATTTTAGTATTATGCAGTTGTAGGGCGCCGTAAAAGCAAGTTTCGTTTTCGTAGTTATAAAAATTTTAAATTACATTCGAAATGTCAAGAACAGACTTGACAGTACCAAAATGATGAATCAGTCATGCAATCGAATAAAATTAAATTAAAGAGCACAACAAGACCATAAACAATCTACGAGAAAAAACACACTCTTACCAATATAACCACTAAACTCGAAGAGTTGCGGTCCGCGTGACCTGTCAAGACCGAATGTCTCCGTGTAATTTTATACGCAATGCTTTGATTTCTGAACAATATCATTGAGAGTTGGCGTAAAATGAACGCTCATGTAAAGCAGGAAATCCCTGATCTCGAAAACGGCGGCGGGCTTGGCAGTTGTGAGGTGCTCTGCGTGAAACAAGAGGACGCGTCGGCCGAGGCGTCCTTGCCCGGCGCCCCAGATCATAAGATTAAGATAGAATACTTGGACGATGAGAGAGGTTTGCCGGAACACGAAATAGCTGCCTCAGCATGTTCCAAACGCGAGCAGGTAATACCCCGACTCTTGTAATATGGCTCGAATGTTTATATAACCGCTTCACCTAGCCTGTCAAGTTCGGTCACTGGCTATAATAAATATATTAAAAGAAAGACTTTATACAAATAATTAGGACAACAGTCATTAAATAAGATAGATTAGAATAATCCGATTCTGATGATTATACATCTGTATAATTTCATTCGCAGTGCTTTTCTGAACAATATTTCTAAGAGTTGGCTTAAAATGAATGCTCGTGGAAAATAGGAAATCCCTGACTTCGAAGACGGCGGCGGGCTTGACAGTTGTGAGGTGAAGCCCGAGGACAAGAACCCGTCCTTTCCCCGTGCCCCAGAATATGATGAGATTAAAATAGAAGACTTCGACGCTGAGAAAGCTTTGCAGGAACATGAAAGAGCTGCCTCCTCATTATCTGCCAGACTCGAGCAGGTAATATAAGACTTATAATATTGAGATACAAACAGCATTGCAATCTGAAAGTGATGATTTGTTTGAAGGGCGTTGAATTGTGAAATTATCGTTGCTGAGCTAAATCTGTGAGAAGTAGCTTGGTATCTTTTGTGCTCTATTTTGATAACTTTAATTTAACATAGCATATATTCAATATTCTAGGTAATAGTAGACGGCACGAAAATAGAATTTGATGCATTTTAAATAAAATACTGTTTGATATCAGTTTATCAAGTCTCAGTTTGATAATGCCGGTGTAAAAGGTTGGCGGCACCTGCTACCAATAAAAATTAACTCAAATAACCAAATCAACTCAATCAACAACACCAAGATGACAGATTTTCGAAGGAAAACATTGAGAACTATGTTTTTGGCCTGAACTTGTATTATCGAACGACCTATGGATATTCTCGATCCTCCGTGTATTTTGTATTCAATATTTATGAGAGAGAGAATATAAATAACAGCATATCAAAAGGCGTCACATTGGTATGGACAATAAAAACTAAACTCAAATGAATAAATATTTCTTTAAATATTCACTCCACACAATGCTTGTCACTTTGTGACATGTATATTTTTAAACTCTATTTATGTTAGTGAAGAATGAAACTGATAGCTTTTAATTTATTGAAAACAAACCCTTAATTGTTATCGCTATTGACCTTAATTGGTAATGAATGCTGGTTCATCGAGTATTTAATAAAATTCACATTTAGTATATTGATTAAAACGGAAAAACAACATTTATTCAGCTTCCACTTTGAATTATGTCATAAAGTTCAATTTGAAAATGAACAATATAAAGTATAAATGAATCTAAATTATTAATATGATGTCTTAAATAATAAGTAAAATATTTGAGTGATTTTTCCACATTTAAATTTTTATTGGTAACCGGTTTTGCCAACTTTTCATATTAGTATTAACAGAGTGACGGCGAAACCAGCGCCAACAATAATTTAAATAAATAAAAATCGATCAAGTATTTTACTTATTTAAAATATTAAAATGGAATTCCACCAAGTACTCTCTGACAAAAATATTGAATTTCTAATATGATGTCATCATCTGTTTCAGGTGCATGTGCAATCAACTGCTGAAGTAGACATCTATAGTGAGGGACGTGGAGATTTGCTGAGCACTTCGACATCCAAGGCTGTTGTTGGAAAGAGTGAACCTTTTCTAACATTTACGGACACGAAGATCTTTATTTGTGACCAATGCTCATTCAAATGTAACACTAAGGGTAATTTGATGAAGCACAAGTTTATTCATACTGGCGAGAAGCCTTTTGCTTGTGACCAATGTTCATTCAAATGTAACACCAAGAGAAGTTTGATAAAGCACAAGCTTATTCATACTGATGAGAAGCCTTTTGGCTGTGACCAATGTTCATCTAAATTTAAAACCAAGGATCGTCTGAAGATGCACAATCTTATTCATACAGGCGAGAAGCCTTTTGCTTGTGACCAATGTACATTCAAATGTAACACTAAGAGTTATTTGATGAAGCATATGCTTATTCATACTGATGAGAAGCCTTTCACTTGTAAACAATGTATATTTAAATGTAATACTAAGAGGAATTTGATGGTGCATAATCTTATTCATACCGGCGAGAAGCCTTTTGCTTGTAATCAATGTTCATTTAAATGTAGGAGAAAGGCTGATTTAAACCAGCACAAGCTTATTCATACTGATATGAAGCCTTTTCCTTGTGACCAATGTACATTCAAATGTAACACTAAGGGTAATTTGATGAAGCACAAGCTTATTCATACTGGCGAGAAGCCTTTTGCTTGTGACCAATGCTCATTTAAATGTAAGATAAGGGGTTATTTAAAGCACCACAAGCTTATTCATACTGGCGAGAAGCCTTTTGCTTGTGACCGATGTTCATTCATTTGTAACACTAAGAGAAGTTTGATTAAGCACAATCTTATTCATACAGGCGAGAAGCCATTTGCTTGTGACCAATGTTCATTCAAATGTAACACTAAGGGTAATTTGATGAAGCACAAGCTTATTCATACAGGCGAGAAGCCTTTTGCTTGTGACCAATGTACATTCAAATGTAACATTAAAAGTAGTTTGATTAAGCACAATCTTATTCATACAGGTGAGAATTCTTTTGCTTGTGACCAATGTTCATTTAAATGTAAGAGAAAAGATCATTTAAAGACTCACGTGCTCAAGCACTCAAGCGAGAAGAGTTTTGTTTGTAACAAGTGCTCTCGCACATGCAAGCTGAAAACAGAGTTCAAATGCCTCATCCTTATCTGCACTAAATGAGTTATTTGTGATGTATGTATTTTAGATGAAATTAAAGAGCTTAAAAAGACAAGTCTCCTTCAAAAATAATAAATTTCTTAAAAAGACACTCCTAGACTTTTACTTGACATTGCGCTGCGTTTCATTTAAGTTTTAATATAGTTTTGATGTTTTGGTAGTTGCTTGTGAGAATTTTGCTCTTGAGAATCATTTGTTTAGGCACCCGGGAGGGGGAGCTGCGCCTGTCACCATGCTGCTCGGTTTGCATTGCAACATAAACTCGGAATGCTAGAAATCTGAAGTTATAGTTTTGTTATCCAAGAGTTTGAATATCTGTTTACCAACTGTGGAGTCTTATGTTTAAATCCAGATGTATTTTTTTCGTCTTTTCAATAAATTTAGGGAGAAGAATACACGCACGATAATAAAATTCTCAAGGTCAATGCTGGAGACATCTTATCAGAACAACACTACTTGAATTAAATAGCTTGCTTTTCTGTTCCTTTTTTCACTCCTATAGAGAAGTATGACTTGTTTTCTCATCCAGACTACCTCAGCGTAGATGTCTCACTCTTTCGAGTAGGTAAGTGCACTTTCGCTTATACAGTATAACCTCGATATAACGAACAAAAAACCGGTCAACTGTAAAAAAATTTAAAACGTCCAATTAATAATATACATGCTTAAAACTTGAGTCACCGCGTGTAAACAATTTTTAGCGGTCATGATAAGCACGTCATACGTCTAGCATTAGAATTTGATATATAATGCCATCTTGCTCGTAGAATTTACCTAGCCGGAGAGGTAGTATATTAGGGGATTCATCGACATAATAAGGCAAAGGTTACGACGCAGCACACTGGTGTTTGTCATGCTGGCCGGGGACTCACGCAGCTCTACAACAGTTTAACTCATTTACTCTGAGTGAATGAACGCATTTCGTAATCCAGTAATTAAATTTTAATTTGCGCAACTCTACCCTTCTAATATGGAAAAACCGAAAAGAATCAATCTAAAGATCAATAAAAAATTAGAAATTATACAAAAGTTGGGGCCTGAAATGATACAGCCAACGACGTTCTTGTGGGGTTCCTGTTCGGGCAGTCGAATAAAAATCTTTTGCAATTAATCATAAGAACATGAGTTAAGAATCGTTGATTATAACAAAACAGCAAACTTCAAAGGTGCAAACAAAATGTGATTCCTCTTTAGTAAGATTACCGAAAGCAAGTGCGTCGATTCAAACAGCAACGGCACTTCACGACGAGTGTCCGAAGACAATTCAAAATATGATACTGTTTGTATTTTGTATTATTTATATCTAAATACATAGTGTATTTCAAAAAAAAGTTTTATTGATTTCTTTTCAACCTATTTTTAACCTCTCCCCCATCTGAATAGTTGTATTGACGTTTTACAGAATTAAAATGATGAATCAATCATGCAACCTAATTTAATTAAAATAAGACATGACCATAAACAATCTACGAAAAAAAAAAAAAAGCACTCATACCAATATAACCACCAAACTCGAACAGCTGGAAAAGTCCGAGTGAGCTGTCAAAACCGGAGATGTCTCCGTGCAATTTTATACGCAGTGCTTTGATTTCTAAGCAATATCTTTGAGAGTTGGCGTAAAATGAACGCTCACGTAAAGCAGGAAATCCCTGATCTCGAAAACGGCGGCGGGCTTGGCAATCGTGAGTTGCTCTGCGTGAAACAAGAGGACGTGTCGGCCGAGGCGTCCTTGCCCGGCGCCCGAGATCATAAGATTAAGATAGAATACTTGGACGATGAGAGAGGTTTGCCGGAACACGAAATAGCTGCCTCAGCATGTTCCAAACGCGAGCAGGTAATACCACGACTCTTGTAATATGGCTCGCATATTTATACAACCGCTTCACCTAGCCTGTCAATTTCGGTCACTGGCTATAATAAATATATTAAAAGAAAGACTTTATAAAAATAATTAGGACAACAGACATTAAATAAGATAGATTAGAATAATCACAATTCTGATGATTATACATCTGTATAATTTCATTCGATGAACAATATTTCTAAGAGTTGGCTTAAAATGAATGCTCGTGGAAAATAGGAAATCCCTGACTTCGAAGACGGCGGTGGGCTTGGCAGTTGTGAGGTGAAGCCCGAGGACAAGAACCCGTCCTTTCCCCGTGCCCCAGAATATGATGAGATTAAAATAGAAGACTTCGACGTTGAGAAAGCTTTGCTAAAACACGAAAGATCTGCTTCCTCAGCATCTGCCGGAGGCGAGCAGGTAATATAAGACTTATAACATTAAGATACAAACAGCATTGCATGGGCATTGAATTGTGACATTGACATTATCTTTGCTGAGCAATGCTGTGAGAAGTAGCTTGGTATCTTTTGTGCTCTATTTTGATATTTCTCTTTATACTTTCTATTTTCGTCCACTTTTTTTTTTTCTTTGCAATCATACTCAAAATAAAAGATATTAAATAAACCTATTTTTGATTGTTAAATTAAAAGTAAGTGTTAATTTAAAAGGTGTTATTACCTAGCTGTAGTTGTTTTAAATATGTTGTCGAATTATTGAACAATACATTAGTTTTTACTACATAGGCCATTATTAAATAAATATATCTTGTAAAAGTGTGATCAACCTAGCGGGCCAGAAAAATATTCAAGACGGGCCGCGGGTTGGCCACACCCTATATAAATTAATCTAAATAATTAATATGATGTAATTATCCCTTTCAGATCCATGTGCAATCGCATACCGAAGTGAACATTCATTGTAAGGGAAGTAGAGATTTGCTGAGCACCTCAATATTCCAGACTGTTGAAGACAGAGAGAATACACCGTTTCTTACATTTACCGACAAGAAGCATTTTAGCTGCGATCAATGTTTATATAAATGTTATAAAAAGTGCTATTTAAGATCGCACATGATTACTCATACTGGCAAGAAGCCTTTTTCTTGTAATCAATGTTCATTTATATGTAAGTTTAAAGGTAATTTGAAGACTCACAAGCTTAAACATACTAGTGAGAAACCTTTTGCTTGTAATCAATGTTCATTTAGATGTAAGACTAAGTGTAATTTGATGGCGCACAAGTTTATTCATACTGGTGAGAAGCCTTTTACTTGTGACCATTGTTCATTTAAATGTAACGCTAAAATGAATTTGATGTCGCACAAGCTTATTCATACTGGTGAGCTCCCTTTTGCTTGTAATCAATGTTCATTTAAATGTAAGAGAAAGGATAATTTAAACCAGCACAAGGTTATTCATACTGGCGAGAAGCCTTTTTCTTGTAATCAATGTTCATTTAAATGTTGGAGAATTGGTGCTTTAAAGCAGCACAAACTTATTCATACCGGCGAGAAGCCTTTTTCTTGTGACCAATGTGCATTTAAATTTAGGAGAAATGGTGCTTTAAAGCAGCACAAGCTTATTCATTCTGGTGAGAGACCTTTTGCATGTGACCAATGTTCATTCAAATGTTACAGTAAGATTTACTTAAATAATCACAAGGTTATGCATTCTAGCAAGATGGGGCTTACTTGTGACCAATGTTCGGCTATATTTAAAACCAAGTCTCGTTTAAAGATGCACTATATCATTCATACAGGCGAGAAGCCTTTTGCTTGTGACCAATGTTCATATAAAACTAACAGAAAATATTGTTTAAAGACTCACGTGCTCAAGCACTTGGACGAGAAGTCTTTTGTTTGTTACAAGTGCTCCGGCACATGCAAGCTGAAAACTAATTTCAAATGCCTCGTTCTTATCTGCACCGAGTGAGTTATTTGTGATGTATATATTTTAGATGATATTAAAGAACTTTTAGTACTTCTGTTTACTCTGTCTTCACGAAAAACCAATATATCTTTTTTTTTTATTTCTTTTAAATCAATTCATATATAACGGACTTTCGGAATTAACGGACAAACCCCCTCCCCCAACTAGTCCGTTATATCGAGGTTTGACAGTATTAGAATGATGAGTCAGTCATGCAACCTAATCGAATTAAAACAAAGAACGCAACATGACCTACGATAAAAAACAGACTCATACTAATTTAACCACCAAACTCAAACAGTTGGAGAGATCTGCGTGACCTGTCAAGGCCGGAGAGGCCTCCGTGTAATTTTATACGCAGTGCTCTGATTTATGAATAATACCTCTAAGAGTTGGCGTAAAATTAACGCTCATGTAAAGCAGGAAATTCCTGACTTCAAGACGGCGGCGGCTTTAGCAAACGTGAGGCGTTGTTCGTGAAGCACTTAATATGACTACTTTTTAAAACCAAAGTTTATTCATTTTTTTTTTAATTTTTAACTTATTCTCCAGAGAGGGTTTTTATTTAATATTTCAATTGAAAAAAGGACTCCTAATTGCTTAGGATTCTTTTAAAAGGGACAAAATGAATCTCCAAATACCTACACTTCAATCGGAAAAACACATATTTATCATATTAAAAGTAAATTTTAAAGAAATATAAACATCTCACATTAGGAAAAAGGGATGTATCTAATTTTTTGCATATAAAATTTTATGATTGATGCAGTAGTTTTTTTTCAAAAAGTATGAGAAAATTATCAAAAAACTCCAAGATGGGACTTACCCCGTTTTATAAAATATAAACATTATTGTTTATATTAAATTAATAATAAGCTTTGAAAATGTATGTATGTTTAATCGTAAACCCCGATATACGCGAATTTCACTTAACGCGATTTTTTCCGGAACGTATCCCTCGCGTAAAGCGGGGTATTATTATAGTCAATAATAGTACAAAAATTCTGGTAATTTTGTCAGAATTACCAGAGAAAAAATTCTGGTAAATATGGAACGAATAATACTTTAAAATGTACATTTATAGCTAAAAGTTATAAACAGCAGGTTAGAATACGAAAAATATACTGCACCAATAGAAAAAAAATTAACGCCTAATGTTAGATACATTCCTTCTGCTATAGATAAGATTTTTTTATTATATATTAATATACTTTTAATATGATAAATATTTTTGAGTAAAATACTTGAGTGATTTTCCACATGTTTTATTTGTGACCGGTTTCGCCAACCTTTCACGTTGGCATTATCAAAAAGAGTAAAAAAAACATAACAAGGGTGGCCATAAAAACCACAACCAAAAATAAATGACCGGTCAGGTCGGTACATTACAGTGTTTTGTATTTATTTATTAATATCTAAATACAAACAGCGTATTATCAAATGAAAGTTTTATTATTTATTTTAAACCTATTTTTATATAACGGACATTCGGAATTGACAGACAACCCCTCCCCCAAATTGGTCCGTTATATCGAGATTTACCGGTATTAACACACTAAAGACGGGGCGGGTACTAGTACCCGCTTCGCTGACTGCCGACTAAAAGCGGGGCGGGTACTTTAGTATCTGCCCCGCGAGATCATTTGGGTTGGCCACCCCTATTTAAAAATTTAAATTGTATATAGTCCGCGCCACCAAAGAAGTCCCGTAGGCGCGGCGCTGCTATCGCTTAGAAAAATGTTGCTAACGTTATTTCATTTATTTACGCCAGAAGTTGGGAAATAGATTTGAAGAGAGTCGTCCTGCATCCTACTAACACTATAAATGCGTAAGTTTATGGATTATGGATGTTTCTTACTCTTTCATGCAAAAACTGCAGAACGCATTTAGTTGAAATTTGGTTCAGAGGCAAGGATTATTAATTTGATTAATAATCCAGAATAACATAAAGGCTACTTTTATTACATATAACAAAGGTGAAACCGCGTAGAAAAGCTAATATAAAATAATGTTACAACATACTATAGCGTCAAATAAGATATAAGTAATACATTTATAACGGTTAGCTAAAAATAAATAACGAATAATCAAACTATGTCCTTTATTTTGTCAGTTTTATAATTTACAACATTTTATTATAATTATGGTCACATAATGGACCAATACCAGACATACTAATGTAAAATTGATGTATTTTTTGTCGAATAGCACATATATCAAAATCATCAATATAATTTTTTTTCGGATGTGGTCGACTCTTTCCAGGAGTAACAACTTTACTCGAGGATCCAATTGCTTGTTTGCTTTCTTTGGTAATCCTAGACACAGTTTTTTCAGAAACACCTGTAATAAAAAAAAACATTAACACAATCTGATCTACATATAAATGAATCGCTAATTGTGTTGTTAAGGATAAAACTCGAGAACGGCTGGACCGTTTCAGTTTTTTAGATGTTAGTAACTCTGAGGAAGGTTTCTAAGGAGAGCAGATTTGTAAGAGTAGCCAGACAAATAGTAAAACATTTGTCGGCTTTCCACGAGCAAAGCCGGTGTGGGGCTGCTAGTTAAGTAATAATACATACATTAACATTTTAAACGCATTTCTTTACTTAGTTCTTGCAAAATTAGTATTCTATTAAACTTATTTTAGTTATTTTATTTTTCTCAAAGTACGGGTAAATATTTATTCGATGACAACCCCAAATAATTACCTGTCATGACAGCAACTCTGGCACGAACATTATTTATTGGGATCAGAACACAGTTATTATTCACAAAACTGCTTCAACTTGAGAATTACTTCTCGGCCCACACTTTTCATCACTTTAGGCATAGTAAACAGTACTTTTAACGTCTTTTTCTATTAAAATACGACAGCTCTCTTTCACTAACAATGTACAACATGGCCGACCTGTCAAATTTAGTTCAATTTTTCTCCGCGGGACTTCTTTGGTGGCGAGGACTCTACATAATAAATTATTGATAGACTAAATAACTCGGAGTTGCTAAACGGAAAAAAAATCAAAGATTGCAAAGAGTTAATGTATAGATTAGATTTCGCACGCGCAATTTTCCGCGAATTTTGCCCGCTACGCACGTCAGTTTAGTCAATTTGGTTACCCGCTTAAAGTGATGAATCAATCATACAACCTAATAAATTAAAATAAAGAACGCAACATGACCATGAACAATTTACGAAAGAAAAACACACTCATACCAACATAACCATTAAACTCGAACAGTTGGAGCGGTCCGCGTGGTTCTGTTAAGACCGGAGAAGCCCGCGTGTAATTTTATTCGCAGTGCTTCGATTTCTGAACATTTCCTCTAAGAGTTGGCGTAAAATGAACGCTCATGTAAAGTGGGAAATCCTCGACCTCGAAGACGACGGCGGGCTTGGCAATCGTGAGCTGTTCTGCGTGAAGCACGAGGACGAGGCGTCCTTCCCCGGCGCCCTAGAACATGATGAGATTACTGTTGAAGACTTCGACGTTAAGAGAGCTCTGCTGGAACACGAAAGAGCTCCCTCCTCCAGACACGAGCAGGTAATACCCCGACTCATGTAATTTCCCCATTTTTGCCTGCCTCGTATGTTAACACATTGTGATCGGGTGATTTTTTTGTCACCTAGGGGCTGAGATCGGGGGTTTTTTGGATATATGTAAAGAAAATATATTTTCTTAATTTGATTTGTCGGTAAAACAATAGGCAATCAATAAAATAGTGGAACGTTCCATAGGGGGCGCCATTAGTGTGCTGGCATGATTGAACTGTCAGAGATTGCCGAATAAAATGTTAATTATAGTTTTAGTTTAAGTAGGACTATAGACTTTATTTGTCGTTTCTTTGTTTACAGTGTTATGTGCCTCGTCTCGGAACGTCACTAGCTTGACATGTGAACGTCCAGCGGATGCACAATACTCGAATGGACTCTCGTTCAACGTCGATAAATGATAGACTTTCAATTGACAATTATGTGTAGATTTATTCACACCGACAGACAGACAGCGTCTCGTTCGGTGGTCAGGCGAGTTATGTTCTAGCTTTCAAAAAAATTAAATTTCAAAATTCTTTTATTTTTCATTAGGTTTATTACAATAGATCTTATAACTAATGTTTAGGTGAGGTGTTTGTCTATCCCCGTCCTGCGCGCAGGTTTCGGGGCTCTCAATGTGTGACTTAGGTGGTAGCGTACATGAATTTCTATGGTTGTGATATTGTGTTAGGCAGGGAAAATGAGTGGGAAAAAACCCTTTATTCGCATGTGTTTATGTGTAATAAATATCTACGAACTATATAACAAAGATAAAATTTATAACAATAACAGGTAGGGCAGGAGGATGCAAAGTTCACTCCTGGGTAGGTTTTTTGGGAACTTGGCGCTCCTTCTTGTATAGGGTGCCCCTGGAGCCGTCGGAGACTGTTATATTTTCACCGAGTAGGATGTGGTGGGGGAATTTGTGTCTGTAGTGGAAAGGCAGTGAGTCTGGGGTATCGTCTCCGATCCCTTTGAGGAGGGGGTTTTTTGATTTTCTTATGGACTGGTATAGTCTTTCGGTGACGTGAAGCGTCTGAGTTGCAATCGGTGGGATTTTGGTCTGGGCACAGAGGGTGGTTGTCGATGTACGGTAGTAGGCACCTAGGATGAGGCGTAGGCAGGAGTTTTGGGCGGCTTGGATACTCGCGATGAGGTGTTGGCTGGCGTTTGACCAGACAGATTCGGCGTACATCATGTAAGGCCTGATGATGGAGGTGTAGAGCCTGAGCTTGGACTCGAGGGGGAGGGGGCTTCTAGCGCACAGCAGTGGGTAGAGGCTGTTTTTGCCTGTGTGGCCTTTTATTCGGGCGGCTGCGACGTGGGGATGCCATGCGAGGCTCTGATCCAGATGGACTCCGAGGTATTTCACCTTTTTGCTCCATTGGATCGGCTTGCCGTCAGCTCGTAGGGGGTCGGTGCGATCGTTACCAGGATGTTTCCAGGTGAAGATGATTGCCTCAGTCTTCCCCTGGTTGACTTTGATCCTCCATTTTTGGTAGAAGGCACTGATTGAGTCGAGTCCGTTCTGGAGTCTTTTGACAATGGTGTCTGTGCGATTTGAGGTGGAGTAGCAGGCAGTGTCATCTGCGTAGAGCGCTAGATCGCATCCCTTGGGCGTGGGCAGGTCGCTGATGAAGTGGGAAAATAGGAGTGGGGCTAGGACTGAGCCCTGGGGGACCCCCGCCGGGACCGGTCTCCGGCTGGAGGAGGCTCCCGGGAGTGAGACGGCAAATTGTCTGTCACTCAGGAAAGATGCGAGAACATCAATAATGTAGAGAGGGACTCCCGACACGAACAACTTGTGCAGCAGACCGTCGTGCCAGACCGTGTCGAAGGCCTTCTCTATGTCCATGAAGACCATGCCGGTCTTCTTGTGCATGTTGAAGCCCTTCGTCACGTGGTCTGTCAGTCGGATGAGCTGCTTAGAGGTCGAGTGGTCTGCCCTGAAGCCGAACTGTTGGTCCTGGATGGCCTTCTGGTTGAAGGGAAGGTATCTCTTGAGAATTATTCTCTCGAGTATTTTGCTTAGGCCGCAAAGGAGACTTATTGGCCTGTAGCTCACCGGAAGGACTTTGTCCTTTCCGGGCTTGTGAATGGGGATCACGTTGGGACATTTCCACTGTGTGGGAAAGTAGCCTTGCAGAAGGCAGGCGTTGAAAATTTTGGTCAGCATGACTATAGTCTTTTTCGGTAGGTGCCTGAGTAGGGTGTTTGAGATGTCGTCGGGTCCTGGGGCCTTGCGGAGAGGGAGCTTGGAAATTATGCGCGCCAGTTCGGCTGGGCGCACGAGGGTCACGCTTTGGGTCGGGCGATCGCCGGCAGCGATGGCTGTCAGTGAGTCTCGTACGAGAGCCTCGGTGTGTTCGTCGCGCATGTCTAGGGTGAGGGAGTGCGATTTCTCGAAGCCGTCAGCAAGGGCGTTGGACTTGTCTGTTGTGGAGTAGACTATGTCACCCGCGTGCCTCAGGGGGGGGACCTGACTGCGTTTGCAGCGTAGGGCCTTCGCCATACGCCACAGGGTACCGTCAGTGAATTCTAGCGAGGCTAGTTTTCTCTGCCAGGCACAGGCCGCCTCGATTTTGGCTTCGCGGGCGATGTAGTTGGAGAGGGATTTCACCATGGATTTGGTGGATCTGTCGCGAGTTTTTTGCCATTCGCGTCGCAGTATGTTGCGTTCTTTGATCATGTCGATGACACTTTCGGGGAGCTCGAATTGGTGTTTTTGAGGCGGGGGCTAGGGTGGGATGGCGAGGTTTTTAGCCTTCTAGCTTCTAGGTTTCTAGCTTTCTATTACATTGGTATATATTGACATATTACAACAAAAGACCGTAGTCCTGCACGGAAACAAACATATGGACATACAACAATGGACGCAGCCATTGGGGCCATTAAGAGAATGCGTAGAAAAAGGATTGTGTTAAAAGATGCAACAACATATGAACTTAAATTACATATCGTAAAATAAAGCTATTTAAGTAAAGTTAATTGTTATAGGGAAGAGGAGCGAAGTCCACTTCCTTTATGAATGTTCATTTGTAAGGAACAAAGACTTAACTGAAAGAATAGAGGAGATTTATTGGCGTACTTTTGGTTGTCACATAACACCTCCCTTCTCAGATTAAGATGGTACATTTTGATTTACTATCTTATATAAGAAAAATATTTTTTATAAAAGTTTTAGAGTTTAAGTTAATTTATAATTTATACATTTATAAGTTCAAAGAGTTAGAAATTTTTTTAAAATTCTTATACATTTTTATGAGTTCAGATGATTTTTATACATTTATAAGTTTTTGATTCTATATAATTCAAAATTTAATGATTCATAGTGATTTAACATTAAAATGTTACTTAATTAATGGCTTTCTTCAAGCGATTTACATGAACTTTGATTTTTTTATTTTTGATTAGGATTGTGTGATTAACAGGAGAATTAATTTCAATTATTTTATAGGGTCCTGTATAGTTTGGAGTGAGTTTTTTCGACTGGTGTGATTTAGTGTATGTTTTATTTTGTAAATTGATTTAAGTTATTGGAGTATGATAATCTTTAGATGTTGAGTATAAAATGTCTTTTATCTCTGATTTTGTATTTTTAAGTCTTTTATAATTATCGATTATATTTTTTATATTTTTCGAAATTATTTGCAACATTTCTTTGTCATAAAATACATGACATATTTTATCTTTTCTTTTAAAAAGATTTTGATCAACTTCCTGGATTTTGGAATTATTTTTATTTATCTCAGTGTATTGAAATTTTGTAAAATCGTTGTATGAATTTTTAATTGACTTTGATTTGAAATTGAGTATTTTTGGATAGTTTGCGTCAACGTTCGCGTTTAACTTTCCTGGTTTGTAAATGATTTCGTAATCGAACTTTTCGAGTTTTTGTTTCCATTTTACTAATCTCAAGCCTGGATTTTTTACATTATGATCCGTAATGAATTTGAATTTTACACCATATAAGTATGGTCGAAAATGCTTAATTGCCCAAGCGTTGGCAAGTAGCTTACGTTCGATTGTTAAATAATTTAATTTAACTTTGTCGAGTGTTTTAGATGCAAAAGATTTTGGTAAATCTTTAAATGGAGCCGAGAAATCAGTTTTATCTCTGTCTCTGGGATCTATACCCGTTTTATGTATTTCCGGATACCTGTAGGATTTTGAAAAAATTGGAATTTGAGATGTAGTATTTATCTCATGATATATCGATTTTGTCATCGAAAGACGATCACCCTCGCGGTGACGATGATTTGTACGAATAGATAGTCGCAACAACTCCTCTCGCTGGGAGTTTGGCGTTTTTTGAATATGAAAGATCCGTTTTACTGGAATTTTAGATTTAAATGATTTTGAAAAATTCCGAGACACATTTTCGCGAATGGCTCTGGAATCATTAGTATTATTAGAATCTAGTTTTTGCGATTCCTTCTCGATGAATGGTTCTAAAGTAAGATTAATTTCACGAGTGACGACAGGTTTTTCGGTCGTATTGAGAATTGTTGTGATAGGTTTTGATTTGTGATTAACGTTTGTTATCGATTTACATATATATACGCCTTCTGAAATATTTACGTCTGGTACGATTCCATGTCCTATTTCTGGATTTTGGACATTAATTTCAACAGTAGTTTCCGATCTCGGTTTAATTAAGAAAGAATTGTTTTCATCCGAGGTTATTTTTTGATAGAACGGAATTTGTTTGTTAAAAACTGTAAGTAACATAGTTCCATAGTAAATTTTGGAGTTTGTGCGGTTTAGAAAATCATTTCCGAGTATTCCGTCAAATGTTAAATTTGAAGAATCTTTAGGAATGACATGAAATATTTGATTGTATTTAATTCCTTGAAATCTTAATTCAATGACAGTAATTCCGATACTTTTAATTGGATCTGTGCTATTATTAATACCGTTTATTGTGATAACATGATTTTTATCGATAAAAGAATCTCCATGTAATGAAGTTACTTTGATAAGCGATACGTTCGCGCCGCTATCTATAATAAGTTTGAATTCTTCTGAATTTCCAGAATTTGGACTACAGACTTTAATATATGGGGTGGGCGATTTTATCGATAAGATTGTGCCGTTTAATTTGCATTCTCGCTTTTGGCAGGCTGACGAGAATGATGAGAGTTTAAAGAATGCGTTGTTTTATCGAAAGGATACGAGTTAGGATGATTTGTTGAACGATTTTGATTCGAATTATAATTTCGATTAGAGTTATAATTTTGATTTGGGTTATTATTACGTTGTCGTTTATAACATTCGTTTATTAAATGTCCGTCCTTTTTGCAGTATGAACATGATTTTATATTTTGAGTATTTGTATTTCTAGTATTTGATTGATAAATTTGTTCAGTTTTAGTTTTATGACGAGTTGTGTTATGATTTTGCGAATCGTAATTTGAACTATGAGCGAGATTTCTATGACAATTAATTGAATTATGACCTGATTTTTTGCATAACGTACAAAATTTACTATGAGAATTGGAATTTTGAAGTTCATTTAATATGTTAGTCTGCTCCTCTGTTTGTGCAATGTCACTAGCTTCTTCAAAACTTGAAGGATTTCTAACTCTTAATATTAAACTGTATTGACTAAGTACTCCGATCATAAAAGTTTGTAAAGCCATTTGTTCTATCATGGCGATTTTACCAGCTTTTTCTAATGGGTTTTTGTTTTCTGCTAATGTGGCTTTACACAATTGGGAATAGCATTTTTCAACTCGTTGCGTGTAACTGAGGATGGTTTCTAATTTTTGTTGTTTGCAGGATTGTAGTTCAATTAAAGCTTGTGGAAAACGTTTTATTTCCGCAAAATTTTCGACTAAAAAATCTCTGTATAGAGGCCAACTTTCAAAATTTTTGTGAGAGATAACGCGATTTGCTTTTCCTGAAACTTTTGTTTTAATGTATATAAATAATAAAGGTTTTTGAACCTTATTCGCGAGATTGTAAGCATCGTCACAATGATTTACAAATGATTCCAGATCGTCTCTGTTTCCATCGAATTTGCTAATAAGTCGTATTAAAAATTCTAAGGTTACTTCGTTTGCGTTAGTCATGATTGAATTTGTAAGTGAAAAAAAATGATAATTATATATAAATAGTGATAACTCACATGAAAATTTTATAATTTTAGTTTTGAAAGCTCCTTGAAATCTTGACGCAGCTTCTGGCCCGTCGGAAGTTTTCTTGGATGTTATCAGACGATGAGATGAGATGAATCTTGAATTTCTGACGACAGCAGCAGCTTGGCTCGTCCAGATGAATCAGCGATTCGTGTCCGTTTTGAGAAGATCTTGAAGAGGTGCGTCGACAGCGGCTGGTTTGAATCCGGCTGCTTTTTCGTCCTGTTCCCTTCAGCGATTGACTTCTCTGGATCCGTCTCTTTCAATAACAGTCCGTTATTAAAGAGAAAGTCCCACTTCTCTGACACCAAAATTATGTTATGGTGTGTGGCTCGTGCCTCTGGAACGCCACTAGCTTGACATGTGAACGTCCAGCGGATGCACAATACTCGAATGGACTCTCGTTCAACGTCGATAAATGATAGACTTTCAATTGACAATTATGTGTAGATTTATTCACACCGACAGACAGACAGCGTCTCGTTCGGTGGTCAGGCGAGTTATGTTCTAGCTTTCAAAAAATTAAATTTCAAAATTCTTTTATTTTTCATTAGGTTTATTACAATAGATCTTATAACTAATGTTTAGGTGAGGTGTTTGTCTATCCCCGTCCTGCGCGCAGGTTTCGGGGCTCTCAATGTGTGACTTAGGTGGTAGCGTACATGAATTTCTATGGTTGTGATATTGTGTTAGGCAGGGAAAATGAGTGGGAAAAAACCCTTTATTCGCATGTGTTTATGTGTAATAAATATCTACGAACTATATAACAAAGATAAAATTTATAACAATAACAGGTAGGGCAGGAGGATGCGATGATCACTCCTGGGTATGTTTTTTGGGAACTTGGCGCTCCTTCTTGTATAAGGTGCCCCGGGAGCCGTCGGAGACTGTTATATTTTCACCGAGTAGGATGTGGTGGGGGAATTTGTGTCTATAGTGGAAAGGCAGTGAGTCTGGGGTATCGTCTCCGATCCCTTTGAGGAGGGGGTTTTTTGATTTTCTTATGGACTGGTATAGTCTTTCGGTGACGTGAAGCGTCTGAGTTGCAATCGGTGGGATTTTGGTCTGGGCACAGAGGGTGGTTGTCGATGTACGGTAGTAGGCACCTAGGATGAGGCGTAGGCAGGAGTTTTGGGCGGCTTGGATACTCGCGATGAGGTGTTGGCTGGCGTTTGACCAGACAGATTCGGCGTACATCATGTACGGCCTGATGATGGAGGTGTAGAGTCTGAGCTTGGACTCGAGGGGGAGGGGGCTTCTAGCGCATAGCAGTGGGTAGAGGCTGTTTTTGCCTGTGTGGCCTTTTATTCGGGCGGCTGCGATGTGAGGATGCCATGCGAGGCTCTGATCCAGATGGACTCCGAGGTATTTCACCTTTTTGCTCCATTGGATCGGCTTGCCGTCAGCTCGTAGGGGGTCGGTGCGATCGTTACCAGGATGTTTCCAGGTGAAGATGATTGCCTCAGTCTTCCCCTGGTTGACTTTGATCCTCCATTTTTTGTAGAAGGCACTGATTGAGTCGAGTCCGTTTTGGAGTCTTTTGACAATGGTGTCAGTGCGATTTGAGGTGGAGTAGCAGGCAGTGTCGTCTGCGTAGAGCGCTAGATCGCATCCCTTGGGCGTGGGCAGGTCGCTGATGAAGTGGGAAAATAGGAGTGGGGCTAGGACTGAGCCCTGGGGGACCCCCGCCGGGACCGGTCTCCGGCTGGAGGAGGCTCTCGGGAGTGAGACGGCAAATTGTCTGTCACTCAGGAAAGATGCGAGAACATCAATAATGTAGAGAGGGACTCCCGACACGAACAACTTGTGCAGCAGACCGTCGTGCCAGACCGTGTCGAAGGCTTTCTCTATGTCCATGAAGACCATGCCGGTCTTCTTGTGCATATTGAAGCCTTTCGTCACGTGGTCTGTCAGTCGGATGAGCTGCTTAGAGGTCGAGTGGTCTGCCCTGAAGCCAAACTGTTGGTCCTGGATGGCCTTCTGGTTGAAGGGAAGGTAGCTTTCTATTACATTGGTATATATTGACATATTACAACAAAAGACCGTAGTCCTGCACGGAAACAAACATATGGACATACAACAATGGACGCAGCCATTGGGGCCATTAAGAGAATGCGTAGAAAAAGGATTGTGTTAAAAGATGCAACAACATATGAACTTAAATTACATATCGTAAAATAAAGCTATTTAAGTAAAGTTAATTGTTATAGGGAAGAGGAGCGAAGTCCACTTCCTTTATGAATGTTCATTTGTAAGGAACAAAGACTTAACTGAAAGAATAGAGGAGATTTATTGGCGTACTTTTGGTTGTCACATAACAACAGGTAAGTTATTAAACTTGTATTAAACTAAGAAACTATTATTATTATGTATTTAAATGTTAAAATAAAGAACTTTGTTTACAGAGCAACGCCATTGTTTATATCGTCTTATATATATACGTCTCAAATTACAGTTTCTGTAAAATAGCCATATCTTTCGAACTATTGGGTATTTTTCAAAAAAACTTTTAGTGTCTTAATCTAAAATAATTGCTTTATTTATTTATTATACATACATGCTTTGTACACAAAATTACTATACAATAAATGAAATGGAAAGCGAAAAACACACTTTTACGATCAAAATTACATTGTTATAAAAAATCACAATACTTTTTGAAAATTTTTATTAGATCTAATCAGAAACAAAACAACCTAATAATGCGTCAACGTATGATAGTATGACGAAAATAGTATCACAGTGTCACCGAAATAAGGGAGAGAGTCTCTGTTTATTAAGTTTGCAGTAATAACTATTGTGTTCTGTTGGTATAGTTTACCGTTATTTTTTATGACCATGGTTTCAAATACTTCGATATTTGTTTGTGTCTAATGTTTGTAAACAGCTGGCAAAAGATACGGCACCGGTACCTGCTCGGGTAAAGCGAGCGTTCACCCGTTTCCCGTACACCACCGCCAGTCTATGCAGAACGCATAAATGCGTCTCCCGGCCTCTACCGCCAGGCAGCGAGGAACGCATTTATGCGTCTCCCGATCACAATGTGTTAATATAACCACTTCACCTAACCTGTCAAGTTCGGTGGCTGGCTATATTAAAAGAAAGACTTTATTACAATACTAAGGTCATCGGTCTTTTAAAAGATGAATTAGAATAATCACAATTCTGATGATTAAACACCCTTATAATTTATTACGCAGTGCTTTGTATTTCTGAACGATATCTCCATGAGTTGGCTTTAAATGAACGCTCATGTAAAATAGGAAATCCCTGACCTCAAAGACGACGGCGGGCTTGGCAATCGTGAGCTGTTCTGCGTGAAGCACGAGGACGAGGCGTCCTTCCCCGGTGCCCTAGAACATGATGAGATTACTGTTGAAGACTTCGACGTTAAGAGAGCTCTGCTGGAACACGAAAGAGCTGCCTCCTCCAGACGCGAGCAGGTAATACCCCGACTCATGTAATTTCCCCATATTTGCCTGCCTCGTATGTTAATATAACCACTTCACCTAACCTGTCAAGTTCGGTGGCCGGCTATATTAAAAGAAAGACTTTATTACAATACTAAGGTCATCGGTCTTTTAAAAGATGAATTAGAATAATCACAATTCTGATGATTAAACACCCTTATAATTTATTACGCAGTGCTTTGTATTTCTGAACGATATCTCCATGAGTTGGCTTTAAATGAACGCTCATGTAAAATAGGAAATCCCTGACCTCAAAGACGACGGCGGGCTTGGCAATCGTGAGCTGTTCTGCGTGAAGCACGAGGACGAGGCGTCCTTCCCCGGTGCCCTAGAACATGATGAGATTACTGTTGAAGACTTCGACGTTAAGAGAGCTCTGCTGGAACACGAAAGAGCTGCCTCCTCCAGACGCGAGCAGGTAATACCCCGACTCATGTAATTTCCCCATATTTGCCTGCCTCGTATGTTAATATAACCACTTCACCTAACCTGTCAAGTTCGGTGGCCGGCTATATTAAAAGAAAGACTTTATTACAATACTAAGGTCATCGGTCTTTTAAAAGATGAATTAGAATAATCACAATTCTGATGATTAAACACCCTTATAATTTATTACGCAGTGCTTTGTATTTCTGAACGATATCTCCATGAGTTGGCTTTAAATGAACGCTCATGTAAAATAGGAAATCCCTGACCTCAAAGACGACGGCGGGCTTGGCAATCGTGAGCTGTTCTGCGTGAAGCACGAGGACGAGGCGTCCTTCCCCGGCGCCCTAGAACATGATGAGATTACTGTAGAAGACTTCGACGTTAAGAAAGCTTTGCTGGAACACGAAAGAGCTGCCTCCTCGGCATCTGCCAGACGCGAGCAGGTAATACCCCGACTCTTACAATTTCCCTGTATTGGCCTACCTCGCATGTTAATTTGATCGCTTCACCCAGCCTGTCAAGTTCGGTCACTGGCTATAATAAATATATTAAAAGAAAGACAAAATATTAAGAACTATGGGCTTTTAATAATATGAATAGAATAATCACAATTCTAATGATTTTACATCCGTATAATTTCACACTTTTTATTAATATAATTATAATTATCAAACAAACGCTCTTAGGGCTTTAAAGTTAAAATAATACAATTTTAAAAAGACACATAAATATATAAGAAATAGAAAGTGTAATATAAAAACTTAAGGCTACTGTAATATAAAAAAGAACTATAAGAAATAATGTTTTTTAACACACATATATGTATAAAGAAATTTAGTGTTATTAATTATATGTAAGTAGTTAAGATCAAAAAATCAGTAAATATTCTATACATGTCGCACATGAAAATGATAATACAATAATCTTTGAAATCGTCCTTCATGAAAAATTTCATATATAAATTTAAATCATGAGAATGACCAACAAACATTTAATGCGAACGATGTCCTTGCATCTCCTTGGAAAGTTTAAGTATGTCCAGTTTGTATGTTTTTAACTTTTGACACGATTCCAGGTTCTCATCAATAAGACAGCTTCTCAGTTTACTCTTGATGAAGTTCATAGTTGAAAACAATATTTCTCATAAATATGTAGAACCTTTTATCATCGGCACAAGACTTAATATTAATAATTATTACACCGGATTTTTATAAAGATGAATTCAAATAATCACAATTCGGATGATATATATCCGTATAATTTCAAACGTAGTGCTTTGTATACGGTGTGTGCATTAATTTTTTTGTGAAATTGGAGCTCTATTATAAAAAATTGGTAAAATATATTCTATTCAAAGTATTGTCCATCACTAGCCACTACTTTTTCCTATTTTTTAAGAGTTGGCTTAAAATGAATAAATAATTCTTTAAATATGCATTCACTCCGCACAGTGCTTGTCATATTGTGACATCTATATTTTTAAAGTCTATTTAAGTTAGTGAACAATGAAACCATAAGTTCTTAAATTATTAAAAACTAACCTTTGATTCATATCACTATTAACCTATATTGATAATACGAGGGCTGCTATTTATATATCCGGAATAAAATAAAATAACTATCATTGACTATTAAATATGGTTTTGTTGCTTTTCAAAATATTCGCTGTGATGATCGATGCACTTTTGCATTAGGTGAAAGCAGTTTTCATAGCTCTTTTTCCAATCGGAAGGCGGTATCTCCTAAACATGATTTTTGAATGCCTCAACGGCTTCTTCTCGGGTTGTAAATCGCTGAAATTCTTAAATAGCAGCCTACGTAATTGCAAGTTTATCAAGTATTTAAAAATATTTGATAACATGGAGGATATCGATTAAAACAGTTAAAAAGGCTTTTATTCAGCGTCCACATTGAATTAGGTCAAAAAGTTAAAGTTGATAAAAAACAATGTATAGTATTAAATGATTAATATGATGTTACTAGAAATGTATCCCGTCATAGAATGACGCGCATTCGATGAACGATGCAATGGTGTTTGAACATAATAAGATGAATAATTGCTTTCATTTTGTACCATCAGTTGGATGAAGTTCTGTGATATACTTGGCCTTGAACTTTGAAGCAGAGTGGCCCACTGTTAATTTAGCTCCCATTGATGCAAAAGATATACTGTTATCGTATGATCTTATTTTTCTCTCGAAATTTCAATTATAAATATCCTTTAAATATACTGGGGAAATAGGCCTTGCTGGTAGTTTCACTTTATCTTTGTGCACTTGAACTGTTGAACTTTCCATCTGATGGGTTTTCTGCTTGATAATGTAAAGCATTGCAGAATCGACAGGTCACACTAATTAATCCGAAGACAAACGCAGCGTTCGCTGTGCATCAGTTTCTTTTTGTCTTGAGGTCGATGCGCGTGCTCGAATTTGAAGAAGACGCTGCTCACGTTTTCCTTCCAACTCATTGCTTGACATTTATGTCACATTTCGTGTCACAAACAACGCATCACTTTTCACTGCACTGTTCTTTATTTGATGCAGTCTTTATCATGTTCAATTGTGAAATTCTTGTTGAATTAGGTTTTCTGTGCGTAGACGGTGTTATTTTGAGTTATTAAGGGTCTAGGTCCCATAATCGAGTTTTTTTTTATCATTTTCTAGTCCGTTTTGCGAAAAATCGACTGCACCAATCAATAAGATTTAAATGTAAAAAGTTTGGTACATCCCTTCTTCTGAACACAATATATTTTTATTTCTTATAAATATACTATTAATATGATAAATATGTGTTTTTCCGATTAAAATGTAGGAATTTGGAGATTCGTCTGGTACATTTTCCAAGAATCCTAAACATTTAAAAGTCTTTTTTTCAATTGGAATTAAAAGATTAAATATAAACCATGTGCGTCTTATTAATTTTAAAATTAAAAAAAAAAATCTTTAACAAACTTTGGTTTTGAAAAGTCGTCATTTTAACCAATTTTTCAACATATTTAAGATTTTATTTTACCCTAAAAATGGACGTTAATTAAAAAATAAAAATTAGATAAATATAATTTATAGTTTTTTCAATACTGTGTAAAAAAATCAACTTTCGATATAGCAAAATAAAGTGACAATTAAATTAATTAAATGACACGATTTCGCCAGGTAATGGACTGCCCTCTGGTGTGCCAACCAGACACCAGAGACAGTCCAATCGTGTCATTTTTTAAAATAATATGGCGCACATGGTTTATATTTAATCTTTTAATTTCAATTTAAAAAAAAACTTTTAAATGTTTAGGACTCTTGTAAAATGGGCCAGATGAATCTCCAAATTCCTACAATTCAATCGGAAAAAAAATAATTATCTTAATCATTTCGATATGGAAAAATAAAGTGACAATTAAATGACACGATTTCGCCAGGTAATGCACTGAGCAACTGCCTTAATGATGTGGTTCATAATTTCTAATGCAATTTCGATAAAAAAAAATAGAGATGGCACTTGTGTCAAACTGACAAACTGGAAATGTATTTTTTTGTAAAAGTTCTAAATTTGAAAATCTCGCGGTGAACAACATCTCGCGGCGAAAAACAGAATTACCATATATAATTCGTACATATTGAAACTCGCTAAAGCATATTTTATAGTTTATGAATGAAAATATTATCCTATCGTCTTGAAATTCGGCACATAGCTGCGGAAAAATTTACTTAACTTATGTGCAAAAAATCAGCGTTGTATCTTTTAAGATATTCTATAGAAAACCAAAAATCGAAACATACACACATACACACAATGGCTATTATATATATTAGATTAACTGTTTCAGGTGTGTGTGCAATCGCATGCTGAAGTGAACCTCCATAGTGAGGGAAGTGGAGATTTGCTGAGTACCTCGATATTCCAGACTGTTGGAGAGAGTGACCCATTTCTAATAACAACGGACAAGAAGCATTTTATTTGTGATCACTGTTTATATAAATGTTATAAAAAGAGCTATTTAAGGTCGCACATGCTTATTCATACCAGGGAGAAACCTTTTGCTTGTAATCAATGTACATTAAAATGTAAGAGAATGACTGATTTAAGGAAGCATATGTTTATTCACACTGGCGAGAAGCCTTTTGCTTGTGACCATTGTTCTTTTAAATGTAAAATAAGTCGTTACTTAAAACAGCACATGCTTATTCACACTGGTGAGAAGCCTTTTGCTTGTGACCAATGTACATACAAATGTAGCACGAAGTTTAGTTTGAGGTCGCATAATTTTATTCATACAGGCGAGAGGCCTTTTGCTTGTGACCAATGTTCATTTAAAAGTAGGATAAAGTCTATTTTAAAGAAGCACAAGTTTATTCATACAGAAGAGAAGCATTTTGCTTGTGACCAATGTTCATTTAAATGTAACACGAAGAGTAGTTTGAAGTCGCATAATTTTATTCATACAGGCGAGAGGCCTTTTGCTTGTGACCAATGTACATACAAATGTAGCACGAAGTTTAGTTTGAGGTCGCATAATTTTATTCATACAGGCGAGAGGCCTTTTGCTTGTGACCAATGTTCATTTAAAAGTAACACGAAGAGTAGTTTGAAGTCGCATAATTTTATTCATACAGGCGAGAAGCCTTTTGCTTGTGACCAATGTACATTCAAATGTAGCACTAGGAATAATTTGAAGATGCACAATCTTATTCATACAGGCGAGAAGCCTTTTGCCTGCAATCAGTGTTCATTTCAATGTAAGGTAAAGGCTTCATTAAAGCAGCACAAGTTTATTCATGCCGGCGAGATGCCTTTTCCTTGTGACCAATGTACATTCAAATGTAACACTAAGTGTAAATTGATTTCGCACAAGCTTATTCATACTGACGAGAAACCTTTTGCTTGTGACCAATGTACATTCAAATGTAAAACTAAGAGAGGTTTGATGTTGCACAAGCGTAATCATTCTGGCGAGAAGCCTTTTGCTTGTAACCAATGTTCATACAAATGTTCTATAATTGGTAATTTAAATACGCACATGTTTATTCATACTGGTGAGAAGCCTTTTGCTTGTGACCAATGTTCATTTAAATGTAAGATGAGAAGTTCTTTAAAGCACCACAAAGTTATTCATACTGGCGAGAAGCCTTTTGCTTGTGACCGATGTGTTTTCAAATGTATTACTAAGAGAACATTAACTAATCACAAGCTTATTCATACTGGCGAGAAGCCTTTTGCTTGTGACCAATGTTCTTTTAAATGTAAACTAAGTGGTTACTTAAAGCAGCACAAGCTTATTCACACTGCTGAGAAGCCTTTTGCTTGTGACCAATGTACATACAAATGTAGCACTAAGTTTAGTTTGAGGTCGCATAAGTTGTTTCATACAGGCGAGAGGCCTTTTGCTTGTGACCAATGTTCATTTAAAAGTAGGAGAAAGTCTAATTTAAAGAAGCACAAGCTTATTCATACAGACGAGAAGCATTTTGCTTGTGACCAATGTTCATTTAAATGTCGGATAAAGATTAATTTAAAGCAGCACAAACTTATTCATACCGGCGAGAAGCCTTTTGCTTGTGACCAATGTACATTCAAATGTAACTCGAAGAGTAGTTTGAAGTCACATAATTTTATTCATACAGGCGAGAGGCCTTTTGCTTGTGACCAATGTTCATTTAAAAGTAGGAGAAAGTCTAATTTAAAGAAGCACAAGCTTATTCATACAGACGAGAAGCATTTTGCTTGTGACCAATGTTCATTCAAATGTTTCAGGAAGATTAATTTAAAAAATCACAAGATTATGCATACTAGCAAAATGCGTTTTATTTGTGACCAATGTTCGGCTATATTTGAAACCAAATTTCGTTTAAAGATGCACTACTTCATTCATACTACCGAGAAACCTTTTGCTTGTGACCAGTGTTCATATAAAACTAATAGAAAAGATCATTTAAAGACCCACATGCTCAGGCACTTAGGCGAGAAGACTTTTAATTGTAACAAGTGCTCCAGGATATGCAAGCTGAAGACTAATTTTAAATGCCTCGTTCTTATCTGCGCTGTGTAATGTACCTAATCTAAATTTTTATGATTTTGTTCTCACAGGTATTACCGCCAGTAGCTCTATGACTTTTTGTACCCAGAAACCTGCTAATGTTTTTTATGGTTGCATTGTATATGGATCCGCCCTGGTCGGTTTATGGTTGTATTGTATATGACGCCGCCATGCAGTTTATGTTTAACATCCTGTCAGACTAGTAATATAGATTATTTCTAAATAAATACCACTGTACTGTCCTGCTAAAAATCATAACTATCTCGATCCTGGAATAAACTCTTTGACAAAAATATTCTTTTACTCAACCTTCAACTGAAGTCGGTGTGTGCCCAACGGTCTCCATAACATAACATTGGTGTCAGAAGGGGTCTCCGCAGGTGGATGTCTCCAATTTCGCTGAAGATATAATGTTGGTGAGATGTGGAGAGTGCAGGATTGATGTATGTTTGAAAATCAGAAGGCAGGCGAAATAATTTGCGTATTCGTAATTTATTCAATACATCTACACTCTGTGGAAAAATACGTGGTTACTGCTTCAATGCCGCGAGGTCTCTCTCGAGAGGCGAAAAAAATTATATTAAATATCAAAATTCTTTTATTTTTCATTTTTCAAATTACACGATTTCGCCTGGTAATTGACTGCCCTCTTGTGTCTGGTTGGCACACCAGAGGCAGTTCAATTGTGTAATTTAAATAAATTAATTGTCACTTTATTTTGCTATATCGAAAGTTGATTTTTTTACGGAGTATTGAAAAAACTAAAAATTATATTTATCTATTTTTTATTATTTAATTAACGTCCATTTTAAGTGTAAAATAAAATCTTGAAGATGTTGAAAAATTGGATAAAATGCCGACTTTTCAAAACCAAAGTTTGTTGAAGGTTTTTTTTTTTTTTAATATTTTAAATAATAAGGCGCACATTGTTTATATTTGATAATTTAATTTCAATTAAAAAAAAAACTTTTAAATGTTTAGGACTCTTGTAAAATGAACCAGATGAATCTCCAAATTCATGCACTTCAATCGGAAAAACACATATTTATCATATTAATAGTAAATTTATAAGAAATAAAAATATATTTTATTCGGCAGAAGGGATATATCAAATTTATTGCATTTAAATTTTTTCGATTGGTGCAGTGGATTTTTCGCAAAACGGACTAGAAAATGATCAAAAAATCGCGATTATGCAGACTAGGCCCTTAAGTGTATTACAATAGATCTTATATCTAGTTTTTTGGTGGAATGTTTGGCTATCCCCTTCCTGCGCGTAGGTTTCGTGGCTTAAATGGTAGCATTCATGATTTACTATAGTTTCAATAATGTGTTAGGGAGGGAAAATGAGTGGGAGAAACCCTTTGTTTGCATGTGTTTATGTGTAATAAATATCTACGAACTAAATATCAAGGATAAATGTTTATAACAATGTTGAGTGACCACCCAACCTGTAGATTACCATTTCAAATATTTTGAAAAGCAACAAAACCATATTTAATAGTCAATGATAGTTATTTTATTTTATTCCGGATATATAAATAGCAGCCCTCGTATTATCAATATATCGTTCTCCAACGTCGTCTCCAATCCCTTTGAGAAGGGGTTTTCTGGGTATTCGTATGGATTGGTATAGCCTTTTGGTGACGAGAAGCGTCTGGGTTCCGATCGGTGGGATTTTGGTCTGGGCACAGAGGGTGCCAGTCGAGGTGCGATAGTAGGCACCTAGGATGTTATGTGCCCCTCTCGGAACGCCACTTGCTTGACTTGTGTCTCCGCGGATGCATACTGGATGGACTCTCTCGAACGTGTGGATAATAACACTTTCAATACTTGATTATGAAGTTTATTTAATATACATATATATGTAGATGGATGGACGGTCGAATTAGTTACAATAAATGATCCTTCCCGAGAACATAGCTCGTTCCTCGGCAGACTTCTGACTGATCAAATAATTACAATGAAATAAAGAGACCTGAGACTCCGGAAATAACAGCTGATGATTTTCGAATGCTTGCTTGGAGCGGCATAGCGGTGTTTTGTATTTTTTATTTACATATATACAAACAGTGTATCACCAAAAAAGTTTTTTAATTTATTTAACACCTATTTTTATATAACGGACATTGGTCAATTGGTCCGCCATATCGAGATTTACTGTATTAACACACTATAGGCGGGTAACCAAATTGACCAAACTGATGTGCAAAATTCGCGTAAAATTGCGCGTGCGAAATCTAGTCTATACAATAACCCTTTGCAATCTTTGATTTTTAATCTCCGTTTAGCAACTCCGAGTTAATTAGTCAATCAACAATTTATTTTTCATACAATTTAAATTTTAAAACAGGGGTGGTCGTTATTTTCGAGAGTTGATTACAAAAACACCAAACTTCAAAGTGCAAACAAAACTTGATTCCTCTTTAGTAGGATTACCGAAAGCAAAGCGCGTCGATATCAAACAACAACGGCACTTGAAAAACTGCTAAACGGAAAAAAAATCAAATGGCCCGCGAGATCATTTGGGTTGGCCACCCTCTGCGAATACATTTAAATTATGAGTGATCGGCATGAAAACAATAACAAGACGAAATTTATTGTTCCTTATCTTTATTTTATAAACAAATATTAAAGAAGTAACGTTGACGAGTCTAAACAAACATTACGAGCTGTAAACCTAAATAGTAAATTGACCCTATGCCGCTTTTAGTGTCAACACATTCAAACTGTACTACAGTACCCTTCCCGCTTTTAGATGTCAGTCAGCGAAGCGGGTATTAATACCCGCCCCGCATTTAGTGTGTTAAGACGATGAATCAATCATACAACCTAATAAAGTTTAAATATAGAACGCAACATGACCATGAACAATCCACGAAAGAAAAACACATTCATACCAACATAACCATTAAACTCCAACATGATCAAAAATCTAACAAAATTTATAACAAAAATCTCATAATTAACTCGGAGTTGCAAAACGGAAAAAAAATCAAAGAGTGTACAGACTAGATTTCGCACGCGCGAATTTACGCGAAGTTTGCACATCAGTTTAGTCAATTTGGATACCCGCCTGAAGTGTGTTAAGATGATGAATCAATCATACAACCTAATAAATTAAAATAAAGAACGCAACATGACCATGAACAATTTACGAAAGAAAAACACACTCCTACCAACATAACCACCAAGCTCGAACAGTTGGACGGTCCGCGTGGTCGTGTCAAGACCGGAGAAGCCCGCGTGTAATTTTATACGCAGTGCTTCGATTTCTGAACATTTCCTTTAAGATTCGGCGTAAAATGAACGCTCATGTAAAGTGGGAAATCCTAGACCTCGAAGACGGCGGCGGGCTTGGCAATCGTGAGGTGTTCTGCGTGAAGCACGAGGACGAGGCGTCCTTCCCCGGCGCCCTAGAACATGAGATTACCGTTGAAGACTTCGACGTTAAAAAAGCTCTGCTGGAACACGAAAGAGCTGCCTCCTCCAGACGCGAGCAGGTAATACCCCGACTCATGTAATTTCCCCATATTTGCCGGCCTCGTATGTTAATATAACCACTTCACCTAACCTGTCAAGTTCGGTGGCTGGCTATATTAAAAGAAAGACTTTATTACAATACTAAGGTCATCGGTCTTTTAAAAGATGAATTAAAATAATCACAATTCTGATGATTATACACCTGTATAATTTATTACGCATGTTATATGACGACCTCCCAACCAGTAGATTACCTTTTCAAAGGACGAATGCCGCTATTGTTCTTGTATCCTGTGCCTTCTAAGTAAACACTGCCATTTAGTTTTAATAACATTTGTGCATTTAGTTTTATTATGGCAGCGTCCGGTGTGTACCTTATATGTTTATTGTAGGGACCGATCCTTTGTAGGAGGTCTTGTACCTGTGTATTGGAGAGCTCAGGACATTGCTCGCCTAGCCTCATAACTGACTTGTCCACGGTCGAGACTAGACATTGTCTCTCCGTGAAATAAACGACATAATTAAAGTATTGAAAGCTGTTATCATTTATCAACGTTGAACGAGAGTCCTTCAAATATTGTGCATCCGCGGGAGTCACATGTCAAGCAAGTGACGTTCCGAGACGAGGCACATAACACGCAGTGCTTTGTATTTCTGAACAATATCTCCATGAGTTGGCTTTAAATGAACGCTCATGTAAAATAGGAAATCCCTGACCTCGAAGACGACGGCGGGCTTGGCAATCGTGAGGTGTTCTGCGTGAAGCACGAGGACGAGGCGTCCTTCCCCGGCGCCCTAGAACATGAGATTACCGTTGAAGACTTCGACGTTAAGAAAGCTCTGCTGGAACACGAAAGAGCTGCCTCCTCCAGACGCGAGCAGGTAATACCCCAACTCATGTAATTTCCCCATATTTGCCGGCCTCGTATGTTAATATAACCACTTCACCTAACCTGTCAAGTTCGGTGGCTGGCTATATTAAAAGAAAGACTTTATTACAATACTAAGGTCATCGGTCTTTTAAAAGATGAATTAAAATAATCACAATTCTGATGATTATACACCTGTATAATTTATTACGCAGTGCTTTGTATTTCTGAACAATATCTCCATGAGTTGGCTTTAAATGAACGCTCATGTAAAATAGGAAATCCCTGACCTCGAAGACGACGGCGGGCTTGGCAATCGTGAGGTGTTCTGCGTGAAGCACGAGGACGAGGCGTCCTTCCCCGGCGCCCTAAAACATGATGTGATTACTGTAGAAGACTTCGACGTTAAGAAAGCTTTGCTGGAACACGAAAGAGCTGCCTCCTCGGCATCTGCCAGACGCGAGCAGGTAATACCCCGACTCTTGCAATTTCCCTGTATTGGCCTACCTCGCATGTTAATTTGACCGCTTCACCCAGCCTGTCAAGTTCGGTTACTGGCTATAATAAATATATTAAAAGAAAGACAAAATATTAAGAACTATGGGCTTTTAATAATATGAATAGAATAATCACAATTCTAATGATTTTACATCAGTATAATTTCATACTTTTTATTAATATAATTATAATTATCAAACAAACGCTCTTAGGGCTTTAAAGTTAAAATAATACAATTTTAAAAAGACACATAAAAATATAAGAAATAGAGAGTGTAATATAAAAACTTAAGGCTACTGTAATATAAAAAAGAACTATAAGAAATAATGTTTTTTAACACACATATATGTATAAAGAAATTTAGTGTTATTAATTATATGTAAGTAGTTAAGATCAAAAAATCAGAAAATATTCTATACATGTCGCACATGAAAATGATAATACAATAATCGATGAAATCGTCCTTAATGAAAAGATTCATATATAAATTTAAATCATGAGAATGACCAACAAACATTTAATGCGAACGATGTCCTTGCATCTCCTTGGAAAGTTTAAGTAAGTCCAGTTTGTATGTTTTTAACTTTTGACACGATTCCAGGTTCTCATCAATAAGACAACTTCTCAGTTTACTCTTGATGAAGTTCATAGTTGAAAACAATACTTCTCATAAATATGTAGAACCTTCGCGGCGGTTATCATCGGCACAAGACTTAATATTAATAATTATTACACCGGACTTTTATAAAGATAAATTCAAATAATCACAATTCTGATGATATATATATCCATGTAATTTCATACGAAGTGCTTTGTATACGGTGTGTTCATTAATTTTTTCGTGAAATTGGAGCTCTATTATAAAAATTGGTACAACATATTCTATTCAAAGTATTGTCCATCGCTAGCCACTACTTGTTCCTATTTTTTAAGAGTTGGCTTAAAATGAATTAATAATTCTTTAAATATGCATTCACTCCGCACAGTGCTTGTCACTTAGTGACGTCTATATTTTTAAAGTCTATTTAAGTTTGTGAACAATGAAACCATAAGTTCTTAAATTATTAAAAACTTACCATTGATTCATATCACTATTAACCTATATTGATAATACGAGGGCTGCTATTTATATATCCGGAATAAAATAAAATAACTATCATTGACTATTAAATATGGTTTTGTTGCTTTTCAAAATATTCGCTGTGATGATCGATGCACTTTTGCATTAGGTGAAAGCAGTTTTCATAGCTCTTTTTCCAATCGGAAGGCGGTATCTCCTGAACATGATTTTTGAATGCCTCAACGGCTTCTTCTCGGGTTGTAAATCGCTGAAATTCTTAAATAGCAGCCTATGTAATTGCAAGTTTATCAAGTATTTAAAAATATTTGATAACATGGAGGATATCGATTAAAACAGTTAAAAAGGCTTTTATTCAGTGTCCACATTGAATTAGGTCAAAAAGTTAAAGTTGATAAAAAACAATGTATAGTATTAAATGATTAATATGATGTTATTAACTGTTTCAGGTGTGTGTGCAATCGCATGCTGAATCGAACCTTCATAGTGAGGGAAGTGGAGATTTGCTGAGTACCTCGATATTCCAGACTGTTAGAGAGAGTGACCCATTTCTAATAACAACGGACAAGAAGCATTTTATTTGTGATCACTGTTTATATAAAAGTTATAAAAAGAGCTATTTAAGGTCGCACATGCTTATTCATACCGGCGAGAAACCTTTTGCTTGTAACCAATGTCCATTCAAATGTAGCACTAAGAGTTATTTGACGAAGCACAAGTTTAATCATACCGGCGAGAAGCCTTTTGCTTGTGACCAATGTTCATTTAAAAGTAGGAGAAAGTCTAATTTAAAGAAGCACAAGCTTATTCATACAGACGAGAAGCATTTTGCTTGTGACCAATGTTCATTTAAATGTCGGATAAAGATTAATTTAAAGCAGCACAAACTTATTCATACCGGCGAGAAGCCTTTTGCTTGTGACCAATGTACATTCAAATGTAACACTAAGCATAATTTGATTTCGCACAAGCTTATTCATACTGACGAGAAACCTTTTGCTTGTGATCAATGTACATTCAAATGTAACACGAAGTTTAGTTTGAAGTGTCATAATTTTATTCATACAGGCGAGAAGCCTTTTGCTTGTGACCAATGTACATTCAAATGTAAAACTAAGAGAGGTTTGATGTTGCACAAGCGTAATCATTCTGGCGAGAAGCCTTTTGCTTGTAACCAATGTTCATACAAATGTTCTATAATTGGTAATTTAAATATGCACATGTTTATTCATACTGGTGAGAAGCCTTTTGCTTGTGACCAATGTACATTCAAATGTAACACTAAGCATAAATTGATTTCGCACAAGCTTATTCATACTGACGAGAAACCTTTTGCTTGTGACCAATGTACATTCAAATGTAAAACTAAGAGAGGTTTGATGTTGCACAAGCGTAATCATTCTGGCGAGAAGCCTTTTGCTTGTAACCAATGTTCATACAAATGTTCTATAATTGGTAATTTAAATACGCACATGTTTATTCATACTGGTGAGAAGCCTTTTGCTTGTGACCAATGTTCATTTAAATGTAAGATGAGAAGTTCTTTAAAGCACCACAAAGTTATTCATACTGGCGAGAAGCCTTTTGCTTGTGACCAATGCTCATTCAAATGTAAAATAAGGGGTTATTTAAAGCACCACAAGCTTATTCATACTGGCGAGAAGCCTTTTGCTTGTGACCGATGTTCTTTTAAATGTAAACTAAGTGGTTACTTAAAGCAGCACAAGCTTATTCACACTGCTGAGAAGCCTTTTGCTTGTGACCAATGTACATACAAATGTAGCACTAAGTTTAGTTTGAGGTCGCATAAGTTGTTTCATACAGGCGAGAGGCCTTTTGCTTGTGACCAATGTTCATTTAAAAGTAGGAGAAAGTCTAATTTAAAGAAGCACAAGCTTATTCATACAGACGAGAAGCATTTTGCTTGTGACCGATGTTCATTTAAATGTCAGATAAAGATTAATTTAAAGCAGCACAAAATTATTCATACCGGCGAGAAGCCTTTTGCCTGCAATCAGTGTTCATTTAAATGTAAGGTAAAGGCTTCTTTAAAGCAGCACAAGTTTATTCATGTCGGCGAGAAGCCTTTTGCTTGTGACCTTTGTTCATTCAAATGTTTCAAGAAGATTAATTTAAAAAATCACAAGATTATGCATACTAGCAAAATGCGTTTTATTTGTGACCAATGTTCGGCTATATTTGAAACCAAATTTCGTTTAAAGATGCACTACTTCATTCATACTATCGAGAAACCTTTTGCTTGTGACCAGTGTTCATATAAAACTAATAGAAAAGATCATTTAAAGACTCACATGCTCAGGCACTTAGGCGAGAAGACTTTTAATTGTATCAAGTGCTCCAGGATATGCAAGCTGAAGACTAATTTTAAATGCCTCGTTCTTATCTGCGCTGTGTAATGTACCTAATCTAAATTTTTATGATTTTGTTCTCACAGGTATTACCGCCAGTAGCTCTATGACTTTTTGTACCCAGAAACCTGCTAATGTTTTTTTATGGTTGCATTGTATATGGATCCGCCCTGGTCGGTTTATGGTTGTATTGTATATGACGCCGCCATGCAGTTTATGTTTAACATCCTGTCAGACTAGTAATATAGATTATTTCTAAATAAATACCACTGTACTGTCCTGCTAAAAATCATAACTATCTCGATCCTGGAATAAACTCTTTGACAAAAGTATTGTTTTACTCAGCCTTCAACTGAAGTCCGTGTGTTCCCAACGGTCTCCATAACATAACATTGGTGTCAGAAGGGGTCTCCGCAGGTAGAAGTCACCAATTTCGCTGAAGATATAATGTTGGTGAGATGTGGAGAGTGCAGGATTGATGTATGTTTGAAAATCAGAAGGCAGGCGAAATAATTTGCGTATTCGTAATTTATTCAATATATCTACACTAGATGGAAAAATACGTGGTTACTGCTTCAATGCCGCGAGGTCTCTCTCGAGAGGCGAAAAAAATTAATGTTAAATTTCAAAATTATTTTATTTTCCATTTAAGTGTATTACAATAGATCTTATATGTACTTATTTGTTGGAATTGTTATGTGCCCCTCTTGGAATGTCACTAGCTTGACATGTGACTCCTCGGATGCACAATACTTGAAGGACTCTCGTTCAACGTTGATAAATGATACACTTTCAATACTTTAATTATGTTGTTTATTACACAGAGACAGTGTCTAGTCTCGTCCGTGGTCAGGTAAGTTATGAGGCCAGGCGAGTTATGTCCTGCGCTCTCTAATACACAGGTATAAGATGTCTTACAAAGGTCGGTCCCTAAATGTAAACCTAAAAACATTCAATATTATATGTCCAACCCCTATACTCAAATCTGTCCAAGTCCAAATTCCAGATATAATGACGAATTTAAACTTAATTTATACTCTAGTGCAGTCGTATCGCTTATCAAAGTTACTTCATTACACGATGATACTATTATCGATACAAATCATGTTATCACATTATACGGTATCAATAATAATCCAGTTAAAACAAAAGGAATCACTCACATTGAATTAATATTTAATGGAATTACATATATTCACGCGGTACACGTTCTTTTTAGAAATTTTACAAATATACCTTTTAACGACATACTTGGTAATGATTTTCTAAAACACATAGAAACCGAAATCGACCATGAAACTGAATCGCTTAAAATGACCTCTGAAAAAAATAATTCTCTATTAATTAAACCTAGATCGGAAACTACTGTTGAAATTAATGTCCAAAATCCAGAGATAGGATTTGGAATTGTACCAGGAGTAAATACTATAGAAAACGTATGCAAAGCTAAATCAATAACAAACGTCGATCACGAATCAAAACCCATTACCACGACAAAGAGGAAATAACGGACATCCCCTCCGCCCAATTGGTCCGCCATATCGAAATTTTACTGTATTACCACACTAAAGGCGAAGCGGGTACCAGTACCCGCTTCGCAGACTGCTACCTAAAGGCGGGGCGGGTACCAGTACCCGCTTCGCAGACTGCTACCTAAAGGCGGGGCGGGTACCAGTACCCGCTTCGCAGACTGCTACCTAAAGGCGGGGCGGGTACCAGTACCCGCTTCGCAGACTGCTACCTAAAGGCGGGGCGGGTGCCAAATACCCTCTTATCTGTATGTGCAGGTATCTGTCCATTTTTTAATGTGTTTACTCTAAAAGCGGCAGAAGGTCATTTTACTCTTTAGGTTTACAGCTCGTAATGTTTGTTTAGACTCGGCAACGTTACTTCTTTAACATTTGTTCATTTAATAAAGATAAGGAACTAAACATTTCGTCTTGTTATTGTTTACATGCCGATCACTCATAATTTAAATGTTTAGAGGGTTTTAAAAAATACCACACCAAAATAAGTTTGAATGTTAAAATTGTGTCCAAAATAAATTATTGACAGACTCTTAGCTCTTCTGTATTTAATACCTTACAACTAAACAATCATAAAAATATGTTATTAATTTGTTTTATGGTCAAAAATCTAACAAAATTTATAACAAAAATCTCATAATTAACTCGGAGTTACAAAACGGAAAAAAAAGAGTGCAAATCAGAGTGTATTAGTTTAGTTTAGTCAATTTGGTTACCCGCCTGAAGTGTGTTAAGATGATGAATCAATCATACAACCTAATAAATTCAAATAAAGAACGCAACATGACCATGAACAATTTACGAAAGAAAAACACACTCATACCAACATAACCACCAAGCTCGAACAGTTGGAGGGTCCGCGTGGTCGTGTCAAGACCGGAGAAGCCCGCGTGTAATTTTATACGCAGTGCTTCGATTTCTGAACATTTCCTCTAAGAGTTGGCGTAAAATGAACGCTCATGTAAAGTGGGAAATCCTCGACCTCGAAGACGGCGGCGGGCTTGGCAATCGTGAGGTGTTCTGCGTGAAGCACGAGGACGAGGCGTCCTTCCCCGGCGCCCTGGAACATGATGAGATTACTGTAGAAGACTTCGACGTTAAGAAAGCTCTGCTGGAACACGAAAGAGCTGCCTCCTCCAGACGCGAGCAGGTAATACCCCGACTCATGTAATTTCCCCATATTTGCCTGCCTCGTATGTTAACACATTGTGATCGGGTGATTTTTTTGTCACCTAGGGGCTGAGATCGGGGGTTTTTTGGATATATGTAAAGAAAATATATTTTCTTAATTTGATTTGTCGGTAAAACAATAGGCAATCAATAAAATAGTGGAACGTTCCATAGGGGGCGCCATTAGTGTGCTGGCATGATTGAACTGTCAGAGATTGCCGAATAAAATGTTAATTATAGTTTTAGTTTAAGTAGGACTATAGACTTTATTTGTCGTTTCTTTGTTTACAGGTAAGTTATTAAACTTGTATTAAACTAAGAAACTATTATTATTATGTATTTAAATGTTAAAATAAAGAACTTTGTTTACAGAGCAACGCCATTGTTTATATCGTCTTATATATATACGTCTCAAATTACAGTTTCTGTAAAATAGCCATATCTTTCGAACTATTGGGTATTTTTCAAAAAAACTTTTAGTGTCTTAATCTAAAATAATTGCTTTATTTATTTATTATACATACATGCTTTGTACACAAAATTACTATACAATAAATGAAATGGAAAGCGAAAAACACACTTTTACGATCAAAATTACATTGTTATAAAAAATCACAATACTTTTTGAAAATTTTTATTAGATCTAATCAGAAACAAAACAACCTAATAATGCGTCAACGTATGATAGTATGACGAAAATAGTATCACAGTGTCACTGAAATAAGGGAGAGAGTCTCTGTTTATTTAGTTTGCAGTAATAACTATTGTGTTCTGTTGGTATAGTTTACCGTTATTTTTTATGACCATGGTTTCAAATACTTCGATATTTGTTTGTGTCTAATGTTTGTAAACAGCTGGCAAAAGATACGGCACCGGTACCTGCTCGGGTAAAGCGAGCGTTCATCCGTTTCCCGTACACCACCGCCAGTCTATGCAGAACGCATAAATGCGTCTCCCAGCCTCTACCGCCAGGCAGCGAGGAACGCATTTATGCGTCTCCCGATCACAATGTGTTAATATAACCACTTCACCTAACCTGTCAAGTTCGGTGGCTGGCTATATTAAAAGAAAGACTTTATTACAATACTAAGGTCATCGGTCTTTTAAAAGATGAATTAGAATAATCACAATTCTGATGATTAAACACCCTTATAATTTATTACGCAGTGCTTTGTATTTCTGAACGATATCTCCATGAGTTGGCTTTAAATGAACGCTCATGTAAAATAGGAAATCCCTGACCTCAAAGACGACGGCGGGCTTGGCAATCGTGAGCTGTTCTGCGTGAAGCACGAGGACGAGGCGTCCTTCCCCGGTGCCCTAGAACATGATGAGATTACTGTTGAAGACTTCGACGTTAAGAGAGCTCTGCTGGAACACGAAAGAGCTGCCTCCTCCAGACGCGAGCAGGTAATACCCCGACTCATGTAATTTCCCCATATTTGCCTGCCTCGTATGTTAATATAACCACTTCACCTAACCTGTCAAGTTCGGTGGCCGGCTATATTAAAAGAAAGACTTTATTATAATACTAAGGTCATCGGTCTTTTAAAAGATGAATTAGAATAATCACAATTATGATGATTATACACCCTTATAATTTATTACGCAGTGCTTTGTATTTCTGAACAATATCTCCATGAGTTGGCTTTAAATGAACGCTCATGTAAAATAGGAAATCCCTGACCTCGAAGACGACGTCGGGCTTGGCAATCGTGAGGTGTTCTGCGTGAAGCACGAGGACGAGGCGTCCTTCCCCGGCGCCCTAGAACATGATGAGATTACTGTAGAAGACTTCGACGTTAAGAAAGCTTTGCTGGAACACGAAAGAGCTGCCTCCTCGGCATCTGCCAGACGCGAGCAGGTAATACCCCGACTCTTACAATTTCCCTGTATTGGCCTACCTCGCATGTTAATTTGATCGCTTCACCCAGCCTGTCAAGTTCGGTCACTGGCTATAATAAATATATTAAAAGAAAGACAAAATATTAAGAACTATGGGCTTTTAATAATATGAATAGAATAATCACAATTCTAATGATTTTACATCCGTATAATTTCACACTTTTTATTAATATAATTATAATTATCAAACAAACGCTCTTAGGGCTTTAAAGTTAAAATAATACAATTTTAAAAAGACACATAAATATATAAGAAATAGAAAGTGTAATATAAAAACTTAAGGCTACTGTAATATAAAAAAGAACTATAAGAAATAATGTTTTTTAACACACATATATGTATAAAGAAATTTAGTGTTATTAATTATATGTAAGTAGTTAAGATCAAAAAATCAGAAAATATTCTATACATGTCGCACATGAAAATGATAATACAATAATCTATGAAATCGTCCTTAATGAAAAATTTCATATATAAATTTAAATCATGAGAATGACCAACAAACATTTAATGCGAACGATGTCCTTGCATCTCCTTGGAAAGTTTAAGTAAGTCCAGTTTGTATGTTTTTAACTTTTGACACGATTCCAGGTTCTCATCAATAAGACAGCTTCTCAGTTTACTCTTGATGAAGTTCATAGTTGAAAACAATATTTCTCATAAATATGTAGAACCTTTTATCATCGGCACAAGACTTAATATTAATAATTATTACACCGGATTTTTATAAAGATGAATTCAAATAATCACAATTCGGATGATATATATCCGTATAATTTCAAACGTAGTGCTTTGTATACGGTGTGTGCATTAATTTTTTTGTGAAATTGGAGCTCTATTATAAAAAATTGGTAAAATATATTCTATTCAAAGTATTGTCCATCGCTAGCCACTACTTTTTCCTATTTTTTAAGAGTTGGCTTAAAATGAATAAATAATTCTTTAAATATGCATTCACTCCGCACAGTGCTTGTCACTTTGTGACATCTATATTTTTAAAGTCTATTTAAGTTAGTGAACAATGAAACCATAAGTTCTTAAATTATTAAAAACTAACCTTTGATTCATATCACTATTGACCTATATTGATAATACGAGGGCTGCTATTTATATATCCGGAATAAAATAAAATAACTATCATTGACTATTAAATATGGTTTTGTTGCTTTTCAAAATATTTGCTGTGATGATCGATGCACTTTTGCATTCGGTGAAACCTGTTTTCATAGCACTTTTTCCAATCGGAAGGCGGTATCTCCTAAACATGATTTTTGAATGCCTCAACGGCTTCTTCTCGGGTTGTAAATTGCTGAAATTCTTAAATAGCAGCCTACGTAATTGCAAGTTTATCAAGTATTTAATAATATTTGATAACATGGAGGATATCGATTAAAACAGTTAAAAAGGCTTTTATTCAGCGTCCACATTGAATTAGGTCAAAAAGTTAAAGTTGATAAAAAACAATGTAATTTATTAAATGATTAATATGATGTTATTAACTGTTTCAGGTGTGTGTGCAATCGCATGCTGAAGTGAACCTCCATAGTGAGGGAAGTGGAGATTTGCTGAGTACCTCGATATTCCAGACTGTTAGAGAGAGTGACCCATTTCTAATAACAACGGACAAGAAGCATTTTATTTGTGATCACTGTTTATATAAATGTTATAAAAAGAGCTATTTAAGGTCGCACATGCTTATTCATACCGGCGAGAAACCTTTTGCTTGTAACCAATGTCCATTCAAATGTAGCACTAAGAAAAGTTTGACGAAGCACAAGTTTAATCATACCGGTGAGAAGCCTTTTGCTTGTAATCAATGTGCATTAAAATGTAAGAGAATGACTGATTTAAGGAAGCATATGTTTATTCACACTGGCGAGAAGCCTTTTGCTTGTGACCAGTGTTCATTTAAATGTAAAAAAAGTCATGACTTAAAGAAGCACAAGCTTATTCATACTGGTGAGAAGCTTTTTGCTTGTGACCAATGTACATTCAAATGTAACACGAAGATTAGTTTGAAGTCGCATAATTTTATTCATGCAGGCGAGAAGCCTTTTGCTTGTGACCAATGTACATTCAAATGTAAGGTAAAGGCTTATTTAAAGCAGCACAAGCTTATTCATGCCGGCGAGAAGCCTTTTGCTTGTGATCAATGTACATTAAAATGTAAGAGAATGGCTGATTTAAGAAAGCATATGTTTATTCACACTGGCGAGAAGCCTTTTGCTTGTGACCATTGTTCTTTTAAATGTAAACTAAGTGGTTACTTAAAACAGCACATGCTTATTCACACTGGTGAGAAGCCTTTTGCTTGTGACCAACGTACATACAAATGTAGCACGAAGTTTAGCTTGAGGTCGCATAATTTTATTCATACAGGCGAGAGGCCTTTTGCTTGTGACCAATGTTCATTTAAATGTAACACGAAGAGTAGTTTGAAGTCGCATAATTTTATTCATACAGGCGAGAGGCCTTTTGCTTGTGACCAATGTTCATTTAAAAGTAGGAGAAAGTCTATTTTAAAGAAACACAAGTTTATTCATACAGACGAGAAGCATTTTGCTTGTGACCAATGTTCATTTAAATGTAACACGAAGAGTAGTTTGAAGTCGCATAATTTTATTCATACAGGCGAGAGGCCTTTTGCTTGTGACCAATGTTCATTTAAATGTAGGAGAAAGTCTAATTTAAATAAGCACAAGCTTATTCATACAGACGAGAAGCATTTTGCTTGTGACCAATGTTCATTTAAATGTCAGATAAAGGATAATTTAAAGCAGCACAAACTTATTCATACGAGCGAGAAGCCTTTTGCTTGTGACCAATGTTCATTTAAAAGTAGGAGAAAGTCTAATTTAAATAAGCACAAGCTTACTCATACCAGCGAGAAGCCTTTTGCTTGTGACCAATGTACATTCAAATGTAACACGAAGAGTAGTTTGAAGTTGCATAATTTTATTCATACAGGCGAGAGGCCTTTTGCTTGTGACCAATGTTCATTTAAATGTAGGAGAAAGTCTAATTTAAAGAAGCACAAACTTATTCATACCAGCGAGAAGCCTTTTGCTTGTGACCAATGTTCATTTAAAAGTAGGAGAAAGTCTAATTTAAAGAAGCACAAGCCTATTCATACCGGCGAGAAGCCTTTTGCCTGCAATCAGTGTTCATTTAAATGTAAGGTAAAGGCTTCTTTAAAGCAGCACAAGCTTATTCATGTCGGCGAGAAGCCTTTTGCTTGTGACCTTTGTTCATTCAAATGTTTCAAGAAGATTAATTTAAAAAATCACAAGATTATGCATACTAGCAAAATGCGTTTTATTTGTGACCAATGTTCGGCTATATTTGAAACCAAATTTCGTTTAAAGATGCACTACTTCATTCATACTATCGAGAAACCTTTTGCTTGTGACCAGTGTTCATATAAAACTAATAGAAAAGATCATTTAAAGACTCACATGCTCAGGCACTTAGGCGAGAAGACTTTTAATTGTAACAAGTGCTCCAGGATATGCAAGCTGAAGACTAATTTTAAATGCCTCGTTCTTATCTGCGCTGTGTAATGTACCTAATCTAAATTTTTATGATTTTGTTCTCACAGGTATTACCGCCAGTAGCTCTATGACTTTTTGTACCCAGAAACCTGCTAATGTTTTTTATGGTTGCATTGTATATGGATCCGCCCTGGTCGGTTTATGGTTGTATTGTATATGACGCCGCCATGCAGTTTATGTTTAACATCCTGTCAGACTAGTAATATAGATTATTTCTAAATAAATACCACTGTACTGTCCTGCTAAAAATCATAACTATCTCGATCCTGGAATAAACTCTTTGACAAAAGTATTGTTTTACTCAGCCTTCAACTGAAGTCCGTGTGTGCCCAACGGTCTCCATAACGTAACATTGGTGTCAGAAGGGGTCTCCGCAGGTAGAAGTCACCAATTTCGCTGAAGATATAATATATATTGGTGAGATGTGGAGAGTGCAGGATTGATGTATGTTTGAAAATCAGAAGGCAGGCGAAATAATTTGCGTATTCGTAATTTATTCAATACATCTACACTTGATGGAAAAATACGTGGTTACTGCTTCAATGCCGCGAGGTCTCTCTCGAGAGGCGAAAAAAATTAATGTTAAATTTCAAAATTATTTTATTTTCCATTTAAGTGTATTACAATAGATCTTATATGTACTTTTTTGTTGGAATTGTTATGTGCCCCTCTCGGAATGTCACTAGCTTGACATGTGACTCCTCGGATGCACAATACTTGAAGGACTCTCGTTCAACGTTGATAAATGATACACTTTCAATACTTTAATTATGTTGTTTATGACACAGAGACAGTGTCTAGTCTCGTCCGTGGTCAGGTAAGTTATGAGGCCAGGCGAGTTATGTCCTGCGCTCTCTAATACACAGGTATAAGATGTCTTACAAAGGTCGGTCCCTAAATGTAAACCTAAAAACATTCAATATTATATGTCCAACCCCTATACTCAAATCTGTCCAAGTCCAAATTCCAGATATAATGACGAATTTAAACTTAATTTATACTCTAGTGCAGTCGTATCGCTTATCAAAGTTACTTCATTACACGATGATACTATTATCGATACAAATCATGTTATCACATTATACGGTATCAATAATAATCCAGTTAAAACAAAAGGAATCACTCACATTGAATTAATATTTAATGGAATTACATATATTCACGCGGTACACGTTCTTTTTAGAAATTTTACAAATATACCTTTTAACGACATACTTGGTAATGATTTTCTAAAACACATAGAAACCGAAATCGACCATGAAACTGAATCGCTTAAAATAACCTCTGAAAAAAATAATTCTCTATTAATTAAACCTAGATCGGAAACTACTGTTGAAATTAATGTCCAAAATCCAGAGATAGGATTTGGAATTGTACCAGGAGTAAATACTATAGAAAACGTATGCAAAGCTAAATCAATAACAAACGTCGATCACGAATCAAAACCCATTACCACGACAAAGAGGAAATAACGGACATCCCCTCCGCCCAATTGGTCCGCCATATCGAGATTTTACTGTATTACCACACTAAAGGCGAAGCGGGCGCTTCGCAGACTGCTACCTAAAGGCGGGGCGGGTACCAGTACCCGCATCGCGGACTGCTACCTAAAGGCGGGGCGGGTACCAGTACCCGCATCGCGGACTGCTACCTAAAGGCGGGGCGGGTACCAGTACCCGCATCGCGGACTGCTACCTAAAGGCGGGGCGGGTGCCAAATACCCTCTTATCTGTGTGTGCAGGTATCTGTACATTTTTTAATGTGTTTACTCTAAAAGCGGCAGAAGGTCATTTTACTCTTTAGGTTTACAGCTCGTAATGTTTGTTTAGACTCGGCAACGTTACTTCTTTAACATTTGTTCATTTAATAAAGATAAGGAACTAAACATTTCGTCTTGTTATTGTTTACATGCCGATCACTCATAATTTAAATGTTTAGAGGGTTTTAAAAAATACCACACCAAAATAAGTTTGAATGTTAAAATTGTGTCCAAAATAAATTATTGACAGACTCTTAGCTCTTCTGTTTTTAATACCTTACAACTAAACAATCATAAAAATATGTTATTGATTTGTTTTATGGTCAAAAATCTAACAAAATTTATAACAAAAATCTCATAATTAACTCGGAGTTACAAAACGGAAAAAAAAAGAGTGCAAATCAGAGAGTGTATTAGTTTAGTTTAGTTAAGTCAATTTGGTTACCCGCGTAAAGTGTGTTAAGACGATGAATCAATCATACAACCTGTTTACGCATGTAAACGCCATTTCTGTGTTAACAGCCATATATATATGTACAATTTGTTTAGTGTTACGTTTTAACAGAAGTTCAAATAACGAAGACTAAAAAGAACACTAGAAAACCAAGGAGGGTCGATGAAAGGGACTCTCGAATGTTCTTGAAGCATCGCAAAGCCCCAGTATTTGAACGGCAGTCATTTAGCCAAGACACGTTCCGTTCGACACCAAGGAAAAAGCACACGGCATCTTCCATACAGGGACCACAAGAAGCCATGACCATGAACAATTTACGAAAGAAAATCACACTCATATCAACATAACCACCAAGCTCGAACAGTTGGAGGGTCCGCGTGGTCGTGTCAAGACCGGAGAAGCCCGCGTGTAATTTTATACGCAGTGCTTCGATTTCTGAACATTTCCTTTAAGATTCGGCGTAAAATGAACGCTCATGTAAAGTGGGAAATCCTCGACCTGGAAGACGGCGGCGGGCTTGGCAATCATGAGCTGTTCTGCGTGAAGCACGAGGACGAGGCGTCCTTCCCCGGCGCCCTAGAACATGAAATTACTGTAGAAGACTTCGACGTTAAGAAAGCTTTACTGGAACACAATAGAGCTGCCTCCTCGGCATCTTCTAGACACGAGCAGGTACTACCCTGACTATTGTAATTTCCCCATATTAGCCTGCCTCGCAATTTAATATAACCACTCCACCTAGCCATGGGGTCGACAAACTTATAAACCAAAGAGCTAAATATGTACATTACAACGTTAAAAAAAAATTGAGAGCCATATCTGTATATTGATTTAACAAATCTCTATTATAATTTAACACTTCATTAAATTACGGGTATACTGAATAAAACTTGATTTCTTTATTTATTATCAAACAAACGCTCTTAGGGCTTTAAAGTTAAAATAATACAATTTTAAAAAGACACATAAAAATATAAGAAATAGAAAGTGTAATAAAAAAAAATAAGGTTACTGTTTTATAAAAGAGAATTATAAGAAAGAATGTTTTTCATCACACATATATGTATATATAAATTTAGTGTTATTAATTATATGTAAGTAGTTAATATCAAAAAATCAGAAAATATTCTATACATGTCGCACATGAAAATGATAATACAATAGTCGATGAAATCGTACTTACTGAAAAATTTCATATATAAATTTAAATCATGAGAATGACCAACAAACATTTAATGCGAACGATGTCCTTGCATCTCCTTGGAAAGTTTAAGTAAGTCCAGTTTGTATGTTTTTAACTTTTGACACGATTCCAGGTTCTCATCAATAAGACAGCTTCTCAGTTTACTCTTGATGAAGTTCATAGTTGAAAACAATACTTCTCATAAATATGTAGAACCTTCGCGGCGGTTATCATCGGCACAAGACTTAATATTAATAATTATTACACCGGACTTTTATAAAGATGAATTCAAATAATCACAATTCTGATGATATATATCCGTGTAATTTCATACGAAGTGCTTTGTATACGGTGTGTGCATTAATTTTTTCGTGAAATTGGAGCTCTATTATAAAAATTGGTACAATATATTCTATTCAAAGTATTGTCCATCGCTAGCCACTACTTTTTCTTAACCTGTTTGAAACTGTGTTGTGAAACCTGTTTTCATAGCACTTTTTCCAATCGGAAGGCGGTATCTCCTAAACATGATTTTTGAATGCCTCAACGGCTTCTTCTCGGGTTGTAAATCGCTGAAATTCTTAAATAGCAGCCTATGTAATTGCAAGATTATCAAGTATTTAATAATATTTGATAACATGGAGGATATCGATTAAAACAGTTAAAAAGGCTTTTATTCAGCATCCACATTGAATTAGGTCAAAAAGTTAAAGTTGATAAAAAACAATGTATAGTATTAAATGATTAATATGATGTTATTAACTGTTTCAGGTGTGTGTGCAATCGCATGCTGAAGTGAACCTCCATAGTGAGGGAAGTGGAGATTTGCTGAGTACCTCGATATTCCAGACTGTTGGAGAGAGTGACCCATTTCTAATAACAACGGACAAGAAGCATTTTATTTGTGATCACCGTTTATATAAATGTTATAACAAGAGCTATTTAAGCTCGCACATGCTTATTCATACCGGCGAGAAATCTTTTGCTTGTAACCAATGTCCAGTCAAATGTAACACTAAGAGATATTTGACGAAGCACAAGTTTAATCATACCGGTGAGAAGCCTTTTGCTTGTAATCAATGTGCATTAAAATGTAAGAGAATGACTGATTTAAGGAAGCATATGTTTATTCACACTGGCGAGAAGCCTTTTGCTTGTGACCATTGTACATTCAAATGTAACTCTAAGAGTAATTTGAAGAAGCACAATCTTATTCATACCGGCGAGAAGCCTTTTGCTTGTGACCAATGTACATTCAAATGTAGCACTAGGTATTATTTGAAGAGGCACAATCTTATTCATACCGGCGAGAAGCTTTTTGCTTGTGACCAATGTACATTCAAATGTAACACGAAGATTAGTTTGAAGTCGCATAATTTTATTCATACAGGCGAGAAGCCTTTTGCTTGTGACCAATGTACATTCAAATGTAGCACTAGGTATTATTTGAAGATGCACAATCTTATTCATACCGGCGAGAAGCCTTTTGCTTGTGACCAATGTACATTCAAATGTAACACTAAGATAAGTTTAAAGTTGCATACTCTTAATCATTCCGGCGAGAAGCCTTTTGCTTGTGACCATTGTACTTTCAAATGTAACAGCAAGAGTAATTTGAAATCACATAATTTTATTCATACAGGCGAGAAGCCTTTTACTTGTGACCAATGTACATTCAAATGTAACACTAAGATAAGTTTAAAGTTGCATACTCTTAATCATTCCGGCGAGAAGCCTTTTGCTTGTGACCATTGTACTTTCAAATGTAACAGCAAGAGTAATTTGAAATCACATAATTTTATTCATACAGGCGAGAAGCCTTTTACTTGTGACCAATGTACATTCAAATGTAACACTAAGATAAGTTTAAAGTTGCATACTCTTAATCATTCCGGCGAGAAGCCTTTTGCTTGTGACCATTGTACTTTCAAATGTAACAGCAAGAGTAATTTGAAATCACATAATTTTATTCATACAGGCGAGAAGCCTTTTACTTGTGACCATTGTACTTTCAAATGTAACACTAAGAGTAGATTGAAATCGCATAATGTTATTCATACAGGCGAGAAGCCTTTTGCTTGTGACCAATGTACATTCAAATGTAGCACTAGGTATTATTTGAAGATGCACAATCTTATTCATACCGGCGAGAAGCCTTTTGCTTGTGACCAATGTTCTTTCAAATGTATCAGTAAGAGAGATTTGATGATGCACAATCTTATTCATACTGGTGAGAGGCATTTTGCTTGTGACCAATGTTCATATAAAACTACAAGGAAACACTGTTTAAAGACTCACGTGCTTAAGCACTTGGACGAGAAGTCTTTTGTTTGTTACAAGTGCTCCGGCACATGCAAGCTGAAAACTAATTTCAAATGCCTCGTTCTTATCTGCACAGAGTGAGTTATTTGTGATGTACATATTTTAGATGATATTAAAGAACTTCTATACCGTCACTTGACATTGCGCTGCGTTTCTTTTTAAGAGTTTTGATTTTTCGCTAGTTGTGAGAATTCGGCTCTTGAGAATCATTCTGCTAAGCACCCGAGAGGGGGAGGTGCGCCTATCACCATTCTTGTACATTGCAAGATTAACTCAGAATGCTAGAAATCTATAATAATAGTTTTGTAATCCAGCAGTTTGCAAATCTGCTTACCAATTGTGGAGCCTCTTGTTCAAATCCAGAAGTATTTTTTTCGTCTTTTCAATAAATTCAAAGAGAAGAATACTCTGTTACACGAACTTTTATCAAATTCTCAAGGTCAATCCTGGAGACATAACCGAAACAACACAATCTCTACCTGATTTAAATAGCCTGCTTTCCTGTTCCTCTTGACTTGTTTTCTCATCCAGACTACCTTACTGCAGATGTCTCACTCTCCTAAGTATGTAAGTGCACTTACGCAAATATATTCACTCTGGCCTTATACTTGACGAGGCTCCGGTAGGAGGCAGAGGAAGGAGTTATACGCTTCATGCACATGTTAAAGGATAAAACAAAATATTTTCAAAACAAGTAAAATATTCTAGTGATTTTTCCACATATAATTTTTATTTCACGTTGGCGTTTCTCGGTTTGATAATGCCAAGATGAAAGGTTGGGGAAACCGGTCACCAATAAAAATTTATTTGTGATAAATCGCGCTAGTATTTTACTTATTTTTAAAATATTAAAATGGAATTCCACCAAGTACTCTCCATCGAAAATAATGATTAAACAAAAATTATAAAAACAATTTTTATTCAAAATAAAGCAATAGTATAAAAATAACAATAGGTTTATTTACATTTTAAACATTTTTTTTTCCCAGTTCAACTCCTTTGCATCTTGGATATAATTTATTTATATATATATCTCGGTATGTGATCTGAGTAGTATTGAGTAAACAGGCTAAGCTCTATAATCCCCGGTCACTTCCGGTTACACACCTGGACAACGTTGCGACTCACTTACACCACACGGGGCTAAGACGGGAGGGCTGTACTGCTGCAATGAATAATTAAATAGGTTGATATTATCCGTGAGAAGTGATCATGAGAGAAGCTGCCAGGTCAGTTGTACATAACATTAGATAAAAATTTAATTCAATACTATATTATTATTATTCAATGCTATATTTATAATGTACCGAAAATGGCAACATAATATGTATTCTAGTCTCACTCGATCACTTGTATGCAAAGTTTTACGATTTAATTTATCTCTAGGGTTTGTTTAAGCATCTTCAATTATCTTTTTAATGGACGTACTCTAAGGCTAAAAAGTTATTTATTGAATAAAAAAATACTGAATATTTAACAAGAATAATGTTTTATTATTGCTGCTATGCAGATATGATTTTATAATCTCGGGATACTGATATTTTTAATATAGCCTTAATTTTGACTGGCAATTACATGCTAGTTTGTTACGCGAGGTTTTCACTTGACATGAGCAGTTCTTGGGTTTCTGTGAAATAGGTACTCGCATGATGAGAAGCTCAATAACCGGCTGGCGCAGACGTCGAGTGGACGGGCAGAACCACATTGGTCAGCCTCACAAGCAGCGGCGCCAGGATCTCCGGTCCGATATCGGCCTTCCACAGACTTGTCAGGCATTCCTCCATTGATTGTACCATCTCAAGTTGGGAAACTGCAAAAAAGTTAAAGAGTAGAATAATAACAGTTTGTCACAATAAAAATCAATGAATTGATAGTGAAAGACAAACAATAATATCGGCTAGACAAGCGTAGCTCCAAGTTCAAAGCCTGACTCGGATATCTACTTCACAAGATGCCTGGGGCTCGTTGAGAGTTCACTGGAACCCCAAATTGATGTAATGAATCTCACTTGTATTTCAGTTTACTCCAAGATAATTTGTATTGAGTTATATATAGACGTTTTTTTTTTTTATAATTTAAATATAAAATTTTATCGATCGACAAGATAAGATTTCAATTGATTTGAAAATAGACGCGTGGCAAGTCAAACCGATTTAAGAAACGGTCGGCGCCCCTCTCAACCAGTCGAGATGAAAAATGACTCCACATCATTTTTAATTTCATTAAAAATTATGAATTAATGTGTGCTGAACTAAAATTTAGCAATCATCGATTAGCTAAGTCAGCACATTAGCAAAATATGTATGCTCGCTCGCACGTTTGAAGATAGAAGATGATGATGATGAACAGACCAGTATGGATGAACATGGGTTTTTTGAACATCCAGAACGCCAGGGGGGATGTCATTAGCCTCGTCATTAGCCTCATTAGATGATATGGGACAATCCACCGGATTTCACAGTTGCATGAATCTCTGACTGGACCTTTGCCTAAAAATATTATCAAAATACAAAAAAAAAAATTTAACACGTAATTTTTATGCTACAGGAGAAATCCTAGTTCAGATAATTAGAAAGAAGTCTTTGAACTAAACTACTTTATAAGCAAACGAAACCGGTTAGTAACAATTTGAAGCAAAAGTTGGGCATGAACTCCCGTGAGAGATGAATTACGATAAAAGGTTTCCCTTCCTTTTGAACCCGAAGACAACTTGTAATTTTAACAGAATTATTAAATTATTGTTAAGCAAGAACCTGAAAACAGGACCATCACATTTCAAGCCAATTTTGGCAATTGGCAAGTGTGAATAAAGTGGAAATATATTTTGAACTCTCTCATCCATTAACGAAGACTTTGATACGTCTATAAATAGAAAATTGAAATTGTTTTTTCCCACCGATGCCAATCAAGTCAATTTGACAAAAAATGTGCACAGGTACATTATGTATCTTTAATTAATTATTTAACAATTATTTTGAGAGTGGAAGAACATACAAAACATACGGCCACTTACCTTGTAATGAGTAATCTTCACAGAATCGAGAAAATCATGTTTGCCAAAGTACTACCAGACAATTTGTTCTTCATGCCGTAATTGTAGAGAGCATTGGCCATGAAACTGACGATGTAGTTTTTCCCCGTGCCAGGCCAGCCTTGGTAGGAGATAGCCAACGCTTTCGTGCTCCCCGTCTCTTTCGTGATGCTTTTCTTGTGGCCCTCGATAATAAAGACAATCTCTAATGCCATCGGTTGGTCGAAGACATATTGGTCTAAATCCGCTTTTAATTCTGAAAATGTATCACATTAAGGATCTAAAGTTCTTCGTTATGGTTGGTAGGGTATTCTGTCATTTGAGGTTCAATGGAAAACTGTTTTTTTGTTTCTATGTGTGATATTGCTGACTTACGGTTTCAAATAAATACTCACTTGTTTCATCCATGGGCACATACTTTCGGTCGCAACATTCTGCAAATAGGCAGTAAGAGAAATAGGATCTGACAAGCGCACCTACAGACCCAAGGCCCAAACCAAGCGTCAACAATTCCGCATCACAGCCAAACACCAAATTTGCCTTGGCCTTTAGGCCTTGGGTCTGTAGGTGCGCTGATTGGATCCCTTTTCTCTTACTGCCTATTTGCAGAATGTTGCGACCGAAAGTATGTGCCCATGGATGAAACAAGTGAGTATTTATTTGAAACTATGAGACAGCAATATCACACACAGAAACAAAAAAAAAGTTTTCCATTAAACTTCTAAGTCAAATGACAGAAAACCCTACCAACCTTAATGAAGAACTTTAGATCCTTAATGTGATACATTTTCAGAATTAAAAGAAGATTAAGACCAATATGTCTTCGACCAACCGATGGCATTAGAGATTGTCTTTATTATCGAGGGCTACACGAAAAACATCATGAAAGAGACGGGGAGCACGAAAGCGTTGGCTATCTCCTACCAAGGCTGGCCTGGCACGGGGAAAAACTATATTGTCAGTTTCATGGCCAATGTTCTCAACAAGTACGGCATGAAGAACAAATTTGTCTGGTAGTACTTTGGCAAACATGATTTTCCCGATCCTGTGAAGATTAATGGTTCTCCTTATCGCGGTGTCTGTGGGCAGGCAGCAGGTCGGCGTCCCTGCGGTTTTTCTCTTGCATGTCAGATATCCAAGCTGGGAAGCAAGGAACCTGCTGACTGGTCTTGGTGTAGGTGACGGAAGCATCATGGATCAGCTTAACTTCTATGTTGGCAGAATTGGCATAACAATTGAGGTCAGTGAAGGGAGCTGCTTTTGTCTTTGGGGACAGTCCCTTGGGGGTGACCTGCTTTAGACTCCTTTTGAAAACGGTAGGCTTAGAGATTTCCAGCGGTATTATATTCTTACCAGCTGTTTTTTTTAAGGTGACAGGCTGAAAATAACAAGTGTCAATTTAAATGTTTACTTATATTTTTTAAATATTTCAAGATTCTATGTAAAAGCATTATATTAAATAATTAGTAAAAACAGATGTAAGTTTTTTTTATGGCGATGGGCTGAAAATAGTAAAGAAAAGAACACGTGTCAATTTAATTGTTTATTTATTTATTTTAATAACATCATGATTATATGCAAATACATGAAAAAACAGATGTAAATTTATACATGATTGTGATTTTTTTACTATTTTGCCACACACCTAAAAAATTGGGACACTATGTTTTATCATTTATAAATATAATAGACCTTTTTTTTATTCAAATCGACAAGATGATTGCAGTTAAAATATATGCAGTCTGACCTGTGTTTTGCAGATGACACTTGCATCATAACGCCCTTTCTTGTGGTCGGCTACCTGCAGGTTGAAGCGTTGGGCCGCTGGTCCAGCAGGCTTCCAGGCCAGCACCAAAGACGCTACCGTGTGCGCCTCGAGTATCAGCTCCTCCCATGATAGCAACAAGCCCAGTTCTGTAAGCGGATACTTACTGATGCTCAACTGAAAGCATTACAATATTTCTATCTATTAAAAATTTAATAATATATTTCTGTAAGGCTTATGTGAGGGATGAATTTTCACATACTTAATCTCACTTCTGATCGCAACTTTGATTATGATTTTTTAAATCAAAAGCATGACTCAATAGTATTATTTTTGTCGTCTGTCTTTTACGTCCAACATTTTCTGACGTATTTACCACCGAATAGTGAAATAATAGGTCATTACAACGAAATGTGTGCTGTTATTGATTATAATATGATTACGAAAGTAGTCATTGTTATATCGAGGTATTTGTGTGAGGAGGATCGATATAGTTACTAAATGCAGTTTTACTTACATGAAAATACATTTTGATCGATCTTACACTATACACGCACGCATACTTTTAATTAACTCAAAGTTTAAACTACTGCCAATTGCCGTGTTTGATATTTTGTTATTTTGGACTTCAAAACAAATGCCGGCTATCATGCACCGAGCGGCGGCAAGCAGACCAATCAGAGCGTACCAAAGTATTGCCAATGTAAAAAAATAACATTAAACGTCTATTATATATTTTAATAAAAAAAAATGTAGTTTTTCCATTAAAAAAATAACAATTATCAGATCAAGTCAGTATTAAAATGAACTTTTTTATTCAATCAAAAATAAAATGCACTGTTACATAAAACACCATAATGTATTAATTAAAAAATATTTTTTACTAATTAACAGTTTTTAAAAATATTTAAATTATTAAATGAATTTATTAAGTATTATTTTATTTTCAATTTGCATGTATTTTCATTAATTTTGTTATTAGTTTTTTTTATTTGTGGAGATATTAGTTTCTCGTGAAAGTGCTGCTTTATAAACATGGCTCTCAATATTCATTTATGGAACAATACCGTGGATAAATCTACAGAATTTGACAGTTCGTTCATCAGGTTATACTAGAGATAGTTGTAAAATGATGGACGCCGTTTTGTTATGTTCAAGTTTTTGTAAAACAGTACTATTTAGTTAATATCTCAGTCATCAATCATAATGAAATTAAGTAATCGACGTTTATTAGATGTACCTATATATTTTTTAGAAAATCGAATCGAAAGTCTAAAAAAAAGAAAGTCAAATCCTATCGAAAGAAAGAAAAAAAAAGTCAAAACGCTTGAGGCGCATCACTAACGTGTTTTATTTACATGCCAATTAATTTGTTTGAGTTTACAATGAAATCAAATTCCATTTTTTGGATTGTATTCGCGGTTAATTTCGTGTTTGGCTGTGATGCGGAATTGTTGACGCTTGGTTTGGGCCTTGGGTCTGTAGGTGCGCTTGTCGGATCCTATTTCTCTTACTGCCTATTTGCAGAATGTTGCGACCGAAAGTATGTGCCCATGGATGAAACAAGTGAGTATTTATTTGAAACCCTAAGTCGGCAATATCACACATAGAAACAAAAAAACAGTTTTCCATTGAACCTCTAAGTCACATGACAGAAAACCCTACCAACCATAACGAAGAACTATAGATCCTTAATGTGATACATTTTCAGAATTAAAAGCGGATTTAAACAAATATGTCTTCGGCCAACCGATGGCATTAGAGATTGTCTCCATTATCGAGGGCCACAAGAAAAGTATCATGAAAAAGACGGGGAGCATGAAAGCGTTGGCTATGTCTTTTCAAGGCTGGCCTGGCACGGGGAAAAACTACGTCGTCAGTTTCATGGCCAATGCTCTCTTCAAGAACGGCATGAAGAGCAAATTTGTCAAGCAGTACGTTGGCAAACATGATTTTCCTGATCCTGCGAAGATTAATCATTACAAGGTAAGTGACCTTGTGTTTTGTATGTTCTTCCACTCTCAAAATAATTGTTAAATTATTAATTAAAGATACATAGTGGTACCTGTACATATTTATTGTCAAATTGACTTGATTGGCATCGGTGGGTAAAAACAATTTCAATTTTCTATTTATAGAAGTATCAATGTCTTTGTTAACGGAAGAGTGAGTTCAAAATATATTTCCACTTTATTAACACTTGCTAATTGCTAAAATGAGCTTGAAATTTGATTTGTATTACTTAAAATATCAAAAAACTTGCAATCTTAATTTTGTAACGTGTCAAAAACAAATTTGATGGACACAGCCATTTGCTCACCGAGTGTGAAGGGAACCTTTATCTTAAATCATCTCTCATGAGAGTCCACTATCATCTCTTATGAAGTAGTTTGGTTCAAAGACTTCTTTCTAATTATCTGAACTTGGATGTCTCCTGTAGCATGAAAAATACATATTACATAATATTTATTTTGAAAATATTTTTAGGCAAAGCTCCAGTCTGAGATTCACGCAATTGTGAAATCCTGCGGATTGTCCTTGATCATCTTCGACGAGGTTAATGACATCCCTCCTGGTGTTCTCGATGTTCTAAAACCCATGTTAGACTTCTACGAACAGCTTGATGGCATCGATTATAGGTACTGGTTTCTTCATCATCTTTCTTCTACCTTTATTTAACATCGTACACAGGTCAAAAGTGCGAGCGAGCATACATATTTTGCAAGAGTGCAGACTTAGAGTGGTCAAGCATTTTGTGGACACAGGATGCAATCTGAAACGCTTATCACATATGTCAGAGCAAGAGGATTTGCTTATTTGCAAGAGGAGTGCTCATCAAGCCTCTATCTACACCTTAGAGCATAGGTGGCCAACCTTTTTCAGCTACCGGGCCAAATTGAAGAAATGGGATTGCCTACTGGGCCGGACGACAAAATTTCATTTAACACGTTGACTGTCATTGTAATTTTCAAAAATCTGGTTGAAAATGACAATTTGATTGGCATTATATTATTAAAAACTCTCATTTTAGTGCATGGTTATCATCAAAAAGCAAAATTTTCTGTTCATGCAAGCCAGCATTGATTTTTTTTTCATTTCCCAGAAGCCATCTATCGATATTAGCACTGATATATTCCGAGTTTAATCGTAGCTGCACAAAAATGGCAAGTAAACAAGGATGAGATAATTCGTAGCGGCAGTCAACGTGTTAATATAAAAAGCAAGCAAGAAATATAGTGTTTTTATAGAAGATACAATTTTATTTGTATATAAAAATAAACAAAATATATTACATTTTAATGAGACGTCTGATTTTGTTTGTCAAGAGCAAGTGCATCAATGTTAATATCGATTGATGTTGTCGCTACACGCAAACAGTTTTCCAAATGGTCATCAGTGATGCGTGATCTTGTATGAGATTTGATGTGCTTCATTCTAGTGAAAAGCTGTTCACACGTGTAAGTGTTTCCAAACAGCGAAATCATCAAAAGAGCATGTTTATATATTACAGGATATTTCTCCTTATCCAAATATGTTTTGTAAAACTCTTCCAAACCAACTTGATTGAATTTCTCCTTTAACTGTGTATCACAATACATTTCACAATGTTCCATTTGTAAAAATCCTGGCAATGAATTCACATCTACGGAGAATGGCGTTGCAAATGCAGCAAAAAGCATGCGATGCTTTTTAAAATCTTGAAATCGGTTTTCAAATTCCAGCTTCAAGTCTGATATCAACGAAGCGTATTTATCAGTCGCTATTTGTGTGACGTCTGGCTCCAATAATAATGTAGGAAAATGAGTGTAGATTTTTGCCCTTAACTGTTGTTCCCAAACCCCAAGTTTCATTTGGAATGCGCAAATATGATCATACATGTTATTGATTAGTTGATCTTTCCCTTGTAGACGAGTATTAACAATATCTAGATGGCTAACTATATCGACCAGAAATGCAAAGTCTCTAACCCACTCCTTGTCTTCAAATTCCGGGATACGTTTTGACTTGGTTGCGAAGAATGATTGTATTTCTTGCTTCAAAGCAAAAACTCTTTTCAACATTTTGGCACGGGTCTGCCAACTTACTTCTGCATAAAATGTAACGTCATTATAGTCTGAATCCAAAGACTTAAGAAACTCTTGGAACTGACGGTGATTCAACCCCTTCGACTTAATAAGGTTTACTGTTTTGATGACCACATTCATGACATGATCCATTTTAAGGGACTTGGAACATAAATTTTCCTGATGAATAATGCAATGAAAATTTAGCATCGAAGTATTACCAACTTTCCTGGCCTCGTCTTCAATCAATTTTACTAAGCCATTGTGTTTACCAACCATTGCTGGAGCACCATCTGTTGCTAAGCCCGATAAGTTGTCGAGTTGTAAAGATAAACGATTCAATGTCGATGTAACAGCTCCTAAGAAATCTTGTGAGCAAGTGGTGTCTTTAAGTGGATACAGTGCCGCTAATTCTTCTGTTTTGTTAAAATGGACATCAACACCTCTAATAAATATTGCCACTTGGGCGGTATCTGTTAGATCTGTGCTTTCATCCAATGCTAGAGAATAAAATATGAACTTGGATGCTCGATTTTTCAAATTATCTTCAATATATTTTCCAATGTCGTCCACACGCCTAGTAATAGTTTGACGAGACAGGCTTATTTTTGAGAAGTCTGTTTTCTTTTCTGGGCACATAAATTCAACGGCACTCTCCAAACATTCCTTAACAATTTCACCATCTGAATATGGCTTCGATTTTTTTGCAAGTATCGTGGCTATTGCATAACTAGCTTTTACATAGCATTTTGAGTTTTCAGTCATATTAGTAAATGTCTGATGTTGTGCAAAAAGTTTTCTTTTTAATAAATTAACTTGGTCTTGTCGAAATTGCCCTTCGTACTTATCAAACCTATTTGCATGCTTAGCCTCGTAATGACGTTTAATACTATACTCTTTTAATGCAGAAACAGAACTATTGCATATCAAGCATATTGGCTTTGATTTAAATTCCACGAAAAAATAGTTTATACTCCATCTGTCTTGAAAACTTCTGTGTTCTTCGGTGAATCTTCTCTTATTTGGTCCAAGGTTTTTACTATTTGACGCCATTTCTGTCTAACTAAGCCTAAATAAACAACCACGCACTTTGCAAGCTACCTGCGAACTGGACTTTGCACGATAGCCGGGGATTGCCCAGCAACCCGCCCCGCACCCCTCCCTCCCTTCCCCACGGTATCCCGCATTCACGCTCACGAGAATCTACGCGAAATCGACGTGCTCGCTTTTTAAAATCAGCTTAAATTTGTGATTGTTAACACAAAGAAATTGCCACGATAGTTGAATCAATGTACTGAGATATTTCCATATATATGATATGATACGAACTACGCTCAATGGAATATTCTAATGGTGGTTTTATGTAAAATAAAAAAAAAATGTTTGCATATGCTCAGTGGGCCAAAAATAAACGCCCGCGTGCCACGCGTGGCACGCGTGCCATGGGTTGGCCACCTATGCCTTAGAGTGTTTTTCTTAAACTCGTATAAATCTAAATTTCTTTAAACCATCAATATTAAAAGCAGGAATGCTGTTCTGTTTTTCTGCATAATTCTCTAGTTTTTCCGAAAACTTCCCTGCCAGCTGTATCGTTCAAACACACCCACCGAGTCTCAAGGAACTGGATTCCACTCGTCCCGAGATTTTCAGGGCCTCGCATTGTGGCTGTGATTTAAATCGTTGTTTTTTCCACAGACAAACGATCTTTGTGTTTTTGTCAAACACAAAGGGCCAGAATATTGTTGACCACTTGCTGAAACTCAATAAACCCAGGGCAGACATCAAGCTCTCCGACTTCGAGAATATTCTGAAGACAGATGTGTATAATGTCGAAAAAGGTCAGTCAGAGGCGATGAAAAGCATCAATTTTACATGTACACATAATAGAATGAAAACTATTTTTTTTTGTTGAAAATACCGTCTCATTATGCCAGGAAGCGAAACGCTTAAGATTTGTTTATTTGGCGTGAAATATCTTACTTTTTCATTTCAGGAGGTTTCAAGGAATCCAAAGTCATCAGCTCTCACCTCATCGACCACTTTATCCCCTTCTTGCCTATGGAGCAGATCCACGTTGAGAAGTGTATTCGGTCAGAGTTTGAGCTCCATGGAGTCTTTACCCCCTCCAAATCGCAGATCCAGTAAGTCAATACATCGGATCGGTTAGAACTGATGGCTTACACAGAGTGGTAGTGGCCTGCCGACATACTGGGAGGTCAGAGTGAATAAGCATGACGTCGAGTCCAGCTCGACGTGGGAGTTTCAAGTGTTAACATTGATATTTTTTCAGAGAGGCGATGGCTCTCATAAACTTCGGACCGAAAAACACCCCGATCTTTGCAAGTTCCGGCTGCAAGAGGATCAAAAAGCAGGTGGCTTACATCTTAGGCCGTAGAAGATATTAAAACAACATCTTTTCAGAGTTGTGATGCATTTTCAAATAAAAAAAGAAATTGTGGCCTCACGCAGGGCGGGAGAAATTATTGTGAAGATATATAGACAGTGCTAATAGTGCTAGTACACAAATATGTCTGCACAGTGTAACGGTTTACAAATGATTTAATGATTACATATTTTTGTATTTTTACATGTAATGTTTTGGTAGTTTAAGAGATATCATATTTAGTGGCATGCACGTGACAGCTCTGGTGCGTGTTTGATGCTTGTGTACTTACAAGACCAATCATCCAATCTGTAATTGCAGAACGGCAAGATATCGGCTGCATTTCAATTACCGGCCAATATTTGGATTTTTTATTTCTAACACGCCAGCGTGACATCAACGCGAAGCGGATCTAAACAAACCAAATAATATTTTGAAGTGTTCAACTTGTTGACCCGGCTTGTTATAAGATTGCATAACGATGTATATACATATATAAATCACAATAGAAAAACATGGTGGTTTTGTAAATTTTTATAAACATTTTTATTATCATAGTGCGTAATAAATTTAATTTTTTTACATTTTTAATAAATTATGTTGATTTTTATACATTTTTATGCAGCGAAAAATAAACATGATTATTATTTCTTTACTATTTTACCACATGCTTAAAAAATTGTGAAACTATATTTTATTGCTAGTTGGTCTGTTATTTTGGATTTATTGGGCAATGGATTAAAGATATTCAAAATGTCATTTTTTTTGTTTTATTTATGTGTTTGGTGCTAGTAAAAATTAGAAGTCAATCTCATCTCGTTAGTTAGATTTTTGTACAATATATAATGTCCAATCAGATAAAAGAATTTCAGATTTGCTTTGAGATACACACATGGACATGACGCGTGGGAACACAACTGACATTTGTCTCCAATCATCTAAAATAGTTGCGTTTTCGTAGTTGTATAAATGTTTGTTAACATTTTTACGCCGGAGGACCATTCTAAATAAGTTGCGTTTGTTTCTTCGCGATTATTCTTTCAAAATGTCAGTCGATTGCGCGCTTGCGGCGTCACGGACACCATCTTGGCGAAAATGTCAAGAACAAACGTGACAGTATTAAAATGACGAATCAACCATGCAACCTAACAAGAATAAAATTAAGAGCGCAACGTGACCATGAACAATCTACGCAAGAAAAAACACTCATACCAATATAACCATTGAGCTCGAACAGTTGGAACTGTCAAGACTGGAGGAGCATACGTGTAATTTTATACGCAGTGCTTCGTATTTCAGAAAAATATATTTAAGGGTTGGCGTGAAAATGTACGTTCATGTAAAACAGGAAATCCCTGACCTCGAAGACGGCGGCGGGCTTGGCAGTCGTGAGTTGCTCACCGTAAAGCCCGAGGACTCGTCGGCCGAGGCGTCCATCCCCGTCGCCCCAGAATATGAGATTAAAATAGAATACTTCGACGATGAGAAAGCTTCGCTGGAACACGAAAGAGCCGCCTCTTCAGCATCTGCCAGATGCGAACAGGTAATGCCGTGACTCTTGTAATATGCCTCGCATGTTTATATAACCGCTTCACCTAGCCTGTCAAGTTCGGTCACTGGCTATAATAAATATATTAAAAGAAAGACTTTATAAAAATAATCAGGACAACGGTCATTAAATAAGATGAATTAGACTAATCACAATTCTGATGATTATACATCCTTATAATTTCATACGCAGTGCTTTGTATTTTTGAACAATATCTCTAAGAGTTGGCTTAAAATGAATGCTCATGTAAAATAGGAAATCCCTGACCTCGAAGACGGATGCGGGCTTAGCAGTTGTAAAGTGCTCTCTGTGAAGCCCAAGGACGAGGCGTCCTTCACCAGTGCCCCCAAATATGATGAGATTAAAATAGAAGACTTCAACATTGAGATAGCTTTGCAGGAACATGAAAGAGCTGCCTCGTCAGCATCTGACAGATTTGAGCAGGTAATATGAGACATAACATCGAGAAACAAACAGCATCACAATCTAAAAATGATGAATTGTTTGACGGACGTTGAATTGTCCAGAATCTGCCAGAAGTACCTTGGTATATTTTGCTCTCTATTTTGATAACTTTAACCTAACATAGCATACTTTAAGGGTGGTGTTGAATCCTCCATCTTCTGGCTTTCGTCCTCTGTATTTCGGATATCCATCCTCACCAGTTTGAGTTTCATTAATCAAATCGTGTAGATATCTTTTCGTGCATTTGCCGTCTTTTATGCAAGGCGAATTCATATTCAACGCTCCGCGTGGGCCGTGAATCATGTTCTTACAAATAACGTCAAAAAGTAACGGATCTTTATGTTGATTCGGTAGTTCAGCAGATGTAACACTATTGATTTAAAATTGTGCGGTAAACCCCGTTTTTGCCATTCAATCGAAAACATCTAGCATTGCATTTTGCCGTATATATGATTTTTTATTGTGAGATCCATTAGTTTTTTTTGAAAATTCTAGCTGTCAGATCGTGTCTGTGATGCAATGACTGACCAGGCGATAGCAAATCTTTGATTTCCGACCAAGCAGGATTGTACGTAAATGTGATGAAAAGATCTGACAGTTCTGAGTTGTTTTTATTTAATGTTGTGGCAGCCTGCATTATACAACGGCAACGTCATACTAATCTTAACAAACATCAAGATCAGTTTTTTTGTTGGCAGCCTGCATATACGCGAAAATGTTACTGTTCCTTTTTTGAAAAGTATTCGCTACCGCAAAATGTTGCAACTTTTATAGAGAAATGTCGAAAATTTATTTAATTAAATAAACTGATATTGATTATTAATTGTTTTATTTAAGAGGTCTAAAATGACCTCAGTATTATTGGCTTTCAAATGAAACCGGTTTGGGGCACATCGGTTGGATGGTTCTAAAACCTAAAGCAGCCAAATAACCGTGGTTTTTTGAGTTTGTGTTTTATATATATATAGATAAATGAATTTAAATGATTTATATGATATCCTTATCTGTTTCAGGTGTATATGCAATCGCATGCTGAAGTGAACCTCCATAGTGAGGGAAGTGGAGATTTGCTGAGCACCTCGATATTCCAGACTGTTGGAGAGAGTGACCCGTTTCTAACATTAACGGACAAGAAGCTCTATACTTGTGACCAATGTTCAGCTATATTTAAAATCAAGCATCATTTAATGATGCACAATCTTATTCATACCGGCAAGAAGCCTTTTGCTTGTAATCAATGTTCATTCAAATGTATCACTAAGGGTAATTTCATTAGGCACATTCTTATTCATACTGGCGAGAAGCCTTTTGCTTGTGACCAATGTTCATTTAAATGTAGGAGAAAGGCTGATTTAAAGTTGCACAAACTTATTCATACCTGCGAGAAGCCTTTTGCTTGTGACCAATGTTTACTAGAATTCAAAAGAATTAGTGATTTAAAGCAGCACAAGCTTATTCATAGTGGTGAAAAGCCTTTTGCTTGTAATCTATGTTCATTCAAATGTAAGATAAGGGGTTACTTAAAGGTGCACAAACTTATTCATACTGGCGAGAAACCTTTTGCATGTGACCTATGTTCATTTAAATGTAGGAAAAAGGCATATTTAAACCAGCACAAGCTTATTCATACTTGTGAGAAGCCTTTTGCTTGTAATCAATGTTCATTCAAATGTATCACTAAGGGTAATTTGATTAGGCATATTCATATTCATACGGACGAGAAGCCTTTTGCTTGTGACCAATGTTCATTCAAATGTATCACTAAGGGAAATTTGATGACGCACAAGCTTAAACATACTGGTGAGAAGCCTTTTGCTTGTGACCAATGTTCATTTAAATTTAACACAAAGAGTAATTTGATGAAGCACAAGCTTATTCATACTGGTGAGAAGCCTTTTGCTTGTTATCAATGTTCATTTAAATGTAACGATAAGAGTAATTTGATTAGGCATATTCTTATTCATACGAACGAGAAGCCTTTTACTTGTAACCAATGTTCATTCAAATGTATCACTAAGGGTAATTTGATGATGCACAAGCTTAAACATACTGGTGAGAAGCCTTTTGCTTGTGACCAGTGTTCATTCAAATGTAACACTAACAGTAATATGATTAGGCACATTTTTATTCATACAGGCAAGAAGCCTTTTAGTTGTGACCAATGTTCATTCAAATGTAACACTAAGGATAATTTGATGAAGCACAAGCTTATTCATACTGGTGAGAAGCCTTTTGCTTGTAATCAATGTTCATTTGAATGTAAGAGAAAGGCTGATTTAAAGAAGCACATGTTTATTCATACTGGCGAGAAGCCTTTTGCTTGTGAACAATGTGTATTTAAATGTAACTCTAGGAGAAGTTTGACTAAGCACAATCTTAAACATTCTGGTCAGAAGCCTTTTGGTTGTGACCAATGTTCATATAAAACTAACAGAAAAGATCATTTAAAGACTCACTTGCTCAGGCACTTACGCGAGATGACTTTTGTTTGCAACAAGTGCTCCTGTACGTGCAAGCTGAAAACTAATTTCAAATGCCTCGTTCTTATCTGCGCTATGTGAGTTATGAAATTAAATAATACCACTCGTTCCCAAAGTGGTCAATATCGACACCTAGGGGTAAATTACGTGCCTAATATACCACAGTATTTTGTTTTTTTAACGCACGTAAGTTTTTGTACTGTTACTATGAACATCCTGTCAGACTCTCTAGTAATATAGATTATTTCTAAATAAAAACCGCTGTACTGTCCCGCTAAAAGTCATAACAATCTCGAACTTTGGTGAAGCTCTGTCGGAGGAATTTACTCCTTGACAAAAGTATAGTTTTACTCAACGTTCAACCGAAGTCTGGTGTGTACCCAACGGTCACCATAACATTAAATTGGTGTCAGATGTGGAGCACATAACAATTTGACACGGCAGATACCTAATTGCGGAACAAAGCAACTAATTGTCTTTGTTGGCAACGGCTACCCGGATTGTTCTCGCTTTCGAGATGCTGGTACTCGTTCTTTTCTTTCTGGGCTTAGCTTACGAAAAGGTTCGTAAGCCATCAGTGGACTGTAATATAGTTTATTTCAAACACTTTTACTTTGCTCAATTTTTTATTTAAACTTTTACAAATTTTGTTATAATGTATTATTTTCAGACACATAACATTTAACTCTTTTAACTTTACTTGTACGACACTTATTTTTAATCACTTGTTATATACCAAGTAGCATTTTTCTGATGTTGTTCTCACAGGCATTACAGTCTGGTAGTTTTCCGATTCTTGTACCCAGAAGACTGCCCGTGCTTTTATGGTTGCACCGTATATGGCACCGCACGGGTGGGTTTTATGATCGCCTTCCTAGGCACAATATCTACATTTTGTTTGTCAAAGCATGTTTGCACTGTAGTTTATGATTGTATTCTCAGGCCTTCAGGAAATACGTGTCTAATCCAATATTTGCATCTTCTATTGTTAAAATCACGTCCCTGTGGTTTTATTATGTCTAAATGTATAGATTATTTTCGAATTTAAACTATCCCACTGCGCTGCTGCAGATCAAGTCATTAACAAACTTAGGCGTTGCCAGAGCTATACTTCCGATGGATTATACATTGTGATTAATTCGACCGTTGGCTGTTTGCCGATGGATATAAAATAAACTCCATAATCAAGTATTGAAAGTGTTGTTATTCCATACGTTTGAGAGAAGTCCGGTGTGCATTCTACAGTCACCATAACATAAATCGGTGTCACGAGAAATACGTCATAACATTTTATGGTGTCAGAAAGGGGCACTTAAAACTTTACCAATAACCAATCTGTATATATAAAACACATAAAATGTTTATATGACAGTCATGTGAGTTGAAACCATCCAACCGATGTGCCTCAAACCGGTTTCATTTGAAAGGCAATAATACGAGAAAGATTTTAGACCACTAAAATAATGCATTAAATACATTTAGTTACTTAATTAAGTCGATTTCAAAACGAAATCACTGATCTGTCATTCAAAACAGAGTTTTTTCATAATGAGTTTGTCTGTTTATATATGGGAATATATATACCATATTGAACAGACATGTTTCTCTCTATACCCTACACAGGCCAAAATCTATTGTCATACAAGAATTGAATTATCTTTGTTTGACTTGATTGTAATTTCTAACGTTAACTTCCATGGATAAAAAAAGGCCATTGAACCCCAGTAAGCTCGAGTCCATCAGTCGTGTCAACATAGAGCAGCACTTCCGATTACACACCTGGACAAAGTTGCGACTTACTTACACCACACGGGGCTAAGACGGGAGGGCTGTATCGCCATAATAAATAATTGAATAGGTTGACATAATCCGTGTGCCAATCATCTTGAGATCTCATTACTGAGAAGTGATCATGAGATAAACTGCCAGGTCAGTTTTAATATAATTTTAATTCAATACTCCCAGTACAATGTACCGGCAATGGCAAAATAATATGTATTCTATTCTCACTCAATCTCTTGTATGCAAACAAAGATCATACAAAAACCAGTCGGCTTACCGCAAAGTGACATAAGATTTAATTTATCTCCAGGAATTATTTACACAAATTAAATTCTACCAACATAATAAAATTAAAATAAAGATTGCAACATGACCATGAACAATCTACGAAAGAAAAAACGCACTCATACCAATATAACCATTAAACTCGCGAGGTCCTGTCAAGACTGGAGAAGCCTCCGTGTTATTTTATACGCAGTGCTTTGCATTTCAGAACAATATCTTTAAGGGTTGGCGTGAAAATGTATGTTCATGTTAAACAGGAAATCCTTGACCTCGAAGACGACGGCGTGTTTGGCAGTTGTGAGGTGCTCGCCGTGAAGCCCGAGGACGAGGCGTCCTTCCCCGGCGCCCCAGGATATGATGAGATCAAGACAGAATACTTCGACGATGAAAATGTTTTGCTGGAACACGAAAGGGCTGCATCCTCCAGACGCGAGCAGGTAATACCCCGACTCTTGTAATTTCCCCATATTAGCCTGCTTCGCATGTTTATAAACCTACTTCACCTAGCCTGTCAAGTTCCGACACCGGCTATATAAGATATATTAAATGAAAGACTTTATAAAAATAATAAGATCAACGGACTTTTAAAAATATGAATTAGTATAATCACAATTCTGATGATTTATATCCATATAATTTCATACGAAGTGCTTTGTATTTTTGAACAATATCTCAAAAAGTTGGCTTAAAATAAACGCCCGTGTAAAATAGGAAATCCCTGACTTCAAAGACGGTATCGGGCTTGGCAGTTGTGAGGTGCTCAACGTGAAGCCCGAGGTCGAGGCATCCTTCCCCGGCACCCCAGAATATGATGAGATTAAAACAGAGTACTTCGACGATGAGAAAGCTTTGCTGGAACACGAAAGAGCTGCCTCCTCAGCATCCACCAGACGCGAGCAGGTAATTTCCCCATATTTGCATGCCTCAAATGTTAATATAGCCACTTCACAAGCTCGGTCGCTGGCTATATTAAAGAAAGACTGAGTCACAAGTATTTTACTTATTATTTAAACTATTGAAATGGAATTCCACCAAGTTCTCTGTCAAAAAAATTGAGTTTTTAATTTAGATTCTCTAAATTTATTTCTTTGTCTAAATGTTTAAAAAAATGTATGTCATTTTACTTACTCGGATTAATTTGTACATGACAATGTGCATGGTGTATTTTCCATACATAAATCAATTTGTTTTACCTTTGACACCTTTAACAACACCAAGATGACAGGTTTTGGAATGAAAGCGTTTTAGATCTATGCTTTTGGCCAGAACTCGTAGTATCGAAGATCTACGGATATTCGTGATCCACCTTGTATTTAGTATTCGATATTAAGGAGAAAGAGAGAGAATAAATAACAGCATATGAAAAGGCGTCACATTGATATGGACAGTTAAAAAGAAACTGAAATGAATAAATATTTCTTTAAATATGAATACACTACTCCGCACAATGCTTGTCTCTTTGTGACATTTATATTTTTAAAATCTATTTAAGTTAGTGAAGGATGAAACCGAAAGTTTTTAAATTATAGAAAACAAACTCTTGATTGTTATCGCTACTGACCTAAATTAGTAATGAATGCTGGTTCATCAAGTATTAAATAAAATTTGTTTACATTGAGGATCTCGATAAAAACAAAAAAAAACATTTATTCAGCTTCCACTTTGAATTAGGTCATAAAGTTGAATTTTATAATAAACAATCTATAGTATAAATGAATCTAAATGAATTAATATGATGTCATTATCTGTTTCAGGCGCATGTGCAATCGCATGCTGATGTGAACATCCATAGTGAGGGAAGTGGAGATTTGCTGAGCACCTCGATGTTCAAGGCTGTTGGAGAGAGTGAACCGTTTCTAACATCAACGGACAAGAAGTTCTTTACTTGTGACCAATGTTCAGTTATATTTAAAACCATGCATCGTTTAAAGATGCACAATCTTATTCATACCTGCGAGAAGCCTTTTGCTTGTAATCAATGTTCATTTAAATGTAAGAGAAAGGATTATTTAAAGCAGCACAAGCTTATGCATACTGGCGAGAGGCCTTTTGGCTGTAATCAATGTTCATTCAAATGTAACGCTAAGGGTAATTTAAAGAAGCACAAGTTTATTCATACCGGCGAGAAACCTTTCGCTTGTGACCAATGTTCATTCGAATTCAACACCAAGAGTAGTTTAATGAAGCACAAGCCTATTCATACTGGCGAGAAGCCCTTTGCTTGTGACCAATGTTCATATAAAACTAAAAGAAGAGATTCTTTAAAGACTCATGTGCTCAGGCACTCAAGCGAGAAGACTTTTGTTTGTAACAAGTGCCCTGGCACATGCAAGCTGAGAACCGAGTTCAAATGCCTCGTTCTTGTCTGCGCTGAGTGAGTTATTTGTGATGTATGTATTTTTAGATGAAATTAATGACTTGTCTTCTCATCCAGCGTACCTTAGTGTAGATGTCCCACTCTTGGGTAGGTAAGTGCACTCACGCTGATACATTCACTCCGGCCTTATATTTGACACGGCAGAGGAAAGAGTTATACGCTTCATGCACATGTCAATGGATAAAACAAAATATTTTTAACACAAGTAAAATACTCTAGTGATTTTTCCACATATAATTTTTATTTCACGTTGGCGTTTCTCAGTTTGATAATGCCAACGTGAAAGGTTGGCGAAGCCGGTCACCGATAAAAATTTATACGTGGAAAAATCACCTAAGTATTTAAATTATTTTTAAAACATAAAAATGTAATTCCACTAAGTACTCTCGATCAAAAATATTGATTAAACAAAAATTATAAAAACAATTTTTATTCAAAATAATTCAATAGTATAAAAATAACAATAGATTTATTTACATTTTAAACTTTTTTTTTTCCTGTTCAACTCCTTTGCATCCTGGATATAATTTATTTATATATATATCTCGGTATGTGATCTTTGTAGTATTGATTCACTTCCGGTTACACACCTGGACAACGTTGCGACTCACTTACACCACACGGGGCTAAGACGGGAGGGCTGTACTGCTGCAATGAATAATTAAATAGGTTGATATTATCCGTGAGAAGTGATCATGAGAGAAGCTGCCAGGTCAGTTGTACATAACATTAGATAAAAATTTAATTCAATACTATATTATTATTATTTATTATTCAATGCTATATTTGTAATGTACCGAAAATGGCAACATAATATGTATTCTAGTCTTACTCGATCACTTGTATGCAAAGTTTTACGATTTAATTTATCTCTAGGGTTTGTTTGAGCATCTTCAATTATCTTTCTAATGGACGTACTCTAAGGCTAAAAAGTTATTTATTGAATAAAAAAATACTGAATATTTAACAAGAATAATGTTTTATTATTGCTGCTATGCAGATATGATTTTATTAACTCGGTGTACTGATTTTTTCAATGTATATTTTTAATATAGCCTTTATTTTGATTGGCAATTACATGCTAGTTTGTTACGCGAGGTTTACATTTGACTTGAGCAGCTCTTGGGTTTCTGTGAGATAGTTACACGCACGATGAGAAGCTCAGTAACTGGCGGGAGCAGACGTCGAGTGGACGGGCAGAACCACATTGATCAGCCTCACAAGCAGCGGCGCCAGGATCTCCGGTCCGATATCGGCCTCCCACAGACTTGTCAGGCATTCCTCCATTGATTGTACCATCTCAAGTTGGGAAACTGCAAAAAAGTTAAAGAGTAGAATAATAACAGTTTGTCACAATAAAAATCAATGAATTGATAGTGAAAGACAAACAATAATATCGCCTAGACAAGCGTAGCTCAAAGTTCAAAGCCTGACTCGGATATCTACTTCACAAGATGCCTGCGGCTCGTTGAGAGCTCACTGGTTCGATTCCTGCCTGGATGGATGAACCCTAAATTGAGGTTTCAGTTTACTCAAAGACAATTTGTATTGAGTTATATATTAAAAACAGATATTTCTACATATCAAAATGGAAAAACAACCTTGCCGTAAATCGTGATGACTCCCAGGGCAGCCCGCGATGTCCAACAGCAGGAAGACGGCGGCTCGAGGCCCCTGGATGGAGTACTCATCGCAGAAATACCGCAGCCCCTGCGCTACGGTGCCGCACGCATCATCCAGGGCGCGCACTATGAACACGCTGCGTCGCTCTACCTCGGGCATGTACTGGGACACCAGCGTGCCGTGGTCCTTCAACGTGGACATCTCAGAACCCGACACCTCCACCGGCGAGTATTCTGTCTCGCCACCTGCACAAGCATTCAAACATATCCGCAGATGGTTTAAAGTTCTTCGAAGCAACTATTAAATATTGATACTCTTTTTCACGCTGGACTTGTTATGCTTGCCTTGTAGGCAGCGAAATCTTAGATTTTATAATTCTTATATTATAGAATAAAAAATTACAGTGGATCAAACCGCACGGTTGTAATGACACTATGCTTCGAAAAATCTTAAATTGAAAAGCCCATTAAGGTACACCACAGTTCTATAATATCCTCAGTGAATCATTTCCAAAAGTATGTTGGATTAAGTAAAAAAAAAAACAGCAAATTTGCGGCAGAAATCAATGAGATTATTGTGGCATGGTATTTCATTAATTAGCATCACGCAAAGAATCGATTAGGAGCCAGGACTACAAAATGTGGTGTGTCTATCTGGTTTATGAAGTGTGCAATTTTCTGTCGAACATAAAAAGACGAGCGCTCTCACCTAGATATCTCCAAGCGATGTCGCCGCTGGACCTCGCGATGTCATACGCTTCAGAAGAGTCCCCGCTGTGCACAAGCAGGAACACGGCAGGCGCGCCGGAGCTGTTCACGCTCTGCACGCCGAGCCTCAGCCACTCCCAGATGCTTGGCTCCTGATTGGGGAACCGCTGGGCCAGGTCGTTGAACTCCTTGGACAAGTTGAACCCGCTTATCTCCCCATGCAATTGTGAATTCCCGGAAACAAAGTTGGCATACAACAAAAAGGAGATGGGTAGGATCACCACGGAGACCAGTGTGAGCAATACGGTCTTGCTTGAGCCGGACAGTTTAGACTTGGTGCCTTCGTCTGTCTTTAGTTTGCTTATTGACTTTAACTGCACAGGTTCCAATATCTCTTTGCCGTCTTTTTCTTGGTCACCTTGGGAACTTTGCTTTCGGGGACTCTGTTTTTGTCTGCTGGGCGAGCTGCAAACAATTGACCAATAAAATTAATGGGGGATACAATAAATTATGTTGCAGATGTTTCAAACTCTTTAAAAAATATTGAATACATATATAGAGTCACTCGTGGATTAACATAATGATTGCGTGTAGGAAAACAAGGATATATCAGTCCTAGGTCTGCGATTATCAAAGAGTCGAGGAATCAGCTGAGTGCGTATGGTAAAATCTAAAAACTGCCGTACTTGGATGCTTACCAAAAATCTGACTCGTCATTGCTTGTACAGGATTCAGATCCGTTCAGTTTGTCAGGAGACACCCTTCTGCAAAGAAAGCAATTTTAGCAATGAATAAAGGAAACAATCCTAAGAAGTTCAAGTTTACTATATTATGCTAATTTAGTTTTTAAATTTTGTAAATCTGTTGAAAATACAAAAACAAATCCTAGTGACCAAAATACAAAACCATGTTGCACATATTATATTGCAGAGGTGCCAGGGTTGTGGTAACGTAACAATTGTAATGACGTGGGTGCGGAGGGCGCTCTCCATGTTTATAAAAACTGAAAAACAACAGCCTTTACGGTAAATAATACCCAATTTCTGACCATGCAGCATTGCCTCTGTATAATCATCACTGGCATGTTTGGCAGTTCTCGTGGCGGACCGAACCAACCCAAGTGTTTAACCGTTTGATGGACATGTTCGTCTCCTGCCAGTGTTAGGAAAAGTCTTCAACTTCCACCTGCTCGCTGTGCTTAGCGGGAAACTGTATTCCGGATTTAGGTTAACGGAAACAATGGAGCGCCTAATGGGACTAGACGTGCCGCTCATCACACTCCCGGGGTTTTCTGCCTGATTAAGACCTCGCCTTTCATGATCTGTCATAGGACAGGTTGGGTTTGATCAAAAATGATTATAACTTTTCCTACAAGTCAATAATAAAGTTTTAAAATTACGAGTTTGTCTCTATCGATATTTTCTGGCTGGCCGTTCACAATATAGGTTATATCTATGACGCTCATTTCGTTAACAGTATTTAATGATAATTTCACAATTTTGTACGTGTCAAAGGAGCTGTAACGTAAAGTAAAGAAAAATTCAACATACGATTGTTGCCGACTTCTACTAGAGCGTGCCATGATGTCGTCAATCGTAGAATGTTCCTGAGGACTGCGCAAGCTTCTGCGCCCCTTGAGCTGCTTAAAATGATCTTTGATCTGCAAAATATAACAAAACAGTTACGATAACAAAACTTGTATTCTAAAAATCAAAAGTGCTGCTTGCGGCGCTTTCACACTTACCGGGCCAGCTTCGTACATTTAGATGGATTTGCTACAGCGCGATGGCATATTGTTAAAACAGTGTGGAAAACATGCAAGAATCGTCCTTATATGAATGAGTCGCATTCCAACGACCTCAAAGGACAGAATAAATGCAATCTCTGTACTCTATAGAGAGATTAAAAGGCAAACTGACACGTAACCATAGATTAAAAGGCTATTATCCTATTCTGACATTTGCGTTTCAGATATTTAGAAATTCAATATTTTTGACAGATAGTACTTGGTAGAATTCCATTTTAATATTTTAAATGATACGTAAAACACTTTAATGATTTTTCCACATATAGATTTTTATTAGTGACCGGTTTCGCTAACCTTTCACGTTGGCAATACCAATGCTCTGTTCGATAATGCCAACGTGAAAGATCGACGAAACCGGTCACCTATAAAAGTCTGTATGTGGGAAAATCGCTTAAGTATTTTACTTATTATTTCAGATATCGTAGATAAGAATAGTAATGTTTATTACTTCGAACTTAATTTATTCACTGACAAATAGAAAAGTCACAAAATAATTTTTATTTAAAAATAACAAAATAAAATTTTCGATTTTTTTAATGTTTCTTGTGTTTAGTTTTTAATTGATTTTATTAAATTTGCCACCTCTAAAAGCGGCACTCTCACTGAGTCGTGAAGGCACTTTTGTAACAAAAAAAAAAACCTAATTGTCTCTGTCACCTTTCAGGAATGTGCATGGCGTTTCTTGGTTGTACGTGTTCAGTCTTACTGTGCAGATTGTCGCCGTACTCAGTATCAATATATATTTCACAATCAGCTCTACGTGTTACTGAATGACATCTCCGAGAGTTACCATAAAATGGACACGTATATAAAGCAGGAAATCCTCGACCTCGATGACTGCGACGGCACTCTGATCTCCGTGAAGCGCGAGGACTCACCTTCCGAGCTATCCTTCCCCGACGCCCTAGAGTACGATGAGATTAAAGTAGAAGAGTTTGACGTTGACAGTGCCTTGCTGGAACACAAAAGAGCTGCCTCCTCAGCCAGACGCGAACAGGTAATATCCCGGCCCTTGTAATCTCCCCAGGCTCGCCTACGGGCGGGTCTATCCTGGTCGTCCAAGACGTGAGAAAAGGCGTACGATTCCACAGTTATTCGATAAAATCATCTCATTTACATTTATTTTTCAAGTTCTTGCATAATTTGTGCTTATGCATGGTTTGCGAACACGGATATAAAAATCTTTTATTTAGCTAATTGTTCGTTCATGAAATTATAATACGAGTGACAGAATCCTTTCGTATACTTAAAATTTCTACATTGTTAGTTTTTTATTTTAGATTAAAAAATCATCTGGAACTGGAGCAGACGCCAGGCACAAGAAGTTTCTAAATGAAAAAAATCACATAGGTAGATCAGGCGTTGATAAAAACCTAATAAATGCAAAGATACCAGACGAAAATACCAAAGAAATGTGTGAGGAGTTGGGAAGTCTCTTTGCCTCTAAAATTTTAAATTGCGACCCTTTCCAGCGCGCAAAAGTAGATTTACTAATTACAGAAGTACTATTGTATGCAGGATTAGAAAGATTAAACTCCAGAAACATCAATAGATTCAGATAATTAATAATAGAAACAATCCAGATACTCATACGTCATCCCGCACTCACAACTGCAAGGCTGCCAAAATTGAAGAAGTAGTAGCGCGATCCAGCTACCAAATAAATATGTTCGCAAAACATGCATAAGCACAAATTTTTCAAGTAGGGGAGACGGAGTCAGTAGGCAATGGTGATCACCTCATTATAACAAAAACCAAACGAGAGAAGGCGATGTTTATGAATCCATTCGCCACCTACCACTCGCCATTCTGATCTAATTTTTCAAGTGGACAAATCCGAAGGTAAAGCTCAAACTACTCGGTGTTTCTTTGTGATATGTAATTACCATAGCATTAACGATCGTGATTTAAAACCCAGTTTGGCATTATAGCTTCAACTTTTTTGGTTGGATTCTTTCCTCTCGTTTTAGACCCCCATTGCCCACACAACCTCACTTCAATTATTTTTTTATTTTCAGGTGCTGAAGGTTCGTCCTAGAATAACAAATAAGGCTGGCTGGTCTATGGACCAACTGAATATGGCTGTGAAGCTTATCGACCGACACGGTTATTCAATGAGAAAAGCAGCGAAATCAATGAACATCCCATTTTCCAGTCTTCAAAAGAGGTACTCGATGAAAACAGAAAAGGGACCTCGTCTCGGACGCACTACTGTCTTCACGCCTGAAATGGAAGTAGAATTCGCGGACACGATAAAGAAAATGGTTGAAGTTTTCGACGGGTGTACCGCAAACCAGATTAAAAAAGCGGCATTCGATTATGCTGAATCCCTGCAGCTGAAACACAACTTCAACACGGTTTCAAGAATGGCTGGTCGTGTTTGGTTCGAGGGTTTTATTAGCAGGAATGATATTTCTGTGCAAAAGCCTTAAGCTTAGTTCAACAGAGTTACGGCTTTTAACAAAACCAAAGTTAAACGATTCTACAAGCTGCTAGAAGAACTGGTGGAAAAACACAAATTTCAAACATATACAACCGCGATGAAATGAGGATTTCCATTCTCCAAGATCCTGGAGATGTATTGGCTGCTTAGGGACAGAAGAGGGTAGGCTTTATAGCAAACTGGGAAAGAGGAAAAAATATCAATCGGCTGTGCACCATGATTGCTGCTGGTGGATACATCCCCCAGATGTCTTAACCAAGAAAGAGAATGACCGCGATCCTTGAAAAGGATGGCCCAGCAGGAGCTGTTTACAAATGTTCAGATACTGGATGGATTAATGAGTACCATTGTCCACACGCTGATCACCATTGCCAACTGATGTGGACAACGGTGAACAAAGTTATTATTATTATTTTTTTAAATAATTATAGTCTCTGTGTAATAAATAGTTGGTCTATAGATTTGCTTTTATTTCGATTCCCGCTTCAGTGATTCCCATTACCTACATCTCCCCTATATACTAGTTGCGAAACAAAGTTTTTGATTTTATTTTTTTCTAAAGCGTGTCACCTAATTTTTACAATGCGAATGAAATGGTTCGATTAGTTCAGTACAAGAATCAATATTAGAACTACAAAATGGACAAAGTGCTTGCGACTCAACGGAGTTTTAAAACCTATTCAACGGTTCGGATACAACCTGAAATATTCATTTGGAACACGCAGCAAAGTATTCACAATACGGGCTTGAAAACTCTATCTTATTGCTAAGGCGTGCCTTCAATTCACAGCCTGGGTTTGAGCCCACAATCACGAGCTAGCTTCAGTAAAAGGAAATGAATAATTTAACTCTTTGCACTCGAGAGGTGCGGATTCCGCACCACACGATGTAATGCCGCAACTCGAGAGGTGCGGATTCCGCACCAATTTGCTTGGTGCGGAAATTCGATGTGCGGTGATAACTATTTATGGTTTTTTATCTGGTGATTTCTTGTTTATGTTTATGTGATCTTGTTCTTTAAAGTTCGTTACTAAGCACTGCCCATATAATTTTACAAAGATCATGTTATCCCCCTTTCAAACTACGGTACAATTTCTTATCCAAGATTAGTGCGGCACCATAAAGCGAACTGCATTTTTGGTCTCAGTTCGACCTTGACAGCCATGGCAAAATGACTAGATGTGTACCTAATCAACCCATATATTTTTTGCTTGTACTTCTTATCGTAATCATTCATTTGAGGGTCCTTATTTGCTTAAACTTATATTGCACTGAAGAATAGACTTTTTTCTCCCTCACAATATCAATAACCTTTCCATTCACTTATCGTACCATTATTTTGTTTGCTTTATAATATATAATAATATTATGATAGTGTGTTTCTCACTAAACAGCTGAGAGGAGAGCAGCCGCTTAATCACTTGCGGGATATGAAAACCTTAGTTCGGCAATTGACTGGAGATTTTCGTCAGACACGTGCTAGAGCTTCACTTCAACCTGCGATTCCGAAAATCCGCCTAAGTGGAAGGCTGCATAACATTCTAACAGGACTTAGGAAGGATTACAAAGTCTGTTCTCAAAAAAATAAACCCGGCAAAAGACATCAAACGACATACTTTTGTGATACTTGTCCCGAAAAGCCGGGCATGCATCTCGGCAATTGTTACATGAAATATCATAAAAAGCAAAATAACAAAGACTTATGTTTACGAAATTATCTTCGTAAAGATGTAAATATACATTAAATATTAAAATAAAAAAAGTTTTATGTGTTAATTTGTGTGTGTGAACATTTTAAGTTAGAGGTAAAAAATTCACCGAAAGTGATACGAAACGCTTCGAGTTGCTGATTAGTCCGCGCGGAAACGGTCTCGAGCGCAAAGGGTTAAAACAGTTAGAGGTGTGCTTTTCAGAAGTACTTTTATTAACACAAATCAAAAATAACAAATTTATTCAATGGCGCAGATGAGAACAAGGCATTCAAAATCTGTTTTGAGATTGCATGTGCCAGAGCACTTGTTACAAACAAAACGCCTTTCACTCGAGTGCGTGAGCGCATGTGTCTTTAAATAACTTTCATGCTTACAAGTAAATGAACAAAGGCCACAAGTAAAGTGCTCCTCGCCAGTGTGTGTAAGTTTGTGTCGTTCCAATAAACCTCTCTGATAACTTTTATATGAACATTGACCACAGCTGAAAAACTTTTTAAAAGAATGTATTAAATGGTGTCTTTTTAACTTAGATATATGATAACTGGTGAATGAACACTGATTACAAGCAAAGCGCTTCTCGGTATGACAAAGTTTGTGCCTCACTAAATTACCCTTAGTGGAACAAGTGTATGAACATTTATCACATGCAAAGGGTTTCTTGCCGGTATGTGTAAGTTTGTGCGTTTTTAAATTTGTCAATTGGGAACATGTGTATGAACACATATTACAAGCAAAAGGCTTCTCGCCTGAATGAATAAGCTTGTGCTTTACTAACGAACTCTTAAAGCAACATGTGTATTGACACTTATCACAAGTAAAGGGCTTCTCGCCCGAATGGATAAGCTTGTGCTTTACCAACGAACTCTTAAAGCAACATGTGTATGAACATTGATCACAAGCAAAACGCTTCTCACCCGAATGAATAAGCTTGTGCCTTAGTAAAGAACTCCTGAGACTGGATGTGTACGGACATCTATCACAAGTAAAGGGCTTCTCGCCGGTATGTTTAAATTTATGTGCCTTTAAATAAATCAGTTGATAACATGTGTATGAGCACACATCACAAGCATAAGGCTTCTCGCCAGTATGTTTAAGTTTATGCGCTTTTAAATCAGTCATACGGTAATACTTGCGTGGACATTGATCACACACAAAGAGCTTTTCACCTGAATGTTTAAGTTTGTGTATCTTTAATACACTCATTTTGTAACATTTGTATGAACATTGATCACAAGCAATGGGCTTCTCGCCAGTATGCGTAAGCTTGTGCCTCTTTAAACAACTCTTATAATTACATTTATATGAACATTGATCACAAGCAAAGAGTTTTTCAGCGGAATGTACAAGTTTGTGTGACATTAAAATACTCATTTGTTTACATGTATATGAACATTGACTACAAGCAAAGACTTTTTCAGGGGAATGTAAAAGTTTGTGCTTCTTTAGAGCTCTTCTATTGTTACATTTGTATGAGCATTCAATGCAAGCAAAGAGTTTTTCAGCAGAATGTTTTACTTTGTGTGTCTTTAAATGACTTATTTGATTACTTGTATATGAACATTGATCACAAGCAAAGAGTTTTATGGCGGAATGTACAAGTTCGTGCTTTTTTAAGGCTCTTTTATTATTACATTTGTATGAACATTGAACACATGCTATGAGTTTTTCAGCAGAATGTGTAAGTTTGTGTGACTTTAAATGAGTCATTTGATTAGATTTGTATGAACATTGGTCACAAGCAAAAGGTTTTTCACCAGTATGGATAAGTTTGTGCATCGCCAAGGAACTCTTTCTATTGCATACATATGAACATTGATCACAAGCAAAAGGCTTCTCGCCAGTATGAATGAATTTATGCACCGCTAAGCAGCTCTTTCGGTTGGATGAAAATGAACATTCATCACAAGCAAAGGGCTTCTCTCCGGTATGTTTAAGATTGTGTCTTGCTAAATAATGCTTGTGCTTACATTTGAATGAACATTGATTGCAAGCAAAGAGTTTTTCATCAGTGTGTGTAAGTTTGTGAGTCTTTAAATGACTCATTTGATTACATGTGTATGAACATTGATCACATGCAAATGGCTTCTCGCCAGTGTGTGTAAGTTCGTGCATTTTTAAATTACTCTTGCAATTGGATCTGTATGAACATTGATTACAAGTAAAAGGCTTCTCGCCAGCGTGTGTAGCTTTATGTATCTTAAATTGACCCTTCTGATAACTTGTGTATGAACATTGATTGCAAGCAAATAGCTTTTTGTCAGTATGTGTTTGAGACGGTTCATTTTCTTCTATAGTCTTGAATATCGAGATGCTCTGCAAATCATCACTTCCCTGACTGTGGATGTTTATTTCAGCAAGCGATTGCACGTGCAACTGAAACAGATAATTACACCATGTAATCTGTTTTGTAATTATAAAATCTTATATGTAATCAACATTACTCCAACATTTATTCCAACCAATCAAAATATGTTACTATGGTTTAATAATTTTAATAAAATTGAATGCGTTAAATAGTTAAAGCTTGCATTTTTTTAGACTACCACTAATATTGATTTTAGATTTATATGCTCAGCAACAAAAACAATGAATCGTTCTGGCAACAACATTAAACTGCTTCCGAGGAATATACTTTAATCTTGATAACACGTGATTTTCCACATCTATATTTAATGTAACATAAAGCAAACAAAAATGTCAAAAAAGATTGAAAATATTTATTATTTGATCAAAAATGTTATGGAATTCCACAAAGTACATTCGTATACAAATACAAAATGAATATAATATTTTATAAAAAAAACTAATTTTATAAAAATAATGAATACAAAAATTACATTAAACTGAATTCATACGAAAAACATGGAATACTGACTCCATCAAAGTGAAAAGGTTTAAAGACCCACCCAAGTTTAATAGGTACTTAGCAAATGACAAGTTTATGTATGTATATATATATAAATGTGTTCAAGCCCTTGATATATTTAATTTCTATTGGATTGCGCATATTTTCACAAGTCTAGAACGGCCCAACCGCTGGCAGGTATGGGGATTGAAAAGTCGGGACATTACCTCCTCACGTTTGACAGGTGCTGATGAGGCAGCTCGTCCATGTTCCACGAACGCCTTGCTAAGATCAAATTCTTCCAATTTAATCACATCAAATTTTAGGGTGCCGGGGAAGGAAGTCTCGGCCGGCGCATCTTCGCGCTTCACAGAAGACACAACGCCATCGCTTAAGCGTCCGCCGCAGTCTCCAGGATCGATGATCTCTTGCTTTAAATGCGCGTCCATTTTACGGCAACTCTCGAAGATATCGTTCAGCAGCACGTAGCGCCGATAGTGACATATTGCATGATGCTGAGAACGGCGACAATCCGCACGGAACGACAAAACACAGACTACTTCGAGACGCCATGTACATTTTTCGGAGGTAACAGAGACAATGAAGTTTTTTTTTTTTTTTTGTTGCAAAGGTGCTTTCGCGACACAGTGAGAATGGCGCTTTTGAAGTTTTTATAAATTTAAATAATAAATATCTCAATAAAATATTAGTATTCTTATTTATACAAAAAAATGTATACTGCCATAGCAAAATGTATATTTATTTATTATATTCAATTTTTTTATTGCTTACAATAACTTGTCTGTGGAATTAAAAAATGTGATGTATAAAAATCTTAACTTATGGTTCCAATGTTATTTGTTAAGTAACATAACCTAAAGATTTGACATATGCCGAATTAAATATCTTACGTATTTTTAAAGGCAATATTTACAATGTCCATAAGATATGTAATGTCTTCGTGCTGTCGGCTTTTACGAAGCGACCCTGTCAGTGTGCGACTCAAATCAACCGTCATGTCGACAACGCAACTGCCCGTTTTCACGCAACATACCCGAAGCGTATCTGGGCGAGTCTTCAAATTCTTGCAATCACAGAAGACTCTTCTGCAAAAGGACAACGTCCCGAGTTCATTTGAACTCATTTATAAAGCCCCGATGGATACTTACATAACGATGTCCTCCACCATAGTCACGGTGACGACCACCATGCTGGGCGCCCTAGCCGTATGGAAATACTTGATAATGAAAGATTTCTCATCGGATCCCATCATATTCGGTGATGACGATCAGGTGCTGGCTGCGAATGGCACGGAGGTGGCCATATACTTTGGGCTGTTCGTCTTCTTCGCGGCGGGCCTGAAGATCATGTCCATGAGGATGGTTCTGCGTATTTACAACTGCGACAGCCGATACATAGCCGTGTTCCGCGGCATACTGCCCGGCTTCTCGCGGCTGTGGAACTTCAACGCCGGGCAGGCCAGCCACACGCCGCCCTCGGGGATCCTGCCGTGGGGCAACTCGCGCTACCGCCTTGCCGGGCGCCGCGTTCTCATTATGCAGGAGTGCTTCAGAACGCCCAGCGACTACAACATTATGCTTGGGAAACCCTCCCACTCAACGGACCCATCTGGCACGCTCTAATGATTTTACGCTTAATTTTTTTACATCTATATGAGAACTATCTGACCAATTAGCTGCAGCTACCACTAGGAAGTCAAGGTTTGTGTACTTATGTAGTATCTTTAAAAGTATGTCACTGATAGTTCAGGAAGTTTTGATTGCAAAAAAAATTATCAGATAACAAATTTAAAATTTTTAAATTATCATGAAATTCCACCGAGTGCTTTCTATAAAAAATATGAATACGGTATTTCTGCATTCGGTGATATTTAGTAACGTTTTCTGTGCATTTACCGTTTTATAAAAGTGGCACCCTTATCCTGCTGCAAATGGTTTTATGATTTCAAATGGTTTTGTATATACTTATAAAATATCATTGTACATTGTAATGTGTTAATTGTTAAGAAATATTTATTATAATAACTGAAATGTTTTACTTTCAATTATATCTTCATGTCACTTCACCCTGCCACGCCATTATTGTGTCGCCACGTGATAATTACAATATTATATTGAACATTATAAATAAAATTTGTACCTCAGTGCTATTTCATATTAGCTGTTTTTAAGATTCCTTCTTATACGTGGCTCTTATGCAGTTTTTTTTTTTAAGCATATATCAGGAGAATTTTCTGAAATGCCGAATACTTTATAATCAATAAAATAAATTAAAAAGCTTTGTGTAATCTGCATGATAAGACCTGGTTTCCTATTAGATTTCAACGATCCCTATTTATTGGATATATATCAGAAAGTAATTTGTTTCACGATGCCAGAGAAGGGGGGTCAGTTTCCGGAGATGCTACCGTAAGCGCCTTTCAATTGCGGCAGAGCCCCGAGGGAGAGAAATAAAAGAAGAAACTAAAATGATATATTATTTTTTATTGAATAGCTACTGCTATATTTATGTATACTTCAGTTGATAGATAATAAGCACATTTTAAAGAATTATATATATTTGTAATGAGCATATCAATACTCATATAGGTTTATCTTGCACCTCGGAGAGGGTGAATGTCTCGAAGAGGAGATTGTAAAAACTAGTCACAAAATAATTAAAAAACAACACAGTAAAAAATAACGTCACACACGCGTTATTACTAAAAAATTATCCACAGACTACGACTTCTCAATTCATTCTTCATTATTAGTCTACTACTGGAGAGCGGAAAGTGATTCAAAACATGTTACAGTACTTTCAACATGGTATCACCATTTTAACGAGTCCAAACAATTTAGTTTTGAAATGTATTAGAAATAATTTTAAAAAATTATAAAACAATACAAGGCAATGAAAATACCATTACAATTAATGGAATATAGTTGCATATTTTTATCAATGAGAGCGAAAAGAGAAACGAACTGTTGATAATCTTCTAAGATGAGACCGACGCAGGCGTGACGGGGTTTACATAAATTATCATTTTGTATACACAGTAGACTTAGATTATAATATTTCAGTATAAAAATACCTAAAAAATCTCATTTGGTTAATTCTCTACAGTAGAACAAGGCTTCTCCTCTCGTGGACTCGGTCTTTAATGATTTCACAATCCTTGATTATAAAACGTCTTAATATTCCACCGGGAACCTTCCTGCATAAACAGATAACCGAAAAATTTCATATTTATTTGTAAAATAATAAAAATAAGTAGTTTTATGTTTATATTGAAAATCAAGCAAATATATACTTATATATATTTAGAGATTTTATATCAAACAATACGAATAGCATGAGCGCTTTCGCTTTTCAAGGGCTTCGTCGGATTTTTTAAATGAAGCCTTCACAACGATCACAATCAGGAATATTGGTAATCTCCTAGACATTTAGCTACACACATAAGATAGAGATCTTGTTTTTTTTTTATGTGACCCCACGGATATCTGTTTATAAAGTAAGAACCGTCAATATAAAATGTATAAATCAAATATAAGTTTGATTATCTTTAAGATACTGTCAAAATCATTAAAATAAGCTACGAGTCCAAGTTCTTGAATATTTCTTAATATAAAAATATATTAGTGTCTAATTCTCTAATAAAAGCTGAATCGTTATATAATATATTGCACAAGTTTTACATCTGTTTAGCACCACATTTGCACGGTCAATGTACCGACGAAAAGCATCAGCAACTCCTCGTGAATTGCCGCGAAGAGATCTCTCCCTTCTCCGACTGCGCTACCGCACAGCCTGTCATAATTTTTAGGCTTACATTTTACACGCCTAATATCATTTTTTTTACGTTGTCCAAACCTTTCAAATTTTCTGATTTTCGATGCTTTTCCTCAGTACAGTGACAGTATAAGAACTTCCTTCATAATTGACTTTTCTCTCCCCTAGCTCATAAGCTTTTCTTAAATCTAATGTTTTTTTTATATATTTTATGATATAGTTGCGTGATATAGCCAAATGATTTGATAAGTAATGAATAGTATATGAAACACAAGGCACATCCAAATATACAAGACTTCACAGAAACGACACCGTCATCTCCTACTTTATTTCAACGATCCCTACTCATTTAATAACACGGGCAACATTTCAGATTGACAAGGCTTTTTAAAGTAGTATATAAATCAAACTATTCAAATTTAAAATCTGATACGTTACACGTGTCTTCACTTACTTGGAAACCGTCAATTAAAATGCATAATTTTTTTATTATCACGTTAGAATATGATATGCCTTGTTACAGGTAATAATGCAATTCAGGATATTCGCATCAACACGTTAAATAAATTAAGACTAACAAAGTACCTAATGAACTGTTAAGTCTATATAAATAGGTAATTATTGTATATATATAAATTTTACCTCGGCATGCAATGAAATATATTTTTTACAAAAATATTACTGCACGCCTCGTGAGGGTGCTCGTAGAGTCCAATTCATCTGAGAAACTAAAATTATTTAACAGAAGAATTAACAGCAAAGGTCAATAAATATTTTACCCACATTTTAATCCATCGCACTAATAAATGTAACCGATATTACTGATTGGCGTGATTCGACATATGATCAGAGACCGATCCATGGAGATGAGTAGAGTTCAGGGGCACACAACCCTCGGGGCGTGTTTGAAGGGTCCCTTTTTACTAATGCCCGTAATAGAGCCCACACGAGCAGTCTTCAGCATTCTCTCAAATGTTTTAGATTTAAACGTGTATAACATGCTTTCTCACGTAAAATGCTTTTGATAAAATATATAATCAATAGAAACCCTCGTACACTTATATGAAATACTTTTGAAAAATTGGCAGTACCAGTCAATATTAATTTTTATGAAGCTACGAGCAACACTCCAAGGTCTGGTTATGTAGATACTCTGCACGTAGACTTGGTCACAGAGCGATTCTCAACCTCAAGGCCATCGGCTTTAGACACGGCGAGACCTTTGAAATGAAAATTTCCCTTGAAAAATGGCTGCAGAGCAAAAGCGGCAGATAATAACAATTAAAAAAGACGTGGCTTAACATCCAAGAAAACAACTTCATTACAGACAGCCACCGAAACCTGAGAACATATTTAAGTTAGGATTAATTGACCAATACCATAAAATAAAAATATATAATTTTCACATGATAAAAATGCATAAAATGGTAACATTACAATAAATCAACAAAAATAAACAATGTGCATGATGCGTGATTCAACTGGATAATGCTTTGGTTAGTAAAATAGTAAAACTATGTTTGACTAAAATAACTTACACTGCAAGGTGCACTAACTCAGTCCAACTTAACTACACACGTCACCGACACAACCAGCTCCTGAGTGATAGTGGGTTAACAGTCTGAAACACGCTACGTAGGGCAAGGGACAATGACAGAGATATGTCATTCACAATGCAATTAAATCACAACACGCATTAAGCGTGATAATAAACTAAAAGACGCTATATAGGGTTTGAGCTATATACAAGATCCAATCATTCCCGATTTATTAGTTTAACACAATATTTTATCAATGTGATTGCGTAATAACGTTTATTCAATTGCATTTACTAAAATACATAATTATGTAATAAACATCTTTTTCCTAATGTAAATATATCAGAATACCAAATTAATACTTGGTTGTATACACGTCTTTGGTTATTTTTTAATTTCTGCTGTTGTTTTAAGTTGAAAGTTTTTAACTAATAATATATAAAAAAAATTGTAGAGTTCAAAATTCAAAAGATTTATCTCTTAAAAGCAAGACGGCATTCAAATATTAATCTGATTGAAACCACCCATAGCGTGTTTCACAACATGGTAACTCATACAAAAAAGATTTCACTCAAACCTAACTATTTTCCATCACTCAGGAATTAAAACATCTTCGCTGCCCAAATCGTTTATGCAATCCCGCTCGAAAGCTGGAATCCGTGACCAGATACAATGACAGGGAAGTCCTCGAGGAGGTGAGATCACGCAGTCGGTGCCCGCCTGTGACGGTGGTGAAGCCACTCCATCAGATGGTGAGGTCTTCCCACTCCTCAAGCTGGCGATCGCTGAGTACAATGGAGGGACGCGTAAGGGCCTTGAGGTTGGCGTGGCAGTTGCGACCCAGAGGGTTGTCGGAGAGATCCAGCCGTCGCAGCGAGGGCGCCGTGCTCAGGTATTCCACGTCCACAGCTGGAAAATATAGCCACAAGTCCGTTATGTATGCTTTTGGAGAAAATATTTAATTACCCCGGTACTTAGTAAGTACCGGGACTGACGTGAAAGAAGTATAAAATAAAGGTAATGATACTCACTGATGATGTGGTTGTGGCTGGCGTTAAGGGAGACCAGGCTAGGCGCGTGTGTGGCAGGGCGGGGGAGGGCCACAAAAGCATTGTGGGAAATGTCAAGACGCTGCAGGGCCTGGAGGTTAGCCAGCTCGTCGGGCAGGCGAGACATCTGGTTGTGCGACAGGTTCAGGTCTGCAATCAAACATGATATGAAGCTAGACCGACAGCTGTTATTCGAGATAAACTTTTCAAAATCATATTTAAATATTACCCCAATTTACTAATGCCGGCTATTTTCTTACCAATGATCAGACTGAATTTGTCCGCAAACTTGGGCGAGATCTTGGTGATGACATTGCCACTGAGGTCGCAGGTCTGGAGGGCCGTGTGACGCAGCAGGTGGTACACCGCGTCCGGCACCTGCATCAGCTGGCACTCGGAGAGGTCTGGAATCACACAAAAAAAAAAAAAAAATAAAAACCACCAATTGACAAATTTAACCAGAAGAGGAATGTCAAATATTTAGGTTACGATTTCATAGCGTATAATTGCACTATGGATAACTTTGACACTGCGCCCGTAGTCGCATCTATTTTTAACCTAAAATACCAAGGATTGCGCAATAAAAATACCGCAAAACTGTCAAAAAGAACACGCGTTGATTCGTATAGAATGTAGTTTTACTCATTACTTTACCCAAATTAAACGATTCTTTGGCGTCCTCGCATTTGTTTATGACTCTCATGACGCCTGAGGCCATGTTCGCCAGATACGTGAATATCGCCTTCTGCACCAGTTCTGACATTTGCCCGAGCTGTCAAAAATAGCCGCACCATAGACAAGCGGCTTTTCTCCATTTCCGTGTCGCTGTCTATGGCCAAGGAAGTGCCGTATTTCTTATGGCCTTGGTCTGCGTGCTACTCTTTTTCTTTGTTTATACGCAGTACCGCCGCCAAAGATAAAACTGTTAAACTGACAGTATCGTAAAAAAATTACTCCCTTATAATAATTTTTTTTCCGATTGGTTGTTTTTTTTTTGGCGCAAGTATCTGACAGATCAAATCGGAGCAAATTGACGCTTTTGGTTTTTTTTTTTTAGTAGCCGTGATAAAGTCACGCTCGACGGTTTCAAGTGTGTTTTTAATGAGACATATTTGAGAAACATTTATTCCTGTTCAATTCTGCCTCGGCAGGTGGTACGACACACATGTGCGTGATAAAATATACATTACATGACTGGAAAAGGCATTTTCACCGTTTTGAATCTACGCGATTGATTAATACAATAGTCTCAATAATTAAGAAAGTCACGTATTATTTTCTGCGTAATGTTTCCGTGGTCATGAATTTCACTTTTACTATTAAGTATTTTTTTATGTGTGTGTAGTTTTTTCTTTATTTTTTTAACGCATGAAGAAAAGTAAATATGGCGATAGTGAACAGCAATAAATTACAAAATTAAAATATATATATTTCGGTCATAACTAATCTGACCTAAGGCAGAAACATGCGTGGTCAGAAAAAAGTATCAACAAGAATGCGACAGTCTCCGAGTCGCCCCATTCAATGCAGACCACACAAGGCAGTGCTTTTCAACCTTTTTGAATACGCGACCCCCTTAACGTTAAACATTTTTGAGCACCCCCTTAAAGAGCCTCAATACAACTATATCAGCGATTTTACTGTGGGTCCTACAAACGATTGTCTTATTCTTTAACCCGCGATCCCCCGAGTAAGGCATCGCGACCCACAGGTTGAAAAACGCTCACACAAGGCAACACACTGAATTTTGGAATCATCCTGTATATGGTTATTTACACGTAATAAGTGTGATGCACGCAACAACAGTGAATTCACACACGATCCTAGTGTTTCCGTCATTACTTTCATTTTCTGTCCGTTTGTAACGGCGCGAGGCAGAAGACCCGATTTTCGCACGTATAGCGCAACAACGCCAAACCGTTTCAATCTGATAGGCACTCATACCCGCGGATGAACTCTTTTTCAGGCTAACAATCTAATCGTCACTACGGTGCAAATGCGATGCTCGACTTGCTCTCGTCAGATTGGTCAGATTTGACTCGAGTGAAATTATTTTATTTTTCAAAAACGTATTTTTGCTGTTGTCAATTATTGTGATCCGATAGGCCAGACATTCGCTTCCAATAATATTTATACTATATTTAGAGAGTAATGTTTATTTGTGTTTTGCACGAATCGTGACGGTCTATTTAATATGAAATGATCGATGTCTCATTTCAATTGAAAAAAAAATTCATAAATAATATTGAGAAAAATGATTTTGCTGAAGATCGTTACGAATTTGATGTAGTTTTGTAATAGATGTGGACACGGAAGAGTTGCTTCGTTGCATTGCCGTGACGGTCTATTTTATGTCAATCGATTACACCTTAACTAGTCAAAAATATTGAATTTCAATTGAAAATTATTATAGAGCTGAATATTGACAGGGTGACCCTATGTTAAGATTTTGAATACTTTTAATATTTTTACTTGTAATTGGTGGAACTAATAAACGGTGTCTGCGATAATGGAAACAACATAACGCTATTAGAAACGCTTGCCACATGGTTGGCAGCGGTGGCGGCACGGAGCAAATAGCAAAGTTTTGTTTACTTGTGAGCGCTGTAGCCTTGGACGAAAAAATCGAAAGTGGTAATAAATAAAAGCAATCACAATCTCCTTGCAAATTAATTAATAATTAATGCTCATCCAATTGGCTTAATGGCCACCTCCAGCATTCCTCCGTCCGGCCATCTCATCGCCGGTAGCTCTCCGAGTGCATCGATATCCTGGCAACACCGGGTCCGCACCGCCGATATCATTATAAAAATATTAAATTTAATCATACAAAGAAAAAAATGCCGGAAGACGCCGCCCCGATGGTGAAGCGATTACTTCATTTTCCACGCCCGAGAACAATGGAAACACTGGCGATCTCATAATTATTATAAAATCGTAAACAATCGACCGGTGTTGTCATACATATAAAAATAGCACACGTTCAATTTAAAAAAAAAAAAAAAAAAACTCCGGCGGTGGGTATTTATCAAAATCAATTTAAAACTATGCTCACGGGGTGTCGCAACTCGTGGTATACCATGTGCAGTGAGTGTGAGAATATCGCCCGCGATGCTAGCCCGCTGAGTTATTGTCACATAGGTCAGAAAATATCTTTGAAAATATCTGATATACAACACAAATCACTGGAAAAAAATATTCAATCGTTTCTGCAATGACTCTCTAAAGTATTACAAATTTATAAGTGAATATTATATTTGGACCAGACTTAACATTGTTATGTTTATTTGAAAATTTTTAATTACATTTAAGGACCATAGACAATTTTTACAGCATTTAGACAAGTCAGCTGTCGTCTGATAGTTTTGCAAGGAACTTGATTAGCTGCACTCAAAATAGACCGCCACTGGTAATAACGTCGGATTTACTTAATATTCCACAATAATCACCGAATTAATATAGTTATTTAAATCTGAATTATTCTCGGACCGAGGACGCGCTTTGTTTGCAAACAAGACGAGACACGTGCTGAAATTTTTCAGTTCGAAAACAATATTGTGTTTTCGGGTCTTTTCCGAGAAGCTGAAAGTTTGTTTTTAAAAAAATTGTGTCTAGGCCAATTATTCTTGGAAATATTACGCTCCTATAAATAAATACAATGTTTACCACTACCATGCGGTCCATACAAGCAACAAAGCATCACTTGCCATAAACTATGTGAAAACTATATACTGTATAAGTAATTTGCGTGATTTATTTTTGAAAACTTTTTTTATGATAAGTTGGTGTTACCCACGGTCTCCAGTGTCTCTACTGCGTGTCTCTACTGCCCGCGAGGCCGCGCTCCCCGCCACGTGCCGGCTGCTTGCCAACTTCCTGGACCTCTGTTCCGACACACGCTGTAGCCTTCGACCAGCTGTGATGCCGAGCACGTGGCGATATTCCTGTACCTCTACCATAAACCACCACACTGTATATTATTCGTCTTGTTTCTAAATCTGCCCTGGATATGCAATCAAAAAAAAAATGAATGTTTTACGTTTCTTGTATGTTGATCTACTCCCCATACGTTTCGGCCCCCATGCAGGGACCATCTTCAGAGATCTGTTTAAAGTTAAATTTAAATTCCCTGCAGATCGTCGGAGTGAAAGTCTCAAGCAGCTCATGATCGATTCGCACGTGAATTAAAATAAAAAATCAGTTAACGCATTAGGGAAGAAAAATATATTTACAAAGAAAATCGCCGAAAAAACAAAGATTTTCCTTTTTCCTCTTGATGACACGAACGATTTGATTTATGACTACAGAGAAGCGGTCACGATCCTCAGCAGTGAAGGGCCGAGAGAAGAACGCACCTAAAGGTTAGCAATGCACGGCGGACACTACCGCGTGACCTTTGCTTTTCCCGGACCGATCGTACGAGATTGTAATTTAGTCCCGATATGGCAGTAAGGCAGACCGCTTTTCTAATTATTTGTCTGCGGCTCATGTTATGTGTTGCCAGTCGAACAGTCTAGAAAAAATAAACAAGATAACGCAAACCCTATGATACTTAATCATTAATAAAAAACATAAAATAATAAATTCAAAAAAAAATTATAAATGTATGAAGTCTTGAAGGAGGATACGTGTAATCAAGAATTTCGAAGCAATCAGAAGAAAAGCTACAAAGTCCGGATAGTCTCTAAGCTACACGCGTCAAAAGTCGCATGGCGTTTATCCTAATTGATTTGCGAATAAACAGAGACACGCGACCTCCTAAGTATAGAGACCGCGTGTTTGTAGTTTTCCACCGCCAAGTATAAATACTTTGTCGCAAAGATCGGAGAAAGGGGTTTTCCCGGATAAGCGTATTTTTAGTACGGAAATGAGTGAGTGAGAATGACACAGTTTAGCCCAGGTGAATATATATTTCTGCGTCGCACCGATTGTTCGTCTCCACTCCACGAGCGGGAGACGCCACAGCTCGGATATTTTAAACTACACAAATTCACAAATGCAATCAAGAAGTTCGAAGCAAGTGAAATTGGGATACTACACAAGGAGTTACTAAAGCACTAATAATAAGTAGAGTAAGGTAATCAAGCATTTCGAGGCAGATAGAGGAAATTGCAACCTAACTGCACTATTCGATAGTTTATTTTTTTTAGTTGGTATTAAAACCTACTGACATTTTCTTTTCATTCATATAACTGCCATTTATATTTATAGTTAATGCATCAATTTTTAAAATATATATTTTATTATGACAATCGAGTTTCTTTTTATACTGAATATTAAATAATTGCACAAAATATATGTAGAATTAGAAAAAAAAACAAATTAAGATTTTTCTTTTTTTTTAAAACACGTTTTTATATAATTAGTTAATATCAAAAAGTTTGTTTGCAATAGATTTGTTAGTAATAGCAAAAAATCGTCCATTTTCAACAACAGGGCAACAACGAACAACCATTGATGTTTTGAACGTGAATCATTTGTATATTCGTTGCATCAGCTGTTTTAAATATATAAGAAAATGTGGAAATTCATTAGTTAATCACAAACAGTACAATCTAATCTGCTTTCCGTAGTGGAAGGCAAATCCTCGTCAGAGTCGTTCGCATTGTCTTTAGCTTATCTGTCAGGCTGTCCCTCGACTCATCGACCTCGGGTGCATGGACAACGTAAAATAAATCAATAGACAATATCAAATGTAATAGATGGCGTTAACTCTAACACTTCCGCGGCCACCGCGTCCCGGTGCTTTTGCCAATTGAGCTACAGCGTCGCTGTACTAAAACCACGCCGGTGGGTCGATTACTGGACAACGCATTGTCTCAGTTGTTAAATTTTGTATGTCCATTGTCTATGGCCCGTCGCATTGTCGCTGGCCGCGTCAGGAAGTGTCTCCGCTCTTGATCGACAGCTGCCCGGCCGCCTTGAGAGCCCATTGCGGGAAGCGGTCCGTTTATTCCAAATACGGCAACTGACCGTTTACTCACCGTGCGATTGTTAGACGACCGACAAATCTAATAATACGTGCCTAAACATACATTTATCACGTGGTATAACCCCCCCCCCCCCCCTCCGCTCCGCTCTCCCCGCACTGTGCCCTGAGCGTGTGTAAAGGATCGGTAATGGAGCAGTGGACTTGGAATGAATGTGCTCTGGAAGTGCCTTGTCGAGGTGTATCAGATCTAAACGCCAGAGCTTTTTTAGGAAAGGGTTATATATATAATAATGCTATCGGACAGCAGCAATATAAAACAGCGTTTGTAGAAAGAAAACCATTAACCCCTTAGAAAACCATGAACACTGTCTGAGCATGAGTATATCCTCGGAATGGTCGCCAACCTCCTCTGAGGAGAAGCACACGACGGAGAAGAATACACGAGTGCCACGTGGTTTGCAGCGGCGACGCCAGTTTTTGTATGTGTTGTTTAAATATGGAGTATGACAAACTAAACCGGTCCATCGTGTACCATGTGCAATTTTGAATAGCTTGCTTGTCCGCTTCTGTCCTCGCGATTTCCCATTAAAATTGTTTTCTGAGATTCTTAGGCCTGAATTTCAAATTTACTAAGCTCGGATGTCTCCCGACTTGCCTCTTTACTTGCGGCATCAACTCTTATTGATTAGTATGGCTTAAAAAATTGCTACGTACTCCCCCTCTTGTTATATATATTTTTTCACAATTGGTTTCGATTGCCTCAAACTGCTTGCTCTGCCTCTTTGCTTGATTAGTGTGGTTCATAGGCTGCGTGTCAATACTTTCCGAGCTCGGATGTCTCCCGCTCGTGGTGTGAACACCGAAGAGACGCAAGTGTGTTTGTTTATGCCATAAGGCGTTTATGCAACGAAAATAAAAGGCAGCCGTTCCACACTTCACGGTCTAATTGTACGGTGAATCATTATTTCAGGTAGAATTAATTTAATATTTCCTTAACAATGTGATGCTACCATTTACGTTATAATCAAACGTTACGCAATAACATTACAATACAACGTAACCTCGATACCTCGAAAATACTAATTATTCAATATAATAAACTGTAACATTTCGCTTAACGCAATGGAGGCGGTCTACATATAAAAAATAGCACAAAAAATTACGTATCAGGAATATTCAAATCAATTAAACCTCTTCTTCTCCAAGTGCCTCTCCATAGAGGAGACATCTCACTGAAGGTATGTTTATCCTGTGCCAGCTTTACTAATTCGGCTGCACTGCTGACTTCCAGCTTCGGAAGCGAATTCCGCATCCATGCAAGTTTACTCCTTCAAATGACCTTTTTCCAATCAGCATCATCAATCTTCGGCAGTACAATCATTCGTGTCCAGTTTGTGATGTATGCAGAGTTTTTTTTTTAGTTTATGTGGGTCGCGACGTTGAAAAGTTTGAGAGGCGCTGGTGCACAGCGACAGGCCAATCGGATCGGGGATGACCGCCGAGGCGTGTAAGCGACGGAAATACACGCGAACTCCGCGTGCAGGTGAGCCACAATGCTTAGTCCCGACAATCGATGCAGTTAATTATCATTGTTGGTTGAAAATTACACTGCCAACTAATTTAGATCGTTTTAAAACACAATTATATATATATATATGTATATATATCCACCATTAACAACCATTGTGCGCCACTGCGCCACAAATACAGCGGCTCTCAAACTCTTTTGTCTCACAGCCTTACATATATGCATAATTTGTGTGGACGAACCGCGAACAGGGGCAGGCGAATATAGCCCATTGAGACCAGACAAGCCCACTATACTGCTCACGGAATTGATTCCCTGCATAGTTTTTATTACAAACTCAATACAAATCGGATGCAAACATATTCAACTAAAATAAAAATATTCAATATTTTTTTCGCAGGATTTTTTGGAAACAGTTTGAGAAGCACTGGTGTGCATTTTAGCAAATTTAAATCATAATAATGTAATATTAATTGATAGCATTTTTTATAATGTGTAAAAACAAGATTGATTAACCTGCAATTATCTAAATAAACATATCAAACTATTAAAAATACTACGATTATGTCACACGTAAAGTATAAATAAAAATAACGCCCATGTGACGTGTTTGGCAGTTTTTTTTTTTAATCACTTGTCAACTTAATCGGTCTTTCTGAAACTCACCGACACCCAGACAAAGATAATTAATTAAAATATTTTTTACTTGTGTGACGCATCTGAAAATAAATTAACAATACGGGAGCAATAGCAGGTGGAATTTTTTGTTTTTTGTTATTATTTTTTGCGAATTGAATACATTCAAAACAAATAAATATTTATGATCGATTTAATACAGTGACAAGAACTTGTGGCGCCGTTTTAACATGTAACAAATGACTAACGCATATTCAATTAAATAATCAATATCAAATAGCTTGACTCGCGTGTTAACATTTATTGGTGACCGGTTTCGCCAATTATCAAACAGAGTACTCTGAGAGGATTCTGTTTGATAATGCCAGAGCGAAAGATAGGTGAAACCGGTCACCAATAATAAAGATCAGGAAAAATCAAGTATTTTACATTTTGCTAAAAATATTAAAATGAAATTCCACCAAGTACTCTGTGTCAAAAATATTGAATTTCTAATTGTGAAATATCGACGCATTGCATACCGATTTGGTGACCGAATATTAAGAAGGAAAAACACTGAAAAAAAAATTATTACTCATAGTATATTTAAGGGCATGTTATTATTTTTTGTCGTTTTTAATGCTGTAATTTTAATTTTTTTTTGCTGTAACTACCATTGTACGTCCGCGGAAAATTTTGAGATTTCATATATGCATGTTGCTAATTTTATGTCTTTTTTATGTGCGAGTTGTATCGAAATTTTATTTTATAGTTGCAGTGGTATATTTGCAGTTTTTTATTTATGTTATTATACGCATGTGTGCACGTTTTCGACTGACCTAGGTTATTGTTCTCTTGGGCGTCCTCGCACCTGCCCACCACCCTGATGATGGCCCGCCCGGCCAACTTGGTGCAGATCATCATAGCCGCGGTCCTCTGCTCCACCTCCGTGTTGGTGTTGTTGGCCTGGCTGGTGATGTCGTTTCCGAACTGCGACGGCGTCTTCATCTTCGCCGATTTTTACGAAAAACAACAACAACAACGAAAAAAACTCACAAAGACACCGGCGCCGAAAAAAAAAAAAAAAAAACAAAAGAGGCACGCGCGCGACGTTTGACAGTTCTTTCGTAAAACTGAAAACAATAAAAAAAAATAATAATAAAGAGAAAATGCTGCACTCCAAACGCACTTTATACTCCAATAGTTCAGTTATGGTTAATAATGAACGTAATTGCTTGTACACTCGGTGTCAATATAACAATGTGGAGCTTTCTACGTCGCGGCCGGTTACGCACAACGCGACGCTTTTTTTTTTTTTTTTCTCTCTCAATCACAAATGCACAAACGCGACTATCCGACAGGGACACGCACAATTTTCACGGTTAGCCGATTTTGCGGACAATGGCGCGTCAACTTTCACATGGATATTCGCTTTTTTTGGTTTTTGCGAGGAAGAGTCCTTGTTTATCGAACAACTGTCAAACGTCAAATGTGGGCAGCCGCGCCGCCATGGCGGGCTTTATACGCCGGCCGTGCGAGAGGGAGAGGGATGCGCCCGCCGCCCGGGACAAAGCTTCCCGTGCGAGAGAGAGAGGGACGGCAACAATAACAGATCCTTGGCACGTGCTTGCGTTTTGTCCGGGTGACTTTTGCGTCGGAAGCGAAAATCTTTGTTTCCCGCTGCAAGCCTTAAGTTTAACAATTTATTATTTCATTTATAGAAAGCGTGCTTTAAAAAAACGCCCGTCAATATTAATATTTTATATTAACACAGCAGCTAATTATATTTGGTGTCGAAATTTTTTTGCCATTCTTCATCTTTCGAGTTCATTATAGAATAGATCAAAAAAAAAACTATTTAGCCAAAATAAATTATCTCATTTTATAACCGCTTTGTAGGAACATATATACGTATTTATATTTTAATAAATAAATTTTAGAATTTATAAAAAATAATTAATAAATATTATCTGCACCATTTATGCTTAGTATATAATTAATATTTTGATAGAGCGAGGAAATGGAGAAAATGGCCGAGTCACGGAATAGACAATATTTATCTGTGTCAAAGGTTTTCACAAATTTAATATAATTTTTCCACTTCGGAGAAGTAAGCGTTCGCCCCCCAGGCACCTAGAAAAATCCTTTTTTTAAACTACTTAGAAAATCCGAGTCATTTTTTTGACAGTCAGTGCTATTTTCAATTTCAAAGTAATCCACCTAAATGAACTGACGATGATTCAAAGCAGAACGCTGAGTGGTTTATTTATAAATTTTCTTTCCACCCAATATATGTATTTTTTACCATATATATTTTCACACATTTCACCATGCCGTTCATTATTTAGTATCTCAATGGGCGTTTAGAAAAACCACATACGCAAAAAAAGCTTTGAGCCCTCAATTCTTGGTTCGGTTAAGCTTCTTTCTTGCTTGCCCGTGTTCAAATAAATTATGAACAATCTGCGGTTTTCTTCTTCTTTCGATGCCTCTCCTCATAGGAGGTTGGCGACCATTTCATGGAATATATCCCTATCCTGGGCCAGTCTCACCAATTACCATCTCTAAGGAAAAAAGGGCATTGGAATAATGACTTCCAATTCTTTTCTTTCCTTCGATTTTTCATTGGACAATCAGCTAAAGTATTTATTGTTACGAAAAATGTGTCCAAAATAAGAGACCTTCCGCTTCTCTATCAAAGTCAAGAGTTCCCCTTGTTTGCGCATTCTGTGCAAGGCTCTTTTATTTACCTCCTTGCATTTATAAAGATAAGTGTTTCTATAGAATTTTTACACAGTCTTAATTACCTCTGCACGCTTTTCGCCGCTTGATTTTCTGCTCTTCCTTTTGTGATACATCGTTGACTGCGTTTCCTGATTATCTGAACTCGGGTTTCTTCCGCGCGTGGAGTGAAGATACCAGCTTAGCAACTGTACGCTTCGATACGCACTCCTCGCGTGGTGGCCGCGTGGTGGCCGGGTAGTGGCCGCGTGGTGGCCAGGTGGTGGCCAGGTGGTGGCCGGGTAGTGGCCGGGTGGTGGCCGGCCACCAGGCGACCGCTAGAGTCTCCGCGGGCGCGAGCGCTGCCAATGCGGAAACGCGCGCGACCGAAATTCAAATTCAAATGTGGAACGCAGAATTATCACCGCGACGTCACAAAGGGTATTCCATATTCAAATTTAAACCCGGCCGTTGATTTATTTAAACTGATGGCACTAAGCCTGTTATCACGGTGGAGTTGGCCGAAGCAGCCGATGCAGTCGTTGCCAATGATGGCCATCAAATTAATTTATATATTTCTAAAAATGGATTGCACAATTACACAACAACTTAAACTTTGTTTTAAAGAGATTTCTATTTTTTTTTTTTATTTGCGAGTGCTTTCGCCCTTTGAGGGCTCGTTCAGATCGGGCAGTCAGTGTTTGAGGAAGGTCCTGCAACAGTATACATCGTTCGAGTCGTGCCACTCAACGTGTAGAAAGCACATGCATGCCGCGGAGTTAATTATTTATTATAATTCCTAATCCGCCGCAATGGGAGCGTGACGCCTCTTTTACCTGTATTTCCAAAAATACGAACTTGCTTCCGGACGGCTGGGGTGACCGCAGCGCAGCGGAGAGCGGTCCACAACTTTAGATTGTATGCCATTAGGAGGAATGCCTATCCACCCAGACATTAAGCCGCTGAAGATGGCGCCAGTATTGGGACCGAAACGTCGGAAGATTCAAGTCATAACGCAGCGCGCGGTTTCTATGCGTACATGTATTATACACATCTAGAACAATTTGATAAATCGAGATTTCCAATGGAGCCAGTTGCGTGGTCACCCTACTTGATGTAACGGCTACATAATCCACACGTTATTTAATCTCAATTATAATGTTGCCAGTCAGCAAAGTAGCCTATTGCATTTAGTACATAACACTTGAACAAGCGATAGAAGCCGAAAGTATCCAAACGACGTGTCCCGGACTTGCCGCAATCGTCTAAAGCCCGATATCTAATATTACAATAAACCAGAAGCCCGGCTTGCCCAGCAGGAGATTTACTATCTAAGCGTATATTTTAGCATCCTCATAGACACGAACTGTTGCAAACATTGTAGCAACGCTTTGTCTATGAAATTGTGTTTAAAGTTCTGGTTTCTGGCAGGTCAAATTTTTCCGCGCGAAGTGTTGAAATTTTTTAAATTATTGCGTCGCTTTGACAAATTTATTTTTGCGTTTCATTCAGCCTATAAAGCGTTGCCGGCCTCAGGTATTTTTTAATCAATTCAAATAAAACTAACGCGGTGCAGTGGTTGGCACACTTGCATGCCAGCCGGGTTCAAATTTTTTCACGACACTGAGAATTTCCCGTATGTATTAAAAACCTGATACTTTTCACGATATTTATTATAAGGCTCATTTATATCCAGTAATAAAGCCGAGTATATTAGTTGAGATATTCACGCACCTCTGACGATGAAGCAATGCAGCTTGCCTTGATTTTGGGTTCACCCCACGCCACTGCTAACCGCTAAACCTATATTTGCGAGCAAGGTGCTCGACGGATTAATTGTAGTTGTGCCCTCTTTTTGAAGCTCTTTAGACTATAAAGAAAAAAGAAACATTTCCACGCGTTCTGCTAAATAAAAATAACTGGGTTATTCTCTACGCAAATAGCTTTTCCGCAATTACGTTGTATCCGACTAACAAGGCTAATGCAAGAAGCACTCCCACATGCTCCCAATAACTCACCTGCTTCTGCCCTTGCGGCCTCTTTACGAAACGCTCGGTCACAATCGTCGGAATCGTCCAAACACACCTGGCGAGCTTGACGCACCGGAAGGAGACAGTCAACATGGATGCGGAATTTTCGACAGCAGCTAATGAGACCGGCCCATGAGGAGTGAGGAGAGGCGCGCGAAGAAGAAGTGTGGCCGCGCGTCCGGCTGTCTGGCGGAGCACATGGCTGGCCCTGGCAGCGGCTCAAGGTGGAAAATTGCGCCTTACTTCGCAAAATAACCGAAATAGCCGCGCGGTCAGCCGACCCGCCGGCGTACAAAGAAAATTTCTCTGAATCAGATGTTTATTGCTGAAAAAATAATAAACGCCGCTGGCAGCATCGCGAAAATTAAACGGAAACTCACACGAGACGGTCATTTCGTTGTGCTGGATTCCCGGGAGTACTGCCGCGTTTCCATTCCATGATTGATCGAGATGAAGGTTTTTCTCGTCGTTACAACATAAAAACATATTTGACAGTGATTGCAAGCGATTTCTGAACACTTGATCGAACTGAACTGCGATTACCAGCTTTTTTTTTCCTACTACTTCCGGGTGCCGCCAGCTGGTCTTTAATTGTTTATATACTATATATTTTTCTTTTGTTGTCTCTCCTCATAGGAGTTAGCGATTTTACTGCACCAGTCTCACCAATTCCGCATCCACGTGAACTTCCTTCTTCTAGCATCACAATGCTGGAAGGAGATGCTATGTTTATTGTTACGAAAAATGTAGCCAAATACTATGTATTACACTGTAAAACATGCGCAAACAATTTGTACATTCGTGGAGGGGGATTCCCCAGTCTGCCTATTTACCTCTGACATTCGTCCTTGTCTATGATGCGCTGAAAGGCATAGAAAATGGTGTCTCGTCGTGCTCTTCAGTCGCCTCTCGAGACGATTCCGTCCCAAGCTCGCTGGTCCTCATCCGCAGTCCAGACGACGCCAAGACTGCAACGCCACACCTGTCTAAAAATGCTGCTACCTGAGCGATCACGAATTTGATCAACGAGGTCTGAAATTTGCGCGCGCAAAAATCTGAGTTGTGTTGATTACTATGACGTGTCGTGTCGGGCAGCTTGTTGAGCTCGGCGTCTCATTCTTGTGGTTCGGTTGGACCCGACCTCTGGCGATGGAGCCGCTGGCCGAGATTCGCGTCCCCGTGCGTCACGCCGGCGGGGAAAACCCCGGCGCGTGGGCGCGCGGCGCAGTGAGGGAGACCACGACCCGTCACCTGAATTCTGGCACCTCAGAGAAGCCACAACATTACCTATGCTCGACAACAAGTGTGAGTAGCCAAACGGCTCGGAGATTACGAACATTTGTATGGAAGCCCTTGAGAGGCGGAAGCGCTCACAAAACAGATGCTATTGTGAGTGTGCATCAATATAACCTAACAATTAATATCGAATGTATAACCCTTCGAGCAGACGCATTTAGTTACGCACCTGGACTCGAAGAAGTGCTTGCGAGAGCTTTAAACCGACTTTGGCATAAATCCAGAACTTTGTTCCGGGAATAGACTCAATACAGACCAAAACAGGCGCAATAACCCTCGCCCCGAGCTGAACCATCGCCCGCCGACAATTATCTCCCGTTTATTTATTATTGCTCGCATAAAGTACCTGACGCGGAGCACCCGTGGTTTTACTGAAAAATTTCTGATAAGTCAAAAAGTTGACAGTGATTTTCCTGTATGTACCAGGACGATGGTCATTCGCTATGCAACGTTTAGCATTGTGTGACTCATGTCACCTTGCCAATAGAAGCCGTTGAAGGAGAAGACCTCCTGCTCCACTATAATAACCAGAAAGTCTGGCACAGTAGACCACAGCACCTGATATGAGACGTTTTGTATTTTTAATCGGTTCTTGTGGAGTAAGATTGAGCTGACCCTCAGAAGAGACTGCTTAGGAGAAGTAGAGCTACCGTTTAAAAGAAACAGTCTGATAGGTCATAAATTGACCCTACAAATATCTAACCTAACCTAACCTAACCGTGGTTCGTAGTCCATAACGTTGGTCGCTCACCCATAACACGAGACGCGAGGCCATATTGCCCATAATGTCCCAAGGACTCGGAAATGTAATTTATTGTTTTATATACATTTATATATAAATTGCAAAATCGGGTGACGTATTTGACAGCTCAGTAATCTCCGTTCAATTTCATCGGACATTCAGAAACACTTTTTATGGCAATTAAACAATATTTATGAGTAGAAAGTGAAAGTTCAATACACGTTGTAAGCCTACCCACCATTTTTTGTTATTTATTAAATTTGAAATGTGTTTTGTTGTATTGCAGTCAACTAGTAGGTACAATATTATTTTATTTTTAAAAAAAACCGATAGATGTTAAAAATATTAATATATATAATATATAAAGAAATTAAATTCTTATAACAATAACAAAATATAATTTTGTGTCCGTATAATTTTTCATTATCAATGCCGCGTCATCTGTTGTAGCTTTTTACCATTTTCAAGCTACCATCTAGACTAGAGCAAACAGCAACAATTTCATAAACATCACAATTTTATTAATAAAACTATCATAAAAACGTTAAACTAATTAGCTTTTACCTCACACGTAAATTTTCACAGTTACAAATTCGGGTCTTTCGAATATTTAATAATCACATAATTATAAGTCTATTTTGTGGATTGAACGTCAATCAAGTGTGTTTTAATTACCTTTACAGGCTGATATTACTTAATTATATGATTAGGAATATTTTTTCATATATTGAGAGTTTCTTTGAATCATTTTCAATATGTAAAAAAATATGCCTAATCATATTAGTAAATCACATAATTGTAAATCGAGAGTTGAATTACTCACGATTATCATACAGGCATATTTGAATTTTTTTATTGAGTTTACTTAATAATTTAATTGATTAAAAAATATATATAATAAATAATGCCATCTACATATATTATTTTAAACTTATAAATAAGTTATCTTTTATGTTCATAGATGTCAGTAATAAAAAAATAGAATTAATGCGCAACCGAAAAAAACAATTTCTATACTTTGAATGCTACTTATTGACAACAATTATATATGTTTATTTTGCATTTGTATTATTAATAAAAAATATGTAATTATTAAAAATATATATATATTTATATTGCTTGCTATTTGCAGTAAGTATATCAGTTTCCGTGGTGTAGTGGTTATCACATCCGCCTAACACGCGGAAGGCCCCCGGTTCGATCCCGGGCGGAAACATTTTTTTTCAATTCTGTGAAACATTTGTGCGTCTATTTGTAATCTTCTCGTAAAAAGTTTGAAGAACCCCAGTTGGGGATTCATCAGACGTCGGGAAACACAATATTGATTGTTCCCCCCGGGAAAAAGACACTATGATTTACACAAAGTGATAGTTGTCACTCTCTTTCTCTATCGTGCAACGTAACAAAGACGAAAGCTCTGACTATTTAAACCAAGGGTTGTGGATGAAACAAATATATATTTTCATAAAAACATTAATATAACTGCAGATACAAAGTAAACTCAAAGGAAGAATTTTCTTCTGCTGGTTTCCATTTGATGACGCCTGCCCTGGATGAGCCACTCGTAATCTCCGTGCTTGGAGTCGAAAGTCCCCTGTTGCACGGAGATCAGCTTCAACGTGAAGCGCGGCCCGAGCTCTCGCAGCTTGGCTTTTGTGTCACGCTTGGTCTTCGTGTTGGGTTTCGAGAACTCATACCTGCAAGAAAGCAACGATACAAGATTGTTGAGACGGTCGACTCATCAGAAATAACTATGTAATAATATAGCATTTTTTTAACCGATCTGCATTCGTCTGCGTTATGCATGGAGAGAGTAGACGCTCACCTGTGATGCCTGAAGAAGATGTAGTCCCTCTGGTTGTGGAAGGTGACCACGCGCCGGCCCTTGAACTCTGGCTCGTAGTGGAAGAGGGCCCCCAGCATGCGACCCACTGTGTGTCCCAGGCGTGTCGTGAAATTATTCAATATTACCTGTAAGTCATTCCGTTAAATTTATCTTTATATAATAAGTGCGGATTGTAATAAATGTTTTATAATAGCTATTGGTAGACAAGAGTTAGTAAAAGAGGACTCGAATAAGTATTAAAATCGGGATAGAGAAGGTTGCAGGTACCGGGATCTCTTACTTCAGGTCGGTGGGTGGATATCTCCTTGTAGTTCTTCTTCATCTCCTTAGTGATCTTACAGTTGGTCAGCTTGAAGTGAGCAGTTGGGCCATCGGGCAGGTGGATGAGCAGGAACCCGTTAGGCTGCTTCTGGTCTTCGTTGACGATGATCACGTCCGTGTACTGCTCTCCGACTGCCGACTTCACTATCTTCTTAACCGCTGACCTGTAAAATTAATGATTATTGTGTCTCCAAACTGGAGTATTTTAATTAAAAATAATTATTTTTGTGGCATTTAAAATACTTCTGATAATAATTGGCTCTCTTTGATGTTTCATTATTTCTTTATTTATAAACAGTTCTCAAGACCTGACTATGCTGGAATATGCCAACCTAGCATGTTGGCGAAACTAGTCACACCAACAAGTAAAAATGGGAACATCGCCTATTTTCAATGAAATAAAGATGACATTCACAGATAGATACTAACCTCCTTCTAAACCTGTACACGGAATTAGGTATGATCCTCGTTAGTTCTTTGCCAAATATCCTGGTCTTTCTCAGAGGATTGTCGGAGAAGGTGATAAGAACCTTGGGTTCGTAGGAATTCTCATAGTAAGCTGCCATCTCGTCGACTTCCATATCTTTTTTTGCCTAAAAATAATAATTCAGTTACAATTTTTCCACATATTTTCATAGTACCAGTGGCGTGTGTCCATACACGCGATAGAACACACCAGAGGCGTTCCTTCTGTAAAAGCAACTTAACACACCGACTCGTAATCCTTGTGTATCTGTAAAATAGTAATTTCCTATACATTTCGTCCAAAGAGACTAAATACACTTGTGATGATTCTATGGTAAGTAATTAATGTGATTTATGCAATATGCGATTTAGTTATATGCCAAGCAGCGCAATACTCAATAAACCAAGTCACCTAACCTCAAAACCTACGGGTAAGACTAAAATCAGTTCATCAACAGTTCGAGCTATTTGAGTTACCTCTTCGTGTTCTTCGGCTGCGATGTTATCAATAGTCGTCTCGTCTTTCTCCCTCAGGCTTTCGATGGTGTGTGGTTTTTGCGGCTCGATGCCTTCTTTTCTCCGCTGCAGCCTGGCCTGCTTCTTCTCTTTTCGCTTCTCCTTCATCAGCTTCATACCCTTAGCGCTCCGCACCAGCTTGTTCTTTATGTGACTGAAGTTGGTGTCGTTGGGCATGAGAGGCTCCACGTAAGGTTTTTCATCATCCGAGCCGTCGCTGTGGTCCATCACTATGTCCTCTTCTTTTATTTCTTCGTCTTTGACTTTTTCGAGTTCTAGCTCCATCGAATCATCAGAGTCTTCCTGCAGCTCTGTGACCTTCAGTCTGTAAACGTAATAAAATTTAAATAATCTTTTAGGGGTTTAAGGAAGCAACTAGTAAGAAGATCAAATTCCTAATCTACTCCACAACTTTTAAAGTTGCTAATAGCTGAATTGTTTTTGTAGTTACACAACATGTGAGGCAAAATTAAAAATTCAGTGAATTCGTCAGGTTCTGGATGTGGATATAATATATCAACTCTTTTCCACCTACTCAAAAGAATGGACGCTGAGGGACTCGAAATTATAATTCTCAATGTACTTGTACACAGAAAATGATAAAAATGCGAATATCATCATTAGATTAAATAAAACCGGCAATTCATTTCGTTCAATTTACAAATGATTGTAATTAAAATTGTAAGAAAAAATTTAACAAATTATATTTGAAACAATGTTTTTTTCTATAATATCTTCTTAATCCGCACGATTAGTCAAAGCAATTTAGCTTTGGAAAGAATGTCATGCAAAAACAAAACGATTATGGGAACAAATTTAAAAGTTAGATTGGCAGAGTGAGGTTAACTTTTACTAGTCAAAACTTATAAGGTACTGTACTAATAATTATATAATTCTTACCCTGATCTTAGGGGACCCATCGTTGGCTGAAATACAATCTGTTTTTTAAATTTAATTACAATTTGAAATAATAAATATGTAATTATATACGATACGTCAAAAGCACGCGTATCTTGTTAATGACGGATAAAGAGCTCACATGCGTTTTTTGTTTATGGTTTGAATGTTGACAGTTAAAAAAAAAATTACAATGACAGGTTGTTAAAGTGTAATAATAAAGTTTTGATGGAATAAAAAATATCTTAATATATATATATTGAATGACCGTAATTCGGAAAAGTTTATTTTATGTCAATTTTTTGCTGTTGTATCGGTGCGCAGAATATTTATATTTTTTTGGGTACTTGTCTTTTATCCGACCACCAAAAAACATTGTCCTATTATTTTGCTTTTTTTTATTGGCAACAGTGTCTATTTTTTGCTTCTTTTGTTGGCAACAGCGAGTCTCGTCATAGAAATGAAAGTTTTTTTTCAATTTTGTATCATATATTTTACAAACAATGAAAAAACGGTTATCTTTGACGGTTAGGTTAGGTTAGGTTAGGTTAATACTTTAAATTAAATAAATAAACAATACGTGTTTTCTCGCCAATAGACACTGTTGCCAACAAAAGAAGCAAAAAATAGACACTGTTGCCAATAAAAAAAAACAAAATAATAGGACAATGTTTTTTGGTGGTCGGATAAAAGACAAGTACCTTTTTTTGTTTTCGTTTTGTCAATTGCTGACACTATTTTAAGAAAATGTCGATTTCCAGAAATTTTGAGACAAAACTTTGATACAATATTTACAATCTTTTAAATGTTAATTCGTAATATTGAATGACAATGATTAAAAGATATGTAGGAAATGGGGATCATATTTGTGTGAATTGAAATAAAATAAAATCTATACATTAATTATTTATTGATTAAGCTTTTTTATAAAAATTACTTATCTAACAAACAATTGAGATCACCTAAATACATTTTTGTAGATTAATTTAGGAACTGTAACAATTGAAGAAGAAAAAAAGTTTGATTACTATTGCCTACCGACGTGGGCAATGGTGATCAGTATGTGATCAAAGGTAATCAGCACATAATTGTGAACTGAGCACACCAAGTACAATGTACATGACCTCAAAGCCCGCAAGAAGTGAATCGGAACCTCATTTCATTGTCTCGCGACCATTCCAAGACACCGGTCACCAAGTCTTTTGCATTCACTTCCGAAGTATTATTCGATTCCTGCAGAATTTCTTTCTTTACACCTAAAGACCCACTTCAGCAGCTTGCCTTTCACAGCTATAGCCTTCATTTGTGATCATGGTGTCTTTGTCAAAACGTTGTATGCTGTGGATGAAATCATCTATGATTTCTAGAATTCTGAAGAATCTATTCTTGGCTTGTTCTCGGATGTTAAGCGATTCCAGAACGCTACATCATATTGTGTTATCCTTCCTGCAAGACGGCTCTTCATAAAAAAGTCGAATTCTCTTTTGTATGCTGCTCTGAGTGGTCCAAAAAGGACATCAAATGGCTGCATGCCAATAGGGCTGGGTCGTTTGCAGAAGGCTTAGCATGATGGCTAAAGTGCCCATTTTTAAATGAGGGTCGGCTGTGTGGGCAAAAAGGGTCACCTGACTCCGATTGCCTACATCACCGAAAACGGGGGAAAAAATCTACACAAAAAAGTTAAAGCTAAAATAGCAATCTAGGTTTTGAATCACGATCTAAAAAGGTTAAGAAAGAAACACTAAGGAGTTTGAGCTTTACCTTCGGAATTGCCCACATGAAAAATTTGATTAGAAGGGCACAAACTAGTTTTACTTACAGAAGAGTTCATAAACGCGTGGTTATCATATAAAAGGCATTTAAGTGAGGGTTGCAAGTAACAGAATCCAATCTGCCTTATCTTACAAAGGGCCTGTTTCAGGTCTGAGATCTTCACAACAGTTAACCTTCCAGTCTCCAACCTGCTGTGCTCGTGGAATAACTAAGAATCAGCAAATGGATGTAAAGTACAAAGAAACTATTGACATTTGATTTATAAATGATTTATTAAATATAAGAAATTACAATATAAGTGAGAATCAATGAGAAATAATATTGACAAAAACAAAATATGGAACAATTAAACAATTTTGATTAGAAAATTCATCTAAGTGTGTTGATGTATGTGTCTTCTCAGATAATATTTATGTTTACTTGAATATGAGCATTGATCACAAGCAAATGGCTTCTCGCCGGTATGTATGAGGTTGTGTAGTTTATATCTATTTATGGATTGGTCAATCAGATGCGTATTTATTACCCATTACGCCTTCTCGCCGGTATGAATGAGTTTGTAAACTTTTAAATTTCCCTTCACTTTACAAAAATATGAGCATTGATCTCGGTGAAATACCGATATGTTTGAGTTTGTGGGTCACTAAGGACCTCTTCATTATACATGAATACGAGCATTGATCACAAGCAAATGGCTTCTCACTGGTATGTATGAGTTTGTGTAGTTTTAAACTCGTCGTCCATTTAGATGAAAACGAACATTGATCACAAGCAAATGGCTTCTTGCCGGTATGTATGAGTTTGTGTAGTTTTAAACTCGTCGTCCATTTAGATGAAAACGAACATTGATCACAAGCAAATGGCTTCTCGCCGGTATGTATGAGTTTGTGACGTTTTAACATTCCTTTCAGATTACATGAATATGAGCATTGATCACAAGCAAATGGCTTCTCGCCGGTATGTATGAGTTTGTGTTCTTTTAAACCTGTCTTCCGATTACATGAATATGAGCATTGATCACAAGCAAATGGCTTCTCGCCGGTATGTATGAGTTTGTGTAGTTTCAAACTTTTTCTACATTTACACGAATACGAGCATTGATCACAAGCAAATGGTTTCTCGCCGGTATGTATGAGTTTGTGTACTTTTAAATTTCCCTTGTGATTACATGTATATGAGCATTGATCACAAGCAAATAGTTTCTCGTCGGTATGAATGAATTTGTGTACTTTTAAATTTCCCTTGTGATTACATGAATAGGAGCATAGATTACAAGCAAATGGTTTCTCGTTGGTATGTATGAGTATGTGTTGTTTCAACCTTGTTTTCTCATAACATGAATATGAGCATTGATCACAAGCAAATGGCTTCTCGCCGGTATGTATGAGTTTGTGTAGTTTTTGCAATGTGAAAAAATACTTAAATATTTTTGATATTATCAAACATATTGTAATTTTTTCCGTCTTACATTGAAGTTACATTGATTTAAATACATTGGATCTTTATAACGCACAAACACAGCGGTGTTTTTATTATTTTTTTAAATTCACTAACCAAATGCAAATATCGGTTTCGCCAACCATTCTCGTTGGTATTAATAGATTGGTGAGAATTTATTTAAACTAACAACGCGCATAAACTCTTTTTACAGATAAATACGCTTGAGGATTACCCCAATTTAAATGAACTGCTGCTGCATCCCAAGCTACCATTTTAATTAATCAGTTTTCACAAATTTAAAAGCATTTGTTTTCTATAAAATCTTTTCCAAAAACACATTAAAGGCATGAACAGTCAGGAAACCAAAACTCCCTGGAAGATTTCCATTAAAATCCTAAAATATATATATATATATATAAATAATCATTGAATAGTAAGACCATTGAACATTATTATAGAAGGAAAAGATTATTGTGCTGCAAATAAATTTAAATATGTGCCCATTTCGCAGAAGTATTTGATGTGGTGTGTCCTGGTGTAGAATATTGGATGCAGGATTCAGGTGTGGTTCGAAATCAGAAGGTCAATGAAACTATTAACATGTTCACTTTATTAATTATTATTATGATAAACAAGTACACGGGTCACTGGTTCTTTTGTGCGTCAAAGTGAGTCTCTCTCGCTTGACACGCCGGGAGCCCTTATCATATGCATGTTATTGTTACAAGCCAAGTAGTCAGCTCGGTGCGTGTGGCGATGTTGCCTGATGCAATGTAGCACGATGCAAGTGCATCGACCGCTACACCCACAAGCCACATCTTCCGTAATTGATTTCGGATGAGTAGAGCATGACCAGAGTTATAAGCAAACCTTATTCCTCATTAATTCTTTGTTAGCCTCTGATTAATATCAATTACGAAAAGTTATAATATAAAAAGTATATTCAAGGTCTTTCATTTCCAGTGAAATGAAGAATAAAAACCGGTGTTGTATCCATGATGTCGCAAGATAGACTCACACATAGCACTCGTACTGCACTGTATTCGTACTGAACATCATCATCACATGTTGGCAGATCAAAATGTCAACAAAATGATATTTTCATATTTCACAATTTAAATATATATTGACAAAAAGGGAAGCGGAAAAGTATTCTCTAAATAGCAGACATTTTGCAATGCATTATAAAAAATAAAAAAATATGTATATTATTTTGAGGCGTTCAAGAGGGGCGTTTTTTTTCTTGTCAAGGGGTCGGTTGTCAATAAATGGTAGGGAACCCATGGTTTAAGCAAACAAGGACTTTACTCCTAAATGATAATAATGGGTAGTAATTAACAAATTATATTGTAGGCGTCATAGTTGTCACCGATCTTAGGGTTCTAGGCAAGGGTAGCAAGAGACAGAATACACTCTAAATGTAAAAATACCGTGAAAATATCGGAAAATAAAACAATTTAATTTGAAAATACATCTAAGTATGTTGATGTATGTGTCTTATTAAAGAATGCTTGTGTTTACATGAATATGAGCATTGATCACATTGAAATAGATCCTCACCGGTATGTTTGAGTTTGTGGGTCACTAAGGACGTCTTTGTTACACATGAATACGAGCATTGATCAAGCAAATGGATTCTCGCCGGTATGTATGAGTTTGTGTTTCCTTAAACGTTTCATCAGATTACATGAATACGAGCATTGATCACAAGCAAATAGCTTTTCGCCGGTATGAATGACTTTGTGTACTTTTAAATTTCCCTTCTGATAACATGAATATGAGCATTGATCACAAGCAAATGGCTTCTCGCCGGTATGTATGAGTTTGTGTAGTTTTAAACTTGCTCTCCATTTACATGAATACGAACATTGATCACAAACAAATGGTTTCTCGCCGGTATGTATGAGTTTGTGTAGTTTTAAACTTTTCTTTAGATTGCATGAATATGAGCATTGATCACATGCAAATGGCTTCTCGCCGGTATGTATGAGTTTGTGTAGTTTTAAACTTGCTCTCCATTTACATGAATACGAACATTGATCACAAACAAATGGTTTCTCGCCGGTATGTATGAGTTTGTGTAGTTTTAAACTTTTCTTTAGATTGCATGAATATGAGCATTGATCACAAGCAAATGGCTTCTCGCCGGTATGTATGAGTTTGTGTTCTTTTAAACCTGTCTTCCGATTACATGAATATGAGCATTGATCACAAGCAAATGGTTTCTCGCCGGTATGTATGAGTTTGTGTAGTTTTAAACTTTTCTTTAGATTGCATGAATATGAGCATTGATCACAAGCAAATGGCTTCTCGCCGGTATGTATGATTTTGTGTTCTTTTAAACCTGTCTTCCGATTACATGAATATGAGCATTGATCACAAACAAATGGCTTCTCGCCGGTATGTTTGAGTTTGTGTTCTTTTAAACCTGTCTTCCGATTACATGAATATGAGCATTGATCACAAACAAATGGCTTCTCGCCGGTATGTATGAGTTTGTGTTCTTTTAAACCTGTCTTCCGATTACATGAATATGAGCATTGATCACAAGCAAATAGTTTCTCGCCGGTATGTATGAGTTTGTGTTGTTTCAACCTTGTTTTCTCATAACATGAATATGAGCATTGATCACAAGCAAATGGTTTCTCGCCGGTATGTATGAGTTTGTGTAGTTTTAAACTTTCCTTTAGATTGCATGAATATGAGCATTGCTCACAAAAAAATAGCTTCTCGCCGGTATGTATGAGTTTGTGTAGTTTTAAACTTGCTCTCCATTTACATGAATACGAACATTGATCACAAACAAATGGTTTCTCGCCGGTATGTATGAGTTTGTGTAGTTTTAAACTTTTCTTTAGATTGCATGAATATGAGCATTGATCACAAGCAAATGGCTTCTCGCCGGTATGTATGAGTTTGTGTTCTTTTAAACCTGTCTTCCGATTACATGAATATGAGCATTGATCACAAGCAAATGGCTTCTCGCCGGTATGTATGAGTTTGTGTTCTTTTAAACCTGTCTTCCGATTACATGAATATGAGCATTGATCACAAGCAAATAGTTTCTCGCCGGTATGTATGAGTTTGTGTTGTTTCAACCTTGTTTTCTCATAACATGAATATGAGCATTGATCACAAGCAAATGGCTTCTCGCCGGTATGTATGATTTTGTGTTCTTTTAAACCTGTCTTCCGATTACATGAATATGAGCATTGATCACAAACAAATGGCTTCTCGCCGGTATGTTTGAGTTTGTGTTCTTTTAAACCTGTCTTCCGATTACATGAATATGAGCATTGATCACAAACAAATGGCTTCTCGCCGGTATGTATGAGTTTGTGTTCTTTTAAACCTGTCTTCCGATTACATGAATATGAGCATTGATCACAAGCAAATAGTTTCTCGCCGGTATGTATGAGTTTGTGTTGTTTCAACCTTGTTTTCTCATAACATGAATATGAGCATTGATCACAAGCAAATGGCTTCTCGGCGGTATGAATGAGTTTGTGTTGTTTTAAATATAGCTTCTGATGAGATGAATACGAGCATTGATCACAAACAAACGGCTTCTCGCAGGTATGTTTGAGAAATGGTGTATTAAACTCATTTTTTAGATTACATGAATATGAGCAATGATCGCAAGCAAATAGCTTCATTCCAGTATGAATAACATTGTGCTTTGCCAAGGCACTTTCGTGGCTACAGAAGTATGAACATTTTCCACAGGTAAAGATCGCATCGCCAGTCTGAATTTGAAGAGCTTTATTCTGCAAATCTGCACCGTGTGATTGTAGTTGCTCCTGAAACACACAAGAATATTGTTAAAATTTGTTTTAAAGCATTAGTCACTTATGATAGATACAATGCAAAATTGTAACATACACACAACTTCCAGGCAAGTCGGTACCTTGAAAACCGTTTTTACGAATAATACTAATAACACATAAACACAACTTAATGTTAAAGATAAAGTATTTTAGACGTGGTCAAAACACAATGACACACTGTAACTCGTGTTTGATAAAACTATGAGTAGAAATTCATCCCCATTTACGAATTGCTCCGATTATTTAATAACCATCAATCCGAGTCATCTTTTTGGAAATATTAATTATGGCATGTTTTAAATTGTAATTTAATGGTTTAATAATGCATTTCATATTTTCATTTCAGCCCATCTGAAGGTTAAGAAAGGGAAAAAAATATTTACCAAATTAAAAACATGACAAAGCAGAGGTTAGGGCTGCACTCAATATGAAAGATGATGGAATTTCTCAGATGATAAGATGAGAAGAACACCCAAGATTCACTAGCAATAAACCCACAAACCATTTACATACCACGAAACACAAGTACCAGAGTAGACGTGCAAAAACTCAATTTGTGCAGGTGGCTGTTGACTATTTAAGCCAGTCAGGCCCGCGGTCGCAATGTGTCACAGAATGAAGAATCGTGTTTTTTAGAGCTTTTAGACTTAACTGGCTCTTTCCCGAGCTCAAAATAATTACCCTATTTTATAACTTTAATATGAGTTTTAAAAACCGTATATTATATACTATATAATTAAATAAATGAAATGTTATAATAATTCAGTACATTTTTTTTATTTGAATCCGGCCCGCCTACACATTCTAAATTAACACATGGCAAAATTAGGCTTGACACCTCTGATTTAAACCATTATTTTAAACTGACTACTTGTTAGGGGTGAGGTACAGAGATCGGCATATTACCTGCTCACGCCCGACAGCTGCTCGGGGCAGCGCCCTTTCATGCTCCAGCAATGCTCTTTCGACATCGAATTCTTCAATTTTGATATCAAGCAGCCCAGAATCTGAAGAGGCAGCTCTTGCGCTGTGTTCCAGCAAAGCTCTCTCGATGTCGAATTCCTTTACTTCGACCTCCTCATACAGCGAGGCGCCGGGGAAGGACGCCTCAGCTGGCGATTCCTCGCGCTTCACGGAGAATATCTCGCTAATGACAGACTCGCCGCCGTCTTCAAGATCAGAGATGTCGTGCTTTGCACGAGCGTCCACTTTGAGGCAACTTTTAGAGATATCGTTCAATAAAACGTAGCACTGCGTAAACGATATTCTGTTGGGCAGAGACCTCCTGACGTCGAGCTCTTCTACGTGGACCTCGCACTTCCCGGAGAATATCTCACTAATGGCAGACTCGCCGCCTTCATCAGGATCAGCGACTTCCTGCTTCACATGAGCGTCCGCTTTAAGATAACTCTTAGAGACATCATGCAGTAATACGTAGCACGGCACACACGACATTCCGTTGAGTAGAGCCGACGGCCGCGATGTTTGGTTTTACGGATGGTGACAGAGCAATGGCGCGGAGACCATAGACTGGACCATAGATAGCCAACCCATGGCTCGCGGGCCATATTATGTATTTTTTTTTTTGGCCCGCAGAGCATATGCAAACATTTTTTTTTGTTGTATATAAAACCACCAATAGAATATCCCATTGAGCGTAGTTCGTATCATATCATATATATGGAAGTAGCCCAGTCTCATCTCAATCTATCTCACAGTCAATCTCATTTCATTAATTTGTCCCGGCAGCTGAAAAAGGTTTGCTACCCATGAACTAGACGCTCCCTCTTCAAACAACATCATTGCAATGTGAAAAAATACTTAAATAATTTTTTGATATTATCAAACATTTTGTATTTTTTTCCGTCTTACATTGAAGTTACATTGATTTAAATACATTGGTTATTTATAACGCACAAAGTATTGTATAATTCTCGCAGCGAGCGGCCACAGCTCCTAGTGACAATTTCCACGGTTTTAAAAGCGGTGTTTTGATTATGCTATTTAACAATACAATTTGTTTTTTTTTTTTTTTTTCAATAACCAAATGCAGAGATCGGTTTTGCTAACCATTAATGTTGGTATTATCAAATTGAGTGAGAATTAATTTAAACTAACAGCGCGCATAAACTCTTTTTATCTTTCTCTTTTCTCTTTATATATACACTTTAGGATTACCCCAATTTAAAAGAACTGCTGCTGCATCCTAAGCTACCATTTTAATAAATCACTTTTTACAAATTTAAAACATTTGTTGTCTATAGAATCTTTTCCTTTTCCAATCTTTTAAATTTTATTCATACAAATTCAATGGGATTGGATCCAAATTTGTTAAAAATGTAGCATGATTTATCATTCAAAATGTATTTTATCTTTTTATTTCATTTAAATCAAAAATTCATACATAACAAGTACATACATTTGAACATAAAATAAAAACAGACTCCGTAGACTTGATTGACGATACTTCCAGCACTATGAATGCATTTCCTTCTCAACTGCTCTTCTCACTTTTTACATTCACCGTGAAATCGTGTTTATAGATTTTAAACACTCAATTACCTATGTTATATATTTGATACCTCGCTCATATTGCAAACGTAATAAAAGTCCTACCAAAAAATAATTATTATTTCATTTTGATAAAAAATTTAACTAATGGTAAAAATTGATTTTGAGTTTTTATAAAACAATATTTTTGTTAAAAGTACATAAATTTTGGCATGAGGAATTAGCTTTGTATTTTTAGATAGCCAGAAATAGAATATTTCTGCATTGACGAGATCTTTTGTGAGCCTAAGGGTAATTTATTGGGCAAACCTTATTCCTTATTAATTCTTTGGTAGCCTCCGATTAATATCGATTAAGTAAAGTTATAATTTATAAAGTATATTCAAAGTCTTTCATTTCAAGTGAGGTGAGGAATAAAAACCCGGTGTTGTATCCATGATGTCACAAGACTGACTCATACATAGCACTCGTACTGCACTGTATTCGTATTGAACATCATCGTCACATGCTGGCAGATCAAGATGTCAACAAAATGATATTTTCATATTTCACAGTTAAAATAAATATTGACAAAAAGGAAAGAGGTAAAGTATTATCTAAATAGCAGACTTTTTGCAATGCAGTAAAAAAAAATATATATATATACATTATTTTGGGGCCTTCAAGGGGTGTGTTGGAATTTTTATTTCTTGTCAAGATGTACTTGTGGAGAAAGAATCAGTAAATCAACGGAGAGTAGACAGAAACCATAGAAATTTAATTTATAAGTGTTTCATTAACAAAGTCAAAGAAGTCATTTTGACTGCTTTTGAATTTCAATTAGAAATAAAATTATGTATTTATATACATAATTTCTTAAAATTTTATGACTTTTTCTACAACATATAAATGCGTTTATTGATAATAGAATTTACCTCCGCACCCTTCATTTCCGGTATATATATATGTGTTATACCTATATTGCCCAAAAGCAGTCATTTTGACTGCTTGGGAAATTTTAAATAATCAAATGACTCTTATTATTGAATTGAGTCAATTTCTTAAACAAGTTAACCGAAACAAGCCTTAAAACAAATAAATTTGCCTCGATTTCGGAAATATGGGACAAGTTCATTGAAAATAGTCAAGCTTGCTATCAACCAGGGCAAAATATAACAGTTGACGAGCAACTATTTCCGTCAAAACCCAGGTGCAGGTTTACACAGTATATGCCTAATAAACCCAACAAACTTGGCATCAAATTCTGACTTGCATCAGATTTTAGTAGATGAATGGCTTTCCTTATTTGGGGAGACATGAACAACGACCATCGTCAGTGCTTCTCGGTGAACACGTTGTTCTAAAACTTGTCGAGCCATATACAAGCAATGGAAGAAATATCACAACCGATAACTTTTTCACTAGCTTGTCACTCGTTACAAAATTATTGGCAAAAAAACAACTCTAGTTGGAACTATTAGAGGAATCAAAAGAGAACTACCCAAAGCAGCCAATCAAACGAAGGATAGCTGCCTCGTTTTTCCACTCTGCTATATAAATTAGAGAATTGTGTTCTTACAATATATAAAAGCAAAACAAATAAAAGAGTAGCTGTTCTAAGTTCTAAGCATAAATATGTCAAAATTGATCATAGTAATAAAAAAATGTTACCGGAATCTATTCAATATTATAACAGCACAAAATTTGGAGTTGATGTGGCGGATCAAATAGCCAGAAAATATACAGTAAAAGCTAGTTCTCGTAGATAACTAGCTTTTGCTGTATTTTTTCTAGTTCTCGTAGATAACGTAGTTCCCTTCAAATATTATTTAATATTTTGATTTAGCTGCTATAAATGCTTGGATCCTTTACAAAGAAACGACAGGAATACGATGAAAAGAGTTCTTGTTTCAATAAACAGAACAGCTTTTCACCGAATACAGAGCTGTAAGACAGAAAAATTTATCAGAACATGAAGACCCATAAAGATCAACTGCAACATCATCAAATGCAACCCATTCTAACAAACGCAAAATTTGTCAAGTACGACTGTGCCACAACAACAAAACAAATAATATATGTGAAAAATGTCAAAAGTATGTTTGCGGAAGATGTACAAATAAAAAGATTTCCACTTTCATTTCCTAAAATGTACAAATAATAATGCATAAATTATTTTTTACCAAGTGAAGTAATTTTTTTTTATTTTTAATATTTACTTAAATAACTGTAAATAATATAAAAAAATAATTTTAAACAAACTTCTTTACACATTAGTTATTCTTTCACAAAGCTTTTGGGAAATATAGGATACATAAAATCTTGGGCAATCTAGTGTTAAATTATAAGAAAATACAGTTTTAGTGAGAATCCGTGTAAAATAAAATTGACATAAACCAAAATATCGGAAAATAAAACAATTAATTTTAAAAACACATCTAAGTATGTTAATGTATGTGTCATATTAGAGAATGCTTGTGTTTACTTGAATATGAGCATTGATCACAGTGAAATAGTATGTTCACCGGTGTGTTTGAGTTTGTGGGTCACTAAGGACCTCTTCAATATACATGAATACGAACATTGATCACAAGCGAATGGCTTCTCACCGGTATGTATGCGTTTGTGTAGTTTTAAATTTCTCTTCTGATAACATGAATATGAGCATTGATTACAAGCAAATGGCTTCTCGCCGGTATGTACGAGTTTGTGTTCTTTTAAACCTGTCTTCCGATTACATGAATATGAGCATTGATCACAAGCAAATAGCTTCTCGCCGGTATGAATGAGTTTGTGTACTTTGAAATTTCCCTTGTGATTACATGTATATGAGCATTGATCACAAGCAAATAACTTCTCGCCGGTATGAATGAGTTTGTGTCCTTTGAAATTTCCCTTGTGATTACATGTATATGAGCATTGATCACAAGCAAATAGCTTCTCGTCGGTATGAATGACTTTGTGTACTTTTAAATTTCCCTTCTGATAACATGAATATGAGCATTGATCACAAGTAAATGGCTTCTCGCCGGTATGTATGAGTTTGTGTAGTTTTAAACTTGCCCTCCATTTACATGAATACGAACATTGATCACAAACAAATGGCTTCTCGCCGGTATGTATGAGTTTGTGTACTTTTAAACCTGTCTTCCGATTGCATGAATATGAGCATTGATCACAAGCAAATGGTTTCTCGCCGGTATGTATGAGTTTGTGTAGTTTTAAACTTTTCTTTAGATTGCATGAATATGAGCATTGCTCACAAGAAAATAGCTTCTCGCCGGTATGTATGAGTTTGTGTAGTTTTAAACTTTCCTTTAGATTGCATGAATATGAGCATTGCTCACAAGCAAATGGCTTCTCGCCGGTATGTATGAGTTTGTGTAGTTTTAAACTTGCCCTCCATTTACATGAATACGAACATTGATCACAAACAAATGGCTTCTCGCCGGTATGTATGAGTTTGTGTTCTTTTAAACCTGTCTTCCGATTACATGAATATGAGCATTGATCACAAGCAAATGGTTTCTCGCCGGTATGTATGAGTTTGTGTAGTTTTAAACTTTTCTTTAGATTGCATGAATATGAGCATTGCTCACAAGAAAATAGCTTCTCGCCGGTATGTATGAGTTTGTGTAGTTTTAAACTTTCCTTTAGATTGCATGAATATGAGCATTGCTCACAAGAAAATAGCTTCTCGCCGGTATGTATGAGTTTGTGTAGTTTTAAACTTTCCTTTAGATTGCATGAATATGAGCATTGCTCACAAGAAAATAGCTTCTCGCCGGTATGTATGAGTTTTTGTAGTTTTAAACTTTCCTTTAGATTGCATGAATATGAGCATTGCTCACAAGAAAATAGCTTCTCGCCGGTATGTATGGGTTTGTGTAGTTTTAAACTTCCCTTCAGATTACATGAATAGGAGCATTGATTACATGCAAATGGTTTCTCGCTGGTATGTAAGAGTTTGTGTTGTTTTAACCTTGTTTTCTCATAACATGAATATGAGCATTGATCACAAGCAAATGGCTTCTCGGCGGTATGAATGAGTTTGTGTTGTTTTAAATATAGCTTCAGATGAGATGAATACGAGCATTGATCACAAACAAACGGCTTCTCGCAGGTATGTTTGAGAAACGGTGTATTAAACTCATTTTTTAGATTACATGAATATGAGCAATGATCGCAAGCAAATAGCTTCATTCCAGTATGAATAACATTGTGCTTTGCCAAGGCACTATCGTGGCTACAGAAGTATGAACATTTTCCACAGGTAAAGATCGCATCGCCAGTCTGAATTTGAAGAGCTTTATTCCGCAAATCTGCACCGTGTGATTGTAGTTGCTCCTGAAACACACAAGAATATTGTTAAAATTTGTTTTAAAGCATTAGTCACGTATGATAGATACAATGCAAAATTGTAACATACACACAACTTCCAGGCAAGTCGGTACCTTGAAAACCGTTTTTACGAATAATACTAATAACACATAAACACAACTTAATGTTAAAGATAAAGTATTTTAGACGTGGTCAAAACACAATGACACACTGTAACTCGTGTTTGATAAAACTATGAGTAGAAATTCATCCCCATTAACGAATTGCTCCGATTATTTAATAACCATCAAACCGAGTCATCTTTTTGGAAATATTAATTATGGCATGTTTTAAATTGTAATTTAATGGTTTAATAATGCATTTCATATTTTCATTTCAGCCCATCTGAAGGTTAAGGAAGGGAAAAAAATATTTACCAAATTAAAAACATGACAAAGCAGAGGTTAGGGCTGCACTCAATATGAAAGATGATGGAATTTCTCAGATGATAAGATGAGAAGAACACCCAAGATTCACTAGCAATAAACCCACAAACCATTTACATACCATGGAACACAAGTACCATAGTAGACGTGACAAAACTCAATCTGTGCAGGTGGCTGTTGACTATTTAAGCCAGTCATGCCAAAGATACGGTCCGCGGGCCGCATCCGGCCCTCGAGCTGTATCAATATGGCCCGCGGTCGCAATGTGTCACAGAAAGAAGAATCGTGTTTTAAGAGCTTTTAGACTTCATGGGCTCTTTCTCTATTTTATAACTTTAATATGAGTTTTAACAACCGTATATTATAAACTATATAATTAAATAAATGAAATGTTATAATAATACAGTACATTTTTTTTATTTGAATCTGGCCCGCCTACACATTCTAAATTAACACATGGCCCTCTGCAAAATTGAGCTTGACACCTCTGATTGAAACCATTATTTTAAACTGACTACTTGTTAGGGGTGAGGTACAGAGATCGGCATATTACCTGCTCACGCCCGACAGCTGCTCGGGGCAGCGCCCTTTCATGCTCCAGCAATGCTCTTTCGACATCGAATTCTTCAATTTTGATATCAAGCAGCCCAGAATCTGAAGAGGCAGCTCTTGCGCTGTGTTCCAGCAAAGCTCTCTCGATGTCGAATTCCTTTACTTCGACCTCCTCATACAGCGAGGCGCCGGGGAAGGACGCCTCAGCTGGCGATTCCTCGCGCTTCACGGAGAATATCTCGCTAATGACAGACTCGCCGCCGTCTTCAAGATCAGAGATGTCGTGCTTTGCACGAGCGTCCACTTTGAGGCAACTTTTAGAGATATCGTTCAATAAAACGTAGCACTGCGTAAACGATATTCTGTTGGGCAGAGACCTCCTGACGTCGAGCTCTTCTACGTGGACCTCGCACTTCCCGGAGAATATCTCACTAATGGCAGACTCGCCGCCTTCATCAGGATCAGCGACTTCCTGCTTCACATGAGCGTCCGCTTTAAGATAACTCTTAGAGACATCATGCAGTAATACGTAGCACGGCACACACGACATTCCGTTGAGTAGAGCCGACGGCCGCGATGTTTGGTTTTACGGATGGTGACAGAGCAATGGCGCGGAGACCATAGACTGGACCATAGATAGCCAACCCATGGCTCGCGGGCCATATTATGTATTTTTTTTTTTGGCCCGCAGAGCATATGCAAACATTTTTTTTTGTTGTATATAAAACCACCAATAGAATATCCCATTGAGCGTAGTTCGTATCATATCATATATATGGAAGTAGCCCAGTCTCATCTCAATCTATCTCACAGTCAATCTCATTTCATTAATTTGTCCCGGCAGCTGAAAAAGGTTTGCTACCCATGAACTAGACGCTCCCTCTTCAAACAACATCATTGCAATGTGAAAAAATACTTAAATAATTTTTTGATATTATCAAACATTTTGTATTTTTTTCCGTCTTACATTGAAGTTACATTGATTTAAATACATTGGTTATTTATAACGCACAAAGTATTGTATAATTCTCGCAGCGAGCGGCCACAGCTCCTAGTGACAATTTCCACGGTTTTAAAAGCGGTGTTTTGATTATGCTATTTAACAATACAATTTGTTTTTTTTTTTTTTTTTCAATAACCAAATGCAGAGATCGGTTTTGCTAACCATTAATGTTGGTATTATCAAATTGAGTGAGAATTAATTTAAACTAACAGCGCGCATAAACTCTTTTTATCTTTCTCTTTTCTCTTTATATATACACTTTAGGATTACCCCAATTTAAAAGAACTGCTGCTGCATCCTAAGCTACCATTTTAATAAATCACTTTTTACAAATTTAAAACATTTGTTGTCTATAGAATCTTTTCCTTTTCCAATCTTTTAAATTTTATTCATACAAATTCAATGGGATTGGATCCAAATTTGTTAAAAATGTAGCATGATTTATCATTCAAAATGTATTTTATCTTTTTATTTCATTTAAATCAAAAATTCATACATAACAAGTACATACATTTGTACATAAAATAATAACAAACTCCAAAAACCAACAATCATCTATAAACAAAAATGAAACATCTTCATGTTACATAAAATATGTATGTATAAATACATAATTTTTTTTAAATGGTTTCGCCGAAGTATTATGAAGTATTGTTGTCTCCAATGTCGTTGATGTGATGTTGTGGTTGCAGGATTGATATATGGTTGGAAATCAGGACTTTGTTTATAATAACTACACGGAAGGATAAATATACGTGGTTACTGTCTCGATACCTAGACCAGAGGAGCGTGTGAAGCTCTTTATATAGCGTCCCGACGCTATTCTGAAATAACATAAACAAAAGGGCGTCGCTGGGATAAATTCCACACAAAATATTAACAGGTGTCACTGACCGCTGATCAATGGAATGTATAGCACATTCCAGTGGATTTTACTACTCAACCCGTGTATCCAGTGGATTTAATTACTTAACCCGTGTACAGTTTAATGATCTAGTTCCTTGTTAGATAACAACCCCATCAATGGCTTTAATCTGAAGACGATGAAGAAATGGTAACCTGCAGATCGCTGTCGTCATCATTGAGGATGAGCCAGGCTTAAAAAAATTGTTCAACGTTGTTTGTCTTGCCTTCTTGTCTATTTCTTTCTTCAGTGATCTATAACAACTAAAGGCTGAGTTGATTCCTCGAGAAACTATGTTTCGACAAATTTTTTGATGTTAGCTGTTTGGATACAACAGGCTCTGTCTCTTCATCAAATGCCGGCTCTGCTTGCAACTGAATGAGTTCATCATATCAAAACGGTTCCCTATCAGCTTCAAGTAGATCAAGCACATCACGTTCGTTCAAACCTTCAAAGCCGAGATCATGTGCTAGATCCAAAATGTTTTGCCTAATTTCAGGAAGGAAATTAACTTCTGCATCAGTACTTTCTACACATTCTGGCCATATTTTTTTCCAAACATGGTTCATTGTTGTTAATTTTAATTCCTTCCATGATTCACTGATGCTGTCAACATCATTGATGTTATATTTTTCCAAAATATTTTAATTGAAGCATTACCATCGGTTTCCGTTATAAGTTGGTGGAAAGTTCAGCGTAGGTAATATGCCTTAAAAGTGGCTATTGCACCCTGATCCATTGGTTGGATCAGAGCTGTTGTATTTTTCGGAAAGTACTCAATCATGACATCTTCAGATAGCTCGGATAAATTAGTAGGATGCCCTGGTGCATTATCCAAAATTAGCAAAGCCTTGTTAAAAAATAACTTTCAAAACTCTTTATTTATCATTTAGTATATTACATTTGGTCCTTAGGGCTATGTTTAACAATACTGGTATTTACTGCGCGCAGTTTTTGGGGCTTACAAAGTGTGGTCTTAGTGTACATGTGGATCTCGTGTTTGTGTTTGTAGTAGGAGAAGGGAAAATATGCGTTAAAAACCCTTTGGTGGCATGAGTTAAAATAAATATTAAATATTAAAATTAGATAACAGTATAAGTAAAATAAAATAACAGAGTAACAGTGGGTGATGGGGGGGATGGTGGAGGTGGGCGGGCGGGTAAACATAGTGATTTTACTGAGTTTATATAAATCAATGCATCCTAGTTATTATAAAGGAACATTAGCCGGCTTATATGACTAACAACACAAATTGTATTTTGAATTTAAGTATTTCAGGGCTAGGGATGGGGTACAATAATCATCCCAACACTTCTGGTCTTGGCTACTTGGCGCTCCTTCTTGTACAGAGCACCTCGGAGACCGTTATATTCTCACCGAGGAGGATGTGGTGGGGAAATTTGTGCCAGTAGTGGGTGGATAGGAGGTCGGGGGTATCGAGTCCGATCCCCTTGAGGAGGGGATTGCGGCACATGCCGACTTACTTGAAGAGTCGCTCGGTGGCGTGTAGCGTGTGTTCGGCAGTCGTCGGAATCTTGGTAAGGTCACAGATGGTGGTGGTGGACGTGGTGTAGAAGGCACCTAGTATGAGGCGGAGGCATGAATTTTGGGCTGCCTGGATGGTGGCGAGGTGGCTGGGTATCGCGTGGACCAAACAGCCTCAGCTTACATCATGAACGGTCTGATGATTGAGGTGTACAGTCGCAATTTCTGGTTGAGAGAGAGAGGAGTCTTGGAGCAGAGGAGCGGGTAAAGCCCGTTCTTGCCAATTTAAGCCTTTGTCCGCGCGGCGGCTATGTGAGGGAGCCAGTTGAGGCTCCGATCCAGGTGCACTCCGAGGTATTTCACCTTTTTGCGCCACTGGATCGGGACCCCGTCGGCTTTTATGAGTTCGGAGCGTTCGAGTCTGCGTGGGTGTGGGTTGTGAGAAAACATGATTGCCTCTGTCTTGCCCTGATTTACTTTAATCCTCCAGGACTTGTAGAAGGAGTTAATGAGGTCGAACCCTTTCTGAAGGTTCTTAGTGATTTGAGCGGGGTGGCGCGAGGTGGTGTAGCAGGCTGTGTCGTCAGCGTGGAGGGCAAGATCGCATTTAGGCGGTACGCGTAGGTCGCTAATGAAGTGAGAGAATAGTTGTGGGACTAGGACTGAGCCTTGGGGGACTCCGGCCGGGACCGGTCGCCGGCTGGAGGAGGCCCCCGGGAGCGAGACGGCAAATTGTCTGTCGCTTAGGAATGATTTTATTACATCAATGATGTGGAGGGGGACTTCAGACACGTACAGCTTGTGCAGCAGACCGTGTCGAAGGCTTTCTCTATGTCCAAGAAGACCATGCCGGTCTTCTTGCGCATATTGAGACCCATCATCAGGTAAGGGTAGTAAGAGACAGAATACACTCTACTCTTGACATCAAACCATGAATCTTACCGAGATCTCCAAAACAGCTTACTTCCCAGTCAAAGAATCAGTAAATGGATGTAGAGATAACAAAGACCATTGACATTATATTTTTAAATGTTTTATTCAATTATAAGAAATTACAGTTTTAGGGCGAATCAATGTAAAATAAAATTTACATAAACCAAAATATCGGAAAATAAAACAATTTAGATTGAAAATACATACACCCATACCTCGCTTTACGGCCTAGATACGTTCCACGAGACTTGGCCGCTAAGCGAAAAGCCGTATAATTCATACAGGATAATTTATTCCTTATATGACACATACATCAACATACTTAGATGTTTTTTCAAATTAAATTTATTTATTTTCCGATATTTTGGTTTATGTAAATTTTATTCATACAAATTCAATGGGATTGGATCCAAATTTGTTAAATATGTAACATGGTTTATCATTCAAAATGTATTTAATCTTTTTATTTCATTTAAATCAAAAATTCATACATAACAAGTACATACATTTGAACATAAAATAAAAACAGACTCCGTAGACTTGATTGACGATACTTCCAGCACTATGAATGCATTTCCTTCTCAACTGCTCTTCTCACTTTTTACATTCACCGTGAAATCGTGTTTATAGATTTTAAACACTCAATTACCTATGTTATATATTTGATACCTCGCTCATATTGCAAACGTAATAAAAGTCCTACCAAAAAATAATTATTATTTCATTTTGATAAAAAATTTAACTAATGGTAAAAATTGATTTTGAGTTTTTATAAAACAATATTTTTGTTAAAAGTACATAAATTTTGGCATGAGGAATTAGCTTTGTATTTTTAGATAGCCAGAAATAGAATATTTCTGCATTGACGAGATCTTTTGTGAGCCTAAGGGTAATTTATTGGGCAAACCTTATTCCTTATTAATTCTTTGGTAGCCTCCGATTAATATCGATTAAGTAAAGTTATAATTTATAAAGTATATTCAAAGTCTTTCATTTCAAGTGTATTCGTATTGAACATCATCGTCACATGCTGGCAGATCAAGATGTCAACAAAATGATATTTTCATATTTCACAGTTAAAATAAATATTGACAAAAAGGAAAGAGGTAAAGTATTATCTAAATAGCAGACTTTTTGCAATGCAGTAAAAAAAAAAATATATATATACAGACAAGTTCATTGAAAATAGTCAAGCTTGCTATCAACCAGGGCAAAATATAACAGTTGACGAGCAACTATTTCCGTCAAAACCCAGGTGCAGGTTTACACAGTATATGCCTAATAAACCCAACAAACTTGGCATCAAATTCTGACTTGCATCAGATTTTAGTAGATGAATGGCTTTCCTTATTTGGGGAGACATGAACAACGACCATCGTCAGTGCTTCTCGGTGAACACGTTGTTCTAAAACTTGTCGAGCCATATACAAGCAATGGAAGAAATATCACAACCGATAACTTTTTCACTAGCTTGTCACTCGTTACAAAATTATTGGCAAAAAAACAACTCTAGTTGGAACTATTAGAGGAATCAAAAGAGAACTACCCAAAGCAGCCAATCAAACGAAGGATAGCTGCCTCGTTTTTCCACTCTGCTATATAAATTAGAGAATTGTGTTCTTACAATATATAAAAGCAAAACAAATAAAAGAGTAGCTGTTCTAAGTTCTAAGCATAAATATGTCAAAATTGATCATAGTAATAAAAAAATGTTACCGGAATCTATTCAATATTATAACAGCACAAAATTTGGAGTTGATGTGGCGGATCAAATAGCCAGAAAATATACAGTAAAAGCTAGTTCTCGTAGATAACTAGCTTTTGCTGTATTTTTTCTAGTTCTCGTAGATAACGTAGTTCCCTTCAAATATTATTTAATATTTTGATTTAGCTGCTATAAATGCTTGGATCCTTTACAAAGAAACGACAGGAATACGATGAAAAGAGTTCTTGTTTCAATAAACAGAACAGCTTTTCACCGAATACAGAGCTGTAAGACAGAAAAATTTATCAGAACATGAAGACCCATAAAGATCAACTGCAACATCATCAAATGCAACCCATTCTAACAAACGCAAAATTTGTCAAGTACGACTGTGCCACAACAACAAAACAAATAATATATGTGAAAAATGTCAAAAGTATGTTTGCGGAAGATGTACAAATAAAAAGATTTCCACTTTCATTTCCTAAAATGTACAAATAATAATGCATAAATTATTTTTTACCAAGTGAAGTAATTTTTTTTTATTTTTAATATTTACTTAAATAACTGTAAATAATATAAAAAAATAATTTTAAACAAACTTCTTTACACATTAGTTATTCTTTCACAAAGCTTTTGGGAAATATAGGATACATAAAATCTTGGGCAATCTAGTGTTAAATTATAAGAAAATACAGTTTTAGTGAGAATCCGTGTAAAATAAAATTGACATAAACCAAAATATCGGAAAATAAAACAATTAATTTTAAAAACACATCTAAGTATGTTAATGTATGTGTCATATTAGAGAATGCTTGTGTTTACTTGAATATGAGCATTGATCACAGTGAAATAGTATGTTCACCGGTGTGTTTGAGTTTGTGGGTCACTAAGGACCTCTTCAATATACATGAATACGAACATTGATCACAAGCAAATGGCTTCTCGCCGGTATGTATGAGTTTGTGTTCTTTTAAACTTGTCGTCCGATTACATGAATATGAGCATTGATCACAAGCAAATGGCTTCTCGCCGGTATGTATGAGTTTGTGTTTTTTTAACGTTTCCTTCTGATTACATGAATATGAGCATTGATTACAAGCAAATGGCTTCTCGCCGGTATGTATGAGTTTGTGTAGTTTTAAACTTGTCTTCCGGTTACATGAATATGAGCATTGATCACAAGCAAATGGCTTCTCGCCGGTATGTATGAGTTTGTATTTTTTTAACGTTCCCTTCTGATTACATGAATATGAGCATTGATCACAAGCAAATGGCTTCTCACCGGTATGTATGCGTTTGTGTAGTTTTAAATTTCTCTTCTGATAACATGAATATGAGTGTACCAGACTTTTCTGGCACAAAGACAAAGAAACCCATGCCGCGGTTTGACGATGCGGGTCGTCCGAGTGAATTCTCTCCGTGTGTCTGTGAGGTGACGTCAGCGCGGCCCTGATCGCGATAGCGGGCCCGGCGCTCGGGGTAGCGGGGCTCTCTCGCTCGGCTGCGCGACGTGCCGCGTTCGCGGCCTCAGGAACATTTCCCTGGGCTTTTAGCTCACGTACCTCTCGACGTGCTTCCTCTAACTCGCGGAGCACTTGTCTGAGCGTATTATCTACCGTTGTCCGGTCAGAGTTTCGGGACGATTCGCTTCCCGAATCGGACCCAGCTCTGCCTTCTGCGGCGGCATTCGCACCAGATCGGGTGGAAGGCATCTTTACAAATCGTTACACACGCAAATGCTTTCAAATTACGGGTTGTAAGGCCGTAATTTCCGCGGTTTGCAGGGCTTTAGCACAGCACACGTGCGGTCGTTTTACCACTTGTAGAACGCCGAAACTTCACCTTCCACATCCAAATCAAACACTGACTCTAATCCGGTTCGAAGGACCAATTGTACCAGACTTTTCTGGCACAAAGACTGTAGTTGAGGGGGATTTGGATGTGTGCCGGGAAGGGAGAGGTTAACTTAAACCGCCATCGTTTTGTATTCGTATCTCAACTGTCATTTTATTGCACATGAAGATAGTAACAATATGGTTCATGAAGTTAGCCACAATGCTGCCAACGTGCCGGTGGGAACCTAAAAAAGGCAGTCCTCCACCGTCGTGAGGCCAGCGTCAAAACGCTTAGCTGACGTCCGATACAATGAGCATTGATTACAAGCAAATGGCTTCTCGCCGGTATGTACGAGTTTGTGTTCTTTTAAACCTGTCTTCCGATTACATGAATATGAGCATTGATCACAAGCAAATAGCTTCTCGCCGGTATGAATGAGTTTGTGTACTTTGAAATTTCCCTTGTGATTACATGTATATGAGCATTGATCACAAGCAAATAGCTTCTCGTCGGTATGAATGAGTTTGTGTAGTTTTAAATTTCTCTTCTGATAACATGAATATGAGCATTGATTACAAGCAAATGGCTTCTCGCCGGTATGTACGAGTTTGTGTTCTTTTAAACCTGTCTTCCGATTACATGAATATGAGCATTGATCACAAGCAAATAGCTTCTCGCCGGTATGAATGAGTTTGTGTACTTTGAAATTTCCCTTGTGATTACATGTATATGAGCATTGATCACAAGCAAATAGCTTCTCGTCGGTATGAATGACTTTGTGTACTTTTAAATTTCCCTTCTGATAACATGAATATGAGCATTGATCACAAGCAAATGGCTTCTCGCCGGTATGTATGAGTTTGTGTAGTTTTAAACTTGCCCTCCATTTACATGAATACGAACATTGATCACAAACAAATGGCTTCTCGCCGGTATGTATGAGTTTGTGTTCTTTTAAACCTGTCTTCCGATTACATGAATATGAGCATTGATCACAAGCAAATGGTTTCTCGCCGGTATGTATGAGTTTGTGTAGTTTTAAACTTTTCTTTAGATTGCATGAATATGAGCATTGCTCACAAGAAAATAGCTTCTCGCCGGTATGTATGAGTTTGTGTAGTTTTAAACTTTCCTTTAGATTGCATGAATATGAGCATTGCTCACAAGCAAATGGCTTCTCGCCGGTATGTATGAGTTTGTGTAGTTTTAAACTTGCCCTCCATTTACATGAATACGAACATTGATCACAAACAAATGGCTTCTCGCCGGTATGTATGAGTTTGTGTTCTTTTAAACCTGTCTTCCGATTGCATGAATATGAGCATTGATCACAAGCAAATGGTTTCTCGCCGGTATGTATGAGTTTGTGTAGTTTTAAACTTTTCTTTAGATTGCATGAATATGAGCATTGCTCACAAGAAAATAGCTTCTCGCCGGTATGTATGAGTTTGTGTAGTTTTAAACTTTCCTTTAGATTGCATGAATATGAGCATTGCTCACAAGAAAATAGCTTCTCGCCGGTATGTATGAGTTTGTGTAGTTTTAAACTTTCCTTTAGATTGCATGAATATGAGCATTGCTCACAAGAAAATAGCTTCTCGCCGGTATGTATGAGTTTTTGTAGTTTTAAACTTTCCTTTAGATTGCATGAATATGAGCATTGCTCACAAGAAAATAGCTTCTCGCCGGTATGTATGGGTTTGTGTAGTTTTAAACTTCCCTTCAGATTACATGAATAGGAGCATTGATTACATGCAAATGGTTTCTCGCTGGTATGTAAGAGTTTGTGTTGTTTTAACCTTGTTTTCTCATAACATGAATATGAGCATTGATCACAAGCAAATGGCTTCTCGGCGGTATGAATGAGTTTGTGTTGTTTTAAATATAGCTTCAGATGAGATGAATACGAGCATTGATCACAAACAAACGGCTTCTCGCAGGTATGTTTGAGAAACGGTGTATTAAACTCATTTTTTAGATTACATGAATATGAGCAATGATCGCAAGCAAATAGCTTCATTCCAGTATGAATAACATTGTGCTTTGCCAAGGCACTATCGTGGCTACAGAAGTATGAACATTTTCCACAGGTAAAGATCGCATCGCCAGTCTGAATTTGAAGAGCTTTATTCCGCAAATCTGCACCGTGTGATTGTAGTTGCTCCTGAAACACACAAGAATATTGTTAAAATTTGTTTTAAAGCATTAGTCACGTATGATAGATACAATGCAAAATTGTAACATACACACAACTTCCAGGCAAGTCGGTACCTTGAAAACCGTTTTTACGAATAATACTAATGTGATTAAGCACATTTTTTCATACATTGAAAACGACTAAAGAAAACTCTCAGAAAATATCATCGTGACTTGTGTGGGATTCGAACCCACATCCCCGAGCTTTCATGGCCGGTGCATTTATCCAACTATGCTAACGAGCCACTGCAATTTAGTGAGAATTTTTAATAATCATAATCTACATATGAACTAATATGCTCGGGCTAATCAATATTTAATGATTTGCAAACACTGGACTTTTTAATTAAAGTAACAAGTGAAGCATTTTTATATCCAAGTCTGGTTATTATTATTTTTAAAATCTATTGATGTTTAGCCGAGACGCGCACCATTCAATTATATTAATTTTAGATTAATGTCAATCTGAATGCGTTTTTATTTACCCATGCAGGTATTAGTATGTTTATGTGATTAAGCACATTTTTTCATACATTGAAAACGACTAAAGAAAACTCTCAGAAAATATCATCGTGACTTGTGTGGGATTCGAACCCACATCCCCGAGCTTTCATGGCCGGTGCATTTATCCAACTATGCTAACGAGCCACTGCAATTTAGTGAGAATTTTTAATAATCATAATCTACATATGAACTAATATGCTCGGGCTAATCAATATTTAATGATTTGCAAACACTGGACTTTTTAATTAAAGTAACAAGTGAAGCATTTTTATATCCAAGTCTGGTTATTATTATTTTTAAAATCTATTGATGTTTAGCCGAGACGCGCACCATTCAATTATATTAATTTTAGATTAATGTCAATCTGAATGCGTTTTTATTTACCCATGCAGGTATTAGTATGTTTATGTGATTAAGCACATTTTTTCATACATTGAAAACGACTAAAGAAAACTCTCAGAAAATATCATCGTGACTTGTGTGGGATTCGAACCCACATCCCCGAGCTTTCATGGCCGGTGCATTTATCCAACTATGCTAACGAGCCACTGCAATTTAGTGAGAATTTTTAATAATCATAATCTACATATGAACTAATATGCTCGGGCTAATCAATATTTAATGATTTGCAAACACTGGACTTTTTAATTAAAGTAACAAGTGAAGCATTTTTATATCCAAGTCTGGTTATTATTATTTTTAAAATCTATTGATGTTTAGCCGAGACGCGCACCATTCAATTATATTAATTTTAGATTAATGTCAATCTGAATGCGTTTTTATTTACCCATGCAGGTATTAGTATGTTTATGTGATTAAGCACATTTTTTCATACATTGAAAACGACTAAAGAAAACTCTCAGAAAATATCATCGTGACTTGTGTGGGATTCGAACCCACATCCCCGAGCTTTCATGGCCGGTGCATTTATCCAACTATGCTAACGAGCCACTGCAATTTAGTGAGAATTTTTAATAATCATAATCTACATATGAACTAATATGCTCGGGCTAATCAATATTTAATGATTTGCAAACACTGGACTTTTTAATTAAAGTAACAAGTGAAGCATTTTTATATCCAAGTCTGGTTATTATTATTTTTAAAATCTATTGATGTTTAGCCGAGACGCGCACCATTCAATTATATTAATTTTAGATTAATGTCAATCTGAATGCGTTTTTATTTACCCATGCAGGTATTAGTATGTTTATGTGATTAAGCACATTTTTTCATACATTGAAAACGACTAAAGAAAACTCTCAGAAAATATCATCGTGACTTGTGTGGGATTCGAACCCACATCCCCGAGCTTTCATGGCCGGTGCATTTATCCAACTATGCTAACGAGCCACTGCAATTTAGTGAGAATTTTTAATAATCATAATCTACATATGAACTAATATGCTCGGGCTAATCAATATTTAATGATTTGCAAACACTGGACTTTTTAATTAAAGTAACAAGTGAAGCATTTTTATATCCAAGTCTGGTTATTATTATTTTTAAAATCTATTGATGTTTAGCCGAGACGCGCACCATTCAATTATATTAATTTTAGATTAATGTCAATCTGAATGCGTTTTTATTTACCCATGCAGGTATTAGTATGTTTATGTGATTAAGCACATTTTTTCATACATTGAAAACGACTAAAGAAAACTCTCAGAAAATATCATCGTGACTTGTGTGGGATTCGAACCCACATCCCCGAGCTTTGTTTCACATCCCAGTGTTTGCAAATCATTAAATATTGATTAGCCCGAGCATATTAGTTCATATGTAGATTATGATTATTAAAAATTCTCACTAAATTGCAGTGGCTCGTTAGCATAGTTGGATAAATGCACCGGCCATGAAAGCTCGGGGATGTGGGTTCGAATCCCACACAAGTCACGATGATATTTTCTGAGAGTTTTCTTTAGTCGTTTTCAATGTATGAAAAAATGTGCTTAATCACATAAACATACTAATACCTGCATGGGTAAATAAAAACGCATTCAGATTGACATTAATCTAAAATTAATATAATAATACTAATAACACATAAACACAACTTAATGTTAAAGATAAAGTATTTTAGACGTGGTCAAAACACAATGACACACTGTAACTCGTGTTTGATAAAACTATGAGTAGAAATTCATCCCCATTAACGAATTGCTCCGATTATTTAATAACCATCAAACCGAGTCATCTTTTTGGAAATATTAATTATGGCATGTTTTAAATTGTAATTTAATGGTTTAATAATGCATTTCATATTTTCATTTCAGCCCATCTGAAGGTTAAGGAAGGGAAAAAAATATTTACCAAATTAAAAACATGACAAAGCAGAGGTTAGGGCTGCACTCAATATGAAAGATGATGGAATTTCTCAGATGATAAGATGAGAAGAACACCCAAGATTCACTAGCAATAAACCCACAAACCATTTACATACCATGGAACACAAGTACCATAGTAGACGTGACAAAACTCAATCTGTGCAGGTGGCTGTTGACTATTTAAGCCAGTCATGCCAAAGATACGGTCCGCGGGCCGCATCCGGCCCTCGAGCTGTATCAATATGGCCCGCGGTCGCAATGTGTCACAGAAAGAAGAATCGTGTTTTAAGAGCTTTTAGACTTCATGGGCTCTTTCTCTATTTTATAACTTTAATATGAGTTTTAACAACCGTATATTATAAACTATATAATTAAATAAATGAAATGTTATAATAATACAGTACATTTTTTTTATTTGAATCTGGCCCGCCTACACATTCTAAATTAACACATGGCCCTCTGCAAAATTGAGCTTGACACCTCTGATTGAAACCATTATTTTAAACTGACTACTTGTTAGGGGTGAGGTACAGAGATCGGCATATTACCTGCTCACGCCCGACAGCTGCTCGGGGCAGCGCCCTTTCATGCTCCAGCAATGCTCTTTCGACATCGAATTCTTCAATTTTGATATCAAGCAGCCCAGAATCTGAAGAGGCAGCTCTTGCGCTGTGTTCCAGCAAAGCTCTCTCGATGTCGAATTCCTTTACTTCGACCTCCTCATACAGCGAGGCGCCGGGGAAGGACGCCTCAGCTGGCGATTCCTCGCACTTCCCGGAGAATATCTCACTAATGGCAGACTCGCCGCCTTCATCAGGATCAGCGACTTCCTGCTTGACATGAGCGTCCGCTTTAAGATAACTCTTAGAGACATCATGCAGTAATACGTAGCACGGCACACACGACATTCTGTTGAGTAGAGCCGACGGCCGCGATGTTTGGTTTTACGGATGGTGACAGAGCAATGGCGCAGAGACCATAGACTAGACCATGGATAGCCAAACCATGGCTCGCGGGCCATATTATGTATTTTTTTTTTTGGCCCGCGGAGCATATGCAAACATTTTTTTTTGTTGTATATAAAACCACCAATAGAATATCCCATTGAGCGTAGTTCGTATCATATCATATATATGGAAGTAGCCCAGTCTCATCTCAATCTATCTCACAGTCAATCTCATTTCATTAATTTGTCCCGGCAGCTGAAAAAGGTTTGCTACCCATGAACTAGACGCTCCCTCTTCAAACAACATCATTGCAATGTGAAAAAATACTTAAATAATTTTTTGATATTATCAAACATTTTGTATTTTTTTCCGTCTTACATTGAAGTTACATTGATTTAAATACATTGGTTATTTATAACGCACAAAGTATTGTATAATTCTCGCAGCGAGCGGCCACAGCTCCTAGTGACAATTTCCACGGTTTTAAAAGCGGTGTTTTGATTATGCTATTTAACAATACAATTTGTTTTTTTTTTTTTTTTTCAATAACCAAATGCAGAGATCGGTTTTGCTAACCATTAATGTTGGTATTATCAAATTGAGTGAGAATTAATTTAAACTAACAGCGCGCATAAACTCTTTTTATCTTTCTCTTTTCTCTTTATATATACACTTTAGGATTACCCCAATTTAAAAGAACTGCTGCTGCATCCTAAGCTACCATTTTAATAAATCACTTTTTACAAATTTAAAACATTTGTTGTCTATAGAATCTTTTCCTTTTCCAATCTTTTAAATTTTATTCATACAAATTCAATGGGATTGGATCCAAATTTGTTAAAAATGTAGCATGATTTATCATTCAAAATGTATTTTATCTTTTTATTTCATTTAAATCAAAAATTCATACATAACAAGTACATACATTTGTACATAAAATAATAACAAACTCCAAAAACCAACAATCATCTATAAACAAAAATGAAACATCTTCATGTTACATAAAATATGTATGTATAAATACATAATTTTTTTTAAATGGTTTCGCCGAAGTATTATGAAGTATTGTTGTCTCCAATGTCGTTGATGTGATGTTGTGGTTGCAGGATTGATATATGGTTGGAAATCAGGACTTTATTTATAATAACTACACGGAAGGATAAATATACGTGGTTACTGTCTCGATACCTAGACCAGAGGAGCGTGTGAGGCTCTTTATATAGCGTCCCGACGCTATTCTGAAATAACATAAACAAAAGGGCGTCGCTGGGATAAATTCCACACAAAATATTAACGGGTGTCACTGACCGCTGATCAATGGAATGTATAGCACATTCCAGTGGATTTTACTACTCAACCCGTGTATCCAGTGGATTTCATTACTTAACCCGTGTACAGTTTAATGATCTAGGTCCTTGTTAGGTAACAACCCCATCAATGGCTTTAATCTGAAGACGATGAAGAAATGGTAACCTGCAGATCGCTGTCGTCATCATTGAGGATGAGCCAGGCTTAAAAAAATTGTTCAACGTTGTTTGTCTTGCCTTCTTGTCTATTTCTTTCTTCAGTGATCTATAACAACTAAAGGCTGAGTTGATTCCTCGAGAAACTATGTTTCGACAAATTTTTTGATGTTAGCTGTTTGGATACAACAGGCTCTGTCTCTTCATCAAATGCCGGCTCTGCTTGCAACTGAATGAGTTCATCATATCAAAACGGTTCCCTATCAGCTTCAAGTAGATCAAGCACATCACGTTCGTTCAAACCTTCAAAGCCGAGATCATGTGCTAGATCCAAAATGTTTTGCCTAATTTCAGGAAGGAAATTAACTTCTGCATCAGTACTTTCTACACATTCTGGCCATATTTTTTTCCAAACATGGTTCATTGTTGTTAATTTTAATTCCTTCCATGATTCACTGATGCTGTCAACATCATTGATGTTATATTTTTCCAAAATATTTTAATTGAAGCATTACCATCGGTTTCCGTTATAAGTTGGTGGAAAGTTCAGCGTAGGTAATATGCCTTAAAAGTGGCTATTGCACCCTGATCCATTGGTTGGATCAGAGCTGTTGTATTTTTCGGAAAGTACTCAATCATGACATCTTCAGATAGCTCGGATAAATTAGTAGGATGCCCTGGTGCATTATCCAAAATTAGCAAAGCCTTGTTAAAAAATAACTTTCAAAACTCTTTATTTATCATTTAGTATATTACATTTGGTCCTTAGGGCTATGTTTAACAATACTGGTATTTACTGCGCGCAGTTTTTGGGGCTTACAAAGTGTGGTCTTAGTGTACATGTGGATCTCGTGTTTGTGTTTGTAGTAGGAGAAGGGAAAATATGCGTTAAAAACCCTTTGGTGGCATGAGTTAAAATAAATATTAAATATTAAAATTAGATAACAGTATAAGTAAAATAAAATAACAGAGTAACAGTGGGTGATGGGGGGGATGGTGGAGGTGGGCGGGCGGGTAAACATAGTGATTTTACTGAGTTTATATAAATCAATGCATCCTAGTTATTATAAAGGAACATTAGCCGGCTTATATGACTAACAACACAAATTGTATTTTGAATTTAAGTATTTCAGGGCTAGGGATGGGGTACAATAATCATCCCAACACTTCTGGTCTTGGCTACTTGGCGCTCCTTCTTGTACAGAGCACCTCGGAGACCGTTATATTCTCACCGAGGAGGATGTGGTGGGGAAATTTGTGCCAGTAGTGGGTGGATAGGAGGTCGGGGGTATCGAGTCCGATCCCCTTGAGGAGGGGATTGCGGCACATGCCGACTTACTTGAAGAGTCGCTCGGTGGCGTGTAGCGTGTGTTCGGCAGTCGTCGGAATCTTGGTAAGGTCACAGATGGTGGTGGTGGACGTGGTGTAGAAGGCACCTAGTATGAGGCGGAGGCATGAATTTTGGGCTGCCTGGATGGTGGCGAGGTGGCTGGGTATCGCGTGGACCAAACAGCCTCAGCTTACATCATGAACGGTCTGATGATTGAGGTGTACAGTCGCAATTTCTGGTTGAGAGAGAAAGGAGTCTTGGAGCAGAGGAGCGGGTAAAGCCCGTTCTTGCCAATGTAAGCCTTTGTCCGCGCGGCGGCTATGTGAGGGAGCCAGTTGAGGCTCCAATCCAGGTGTACTCCGAGGTATTTCACCTTTTTGCGCCACTGGATCGGGACCCCGTCGGCTTTTATGAGTTCGGAGCGTTCGAGTCTGCGTGGGTGTGGGTTGTGAGAAAACATGATTGCCTCTGTCTTGCCCTGATTTACTTTAATCCTCCAGGACTTGTAGAAGGAGTTAATGAGGTCGAACCCCTTCTAAGGTTCTTAGTGATTTGAGCGGGGTGGCGCGAGGTGGTGTAGCAGGCTGTGTCGTCAGCGTGGAGGGCAAGATCGCATTTAGGCGGTACGCGTAGGTCGCTAATGAAGTGAGAGAATAGTTGTGGGACTAGGACTGAGCCTTGGGGGACTCCGGCCGAGACCGGTCGCCGGCTGGAGGAGGCCCCCGGGAGCGAGACGGCAAATTGTCTGTCGCTTAGGAATGATTTTATTACATCGATGATGTGGAGGGGGACTTCAGACACGTACAGCTTGTGCAGCAGACCGTGTCGAAGGCTTTCTCTATGTCCAATAAGACCATGCCGGTCTTCTTGCGCATATTGAGACCCATCATCAGGTAAGGGTAGTAAGAGACAGAATACACTCCACTCTTGACATCAAACCATGAATCTTACCGAGATCTCCAAAACAGCTTACTTCCCAGTCAAAGAATCAGTAAATGGATGTAGAGATAACAAAAACCATTGACATTATATTTTTAAATGTTTTATTCAATTATAAGAAATTACAGTTTTAGGGCGAATCAATGTAAAATAAAATTTACATAAACCAAAATATCGGAAAATAAAACAATTTAGATTGAAAATACATACACCCATACCTCGCTTTACGGCCTAGATACGTTCCACGAGACTTGGCTGCTAAGCGAAAAGCCGTATAATTCATACAGGATAATTTATTCCTTATATGACACATACATCAACATACTTAGATGTATTTTCAAATTAAATTTATTTATTTTCCGATATTTTGGTTTATGTAAATTTTATTCATACAAATTCAATGGGATTGGATCCAAATTTGTTAAATATGTAACATGGTTTATCATTCAAAATGTATTTTTTATCTTTTTATTTCATTTAAATCAAAAATTCATACATAACAAGTACATACATTTGTACATAAAATAATAACAGACTCCGTAGACTTGATTGACGATACTTCCAGCATTATGAATGCATTTCCTTCTCAACTGCTCTTCTCACTTTTTACTTTCACCGTGAAATCGTGTTTATCGATTTAAAACACTCAATTGCCTATGTTATATATTTGATACCTCACTCATATTGCAAACGTAATAAAAGTCCTACCAAAAAATAATTATTATTTCATTTTGATAAAAAATTTAACTAATGGTAAAAATTGATTTTGAGTTTTTATAAAACAATATTTTTGTTAAAAGTACATAAATTTTGGCATGACGCATTAGCTATGTGTTTTTAGATAGCCAGAAATAGAATATTTCTGCATTGACGAGATCTTCTGTGAGCCTAAGGGTAATTTATGTTTTTAAAACACATTTCAACAAACATTTATCAATCAAAAGTAATAATTCGATACAGAAAACTCTTTCATTCGTGCCGCAAAAGCAAAATTTCAGAGGTGGTTCTTTGATTTTCAATCTGTCTCTCAGTCAACTCAAGCAGCACCCATTTTCCTTCCATTAGAATTTTAATTCTCATGGTTCATGAACGATTAAAAATACCTAGGTGGGACACGTTTAATGCCACCACAAGTTATGTTGTGTTTGCGAATCATCTTCATCCGATAATGCTTACAGATCGGCGTCCTCAGTGTCAAAATCGCCACTTCCGAAGCGTTTAAAAACCAATTTTCACAGGAAGTTTTCGATGGTGCATGTTTTCCATAGACCTCCCGAAGAATTGCAATTTTTTATTCAAGTTAAAGCAGAAAAGCAAAACTTCCCGCAAATACTGTTTTATTGGCAAAAAACACGACATCTTCACTGTTACAAAAAAACTATTTACGTGTTCACTTTATAAATTATTATTAATGATAAAAAAGAACACGGGTCTCTGGTTCTTTTGTGCGTCGAAGTGAATCTTTCTCGCTTGACACGCCGGGAGCCCTTATCATATGCAAGTTATTGTTACAAGCCAAGTAGTCAGCTCGGTGCGTGTGGCGATGTTGACTGAAGCAATGTAGCTCGATGCAAGTGCATCGACCGCTACACCCGCAAGCCACATCTTCCGTAATTGTTTTCGGATGAGTGGAGCATGAGCAGAGTTATGGGCAAATCTTATTCCTCAATTATTCTTTGATAGCCTCTGATTAAAATCGATTAAGAAAAGTTATAATTTAAAAAGTATATTCAAGGTTTTTCATTTCAAGTGAGGTGAGGAATAAAAACCCGGTATTGTATCCACGATGTCGCATGATAGACTCACACATAGCACTTATAGTGCACTGTATTCGTACTGAACATTATCGTCACATGTTGGCAGATCAAGATGTCAACAAAATGATATTTTCATATTTCACAGTTAAAATAAATATTGACAAAAAGGGAATCGGTAAAGTATTTTCTAAATAGCAGACATTTTGCAATGCATTATAAAAAATAAAAAAATATGTATATTATTTTGAGGCGTTCAAGAGGGGCGTTTTTTTTCTTGTCAAGGGGGCGGTTGTCAATAAATGGTAGGGAACCCATGGTTTAAGCAAACAAGGACTTTACTCCTAAATGATTATAATGGGTAGTAATTAACAAATTATATTGTAGGCGTCATAGTTGTCACCGATCTTAGGGTTCTAGGTAAGGGTAGCAAGAGACAGAATACACTCTAATTGTAAAAATACCGTGAAAATATCGGAAAATAAAACAATTTAATTTGAAAATACATCTAAGTATGTTGATGTATGTGTCTTATTAGAGAATGCTTGTGTTTACATGAATATGAGCATTGATCACATTGAAATAGATCCTCACCGGTATGTTTGAGTTTGTGGGTCACTAAGGACGTCTTTGTTACACATGAATACGAGCATTGATCACAAGCAAATGGCTTCTCACCGGTATGTATGCGTTTGTGTAGTTTTAAACTCGTCGTCCATTTAGATGAAAACGAACATTGATCACAAGCAAATGGCTTCTCGCCGGTATGTACGAGTTTGTGTAATTTTAAACTCGTCGTCCATTTAGATGAAAACGAACATTGATCACAAGCAAATGGCTTCTCGCCGGTATGTACGAGTTTGTGTAGTTTTAAACTTTTTCTACATTTACACGAATACGAACATTGATCACAAGCAAATGGCTTCTCGCCGGTATGTATGAGTTTGTGTTCATTTAAACCTTCCTTCCGATTACATGAATATGAGCATTGATCACAAGCAAATGGCTTCTCGCCGGTATGTATTAGTTTGTGTCGTTTTAAATTTTTCTTCATATAACATACATATGAGCATTGATCACAACCAAATGGCTTCTCGCCGGTATGTATGAGTTTGTGTAGTTTTAAACTTGGCCTCCATTTACATGAAAACGAACATTGATTACAAGCAAATGGCTTCTCGCCGGTATGTATGAGTTTGTGTTCTTTTAAACCTGTCTTCCGATTACATGAATATGAGCATTGATCACAAGCAAATGGCTTCTCGCCGGTATGTATGAGTTTGTGTCGTTTTAAACTTATCCTCCTTTTACATGAACACGAACATTGATCACAAGCAAATAGCTTCTCGCCGGTATGAATGACTTTGTGTACTTTTAAATTTCCCTTCTGAATACATGTATATGAGCATTGATCACAAGCAAATGGTTTCTCGCCGGTATGAATGACTTTGTGTACTTTTAAATTTCCCTTCTGAATACATGTATATGAGCATTGATCACAAGCAAATGGTTTCTCGCCGGTATGTATGAGTTTGTGTAGTTTTAAACTTCCCTTCAGATTACATGAATAGGAGCATAGATTACAAGCAAATGGTTTCTCGTTGGTATGTAAGAGTTTGTGTTGTTTCAACCTTGTTTTCTCATAACATGAATATGAGCATTGATCACAAGCAAATGGCTTCTCGCCGGTATGTATGAGTTTGTGTAGTTTTAAACTTTCCTTTAGATTGCATGAATATGAGCATTGATCACAAGTAAATGGCTTCTCGCCGGTATGTATGAGTTTGTGTTTCCTTAAACGTTTCATCAGATTACATGAATACGAGCATTGATCACAAGCAAATAGCTTCTCGCCGGTATGAATAACATTGTGCTTTGCCAAGGCACTTTCGTGGCTACAGAAGTATGAACATTTTCCACAGGTAAAGATCGCATCGCCAGTCTGAATTTGAAGAGCTTTATTCTGCAAATCTGCACCGTGTGATTGTAGTTGCTCCTGAAACACACAAGAATATTGTTAAAATTTGTTTTAAACCATTAGTCACGTATGATAGATACATTGCAAAATTGTAACATACACACAACTTCCAGGCAAGTCGGTACCTTGAAAACCGTTTTTACGAATAATACTAATAACACATAAACACAACTTAATGTTAAATATAAAGTATTTTAGACGTGGTCAAAACACAATGACACACTGTAACTCGTGTTTGATAAAACTATGAGTAGAAATTCATCCCCATTTACGAATTGCTCCGATTATTTAATAACCATCAAACCGAGTCATCTTTTTGGAAATATTAATTATGGCATGTTTTAAATTGTAATTTAATGGTTTAATAATGCATTTCATATTTTCATTTCAGCCCATCTGAAGGTTAAGGAAGGGAAAAAAATATTTACCAAATTAAAAACATGACAAAGCAGAGGTTAGGGCTGCACTCAATATGAAAGATGATGGAATTTCTCAGATGATAAGATGAGAAGAACACCCAAGATTCACTAGCAATAAACCCACAAACCATTTACATACCACGAAACACAAGTACCAGAGTAGACGTGCAAAAACTCAATTTGTGCAGGTGGCTGTTGACTATTTAAGCCAGTCATGCCAAAGATACGGCCCGCGGGCCGCATCCGGCCCTCGAGCCGTCGCAATGTGTCACAGAATGAAGAATCGTGTTTTTAGAGCTTTTAGACTTAACTGGCTCTTTCTCGAGCTCAAAATAATTACCCTATTTTATAACTTTGGTATGATTTTTAACAACTGTATATTATCTATTCTATCTATATATATAAAACACTAAAAATGTTTGTAAGTCCGTTATAGGCTTTGAAACCATACGACCGACGAGCCCCACACCGTGTTTATTTGAAAGCCAAAAATACCGAGAGTAATCTAGACCACTAAAATTATAAAAATTGATTATCAAATTTGGTTTATTCAATTAAGAAAAATCCCATACAAAAGTTTCCAATTCATAATAGGAACTGCCATTTTCGCGCAATGCATATACGCGAAAATGTCTTGAAGCTGGGAGCCTGCATGCCTGCCAATCGAAAAATACTGATATTGATGTTTGTAAATATTAGTATGAAGTTGTCGTTGCAGGCGCGACAAAAAAAAACACAACAGAATTAGGTCGATTTTCGATATTTTCCATACAAAAATTTTCAACATCTGTAAAGTGGACATCGTTCCTCGCAAAAAATTGAAAAAAGAACATTGTGAAGATCCCGCGGACAGATCGTACGGACTTTCAAAACAAAATCACTATCTGTCATTCACAACGTGTTTTATCATAATGAGTTTGTCTGTTTATATATGGGAAAAAAATTATTATACGAAAATTTCGTATTACAAGTTTCATCTATTGAAAAAATTATTCCAATTCAAATCGACATAGATCTTATATCTGCTGAACAACCGAATCAACGTGAAGATCTGATACTTTTTGACGTTGTTTGTAAGAACATGATTCACGGCAAATGGACGAAAAGATATCCACGCGATTTGATCGATGAAACTCAAACTGGTCTACGAAAGCCAGAAGATGGAGGATACACCACCACTATTAAATTAAGAAACGTCGATATTGACATTGATAACATATGGATTGTTCCATACAGTCCAATACTGTAAAAAACATTTCAATCATATATCAATGTGGAATACTGCAACTTCGTGAAATTCATATGCAAGGACATATACAAATATGTTAACAAAGGCAGTGATATGGCGGTGTTTGAGCTTTCAAATCGAAACTATTAAATCACTCAATTTCAGATGGGTCGTTACATCAGCAGTAATGAAGCTGTCTGGCAAATTCTTGGTTTCAGTATTCACGAACGATATCCAACTGTTTAACATCTTGCTGTTCATTTAGAAAACGGTCAATTGTAATTGTGTCACCCGGTAAAGTGTCAAGTACAAATTGATTGACACAGTTATAAATGAGGAACAAGCTGTCAACTATCCAAAAGAGTTTTTTTTTACTTTTTGGAACCATCTGGAATGCCACCACATATCTTAACTTTAAAAGTTGGTTCACCATAGATGCTCATTTGCAACTTAGATCCACCTAAATTGTGCTGTTGTGATAACTATCAACAAGGCTCACGGCCAATCGCTAAGTATTGCTGGTTTGAACATAGAAAATTCCTGTTTTTCGCAAAATTCCTGTTATGTTGCGTTTAGAGTTGGAACGCCGAAAAGACTTTATGTTTACACACCTACCGAAAAAACTCAATATATCCACTAGCATTAGGATAAAAAGTTAATAAATAAACAAAATTTCCTTTTTTTTTTTTTTCGATCAAATAAAAAAAGTATTCTATTTCTTTATTTAGCGCAGTAGAACGCGCCGGGTATCCGCTAGTATACTATATAATTGAATAAATGAAATGTTATAATAATTCAGAACATTTTTTTTATTTGAATCTGGCCCGCCTACACATTCTAAAATAACACATGGCCCTCTGCAAAATTGAGCTTGACACCTCTGACTTAAACCATTATTTTAAACTGACTACTTGTTAGGGGTGAGGTACAGAGATCGGCATATTACCTGCTCATGCCCGACAGCTGCTCGGGGCAGCGCCCTTTCATGCTCCAGCAATGCTCTTTCGACATCGAATTCTTCAATTTTGATATCAAACAGCCCAGAATCTGAAGAGGCAGCTCTTGCGCTGTGTTCCAGCAAAGCTCTCTCGATGTCGAATTCCTTAACTTCGACCTCCTCATACAGCGAGGCGCCGGGGAAGGACGCCTCAGCTGGCGATTCCTCGCGCTTCCCGGAGAATATCTCGCTAATGGCAGACTCGCCGCCGCCTTCAAGATCAGAGATGTCGTGCTTTGCACGAGCGTCCACTTTGGGGCAACTTTTAGAGATATCGTTCAATAAAACGTAGCACTGCGTAAACGATATTCTGTTGGGCAGAGACCTCCTGACGTCGAGCTCTTCTACGTGGACCTCGCGCTTCCCGGAGAATATCTCACTAATGGCAGACTCGCCGCCTTCATCAGGATCAGCGACTTCCTGCTTCACATGAGCGTCCGCTTTAAGATAACTCTTAGAGACATCATGCAGTAATACGTAGCACGGCACACACGACATTCTGTTGAGTAGAGCCGACGGCCGCGATGTTATATTTTACGGATGGTGACAGAGCAATGGCGTGGACCATAGACTAGACGCTCTCTCTTCAAATAACATCATTGCAATGTGAAAAAATACTTAAATAATTTTGTGATATTATCAAACATTTTGTAATTTTTTCCGTCTTACATTGAAGTTACATTGATTTAAATACATTGGATCTTTATAACGCACAAAAAAAGCGGTGTTTTTATTTTTTTTTTAATTTCACTAACCAAATGCAAATATCGGTTTCGCCAACCATTCTCGTTGGTATTGATAAATTGGTGAGAATTTATTTAAACTAACAACGCGCATAAACTCTTTTTACAGATAAATACGCTTTAGGATTACCCCAATTTAAATGAACTGCTGCTGCATCCCAAGCTACCACTTTAATTAATCAGTTTTCACAAATTTAAAAGCATTTGTTTTCTATAAAATCTTTTCCAAAAACACATTAAAGGCATGAACAGTCAGGAAACCAAAACTCCCTGGAAGATTTCCATTAAAATCCTTAAATATATATATATATATATATATAAATAATCATTGAATAGTAAGACCATAGAACATTATTATAGAAGGAAAAGATTATTGTGCTGCAAATAAATTTAAATATGTGCCCATTTCGCAGAAGTATTTAATGTGGTGTGTCCTGGTGAATCGTGGTGTAGAATATTGGTTGCAGGATTCAGGTGTGGTTCGAAATCAGAAGGTCAATGAAACTATTAACATGTTCACTTTATTAATTATTATTATGATAAACAAGTACACGGGTCACTGGTTCTTTTGTGCGTCAAAGTGAGTCTCTCTCGCTTGACACGCCGGGAGCCCTTATCATATGCATGTTATTGTTACAAGCCAAGTAGTCAGCTCGGTGCGTGTGGCGATGTTGCCTGATGCAATGTAGCACGATGCAAGTGCATCGACCGCTACACCCACAAGCCACATCTTCCGTAATTGATTTCGGATGAGTAGAGCATGACCAGAGTTATAAGCAAACCTTATTCCTCATTAATTCTTTGTTAGCCTCTGATTAATATCAATTACGAAAAGTTATAATATAAAAAGTATATTCAAGGTCTTTCATTTCCAGTGAAATTAAGAATAAAAACCGGTGTTGTATCCATGATGTCGCAAGATAGACTCACACATAGCACTCGTACTGCACTGTATTCGTACTGAACATCATCGTCACATGTTGGCAGATCAAAATGTCAACAAAATGATATTTTCATATTTCACAATTTAAATATATATTGACAAAAAGGGAAGCGGAAAAGTATTTTCTAAATAGCAGACTTTTTGCAATGCATTATAAAAAAATAATATATATAAATACTTACTAATATGATTAGGCACATTAGTTCATATATAGAAGATGATTTAAAGAAACTCTCAGAAAAATATCATCGTGATTTGTGTGGGATCACACAATCAATATCCCACACAAATCACGATGATATTTTTCTGAGAGTTTCTTTAAATCATCTTCTATATATGAACTAATGTGCCTAATCATATTAGTAAATATAATAAGCCCGTAATGGGTAATAAATACGCATCTGATTGACTGATCCATAACATAGATATATATATAAATACATCTTACCTTTTTGAACAGTTACATTTATTTAATTTTTTTTCCTTAATAGCTGGTAGTGTCTTCAATCAGAATGACTTGATTGACGATACTTCCAGCATTATGAATGCATTTCCTTTTCAACTGCTCTCCCCACTATTTACTTTCACCGTGAAATCGTGTTTATTGATTTTAAACACTCAATTACCTATGTCATGTATTTAAACCCACGCTCATATTGCATGAGATAGTACGTTATAAAAGTCCTTCCAAAAAATAATTATTATTTCATTTAGATCAAAAATTAAACTCATGGTGAATATTGATTTTGAGTTTTTATAAACCAATATCATAAAGACTCAGTACATTAGATTATGTTTTATAAACATAAATTACCCTTAGGCTAACAGAACATCTCACTACTGCAGAAATATTCTATTTCAGGTTATCTAAAAATACTAAGCTCATGCCTCATGAGAAAATTCACATATAAAGGACAACAAGAAACAGAATAGAACAATATCTTTTGACCTCATTGGTGATTCCATAATTTAAAGAATAACAGCCCACCAGAAGCCAGAATCAATCATAAGCAGATATTTGTAGGCATCATTGTTTTCACCGATCAAAAGGTTCTAGGTAAGGGTAGTAAGAGACAGAATACACTCTACTCTTGACATCAAACCATGAATCTTACCGAGATCTCCAAAACAGCTTACTTCCCAGTCAAAGAATCAGTAAATGGATGTAGAGATAACAGAAACCATTGACATTATATTTTTAAATGTTTTATTCAATTATAAGAAATTACAGTTTTAGGGCGAATCAATGTAAAATAAAATTTACATAAACCAAAATATCGGAAAATAAAACAATTTAGTTTGAAAATACATACACCCATACCTCGCTTTACGGCCTAGATACGTTCCACGAGACTTGGCCGCTAAGCGAAAAGCCGTATAATTCATACAGGATAATTTATTCCTTATATGACACATACATCAACATACTTAGATGTATTTTCAAATTAAATTGATTTATTTTCCGATATTTTGGTTTATGTAAATTTTATTCATACAAATTCAATGGGATTGGATCCAAATTTGTTAAATATGTAACAAGGTTTATCATTCAAAATGTATTTAATCTTTTTATTTCATTTAAATCAAAAATTCATACATAACAAGTACATAAAATAATAACAGACTCCGTAGACTTGATTGACGATACTTCCAACATTATGAATGCATTTCCTTCTCAACTGCTCTTCTCACTTTTTACTTTCACCATGAAATCGTGTTTATCGATTTAAAACACTCAATTGCCTATGTTATATATTTGATACCTCACTCATATTGCAAACGTAATAAAAGTCCTACCAAAAAATAATTATTATTTCATTTTGATAAAAAATTTAACTAATGGTAAAAATTGATTTTGAGTTTTTATAAAACAATATTTTTGTTAAAAGTACATAAATTTTGGCATGACGCATTAGCTATGTGTTTTTAGATAGCCAGAAATAGAATATTTCTGCATTGACGAGATCTTCTGTGAGCCTAAGGGTAATTTATGTTTTTAAAACACATTTCAACAAACATTTATCAATCAAAAGTAATAATTCGATACAGAAAACTCTTTCATTCGTGCCGCAAAAGCAAAATTCAGTCAACTCAAGCAGCACCCATTTTCCTTCCATTAGAATTTTAATTCTCATGGTTCATGAACGATTAAAAATACCTAGGCGGGACACGTTTAATGCCACCACAAGTTATGTTGTGTTTGCGAATCATCTTCATCCGATAATGCTTACAGATCAGCGTCCTCAGTGTCAAAATTGCCACTTCCGAAGCGTTTAAAAACCAATTTTCACAGGAAGTTTTCGATGGTGCATGTTTCCCATAGACCTCCCGAAGAATTGCAATTTTTTATTCAAGTTAAAGCAGAAAAGCAAAACTTCCCGCAAATACTGTTTTATTGGCAAAAAACACGACATCTTCACTGTTACAAAAAAACTATTTACGTGTTCACTTTATAAATTATTATTAATGATAAAAAAGAACACGGGTCTCTGGTTCTTTTGTGCGTCGAAGTGAATCTTTCTCGCTTGACACGCCGGGAGCCCTTATCATATGCAAGTTATTGTTACAAGCCAAGTAGTCAGCTCGGTGCGTGTGGCGATGTTGACTGAAGCAATGTAGCTCGATGCAAGTGCATTGACCGCTACACCCGCAAGCCACATCTTTCGTAATTGTTTTCAGATGAGTGGAGCATGAGCAGAGTTATGGGCAAATCTTATTCCTCAATTATTCTTTGATAGCCTCTGATTAAAATCGATTAAGAAAAGTTATAATTTAAAAAGTATATTCAAGGTTTTTCATTTCAAGTGAGGTGAGGAATAAAAACCCGGTATTGTATCCACGATGTCGCATGATAGACTCACACATAGCACTTATAGTGCACTGTATTCGTACTGAACATTATCGTCACATGTTGGCAGATCAAGATGTCAACAAAATGATATTTTCATATTTCACAGTTAAAATAAATATTGGCAAAAAGGGAATCGGTAAAGTATTTTCTAAATAGCAGACATTTTGCAATGCAATATAAAAAATAAAAAAATATGTATATTATTTTGAGGCGTTCAAGAGGGGCGTTTTTTTTCTTGTCAAGGGGGCGGTTGTCAATAAATGGTAGGGAACCCATTGTTTAAGCAAACAAGGACTTTACTCCTAAATGATTATAATGGGTAGTAATTAACAAATTATATTGTAGGCGTCATAGTTGTCACCGATCTTAGGGTTCTAGGTAAGGGTAGCAAGAGACAGAATACACTCTAATTGTAAAAATACCGTGAAAATATCGGAAAATAAAACAATTTAATTTGAAAATACATCTAAGTATGTTGATTTATGTGTCTTATTAGAGAATGCTTGTGTTTACATGAATATGAGCATTGATCACATTGAAATAGATCCTCACCGGTATGTTTGAGTTTGTGGGTCACTAAGGACGTCTTTGTTACACATGAATACGAGCATTGATCACAAGCAAATGGCTTCTCACCGGTATGTATGCGTTTGTGTAGTTTTAAACTCGTCGTCCATTTAGATGAAAACGAGCATTGATCACAAGCAAATGGCTTCTCGCCGGTATGTACGAGTTTGTGTAGTTTTAAAGTTTTTCTACATTTACACGAATACGAACATTGATCACAAGTAAATGGCTTCTCGCCGGTATGTATGAGTTTGTGTTCTTTTAAATTTGACGCCCGATAACATGAATATGAGCATTGATCACAAGCAAATAGCTTCTCGCCGGTATGAATGAGTTTGTGTACTTTGAAATTTCCCTTGTGATTACATGTATATGAGCATTGATCACAAGCAAATAGCTTCTCGTCGGTATGAATGACTTTGTGTACTTTTAAATTTCCCTTGTGATTACATGTATATGAGCAATGATCGCAAGCAAATAGCTTCATTCCAGTATGAATAACATTGTTTTTTCCCAAGGCACTTTCGTGGTTACAGGAGTATGAACATTTTTCACAGTCGCCAGTCTGAATTTGAAGAGCTTTATTCTGCAAATCTGCACCGTGTGATTGAAGTTGCTCCTGAAACACACAAGAATATTGTTAAAATTTGTTTTAAAGCATTAGTCACTTATGATAGATACAATGCAAAATTGTAACATACACACAACTTCCAGGCAAGTCGGTACCTTGAAAACCGTTTTTACGAATAATACTAATAACACATAAACACAACTTAATGTTATAGATAAAGTATTTTAGACGTGGTCAAAACACAATGACACACTGTCACTCGTGTTTGATAAAATTATGAGTAGAAATTCATCGCCATTTACGAATTGCTCCAATTATTTAATAACCATCTTTTTAAGTAATCAATATTTTTGACATCGATAACATGGTGAAATTATCAAACCGAGTCATCTTTTTGGAAATATTAATTATGGCATGTTTTAAATGGTAATTTAATGGTTTAATAATGCATTTCATATTTACATTTCAGCCCATCTGAAGGTTAAGGAAGGGAAAAAAATATTTACAAAATTAAAAACGACACATGACAAAGCAGAGGTTAGGGCTGCACTCAATATGGAAGATGATGGAATTTCTCAGATGATAAGATGAGAAGAACACCCAAGATTCACTAGCAATAAACCCACAAAGCATTTACATAGCACGAAACACAAGTACCAGAGTAGACGTGCCAAAACTCAATTTGTGCAGGTGGCTGTTGACTATTTAAGCCGGTCATGCCAAAGATACGGCCCGCGGGCCGCATCCGGCCCTCGAGCCGTCGCAATGTGTCACAGAATGAAGAATCGTGTTTTAAGAGCTATTAGACTTAACTGGCTCTTTCTCGAGCTCAAAATAATTACCCTATTTTATAACTTTGGTATGATTTTTAACAACCGTATATTATATACTATATAATTGAATAAATTAAATGTTATAATAATTCAGAACATTTTTTTTATTTGAATCTGGCCCGCCTACACATTCTAAATTAACACATGGCCCTCTGCAAAATTGAGCTTGACACCTCTGATTTAAACCATTATTTTAAACTGACTACTTGTTAGGGGTGAGGTACAGAGATCGGCATATTACCTGCTCACGCCCGACAGCTGCACGAGAGAGCGCCCTTTCATGCTCCAGCAATGCTCTTTCGACATCGAATTCTTCAATTTTGATATCAAACAGCCCAGAATCTGAAGAGGCAGCTCTTGCGCTGTGTTCCAGCAAAGCTCTCTCGATGTCGAATTCCTTTACTTCGACCTCCTCATACAGCGAGGCGCCGGGGAAGGACGCCTCAGCTGGCGATTCCTCGCACTTCCCGGAGAATATCTCACTAATGGCAGACTCGCCGCCTTCATCAGGATCAGCGACTTCCTGCTTGACATGAGCGTCCGCTTTAAGATAACTCTTAGAGACATCATGCAGTAATACGTAGCACGGCACACACGACATTCTGTTGAGTAGAGCCGACGGCCGCGATGTTTGGTTTTACGGATGGTGACAGAGCAATGGCGCGGAGACCATAGACTGGACCATAGATAGCCAACCCATGGCTCGCGGGCCATATTATGTATTTTTTTTTTTGGCCCGCGGAGCATATGCAAACATTTTTTTTATTGTATATAAAACCACCAATAGAATATTCCATTGAGCGTAGTTCGTATCATATCATACATATGGAAGTAGCCCAGTCTCATCTCAATCTATCTCATAGTCAATCTCATTTCATTAATTTGTCCCGGCAGCTGAAAAAGGTTTGCAGCCCATGGACTAGACGCTCTCTCTTCAAACATCATCATTGCAATGTGAAAAAATACTTAAATATTTTTGTGATATTATCAATCATTTTGTAATTTTTTCCGTCTTTCATTGAATTTACATTGATTTAAATACATTGGTTATTTATAACGCACAAAGTATTGTATAATTCTCGCAGCGAGCGGCTACAGTGACAATTTCCACGGTTTTAAAAGCGGTGTTTTGATTATGCTATTGTAGGGGTTAGTACCTACATCGGAACACGTGTCTTACGGCCTGTTGGAATGTGACATTCGACCCATAATCCATTAAATATTTTATTAGACTGCCATTAAAGTAGAACATAATCCCTTAGTAATTAGCGGTCAGTCAAAGGCGATCGTATTCAGGCGAGATGTCCTCGCAATGAGACACCCCCGATACGTGGGAATCTTCCTGTTTACGCCAGCCACAAAGGCAGCGGGACCCTATATAAGCGGCTTCCCCGCGCCTCTCCAGAGAGACCTCGCGGCATCGAACCAGTAACCACGTACATTTCTAACCAGTGTAGTTATACTAAATAAACTACGAATACGCAAATATTTCGCCAGCCTTCTGATTTCCAACCATACATCAATCCTGCAACCACATCATCTTCATCTTCAACAACACACACTCAATCTGCGGCGAATTGGTGACATCTTATTCATCGGCGAAACTATTTTAATTTAAACGTTAATTTAAACTAACAGCGCGCATAAACTCTTTTTATCTCTCTCTTCTCTCTTTATATATACACTTTAGGATTACTCCAATTTAAAAGAACTGCTGCTGCATCTTAAGCTACCACTTTAATAAATCAGTTTTTACAAATTTAAAAGCATTTGTTGTCTATAGAATCTTTTCTTTTTCCAATCTTTTTAATTTTATTCATAAAAATTCAATGGGATTGGATCCGAATTTGTTAAAAATGTAGCATGGTTTATCATTCAAAATGTATTTTATCTTTTTATTTCATTTAAATCAAAAATTCATACATAACAAGTACATACATTTGTACATAAAATAATAACAGACTCCAAAAACCAACAATAATTTTTAAACAAAAATGAAGCAACTTCATGTTACATAAACAATGTATGTATAAATACATAATTTTTTTTAAATGGTTTCGCCGAAGTATTGTTGTCTTCAATGTCGTTGATGTGATGTTGTGGTTGCAGGATTGATATATGGTTGGAAATCAGGACTTTATTTATAATAACTACACGGAAGGATAAATATACGTGGTTACTGTCTCGATACCTAGACCAGAGGAGCGTGTGAGGCTCTTTATATAGCGTCCCGACGCTATTCTGAAATAACATAAACAAAAGGGCGTCGCTGGGATAAATTCCACACAAAATATTAACGGGTGTCACTGACCGCTGATCAATGGAATGTATAGCACATTCCAGTGGATTTTACTACTCAACCCGTGTATCCAGTGGATTTCATTACTTAACCCGTGTACAGTTTAATGATCTAGGTCCTTGTTAGGTAACAACCCCATCAATGGCTTTAATCTGAAGACGATGAAGAAATAGTAACCTGCAGACAATACATATTAAATTAATAAAAAAATACATATTAAATTTTTTTATTTGTACATACATACATATGTACTTGTACCAAAAATATCCCTAATTATTTCTAATTTTTCCAGTTAATGTGTAACAATCAGTAATATATCAGTAATAATCTCTACGACCACACACTGAATACCGCTCGTAAACAAGAGGAAATAGAAAAGAGTGTGCATCGATATTGCGCTTGCTCAAGTGTAGATATATCGACATCGAAAAAAAGATTTTTATGCTATTATAGCGAAAGGTCGTATAGCGAGGTATGGGTGTATTGACAAAAATTTTTACAACTATCCATCTATTTTAATAAAAAAAATTAGTTATATTATTTTGAAATATATGTAAAATTTAAAATTGTTCATGGCACAATTTTATTTTGTTGTATTTGTTGCCTAAAACACTATTTAGTGTTACAGTGAAAGAAATTAAAATTTTGCACTAGTTGCCGGACAGATGCATCGATCTATTGTTAAATACCTGACAGTCACCGAGGAACCTGCAGTCAGGCATTCCCATAAAAGTTTATATGCTCTCTTGCTTATCTCTCAAATCCTTATAGACATTTATTTATCATTTAGTATATTACATTTGGTCCTTAGGGCTATGTTTAACAATACTGGTATTTACTGCGCGCAGTTTTTGGGGCTTACAAAGTGTGGTCTTAGTGTACATGTGGATCTCGTGTTTGTGTTTGTAGTAGGAGAAGGGAAAATATGCGTTAAAAACCCTTTGGTGGCATGAGTTAAAATAAATATTAAATATTAAAATTAGATAACAGTATAAGTAAAATAAAATAACAGAGTAACAGTGGGTGATGGGGGGGATGGTGGAGGTGGGCGGGCGGGTAAACTTAGTGATTTTACTGAGTTTATATAAATCAATGCATCCTAGTTATTATAAAGGAACAGTAGCTGGCTTATATGACTAACAACACATATTGTATTTTGAATTTAAGTATTTCAGGGCTAGGGATGGGGTACAATAATCATCCCAACACTTCTGGTCTTGGCTACTTGGCGCTCCTTCTTGTACAGAGCACCTCGGAGACCGTTATATTCTCACCGAGGAGGATGTGGTGGGGAAATTTGTGCCAGTAGTGGGTGGATAGGAGGTCGGGGGTATCGAGTCCGATCCCCTTGAGGAGGGGATTGCGGCACATGCCGACTTACTTGATGAGTCGCTCGGTGGCGTGTAGCGTGTGTTCGGCAGTCGTCGGAATCTTGGTAAGGTCACAGATGGTGGTGGTGGACGTGGTGTAGAAGGCACCTAGTATGAGGCGGAGGCATGAATTTTGGGCTGCCTGCCGTGACGAGGTGGCTGGGTTTCGCGTGGACCATACAGCCTCAGCGTACATCATGAACGGTCTGATGATTGAGGTATACAGTCGCAATTTCTGGTTGAGAGAGAAAGGAGTCTTGGAGCAGAGGAGCGGGTAAAGCCCGTTCTTGCCAATGTAAGCCTTTGTCCGCGCGGCGGCTATGTGAGGGAGCCAGTTGAGGCTCCAATCCAGGTGTACTCCGAGGTATTTCACCTTTTTGCGCCACTGGATCGGGACCCCGTCGGCTTTTATGAGTTCGGAGCGTTCGAGTCTGCGTGGGTGTGGGTTGTGAGAAAACATGATTGCCTCTGTCTTGCCCTGATTTACTTTAATCCTCCAGGACTTGTAGAAGGAGTTAATGAGGTCGAACCCCTTCTAAGGTTCTTAGTGATTTGAGCGGGGTGGCGCGAGGTGGTGTAGCAGGCTGTGTCGTCAGCGTGGAGGGCAAGATCGCATTTAGGCGGTACGCGTAGGTCGCTAATGAAGTGAGAGAATAGTTGTGGGGCTAGGACTGAGCCTTGGGGGACTCCGGCCGGGACCGGTCGCCGGCTGGAGGAGGCCCCCGGGAGCGAGACGGCAAATTGTCTGTCGCTTAGGAATGATTTTATTACATCGATGATGTGGAGGGGGACTTCAGACACGTACAGCTTGTGCAGCAGACCGTGTCGAAGGCTTTCTCTATGTCCAATAAGACCATGCCGGTCTTCTTGCGCATATTGAGACCCATCATCAGGTAAGGGTAGTAAGAGACAGAATACACTCCACTCTTGACATCAAACCATGAATCTTACCGAGATCTCCAAAACAGCTTACTTCCCAGTAAATGGATGTAGAGATAACATAAACCATTGACATTATATTTTTAAATGTTTTATTCAATTATAAGAAATTACAGTTTTAGGGCGAATCAATGTAAAATAAAATTTACATAAACCAAAATATCGGAAAATAAAACAATTTAGATTGAAAATACATACACCCATACCTCGCTTTACGGCCTAGATACGTTCCACGAGACTTGGCCGCTAAGCGAAAAGCCGTATAATTCATACAGGATAATTTATTCCTTATATGACACATACATCAACATACTTAGATGTATTTTCAAATTAAATTTATTTATTTTCCGATATTTTGGTTTATGTAAATTTTATTCATACAAATTCAATGGGATTGGATCCAAATTTGTTAAATATGTAACATGGTTTATCATTCAAAATGTATTTTATCTTTTTATTTCATTTAAATCAAAAATTCATACATAACAAGTACATACATTTGTACATAAAATAATAACAGACTCCGTAGACTTGATTGACGATACTTCCAGCATTATGAATGCATTTCCTTCTCAACTGCTCTTCTCACTTTTTACTTTCACCGCGAAATCGTGTTTATCGATTTTAAACACTCAATTGCCTATGTTATATATTTGATACCTCGCTCATATTGCAAACGTAATAAAAGTCCTAAGTCCTGTAATGTAAGAATCCGTGTAAAATATTGTAAAAATACCGTTAGAATATCAGAAAGTAAAACAATTTAATTTGAAAATACATCTAAGTATGTTGATGTATGTGTCTTATTAGAGAATGCTTGTGTTTACATGAATATGAGCATTGATCACATGCGAATGGCTTCTCACCGGTATGTATGAGTTTGTGTTGTTTTAACGTTCCCTTCCGATTACATGAATATGAGCACTGATCACAAGCAAATAGCTTTTCGCCGGTATGAATGAGTTTGTGTTGTTTTAAACTTTTCCTACATCTACATGAATACGAACATTGATCACAAGCAAATGGCTTCTCGCCGGTATGTATGAATTTGTGTTGTTTTAAAAATGTCTTCTGATTACATGAATATGAGCATTGATCACAAGCAAATAGCTTCTCGCCGGTATGTATGAGTTTGTGTCGTCTTAACTTTCCTTTCAGAATACATGAATATGAGCATTGATCACAAGCAAATGGCTTCTCGCCGGTATGTATGAATTTGTGTTGTTTTAACATTCCCTTCAGATAACATGAATATGAGCATTGATCACAAGTAAATAGCTTCTCGCCTGTATGTTTGAGTTCGTGTTGTTTTAAACTTATCTTACGATAACATGAATATGAGCACTGATCACAAGCAAATAGCTTCTCGCCGGTGTGAATGAGTTTGTGTTCTTTTAAACTTTTCCTACATTTACATGAATACGAACATTGATCACAAGCAAATGGCTTCTCGCCGGTATGTATGAGTTTGTGTAGTTTTAAATATTGCTTCCGATTACATAAATACGAGCATTGATCACAAGCAAATGGCTTCTCGCCGGTATGTATGAGTTTGTGTTGTTTTAACATTCCCTTCCGATTACATGAATATGAGCACTGATCACAAGCAAATAGCTTCTCGCCGGTATGAATGAGTTTGTGTTGTTTTAAACTTTTCCTAGATCTACATGAATACGAACATTGATCACAAGCAAATGGCTTCTCGCCGGTATGTATGAATTTGTGTTGTTTTAAAAATGTCTTCTGATTACATGAATATGAGCATTGATCACAAGCAAATAGCTTCTCGCCGGTATGTATGAGTTTGTGGAGCCTTAAATTTTTCTTCAGATTACATGAATATGAGCATTGATCACAAGCAAATGGCTTCTCGCCGGTATGTATGAATTTGTGTTGTTTTAACATTCCCTTCAGATAACATGAATATGAGCATTGATCACAAGTAAATAGCTTCTCGCCTGTATGTTTGAGTTCGTGTTGTTTTAAACTTACCTTACGATAACATGAATATGAGCACTGATCACAAGCAAATAGCTTCTCGCCGGTGTGAATGAGTTTGTGTTCTTTTAAACTTTTCCTACATTTACATGAATACGAACATTGATCACAAGCAAATGGCTTCTCGCCGGTATGTCTCAGTTTGTGTCGTTTCAAACTTCTCTTCAGATTACATGAATATGAGCATTGATCGCAAGCAAATAGCTTCATTTCAGTATGAATAACATTGTGCTTTGCCAAGACACTTTTGAGGCTACAGAAGTATGAACATTTTCCACAGGTAAAGAGCGCATCGCCAGTTTGATTTTGAAGATCTTTATTCTGCAAATCTGCACTGTGTGATTGTAGTTGCTCCTGAAAAAAACAAATATATTACTTAACTATTAGTTAAGTCACTAAATATTGATTAGCCCGAGCATATTGGTTCATATGTAGAATATGATTATTAAAAATTCTCACTAAATTGCAGTGGCTCGTTAGCATAGTTGGATAAATGCACCGGCCATGAAAGCTTGGGGATGTGGGTTCGAATCCCACACAAGTCACGATGATATTTTCTGAGAGTTTTCTTTAATCGTTTTCAATGTGTGAAAAAATGTGCTTAATCACATAAACATACTAATACCTGCATGGGTAAATAAAAACGCATTCTGATTGACATTAATCCAACTTAATATAAAACTATGACTAGTAATTCATCGAAATTTACGAATTGCTTCGATTATTTAATAACTATCTATCAATGTAATCAATATTTTTGACATCGATAACATGGTGAAATTATCAAACCGAGTCATCTTTTTGGAAATATTAATTATGAAATGTTTTAAATGGTAATTTCGGGTATAATAATGCATTTCATATGCCCAGCCCATCTGAAGGTTAAGAAAGGGAATAAAATATTAATCAAATTAAGAACGACACATACCAAAGCAGAGGTTAGGGCAGCACTTAATATGGAAGATGTTAGAATTTCTCAGATGATAAGACGAGAAGAACACCCAAGATTCTCTAGCAAAAAACCCACAAACCATTTACATACCACGGAACAAAAGTACCAGAGTAGACGTGCCAAAACTCAATCTTTGGAGGTGGCAGTTGACTACTTAAGCTATTATTCTAACCCGACTACATGTTGGAGGTGAGGTACAGGGATCGGCATATTACCTGCTCATGCTCGACAGCTGCACGAGAGAGCGCCCTTTCATGCTCAAGCAATGCTCTTTCGACACAGAATTCTTCAATTTTGATATCAAACAGCCCAGGATCTGAATAGGCAGCTCTTCCGCTGTGTTCCAGCAAAGCTCTCCCAATGTAGATTTCTTTCACTTCGACCTCGTCATACAGCGAGGCGCCGGGGAACGACGCCTCAGCTGGCGATTCCTCGCGCTTCCCGGAGAATATCTCACTAATGGCAGACTCGCCGCCTTCATCAGGATCAGCGACTTCCTGCTTGACATGAGCGTCCGCTTTAAGATAACTCTTAGAGATATCATGCAGTAATACGTAGCACGGCACACACGACATTCTGTTGAGTAGAGCCGACGGCCGCGATGTTTGGTTTTACGGATGGTGACAGAGCAATGGCGAGGACCATAGACTAGACGCTCTCTCTTCAAATAACATCATTGCAATGTGAAAAAATACTTAAATAATTTTGTGATATTATCAAACATTTTGTAATTTTTTCCGTCTTACATTGAAGTTACATTGATTTATATACATTGGATCTTTATAACGCACAAACAAAGCGGTGTTTTTATTTTTTTTTTAATTTCACTAACCAAATGCAAATATCGGTTTCGCCAACCATTCTCGTTGGTATTGATAGATTGGTGAGAATTTATTTAAACTAACAACGCGCATAAACTCTTTTTACAGATAAATACGCTTTAGGATTACCCCAATTTAAATGAACTGCTGCTGCATCCCAAGCTACCATTTTAATTAATCAGTTTTCACAAATTTAAAAGCATTTGTTTTCTATAAAATCTTTTCCAAAAACACATTAAAGGCATGAACAGTCAGGAAACCAAAACTCCCTGGAAGATTTCCATTAAAATCCTTAAATATATATATATATATAAATAATCATTGAATAGTAAGACCATTGAACATTATTATAGAAGGAAAAGATTATTGTGCTGCAAATAAATTTAAATATGTGCCCATTTCGCAGAAGTATTTAATGTGGTGTGTCCTGGTGAATCGTGGTGTAGAATATTGGATGCAGGATTCAGGTGTGGTTCGAAATCAGAAGGTCAATGAAACTATTAACATGTTCACTTTATTAATTATTATTATGATAAGCAAGTACACGGGTCACTGGTACTTTTGTGCGTCAAAGTGAGTCTCTCTCGCTTGACACGCCGGGAGCCCTTATCATATGCATGTTATTGTTACAAGCCAAGTAGTCAGCTCGGTGCGTGTGGCGATGATGCCTGTTGCAATGTAGCACGATGCAAGTGCATCGACCGCTACACCCACAAGCCACATCTTCCGTAATTGATTTCGGATGAGTAGAGCATGACCAGAGTTATAAGCAAACCTTATTCCTCATTAATTCTTTGTTAGCCTCTGATTAATATCAATTACGAAAAGTTATAATATAAAAGGTATATTCAAGGTCTTTCATTTCCTGTGAAATGAAGAATAAAAACCGGTGTTGTATCCATGATGTCGCAAGATAGACTCACACATAGCACTCGTACTGCACTGTATTCGTACTGAACATCATCGTCACATGTTGGCAGATCAAAATGTCAACAAAATGATATTTTCATATTTCACAATTTAAATATATATTGACAAAAAGGGAAGCGGAAAAGTAGCACTTTTTACGATTTGTCATTCGACGGAGACGGGCGGTTGCCGCCGTATAGAGTCAGGTAGCAAGACCATTCAAACAATAACAGATACAGAGTATGTTTGTTATCTATAAACAGTTAGTTAATCAAATAATTTAAATATGGGCGAGGTGGTTGTCGCAGACCAATACACAACATCCTATTGTTTTATGCGAAAAACATTAAAATGGTGGAGAAAACTGTTTTTCTAGGGTCTAGAAGTCTCCATAGTAAATGCATATATATTGTATAAAGAATGCAATAATAATGCAAATCCAATAAGCAATAAACCATTTAGAGAAAAGTTATTACTGGAGCTCATAGGAGACTTTCGTGCTCCGATATCAAAATCAGGACGATTATCCACAGGTGACACTGTTCAGCACTTAGATGGGAAAAGTCATTTTATATTTTCTAATTCTCAGAAAAAAACACAAAGATTGCATGGTGTGTTCCAATAGGAATGTTCCTGGAGGAAGAAGAGAAACCACATTCTACTGCGAGACCTGTGAAAGGAAGCCGGGCCTCCATATAGGAGAATGTTTTAAAATATACCACCAAAATAAATTTTAAACTTTAAATTGTATGCAAAATAAATTATTGATAGACTCTTTTTTATTTTTATTACCTTACAACTAAACAATCATAACAATATCATTAAAAGATGTTATTAATTTGTTTTATGATTATAAGCTTTTGTGTAACAATAACATGGATAATTACCTCGGAGTTGGTGAAAGAAAAAATAAAAACAATCAAACAGTGCAAAGGGTTAATGTTGGTATTATCAAATTGAGTGAGAATTTATTTAAACTAACAGCGCACAAGTACCAATTTTATTTTTTAGTTGCGTTAGAAATTATCAATTACATCATTAAAAACTTAAAATGCCTCCTAAAAAATAACACCGTCTAAGCACAGCAAACATAATTAAAAAAGAATAGCACAATTGAACGTGATAAAGACTGCATCTAATATAGAACAGTGCAGTGAAAGTGATTCGATGTTTGTGACACGAAATGTGATATTTCCTAGAATGACTTTGCTTTCGAAATTAATATCCGGTTATTCAAAATATATGTGTACAAAATGAAATCAAATATTCATCTAATTGTCAGCCAAACATATGTTTCTGTAACATTATTACATCGTTTATCGAATACGTCATTCTGTGACGGGTTACATTTCTAGTATATATATAAGGTTATGAAGCGTGGGTAGAAAACAATGGCGTTGCTCTAGAATTGTAAAGTTTTTTATTTTGACACTTCTACATAATTATAATTCATATACAGTGTAATATACAATACATCCTCTTACCTAGAATTGTAAAGAAACGACAAATTATATCTATTGTCCACTCAAATTATATCTATTATTATGAGGCGTTCAAGGGGGGCGTTGGAATTTTTTTTTCTTGTCAAGGGTGGTGGTCAATAAAAGGTTGGGAGCCTATGGTTTAAACAAACAAGGACTTTACTCCTAAATGATTATAATGGGAAGTAATTAAAAAAATATATTGTAGGCATCATTGTTGTCACCGATCTGAGGGTTCTAGGTAAGAGTAGCAAGAGACAGAATACACTCTACTCAAGCCATGAACCTAACAAAAGGACTGATTCAGGTCGGAGATCTCCAAAACAGTCTCTAAGCTGATGTGCTTGTGGAGAAAGAATCAGTAAATCAACGGAGAGAAGACAGAAACCATTAAAATTTTATTTATACGTGTTTCATTTAATTATAAGATAACACAGTTTTAGTGAGAATCCGTGTAAAATATTGTAAAAATACCGTGAAAATATCGGAAAAATAAAACAATTTAATTTGAAAATACATCTAAGTATGTTGATTTATGTGTCTTATTAGAGAATGCTTGTGTTTACTTGAATATGAGCATTGATCACAGTGAAATAGATCCTCATCGGTATGTTTGAGTTTGTGGATCACTAAGGACCTCTTCAATATACATGAATACGTGCATTGATCACAAGCAAACGGCTTTTCGCCGGTATGTATGAGTTTATGTCGTTTTAACTTTCCCTTCAGATTACATGAATATGAGCATTGATCACAAGCAAATGGCTTCTCGCCAGTATGTATAAGTTTGTGTCGTTTTAACTTTCCCTTCAGATTACATGAATATGAGCATTGATCACAAGCAAATGGCTTCTGGCAGGTATGTATGAGTTTGTGTCGTTTTAACTTTCCCTTCAGATTACATGAATATGAGCATTGATCACAAGCAAATGGCTTCTCGCCGGTATGTATGAGTTTGTGTCGTTTTAAATATAACTTCAGATTACAGGAATACGAGCATTGATCACAAGCAAATGGCTTCTCGCGGGTATGTATGAGGTTGTGTCGTTTTAAATATAACTTCAGATTACATGAATACGAGCATTGATCACAAGCAAATGGTTTCTCGCCGTTATGTTTTAGTTTGTGTCGTTTTAAACTTCCCTTTAGATTACATGAATATGAGCATTGATCACAAGCAAATGGCTTCTCGCCGGTATGTATGAGTTTGTGTAGTTTTAAACTTGTCCTCCATTTACATGAAAATGAGCATTGATCACAAGAAAATGGCTTCTCGCCGGTATGTATTAGTTTGTGTCGTTTTAAACTTGTCTTCCATTTACATGTAAATGAGCATTGATCACACGCCAAACGCTTCCCACCGGTATGTTTGATTGTGTGTTCTTTTAACTCTCTTTTTAGATTACATGAATATGAGCAATGATCGCAAACAAATAGCTTCATTTCAGTATGAATAACCTTGTGCTTTGCCAAGACACTTTCCTTGCTACAGATGTATGAGCATTCTCCACAGGTAAAGTGCGCCTCGCCAGTCTGAAGAGCTTTATTCTGCAAATCTGCACCGTGTGATTGATGTTGCTCCTGAAACACACAAGAATAATGTTAAAATTTGTTTTAAAGTATTAGTCACTTATGATAGATAGAATGCAAAATTGTTACATACACACAACTTCCAGGCAAGTCCGTACCTTGAAAAGCGTTTTTACAAATGATACTAAGAACACATGAACACAACTTAACGTTATAGACGTGGTCATAACCCCGACACACTGTAACTATTGTGATTGATAAAACTATGACTAGAAATTCATTGAAATTTACTATTACTCTGGTTACTTAATAATCATCTTTCTTTACTAATCAATATTTTAGACAAAGAGTTGGTTACTCACACCGAGTTGCCTATCTATGACATGTTTGAAATCGTAATTTTAATGTATAATGATGCATTTCATACGTCCAGTCCACCTGAAGGTTAAGGAAGTGAATAAAATATTTACCAAATTAAAAACGACATATGACCTAGTGGAGAAGATTTTTGAATTGCTCAGATAATAAGCTGAGACGAACACCCTAGAAATCCCAAGATCGTCATGCAATAAGGTCACTAACATATTTACAAAACATGAAACACAAGTATCAGAGTAGACGTGCCAAAAATCAATCAGTGCAGGTGGCTGTTAAATATTTATGCCATTATTTTAAACTGACTACTTGTGGGTCACGTGTGCTGTTGAACACCTCGAATGCCCAGGGTCGGCCTCAGCCGGTGGGGTGAGGTTTATAGATTGGCAAATTACCTGCTCACACCCGACAGCTGCACGGGAGAGCGCCTTTTCATGCTCCAGCAGTGCTCTCTCGACATCGAGTACTTCAATTTTGATATCAAACAGCTCAGGGTCTGAGGAGGCAGTTCTTCCGCTGTGTTCGAGCAAAGCTCCTTCGGTCTCGACTTCTTTTACTTCGACCTCGTCATACGGCGGGGCGCCGGGGAAGGACGCCTCTGCCAGTATCTCACTAATGACAGACGTGCCGCCGTCATCGGAATCAGGAATTTCCTGCTTTACACGAACGTTCACTTCAAGATATCTCTTAGCTATATCATGCAGTAATACGTAGCACTGCGGCATTCCGATGGGTAAGGAGACAAGTCTTTCGTGTTCGGGTAAAGATGTCTCGACGTCGAGCTCTTCAACGTGGACCTCGCCGTACTTAAAGTCGGGGAAGGAAACCTCCGCTGGCGCGTCCTCGACCTTCACGAAGTATATCTCTCTAATGACAGACTCGCCGCCGTCTTCAAGATCGGAGGTCTCCTGCTTTACATGAGCGTTCATTTTGAGGTAACTTTTAGAGATATCGTTCAGTAATACGTAGCACTGCGTATACGAGGACGCTTCGGCCCGCGGTCCCTTCTTCAAGGTCGGGAACTTCCTGCTTCACCTGAGCGTCCATTCGCTTCAGCCGTATCTTTAGCAATTTAACGAATGTGTCTGTATTATATATTTGCTCCCGTTCTCGAGCAGGAGGCCCTGCTGCCACGGCGCTTCTGATAATTGCCACATGGCAATAAATTATTCCCCAATTTAAGAATGAAAATGTTTTATGGCATACAAATATATTGACAATTTTTTTTACAACTATCCATCTATTTTAATAAAAAAAATTGGATTTTTTATTTTGAAATATATGTATACACCCATACCTCGCTATCCGGCCGCTCGTTATACGGCCTTTCGCTATAACGGCCTAAAAAACTTTTTTTTACGTTTTTAACTTTTATTTTGTTTACGAGCGTTATTCAGTGTGTGCTCATAGAGCGGCCGGTTTAGACTTGTTACACATTAACTGGAAAAATTGGAAATAATTAGGAACATTTTTGGTACGTAAATACATATGTATGTATGTACAAATTAATTTTTTTTAATGTGTATTTTTTATTTAACTTATTTTAACTATTGATTATATGGATTGAGGACAATAACAAACCGAGAATGCCAATGAGTCAAATGATTATCCAGGAAAAAGCTTTTAAGTATTTTCGAAAATTTGAAGAATGGAGCTACTAATGAATCTCATGAAGATGTCACATTCCAAGCAAGCCGAGGATGGTTTGAAAAATTAAAAAATAGATATAATTTGAAAATGAAAGGTGAAACAGCTAGCGCCGATGAGGCCGCATCTAAGGAATATCCCAACATTTAAAAGGGAATTATTACAGAAGTGAACAAATATTTGCGAGACAATAACATAACCAACAAGGCTTTGCTAATTTTGGATAATGCACCAGGGCATCCTACTAATTTATCCGAGTTATCTGAAGATGTCATGATTGAGTACCTTCCGAAAAATACAACAGCTCTGATCCAACCAATGGATCAGGGTGCAATAGCCACTTTTAAGGCATATTACCTACACCGAACTTTCCGACAACTTATAAGGGAAACCGATGGTAAAGATTCAATGAAAACATTTTGGAAAAACTATAACATCAAGGATGCTGTCGACAGCATCAGTGAATCATGGAAGGAATTAAAATTAACAAAAATGAACCATGTTTGGAAAAAAATATGGCCAGAATGTATTAAAGTGTTATATATTTAACAAATTTGGAACCGATCCCATTGAAATTGTATTAGAACAATTGATTCATTATACGGCTTTTCGGTTAGCGGCCAAGTTTCGTAGAACGTATCTAGGCCGTAAAGCAAGGTATAGGTGTACTTTAAAATTGTTCGTAGGCGTCACAGCCTTGTTTCGTGTCGCCCAGGATTGCGGTGTGCTCCAGTCCCAGAGACGTGATACCCACCGCTGAAACATTACTGCAAACAGCACTTCAACGCAGAGGCAGAGAAATTCATTAATAAAAAGCACCAGGAACGGATACGGGAAATGGATCCAGTACAAAACTAAGCAGAAGTAGATCATGGCACAATTTTATTTTGTTGTATTTGTTGCCTAAAACACTATGTAGTGTTACAGTGAAAGAAATTAAAATTTTGCACTAGTTGCCGGACAGATGCATCAATCTATTGTTAAATACCTGACAATAACCGAGGAACCTGCAGTCAGGCATTCCAATAAAAGTGTATTTGCTCTCTTGCTTATCTCTCAAATCCTTATCGACACGATTAAAGTAGCTGGCAGAGTGATTCTCTCAACCAGACACCAGATGAGGTGAGGAGTAAAAACCGGTGTTGTATCCATGATGTCGCAAGATAGACTCGCACATAGCACTCGTAGTGCACAGTATTCGTACTGAACATCATCGTCACATGTTGGCAGATCAAGATGTCAAAAAAAAGATATTTTCATATTTCACAATTCAAATAAACATTGACAAAAAGGGAAGCGGAAAACTATTTTCCAAATAGCAGACTTATTGTAATGCATTATCAAGAAAAATATATATTTATATATACTTCTTACCTTTTTGAACAGTTATAATAATTTAATTCTATTTTCATGATAGCTGGTAGTGTCTTCAATCAGAATAAGATGCGACTGTCTTGATTGACGATACTTCCAGCACTATGAATGCATTTCCTTTTCAACTGCTCTTCTCACTTTTTACTTTCAACGTGAAATTGTGTTTATCGATTTTAAACACACAATTACCTATGTTATATATTTGACACCTCGCTCATATTGCAAACGTAATAAAAGTCCTACCAAAAAATTATTATTATTACATTTTGATAAAAAATTAAACTAATGGTAAAAATTGATTTTGAGTTTTTATAAAACAATATTTTTGTTAAAAGTACATAAATTTTGGCATGAGGCATTAGCTTTGTGTTTTTAGATAACCAGAAATAGAATATTTCTGCATTGATGACATCTTCTGTGAGCCTAAGGGTAATTTATGTTTTTAAAACACATTTTATCAAACATTTATCAATCAAAGTGGATAAGTTTAAAAGAAATACAAAAAAATGGTTTATTAAAAGTATCGTCCCTCGCTAGCTACTTATTTTGCCATCTCTCTGGCAGTACACAATTCAGGTCGGAGATCTCCAAAACAGTCTCTAAGCTGATGTGCTTGGGGAGAAAGAATCAGTAAATCAACGGAGAGTAGACAGAAACCATTGAAATTTTATTTATAAGTATTTCATAACATTATAAGAAAATACAGTTGTAGTGAGAATCCGTGTAAAATAAAATTGAAATAAACCAAACATGGAAAAATAATAATTATTTAAAAAAATATACAATTATGTTGATGTATGTGTCTTATTAGAGAATGCTTGTGATTACTTGATTATGAGCATTGATCACAGTAAAAGAGATCCTTGCCGGTATGCTCGAGTTTGTGGGTCACTAAGGATCTCTTCATAAGACATGAATATGAGCATTGATCATAAGCAAATAGCTCCTCGCCGGTACGAATGAGTTTGTGTTGTTTTAAACTTTTCCTACATTAACATGAATACGAATATTAATCACAAGCAAATGGCTTCTCGCCGGTATGTATGAGTATGTGAAAATACATCTAAGTACGTTGATGTATATTTCTTATTGGAGAATACCAATGTTGCCAGTATGTATGAGTTTGTGTAGATTTAAATTTTTCCTACATTGAAATGAATACGAACATTGATCACAAGCAAATGGCTTCTCGCCGGTATGTATGAGTTTGTGTTGTTTTAAGCTTCCCTTTAGATTACATGAATATGAGCATTGATCACAAGCGAATGGCTTATCGACAGAATGTATTAGTTTGTGTATTTTTAAACTTTGCTTCCGATTACATAAATATGAGCATTGATCACAAGAAAATGGCTTCTCGCCTGAATGTTTGAGTTTGTGTTGTTTTAAACTTATCTTACTATAACATGAATATGAGCACTGATCACAAGCAAATAGCTTCTCGCCGGTATGTATGAGTTTGTGTTGTTTTAAACTTTTCTTACATCTACATGAATACGAACATTGATCACAAGCAAATGGCTTCTCGCCGGTATGTATGAGTTTGTGTCGTTTTAAACTTATCCTACATCTACATGAATACGAACATTGATCACAAGCAAATGGTTTCTCGCCGGTATGTATGAGTTTGTGTATCCTTAAATTTTGCTTCCGATAACATGAATATGAGCATTGACCACAAGCAAATGGCTTCTCGCCGGTATGTTTGAGTTTGTGTGTTTTTAAATTTTGCTTCCAATAACATGAATATGAGCATTGATCACAAGCAAATGGCTTCTCACTGGTATGTATGAGTTTGTGTTGTTTTAAACTTTCCCTACATTTACATGAATATGAACATTGATCACAAGCAAATGGCTTCTCGGCGGTATGTATAAGTTTGTGCTGTTTTAAATATAGCTTCAGATTAGATGAATACGAGCATTGATCACAAGCAAACGGCTTCTCGCCGGTATGTATAAGTTTGTGGAGACTTAAACTTGTCTTCTGATTACATGAAAATGAGCATTGATCGCAACCAAATAGCTTCTCGCCTGTATGTATGAGTTCATGTCGTTTTAGATATAACTTCACTTTACATGAAAATGAGCATTGATCACAAGCAAAAGGCTTCTCGCCGGTATGTTTGAGTAAGTGTGCTTTTAACTCATTTTTTAGATTACATGAATATGAGCAAAGACCGCAAGCAAATAGCTTCATTCCAGTATGAATAACATTGTGCTTTGCCAAGACACTTTCGTGGCTACAGAAGTATGAACATTTTACACAGGAAAAGAGCGCATCGCCAGTTTGATTTTGAAGATCTTTATTCTGCAAATTTGCACCGTTTGATTGTAGTTGCTCCTGAAAAAAACAAGCATATTGTTAAAAAAAATTTATACCATTAGTAACTTTATGTTTATGTGACTCATGTCTGACTTTATGTCAGTGACTATACACATGACTGACTACCGGGCAAGTCGGTTTCTTGAAAACCGTTTTCACGAATGATACTAATAACACATAAACACAACTTAATGTTAAAGATAAAGTATTTTAGATGTGGTCAAAACACAATGACACACTGTAACTCGTGTTTGATAAAATTATGACTAAAAATTCATCGAAATTTACGAATTACTTCGATTATTTAATAACTATCTATCAATGTAATCAATATTTTTGACATCGATAACATGGTGAAATTATCAAACCGAGTCATCTTTTTGGAAATATTAATAATGACATGTTTTAAATGGTAATTTTGGGTATAATAATGCATTACATATTAAGGCAAGCAAGGGAATAAAATATTTACCAAATTAAGAACGACACATGACAAAGCAGAGGTTAGGGCTGCACTCAATATAGAAGATGTTGGAATTTCTCACATGATAAGATGAGAAGAACACCCAAGATTCTCTAGCAATAAACCCACAAACCATTTACATACCACAGAACACAAGTACCAGAGTAGACTTGCCGAAACTCAATCTGTGCAGGTGGCTGTTAACTATTTAAGCTCATTTTTTTAAACTTGTTAGGGGTGAGGTACAGAGATCGGCATATTACCTGCTCACGCCCGACAGCTGCTCGGGGGAGCGCCCTTTCATGCTCCAGCAATGCTCTTTCAACACAGAATTCTTCAATTTTGATATCAAACAGCCCAGGATCTGAATAGGCAGCTCTTGCGCTGTGTTCCAGCACAGCTCTCTCAATGTAGATTTCTTTCACTTCGACCTCGTCATACAGCGAGGCGCCGGGGAACGACGCCTCAGCTGGCGTTTCCTCGCGCTTCACGGAGTTTATCTCGCTAATGGTAGACTCGCCGCCGTCATCAAGATCGGAGATGTCCTGCTTTACATGAGTGTTCGCTTTAAGGCCACTCCCAGAGATATCATTCATTAATACATAGCACTTCGACACTCTGTTGTGTAAAGACTTTGGTGTTTCGTGTTTCGGTAAAGATCTTTTGACGTCGAGTTCTTCAACGTGAACCTCGCCATACTTCAGGTCGTGGAAGAATGCCTCCGCCGGCGCGTCCTCGCGCTTCACGGAGTATATCTCGCTAATAACAGACCCGCCGCCGTCTTCAGGATCAGGGATTTCCTGCTTTACAAGAGCGTTCGCTTTAAGATAACTTTTAGATATATCGTGTAGTAATACGTAGCACTGCAACATTCTGTTGGGTAAAGAGGCAACTCTTCCGCTATGTTCCAGCAAAGCTCTCTCGATGTCGAATTCTTTTACATCGACCTCGTCATACGCCGGGGCGCCGGGGAAGGACGCCTCAGCTGGCGTTTCCTCGCACTTCACGGAGTATATCTCGTTAATGGCAGACTCTCCGCCGTCATCAGGATCAGAGATTTCCTGCTTGATATGAGCGTCCGCTTTAAGATAACTCTTAGAGATATCGTGCAGTAATACGTAGCACGGCACACACGACATTCTGTTGAGTAGAGCCGACGGCCGCGATGTTATATTTTACAGATGGTGACAGCAATGGCGAGGACCATAGACTAGACGCTCTCTCTTCAAACAACATATTTTTAATATGAATAAACACTTTTTAATAAAATTATGATTTTATAACACATTAATAGTTTTTCCGTCGTAATTAAATACATTGATCTTTATCCGGCCACAGCTACTAGTGACAATTGCCACGGTTTTAAAAGCGGCATTTTGTTATAATATTTGACAATACAATATCCAAATAATTCTGATTGGGCAACCCTTTAATTTTAACAACGCGCATTTACTTTTTTTATAAATCAAAACACTTCAGGATCATCCCGACCTTGGAGAACTAATGCTGTAAAAATAATCACTTTTAAAAAATATAAAAGCATTTGTTTTATATAAAATCGTTCATAAAAAATCACATTCTTATATGTAGTTTGATTTATTCTCTGAACATTAATTTTTTAATTAGTGCTTGTATCGTTTACGTCCAAATATATTTTATATAATTTTTATTGCTTTTTGCGTAAATAATACATCTTTATTTTATTTTCTTTATAATGAATAAAGATGAAATATATTTGATTTTTTAAACCACGATAACTTTTTTGGAACTTTATAATTCTACGTGAATTAATTGGATTTTATATTTTTTAGTGGCAACATTTAAATTGCCACTAAAAATCGTCCTTTTTATTGTCTATGTCAATTTATGTCAGATAGAAATATTCTGTTCAAATAAGTGGAGCGTTTCTTGTGAACATAATATAAATACCCATTATTTAAGTTAGGCGCTGGTTATGTTTTAAAATCATCTTAGCCGGTTTGTTGAAAACAAAATCGTTTGCTGTGATGGATGTTTACGTTAAGCGAGAAATCCACGACTCTGAAGAAAACAGCGAGCCTTTAGTTTTTGACGTGTGTTTTGTTAAACACGAAGATGTTCCAACTCATGAAGTCCAGTGCAGCGAAAGCAACACGGAACTGTACCGCAATGCCATCGGAGAGAATGAAATCAAAATCGAAGAGTTTGATGTCGAGCAAGCGTTGTTGGAACACAAGAAAGTGCTCTCATGCTCTGTCGGTGACAAACGGGTAAAGATGTATCCGTCCCTACGGGATTTTAACTTAATTTCCGTAAACCTCTGCTTTTGCCCACAACTGTGTATTAACATCTATAAAGTCTTTACTGCCCATGTCTCTGCTAGATTTTGCGATATATACGGTTTGACTCAGCATTGAAACGTTGTGCAACAAAACAAAATAATTTTAGTATCATACCCTACAAAAACAATTCCGAGATATAATTATTTTCAAAATTCTCTTAAATAAACTCTAGGGTCATAAAAAACCTTCACCTTATTTTAAATTTTTATTATCGCAAACATTGTTGCATTATTTGTTCGGAATTTTGGCCTTCCCAAATGTTGGAGAATCATATCAATAATTTATTTGTATTTTCAGATTGAACACCAAACTATTGATGCTAAGCCAACCTGTCTCGATAATTCTGTCTCCTCCTTGAAGACAGTTAAAGAAAAAAAATCCCTTCTCTCTCCTCGAATTAGCGAAAAAAACTTTTTCTGTGATCAATGTTCATATACGTCCAATATAAAGAGTAATTTAAAAACGCACAAGCGTATACACACCGGCGAGAAACCATTTGCTTGTGATCAATTTTCTTACACGTCTTATCAAAAGAGAGAGTCTAGTGAGAGTGAGTGTGACAATATTAGCGCTTCCGAAAGTGATACCACAATTAGTGAGGATTGTTCTAATTCATCGGATGAAGATGGCAGCGAAGTTGAAGAGGTTCCTTCAAGTTCTCAGAAGTGGTTGGACATTGATATTGAAGGAGATATTTTGCCACCTCCATTTAAATTTTCTTCATTATCAGGTTTTCATGAAGAAATAAATAATTGTAAGAAGGAATATGAGTTCTTCAATTATTTTTTCGATGAAAACTTGATGCAACTTATTGTGGATCAAACTAACATATTTGCCGAACAATTTATCACATCCACTCTGCATTCTTCGTCAAGTCTCATTAGTATGTGGCGTCCTACGACAGTGTGTGAAATGCGAATATTTTTTGTAATAATTTTAATTCAAAGTGTTGTGAGGAAACCAGAGGAGAAAATGTATTGGTCGAAAACTCCGATATTTGAGACTCCATTCGTCGCGAAAACTTTGTCATACAGGCGGTACTTGTTATTGAAAAAATTTATGCACTTCAGCAACAATGCTGAATACGATCAATCAACTCACCCGAACCCTAAACTAAACAAAATATGGCCAGTTTTTGAATACCTTCAAAACAAATTTCAAGAAGGATATATCCCCAATAGAAACGTCACTATTGACGAAAGTCTTATGTTATATAAAGGACGTCAAGGGTGGAAACAATACATGCCACTAAAACGATCGAGGTTCGGTATAAAAACGTATATGTTGTGCGAGTCCACTTCAGGATATATATGGTCGACTGTTATTTATACGGGACGAAACACTCTATTTGACGAAACGTACAAACATCTCCCCGTCTCCTCCCAAGTTGTAATGTCACTGATGAAGCCACTGCTAAACAAAGGGTATTGCTTGATAACCGATAATTTTTATTCTTCACCAGATTTGGCGGAATTATTGGTAAAAAATAAAACCGACACCTATGGAACTCTTCGATTCAGAAGAAAAGGAGTACCTAAAAATATTTCCTTTCCTAAGAAGGTGGCTCGTGGATACACCAGGGCTTATAGGAAGGGAAAAATTATGGTGATGAGATGGAGAGATAAAAAAGGTGTGTTTTTTCTCTCCACTATCCATAGCTGCACCATGGTGCAACTCGAATCGGGCAAGCAATGCCCAACTGTGGCAGCCGACTACAATTTTTCGATCGGGGGAGTAGATCGGGTTGATCAGCATTTAGCGATTCGTCCCATTACTAGAAAACAGGGGAAAAAATATTACAAAAAAATGTTTCTTCATTTGTTTGAGCAGGCTCTGTGGAATGCATTTGTATTATATAAAAAAAAAGGAGGGACGTCCAATGACTCTAAATTTAAAGAAAACATAATTTCTCAATATTTAGAGAAGTATCATTCCACAGAGTTTGCGTCCCAAGGTGGAAGACCATCGAATACTCCAAATCCTTTACGCCTGACAGAAAAACACTTTATAGACGTAATTCCACCTACCTCAGGCAAAATAAATGCTGCCAGAAGATGCATAATTTGCTCCTCTAAAGTGGACGCAAGAGGTAAAAAAATTAGGAAAGAAACCAGGTATTACTGCCCTGATTGTAATGTAGGATTATGCATACCGTGTTTTAAAATTTATCATACTAAAAAGTATTATTAGTGTAATAAAATGAAATTTTGTAGAAAAATATAGAGTTTTATTATAAATAAATATTCTTCTATCAACAAGGTCCGTAACAATAAGTAGATTCCCACTCTTTAGTGATCGGTTTGTATGTAAGTACATCTCCAGGAAGACCACCAGAAGTATGTAAGGATAGCTGGTTATAAATTTCCCGGGAGTAGGATTCGAGCGACTGTGAGACGCAGTCCTAACAAAACCGGAAAAAAGAAGAACAGGTCTGTATTAGGAAGTCATATCATTAGAAAGTCTCTTTATATTTTGCAATTCACTATCTATCTTGAAAGTGCAAAAAAAATAGTCCAAGGAAAGGTATTGGGTTCATTTTGAACATCAGGCAATCGTTACCGCCTCATTTGCCGAAAGCTATGAAATTGTATAAATCAATATTACATTCAATACAAAAGTAATTTGGTATGCGGTTTAAAACCATTGTCCTTGAGGAATCTTATGTAAAAAAACCCGACGTTTTTTAAAGGTAGGTAGGGCGGTTAAAAACAGTAGATATAGTGTGCCGTCGTGTTGTGAGCATGTTTCAAATAGTTATCTTTATTTTTAACGTTAAGTTGTATTCATGTGTTATGAATACAACATTTTGTTTTAAATTCTTAATTCTATATGTTCAATTAATAATAAATAAATGTTTTTGATGAATGTGTGTTTTCATTATATATATTTGGGTCTTTTTATTATAATTCACATACATATAAGTCTAAATAAATATATATATATATATATGTGTTATGTCACATTATATTTGTATGTCGAAAATTGATTTTTTTAGAGTATTGAGAAAACGATATAATTTATTATTAGAAATAAAAAAACCTTCCATTCGGAAGAAGGGATTTATCTTAACTTTTTGCATTTATGTTTTTTTGATTGGTGCAGTCGATTTTTCGCAAAAGGTACGAGAAAATAATCAAAACACTCGAATATGGGACTTGCCTCAAAGCAACGGATTTTGCTTCAGTGTGAATATTTGTATTTCTTGTTTAGTATTTTTCTTTGTAAAAAAAGTAAAGTAGTGGTCGATTTATTGCAATTTTACTGAATCGCTTATTCACGCAAAGTTTACAAAAAAATCCCACGGAAATGTGGCTTTATTGCATGATTTCAAAAAGTTAAATATGACAATAATTATTTTAAAATGTTTATAAATATTTATTCCTTTTTAAATATTTGAAAAGAAAAATCAACAATGTAAATTTATTAAATATTAAAAAAAAAAAATCATCTTTGATAATTGACAATAAATAACAAAACTCAGTTTAAGAGAGTTGCAGAGATGTGATAAACCCCGTTACTCCTTGCACCAAATTACGTTGTGGTGGTTCGGTTGACAGGATATATCTTGAAATCTCACTATCTGACACCAAAATTATGTTATGTGCCCCTCTCGGAACGCCACTAGCTTGACATGTGACTCTGCAGATGCACACTGGATGGACTCTCTTTCGAACGTTTAAATAATAACACATTCAATACTTTTTATTGCCAAGTTTATTGCGTGCATTGCCAAGACACTTTCATAACTACAGAAGTATTAACCCTTTGCACTCGAGAGGTGCGGATTCCGCACCACACGATGTAATGCCGCAACTCGAGAGGTGCGGATTCCGCACCAATTTGCTTGGTGCGGAAATTCGATGTGCGGTGATAACTATTTATGGTTTTTTATCTGGTGATTTCTTGTTTATGTTTATGTGATCTTGTTCTTTAAAGTTCGTTACTAAGCACTGCCCATATAATTTTACAAAGATCATGTTATCCCCCTTTCAAACTACGCTAGAATTTCTTATCCAAGATTAGTGCGGCACCATAAAGCGAACTGCATTTTTGGTCTCAGTTCGACCTTGACAGCCATGGCAAAATGACTAGATGTGTACCTACCTAATCAGCCCATATATTTTTTGCTTGTACTTCTTATCGTAATCATTCATTTGAGGGTCCTTATTTGCTTAAACTTATATTGCACTGAAGAATAGACTTTTTTCTCCCTCACAATATCAATAACCTTTCCATTCACTTATCGTACCATTATTTTGTTTGCTTTATAATATATAATAATATTATGATAATGTGTATCTCACTAAACAGCTGAGAGGAGAACAGCCGCTTAATCACTTGCGGTATATGAAAACCTTAGTTCGGCAATTGACTGGAGATATTCGTCAGACTCGTGCTAGAGCTTCACTTCAACCTGCGATTCCGAAAATCCGCCTAAGTGGAAGGCTGCATAACATTATAACAGGAGTTAGGAAGGATTACAAAGTCTGTTCTCAAAAAAATAAACCCGGCAAAAGACATCAAACGACATACTTTTGTGATACTTGTCCCGAAAAGCCGGGGATGCATCTCGGCAATTGTTACATGAAATATCATACAAAGCAAAATTACAAAGACTTATGTTTACGAACCTATCTTCGTAAAGATGTAAATATACATTAAACATTAAAATTAAAAAAATTATGTGTCAATTTGTGTGTGTGAACATTTTAAGTTAGAGGTAAAAAATTCACCGAAAGTGATACGAAACGCTTCGAGTTGCTGATTAGTCCGCGCGGAAACGGTCTCGAGCGCAAAGGGTTAACATATTACACAGGTAAAGAGCGCATCGCCAATTTGATTTTGAAGATCTTTATTCTGCAAATCTGCACCGTGTGATTGTGGTTGCTCCTGAAAAAAACAAGCTTATTGATAAAAAAAAATTTAAACCGTTGTCACTTATGATAGTTACAATGCAAAATTGTAACAAACACATGTCTTCCGGGAATGTCGGTTTCTTGAAAACCGTTTTTAAGAATGATACTAATAACACATAAAAACAACTTAATGTATTTTAGACGTGGTCAAAACACAATGACACACTGTAACTCGTGTTTGATAAAACTATGAATAGAAATTCATTGACATTTACGAATTGCTCCGATTAATTAATAACTATCTTTCTAAGTAATCAGTATTTTTGACATCAATAACATGGTGAATTTATCAAAATGAGTCATCTTTATGGAAATATTAATTATGGGTATAATAATGCATTTAGGGTATAATAATGCATTTCATACCCACAGCCTACCGGTAGGTTAAGGAAGGAAATAAAATATTTACCAAATTAAGAACGACACACGACATAGTAAAGTACCTAATATGTAAGATGTTGGAATTGCTCAGATGATAAGCTGAGAAGAATACCCAAGAAATCCCAAGATTCTCTAGCAAAAAACCCACAAACCATTTACATACCATGGAACACAAGTACCAGAGTAGACGTGCCAAAACTCAATCTGTGCAGGTGGCTGTTGACATTTTAAGCTATTGTTTAAAACTGACTAATGTTAAGTGTGAGGTACAGAGATCGACATATTACCTGCTCATGCCCGACAGCTGCTCGGGGCAGCACCCTTTCATGCTCCAGCAATGCTCTTTCGACACAGAATTCTTCAATTTTCATATCAAACAGCCCAGAATCTAAAGAGGCAGCTCTTCCGATGTGTCGATTTCCTTTACCTTTACTCGTCATACAGCGAGGCGCCGGGGAAGGACGCCTCAGATGGCGTTTCCTCGCGCTTCACGGAGTATATCTCGCTAATAACAGACCCGCCGCTGTCTTCAGGATCAGAATTTCCTGCTTGACATGAGCGTCCGCTTTAAGATAACTCTTAGAGATATCGTGCAGTAATACGTAGCACTGCACACACGACATTCTGATGAGTAGAGCCGACGGCCGCGATGTTATGTTTTACGAATGGTGACAGCAATGGCGCGGAGGACCATAGACTAGACGCTTTCTCTTCAAACAACATATTTTTAATATGAAAAAAACACTTTTAAATAAAATAATGATTTTATAACACGTTAATAGTTTTTTCCGTCGTAATTAAATACATTGATCTTTAAAACGCAGCGAGCAGCCACAGCTACTTGTGACAATTGACACGGTCTTAAAAGCGGCATTTTGTTATAATATTTGACAATACAATATCCAAATAATTCTGTTTCGCCAACCCTTTAATCTTTATAAGGCGCATTTACTTTTTTTACAAATCAAAACACTTATATAATTTTTATTGCTTTTTGCGTAAATAATAAATCGTTATTTTATTTTTTTTATAATGAATTAATTGGATTTTTTATTTTTTAGTGGCAACATTTAAATTGCCACTAAAAATCGTCCTTTTTATTGTCTATGTCAATTTATGTCAGATAAAAATATTCTGTACAAATAAGTGGAGCGTTTCTTGTGAACATAATATAAATACCCATTATTTAAGTTAGGCGCTGGTAATGTTATAAAAACATCTTAGCGGGTTTGTTGAAAACAAAATCGTTTGCTGTGATGGATGTTTACGTTAAGCGAGAAATCCACGACTCTGAGGAAAACAGCGAGCTTGTAGTTTTTGACGTGTGTTCTGTTAAACACGAAGATGTTCCAACTCATGAAGTCCAGTGCAGCGAAAGCAACACGGAACTGTACCGCAATTCCATCGGAGAGAATGAAATCAAAATCGAAGAGTTTGATATCGAGCAAGCGTTGTTGGAACACAAGAAAGCGCTCTCATGCTCTGTCGGTGACAAACGGGTAAAGATGTACCCGTCCCTATGGGATTTTAACTTAATTTCCGTAAACCTCTGCGGTTGCCTCACAACTGTGTATTAATGTATTTTCAGATGGAACAACAAACTATTGATGCTAAGCCAACCTGTCTCGATAATTCCGACTCCACCTTGAAGACAGTTGAAGAAAAAAAATCCCTTCTCTCTCCTCGAATTAGCGAAAAAAACTTTTTCTGTGATCAATGTTCATATACGTCCAATATAAAGAGTAATTTAAAAACGCACAAGCGTATACACACCGGCGAGAAACCATTTGCTTGTGATCAATGTTTGTACACGTCTTATCAAAAGAGCCAAATAACCAGTCACAAATTTACACATTCTGGTGAAAAGCCCTTTGCTTGTGACCAGTGCTCGTATGTATGTAGTTTTAAGAGTAAATTAACAATACATAAACGCAAGCATACTGGTGAAAAACCCTTTAGTTGTGACCATTGTTCATATACATGTAGCAGAGGGGGCATTTTAAAGAGACACAAACTTAAACATACCGATTTAAAACCTTTTAGTTGCGATCAATGTTCATATACATGTAATGCGAAAGCTTCCCTAAACATACACAAGCTTACGCATACGGGTGAGAAGCTTTTCGCTTGTGCTCAATGTTCGTACACATGTAATCGAAGTAATGATTTGAAGAGACATACGTTAACACATACCGACGAAAGACCCTTTGGTTGTGACCTATGTTCATTCACGTGTAATCAAAAGGGTTATTTAAAAACACACAAACTTTTACACACTGGTAATAAGCCTTTTACTTGTGATCTGTGTTCATACAGGTGTAATCAAAAGACTACCTTGAGTTGTCATAAACTCACACATACCGGTGAAATGCCTTTCGCTTGTGACCAATGCTCTTACACGTGCAATCAAACGAGCCATCTCAAGAGACATAAACTCATACACCTGAAGCAGAGTGAAAAAAACTTTAGTTGTGACCAATGTTCATATACATGTGACTTTAAATGTAATCTGAAAAGACATAAACTTATACATTCATAACAATAGACATCTCGGCAATGGACTAGTTAATTTTAAATACCACTGATGTGGGTAAGCCATCCATGGAGTTAATGGATTTAATTTTAAATACAGTCAGCATAGTCTCACACCATCTGAGACGCAGAGCACATGATTTCATGATCCCACAGTCAATCTACTTCAATAATATGATGCATTTTTAAAACTAAATAAAACAATAATAAATACTGAAATATTTTTTTATTAAATTGACTTATTTTACTATACAAAATGTATTTTATTTATTGTAGGACTACAGGGAAAAAAATGTATAGAGTGAAAAAATCATGTAATTATCTAAAAGAGGGCCACCCCTTTTTTAGATAATTACATGATTTTGAGACATCGAGAGCGCATTGCTGGAACATAGCATAAGAGCTGCCTCTTTACCCAACAGAATGACGCAGTGTTACGTATTACTGCTTGCTATCTCTGAGAGATAGCAAGCAGTAATACGTAATGTGAACGTTCGTGTAAAGCAGGAAATCCCTGATTCTGATGACGGCGGTGACGTCCTGGCGTATGACGAGGTCAAAGTAAAAGAATTCGACATCGAGAGAGCTTTGCTGGAACACAGCGCAAGAGCTGCCTCCTCGGAGCCTGGGCTGTTTGATATCAAAATTGAAGAATTCTGTGTTGAAAGAGCATTGCTGGAACATGAAAGGGCGCTCTCTCGTGCAGCTGTCAGGCTTGAGCAGGTTATATGCCGATCTCTGTACCTCACCCCTAACAAGTTGTCAGTTTAAAATAATAGCATAAATAGTCAACAGTCACCTGCAAAGATTGAGTTTTGGCACGTCTACTCTGGAACTTGTGTTCCATGGTATGTAAATGTGTTTGTGGCCTTGATGCTTGATGATCTTGGGATTTCATGGGTATTCTTCTCAGTTTGTCATCTGAGAAGTTCCATCATCTTATATATAAAGTGCTGCCCCTCCCTCTGCTATGTCATGTGTCGTTCTTAATTTGGTAAATATTTTATTCCCTTCCTTAACCTTCAGGTGGGCTGAGCATATGAAATGCATTCTTATACCTAAAATTATGACTTCAAACATGTCAGAAAGTGGCTATTGCACCCTGATCCATTGGTTGGATCAGAGCTGTTGTATTTTTCGAAAGGTACTCAATCGTGACATCTTCAGATAACTCGGATAAATTAGTAGGATGCCCTGGTGCATTATCCAAAATTAGCAAAGCCTTGTTGGTTAAGTTATTGTCTCGCAAATATTTTTTCACTTCTGTACAAAAGTGATTATTGAACCAATCCTCAAAAGTAGCTTTAGTCATCCAAGCTTTCTTGTTGGATTTCCATATGACGGGTAATTGATTTTTATTTAGTCCCTTAAGAGGCCTTGGATTTTCGGACAAATATATTAAAAGTGGTTTTAGCTTAAAATCACCCGCGGCATTTGAACCAAGTAGCAAAGTTAATCGTTCTTTAGACACCTTAAAACCAGGCGCAGATTTTTCGGTTTTTGAAATGTACGTGCGATCAGGCATTCACTTCCAATAAAGCCCTGTTTCGTCTACGTTAAACACTTGTTTAGGTTTGTAACCACCTCTTTCAATAATTCCCTTTTAAATTTTGGGATATTCCTTAAATGCGGCCTCATCGGCGCTAGCTGCTTAACCTTTCGTTTTCTAATTATGCAAATTAAATCTATTTTAAAATTTTTCAAACCATCCTCGGCTTGCTTGGAATGCGACATCTTCAGCAGATTCATCGGTATCTCTATTCTTCAAATTTTCTAAAATACTTGAAGTGTTTTCCTAGATAATCATTTGACTCATTGGCATTCTACGTTTGTTATTGTCCTCAATTCATACAATCAATAGTTAAAATAAGTTTAATAAATAAATACACATTAAAAAAAATTTATTTGTACATACATACATATGTACTTACGTACCAAAAATGTCCCTAATTATTTCCAATTTTTCCAAGTAATTTGTAACAATCAGTAATAAATATGTACATAAAACACTTACAGAAAAGTCTAAACCAGCCGCTCTATGAGCACACACTGAATAACGCTCGTAAATAAAATAACATTGAAAATAAAAGTTTTTTTTGCCGTTATAGCGAAACATTTTAGGCTGTATATCGAAAACGTGCCTTATTTGAAAAGGGCCATTATAGCGAAAGGCCATATAGCGAGGTATGGGTGTATTTATGTTATCTGAAGGTTTGCACATACTGGCGATTTGATTTTAGAAATAAATCGCCTAATTCCTTGTTATTTCTTAAAATCTTCACTCAGTTTGATAGTGCCCACGTAAAAGGTTGGCGAAACCGGTCACCGATAAAAATTAACATGTGGGAAAATCACTAAGTATTTTATTTAAAATATGAAATAATCTATCCGTGAAACATATCAGATTATAGTTTATAAAACATCAAATTCCCTTACACTCCCAGAGTGACACAGAAGACCTTATCAATGCAAACGTATTTATTTCAGGTTATCTAAAAGTACAATCCTCATGCCACACGCCAAAAATCAGGAAAGGGCACCAAGGCAGAGAATAGGACAATTTCTTTTGACCTCATTGGCCTTATTCATTATTCAAAGAATAACGGCCCACCAGAAGCCAGATCCATCACAGGCGGAACTTCGTTTTAAATATGGTATGGTCATTAAATATCACAAGCATAGAAAGAAACACAAACGAGTTTAAGCCTTACCTTCGAATTTGTCCTCTTGAAAGATTTGATTAGAAGGGCGCTAACTAGTTTTACTTCTGTAACTCATAATCGCGTGGCTATCATATCAGAGACATTTAAGTGAGGGTTGCAAGTGACAGAATCCACTCCACCTTCAGTACAAAGGGCCTGACTCAGGTCTGAGATCTTCAAAAAAGATAACCTTCCAGTTTCTAAGCTAATGTGGTTGTGGACTAACAAACAATCAGCAAATGGATGCAGAGTACACAGAAACTATTGACATTTGATTTTTAAGCGTTTTATTAAATATTAATATATATTACAGTTATAGTGAGAATTAATGAGAAATAAAATTGACAAAAACAAAATATGGAACAATAAAACCATTTATATTCGAAAATACATCTAAGTGTGCTGAAGTACGTGTCTGTGTTTTATGTCTGATGTATGTGTTTTATTAGAGAGCACTTGTGGAATATGAGCAATCATTACAATCATAAGCCTTCTGGCCGGTATGTGTAAGTTTGTGTCGTTTTAAACATGCCTTCCATTTACATGAATGCGAACACAGATCACAACCAATTATCTTCTGGCCAGTATGTGTGAGTTTGTGTTTTTTTAACTTTTCCTTCAGATTACACGAATATGGGCATTGATCACAAGCAAATGGGTTCTCCCCAGTATGTATAACTCTGTGTCGTTTTAAATTTCTCTTCAGATTACATGAATATGAGCACTGATCACAAGAAAATGGCTTCTCCCCAGTATGTATAACTCTGTGTCGTTTTAAATTTCTCTTCAGAAGACATGAATATGAGCATTGATCGCAAGCAAATGGCTTCTTGCCGGTATGTGTGAGTTTGTGTCGTTTTAAATATGTCTTCAGAACACATGAAAATGAGCATTGATCACAAGTAAATGGCTTCTCGTCGCTATGTATGAGATTGTGTTGTTTTAGCTTGTCCTTCAGATTACATGAATATGAACATTGATCACAAGCAAATGGCTTCTCACCAGTGTGTATAAGTTTGTGTCGTTTTAAATCTGCCCTTTTAAAACATGAGTATGAGCATAGATCACAAGTAAATGGCTTCTCGGCAGTATGTGCAAGTTTGTGTCGTATAAAAGATGTCTTCAATTTACATGAATATGAACATTGATTACAAGAAAATGGCTTTCTGCTGGTATGTATAAGTTTGTGTCGTTTTAATTTTCCTTTCAGATTACATGAATACGAGCACTGATCACAAGCAAATGGCTTCTCGCCGGAATGTATTAGTTTGTGTGTTTGTAAGCTTTGCTTCCAATTACATGAAAATGAACATTTTCCACAGGTAAAAAGCGCCTTGCCATTTTGAATTTGAAGAGCTTTATTCTGCAAATCTGCACCGTGTGATTGTAGTTGCTTCTGTAACACACAAGAATTATGTTAAAATTTGATTGAAAGCATTAGTCACTTTTCTCTTTTGTTTTTATTACCTTACAACTAAACAATCATAACAATATCATAAAAATATGTTATTAATTTGTTTTATGATCATAAGCTATTGTGTAACAATAACATCTAATTTATTAACAAAAATCTCATAATTACCTCGAAGTTGGCAAAAGGAAAAATAAAAAAAATCAAACAGTGCAAAGGGTTAATAATCATCTTTCTGAGGAATCAATATTTTTGACATAGAGTACTTGGTTACTCAAACCGAGTCACCTATCTATGACACGTTTTAATCGTAATTTAATGTATAATAATGCATTTCATACGCACAGCCTACCCGTAGGTTAAGGAAGGGAATAAAATATTTACCAAATTAAGAACGACACACATCATAGTAATGTACCTAATATGTAAGATGTTGGAATTGCTCAGATGATAAGCTGATAAGAATAGCCAAGAAATCCCAAGATCATCAAGCAACAAGGCCACAAACACATTTACATACTGTATCGGGTTAGCGATAGAATCGATCGAAGCGATTCTACTCCAGAGTCTACTTCTAGTCCATAGTCCAGAAACATCTGTAATGATCAAGCGACCGTCGTTTAGGGGTGACAATACGTGGTCTTGGAGAACGAGCGACAAGACGACCGGCAGCAGTGATTGATAGAGAGTCCTCGGAAAGGGTGCTCGATAGAGAGTTCTCGGGAGCCGTGAGTGCGAGACAGTCCTCGGGTGTCGTTGATATAAATATGTTGTTAATATAAATAGTTGTGAAGACTCTGTATAATATAAGTTAAATATAAATAGTGCAAATAAATCATCTTTTAATTATTGGAGACCCGGCGCGTTACAATACCATGGAACACAAGTACCAGAGAAGACGTGCCAAAACCCAATCTGTGCAGGTGGCTGTTGACTATTTAAGCTATTGTTTTTAACAAACTACTTGTTAAGTGTGAGGTACAGAGATCGGCATATTACCTGCTCACGCCCGACAGCTGCTCGGGACAGCGCCCTTTCATGCTCCAGCAATGCTCTTTCGACATCGAATTCTTCAATTTTGATATCAAACAGCCCCGGATCCGAGGAGGCAGCTCTTCCGCTGTGTTCCAGCAAAGCTCTCTCGGTGTCGATTTCTTCTAATTTCACCTCGTCATACGCCGGGGCGTTGGGGAAGGATGTCACGGCTGGCGCGTCCTCGCGCTTCACGGAGAATATCTCGTTAAGGAAGGGAATACAATATTTACCATATTAAGAACGACACATGACATAGTAAAGTACCTAATATGTAAGATGTTGGAATTGCTCAGATGATAAGCTGAGAAGAATAGCCAAGAAATCCCAAGATCATCAAGCAACAAGGCCACATACCATTTACATACCATGGAACACAAGTACCAGAGAAGACGTGCCAAAACTCAATCTGTGCAGGTGGCTGTTGACTATTTAAGCTATTGTTTTTAACAAACTACTTGTTAAGTGTGAGGTACAGAGATCGGCATATTACCTGCTCACGCCCGACAGCTGCTCGGGACAGCGCCCTTTCATGCTGCAGCAATGCTCTTTCGACATCGAATTCTTCAATTTTGATATCAAACAGCCCTGGATCCGAGGAGGCAACTCTTCCGCAGTGTTCCAGCAAAGCTCTCTCGGTGTCGATTTCTTCTAATTTCACCTCGTCATACGCCGGGGCGTTGGGGAAGGATGTCTCGGCTGGCGCGTCCTCGCGCTTCACGGAGAATATCTCGTTAAGGAAGGGAATACAATATTTACCATATTAAGAACGACACATGACATAGTAAAGTACCTAATATGTAAGATGTTGGAATTGCTCAGATGATAAGCTGAGAAGAATAGCCAAGAAATCCCAAGATCATCAAGCAACAAGGCCACATACCATTTACATACCATGGAACACAAGTACCAGAGAAGACGTGCCAAAACTCAATCTGTGCAGGTGGCTGTTGACTATTTAAGCTATTGTTTTTAACAAACTACTTGTTAAGTGTGAGGTACAGAGATCGGCATATTACCTGCTCACGCCCGACAGCTGCTCGGGACAGCGCCCTTTCATGCTGCAGCAATGCTCTTTCGACATCGAATTCTTCAATTTTGATATCAAACAGCCCTGGATCCGAGGAGGCAACTCTTCCGCAGTGTTCCAGCAAAGCTCTCTCGGTGTCGATTTCTTCTAATTTCACCTCGTCATACGCCGGGGCGTCGGGGAAGGATGCCTCGTCCGGTGCGTCCTCGCGCTTCACGGAGAATATCTCGTTAATGGCTGACTCGCCGCCGTCATCAGGATCAGGGATTTCCTGCTTTACAGGAGCGTTCGCTTTAAGATAACTTTTAGATATATCGTGCAGCAATACGTAGCACTGCGTCATTCCGTTGGGTAAAGAGGCAACTCTTCCGCTGTGTTCCAGCAAAGCTCTCTCGGTCTCGATTTCTTCTACTTTCACCTTGTCATACGCCGGGTCGTCGGGGAAGGATGTCTCGTCCGGCGCGTCCTCGCGCTTCACGGAGAACATCTCGTTAATGGCAGACTCGCCGCCGTCATCAGAATCAGGGATTTCCTGCTTTACACGAACGTTCACATTAAGGTAACTCTTAGAGATATCATGCAGTAATACGTAGCACGGCACACACGACATTCTGTTGAGTAGAGCCGACAGCCGCGGTGATTTGTATAACGACAACTCGCGAGGATGGGGACAGAACAATGGCGCATCGGACCATAGACCAGACGCTATCTCTTCCATTAGAAAAAAAAATACTAAGTATACTAAATACTAATTATACTACTTACTACTAAATACTTCGATATTTTTTTTGTGATTTTATTAAACATTTTGTAATTTTTTCCGTCTTACATTAATTTAAATACATTGGATCTTTATAACGCCCAAAGTATTTTTTAACTCTCGCAGCGAGCGGCCACAGCTACTAGTGACAGTTTCCACGGTTTTAAAAGCGACGTTCTGATTATGCATTTTATAATACAAATTGTTTTTCCAAATTTCAATAACTAAATGCAAAGATCGGTTTCGATAACCATTTACGTTTTCATTATCAAATTGAGTGAGAATTTATAAAAACTAACGCGCACCTTTTTACAGACAAATACACATTATGATTACCCCAATTTAAAAGAACTGCTGCTGCACCTTAGGCTACAACTTTCATTAAATAATTTTTAAAAATATAAATGCATTTGTTTTGTATAGAATCGTTCATAAAAAAATGAACTCGTGCAGATTGCACTTGGTGGAACCCACTCCATAGTTATGTGTACAATATGTTCTGACTACCATTGCCCACACACTGATCACCATTACCTACCGATGCGGGCATCAGACAAATTTATTTATTAAAGTCATTACTTCTAAAATTAGTGTGCCAAAACAATTTAAGGTGATCTCAATCATTAGTTGGATAAGTAAAGTTCATAATAGGGCTAAATCAATTATCTCTCATTTTCTTTACTCAAAAGTGACCCCCATTACCAACATCCCTCCTACATCATGATAAATTGACCGATTCACAGAAAATTAATGTTTTTATTAGTTCTTGTCTTGTTTACTTCCAACTATTTTTTGAATAAGTTTGTTTAATGTAACGTAAAGTATAACATTTCAACCTAATTATATTAATGATTAATAAGAGATTACAGATCCAGATACAGATATACATGCAATGCGAAAGCTCCCCTTATTATACACAAGCTTACGCATACCGGTGAGAAGGAATTTCTTTTTTAATTGGAGTTATTCCATGGCTGTTGTTGTTTTCAATATGTTGATGAAGTACAATATATTGGTTTTCACAATTTTGGCAATTGTAAACAAAATATATTTTGTAAAAGTGTGATGAATCTCGCAGCCACATGCAACTAAAACAACTGATTCACAGATAAATGATAAATTAAACTTAACAGTGGGTTGGAAATCTCGAATCCTCCGGTACATACTTTTCTTTCACAATCACAAGATAATATTAAATATGCAAAATAACTCAATTGTTGTTTTTATGGTTATTGAAAATATGTATGCCTATTTTTAATCATCTTTCTATTAAATAGTGCAATCTTGTTTACTCTGAGATCCTATAATATGATTACAAATTCTCGCATAAATAGACTATTTGGAAGTGAAAACGTTGAGGCGATAGTATAGGCTCTATTTTTAGGATCCTAGGACGTATGAACTTGATGGATGTTAAACTCATACTAATAAGCATCTTCAAAGAGGGTAAGTGCAATTCTTATTGCTGAAAGTATGAAAAATAATGGTCATTGTTGTTTTACCTGCATTTCCAATAAAAGTTTTTTTTCTATTACTATGATATTTTAAATATAAAACTTGAGTTATCTTTCCACATTTTATATTGGTGACCGGTTTCAACAACCTTTCACCTTGGCATTATCAAACTGAATGAGAATTTATAAAATAACAATCAATTAAGTGAAAAAAAATTTAAGGTAGAGAGATTTAATGATTGTCAGGATTGTAGTTGGAGTACACCTGTAGTGAATTTATCCATACGGAAAGTTTATGCACGGATGATGGTTCTGTAATGTTGTAATTTAGCGATAGTAAATAATAGTGGAGACTTGTTGAAAATAACCTGATCATTGAGCAAGTGCTCTGGTGTGCTATCTTTCATGGGATTTATTTCTAAAATCTCATGGCAATCGAGCTTTGAGCCTTGTTTATTATCAGAGAGGTGTAGGCCGAAAGTAGATGTTTCATCTACCTGTCTGGCCAATGCAAGAGATAGAGGCTTAGTTGCTTGTTATTTTATAGATACTCACTTAGTTTGATAATGCATAACGTGAAAGGTTGGCGAAACCGGTCACCATTAAAACTAGCATGTTGAAAAATCACTAAGTAATTTAATTAAAATATCAAATAATTTAAACATGAAACATCAGATTATATTTTATGAAACATAAAATTCCCTTACGCTCCCAGAGTGACACAGAAGACCTCATCCATGCAGAAGTATTATGTTTCTGGTTATCTAAAAGTACAATCCTCATGCCCCACGCCAAAAATCAAGTACAAAGACCACCAGGGCTGAGAATAGGACAATTTAATTTGACCTTGTAGGGGTGAGTACCTACATCAGAACAAATTCCATACAGTCTTCAGGAATGTGTCAATGACACCAGATAAATAATTCTGGTGATTCCCCTTATTGTTTACGTTATCCGCGGATGCTTCGAGATGTTATAAAAACAGACACTTCAGGCCTCTCCCAAGGGAGACCTCGCAGCATCGAAGCAGTGATCACGTATTTTTGTATCCAGTGAAATGATATTTAATAAATTACGAATACGCAACATATTTTGCCAGAATTCTGATTTACAACCATCACATCAATCCTGCAACCACCAACGTCATATCTTCGGCGAAATTGGTGACATGAATTATTACGGCAAAAACCTCATTGACCATTTGTTAATACAGCCCACCAGAAGCCTGAATAAATCAGAGGAAGAGCTTCGTTGGAGTATTTTCACTGTTCTAAGACGTTTAAGTAAGGGTTGCAAGTGACAGAACAGAATCCATTTGCTGATTCTTTGTTCTTCCAACCAGTCTCTAAAGCTGATGTGCAAGTGGAAGAACAAAGAATCAGCAAATGGATGTAGAGTATGTAGAAAATGGATGTAGAGTACACAAATTGCTGACATTTGATTTTTAAATGTTTTATTTAATTTTAAGAAATTACAATATTAGTGAGAATCAATGAGAAATAATATTAATAAAAACAAAATATGGAACAATAAAACAATTTTACAAATAATTGAAATTCATCTAAGTGTGTTGATTTGTGTGTCTTATTGATCACAAGCGAATGGCTTCTCGCCAGTAGGAATAAGATTGTGTGGTTTTAATATGTCTTCAGATTACATGAATATGAGCATTGATCTCAAGCAAATGGCTTCTCGCCGGTATGTGTGAGTTTGTGTCGTATTAAATATCTCTTCAGATTACATGAATATGAGCATTGATCACAAGTAAATGGCTTCTCGTCGCTATGTATGAGATTATGTTGTTTTAACTTTACCATCAGATTACATGAATATGAACATTGATCACAAGCAAATGGCTTCTCACCGGTGTGTATAAGTTTGTGTCGTTTTAAACTTGCCTTATCATAACATGAGTATGAGCATTGATCACAAGTAAATGGCTTCTCGCCAGTATGTGCAAGTTTGTGTCGATTAAAAGATGCCTTCCGTTTACATGAATATGAGCATTGATTACAAGCAAATGGCTTCTCACCAGTGTGTATAAGTTTGTGTAGTTTTAAAGTTTCCTTCAGTTTACATGAATATGAGCATTGATCACATGCAAATGGCTTTTCCCCTGTATGTATGAGTTTGTGTCGCTTAAAACATGAAATCCTTTGACTTGAATACGAGCATTGATCACAAGCAAATGGCTTCTCGCTGGTGTGTTTCAGTTTGTGATGTTTTAAAGTTCCCTTCAGTTTAAATGAATATGAGCATTGATCACATGCAAATGGCTTTTCCCCTGTATGTATGAAATTGTGTATCCTTAAACTTTTCTTCCGATTACATGAATACGAGCATTGATCACAAGCAAATGGCTTCTCGCCGGTATGTATGAGTTTGTGTTCTTTTAAACTTGTCTTCCGATTGCATGAATATGAGCATTGATCACATGCAAATGGCTTCTCGCTCAAATGTATAAGTTTGTGTCCTTTTAAACTTGTCTTCTGATTGCATGAATATGAGCATTGATCACAAGCGAATGGCTTCTCGCCGGAATGTATTAGATTGTGTTTTTGTAAGCTTTGCTTCCAATTACATGAATACGAGCATTGATCACAAGCAAATGGCTTCTCGCTCAAATGTATAAGTTTGTGTCCTTTTAAACTTGTCTTCTGATTGCATGAATATGAGCATTGATCACAAGCGAATGGCTTCTCGCCGGAATGTATTTGTTTGTGTTTTTGTAAGTTTTGCTTCCGATTACATGAATACGAGCATTGATCACAAGCAAATGGCTTCTCGCCGATATGTATGAGTTTGTGTTCTTTTAAACTTGTCTTCCGAGTGCATGAATATGAACATTGATCACAAGCAAATGGCTTCTCGCCGGTATGTATGAGTTTGTGTTCTTTTAAACTTGACTTCCGATTGCTTGAATATGAGCATTGATCACAAGTAAATGGCTTCTCGCCGGTATGAATATGTTTGTGTAGTTTTAAATTTTTCTTCTGATTACATGAATATGAGCATTGATCACAAGCAAATGGCTTCTCGCCGGTATGTATGAGTTTGTGTTCTTTTAAACTTGACTTCCGATTGCTTGAATATGAGCATTGATCACAAGTAAATGGCTTCTCGCCGGTATGAATATGTTTGTGTAGTTTTAAATTTTTCTTCTGATTACATGAATATGAGCATTGATCACAAGCTAAAGGCTTCTCGCCGGTATGTTTGAGTATATGTTCTTTTAAATCATCCTTACGTTTACATGAATATGAGCAATGATTGCAAGCAAATAGCTTAATCCCAGTATGAATAACCTTGTGCTTTGCCAAGACACTTTCATAGGTACAGGAGTATGAACATTTTCCACAGGTGAAAAGCGCCTCGCCAGTTTGAATTTGAAGAGCTTTATTCTGCAAATCTGCATCTTGTGATTGTAGTTGCTCCTGAAACAAACAAGAATTATGATAAAATTTGATTGAAAGCATTTGTCACTTATGTAAGTTACAATGCACAATTGTAACATACACACAACTTCCAGGCAAGTCGGTATCTTGAAAAGCGTTTATACAAATGATACTAATAACACATGAACACAACTTTACGTTTAAGTATTTGAAACGTGCTCACAGCACAATGACAAAAAAGTATGAGTTGAAATGCATGGAAATTTACGAATGCTTGCGATTATTTAATGATCATCTTTCTAAGGACTCAAACCGAGTCACCTATATGACACGTTTTAAATCATAATTTAATGTATAATAATGCATTTCATATAAGGAAGGAAATAAAATATTTGCCAAATGATGTTGGAATTGCTCAGATGATAAGCTGAGAAGAATAGCCAAGAAATCCCAACATCATCAAGCAACAAGGCCAAAAACACATTTACATACCATTGAACACGAGTACCAGAGTAGACGTGCCAAAACTCAATCTGTGGAGGTGGCTGTTGACAATTTTTGCTATTATTATAAACTGACTACTTGTTAGGGGTGAAGTACAGAGATCAGCATAATACCTGCTCAAGCCCGATAGCTGCTCGGGGGAGCGCCCTTTCATGCTCCAGCAATGCTCTTTCGACACAGAATTCTTCAATTTTGATATCAAACAGCCCAGGCTCCGAGGAGGCAGCTCTTGCGCTGTGTTCCAGCAAAGCTCTCTCGATGTCGAATTCCTTTACTTCGATCTCGTCATACAGCGAGGCGCCGGGGAAGGACGCCTCAGCTGGCGATTCCTCGCGCTTCACGGAGAATATCTCGCTAATGACAGACTCGCCGCCGCCTTCAAGATCAGAGATGTCGTGCTTTGCACGAGCGTCCACTTTGAGGCAACTTTTAGAGATATCGTTCAATAATACGTAGCACTGCGTAAACGATATTCTGTTGGGCAGAGACCTCCTGACGTCGAGCTCTTCTACGTGGACCTCGCGCTTCCCGGAGAATATCTCACTAATGGCAGACTCGCCGCCTTCATCAAGATCAGCGATTTTTTCCTTCTTGACATGAGCGTCCGCTTTGAGATAACTCTTAAAGATATCATGCAGTAATACGTAGCACGGCACACACGACATTCCGTTGAGTAGAGCCGACGGCCGCGATGTTTGGTTTTTCGGATGGAGACAGCCATGGCGCGGAGGACCATAGACTAGACGCTCTCTCTTCAAACAACATCATTGCAATGTGAAAAATACTTAATTTTTTATTTGTGATTTTATCAAACATTTTGTAATTTTTTCCGTCGTACATTGAATTTACATTGATTTAAATACATTGGATCTTTATAAAGCCCAAAGTATTGTATAACTCCACGGTTTTTAAAGTTTATAATATGGCTAAATCAATTAATAAATAATCTATAATTTCCTTCTTTTTTTTTACTTCACTCAAAAGTGACCCCCATTACCAACATCACGATAGTTTGACCGAATCGCTGAACATTATGTTTTTATTAGTTCTTGTCTTGTTTACTTCCAACTATTTTTTTAAGTAACGTAATTAATTATAATAATGATTAATAAGATATTACAGATACATGATTCGATTCAAAACCTTTTAGTTGCGATCAATGTTTATATACATGCAATGCGAAAGCTCCCCTTATCATACACAAGTTTACGCATACCGGTGAGAAGGAATTTCTTTTTTAATAGGAGTTATTCCATGGCTGTTGTTGTTTTAAATATACTGGTTTTCACTATTTTGGCCATTGTAAAAATATATTTGGTAAAAGTGTGATGAATCTCGCAGCCACATGCAACTAAAACCACTGATTCACAGATAAATGATAAATTAAACTTAACAGTGGGTTGGAAATCTCGAATCCTCCGGCACATACTTTTCTTTCACAATCACAAGACAATATTAAATATGCAAAATAACTCCATTGTTGTTTATATGGTTGTTGAAAATATGTTTGCCTATTTTTATTCATCTTTCTATTCGATAGTGCAATCTTGTTAACACTGAGACCCTTTAATATGATAACAAATTCTCGCATTAAAAGACTACCAGGAAGTGAAAACGTAGAGGCGATAGCATAGGCTCTATTTTTCGGATCCTGGGACGTATGAACTTGATGGATGTTAAACTCATACTAATAAGCATCTTCAAAGAGGGTAAGTGCAATTCTTATTGCTGAAAGTATGAAAAATAATGGTCATTGTTGTTTTACCTGCATTTCCAATAAAAGTTTTTTTTCTATTACTATGATATTTTAAATATAAAACTTGAGTTATCTTTCCACATTTTATATTGGTGACCGGTTTCAACAACCTTTCACCTTGGCATTATCAAACTGAATGAGAATTTATAAAATAACAAGCAATTAAGTGAAAAAAAATTTAAGGCAGAGAGATTTAATGATTGTCAGGATTGTAGTTGGAGTACACCTGTAGTGAATTTATCCATACGGAAAGTTTATGCACGGATGATTGTTCTGTAATGTTGTAATTTAGCGATAGTAAATAATAATGGAGACTTGTTGAAAATAACCTAATCATTGAGCAAGTGCTCTGGTGTGCTATCTTTCATGGGATTTATTTCTAAAATCTCATGGCAATCGAGCTTTGAGCCTTGTTTATTATCAGAGAGGTGTAGGACGAAAGTAGATGTTTCATCTACCTGTCTGGCCAATGCAAGAGATAGAGGCTTAGTTGCTTGTTATTTTATAGATACTCACTTAGTTTGATAATGCATAACGTGAAAGGTTGGCGAAACCGGTCACCAATAAAACTAGCATGTTGAAAAATCACTAAGTATTTTAATTAAAGTATCAAATATTTTAAACATGAAACATCAGATTATATTTTATGAAACATAAAATTCCCTTACGCTCCCAGAGTGACACAGAAGACCTCATCCATGCAGAAGTATTCTGTTTCTGGTTAAGTACAATCCTCATGCCCCACGCCAAAAATCAAGTACAAAGGGCACCAGGGCAGAGAATAGGACAATTTCATTTGACCTTGTAGGGGTGAGTACCTACATCGGAACAAATACCATACAGTCTTCAGGAATGTGTCAAAGACACCAGATAAATAATTCTGGTGATTCCCCTTATTGTTTACGTTATCCGCGGATGCTTCGAGATGTTATAAAAACAGACACTTCAGGCCTCTCCCAAGGGAGACCTCGCAGCATCGAAGCAGTGATCACGTATTTTTTTATCCAGTGAAATTATATTTAATAAATTATGAATACATATTTTATATATTTTATACACAACATATGTTGCCAGAATTCTGATTCACAACCATCACATCAATCCTGCAACCACCAACATCATATCTTCGGCGAAATTGGTGACATGAATTATTACGGCAAAAACCTCATTGACCATTTGTTAATACAGCCCACCAGAAGCCTGAATCAATCAGAGGAAGAGCTTCGTTGGAGTATTTTCACTGTTCTAAGACGTTTAAGTAAGGGTTGCAAGTGACAGAACAGAATCCATTTGCTGATTCTTTGTTCTTCCAACCAGTCTCTAAAGCTGATGTGCAAGTGGAAGAACAAAGAATCAGCAAATGGATGTAGAGTACACAAATTGCTGACATTTTTTTTTTAAATGTTTTATTTAATTTTAAGAAATTACAATATTAGTGAGAATCAATGAGAAATAATATTAATAAAAACAAAATATGGAACAATAAAACAATTTTACAAATAATTGAAATTCATCTAAGTGTGTTGATTTGTGTGTCTTATTAGAGAATGCTTGCGTTTACTGGAATAAGAGCAATGATCACAAGCACAAGGCTTCTCACCGGTGTGTATAAGTTTATGTTGTTTTAAATGGACTGTCTGATCACAAGCGAATGGCTTCTCGCCGATATGTGTAAGTTTGTGTCTTTTTAACTTTGTCTTCTCATAACATGAATATGAGCATTAATCACAAGCGAATGGCTTCCCGCCAGTATGAATAAGATTGTGTAGTTTTAAATATCTCTTCAGATTACATGAATATGAGCATTGATCTCAAGCAAATGGCTTCTCGCCGGTATGTATGAATTTGTGTTGTTTTAACGTTCCCTTCAGATTACATGAATATGAGCATTGATCACAAGCAAATGGCTTCTCGCCTGTATGTTTGAGTTCGTGTTGTTTTAAACTTATCTTACGATAACATGAATATGAGCACTGATCACAAGCAAATGGCTTCTCGCCGGTATGTGTAAGTTTGTGTTTTGTTAACTTTCCCTTCCGATTACATGAGTATGAGCATTGATCACAGGCGAATGGCTTCTCGTCGGTATGTATGAATTTGTGTTGTTTCAATGTTCCTTTCAGATTACATGAATATGAGCATTGATCACAAGCAAATGGCTTCTCGCCTGTATGTTTGAGTTCGTGTTGTTTTAAACTTATCTTACGATAACATGAATATGAGCACTGATCACAAGCAAATGGCTTCTCGCCGGTATGTATGAGTTTGTGTTTTGTTAACTTTCCCTTCAGATTACATGAATATGAGCATTGATCACAAGCAAGTGGTTTCTCGCTTGTATGAATGAGTTTGTGTAATTTTAAACTTCCCTTCAGGTTACATGAATATGAGCATTGATCACAAGCAAATGGCTTCTCGCCGGTATGTATGAGTTTGTGTGTTTTTAAATTTTGCTTCCATTTACAAGAAAACGAGCATTGATCACAAGCAAATGGCTTCTCGCCGGAATGTATTAGTTTGTGTATTTGTAAACTTTGCTTCAAATTACATAAATATGAGCATTGATCACAAGCAAATGGCTTCTCGCCGGTGTGTATGAGTTTGTGTAGTTTAAAACTTGTTCTCCATTTACATGAAAATGAGCATTGATCACACGCCAAACGCTTCTCACCGGTATGTATTAGTTTGTGTCGTTTTAAACTTGTCTTCCATTTACATGTAAATGAGCATTGATCACACGCCAAACGCTTCTCACCGGTATGTTTCAGTGTGTGCTCTTTTAACTCTCTTTTTAGATTACATGAATATGAACAATTATCGCAAGCAAATAGCTTCATTCCAGTATCCTTGTGCTTTGCCAAGACACTTTCCTGGCTACAGAGGTATGAAGATTTTCCACTGGCAAAGGGCGCATTGCCAGTTTGATTTTGAAGAGCTTTATTCTGTAACTCTGTACAGTGTGATTGTAGTTGCTCCTGAAACAAAGATGAATATTGTTAAAACAAATTTTAAAGCATTAGTCACTTATGATAGTTACAATGCAAAATTGTAACATACACACTTCTTCCAGACATGTCGGTTTTTTGAAAAGCGTTTTTATGAATGATACTATTAACATAAACACAACTTAACGTTAAAGATAAAGTATTTTAGACGTGGTCATAACACAATTACACACTGTTACTGTTGTGTTTGATAATACTATGAATTGAAATTCATTGAAATTTACGATTTACTCTGTTTTTTAAATAATCATCTTTCTTAGTTATCAATATTTTTTGACAAATAGTACTTGGTTACTCGAACCGAGTCACCTATCTATGACATGTTTTAAATCGTAATTTAATGTATAATGATGCATAATACGCCCAGCCTACCTGAAGGTTAAGGAAGGAAAAAAAATATTCACAAATTAAAAACGACACATAACATACAGAGGTTAAAGCAGCACTTAACACACTTAAGGCGGGACGGGTACAAGTAGTCGTTTCGCGGACTGCTGTCTGAAGGCGGGGCGCGTATTAATACGTTTTTGAATGTGTTTACTCTAAAAGCGGCAGAAGGTCGTTTTATTCTTCAGGTTTACAGCTCGAATGTTTGTTTAGGACTAGTCAACCTTACTTCTACCAATACTGTCCAGTGATTCTGAACAATGTGACAATGAAGAAGTGGAGTGGTCAGAGAATGATAATCCTCTAATTATTGAACAATTTTTAGGACAATGTGGTGTTGTTATGATGCCAAGTAATCCGCAAAGTGTGTATGAAGTGGTTTAACTTTTTATAGGAAACGATTTATTTGACTACATGCAAAGTATAGACTAGATTTTACACATGCAATTTTACGCGAATTTCGTCCGCTTCGCATATTTGTTTGGTCAATTTGGTTACCCGCTTAAAATACAAATATAATATAAGCTATTGTGTAACAATGACATTTAATGTACCAACAAAAATATCATAATTAGTTGCTAAACGGAAGAAAAAAATACCAAAAAGTGCAAATCAAAGAGTGTATAGACTAAATTTCACACACGCAATTTTACGCCAATTATGCCCGCTACGCACATGAGTTTAGTCAATTTGGTACCCACTTAAAGTGTGTTAATACGGAAGATGTTGGAATTTCTCAGATGATAAGAAATCCCAAGGTCATCAAGCAACAAGGCCACAATCACATTTACATACCATGGAACACAAGTACCAGAGTAGGCGTGCCAAAACTCAATCTGTGCAGGTAGCTGTTGACAATTTAAGCTATTGTTTAAAACTGACTACTGAGGTACAGAGATCGGCATATTACCTGCTCACGCCCGACAGCTGCTCGGGGCAGCACCCTTTCATGCTCCAGCAATGCTCTTTCGACATCGAATTCTTCAATTTTGATATCATATAGCCCCGGATCCGAGGAGGCAGCTCTTCCGCTGTGTTCCAGCAAAGCTCTCTCGGTGTCGATTTCTTCTACTTTCACCTCGTAACACGCCGAGGCGTCGGGGAAGGATGCCTCAGCTGGCGATTCCTCGCGCTTCACGGAGAACATCTCGTTAATGGCTGACTCGCCGCCGTCATCAGGATCAGGGATTTCCTGCTTTACACGAACGTTCACATTAAGGCAACTCTTAGATATATCATGCAGTAATACGTAGCACGGCACACACGACATTCTGTTGAGTAGAGCCGACTGACGCGATGTTTCGTTTTACGGATGATGACAGAGCAATGGTGCGAAGGACCATAGACTAGACGCTTTCTCTGAAAATAACATCATTGCCATATGAATGAACAAGAATAATAATAAATCATTGCGTTCCAATTTTTATCTCCGTGTGTTTCACAATCTAATATGGGGGTATACAATTTTATATGCGCCCCGCGGAGTTATGATGCATTTTCAAAGATCATTTTGGTTGGCCACCCCTTTTTTTAGATATTTACATGATTTTTTCACTCAGTACATTTTTTTTCCTTTGGTCCAATATACAATAGATCAAAAGGCTTGGCGAAATGTTTGCGTATTCATTTATTTATAATTATATTGAACAAGACAGAATTACGCGTGGTTACTGGTCGAGTGCCTGAGTCTCTCTGTGCGCGTTGGGGTTGTTTGGTTGTAAAATTGGAAAGTTTCTACCTGCTCGACCTTGTGGTGGGGCGGTTGTCCGAACAAGCCCCTATTGTAGCTCGGTGCATTTGTACCGATCGCTACAGTACCATGCGCGTTCGTCCGGATCGCGCCTGCTAGGCCGCCACTCACCAGCCGGAGCTGACCAGCCCAGGGAAGGACCCCCATCGCTTCAGATGTCACCGAGATTTGGGAAGCCTCCCCTCCCAGGCCCACTCACTACACGCACGCGCCGCCTCCAGTGCGGAGCGCGTCCCTGTCATCGGCGCGCTCCCGCACCAGCGACCTGACCGCCCCCCACCGGTCGTGGCTGCCCCTCACCGGCCGTGACTGCCCCTTCACCGGCCGTGGCTGCCCCCCCGCCCCCGCCGACGGACGTCGTCATAGGCCGGCAGAAGCGGCCCGCCGCCAACCCGGCCGGGAACGACAGCCCGTCTAAGGCCCAACGACGGCGAATCATCATCCAGAGCCAATCAAACTGGCAAACAGATTCGCCGCCGAGGTCATCCTGCCTGCCACGCCCCCCCCTGCCAGCTCTGCCCCCGCAGCAGCGCACACCGCCAAGCCGGGAAACCGGCGAATACCGCCCATCGTGGTCGACACGAAGCTCCCGTCTCATTTTGGCGAAAACCGCAAAAAAAAATAGTTGAATGATTATTCCACATTTTTTATTGGTGACCGGTTTCACCCACCTTTCTCATTGGCATTATCAAACTGAGTGAGAATTTATATAATAACAAGCAATTAAGTGAAAAAAAATTAAAGGGCGAGGTATTGGTTTTTAGAGGGAAAGAGATGTAAAGATGTGTCAGGGGGTAAGAGGTAATTTAAGAATAATGTGAGTTTAATATACATGACAAATGCAGGATTCTATATAATTGGTAATTTTATAAACGATTATAGAAGTGAAAAGTGATTAAGTTAAATGGTAGTTCGGGGAACTTCTATAGGGAATTATAGAAAGTTTATGCACGGATGATGGTTCTTTAATGTTGTAATTTAGCGATAAGAAATAACAGTGGAGACTTGTTGAAAATAACCCGGTCATTCAGCAAGTGCTCTGGTGTACTATCTTTCATGGTATTTATTTCTAAAATCTCATGGCGATCGAGCTTTGTGCCATGTTTATCATCAGAGGTGGGGGCTGAAGGTAGATGTTTCATCTACCTGTTTGGCCAATACAAGAGATTTTAGAAACAAACCGCTTAATTGCTTGTTATATTATAGATACTCACTTAGTTTAATGATGCCAAACTTAAAGGTTGGTGAAACAGGTTGATAAAGGTTAAAGTCACTCAAGAAAAAAAAAAATTAAAGTTGTTGGAGGATCTACCTGTTTGGCCAAAACAAGAGATTTTAGAAATAAACCGGCTAATTCCTTGCTATTTTTTAAAATCTTCACTCAGTTTGATAGTGCCAACGTGAAAGGTTGGCGAAACCGGTCACCGATAAAAATTAACATGTGGGAAAATCATTTAAAAGTATTTTATTTAATTATATTAATTTAGATTAATGTTAATCAGGATGCGTATTTATTTACCCATGCAGGTATTAGTATATTTATATGATTAAGCATATTTTTTCACACATTGAAAACGATTAAAGAAAACTCTCAGAAAATATCATCGTGACTTGTGAGGGATTCGAACCCACATCCCCAAGCTTTCATGGCCGGTGCATTTATCCAACTATGCTAACGAGCCACTGCAATTTAGTGAGAATTTTATTATGAGATTATTAAAAATTCTCACTAAATTGCAGTGGCTCGTTAGCATAGTTGGATAAATGCACCGGCCATGAAAGCTTGGGGATGTGGGTTCGAATCCCTCACAAGTCACGATGATATTTTCTGAGAGTTTTCTTTAATCGTTTTCAATGTGTGAAAAAATATGCTTAATCATATATTTTATTTAAAATATGAAATCATCTATCTATGAAACATATCAGATTATAGTTAATAAATCATAAAATTCCTTTACGCTCCCAAGGAGACATAAAAGACCTCGTCAATGCAAAATTATTTATTTCTGGTTATCTAAAAGTACAATCCTCAAGCCACAAGTCAAAAAACAAGTACAAAGGGCACCAAGGCGGAGAATAGGACAATTTCTTTTGACCTTTTTGGCCTAATTCATTATTTAAAGAATAACGGCCCACCAGAAGCCAGATCCATCATAGGCAGAACTGTTTTAAATCACAATCTAAAATGCTATGGTCATTAAATATCACGAGCATAGATAGAAATACAAACAAGTTTGAGCCATACCTTCGGATTTGTCCACTTGAAAAATTTGATTAGAAGGGCGCTAACTAGTTTTACTTTTGTAACTCATAATAGCGTGGCTATCATATCAGAGACATTTAAGTGAGGGTTGCAAGTGACAGAATCCACTCCACCTTCAGTACAAAGGGCCTGACTCAGGTCTGAGATCTTCAAAACAGTTAACCTTCCAGTTTCTAAGCTGATGTGCTTGTGGACAAACAAAGAATCAGAAAATGGATGCAGAGTAAACAGAAACTATTGACATTTGATTTTACAGTGTTTTAATAAATTTTAAGAAATTGCAGTTATAGTGAGAATCAATGAGAAATAAAATTGACATAAACAAAATATGGAACAATAAAACCATTTATATTTGAAAATACATCTAAGTGTGTTGATGTATGTGTTTTATTAGAGAGCACTTGTATTTACTGGAATATGAGCAATGATCACAAGCAAATGGCTTCTGGTCGGTATGTATGAGTTTGTGTTTTTTTAACTTTTCCTTCAGATTACATGAATATGAGCATTGATGACAAGCAAATGGCTTCTCCCCAGTATGTATAACTCTGTGTCGTTTTAAATTTTTCTTTAGAAGACATGAATATGAGCATTGATCACAAGCAAATGGCTTCTCGCCGGTATGTATAAGTTTGTGTCGCTTTAAACATGAAATCCATTTACTTGAATACGAGCATTGATCACAAGCAAATGGCTTCTCGCCGGTATGTATGAGTTTGTGTTCTTTTAAACTTGTCTTCCGATTGCATGAATATGAGCATTGATCACATGCAAATGGCTTTTCCCCTGTATGTATGAATTTGTGTAATATCAAACTTTTCTTCCGAGTACATGAATACGAGCATTGATCACAAGCAAATGGCTTCTCGCCGGTATGTATGAGTTTGTGTTCTTTTAAACTTATCTTCCGAATGCATGAATATGAGCATTGATCACAAGCAAATGGCTTTTCGCTCAAATGTATAAGTTTGTGTATTATTAAACTTTGGTTCCGATTACATGAATACGAGCATTGATCACAAGCAAATGGCATCTCGCCGGAATGTATTAGTTTGTGTTCTTTTAAACTTGTCTTCCTATTACATGAATATGAGCATTGATCACAAGTAAATGGCTTCTCACCGGTATGAATAAGTTTGTGTGGTTTTAAATTTGTCTTTTGATTGCATGAATATGAGCATTGATCACAAGCAAATGGCTTCTCGCTCAAATGTATAAGTTTGTGTATTTTTAAACTTTGCGTCCGATTACATGAATACGAGCATTGATCACAAGCAAATGGCTTCTCGCCGGAATGTATGAATTTGTGTAATATCAAACTTTTCTTCCGAGTACATGAATACGAGCATTGATCACAAGCAAATGGCTTCTCGCCGGTATGTATGAGTTTGTGTTCTTTTAAACTTGACTTCCGATTGCATGAATATGAGCATTGATCACAAGTAAATGGCTTCTCGCCGGTATGTATGAGTTTGTGTTCTTTTAAACTTGACTTCCGATTGCATGAATATGAGCATTGATCACAAGTAAATGGCTTCTCGCCGGTATGAATAAGTTTGTGTAGTTTTAAATTTTTCTTCTGATTACATGAATATAAGCATTGATCACAAGCTAAAGGCTTCTCGCCGGTATGTTTGAGTATATGTTCTTTTAAATCATCCTTTCGTGTACATGAATATGAGCAATGATTGCAAGCAAATAGCTTAATCCCAGTATGAATAACCTTGTGCTTTGCCAAGACACTTTCATAGGTACAGGAGTATGAACATTTTCCACAGGTGAAAAGCGCCTCGCCAGTTTGAATTTGAAGAGCTTTATTCTGCAAATCTGCATCGTGTGATTGTAGTTGCTCCTGAAACAAACAAGAATTATGATAGAATTTGATTGAAAGAATTTGTCACTTATGTTAATTACAATGCACAATTGTAACATACACACAACTTCCAGGCAAGTCGGTACCTTGAAGAGCGTTATTACGAATTATTTTAATAATACATTGTAGTCTATTGTCTGGGTGAGGGATGGCAACACCAACGATGCAGCGTGGGGGATGGATTGTTGAGAGACCCAGCGTGGGAAGATATAGCAACAATGAGCAAGAGACGACAACATACATGAACACAACTTAACTTTAAAGTATTTGAACCGTGCTCACAACACAATGACAAAATGTATAAGTTGAAATGCATGGAAATTTACGAATTCCTGCGATTATTTAATAATGATCTTTCTACGGAATCAATATTTTTGACATAGAGTACTTGGTTACTCAAACCGAGTCACCTATCTATGACACGTTTAACATCGTAATTTAATGTATAATAATGGATTTCATACGCACAGCCTACCCGTAGGTTAAGGAAGGGAATAAGATATTTACCAAATTAAGAACGACACACTTCATAGTAATGTACCTAATATGTAAGATGTTGAATTGCTCAGATGATAAGCTGATAAGAATAGTCATGAAATCCCAAGATCATCAAGCATCATGGCCACAAACACATTTACATACCATGGAACACAAGTACTAGAGAAGACGTGCCAAAACCCAATCTGTAAAGGTGGCTGTTGACTATTTTCGCTATTGTTTTAAACTTACTACTTGGTAAGGGTGAGGTACGGAGATCGGCATATTACCTGCTCATGCCTGACAGCTGCTCGGGGCAGCACCCTTTCATGCTCCAGCAATGCTCTTTCGACATCGAATTCTTCAATTTTGATATCAAACAGTCCAGGATCCGAGGAGGCAGCTCTTCCGCTGTGTTCCAGCAAAGATCTCTCGATATCGATTTCTTCTACTTTGACCTCGTCATACGCCGGGGCGTCGGGGAAGGATGCCTCGTCCGGTGCGTCCTCGCGCTTCACGGAGAATATCTCGCTAATGGCAGACTCGCCGCCGTCATCAGAATCAGGGATTTCCTGCTTTACACGAACGTTCACATTAAGGTAACTCTTAGAGATATCATGCAGTAATACGTAGCACGGCACACACGACATTCTGTTGAGTAGAGCCGACAGCCGCGGTGATTTGTATATCAACAACTCGCGAGGATGGGGACAGAGCAATGGTGCGTCGGACCATAGAGTAGACCACGGGTACCCAGCCTTTTTGCACTCTAGGGCACATTTTATAATGCCGATCTGGTAACGGGCACCATTTATTTTTTCAAAAGCAATGATATTTGAAGGTATTAAAAGAATTATCATTTTGAAAATTATAACGATAAAATTTATTTCGATTATATTTCTCTGTTTAATTACTAAATATTTATTTTGACATAACATTTTATTGTAAACATAAATATTTTTTATCGTGGTCGCACAGCGGCGGGCACACGCAAAACGGCTGACGGGAGCCATGGTGCCCGCGGGCATAGGGTTGGAAACCTCTGGACTAGACGCTTTTTTTTCAAATAACGTCATTGCAATGAGAAAAATACTTCGTGCTTTTTTGTCATTTTATTAAACATTTTGTAATTTTTTCCGTCTTACATTGATAACGCCCAAAATATTGTATAACTCTTGCAGTGAGCGGCCACAGCTACTAGTGACAATTTCCACGACCTATGAAAGTGTCTTGGCAAAGCACAAGGTTATTCATACTGGGATTAAGCATTAAAGTTTATAATATGACTAAATCCAATAATCTTCAATTTATATAAATAAAAGGTACTTGTCTTTTATCCGACCACCAAAAAACATTGTCCTATTATTTTGCTTTTTTTTATTGGCAACAGTGTCTATTTTTTGCTTCTTTTGTTGGCAACAGCGAGTCTCGTCATAGAAATGAAAGTTTTTTTTCAATTTTGTATCATATATTTTACAAACAATGAAAAAACGGTTATCTTTGACGGTTAGGTTAGGTTAGGTTAGGTTAATACTTTAAATTAAATAAATAAACAATACGTGTTTTCTCGCCAATAGACACTGTTGCCAACAAAAGAAGCAAAAAATAGACACTGTTGCCAACAAAAAAAGCAAAACAATAGGACAATGTTTTTTGGTGGTCGGATAAAAGACAAGTACCAAATAAAATAAATAAATTTCTTTCCTTCACTCAAAAATGAACCCCCATGCCAACAACTTTAATTAATCAATTTTTAAATATATAAATGCATTTGTTTTGTATAGAATCGTTCATAAAAAAATGAGCTCATGCAGATTGCACTGGGTGGAACCCACTTCATAATTATGTGTACAATATGTTCTGACTACCATTGCCCACACACTGATCACCATTACCTACCGATGCGGCCATCAGACAAATTTATATATTTAAGTCATTACGCGTGGTTACTGGTCGAGTGCCTGAGTCTCCCTGTGCGCGCTGGGGTTGTTTGGTTGTAAAATTGGAAAGTGTCTACCTGCTCGACCTTGTGGTCGGGGCGGTTGTCCGAACAAGCCCATATTGTAGCTCGGTGCATTTGTACCGACCGCTACAGAACCATGCGCGTTCGCCCGGATCGCGCCTGCTAGGCCGCCACTCACCAGCCGGAGCTGACCAGCTCAGGGAAGGACCCCCATCGCTTCAGCTGTCACCGAGATTTGGGAAGCCCTGCAGCAGGCCAGGAGGAATGCCTCCCCTCCCAGGCCCACCCACTACACGCACGCGCCGCCTCCAGTGCGGAGCGCGTCCCTGTCATCGGAGTGCTCCCACACCAGCGACCTGACCGCCTCCCATCGGTCGTGGCTGCCCCCCCGCCCCCGCCGACGGACGTCGTCCCCGGCCGGCAGAAGCGGCCCGCCGCCAACCCGGCCAGGAACGACAGCCCGTCTAAGGCCCAACGACGGCGAATCATCATCCAGAGCCAATCAAACTGGCAAACAGATTCGCCGCCGAGGTCATCCTGCCTGCCACGCCCCCCCCTGCCAGCTCTGCCCCCGCAGCAGCGCACACCGCCAAGCCGGGAAACCGGCGAATACCGCCCATCGTGGTCGACACAAAACTCCTGTCTCATTTTGGCGAAAACCGTAAAGGGGGGACCCTTTGCGATAAAATAATTTGATATTTAAAAAAAAAAAAACAGTTGAATGATTTTTCCACATTTTTTATTGGTGACCGGTTTCACCCACCTTACTCATTGGCATTATCAAACTGAGTGAGAATTTATATAATAACAAGCAATTAAGTGAAAAAAAATTAAAGGGCGAGGTATTGGTTTTTAGAGGGAAAGAGATGTAAAGATGTGTCAGGGGGTAAGAGGTAATTTAAGAATAATGTGAGTTTAATATACATGACAAATGCAGGATTCTATATAATTGGTAAGTTTATAAACGATTATAGAAGTGAAAAGTGATTAAGTTAAATGGTAGTTTGGGGAACTTCTATAGGGAATTATAGAAAGTTTATGCACGGATGATGGTTCTTTAATGTTGTAATTTAGCGATAGGAAATAACAGTGGAGACTTGTTGAAAATAACCCGGTCATTCAGCAAGTGACTTGTGTACTATCTTTCATGGGATTTATTTCTAAAATCTCATGGCGATCGAGCTTAGTGCCTTGTTTATCATCAGAGAGGTGGGGGCTGAAGAAAGATGTTTCATCTACCTGTTTGGCCAATACAAGAGATTTTAGAAACAAACCGCTTAATTGCTTGTTATATTATAGATACTCACTAAGTTTAATGATGCCAAACATAAAGGTTGGCGAAACAGGTCACCAATAAAGGTGTATAAATAACGGCCCACCAGAAGCCAGATCCATCATAGGCAGAACTGTTTTAAATCACAATCTAAAATGCTATGGTCATTAAATATCACGAGCATAGATAGAAATACAAACAAGTTTGAGCCATACCTTCGGATTTGTCCACTTGAAAAATTCAATTATAAGGGCGCTAAGTAGTTTTACTTCTGTAACTCATAATCGCGTGGCAATCATATCAAAGACATTTAAGTGAGGGTTGCAAGTGACAGAATCCACTCCACCTTCAGTACAAAGGGCCTGACTCAGGTCTGAGATCTTCAAAACAGTTCACCTTCCAGTTTCTAAGCTGATGTGCTTGTGGACAAACAAAGAATCAGAAAATGGATGCAGAGTAAAGAGAAACTATTAACATTTGATTTTACAGTGTTTTAATAAATTTTAAGAAATTACAGTTATAGTGAGAATCAATGAGAAATAAAATTGACATAAACAAAATATGGAACAATAAAACCATTTATAATTGAAAATACATCTAAGTGTGTTGATGTATGTGTTTTATTAGAGAGCACTTGTGTTTACTGGAATATGAGCAATGATCACAAACAAAATGCTTCTCACCAGTATGTGTAAGTTTGTGTCGTTTTAAACATGCCTTCCATTTACATGAATATGAGCATTGATCACAAGCAAATGGCTTCTGGTCGGTATGTATGAGTTTGTGTTTTTTTAACTTTTCCTTCAGATTACATGAATATGAGCATTGATGACAAGCAAATGGCTTCTCCCCAGTATGTATAACTCTGTGTCGTTTTAAATTTTTCTTTAGAAGACATGAATATGAGCATTGATCACAAGTAAATGGCTTCTCACCGGTATGAACATGTTTGTGTCGTTTTAACATTCCTTTCACATTACAAGAATATGAGCATTGATCACAAGCAAATGGCTTCTCGCCAGTATGTGTGAGTTTATGTCGTTTTAAATATGTCTTCAGAATACATGAATATGAGCATTGATCACAAGTAAATGGCTTCTCGTCGCTATGTATGAGATAGTGTTGTTTTAACTTTTCCATCAGATTACATGAATATGAACATTGATCACAAGCAAATGGCTTCTCACCGGTGTGTATAAGTTTGTGTCGTTTTAAACTTGCCTTATCATAACATGAGTATGAGCATTGATCACAAGTAAATGGCTTCTCGCCAGTATGTGCAAGTTTGTGTCGATTAAAAGATGCCTTCCATTTACATGAATATGAGCATTGATTACAAGCAAATGGCTTCTCACCGGTGTGTATAAGTTTGTGTAGTTTTAATTTTACCTTCAGATCACATGAATAGGAGCATTGATCACAAGAAAAAGGCTTTCTACTGGAATGTATAAGTTTGTGTCGTTTTAATTTTGCCTTATCATAACATGAATATGAGCATTGATCACAAGCAAATGGCTTCTCGCCGGTATGTATAAGTTTGTGTCGCTTTAAACATGAAATCCATTTACTTGAATACGAGCATTGATCACAAGCAAATGGCTTCTCGCCGGTATGTATAAGTTTGTGTCGCTTTAAACATGAAATCCATTTACTTGAATACGAGCATTGATCACAAGTAAATGGCTTCTCGCTGGTGTGTTTCAGTTTGTGATGTTTTAAAGTTTCCTTCAGTTTAAATGAATATGAGCATTGATCACATGCAAATGGCTTTTCCCCTGTATGTATGAGTTTGTGTACCCTTAAACTTTTCTTCCGATTACATGAATACGAGCATTGATCACAAGCAAATAGCTTCTCGCCGGTATGTATGAGTTTGTGTTCTTTTAAACTTATCTTCCGAATGCATGAATATGAGCATTGATCACAAGCTAATGGCTTTTTGCTCAAATGTATAAATTTGTGTATTATTAAACTTTGCTTCCGATTACATGAATACGAGCATTGATCACAAGCAAATGGCATCTCGCCGGAATGTATAAGTTTGTGTTCTTTTAAACTTTTCTTCCAATTACATGAATATGAGCATTGATCACAAGTAAATGGCTTCTCACCGGTATGAATAAGTTTGTGTGGTTTTAAATTTGTCTTTAGATTGCATGAATATGAGCATTGATCACAAGCAAATGGCTTCTCGCTCAAATGTATAAGTTTGTGTATTTTTAAACTTTGCTTCCGATTACATGAATACGAGCATTGATCACAAGCAAATGGCTTCTCGCCGGAATGTATTAGTTTGTGTGTTTGTAAGCTTTGCTTCCAATTACATGAATATGAGCATTGATCACATGTAAATGGCTTCTCGCCGGTATGAATAAGTTTGTGTAGTTTTAAATTTTTCTTCTGATTACATGAATATAAGCATTGATCACAAGCTAAAGGCTTTTCGCCGGTATGTTTGAGTATATGTTCTTTTAAATCATCCTTTCGTGTACATGAATATGAGCAATGATTGCAAGCAAATAGCTTAATCCCAGTATGAATAACCTTGTGCTTTGCCAAGACACTTTCATAGGTACAGGAGTATGAACATTTTCCACAGGTGAAAAGCGCCTCGCCAGTTTGAATTTGAAAAGCTTTATTCTGCAAATCTGCATCGTGTGATTGTAGTTGCTCCTGAAACAAACAAGAATTATGATAGAATTTGATTGAAAGAATTTGTCACTTATGTTAGTTACAATGCACAATTGTAACATACACACAACTTCCAGGCAAGTCGGTACCTTGAAGAGCGTTTTTACGAATTATTTTAATAATACATTGTAGTCTATTGTCTGGGAGAGATAACCCGCCGGAGAGAACGTACCCCGAAAATCACGATGAATGGCAAAATTCTCACCCTAGTCGATCATTTCAAAATCCTAGGACTGACAATAGATAAAAATTTAAACTGGTCTCGCCATATCGACAACGTGTGTAAGAAAGCCGCTGCGATAACCCAAATGATTGTAAGAGCAACGAAACCCACATGGGGATGCTCTCCTGACGTGATGAAAGCACTCTACATTGGAGCTGTCGAGCCTTTAATCACATACGCGGCAAGCGTATGGGCTGAGGCAACCAAAAAGAAAACAAATAAGAAGAAACTAGACACTTTTCAGAGACAATTTGCACTCAGAATATGCAGAGCATACAGAACTGTATCACTTGTATCAGCCCAGGCCATTTCTGGCCTCATTCCACTGGACCTGATGATACAAGAGAGGCAAGCAATATACAATGTCAAGAAACGAGGCATCACCGATTTTCTTCCTAGTGATAGGAAATATCAAGGAGTAGTTGACATTTTTTCATTGCCTCATCCGAGTCAGAGACATCAAAGTGACCCCCGATATTTTGACCAAGATATCCCTACGCCAAAAGACAATGAGCTCACTATATACACGGAAGGTAGCTTACTCGAGGGAAAGGTTGGAGCGGCTTTTGTTCCATATGAAAACGGCCAAGAACTTCCTGCTAGAACATTGAAACTTGCTGACTACTGCTCCGTATTTCAGAGTGAGCTCGTTGCTATTAACGAGGCTCTTCGCTGGATATTACTAAAACCATCTGGTAGGTGGCAGTCAGTGAAAATACTCACTGATTGTCGCTCGGGGGTAGACAGTATATCCAAACAATCAACCAACCCTCTAATTGTAAACATCCAGAAAAAGCTAAGAGAAATCCAAGCAAGTGATGTTAACATCGAGATAGGCTGGGTGAGAGCTCACGTAGGTCTTGTTGGCAACGAGAGAGCTGACGAAAAGGCTAAAGAAGCCACCAAAAAGAAAATGACTTATGTATTTTCCGACTTTCCTCTGAGTTTCGCAAAAAATCTCCAGAGGAAAACTACAATGGACACATGGAACGAAAGGTACACAAGCTCTCCGCAAGGAAACGTAACAAAGATGTTCTTTGATTCTGTAACGGACGCCGCTGTATACAGGAATACCTGCGGAATTAGCTTTGAATCAACCCAGCTCTTAACGGGTCATGGAGCGATGAGAAGTTATCTCCGCAGGTTCCACTTGACGAGCGACGACACATGCCCTTGTGATGATTTGACTCCACAAACAGTGATCCACCTTGTGGGTTCATGCCCCATATTTGGTCTTCAGAGACACCAACTGGAGAGCCAATGCCGACAGGAAGGTCTGTGCCTGGATGACCTGAAGTCAGTGGCGAGACACCCACAGTTGATGAAGTCACTGGATGGCTTCTTGAAGCATGTTATCGGAACCATAAAAAAGATAAACCAGGGGGTGTAGCATCAGTCACTCCCATTTATAGATAAATTCGATTGACTAGTTTGGAAAGTTTCCCCAAATTGTGACGAAATACCTTGTATATAACAAGCAAGGTACCAAACATATATATTAAAAAAAAAAAAAAAAAAAAAATTGTCTGGGAGAGGGATGGCAACACCAACGATGCAGCGTGGGGGATGGATTGTTGAGAGACCCAGCGTGGGAAGATATAGCAACAATGTGCAAGAGACGACAACATACATGAACACAACATAACTTTAAAGTATTTGAACCGTGCTCACAACACAATGACAAAATGTATAAGTTGAAATGCATTGAAATTTACGAATTCCTGCGATTATTTAATAATCATCTTTCTAAGGAATCAATATTTTTAACATAGAGTACTTGGTTACTCAAACCGAGACACCTATCTATGACACGTTTAACATCGTAATTTAATGTATAATAATGGATTTCATACGCACAGCCTATCCGTAGTTTAAGGAAGGGAATAAGATATTTACCAAATTAAGAACGACACACTTCATAGTAATGTACCTAATATGTAAGATGTTGAATTGCTCAGATGATAAGCTGATAAGAATAGTCATGAAATCCCAAGATCATCAAGCATCATGGCCACAAACACATTTACATACCATGGAACACAAGTACTAGAGAAGACGTGCCAAAACCCAATCTGTAAAGGTGGCTGTTGACTATTTTCGCTATTGTTTTAAACTTACTACTTGGTAAGGGTGAGGTACGGAGATCGGCATATTACCTGCTCATGCCTGACAGCTGCTCGGGGCAGCACCCTTTCATGCTCCAGCATTGCTCTTTCGACATCGAATTCTTCAATTTTGATATCAAACAGTCCAGGATCCGAGGAGGCAGCTCTTCCGCTGTGTTCCAGCAAAGATCTCTCGATATCGATTTCTTCTACTTTGACCTCGTCATACGCCGGGGCGTCGGGGAAGGATGCCTCGTCCGGTGCGTCCTCGCGCTTCACGGAGAATATCTCGCTAATGGCAGACTCGCCGCCGTCATCAGAATCAGGGATTTCCTGCTTTACACGAACGTTCACATTAAGGTAACTCTTAGAGACATCATGCAGTAATACGTAGCACGGCACACACGACATTCTGTTGAGTAGAGCCGACAGCCGCGGTGATTTGTATAACAACAACTCGCGAGGATGGGGACAGAGCAATGGTGCGTCGGACCATAGAGTAGACCACGGGTACCCAGCCTTTTTGCACTCTAGGGCACATTTTATAATGCCGATCTGGTAGCGGGCACCATTTATTTTTTTAAAAGCAATGATATTTGAAAATATTGAAAGAATTATCATTTTGAAAATTATAACGATAAAATTTATTTCGATTATATTTCTCTGTTTAATTACTAAATATTTATTTTGTCATAACATTTTATTGTAAACATAAATATTTTTTATCGTGGTCGCACAGCGGCGGGCACACGCAAAACGGCTGACGGGAGCTATGGTGCCCGCGGGCATAGGGTTGGACACCTCTGGACTAGACGCTTTCTCTTCAAATAACGTCATTGCAATGAGAAAAATACTTTGTGCTTTTTTGTCATTTTATTAAACATTTTGTAATTTTTTCCGTCTTACATTGATGACGCCCAAAGTATTGTATAACTCTTGCAGTGAGCGGCCACAGCTACTAGTGACAATTTCCACGACCTATGAAAGTGTCTTGGCAAAGCACAAGGTTATTCATACTGGGATTAAGCATTAAAGTTTATAATATGACTAAATCCAATAAGCTTCAATTTATATAAATAAATTTCTTTCCTTCACTCAAAAATGAACCCCCATGCCAACAACTTTAATTAATCAATTTTTAAATATATAAATGCATTTGTTTTGTATAGAATCCAACACCCTCCTTAGGCACCTACCTATGAAAGCCATCGTTCTCGTTACGAAAATCTTCAACGCCTGCCTTCTGCAAGGATACTTCCCCGCGCAATGGAAGTGTCCGAACGTCGTCCCCATTCACAAGCCCGGAAAGGATAAAGCCCTGCCGGTGAGCTACCGGCCAATCAGTCTCCTGTGCGGCCTTAGTAAATTACTCGAGAGGATCATCCTCAAGAGATACCTTCCCTTCAACCTGAAGGCCATCCAGGACCAGCAATTTGGATTCAGGGCCAAACACTCGACGGCCAAACAGCTCGTCCGACTGACAGACCACGTGACGAAGGGCCTCAATTTGCACAAGTCGACCGGCATGGTCTTCATGGACATTGAGAAAGCCTTCGACACGGTCTGGCACGACGGCCTGCTGCACAAGCTGTTCGTATCGGGAGTCCCTCTCTACATCATCGATGTATTAAAATCTTTCCTGAGCGATAGACACTTTGCCGTCTCGCTCCAGGGGACCCCCTCCAGCCGGCGACCGGTCCCGGCCGGAGTCCCCCAGGGCTCAGTCCTAGCCCCGCTACTTTTCTCCCATTTCATCAGCGACCTCCCCGTACCGCCGAAATGCGATCTAGCCCTCTACGCTGACGACACAGCCTGCTATACCACCTCGCGCCACCCCACTCAAATCACCAAGCACCTTCAGAAGGGGTTCGACCTCATCAGCTCCTTCTACAAGTCCTGGAGGATCAAAGTCAATCAGGGCAAGACTGAGGCAATCGTGTTCTCACACAATCCCCACCCGCACGGACGCGAACGTCCAGACCCCATATATGCCGACGGAGCCCCGGTCCCGTGGCGCAAAGAGGTGAAATACCTCGGAGTGCACCTGGACAGGAGCCTCAGTTGGCGCCCCCACATTGCCGCCGCGCGGACTAAGGCATACGTAGGCAAGAACGGTCTCTGGCCGCTCCTCTGCACCAAGAGCCCCCTCTCCCTCGAACAGAAATTGAGACTGTACACCTCGATCATCAGACCGTTCATGATGTACGCCGAGGCTGTATGGTCCAACGCGAACCCCAAAGACCTCGACACCATCCAGGCAGCCCAAAATTCATGCCTCCGCCTCATACTAGGTGCCTTTTACTCCACATCCACCGCTACCATCTGCACCCAGACCAAAATCCCGACGATCGCCGAACACACTCTACAAGCCACCGGGCGACTCTTCAAGTCAATCGGCGAGTCCCGCAATCCCCTCCTCAAGGGGATCGGACTCGACACCCCCGACTCCATAACCACCCACTACCGACACAAATTTCCCCACCACATCCTCCTCGGTGATAATTTAACGGTCTCCGACGGCTCCCGGGGTACTTTGTACAAGAAGGAGCGCAAAGTAGCAAAGACCAGAAATGTTGGGATGATTATTGTACCCCATCCCTAGCCCTACAATACCTAAGATCTAAAAATACAATATGTGTTGTTAGTCATGTAAGCCAGCTACTGTTCCTTTATAATAACTAGGATGTATTGAATTATATAAACTCAGTAAAATCGCTCAGTTTACCCACCCGTCCGCCACCCCCATCCCCCCCCCACCCCCCTACTGTTATATTGTTATGTTATGTTGTTAAGTTATCTAATTTTAATATTTAATATTTATTTCAACTCATGCTACAAAAGGGTTTTTAACACATATTTTCCCTTCTCCTACTACAAACACAAACGCAAGATAAACATGTACGCTACCACTTAAGACCACATGATGTAAGCCCCTGAAACTGCGCGCAGTACCAGGGGCAAAATTACCCGTATTATAAACATAGCCCTAAGGACACATTGTACTACTATATGATTGAATAAAGAATTTTGAAATTTAAAATTTTTATAGAATCGTTCATAAAAAAATGAGCTCATGCAGATTGCACTGGGTGGAACCCACTTCATAATTATGTGTACAATATGTTCTGACTACCATTGCCCACACACTGATCACCATTACCTACCGATGCGGCCATCAGACAAATTTATATATTTAAGTCATTACGCGTGGTTACTGGTCGAGTGCCTGAGTCTCTGTGTGCGCGCTGGGGTTGTTTGGTTGTAAAATTGGAAAGTGTCTACCTGCTCGACCTTGTGGTCGGGGCAGTTGTCCGAATAAGCCCCTATTGTAGCTCGGTGCATTTGTACCGACCGCTATAGAACCATGCGCGTTCGCCCGGATCGCGCCTGCTAGGCCGCCACTCACCAGCCGGAGCTGACCAGCTCAGGGAAGGACCCCCATCGCTTCAGCTGTCACCGAGATTTGGGAAGCCCTGCAGCAGGCCAGGAGGAATGCCTCCCCTCCCAGGCCCACCCACTACACGCACGCGCCGCCTCCAGTGCGGAGCGCGTCCCTGTCATCGGAGTGCTCCCGCACCAGCGACCTGACCGCCTCCCATCGGTCGTGGCTGCCCCCCCGCCCCCGCCGACGGACGTCGTCCCCGGCCGGCAGAAGCGGCCCGCCGCCAACCCGGCCGGGAACGACAGCCCGTCTAAGGCCCAACGGCGGCGAATCATCATCCAGAGCCAATCAAACTGGCAAACAGATTCGCCGCCGAGGTCATCCTGCCTGCCACGCCCCCCCCTGCCAGCTCTGCCCCCGCAGCAGCGCACACCGCCAAGCCGGGAAACCGGCGAATACCGCCCATCGTGGTCGACACAAAACTCCTGTCTCATTTTGGCGAAAACCGTAAAGGGGGGACCCTTTGCGATAAAATAATTTGATATTTAAAAAAAAAAAAAACAGTTGAATGATTTTTCCACATTTTTTATTGGTGACCGGTTTCACCCACCTTACTCATTGGCATTATCAAACTGAGTGAGAATTTATATAATAACAAGCAATTAAGTGAAAAAAAATTAAAGGGCGAGGTATTGGTTTTTAGAGGGAAAGAGATGTAAAGATGTGTCAGGGGGTAAGAGGTAATTTAAGAATAATGTGAGTTTAATATACTTGACAAATGCAGGATTCTATATAATTGGTAAGTTTATAAACGATTATAGAAGTGAAAAGTGATTAAGTTAAATGGTAGTTTGGGGAACTTCTATAGCGAATTAAAGAAAGTTTATGCACGGATGATGGTTCTTTAATGTTGTAATTTAGCAATAGGAAATAACAGTGGAGACTTGTTGAAAATAACCCGGTCATTCAGCAAGTGCTCTGGTGTACTATCTTTCATGGGATTTATTTCTAAAAGCTTGTGGACTAACAAAGAATTAGCAAATGGATGCAGAGTACACAGAAATTATTCATTTTTCCGTGTTTTATTAAATTTTAAGAAATTACAGTTATAGTGGGTATCAATGAGAAATAAAATTGACAAAAACAAAATATGCAACAGTAAAACCATTTATATTTGATAATACATTTAAGTGTGTTGATTTATGTGTTTTATTAGAGACCGCTTGTGTTTACTGGAATATGAGCAATGATCACAAACAAAATGCTTCTTGCCAGTATGTGTAAGTTTGTGTCGTGTTAAACTTGTCTTCCATTTAAATGAATATGAGCATTGATCACAAGCAAATGGCTTCTCACCGGTGTGTATGAGTTTGTGTAGTTTTAAAGTTCCCTTCAGATAACATGAATATGAGCATTGATCACAAGCAAATGGCTTCTCGCCGGTGTGTATGAGTTTGTGTAGTTTTAAATTTCCCTTCAGATTACATGAAAATGAGCATTGATCACAAGCAAATGTCTTCTCGCCGATATGTATGAGTTTGTGTAGTTTTAAATTTTGCCTCAGATTACATGAATATGCGCATTGATCACAAACAAATAGCTTCTCAACGGTGTGTATGAGTTTGTGTTTTTTTAAATTTTGCTTCATATTAGATGAATATGCGCATTGATCACAAACAAATGGCTTCTCCCCGGTATGTATGAGTTTGTGTCGCATTAATTTTACCTTCTGATAACATGAATACGGGCATTCATCACAAAGAAATGGTTTCTCGCCAGTATGTATCAGTTTGTGAAGTTTTAAAGATTCCTTCAGTTTAAATGAATATGAGCATTGATCACAAGCAAATGGCTTCTCGACGGTATGTATAAGTTTGTGTCCTTTTAAATGGACCTTCTGATAACATGAATATGAGCATTGATCACAAAGAAATGGCTTCTCGCTGTTATGCATGAGTTTGTGTTGTTTTAACTTTGACTTGTGATTACATGAATACGAGCATTGATCACAAGTAAATGGCTTCTCGCTGGAATGTATAAGTTTGTGTATTTTTAAACTTTGCTTCCGATAACATGAATACGAGCATTGATCACAAGCAAATGGATACTTGCCGGTATGTTTGAGTATGTGTACAACTAACTCACTCTTTCGTTTACATGAATATGAGCAATGATTGCAAGCAAATAGCTTCATTCCAGCATGTATAACCTTGTGTTCAGCCAAAAGACTTTCGTGGCTACAGAAGAATGAACATTTTCCACAGGTAAAGAGTGCCTCGCCAGTTTGAATTTGAAGAGCTTTATTCTGCAAATCTGCACCGTGTGATTGCAGTTGCTCCTGAAACAAATAAGAATAACGTAAAAATTTGTTTGAAGGCATTAGTCACTTGTAAGGCAAAATTGTAACATACACACAACTTCTAGGCAAGTCGGTAACTTGAAAAGCGTTTATACGAATGATACTAATAACACATGAACACAACTTTACATTTAAGTATTTGAAACGTGCTCACAGCACAATGACAAAAAAGTATGAGTTGAAATGCATGGAAATTTACGAATGCCTGCGATTATTTAATGATCATCTTTCTAAAGACTCAAACCGAGTCACCTATATAACACGTTTTAAATCATAATGTAATGTATAATAATGCATTTCATATAAGGAAGAAAATAAAATATTTACCAAATGAAGTTGCTGGAATTGCTTAGATAATAAGCTGAGAAAAATACCCATGAAATCCCAAGATCATCAAGCAACAAGGCCACAAACACATTTACATACCATGGAACACAAGTACCAGAGTAGACGTGCCAAAACTCAATCTGTGCAGGTAGCTGTTGACAATTTAAGCTATTGTTTAAAACTGACTACTGAGGTACAGAGATCGGCATATTACCTGCTCACGCCCGACAGCTGCACGAGAGAGCGCCCTTTTATGCTCCAGCAATGCTCTTTCGACATCGAATTCTTCAATTTTGATATCAAACAGCCCAGAATCTGAAGAGGCAGCTCTTGCGCTGTGTTCCAGCAAAGCTCTCTCGATGTCGAATTCCTTTACTTCGACCTCCTCATACAGCGAGGCGCCGGGGAAGGACGCCTCAGCTGGCGATTCCTCGCGCTTCACGGAGAATATCTCGCTAATAACAGACCCGCCGCCGTCTTCAGGATCAGGGATTTCCTGCTTTACAGGATCGTTCGCTTTAAGATAACTTTTAGATATATCGTGCAGTAATACGTAGCACTGCGACATTCTGCTGGGTAAAGAGGCAACTCTTGCGCTGTGTTCCAGCAAAGCTCTCTCGATGTCGAATTCCTTTACTTCGATCTCGTCATACGCCGGGGCGCCGGGGAAGGACGCCTCAGCTGGCGATTCCTCGCGCTTCACGGAGTATATCTCGCTAATGACAGACTCGCCGCCGTCTTCAAGATCAGAGATGTCGTGCTTTGCACGAGCGTTCACTTTGAGGCAACTTTTAGAGATATCGTTCAATAATACGTAGCACTGCGTAAACGATATTCTGTTGGGCAGAGACCTCCTGACGTCGAGCTCTTCTACGTGGACCTCGCGCTTCCCGGAGAATATCTCACTAATGGCAGACTCGCCGCCTTCATCAGGATCAGCGACTTCCTGCTTCACATGAGCGTCCGCTTTAAGATAACTCTTAGAGATATCATGCAGTAATACGTAGCACGGCACACACGACATTCTGTTGAGTCGAGCCGACGGCCGCGATGTTATGTTTTACGGATGGTGACAGAGCAATGGCGCGGACCATAGACTAGACGCTCTCTGTTCAAATAACATCGTTGCAATGTGAAAAAATACTTTAAAAATCTTTTTGTGATTTTATCAAACATTTTGTAAATTTTTCCGTCGTACATTGAATTAAATACATCGGATCTTTATAAAGCCCAAAGTATTGTATAACTCCACGGTTTTTAAAGTTTATAATATGGCTAAATCAATTAATAAATAATCTATAATTTCCTTCTTTTTTTTTACTTCACTCAAAAGTGACCCCCATTACCAACATCACGATAGTTTGACCGAATCGCTGAACATTATGTTTTTATTAGTTCTTGTCTTGTTTACTTCCAACTATTTTTTTAAGTAACGTAATTCATTATAATAATGATTAATAAGATATTACAGATACATGATTCGATTCAAAACCTTTTGGTTGCGATCAATGTTTATATACATGCAATGCGAAAGCTTCCCTTATCATACACAAGCTTACGCATACCAGTGAGAAGGAATTTCTTTTTTAATAGGAGTTATTCCATGGCTGTTGTTGTTTTCAATATGTTGATGAAGTACAATATATTGGTTTTCACAATTTTGGCAATTGTAAATAAAATATATTTTGTAAAAGTGTGATGAATCTCGCAGCCACATGCAACTAAAACCACTGATTCACAGATAAATGATAAATTAAACTGAACAGTGGGTTGGATATCTCAAATCCTCCGGTACCGAAGACCTCATCAATGCAGAAGTATTCTGTTTCTGGTTATCTAAAAGTACAATCCTCATGCCCCACGCCAAAAATCAAGTACAAAGGGCACCAGGGCAGAGAATAGGACAATTTCATTTGACCTGTATGGTACTTGTACCTACATCGGAACAAGTACCATACAGTCCTCAGGAATGTGTCAATGACACCAGATAAATAATTCTGGTGATTCCCCTTATTGTTTACGTTGTCCATGGATGCTTCTAGATGTTATAAAAACAGACACTTCACGCCTCTCCCGAGGGAGACCTCGCGGCATCGAAGCAGTAACCACTTATATTTCTATCTAGTGTAGTTATATTTGATAAATTACGAATACACAACATATTTTGCCAGAATTCTGATTTACAACCATCACATCAATCCTGCAACCACCAACATCATATCTTCGGCGAAATTGGTGATAAGAATTATTACGGCAAAAACCTCATTGACCAAATTCATCATTTTTTAATACAGCCCACCAGAAGCCAGAATCTATCAGAGGATGAGCTTCGTTGGAGTAGTTTCTTTGTTCTAAGACGTTTAAGTAAGGGTTGCAAGTGACAGAATCCACTCTACCTTTCTCCAAAGGGCCTGAGTCAGGTCTAAGATCTTCACAACAGTCTTCCTTCCAATCTCTGAAGCTGATGTTCAAGTGGAAGAACAAAGAATCAGCAAATGGATGTAGAGTACACAAATCGTTGACATTTGATTTTTCAATGTTTTATTGAATTTTAAGAAATTACAATAGTGAGAATCAATGAGAAATAATATTTTAAAAAACAAAATATAGAACAATAAAACAATTTTACAAATAATTGAATATTCATCTAAGTGTGTTGATTCATGTGTCTTATTAGAGAATACTTGCGTTTACTGGAATATGAGCAATGATCACAAGTAAAAGGCTTCTCACCAGTGTGTATAAATTTGTGTTGTTTTAAATGTACTTTTTCATAACATGAATATGAACATTGATCACAAGCGAATGGCTTCTCGCCAGTATGTATACGTTTGTGTCGTTTTAACCTTGTCTTCTCATAACATGAATATGCGCATTGATCACAAGCAAATGGCTTCTCGCCGGTATGTAAGAGTTTGTGATGTTTTAAATTTCTCCTCTGAATACATGAATACGAGCATTGATCACAAGCAAATGGCTTCTCGCCGGAATGTATTAGTTTGTGTATTTTTAAATTTTGCTTCCATTTACATGAAAACGAGCATTGATCACAAGCAAACGGTTTCTCGTCGGAATGTATAAGTTTGTGATGTTTTAAACTTTGCTTCCAATAACATGAATACGAACATTGATCACAAGCATATGGCTTCTCGCCGGAATGTATTAGTTTGTGTACTTTTAAACTTTGCTTCCAATTACATGAATATGAGCATTGATCACAAGCTAAAGGCTTCTCGCCGGTATGTTTGAGTACATGTACTTTGAACTCTCTTTTTAGATTACATGAATATGCGCATTGATCACAAGCAAATAGCTTCATTTCAGTATGAATAACCTTGTGCTTTGCCAAGACACTTTCCTGGCTACAGAAGTATGAACATTTTCCACAGGTAAAGAGCGCATTGCCAGTTTGATTTTGAAGAGCTTTATTCTGCAAATCTGCATCATGTGATTGTAGTTGCTCCTGAAACAAACAAGAATATTGTTAAAATAAATTTTAAAGCATTAGTTACTCATGATAGATCTAATGCAAAATTGTAAAATACACACGACTTCCAGGCAAGTCGGTTTCTTTTTAAGCATTTTTATGAAAGATACTAATAACACATAAACACAACTTAATTTGAAAGATAAAGTATTTTAGACATGTTCACAACACTATGACTCATTGTAACTACTATGATAAAACTATGAGTAGAAATTCATCGAAATTTACGAATTAATACGAAACTCAACTTTACGTTAATGTCAAAAAAAACACAACAAAATGTCAAAATAACTATGAGTTGAAATGCATGAAAATTACGAATTGCTGTGATTACTTAATAATCATCTTTCTAAGGAATCAATATTTTTGACAAAGAGTACTTGGTTACTTAAACCGAGTCACCTATCTATGGCATGTTAAAAATTGTAATTTAACCCTTTGCACTCGAGACCGTTTGCGCGCGGACAAATCAGAAACTCAAAGTGTTTCGTAGCGCTTTTGGTGAATTTCATTTTGGTTAATTTTGGTAAGTTTTATGGGTTAATTTGTGTGTGTGATCATTTTAAGTAAGAGGTATGAAATTCACCAAAAGCGCTACGAAACACTTTGAGTTGCTGATTAGTCCGCGCGGAAACGGCCTCGAGCGCAAAGGGTAAATATATATTAAACCCTTTTATTTTAATATTTAATGTATATTAACATCTTTACGAAGATAATTTCGTAAACATAAGTCTTTGTAATTTTGCTTTGTATAATATTTCATGTAACAATGCTGTGTTGTCATAAACGTAGCTTTTAAGCAGTTCTGGCGGGTTAACCAGCGTTGACAACTTGGCTTTTCCATTTGAACAACACGTACCGGGTGATTCCTTTTGAAATTTCAGTGCATGGCAGTACAAACAAAGAGAACTCATCGGCCCAATTATAACATTCGGATGATTTCTGTAGTCGCAGTCTTTGTCATAATTGAATGCCGCCGACTGAAAATCGATTTTTTGTATCGATTGAGCCGCTCGTATCTGATTACCTTTAAGCCTATTTTCATGTTGTTGAGGAGTTTCAGCAGCTTTTGCTGTAGTGGCTCTGATTCGAACTTGTTCTAGACGTGCTTCATGTTGTTCTGGTGTTTCTACAGCTCTTGACTGCCGCTCTCTCAACCTATTTGACTCTGTACGCACTTTTCGTTTTACGGCAGTTTCGGCTGCTCTTTCGGCTCTTTTTCGTTTCGCATCTGCTGTATTTTTTCCAATAACAGCTCTTTTCGGTGGCATTTTTTGATATATATATTTTTTTGATAACCACAAATGATAAAACTCTCTGTTTTGAATGACAGATAGTGATTTTGTTTTGTAATAGACCGAATGTATTTAATGCATTGTTGAAATAGTCGCAAAGATTTTTCGTATTATTGTCTTTCAAATGAAACCAGATTGGGGCACATCGGTTTGGTGGTTTCAAAGCCTATGACGGACATAGAAACATCTTTTGTGTTTTATATATATAGATTATGAAGGAAACAAAATTATGGAGCGATAAACAAATGGAAAGCTTATTCATATTTTGAGGGTGAACAAAGTCTATTCCTCAGTACAATATAAGTTTAAACAAATAAGGGCCTTCAAATGAATAAATACGATAAGAAGTACAAGGAAAAAATATATGGGTTGATTAGGTACACATCTAGTCCTTATGCCACAGCTGTCAAGGTCGAACCGAGAACGCAGTCCGCTTCATGGTGCCGCACTAATCTTAGATAAGAAATTCTTACATACTTTGAAAGGGGGATAACAAAATCTTCGTAAAATTATAGGCAGTGTTTAGGAACGAACTTTAAATAACAAGATCAAAGTGCAAAGGGTTAATGTATAATAATGCAATTCATACGCCCAGCCTACCTGAAGTTTAAGGAAGAGAATACAATATTTACCATATTAAGAACGACACATGACATAGTAAAGTACCTAATATGTAAGATGTTGGAATTGCTCAGATGATAAGCTGAGAAGAATAGTCAAGAAATCCCAAGATCATCAAGCAACAAGGCCACAAACACCACTGCATACCATGGAACACAAGTACCAGAGTAGACTGACTACTAGTTAAGTGAGGTACAGAGATCGGCATATTACCTGCTCACGCCCGACAGCTGCTCGGGGCAGCACCCTTTCATGTTCCAGCAATGCTTTTTCGACATCGAATTCTTCAATTTTGATATCAAACAGCCCCGGCTCCGAGGAGGCAGCTCTTCCGCTGTGTTCCAGCAAAGATCTCTCGATGACGATTTCTTCTAATTTCACCTCGTCACAGAAGGCGTCGGGGAAGGATGCCTCGTCCGGTGCGTCCTCGCGCTTCACGGAGAATATCTCGCTAATGGCAGACTCGCCGCCGTCATCAGAATCAGGGATTTCCTGCTTTACACGAACGTTCACATTAAGGCATCTTTCAGAGATATCATGCGGTAATACGTAGCACTGCGACATTCTGTTGGGTAAAGAGGCAGCTCCTCTGTTGTGTTCCAGCAAAGCTCTCTCTATGTCGAATTCTTCTACTTTGACCTCGTCATACGCCGGGGCGTCGGGGAAGGACGCTTCGGCCGGCGCGTCCTCGCGCTTCACGGAGTGCATCTCGTTAATGGCCGACTCGCCGTCATGATCAGGGATTTCCTGCTTTACAGTAGCATTCGCTTTAAGATAACTCCTAGAGATATCATGCAGTAATACGTAGCACGGCACACACGACATTCTGCTGAGAAGAGCCGACGGCTGCTATGTTTTGTTTTACGGACGGTGACAGAGCAATGGCGAGGACCATAGACTAGACGCTCTCTCTTCAAATAACATCGTTGCAATGTGAAAATATATAGGGTCTTTTTTACAGAGGTATAGAACTTTGAAATGGAATAATACAAAGATAATTTTTTTAAATTGACATGAAATTAACTTTATTCGAAATATAATTTTTTGGCATTATAATTTAAATATGATTTCTGGCATATGACCGCCACGGCTGGCTCGGACGTAGTCTAGTCTGGAGGTCTAATTCTCGATGACTTTTTCCAACATTTGTGGCCGTATATCGGCAATAACGCGGCGAATGTTGTCCTCCAAGTGGTCAATCGTTTCGGGCATATCGGCGTAGACTAGCGACTTCACATATCTCCACAGAAAATAGTCTAGCGGCGTTAAATCGCACGATCTTGGAGGCCAATTGACGGGTCCGAAACGCGAAACTATGCGGTTACCAAACGTTTCCTTCAATAAAGCAATTGTGGCACTAGCTGTGTGACATATTGAGCCGTCTTGTTGAAACCACAGCTCCTGCACATCATGGTTGTTCAATTGATGAACGAAAAAGTCAGTGGTCAATCGTTTCGGGCATATCGGCGTAGACTAGCGACTTCACATATCTCCACAGAAAATAGTCTAGCGGCGTTAAATCGCACGATCTTGGAGGCCAATTGACGGGTCCGAAACGCGAAACTATGCGGTTACCAAACGTTTCCTTCAATAAAGCAATTGTGGCACTAGCTGTGTGACATATTGAGCCGTCTTGTTGAAACCACAGCTCCTGCACATCATGGTTGTTCAATTGATGAACGAAAAAGTCAGTAATCATGGCTCTATAGCGGTCACCATTGACTGTAACGGCCTGACCAGCATCGTCTTTAAAGAAGTACGGACCAATGATTCCACCAGCCCATAAAGCACACCAAACAGTCAGTTTTTCTGGATGTAACGGTGTCTCAACATGCACTTGAGGATTATCATCACTCCAAATACGGCAGTTTTGTTTATTGACGTATCCATTCAACCAAAAGTGAGCTTCATCGCTAAACAAAATTCGCTTATGAAAATCGGGATCAACGGCAATCTTGTTTTTGGCCCAATTTGCACAATTTGAAAGCGTTGTTCAGGCGTCAGTCTATTCATGTTGAAATGCCAAACCAAACTAAACATAAATCCCTTGACAGCTGACAAAATGGCCACCAGTTAAAACAGTGTTGCCTTGCTGTTGCAAGTTCTATACCTCTATAAAAACACCCAATACTTAAATAATTATTGTTATTTTATCAAACATTTTGTACATTTTTCCGTCTTATATCAATTTAAATACATTGGATCTTTATAACGCACAGAGCGGTGTTTTTATTATGCTATTTAAAAATACAATTTGTTTTTTTAAATTTCAATAACCAAATGCAAATATCGGTTTAGCCAACCATTCACCTTGGAATTATTAGATTGAGTGAAAATGTATTTAAACTAACAACGCGCATAAACTTGTAAATATTTCTACTCGAAATATTCGTTTTTACGAATTATACTAATAACACATGAATACAACTTAGCGTTAAAAATAAAGTTAACTATTTGAAACATGCTCACAACACTGTGTTTAATAATCATATTGTAACGTAATCAAGAACACGTCTATCTTGTACTGTGTTTATTATAAGACTCGCGAAGTATGGGAATGTAACATAGGTCCTCGCAACATAATGCTACCTACGTTACACCCTCATACTTATTTCAAAATAATTTTTACATTGCAAGTCATTTACAAAATTACAACATTATACAGTGTTCTACAAATATTATTTTACATTGCAAGTAATTTACAAAATCACAACATTAAACAGTGTTATATAATTATTATCAAACGGTCCTGTCTTCTCTCCACACATCGCTCGCTACACCTCATTTTTTTTTTTTTCCTTGTCCAATCTACAAAGTTTTACAGTCCTGTCTCCTCCTCACACATTTCTCGCTCGCGGAGTGCCACGCCCCGCGACGACAGTCCTGTTGACCCCTCTTTGGCGCTTTGTCACCATGCTTCGCACCTCTCTCGCGCCTTGTCTGACGCCACTCGCCCCCGAAGCACCATGCTCCGCGGTGACGATCCTGATGCACCTCCCTCGCGCTCTGCCCAGCGCCACTCGCTCGCGCTCTGCCCAGCGCCACTCGCTCGCGCTCTGCCCAGCGCCACTCGCTCGCGCTCTTCCCAGCGCCACTCGCTCGCGCTCTGCCCAGCGCCACTCGCTCGCGCTCTGCCCAGCGCCACTCGCTCGCGCTCTTCCCAGCGCCACTCGCTCGCGCTCTGCCCAGCGCCACTCGCTCGCGCTCTGCCCAGCGCCACTCGCTCGCGCTCTGCCCAGCGCCACTCGCTCGCGCTCTTCCCAGCGCCACTCGCTCGCGCTCTGCCCAGCGCCACTCGCTCGCGCTCTGCCCAGCGCCACTCGCTCGCGCTCTGCCCAGCGCCACTCGCTCGCGCTCTTCCCAGCGCCACTCGCTCGCGCTCTGCCCAGCGCCACTCGCTCGCGCTCTGCCCAGCGCCACTCGCTCGCGCTCTTCCCAGCGCCACTCGCTCGCGCTCTGCCCAGCGCCACTCGCTCGCGCTCTGCCCAGCGCCACTCGCTCGCGCTCTGCCCAGCGCCACTCGCTCGCGCTCTGCCCAGCGCCACTCGCTCGCGCTCTTCCCAGCGCCACTCGCTCGCGCTCTGCCCAGCGCCACTCGCTCGCGCTCTGCCCAGCGCCACTCGCTCGCGCTCTTCCCAGCGCCACTCGCTCGCGCTCTGCCCAGCGCCACTCGCTCGCGCTCTGCCCAGCGCCACTCGCTCGCGCTCTGCCCAGCGCCACTCGCTCGCGCTCTTCCCAGCGCCACTCGCTCGCGCTCTGCCCAGCGCCACTCGCTCGCGCTCTGCCCAGCGCCACTCGCTCGCGCTCTGCCCAGCGCCACTCGCTCGCGCTCTTCCCAGCGCCACTCGCTCGCGCTCTGCCCAGCGCCACTCGCTCGCGCTCTGCCCAGCGCCACTCGCTCGCGCTCTTCCCAGCGCCACTCGCTCGCGCTCTGCCCAGCGCCACTCGCTCGCGCTCTGCCCAGCGCCACTCGCTCGCGCTCTTCCCAGCGCCACTCGCTCGCGCTCTGCCCAGCGCCACTCGCTCGCGCTCTGCCCAGCGCCACTCGCTCGCGAAGCACCCTGCTCCGCGACGATGGTCCTGATGCCACTCCTCGCGCTCTGCCCAGCGCCACTCGCTCGCGAAGCCCCATGCTCCGCGACGATGGTCCTGATGCCACTCCTCGCGCTCTGCCCAGCGCCACTCGCTCGCGAAGCCCCATGCTCCGCGACGATGGTTCACTTGTCTCCTTTTCACACATCCTCGCGCTGATCCTTCCTGCGCCCGACATCGCTCCTCCCACGGCCACGCCGACGGTTTCCGCGCTGATCCTTCCTGCGCCCGATATCGCTCCCAGCGCGGCCACGCTGCGGGTCCTCGCGCCGTTCCTTCCGGCGCCCGATGTTGTTTCCATAGCGGCCACGCCGCCGATTCCCGCGCCGATCCACCCGGCGCCCAAACTCGCTCCTGCACCGGCCATGCCGCCGATTCACGCACCGATTTTCCTGGCCCCAAGGAACCCACAATTCTGCTATCCCGTTCCTTAGGTGTTTACATCTCCACAGGATTGCTCGTTGCTCGCCGCGGCCGTCGGCGAGCGTGATTCAACGCAATTAGCACTTGCACGCCACCAGTATCCTCGTCGCCATTGTAACGTAATCAAGAACACGTCTATCTTGTACTGTGTTTATTATAAGACTCGCGAAGTATGGGAATGTAACATAGGTCCTCGCAACATAATGCTACCTACGTTACACATATTTCTTAGTAATGAATATGTCTGACAGTAATAACTTGGTGAAATTATTAAACCGAGTCACCTCTTTATAAAATTTTAATTCTGACATATTTGAAATCGTAATTATAGGTGCATTTCATATGCTCAGCCCACCTGAAGGTTAAGGAAGGGAATAAAATATTTACCAAATAAAAATGACGCATGACATAGTAAAGAACCTAATACACCCATACCTCGCTTTACGGCCTAGATACGTTCCACGAAACTTGGCCGCTAAGCGAAAAGCCGTACAAATTCAATGGGATCGGTTCCAAATTTGTTAAATATGTAACACTTTTTACACATTCTGGCCATATTTTTTTCCAAACATGGTTCATTGTTGTTAATTTTAATTCCTTCCATGATTCACTGATGCTGTCAACAGCATCCTTGGTGTTATAGTTTTTCCAAAATGTTTTAATTGAAGCTTTGAAGCTCCCTTATAAGTTGTCGGAAAGTTCGGCATAGGTAATATGCCTTAAAAGTGATCCATTGGTTGGATCAGAGCTGTTGTATTTTTCGGAAGGTACTCAATCATGACATCTTCAGATAGCTCGGATAAATTAGTAGGATACCCTGGTGCATTATCCAAAATTAACAAAGCCTTGTTGGTTAAGTTATTGTCTCGCAAATATTTTTTCACTTCTGTACAAAAGTGATTATTGAACCAATCCTCAAAAGTAGCTTTAGTCATCCAAGCTTTCTTGTTGGATTTCCATATGACGTGTAATTGATTGTTATTTAGTCCTTTTCACTGAGAATATCTTACTTATGACACACTTGCTGCCGTCTTCAGGATCAGGGATGTCCCGCTACGATACAAAAGTCCTCATTAATTCAAAAGTATTTATTTACAAAGGGCACCAAGGCAGAGAATAGGACAATTTCTTTTGACCCCATTGGCCTGATTAATTATTTAAAGAATAACAGCCCAACAGAACCCAGATCCATCATAGGCAGAACTATGTTTTAATTCACGATCTAAAATGCTATGGTCATTAAATATCACAAGCATAGAAAGAAACACAAACGAGTTTAAGCCATACCTTCGAATTTGTCCACTTGAAAAATTCAATTATAAGGGCGCTAAGTAGTTTTACTTCTGTAACTCATAATCGCGTGGCAATCATATCAAAGACATTTAAGTGAGGGTTGCAAGTGACAGAATCCACTCCACCTTCAGTACAAAGGGCCTGACTCAGGTCTGAGATCTTCAAAACAGTTAAACCTTCCAGTTTCTAAGCTGATGTGCTTGTGGACAAACAAAGAATCAGAAAATGGATGCAGAGTAAAGAGAAACTATTAACATTTGATTTTACAGTGTTTTAATAAATTTTAAGAAATTACAGTTATAGTGAGAATCAATGAGAAATAAAATTGACATAAACAAAATATGGAACAATAAAACCATTTATATTTGAAAATACATCTAAGTGTGTTGATGTATGTGTTTTATTAGAGAGCACTTGTATTTACTGGAATATGAGCAATGATCACAAACAAAATGCTTCTCACCAGTATGTGTAAGTTTGTGTCGTTTTAAACATGTCTTCCATTTACATGAATATGAGCATTGATCACAAGCAAATGGCTTCTCGCCGGTATGTATGCGTTTGTGTTGATTTAACTTTCCCTTCAGATTACATGAATAGGATCACAAGAAAAACGCTTTCTACTGGAATGTATAAGTTTGTGTCGTTTTAATTTTCTCTTCAGATTACATGAATATGAGCATTGATCACAAGCAAATGGCTTCTCCTCGGTATGTATGAGTTTGTGTTCTTTTAAATGGACCTTCTGATAACATGAATATGAGCATTGATCACAAGCAAATGGCTTCTCCTCGGTATGTATGAGTTTGTGTCGTTTTAAATGGCCCTTCTGATAACATGAATATGAGCATTGATCACAAGCAAATGGCTTTTCGCCGGTATGTTTAACTTTGTGTCGTTTTAAATTTTGTTTCAGATTACATAAATATGCGCATTGATCACAAGCAAATGGCTTCTCGCCAGTATGTATGAGTTGGTGATTTTTTAAGTTTGCCTTCCATTTACATGAATATGAGCATTGATCACATGCAAATGGCTTCTTTTCGGTATGTTTAAGTATGTGTGCTTTTAAGTCATTCTCTCGTTTACATGAATATGAGCAATGATTGCAAGCAAATAGCTTCATCCCAGCATGTATAACCTTGTGCTCTGCCAAAAGACTTTCGTGGCTACAGAAGTATGTACATTTTCCACAAGTAAAGAGCGCCTCGCCAGTTTGAATTTGAAGAGCTTTATTCTGCAAATCAGCACCATGTGATTGTAGTTGCTCCTGAAACAAACAAGAATAATGTTAAAACATTAGTCACTTATAGTAGATACAATGCAAAATTATAACATACACACAACTTCCAGGCAAGTCGGTACCTTGAAAAGCGTTTTTACGAATGATACTAATAACACATGAACACAACTTTACGTTAAGGTATTTGAAACATGCTCACAACATGACAAAAAAACTATGAGTTGAAATGCATGAAAATTTACGAATTCCTGTGATTATTTAATAATCATCTTTCTATGGAATCAATATTTTTGCCCAAGAGTACTTAGTTACTCAAACCGAGTCACCTATCTATGACATGCTTTAAATCGTTTTAAACGGCTGTTCTCCTCTCTGCTGTTTAGTGAGAAAAATATCTACTATAATAATAGCCATTGTGTGTGTGTGTGTGTATGTTTCCTTTTTTGCTTCTCTATAGAATATCTTAAAAGATACAACGCTGATTTTTTGCACGTAAGTTAAGTAAATTTTTCCCAGCTATGTGCCGAATTTCAAGATGATAGGATAATATTTTTATTCATAAACTAATTTAATTAAACTATAAAATATGCAAAAAAACAAATTTTGATGCTTCTTAGAAATTTTCAGTTTATGTCAGCTTGACACAAGTACCAATTTTATTTTTTTATCGAAATTGCGTTAGAAATTATTAATCACATCATTAATAACTTAAAATACCTCCTTAAAAAATAACACCGTCTAAGCACAGCAAACGTAATTAAAAAAGAATACCACAATTGAACGTGATAAAGACTGCATCTCATAAAGAACAGTGCAGTGAAAGTGATTCGTTGTTTGTGACACGAAATGTGATATTTCCTAGAATGGCTTTGCTTTCGAAATTAATATCCGGTTATTCAAAATATATGTGTACAAAATGAAATCAAATATTCATCTAATTGTCAGCCAAACATATGTTCAAACACTATTGCATCGATCATCGAATACGTCATTTTATGACAGGCTACATTTCTAGTTATCTTAATAATATTAGATATAATAAAGGAAACAAAATTATGGTGCGATAAACAAATGGAAAGCTAATTTAATATTGTGAGGGTGAACAAAATCTATTCCTCAGTGCAATATAAGTTTAAAGAAATAAGGACCATCAAATGAATGAATACAATAAGAAGTACAAGGAAAAATATATGGGTTGATTAGGTACACATCTAGTCCTTTTGCCAAGGCTGTCAAGGTCAAACCGAGAACGCAGTCTGCTTCATGGTGCCGCACTAATCTTAGATAAGAAATTCTTACATACTTTGAAAGGGGGATAACAAAATCTTCGTAAAATTATAGGCAGTGTTTAGGAACGAACTTTAAAGAACAAGATCAAAGTGCAAAGGGTTAATGTATAATAATGCAATTCATACGCCCAGCCTACCTGAAGTTTAAGGAAGGGAATACAATATTTACCATATTAAGAATGACACATGACATAGTAAAGTACAATATTTTTGAATAAAATACTTGAGTGATTTTCCACATTTTCGTTTTTATTAGTGACCGGTTTCGCCAACCTTTCACATTGGCATTATCAAACAGAGTCTATATTTGATAATGCCAACGTGAAAGGTTGGCGAAACCGGTCACTAATAAAAACGAAAATGTGGAAAATCACTCAAGTATTTTATTCAAAAATATTATAATGGAATTCCACCAAGTACTCTCTGTCAAAAATATTGGGTACTTGTCTTTTATCCGACCACCAAAAAACATTGTCCTATTGTTTTGCTTTTTTTTATTGGCAACAGTGTCTATTTTTTGCTTCTTTTGTTGGCAACAGCGAGTCTCGTCATAGAAATGAAAGTTTTTTTTTAATTTTGTATCATATATTTTACAAACAATGAAAAAACGGTTATCTTTGACGGTTAGGTTAGGTTAATACTTTAAATTAAATAAATAAACAATACGTGTTTTCTCGCCAATAGACACTGTTGCCAACAAAAGAAGCAAAAAATAGACACTGTTGCCAACAAAAAAAGCAAAACAATAGGACAATGTTTTTTGGTGGTCGGATAAAAGACAAGTACCAAATATTGAATTTCTTAATTGTAAAGTACCTAATAAGTAAGATGTTGGAAATGCTCAGATGATAAGCTGAGAAGAATAGTCAAGAAATCCCAAGATCATCAAGCAACAAGACCATAAACACCATTAAATACCATGAAACACAAGTACCAGAGTAGACGTGCCAAAACTCAATCTGTGCAGGTGGCTGTTGACAATTTATGCCATTATTTAAAACTGACTACTTGTTAAGTGTGAGGTACAGAGATCGGCATATTACCTGCTCACGCCCGACAGCTGCTTGGGACAGCGCCCTTTCATGCTCCAGCAATGCTCTTTCGACATCGAATTCTTCAATTTTGATATCAAACAGCCCCGGATCCGAGGAGGCAGCTCTTCCGCTGTATTCCAGCAAAGCTCTCTCGGTGTCGATTTCTTCTAATTTCACCTCGTCATACGCCGGGGCGTCGGGGAAGGATGCCTCGTCCGGTGCGTCCTTGCGCTTCACGGAGTGCATCTCGTTAATGGCCGACTCGCCGTCATGATCGGGGATTTCCTGCTTTACAGGAGCATTCGCTTTAAGATAACTCTTAGAGATATCATTTAGTAATACGTAGCACTGCACACACGACATTCTGTGGAGTAAACACAACGGCCACGATGTTTTGTTTTTCGAAGGTGACAGATCAATGGCGCGGACCATAGACTAGACGCTTTCTCTTCAAATATCATCATTGCAATGTGAAAAAATTCTCTAATATTTTTTTGTGATTTTATAACACATTTTGTAATTTTTCCGTCTTACATTGAATTTACAAATATTTCATTACATTGGATCTTTATAATATGAGAATTTATATAAACTAAGAACGCGCATAAATTTTTTTTACAGATAAATGCATTTAGGATTACCTCAATTTAAAAAAAACAACTGCTGCATCCCAAGCTACCATTTTAATTTATCTGTTTTTTTTCAAATTTAAAAGCATTTGTTTTATTTAGAATCGTTTATATTAAAATGGGCTCGTTCAGATTGTACTAGGTGGAACTCAGCGCGCAATCATGTGTGCAACATGTGCTGATTACCATTGCCTACACGCCACCATTGTCTACCGATATTGGCAATGGTGATCTACTTTTATTACTTTACTGTTCTAGTTCCTTAATTAATTTGCCAAATCGATTAAAAGTGATATCAATTGATTGTTAGATGAGTAAAATTTTTAATAGGGTTAAATTAGTTAATAAGGATCCTACAGTTTTTTTTATTTTAATTGACACGAAAGGGACTCCCATTACGTACATCCCTCCTATATTCTGATAGTTAAGACTGATATTCAGAACATTAATGTTTTTTGTAAAATCTCAATAACCAAACGCAATTAATTGTGTTATTGAGAAACTATAGTCCGTGGTAGGCTTGTGCATTGTTATAACAGCTACAACTCGTCCTCAAAATACTATTGGCAGAAAACGTCAAGCGTCACATTCAATCTATGATGAACTCTGTTTCACAGAATTTACTAATAGGCAATATATGGAGTTATTATGTTATGGCTATCTACTTTACCAATAGACATTTTAAACAATCCCAATACCATTACATGACTTTGTTTATATTCGTAGTTTTAAATGCTGTTTTCTTCAAAACCATAATTTTATAAATGTAAAAATCTGAATGCTCGAATTTGAAACTGTTGAAGTTATTGATTCCGTTATAATATTAAAAAAATAGTTTTTTGAATAATTACTTATCGCATTAATTTTTTTTTTTTAGATAGCTTAAATAAATTTGATCAGTTTTATTATTTAAAAACTACAACTAAAAATATAATCGGGTTGACGATGTTAAAATAAAATTGTATCTTTTTTTTAATCTGAGTTTTATAAATACTTTCATAGACAATTTTTCTAAAGCACTTGTAATGCTTATAATTGTTTTAAAAGATTTGCAGGAAATTAACTTATTGAATTTAATTAAAGTAAATTATTCCTTATAAATTACATCGAACGAGTTTTCATTAAAAAATTATGTATTTAAATTTTTATGCAGAAGTATAGAGATCAACACTTAATTGCACACCGTGACAGATCAGCAACAAACCACATAAAAAAAAATTTAAACCCCATAAAAACAGCATCAACCATTTCGATTTTTGACCGCCATGCTGTATCTGTCTTACTTATTTCAATAAACTTTTTTCCACTTTAACAATCTCTGAATAGAACACAAACTAGAAGATTTAGAAGAGAACACGCAATTTAAGTATCAGCTATTGGAGATCTTTTTTTGAACTTTAAAATTATATTTTAAAACTCAAAGTTAGCTATTTTCACAATCAATTAAAATGAATTAGTTTTTTTTTTTTAAAGAAAAAAAGTTTTTTTCAGTTTTTTTCTATAAAACATATCGAAAATATACACATTATTTTTTTATTATTTTTACTTGAATTAACGCATAGTTTCCCAACTCCTAGATTTTTTTCACGGAAAAATAAAAAAAAAGATTTTTTTGCACCTGGATAGGAAGGAGATCACGCGCCAGCCCTTCAAGGCGGCCGCGGCCCCCGAGTAAACAACAGAAGAGCGGCCCGCCGTGCAGCGCTTGTAATTTACAACACCAGCCGCGCCACGTGAACGCGTCTGTGTGACGTCACGATATTGATCGCCCGAGAGATCGTCCGGCCATCGTCTTGCAGAGACGCCATCTTGGCAAACCGTGAAAAAGCCGTGGCGGTGTCGATTAACACGAAAATCCGCAATCATCCGCCCCCGGATCGGCCCAATTGGATTAATTCCGGTTTATTTATTGTACACCCTTTGGAACGGACCAAGGTAACCGTGCATTTTCCGTCGATTTGCGGCGTTATAACTTATATCTAATCTTTGTTATTGCTCGGGATTTTTGCCGACTATTCTAGACAGTCCCGTTATTTTGCTGGGAATGCGTTGAAAAGCGTCCGGAATGGCTTGTTTGAATGGAAATTGAGTATGCAATGCGTCAATATTGAAAAGGTTTTTTTTAACGCCCGTAATTTGATGTTGTTAGCGATTGAAGTCGGAATGTCAAGATGAGGGGTTGGGCTAATAGGTATTCTAGGGGTCAGCATCCTCTCCGTATGAGCTGTCTTTCACGCGAATTTGTCTTGCAGCTCTCCTAATAACTTCGCATCCGTTCCCCGCATGTAATTTGCCTTTTATCTATCTATAATAGTAAAAATTGACGTATGTAACTTTTATTACATAGCCTCTTTGTTTATGCGACATTGAAATTACTTTTCTTTTAAACGCCTTGCACCTCGTTTTTACTATTCATTTTTGTACTTATTGCAGTTTTAAATTACCATGTTTTACGGTGCGAAAAACATGGAAAAATTCCAAAGTAACAATTTTACACGCAGACCTTTCTAATGTGAATACGTGAAATTTCTCGTTTTGCTTATTATATTGTAATATATAATGTTTAAACCCCGTTTCGCCAATGGACCAACGCAGCATTACATTCAACTATATTTCTCGCAGTTTGTGACGATTTACAACACAAAAGACTAGACATTTGCCATTAACAATAATTTTCTTCGCAGTTTTAAACATTGCATGTAGTAAGTGGTTGGTTGTTCTTTATATTTAGATATTACACATAAAACAGGCGAATCTAACAATCAAAAGTGAAATACTGAAAATCTACGTAATGAACAGTGCATAAAACAAGTTCATGGCACAAAGCAATAGGTACGTCTCTTAATAATTATGCACATTAGTCATTACGATTAAAGACATTTTCTCCAGAGCAGAGCACCAAGAAAGTGATACCAGTGATTATTTTGTGGCTAAATCATTTATGAAAAGTGCAGTGTCAAAAAGAAATTAGAACGAATATTGGCAGTGACAAAAAAATTACGACATTCAGTAAAATTTGTGTTTGTACTCGAGCATCGAGAATCTATTGTGCAACTGCTTATGCACTAGACGCAGAGTGGATTAATTTTGTGTTAGAAAGATATTGCAGTGTACAGATATCTAACAAAGATTCCATTTAAGAGATAAGTGATCTAGGATCCCTCTTTGGATCCCCGTGCACCCCGTGTTGGTCCAAGGACAGTGATAAAGACACACAGTCTGTTATTTGCTCTCTCAGTGAAGTGCTAATGTGAAACAAGTGAATCTGTTAACAAATGAATAGTGTATATTTCCAGACAGGATATAACCTCTTTGTTTTAGGTCTATGTGATTTTTGTTTGTATTTAATGAACGGATAATTCTTATTAACACTTACCACAAGTCGATTAACTTCACCTAACCTAACATGGCCCTGAATACAATTGCTTAAATAAAATGGCTCACGGTTGTGTGTATAAAATAAACCATTCGGGTTGACTAACCTACGCTGCGTCTTACTTGATCACAAATCAGTAATGACATTTTAAACATATAAGACAGATCGATTCAGTGCTAGTTTCACTAGTTACACTCTAATATAAGATTTAGAAATTTATTATAATGAATGAGTGTTTTTTTTTTTTTTCTTTTAATATTCTATGGACGGAGAAAAATAATAGAAAAATAGATAAAACGAATAAAAGGTTTGAAATGTGCGTTTTATTTACTGATTCTAATACTGTGAAGTGACACATTTTCTAAGCACTTGAACTTGACTTGACCCGATGGTCAGGGACAAAGCTAAAATCTATTTTCAATGCCTATAGACATATAATTACTATCGAGATGATTAAAAAAAAACTTATGTAAGAATTAGAAATTGATTAGAATGGTTGCGCATCGATACTATAAGATTCATCTAGTTTGTCATCATATTTGTGGATTTGATTAAAATTAAATTTTATATGCACCTGTGGTTGTTGCAATTTTTTTTTACCAATTTTAAAGGAGACAATATTAATCAGAGGATATTAAGTAGACGATATTAGAAATGTCAAAATACTATGAGAAATATATGAAATTTAGACTTTCAATACACTCGCATTGTTGTAGAGCAGTGACGTGTGACCGTTATAGTATATGATATTTATTTCTATTAATATTATGTGTACAATTGCTAGTAATCATAATTATAAATACGTTACGTTGTTCATATTCTATGTGCCCAACATGAAACTGCTTGCACGGTCTTCATTTCGGTCGCTTCATGCAACCATTTCAAATAATTAATTTAAAATGAATGCACACGCATCATCCATGGGACTGAATCTAAGTAATTAGGGCTTAGGACAGAATCCACGTTATCTGTCGCGCGCTTATCTGAGCCGAGCACACGAGTGTTGGAGCTGTATTTTTCTAGTGATGTCTGACGCAGCGCAGATGCCGAGTAGTGAAATTGGATTCCTAGCATTGATACGTCAGCGTTGTCACCGGTCATTCCACATGGCCAGAGTAATAGGATAGCAGCCCAATAGGTAGTCACTGAGAACTGTTAGTGTTTATTTATTTTTCGTTAACTCTTAAACCCGTTCTTTTCACCTCTCAAAAACTTGAATCGTTTGCTAGATTAAATATTGTTTTTATGAGAAAGTTTAAATATATTTACAGATATTAAATCTTTATTTCAAAATAATATGATTGTTTATAGTCCTTTAAGTTCGTTCCGTTTATATTATTGCATTTGCTGCAGTCTTTAGTGCTTACAAGAGCTTTGTTGATGTCAGAGAGGCAAAATAAGTAACGGACTAATAATAGCGGGTAGAATTATAAATGCAGTTTTAATAAGGGCGCAGTTTTGGTATTAATGTAGGTAACTAAAATTTCTATTCATTTCTAAAAGCTATGTGCAATAAATATTGTTTTTATATACAAAGAACGAATGACACATGGTTTTTTATTTCTAATCCGATTTGAGCAGTAATTTTTTTTACATAGCAAACATTTTCTTCTTTTATTTGTCATGTCGTATCTAATATTAGAGTAGAGGTGGGGTGCATATAAAATGCATATAATGTGTGTAATTTTTATTTCTACATAAAAGGGATATTAAAAATATAATATATCATTAATATGACCTTCATTATTGTACCGAAGTATTATGCACACAACGTTTCTGTCTTTGAGCTTGTTTTTGCTGCACAAACATTTAGTTTGTATTCCCGATCAATTGTTCCCGGTTCACTCATGTGAACCTGTCTCTTTGAGTAACCCTCTGGGGAGAATTAGGTAGCCGAGTGAAATCCGCATATTTCAAAATTATTCGTGAACGAAGAGTTCTGAGAGAATCTTCACTGTCGCCTCTCAAGGTGTGCAACGTGGCTCCACCCTGCTGAATACGTCTCCCTGGATTAAAAAAAAACTCAAATATAACAATATGTATTGTTTAATTACATTACAATAACAGTGCTTGCAGCTCTGAATAATCTTTTCAAAATATGCATTCAAAACAGTAATTCTTATTTCCATCATAATTTGTATAATTCAACCCTTTAAGTCAATCTCACCCGAACAAATTAGATAAGATAAGTCATGTAAAAAATGTACAATTCAATCATCGTAGACATAGGGCTGTTAACCGTAAATTATAAAACCTCGCTCACCTTCAACCCGTGGTATTTTAATTCTCCCATAAAACTTGCAGTCCTAAGTGTTTTAATATGTATGTAGTAATGATTTGCAAGACATTTTATAACAAGTGATGGGGTTTTGTCTGTATGGTCTGCACGCCAATATTTTGCACAGAGTGCAACATTACAAGTCTTATCAGTAGAAATTAAAACTCCTTTCGTAACATTTTTTTTTTATCATCAAACTCTTATCTGATGAATAGATAAAATCTGTAGTGGAAGTCCCATGAAATATTTGCACGCCAGTGCTACGTGAAGAGTTGCATATACTTGCACTTTTAAAAAAAATATTCTGACAACACTCATAGAAGCTGGACATATATGTCATTTACAAAATCAGCTATTATTGCGTTAGATTATATACTTGTATGCTTGGTTTTTAATTGTTCAGTTTATATTATTTAAAAATCTAAATTATAATGCAATTTGCGTTTGATATTCAGTAATCAATCAGTGTGAGTGTTATTTTGTTGCCGAGCAACAAAAAAAAAAATCCACAGATGGATGCGCATGATTTACATGAATTAAGGCAGAGAATTAAATTAAAATCAAACGAAAATCTCATTAATATAGGGTTTATAATGCTTTTGTATCCTATGGCCATGATGGTGGTCTATTGTGGACCCTTTATGGATTCTGGAGTGTCGGCGACAAGTTCTCTTAACACCTACCCATCTTAGTGAATTGACAGACTTATTCTGTTTGAATAAGAACCATGTCAAATTTTAATAAACGTTCTAACGTTTTGCAACGCTGGAACGTCAATAAAAACTTTACGCTGACCATTTTGGCCAAGAATTGTGATTCTTTGTGTGAAAATATCTATCGGAAGAAATCTATCTTTATGCGGAAATGATTTGAAAAATCTAAGCAAGTAGTCTTTTTAATTAAAATAAAAAACCTACAAAATATTTAAATTACTCGTTGTATATGAAAGTATGTATTTTGTGTTCAAATAAATAATTGGTGTTTGGAGCGATGCAGATGAGAGGCTTTCAGTAGAGTGTGATGCTGACGATGTTGACGTGTGTTTCAGATAACGGTCTCGTTCGCGGGTGTGTGCTTGGTTCTCTAATGGTGGTAAGGTGGCAGCATGTCTGCTTTCTCGGCGCCGGGCGGCGGAGCGACCTCAGCCAGCGCGGCGCAGCCCAAAAACCCCGCTTCCAAGATCAAGTTCCAGAAACTCGATATCAACAACCTCTACTGCAATAATCGGGTGAGTCCCCGCTGCCTCGCCTCCTCACCCGCCCGTCTTCCCTCCTCACCCGCCCGTCTCCCCTCCGCTCTTCGGGTGCACGGGTCCTGGTCAGCACAGCCTAGACGTAGACTCGGTGGTTTCCTGTTTCACCCTCGAGTATTTAGAATTAGCTTCACTGAGTCGGTGGCTTTTAAAATGTCTACATGTTTGTTCAAAATATATCCAGCTTCAAAGAATGTAGCAAAACCGTTTACAGTAGTAAATCCTGAAATGTTGTTGTCTGGTAGGTCAGAATTACATTATAATATTTTGAATTATTTATAAAAGTAACGTAAGAATTCAATTTAAAAATGTGGGTTAACGCAAAGTCCCCTAATACTGTATGTTGTAGAAACCGAATTAATCCCATGCATTATTTGCCAGTACATATGTTAATAATATTTTAATGTTTTGCATGTCTAAGAGAGTGAGGTCTTCTTAAATCTAAACGTCCGTGTTGCTGTTTGTTTATTCAGCGACACCTTTTATCTAAAGACATGTCACATGGGTTGATAACACCCTCTGCACTCTCGGTGGTCTGTGTTTGAACGAACCCGTTAGTCTAATTTCAAAGCCAAAATTGGGATGTCAAATAAAATTTGATTTGAGTAAAGATAAGTTAAGCATTGTATTGCATTTCTAAAAGTATATTAATTACCGAATTCATCATGCTACTGCACAAGATACGTAGTTTTGATTTTCAGTTTCCCGCCTCTATTGCCAAATACATAATTAGTGTAGATATTTTGTTTACACTTGATGATTTATTATGACTTATTATTTTATCTTGCGAATATACGAGATAAAATGTACTAAAAACAGCCAAACATGGAAATAATTTAAATAAATAACTCAGTGAAGCAATCAATGCCGACTAAATTTAACCAGTTAGCCGCATTCTGCGTGTGCATATATCAACCGATGACCTTAATCCGATGCAGTTAATGTGAATTATATAATTTTTTTATTAAATTTAAATATTTCATTAAAATTTATAATAGTATATGTTGAGCGTGCGTTCAACGTGTATACTCGTCACTGGTCGATTTTATTTACACGCCCTAGAGGGATTTTTAGCTAACTGGTTAAAATAGTGTTTGATGAATACCAGATTCATTATTAAAATTAAAGCCACAAAATTTCCAAGCTTTTAGCATTAGCGTAGAATGCATTACATGCTAGTTTTACCTTCACCGGGCATGCTGCAGGTGAGACTCGTGCGCCCGATTGGCCTTGTGTGTAATCCGCTTGGTGCAATCTAACTTCATGGTAACACGTCACTAAACACAGCAGGCACACTTAACCCTACCCCCTCCTCCGCGGAACACTTGGCCGCTGCATTGGCATCACTTCATCCATTTGGTAAACACCATTAAGTGTCAGTCGGCCCGGAGCCGAAGGCTGCAGCAGTGGAGTGTGGTGCGTGCGCGAGGGCTTAATTGCACTCATTGGTGACGGCATACATTGAAAGAACAACTCTAGGACAGTAACAAGCCTCGACTATTACCGATTGTTGCATGAAGTTCTCCTGACAATGGGAGATTGTAACTTTCTATTTTTAGTTTTATATTTAAAAAAGAAAAATTCAATCTAGTTTCGATTTTATACTAAAATGGCAAACGAGAGTAACTTTCTCTTATTAATAATGGTTCGCTATATCAAAGTGTTGCAAAAGTAATTGATTATGTAGTCAACAGGTTAAGGCCACACAATCAAAGCACTGTCTTATGACGGTTTTTGTTTTTCATGCATCGAGACTGCAAAGGAGAAATGACTTACTTGTCTTTCACTACTATTTAAAAAAATAATTTTGTTAATTCATTTGAATTACAACATTTGTGTCAACAGATTTATCATTTTCATTTGAAATATTGTAATTTAAATGAAACGCACGTATCATTCATTTCTTGTTTTATCAGGAATGATAACGACAACTCATTAACTCCATCACAGTAACCACCTTAAGTCCACTTTACTAACTAAACGGTGTATCCTGGAGCTGTACAGAGCGATTAACACTCGACTCCTAACAATGCCGGCACCCATCTTCCTGCAGATGAAGGATGCTCAACTGATTCGACAAGTATTCAAGCATTAAGTTGTTGAAAGCTAGAAGACAGGTGGTGATGTCTAAGCCAGATTGCCATATAGTTCACTTTCAAAAAATTTATAAGGGCTAACAATTTCAATAGATGTTGTAGATAATAAATTTGGTGCACACGTGTAAAGATGATCTTTTGTGGATATCTTGTGGACAATTATTTAACAATTGAACTGAAATAAAGACGTAATGTTTAAAGCTGCGTCGTATTATCAAACATTAAAAGATGGATTCGCTAATGATATCTGTTATTTTACGGCATGACGGTTTATATAAATAAATAAATGTCATGTCGACGTCGACTCATTTGTGTGTACAATAGAGAAAAGGTTTTATAACACATCTAAAATTTAAACGCGCTTATTCTATCAATGCTATACCCGTCAATTGTTTACCACATGTTGGACGTGAATGCATGTCACGCTAGATTTGTAGGTTTCAGACCGTGTACCGTATACACGGACTGGCGCAATGAGTTTTTAAGGGAAATTATAAATTTGCATTTTGACAATGTCTTACAGTTGACCATTTATATGTAATTATTAATTTAAAAGATGAACTTTGCTTTACAAAATATAGCTTGTGCGTAGTCTGACTGCTGTAGATTGTAATAATAATAAAAGTACAAGCGTATTCAGACTTCCCTTAAAAAATAAAACCATTTAGGAGATATTTATGTGAATCACCTGTATATATTACTAACAAGCTTACATCATCATCACTACTTTTGAGGTTTAGGGTTTCAACGCTTTGGTGTTGGGGATTTGGAGCCACTTACTTTCAAACAGACAATACCATTTAACCTCATTCAATTCAAGTATTGTATATCCAAACAATCTCAATGCAGCTCTACAACAGAGTGTGTCGAATCTTACGGTGGCGTCGAGTGAAAGCACTTGATGCATCAATTATTGACTATTGAGGCAAGTTGACACGCACACCTTACCAATTTAGTATACTCACACTTAATACAGAGGAATTGCAATAGCAAAGTTTTATATTTCCCTTTTGATGTTTTTTTCTTAACCGTTTACACAATTTGTGACATTTTGACACACGCTAAGGGCGGTTTTAGGCCCTTAGCACGCTATTGACGCATGTAAGCCGTGTTTACTCTGTGTATGAATCCCACTCCACCGCTGTAAATGCTACTATTTTGATATATAATTGCATATATATTATTTAATGAGGCGTGTTTATTTATCAAATAATAATTAAATATATATTTATTAGCCTTCACTCATATGAATAATTTCTATATACTACTATAATTGCTTACTCTGCTGTACTCTTCAATCTGTTGCTTCATTTTCACGGGATAAGGTTACCGAGAGACTTCTGCGTGTTTTAGATTCTACAAAACTTTTTTTTTTCTCTTCAATCTATGTGTTGCCACTTTTCATCAACTCCTTGTTAATTATTGTGTTTTGGTGTTGGGTTTTATAATCACTTATAATGTTTATTGAAATAATGTTTAATTTGCTTATCTCTTTTTCAATTTGTAGTAATTGTAGCCTGTTGGGAAATTAAAAAAAAAAAACTGTTATTATTTGTCTTTGGTTTTTAGTTAGTTTTGACTCTATGGTAAAATTTGTTCGATCACTCTTGCCACCCGAGACCTGCACACTAGCAATTTAACAAATAATTATATATTATACAATTTCATTTTATCTGTGATGTAATTCTTCACTTGGCTCAATTAAAAATTGCACGAGGATAACCACGGATATCCCGGTTGAAACTCGAATCAGTCAATTTAGATCAAACGGTAAGGGAATTCATTGCAGTATTTTTATATAAATAAAATAAAAAAAAAAAATATATATATATATTTGAAACAGATAGTTAATAAAAATTCGATACAGAATGGATTGCATGTAAGAATGCGCCTTGCTCTGTTGGACGCGAGCTGCTTTCTCGCTGATCGAGAAGTTTCTAACATGCCTGCCTAACAAAACTCTTCCATACCAATTAATCTCTTAACATTTGTTTTTCTAAAGGTGCATTTACACTGCAAACTCTGACAATTGATAATGCAAATATTTTTTTAATACAGATGGTCCGAAATGAAAGCGGACAAACTTTATGGCCCGAGGCGAGTCTTGGCATGTCAGATCTTCCCCCCTACAAACTTTCATTTATTTATTTATTTATTTATCAAATGACACGGAGTATTAATTCTTGATATTTAAAAAAAAAATTGCCATTGTGTATTTGTTCAAATTTTAGTTTTTCAAGTTTGTACGGGGGTTACGTGCAAAGACTCGCCTCGAGGGCTCAGTATGCTGTAGACCTCTCAATTGAGAGTTATCTCTTAAATCTATATAATCCATAAAAAAAATTCTCATGTCTTTTTACTCTGCATACTGAAGAAAATGACATTTTTGGCTTTTATTTATATTTTTGTATAAAATAAAACAGATTTTGGAACGTTTTTTTTACCTCTCAATAAGCGATGGTTAACCAAACATATAATAACATATTAATACATTTACGTCTTTCAATTAGATATTTTGGATAACTAACTTCATGTATGGTTTATTTTTTTAACCTTCTCCCTCTGTTGACCAGCTATTTGGATTGATTTAATCAAGTGTCTCCGGAATTCATTTTCAATCGTTTCATTTTGAATTACCAAAAATTGTGTGCAATTTTAAGGTGACAATGTTGTCTTCAATATTAAAAGTTTTCTCTTACATTTATTATTATTAAAAGTAATTTACAAGTCCTGAAATTAGTTGAAAGAACGATGTTCGCTAACACTGTCTTTAATGTCGAATATCAACTTATTGTGAGGTGAAAAGAACAGACTACTTCAGTAAAAAATAAAATAATCTTGCAATATGAAACTTTATACCTTGAAAGAAAAGACACAGTGATTTATTATAAAATACTTTGCTGGATTATTTGATTTTTTAGGGATTATTGGCTAAGCGTGTTTCTATACAAAACAACAAGAATTCTTACTTAACTATTTGTATTGAACATATTATAATTTTACACAATCCACATACATCAGACAATGCGATTGTGCATATTTATATATGTAAAATGATATTATGGTATAGAATTTTAGACTTTTTTTTTATACATTGTAACATTATTGTGATCTATATGTAGAATAAAACATACTTTCAAATGCCTGGAAAAATTCAATAAGTTCCGTTCAATAAGTCACATTCCCTTTTCAGCATCGAAATCACAACTCAAAATATACACCACAATCCTCTTATAAATGCTTGTTTACTTATCAAGGAAGTTTCCGTAGAATTTTATTTTGTATAGAAACACGTTTGGAAGCAACCCCTTGAGGGATCACTTAGAAGCTAGGAAGACAGAATGTATTAAATTAAACGACTATATAGCGTTTCTTTAGTTTTTGTTGTTATTAATTTATATTTGAAATATGTACTGTATTATTTGACGTAAGGTCTTGCAGGTCTTGGTCTTTCAGATCAAATCAACACAATATTAGAACAAAATATACCTCAGCGTCTCAGGTTTTCATGAAATTAGACACAGGTGTACTATTCAAATGCATTTGTAAAAATACCTTCAGTTTGTAAAATATCATCCAGATATTACAACGGCTTATCCCTCCCAGCTAGAGAGCAGGGATGGATGTTATTTAAAAGCATTTTTCATGCTCTTTCCTGTAATATACAATATACTATAGGGCCAATTTTTTTTTTCATTATAAACCTTAAAAAAATTGATGTATTTTTAAAAATGAAAATCTGTAATTTTTCACGAAAATCTGAGATAGTAAGGTTTAAAAAGTGTGTAAAGTTGATAAACCATCGTATTCCATTTGGTCTCAGCTCGGTTTCATTCTGTCTTCCTCGTTTTGATGGAGTGCCATCCCTCATGGGCAATTCTGTCGGAGAGTCGAGAGCCTCTGGATATTGCTTATGTTCCGGTCACACATGTACCGTGACAAAGAAGAAAAAAAAATCAGAAATCTCAGCTGAACAATTTATGTCAACCACAATTAAAATGAGCCATTGTTACTCTTGCGCTAGGAATCGAACCCGAAGCCCCAGGGTCACAAGGATCAAGTGCGCTTCTCGCTTTTATACCCGCAGCCTCAGGGGGCCAGCAAGGTTGGTCTTATCTAATGATGAACTCCATATGCTACGTGACGAAGACCACATGCGCTCGGACCCGACACACCATCGAGAGCTACTAAATTTCCGATACGACTCCTGGCCCAGCACGCCGCAGATGAGTGGCTCAAACACACCACGAATAATCAGATTTATTAAAAAAGCTCTTGATCTGATGAATCTGTATTGGTAGATTATGGGAATTTGAATGATTTTTAATGAATATTTTAAGTAAAGCTTATTCTGCTTTTGGAATCGTCATTTCAACAGATTTGACTTGACTGAAATGAAAAAAGCATTGTTCACGCTTGTGAGTGATTTGGTTCAGTCTGCGCTCGCGTCGGTGTGTCGGGCGCCGGGTGCCTTTTGTTATTTGAAGATTTGTATCCACATGCTCAACCTGTTGTATAACACCGAATGGATTTTGTTCTCGAATGGTAATGTACGAATGTGCTCAGCCATCGCGGACGTCGCATGTGCCCTGTCGCTCACGACCGCCTCTCAATGGCGGATGCGTGATTTGACCCGGTTCATGAACACGCGTGGGCCTGAATCGGTTCATGAATATAATGTGATTTGGTTTATAAACAATTCTTGAATCCAATCTGGTTCAAGAAGGTTCTTGTACCCATTTTCAGCTCACGAAAATCCTTAAAGCTAACCTGGTTCATGATGTTTCTTGTACCTGTTCTTCTTTCATAAAAGTTCTTGAAGCCAGTCCGGTTCATATAGATTCGTTTGCTTGATTTCAGTTCATAAATACAATAAAGTTTCTTTTGCCTGGTTCGGTTCACAAAAATTCTCGAATCCAATTTGGTTCACGAAGATTCACGTGCCTTATTTTTTATAATTTTTTTTCAATTTGAAGTATCTCATTCAGTTCGCAATCAATGAAATTCACTATCGCAATTCGGTGTGTCAAAATTATAGAATTTGTAAAGAATCTTCAAGGACCGATGGTTTTTTTTTTTACCTGATCTCAAATTGATTTTTAAAGATTCGGTTCATTTTATTCCTAAATACAACTGATGAAAGCCACGATCTGTTCCATGAACCGATGCACATGATGTGACGGGTCCTAAACTTACTTACCCTTTGGATTATTCACAAATTAAATTTAGCCCTATAAAACACGCCTCCATCCATTCATATGAAATTTTCACAAAGAGATTTGTACAACATTTCCAAGGCAAATTTTCATGGATAGAGATTTTCTATTTTATTTGGGCTTTTTTCTAGTTTGTAGATAATCCATGGAGCTCAAATGTTTCCCTATAACTCCATAGTACCCACTCTAGACTAACATTGTCGCAATGTTGAAACCCCCCTCACTGTGAGCTGTAGTAGAACTTGGTAGATATGATTTTTTATTATTATATTTTAAAGATGTGTTTTCGGCGAAGGGGCCGACGATTGAACTGAAGGGCGACTGACGCAAAACAAATGCGAAACCTCGCCCCTCAACCGTGTCAATCATATTGTTTACTTACAATGAATCCATAATGCAGACTTCGTTCAAAGCGTGCAACCAGTGTGGCCTATTACTGCTGATAGTGTATCATATTTAAAAAATGACTTCAATTGATGTGAGAACGAAACACGCTCGCTAGAATCTTCACTCCAAGTGAATTAAAAATATTGCAGGTTTCTTGGGTGTTAAACCGTGTCTATGTTTCATGTTCTTTGTTTAGTTTTTGGCACCGATCCCGGTTTACCGCAAGATAGATACAGTCTCAAGGTCGAAATGTATGACACAAAACTCAAATTAATTGACACACAAAAACCAATATTGGAAGCATATGCGTGTTTACGAGTCAAAGTGATAACTCTAGATCTCAGTTACCAGAATGACAAGCTTTTAGTGTGAAAATAGTATTGATTGTACTTTGAGTAATAACTCAAATCACTATTCTGACATAGAGTTATTTAAATCTGCAAAATATTTGAACTGTTATATATACAGTTGAAAACACGTTCACCTTTTTTTTTGCCGATTCCATTACCTTAACATGAATTCATACCCATTATGAAGCAACACACGCTGGTTGTAAATTTAAACAACGTCTGTAATATGGAGATGCGTGTCTGCGACCTCCTCGTATGTCTGTACCTCGGCTCGGTTCTCCACTGCCTATAGCTATGAAGATAATACAAAGTTTTTTTTACCATTTATATTTTGAGACATATTTTTAGATACTTTGTGGTTCTCTTTCCTTAGAATGAATGCTTTATTAGTTATTTATCTGTGATAAAACCTATAACCATTAATAATAATTAATGGTTTATTTACTCACCCATATAGTTTTTAAACATTAAAGGCAGTATATTGTTACAATTATATTTTAATATATGTATTATATATATATGCAATACTCCATCTATATGAACACTACATGGCTTTTTGAGCCAATAATATCTTGCAACAATGTACTGTTATTTTTATGTACTGTATCTGCATTGATAAAATCAAAATTAACTAGCTAAACAGTTCAAAATAAATAATTTTTAATTAATTGATGTCTGTGAATATTCAGAATTTAAATTGAAATACTTCCCATATTAGACGTAACAAAGGTTAATTTTATTTAAAATATTAAAATTATATTTTGAGAAGTAATAGTTTGCACTATTATGGCCAAGCTTGTTGCGTGCAGGGAGTCATTGGTCTTGCACGCCGGTACAGACAGAGTATGGTCGCGGCATGTGCGTGTGAGTGGGACGGACGGGCGTGTTGCTAAGCGTGTCCTCTGTTTGCTTGGAGCAGGGAGAGAGTTCGGAGCCATCTTCGGTGAAGTCGCAACTATCGCGCAAGCATGGCATGCAGGTCTTGGGCAAGGTGCCCTCAGCACGCCGGCCCCCGGCTAGCCTGCCCGCCTTGAAGAGCGATCAGGATACCCCCACCAGGTATGCCCGCCTCCTCTTTGATTTCAATGGCTGCAGTGCTCCGAGAAAAAACGGCTATTTTTAATTCTTTACTTAAATTAATATTGAATACTATTCTTATATTGAAATCCTCGAATTCAGTCTAAACAATGAGTAAAGCGGTGTATCATGTTTCAGTACTGCCAGCAGCACTCCCACAAGTAACCAGCAGCAACAGCCTCCGGCGCAAGTCCCGGCGCCGCAGCCCCCGGTCGCCGCCCCCGTGGGCCCCGCGCCCGCTGTTTCGCCGCCAGCTCCACATCCGACATGCCCGCCACAGAACAACACGGTAACTATTCCAGCAGCACCTAAACTCTGCCCTCTAAGGTCTCTGCGAACAGATGTCGATGTCGTAATTGACAACTTGCGTCAACTATCATGACTCTTGTGATTGTGTTAAATGAAAGAACTTCAATGAATCTCGAAACCACAAAAAAATATTATTACACATGAAACTCATGAAGCTGTGCGTGTGATTCCAGCAGTCCCATCAGCATGCAGCAGCGTACCCGGGGGGCTGGGCCGCGCTGCCGCCGCATCGCACGGCCCAGTTCCAGCACGAGTTCCCCTCCCTGGACGGGGCGCCCCATACTCCTGGACCTTCTCTCCGCCCACAAAGTTAGTACCAGCCTGGGCCTCACAGCCTCGAGTGTAGACACGCTCACCAGCTTGCATTTTATTTCTAAGTTCATTGCCCGTTTAAACCAATAAAGGAAGGCTCGGTACCAGTTCTCAACCACAAGTTGTAAATTTATTAACTCATGTCATTTAATTTTATTGGATTTCCTTTGTAAGAGATGAAGAACACTCGGGTATCAGAACCTGTGTATCCGACGTATTTTTCATGTTTAATTTTTTAATGTCCTGCTACATATTATAAACACAAAAATATATATTTTGTATACCAGAAGTGTCACCCAGCCTCTTTGATGATATCATTATTGAGACACTATGATAAATATATTTAGCCAAATGACTAGGAGACGTCAAAAACAGTTTTAGAACTGAATGTTTTCACAGTTTCAATTTGAGAAAGTACTCACTATCAAAGTTGTTTTTTTAATCTCTTGGCAATTTGGCTTTGTACATTTATTAAAAATATGGTACATCACAAACTGAACCGCCTCACTGCTGACGATATTGTGTGCCGGACTGCTCTTCGGTCCATCTCCATCCTGGCAAGTGAATTCCACTCACTCCTGTTATATATAAAAACTATGATTAGTCTTTGCTGTAGAATTTGTATTCAATGTAGTTTAACTTCAAACTGTTCTCGGGGGAGTGTTGCAGATTTCCCTTCATATTTTAAACCCCAAACGTTGTGTGCAGTGAGTTCAAAATTTGAGCAACCCCTTGAATAAAATATGCATTGATTATATAATTTAGTAAATATATTTAATAAAATTTAAAATGTTGCCAGTTCCAGTTCCATGCTCCTGGCGGAAATTTTATGTCTGTACAATGGTTATTGAAAACTTGCATATTCAATAGAGTTTTGCCTGGAGTAAATAATGTCGGGCGGCGATGAGGTCGGTTAGGTCGGGTGGTGTTGCTAGTGTGATAACTAACGCCCTCGGACAGAGGTGACGGGTGCGTGTGTTGCAGCGGAGGGCTCGTGGATGGCTGGTGCGGCCGACGGCCCCGCGCCCGCTGGAGAGCGTGCCAACCCCAATGCCTTCAATCGTGCCCTCATCCCCAACTTTGTGAGTATCCCCCTGATCAACACTGTTTATTTATGTAGCAATTGGAGATTGTTTGCATAGTGTAATATGATTGTTTTATAGCATTTAATATTTTATCCATTGTAATGGGATTCTTTTCATGGGTCTGCGTCAAGTCGAGGTCCGCTTTGGCTCTGGCGCCGGAGATATTTTCAATTAAATTATTTGTTTTGCAATAATAAATCAATATATATATCTAGTTTGATGATAAGTGAAATAGATTGCTCTGTCGGAAGATGTTCAAATCATATTGAGAAGCTAATGATAGTGACTAATGATTTCCAATTCTGTTGCAGATGTACAAAGGTAATGGTGGCGCGGGCGGGCCCGGGGGGTTCCCGCCCGTGTTCAGTGCGCAGACCCCACTGCCCTCCGCGCCTGGCCGCCACCTTCAGCACCCCCCACCTGCGCGCAACCATCAGGTAAGCGCTGATCCTGTCCGCTGACACGGCACTGTTTTCAATGAAATGAATTGCAATGATTGACTGAATCTTGTTGAATAGCGCACACGTGATCTGCCGACCATCAACAAGCTGGTGGCACGGCCCATCATCCGCGAGGAGGAGCTCTCCAGCATGGACGAGATCGCTCGCGACGTCGGTTGGGCCATGCACGATGACATTGATTATAAGTGAGTACTTAAGTTACATAAAATATCAGATCTCATATCGAGCAACATTGCTTTGGTGTAATTATTTTCTTGGTTCTTATTTTTTTTTTTATTACAGTCAAAAGTTAGCGTTCTCAGATGAGGATGTACTGAATAAAGACTCAAAGGTGGCCGCTCCCGCCGGCAAGGGAACTCAGGCAGCCCAGGTAGCCCAGGCTCCCCAGGGGGCTCGCGGTGCTCCCACACCGCCGCCCGCTCATCATAAGGAAACTGACAAGCCCCACAGGACGGGCCCCGCCCTGAAGAACGTCATGGAAGACGACGAGGTAGGCGCTCTTTTGATTAATTTTGTAGGATTATAAATATTTGCATAGCATTCAGGTCCTTCTTTCTGGTTTCTTGTGTCCCAGCTACAATTAAGCTCATGCCCTCGTTTGGGGCTAACTTCACCTCATGAGTGACATTCATTATTATCTGTAGGTTTGGGCAACACGGCAGCGGCAACACTCCTCGGAGGTGGCGGCTGTGGTTGAGCGTGCCAAGCAGCGCAAGCAACAGGAGGAGCGTCGTTACCAGCAGCAGCAGGAGGGACCACGACCGCCGCCGGAGACCGGCCCCGCAGCGCAGCCTGCCCCCGCCGCCCCCGACAGCAAGCCCGCCGAGCGCCCCGCGCTGCACGTCACGCTGGACCGCTCCGGCTCTCGTGACAACGTGCGCAATGGTCCTGACTCCGACTTCAGGCAGCTCGCGAGCACCGGTGACGCGCGCGCCTTCCCCAAAGACCGCCGCGAGCGGGACTACCCGCGGGATCGCGAGCGCGACTTCTACCGCGACCGAGAGTCCAACAGGGACCGAGACAGAGACAATCGTGATCGAGATGGTGTCCGAGAGCGGGAGCGGGACGCCGGCAACCGCAACCGTGATCGTGACGAGAACCGCGACAACCGCAATCGCGACAGTGAGAACCGCAACCGCGACAGTGAAAACCGCAGTCGCGACAGTGAGAATCGCAACCGCGACAGTGAGAATCGCAATCGTGACAGTGAGGCTCGCAATCGTGACGGGGAGAATCGCAATCGTGACGGAGAGAATCGCAATCGTGACGGAGAGAACCGCAATCGCGACGTCGAGAACCGCAATCGCGACGCCGAGAACCGCAATCGCGACGGCGAGAACAGGGATAGCAATCGAGACATCAACCGGGACAGCAATCGAGACAGCAATCGTGACAGCAATCGTGACATTAACAGAGACGGTAACCGAGACAGCAACCGTGACAGCAATCGTGACAATAATCGTGACGGCAACCGAGACAACAGAGATTCTGAAAGAGACAGAGATCGTGATCACCCCCGCACCGAGCGCGAGCGTGATCGCGAGATGCGCTCCGATCGAGATGCTTCCGGCTATTTTAAGTACAATCAGCAAGTCCCTCCGCGCTTCCTCAACAAACAGCAGCAGCAGCAGAACAACCGGCAGTCACAGCAGGAGCGCACCTCTTTCCCCAGTGACCGACCCGAGTTCGGCAGGTCCAACAGCAACCAATCCAACCAAAGCTTCCAGGAACCGAGTAGAAAGGAGGAACCCAAAGGTCCTGTGCCGTTTGCGCAACAGTACGACCCGCGGTGGGCCTTCCCCAACAAGACTATTCAAACCAGTAAGAGAGAAGAAGTAAAGGGACGGCGCAGAACTGACTCAGACAAGGAAGACAAGGACGACAGGAGGCGAGAGCGACACACGCCCGAGCACCCGAGGCACAACATGCGGAAGCTGTCTGGCTCCAGCGACGCCAGGCATCAGCCCACGAGGTTTGTTCAATTGCCCATTAAGTATGTTATCATTTTTCATAAGCACTACATTATTACAATAATCTAGAATCAGGAAGTTTCTGGTAGTAGATAGATTCCTCCTACTTGTACGATGACCGCACCGCGCTACAGCAATTGTTCACTCGCAGGGACTACAACGAGAGGGACGAGGACTACCGTTGGGAGAAAGATCACGACCGCCGGGGCGCCTTCGACGACAAGAAGCACGTAGACTACGACCACCAGCGGGAGACGCGCGAGGGGTCATACGACTGGAGGGCGCCCGACGACAAGCCCCGCGGCTACCCGCGCGACGTGGACCGCCAGAGCTCGCGCGAGTCGCAGAAGGACTTCAGCGACGGCGGCCGCAAGGAGCACGAGCGCCAGCCCGGCCCCGAGCCCAAGCACAACCCCGCCGACAAGCTGGCCGACGTGTTCGACCGCAAGTGCGCCGCGCCCGACAAGTACGAGTACGAGCGCGAGCCCGAGCGGCCCGGCTCGCGCGGCTCCGGCAGGGCCGACTTCCCCGACAAGGAGTACCCCTCCTGGGCCGACGCCTCCTTCGAGAGCGAGCCCGGCCGCAAGCCCAAGCCCCGCCCCGACAAGCCCGAACCCGCCTACCGCCCCGCCGCGCAGGACTACAAGTCCGACTCCGACGACGGCAAGCGCGCCGCCTACGTCCAGAAGAAGCCGTCTCCGCCGGCGCAGAAGGCCGAGCAGCCGATCAAGGACCAGCTCGAGGCCGAGCCGGAACCCGTCGCGCCCAAGGGAATCGAGCCTCCGCCGCCGCAGGAGGGCCCCGAAAGTCGCGGCGAGCCCGCCAGCCCCCCGCCCGCGCCGCCCGGCCCCGACCCGAAGCAGGACGACAAGGACCCCGACAAGGAGCGCCCCGAGAGAAAGCTCAGCAGCTCCGGGTCGGAGAAAAAGTCATCGGGTAGCGCGCGCAACCGCTTGGACTCCGGCTCCGGGCGACGCGCCTTCGTGGTCTACCGGGCCAACTGGTCCAGCAGGGGGGCCAGCGCGGCCCCGCCGGCCCAGGACTCGCGGCGCAGGGGGCCCGGCCGCTCCGGCCAGCCGCGCGCCAACCGCGACTCGGTCTACAGCGAGTCCGAAGTCTCCGGCGACGAGGCGGCGCCCCCGGCGGACGAGGCCGAGACGCCCCTGCGCAAGGCCGACAAGGAGGAGAGGAACAGGAGCGCCGCCGCGCCCGACCGGGGCTTCCCCGCCGGCGAGGGCGCCAGCGGCCAGAGGAAGAGGCACGACAGCCGCGGGGAGGGCAGGGAGGCTTTCGCGCCCCGGGGCGAGCCCTCTCGACGCGGGCGCGGCGGCTTCCGGGGCCGCGGCGCGGTGCACGTGGGCTTCGGCCCGCCCAGCTCGCGCAGCCCCTTCGGCCGCTCCGGGGCCGCGCCGGCCTCGGACTCCTCCGAGCGCGACAAGACGGATGGGGCCGGCGCCGACAAGCCCAAACCCAAGCAGCAGGCGGCTGCGGGTCGGGAGCGCCGCGCCGCTCCTCCGCGCCTGCAGGACAAGGCTCGTGGCCGCAAGGGCGCGGCCAGCGGGGAGGAGGAGGCCTGGGAGACCGCTTCCGAGCACTCCGAGGGCGGCACCAAGCAGCCTCGCCAGCGCGGAGCTCGCCAGCCGCGCTCCGCTCCGGTCGATAAGAAGTCGCAACCTCGCCAACCGGGCGCGGCACAGCAAGGGGCGTCCACCGGCCACCGGCAGAACTCTTCCGGTTCCATCGCTCGTCAGGGTCAGCCGCCCAAGGAAACCGTCCTCGATCCGAAGGCGGGTCCCAAACCGCTCGAGAGATCGGACGGAACGGAAGAGCAGCTGGCGGCGGATGACGGCTTCCTCGAGGTGCGAAGCAAGAAGACCGCGAAGGAGGCTCGGGGGGCGCAGCAGCCGGCTTCCAAGGACGAGGGTCGTCAGCAGAAGCCGCCCGGGGTCAAATCCGAGGGACAGCGGACCGACTCCTCCACGCGCAGCTCCAGCGAAAAATCCGCAGGCGGCGGTCGCGGCCCTCCTGGTGCGCCGGGTCCTCCCGGCCAGCCCAAGCTGAACGGGCCGCCGGGCGCGCCCTCGCCGCAGGTCTCCGGCAAATCCTCCCAGTTTGTGCGCCAGAGCAACCTGCCGCCTCGCCTCGCCCGTCAGCGGGAGCACAATCGCATCCAGAAGCAGCAGATCATCGGCCAGAGCTTCGGCCAGCCGGGACAGGATGCGCCGCCGCAGACTGGCAGCGCGTGGGACAAGCCCATTAACCAGGCCCTCCGCGCCCCTGCGGACGGAGAACTTCCCGCGCCTGCTCCGGACTGCGAGGTGCACAGCCCTGCGGTGCCTGACCAAAAGGCGCCTGGCCTGAGCGACAAATCTGGCATCCTTGATGGAAACACCACGCCGGTGCAGACCATCATATTTGAGAACACCAACTACAAGTCCGCTCCCGAGGTCCTCAAGCAGAAGTTTCCCTCAGCTACTGTGGGACAGCAGACCGTTCCAAATGGGGCGTCCGCTAAGTTACAACAGTGTGTTCCACCCAAGTCGGGCAACCAGACTTCGGAACTGGAGAGCCGGATCCTCGGTTTCACAGCTGATTCGCAGCAGTCGACTCCGTTCATCTCAGACCTCATCGAGAATGACCGGCCTGGTGGCGAGCAAGACCCTTCATCCCTGCAGATGCCGATCTCCTTTGTCGGCTCCAAAAACGAAGACTCTTCGGATATGAAGCTCGATTTTCATTTTGACTCTGAACTGAGCCAACTCACCGATGAGAAGACTGCTAAGAGTCTGGGATTGCCTCGGTCGATCCATGCGATGAGTTCCCCTCAGACGACAATTTCCACGGCCACTGATCAAGAGTTAAACATGAAAATCGCAAGTGTCAAGAAGGTATGGGACAACACCACCATGCCCACGGTCATGGAGCACGCCGGCTCGGATGACTCTGGCCACGTGCAGCACAATCTCGCAGCTCAGCATATGGCCGTGTCTTCACCGCACGGATTGGCCTCGCAACATAACATGGCCGCTCATCATCATACTCTCACTTCGCAGCATAACCTAGGTTCACCACACGCCATGTCTCAGCATGGAATGACGCAGCACGCCATTGGCTCTCAACACATGAACGTCTCTTCTGCCGCCGGACAGTTTACCTCCGGCTTTGAGGACCACCAGAACCAGAATGATGTTAACCAATCTCAAGGCTTCTCACCCGGTGGAAATGCTGTCAGCAACCAGACCACAAATGTCTGCAAAGTGAAGCCAACGCAACAAGCCCTGCACTCTGGACAAGGAATGACGCAGAGCGCCCTGCAGAACATGCAGGCCACGCTCATCGGTCAGCAGAATACAATCCAAGGAATGAACCAGGCAACGGCCAGCGCCCTGCAGTCCATGGGGAGCGTGGGCGCCAGCATGCAGGGGGTCGGCGGGGTCATGGGTCTCTCGCCGCCGCCCATGCAGCATACCTACAACCACATTAATTACCAGCCCAGCCAGTACGGCAGCCTCTCTGCCATCCCGTCTCCGCCCACTGTGCTGTCACACGGGCACTTGTTGAACTCGTCACAGCAGATCCCCTCGCAGGGGGGTCTTTACAATGCTTTCCAGCTAGACCAGAGCCGTAGCCAGTTCGGGGGCTTTCCGGGAGGGCCATACGGAGCCGGGTCCACGCCGTACAATTACCAACCACCTGACATGTTCCAGGGCATGCAGAGCCCCTACAGAATAGTAAGTGTTTTGTAATTCCCTCCATATTCAGATCTACCTACCTTAGATGTCTCTTGTGCTATTCTCGAATATTCGTACTGGATGCAGTCTTTTTTCTCAAACCGTTCCAAGTTATTGTATTGACTTCACAACATCGGTCATGAAGTCTTATTCAATGACTCCAATCAAAAAGCTTAGTTGAATTTATTTTTGATATCGTAGGCTTGGATCAGTATCTAAATATAATCAATGTAAGAACTGTTGTTTTTCTGACAAAATGTATGTTTCTTGTAGTTGGTATTTGATTTGGTAGTACAGTACAGAATTTGAAGCAACATAAAATGAGCCGACATAGAAAACTAGAATCCCTCTATCCTGGTAGATATCGATGGTATTTGATTGGTATGTTTAACTTGTATTTGCAGCAAGACCTATTCCAAGCAGCTGGAAGTGCGGCGTTTGGCCAATCGGCGCAGCTGGGTACCAATCCCTCCACCGTGCTCATCTCCTCCTCCACCAACTCGCTCATGTCTGCCAGCGTCAAGCCCAGCACGCAGCAGATTGGTGCCATAGGTAATCTTCGACGCCTAGCCCTTGATGTATTCTCGGAAGAATTCTGAGAGGAGGATTTTTTAATTTGCTTGAATTTCAGGCACAAAAGGCACGTCGTACCAGGCGCAGCAGTATTTGGGGTACGGGGCCCCGCACGAGGCGCAGGCACCGCCACCTTACGCCGCTGCCCTGCCGCCCCCCTCGCTGGTGCGCGCCGCCCCTCAGGCTGCGCCGCCACCGCCCCTGCAGCCGCCCAACACCTACTACTCTCAGAACCAAGGTCAGTCTAACTCAGATTCCCGATTAATTCTAATTCGATTCCGACCTGCAAGGGGTCCACACAGTAAATAGGCATTCATGAGACTTAACCTAACCTAAAGCGAATTACACCCGTGTACACTTGACTAGCAAATGACAGTAAGATTTCATAGATTATGAATAATGATCTGTAAAGAAATATGTTGGATTTTTGTGTTCTAAACTTCTCTTCTGCTTTCAGGAGCACAGACAGGCTTCTATCAACAAACCGGAAACGTCTCAGCCAACTACGGCATCCAGTTTGGACAACCTAATCAGAATCACAACAGCGCCAGTATCCAGAACTTCGGATCTCAGGTGAGACCCTTCCTGTTCCATTACACTACCCTGATTCACCTTGTGACGCTTGACCCTCACCTCGTTTTTTTTAAATCTTTACTTTTCAGGCGGAAGATATCCAAATTTCACAGTTGGCAAGTAACCAGAATTCACAACGCTGTCTATTTTGAGATTTATGAACCAATAAAGACTAACCTAAGGAGACTGGATGAGATCAGAGACATTTACAACTCTGTGTTCAGCTTGTTCCTTCTCCCTTATAGTGTCTCTCGCCAGTTTCGAACTCTAACTTAATGAATTTATAGTTGACAAGCCAGAGTGCTACTTGCTAGACCACAAGGTTGTACTGTTATGATAAACCCCACCTACTTGCCAAAAGCAACATGGACTCATTGAGTGTGCTGTTGCAGGTGCTGTCTACCCCGTTCCAGATGGCGCAGGCCATGCAGCAGTACGGTCGTGCCGCACACCAATACGTGGGCGCCGTGGGCAGCGGCAAGGACCACTCGCATCCCTCGCGCCCGCAACAACTCAAAAGCCCCCTGCAGGTAAACTCTTTGCTGACCTTTAAGCCAGTTAGCTTTCCCCCGTGCATGATGCAATAATTGCCAAAAAATAATAATTTAATGTGGCCGCATGGACCATTGTGATGTGATAACAACTAGCTTGACAGAATATCGATAATTTAGGATCACCAGAACAACGGCATGTTTGGAGGACCGCTGAGCGGGTCCGGCTTTGGGGGCGGCGCAGCCTCCCCCAAGGGTGCCGCACCCGGCAAGGGGGCATTCGGAGCCGCCCCTGCCGCATCCGGCAAGCCGCAGCAGCACTCGCCTCCACACCACAAGTACCAGCCGCAGTACCAGCACATGCAGCAGGTATGCTCGGCTTCACTTTATTCCCACATCCATACAATACAGTAGCAGTGCAATTTTAGTTACTGGATGTAGATTAAGCCTAATTTCATATTTGATTTACAGCAACAGGTGATCCAATCTAATGGGCGGCAAGCGTCCCTGAATATGGCAATCAACCGCGGCGGGCTGCAGCAGCGCTATCCTGCTCCTATCCAGCGACCCCACGCCCCACACGCTTCCCATGCGCCCCACGTCCAGCCGCCGCCGCAGTATTCCTCCAGGTCAGTTATTTCACACCTGGTAGTGAGTCTTCTCAATAAATATAATGAAGTCAAATATCTCAATATTTCGGATGTCCTTGAAATAAATGGGTTTATATGAATGCATTAGCAGGTTTTGGCAGCTATTAATGAAATTTTCTTATGGATTTGTGATTTTTTTCCTGAAGCTTTGGCCATCTTTAAGGTAGCTCAGAAAAAACATATTTGTACCAGTCCTGGAGATGAAACATCCTAATCAGAACTTGATGTGGCCTAACACTCAAGAAAATAATCCCATGATCACAGGCCGCTAATTACTATATATATATAATTCTATCATGCTAAATATTTTATTTCTATAAGCAAATTTACCCCAAAACAAAGGAATATTTAATTTAAGTATTTAACTCGATAACTCATATCGGTGTGATGTGTGAATCGTCGGAGTAACGGTGTGGTTGGATATTCCAGGGGAGGAAGTAACCGTCACCAACCCAACAACGGGCCCCAACACTCGCGTCATGCCGGCAGCGGGGGGGCCTACTACCAGCAGAACCCAACTAGGAGTGAGTGCTCTTCATCTTTCTTTCTGTCTGATTCAGTCGGTCTTGCAACATAAAATCACCATATTTTTGGTTCTTTTCACATACTGTACAATTGTTGTCTTACAAAATGTTCAACAATAGATTTATTTCCTAGGGCAGTCTATTCCTCGTGGTGGGGGACTTGACTTGAGTATTCAGCTCGAGCTCTCCTGCTGTGAGGTTTTCAATGTCATTGTCTGTCACTAACGGTGTCGGTTTGCTGGCAGGTAATCCGCAGCAAGTACAGTCTTCCTCGTCGGAGCAGCAGAAGGCAGGCACGCCCGAAGAGTCACTGGTAGCGGTCGCGGTGGAGGCGCCGGTCCCCGCCGCGCCTGTGGAGGTGGTGGCTGACGCCAAGGCGGACTGAGGCCCCCTGGGTCGCGTCACGTCTCCATTGTACATAGTGTGAACTGTGATCTAAGTGAGGCGGGTGCGGAGGCCTGAGCGCCCCGAGCTCTTTTTTCACGCTTCCCACGTGTTTGTGTGAAAAACTGATAAAAAAAAATAGCAAGGTGCGCTGGTGTGTTCCGTGCGTGGTGAAGTATTGACTATTATTCCCGTGGGAGACTTCTCGCACCGGACGCGGGAGGAAGAGGGCCGCCGGGGCTCTCGCTCTGACTTCCCGATGTTGAAACATTCTTCTGGAGGCGCTCCGCCGGGCGCAGCGGGCGCTCTGTCGTATTTATTTCCTGCCAAAAAGAAACTTCGTATTTGTGTAAAGAAAAGTCTGTCAATTTTTTTTTGTTTCATTTATTATTGTAAAACATGCGCGGAAGTGTGACACGTTTATTTAGTTTCTTAGAGATGCGACGCTCGCGCACTGTCGGCGTGCTGCGGAGAGGCGGCACGCTGCACATGTATTGAGTAATGTGTATAAATAATAATATTGAGGAGTTAGTACCCAAAAACAACATTACAACTGCGGCACGAGAAGCGGCGTGGCGCGTCTCGTGGCTGCATCGGTGAATTGGACTGAACGTGATTTTAAAAACGTCTCCGAAGCATCGGAGGCAGGTCCCGCAGTGAATTTTAATGAGCCCTAGATGAAATATAGTTTATAATGTAATAGTTAGAGCTGCAGCGCAAACGGGCGCGCGGCAGCTAAATTAGTTATTTAATACATAATGTTTTCGCAGCATGTCGACGGGCAATGTGCGAGTGTCAAAAAGATGTTTCTACTGGTGCTTTTTTTTTAATTTCTAAAAGGCGACACCGTTCTGCCAATCGTAACTGAGTCTGTCTCCGGGAGTGCCGAGGGTCACGCGGCCTCCACCCCCCTCTTAATGTCTCGCCCCCTCTATGTTGTATTCTTTTTAGTGAATTTGTTTATATATGCGCTCCGGGTGTATCGTGAACGTTTGTCCCGTGTACTTTTTGTTAGGATTGTTTTTGGTCATCGTCGTCTTAACCCCGCGGCCCGCCCGGCGCTCCCGGTGGCCGAATGTCAGGAATCCCGCTCAAAGGGAGGCAAATGGCAGGTGCAAAACCTACTTTACAAGTTTTTGCCTGATGAAATACACAAAATTTAGATAAAATCATTGAGTTATTTTATTTTACATTATATAAATATATATATATCGATCCCTAGACTAAACAATCTCGCATCGACAAATGGATATATCCACACGCATCTTTTCTAACGTAAATATTTGATAATATAATACGCTTTCGTACAAGAATGCTTCGGCGAGTTGCCGCCTCAATCGGATTAGATTCTTATTCGAAGCTCGTTACTGGGCTGCAGAGAGTTCCCTTCGCAGGAGCCGGCATCGTCGATTTGTTGTGGCAGATTGTGCAGTTGGTGGATTGTCTTGACGTCTGGCAACGGAAATATGTATGTAAGTGTATAAGCCGTCGCTGGGCTTGCTGCTTGCAATCGTCAGTTGAAAATATTCTTCACTCGATGCACGGTGGGCCAGAGTGACAAGGAATGAATTATTGCGTAATAAATCCAATAATAATATTTTTTGCTCAAAAACTTGTGTGGTCGTGGTTATTCCAAAAACCAACTAGCAAAAGATAATTTCAATTAGTATTTTAAATAAAATACTTAATTTTTCCACATGGTAATTTGATGACATAATAATGGTGACCGGTTTCGCCAACCTTTAACGTGAAAGGTTGGCGAAACCGGTCACCAAAAAAGTGGAAAAATCACTTAAGTATTTTATTTAAAATATTAAAATGGAATTACACCAAGTATTTTGTCAAAAATATTTATTATTTAAATAATTCTTGGCTTTTGACATCGTTAGGCCATAGTTTACCTAGACGTGAAGTGAGTTGTTGTGAGCCTTAACGTTAAAAACCAAGCCGAGATGAACTTTTGCTTCAGTCCAATATATATTACGTTAATGTTACGTCGAAATAAAGGCCCCGTGAAGAATGTGAAGGATATTCTCATTTTTTGGGTGCACGCAGCAGACTCGGACGGTGTAAGACCAATTTTGCTGGCTGCGAGGCTGGTGTTTTATATAGAGTTTTCTTCAGATTTGACTACAGTGCTGGCGGGTAGGGAGCGGAGAGATCTGGACTATGTGAGGTCTTCTTCGGTAATCGGAAACCACCTAACGTTTATTGTTAAAAATAATTTCCCGTGCTTGTTGATGATTCAAATATGCTTACAAACATTTAAGAACTGTGTGTATCAGAGGCGTGCAGTAGATTTTAAATCTTGGCATGCAGTTTTGGGGACTGAATCGGAAGTATATCCAATAAACGACTTGAAATACTTATTATATAAAAAAATCATGGAAATTATTATTGCGCATTGGTAAAGAATTTTTTTAAAACGAAATTGTGAAGAAAAAAACAATCAATACTAATGTACTAAAATGTGTATTTTTAAATGTGCTTTTTTGCTTGTATGAACTGCACGCCACTGATATGTATATATGGTGTTTAATGACTCATAGTATTACTCGGGACGGGGAGATTGCGTGTCACTTTTGGATTGTAAAAAAATTGAAAATGTTGTGTTTTTAAAATATTTTTGAATTGTTTACTTTTTGTGGTGTTTTGAAAGTGATGAAACTTTTTTGTTTCTTCTTGAAACTACTACTTTTAAAATTTAAAATTTCTTATTGAAACGAGACAGAGAAGCCTTGCTTCGCACAAAGCACCATAAAAGTGATAACAAAGAAATATTTAAAAAAATATCTTTCAAAAAATAAATTATAAAAAAACCGAAAATAAAAAAAATAATGTTCACAAGTGACACTCGGCCGTCCCCTTTTCAGGCGGTGCTGTGAGTTTTGAAACACTTGTATAAATATAAAGCTTAATTTAAAAAAAGTCCTAAAATACACAAAACCTATGGTCACCCTACTGACAGGTAAAATTATGTTATTTACTCCCTTATTGGTTCTTTAAAAATATACTTTATTCTAAAAAACACATTTGTATGTATATTTGCACCCCCTTGCCCCTCCGCCAGCCTGCCATCCCCAGTAGGCCAATAATCCTAGCAACGTGTCCCCGGCTACTTAGTAGAGGTCAGTATGTCTTAATGAATCGTGGGTTAACCGACATTATCAAACACCGCTCTGCAAATTGTGTCCACCGCAGATCTGTTTCTCTTTATTCCTATATAAGTTTTCATGCTGAAGACACGCGTTCCGAATGCAAAGTACACGACTTGTAATGTTTGTAAGCATTTTGGATCCCTTGTATATGACTGATTGCATGAAATGAACCAACAGTAACGACAGATTCTGGCGTCTCGGGTATCCGTGTGGACTCTGGCTAGGGCTCGTCAGCTTATTGAATTGTTAGTAATGCCACCGGGAATGTGATTCCATGAAGTCTTTTATACCTTGTATGTAAGTTTTGTTTTGTATCTTCGGAAATTTAGTAAATAAAACTTTTTGGATTACCATGTTATTCACAAAACTACGAAGACGTGTTAGATATAAACTAAACATTACAGTTAAAAGAATTCACTATTTGATAATTTACTGTCTGAAATCTACCTCATTGGCGTGCGAGTGAGTAGTACTTCACGCATTGCTACGAAAATCAAATTTTTTAAATGTCAATTTGCCGTGATCCCGCTGGTTAGATTTTTCGTGTGAAAAATATGACTTATCAGATATAGATTCCTAGATACGTGATCGGTGTATTTCATTGGCGTGCTAGTGAGTTCAAAATCAGAGCATGCAGTTGTACTCGTACACTGTAAAAATGAAGAGAAAATGTCAATTTGGTCTGATGTGTATAGAAAAATTATTACCTATCAGATAATAGAATTTCAGATATGCATATATTGACAAAGCTTCGCAACCTTTAAATGTATTTAATAATAAATAAGCCTAAAAACAGATCAATTATTTATTTATTGTCAAAAAAAATCCTTCAAAATATGCAATATTATATGTTCTTATGCCATAATTTTCAATAAGAAATTATTAAATAACACGTATGTTAGCTTAAATTAGGACAAGCAATGCTTTATTGATTGTATGGACTGCGTGCCTCTAAATTAATATTAACGTAAAACAAAAAGATGTATGAACACATAGAAATTTAGAAGGATATTGAATACATTTATGTATTAATCACATTGTAGAGACGCGTGACAATAATAGACAAGTGGCGTGCGGTCCATACAAACGAAAGATCATTGTTTTCTATCATATCTTTTAAGCTATTAATTAGTTTTTTTTTTTTAGTATATTATTTAAATGAAATTTATGCCAGAAGTGTGTATTTATTTTACGTGACTTATTTATAAGTTGATATTTTATATTCAAAAGGATGATTTTGAACTCATCACTCGCCACACATGTGTATATATACTATAGTTAACAATAATCGATTTATAATGAAAATAACACGTGGCAACGGAATTCAGTGTAAAATTGTGATTGTACACCTGGTAGGCAGTTGCCTCTTAAGCGTGCAGCGTGAATGTCCAGATCTCGAAATGTGCGGGGAGAGTTAGATTTTGATACGGTTTCGGAGGGCGGCTTTGTCAGGTCCATCGGTGACCGGTGTAAAGTCAGTGTCGTTGTTTTACACTTTTGTACGGCCCAGGGGAGAGTAGGTTCCACCGTGCGTGATAATAAGCTAAATTTTGAAAATTTATAGTACTAGCCGAAAAGTGTAAACCGGGTGTCACTTTTGGAGTATGAAAAAATTTTATTTTGTTTTTATAGTATTTTTACAATTGAACTCATATTTTAGAAATCAAAAATATGTAACCTTTGTTTTTTTTTTAAACGTATTTTAAAATTTCTGAAAAAAAATTGTTTTTGAATAGTGACACCCGATTTTCTTTTTGGATAATACCATGAGTTTTGTGGCGTCATGTGTTACTAAAAATACAAAACTTTGATAATATTGCAGTCTGATTGGTCAGATTTTTCATGATCAAATTTCTGACCTATCGGATAATTAACTACCATATATGCATCAGAAAAAATATTCATTAGTGATACATCATGCGTGTAAAAAAACTCAATGCTTAAGGTGTATTCATCAAAAAGATATTTTAGAACGACAGTGTTGATGTTCGCCCGATCAAAGCAATTCACTATGTAGTGAAAAGTTAGATACCTCGAGTATCTCGACTAATGATGCTGATTTTGAGAATTGGCTTTGCGTGCGATGACGTTCCATCGACAAGTTTATCAGGTTAAAAAAAAAACGTGACATGCTGCGTGCAATATTGACAGAAAATCGTTTTGGTGTGAATTCATAACCTTTGTTCGTTCAATCGGAAGATATATATCAATTCTAAGTTTTACCTACACTAAGCATTGTGATGGCTGCGTGATTCATAAAACCCGGGTCATTGTAAAGATGCTGCGTTTACAGCACTGAATAGTGAAATTTGACAGTACATGTAATTTATTAAAGGGGAATACATCTACCATGTTTCTATACATAAAGAAGTTATCGAATTTTGGATTTGTCTAGTATATGAATATGTATTTAATAAACTACAGACCTCAGACTGTGCGCTCGTCGTATATTTTAATCATCACAATTGATCATTATTAAAAATTTTGAAAAATGACTCAATCAACTTTGATCAACACGCTGATCAATTTCTGTATACAATAATAATGCTCTTCAATCTTACTAATAAGACATCTATTCCGTTACATTTACAAGCTGATCTGATAGGTCAGAAATTTGACTATGAAAATATGTCATCGTTGTATATATTCTTTTAATAAGACGGATTTTTAAAATAAATTTTCTTTACAGCTTTTTGTAAAGCATTTTCTTTTCAATATAGAAACATGTCGATAGTAGTCGCTCTTGTAACGATCTGCTGTGGTCGAATAAAGGCGACGGCTCGGGCGGGGCGAGGCGGACCCCGGGGACAGGGAGTCGTTTTGGTTTTGCGTAACTCGGGAAACGGCGCTTTTTTTTTTACACAATCGGAGAGAGTAATTACTTAGGAATAAAATGGATCTAAAAACATGATAATAAATCAACACACGCATGGATATGAAACGGAACGCTATCTCAATAGGTCTCTTGTACAATAAGCAATTATATTCAAATAAAAATTATATCGATCGGAAAGTGTGTGCTTTATTTGCGTCGGACCAATCCCCATTTAAGAGAATGTTCTTCGACTGGCCTTCATATTTGTATTTGAGTGTCACGAGTACTCGAGTGCTCTTTAAAACAAAATTATCTTGTAAATGGGCGGTGCTCTGCCCTAAATACACACCAAACTACATGAAAGTGGTTTTGATTCAAATAATGTTTATAAAAGTATCAAAACAGTGTCAATTGAATTTTATACACACACATATGTATATTATTTTTATATACACACGTTTGCATATATATATATTACCTAACCTATCCCTATCGATTCGCATACCTAAGAGTTGGATGAATAATTTATTTCATTAAATTTTGTTATGCAATATGAAGTTGACTCCAAACACTTTTATTTCTACCATTTACAAAAAGTCATCATATTCGAAGGTCATATCCAAAATTCAGGAGTGTTTTTAGGAATTGTTTCTTTACGTCGAGTGATGAAGACTGCTTCTACACGAGTTCACAAATGTCAGGGTCAGGGTCAGGTTAGGGGCCGCGAGTGGGGAGTGACAGGTAAACAAAGGATCAAGCGGCTGGAAGAGACTTTTGAAGATAGAAAAAAATGCTATTCTACTGTTACAAGTCTTCTTTCTAAAAAGCCTAACATGTATAATAAAATGAAATACGCATGAAGTCATTTTTCGTTTCCGGCATTGGGTATGTATTGTTAATATTCAAAATATATCTATAATTCAAACAGTAATTCCAGTAAAACATTTGGTAAGATGACGAGCCTGTAAGACAGTTGGGGGTCTGTAAATGTGTAAAAATACAATTTTACCGTTAAATATTCAATGCGATAGTTTAAATGGTAGAATTTTTTTCATGCAACCTATAAAAAAAAAAAAAAGTTAGGATTCATCCAAGGTAATTGATGCTCTCCACATGCTCCAGCAGCTCAGAAATTGCGCAGTACATGGCGGGGGTCCAGCTCAGCGGGCGCTCTTCCCCAGTATGGTTGCTTAAGCTGTCGATTGTTCTCCTCGCCTCAATCACCTTGAAACAGAGAGATTCTTACAGAAATAGCTGACACGGAAGGTTCTGGATGAAGTCAGTACTACCGTGAATGCCAAGGGCCTGTAGAGTTTAGAGACTTGCAACCCCCGTGGCGGTTAAATTTAAAGGAATTTGCCTGAGGCAGTCAGATATGATCGGAGGCTAAAGGTGCCTCAAAATTAGATTGTTAGTATCAGAATGAAGGAAATCTCAATTGTCACAGACGTACCTCAGTAAAATCATTTATATGCTGCATGACTTCTTTGACCTGCTTCTCAAACTCCAAGTCCCGGTTGGAGGCCAGTAAGTTGTTATGAACCTCGACTTTGTTAAACGTCGACTTGAACCGCCACAAGGACTGCACGCACTTCTCGAGTAGGTTCATCGTGTCGGAAGCAGAGTCTTGAGAAGAAAGGTTGTTAAGTAAACCTTTCGCGTCTCCAGTAGGTTTTTCTTGTTTATTTTTTTCCAGTAAGATCTGCAGCTGGTCTATAATAAACTCCATCTTCTTCATGGTCAGGCGTTTCGACTCCTCGTTCATTTCTATAATATCCGGCGTGTAATTTAAAAGTGTTTCAAAACGCCCGTCGGTTATATTGTTGAGCATGTCGTCGGCTTCGTCCCGGCAGTCAGTGAACGATAGTTGCGAGCTGCATTGTGAAAACAATAGCTGAATCTCGTTTTGTATTTCGTCGAGGTTTTTGTTGTTTTCCTCGACGCTCTGACAGAATTTTAGAGAACTCCGTAACTCCGGTGATTCAGCCAAGATGCTGGATATTGTCGAGTATAATTCCGGTCGCACCGACATTGTAAAATAATCTATAAAAATAAAGATGTACGAGGGTAGTAGAAAAAATAACAATTTGACATCACAAAACACGATTCAATTGTTTCGGTTGGTTCAGTTCAAACTGCGCCGCTGTCATGTTTTTGTATTGAAATATTGTATTGTTGCCAGTACTGGACTCAGTTTTACCAATCTAAAAACATAAATCAAATCTACCAATGGCGAACAAGTACTGTAATTTTCAGCCAACTATATATGAAAGAGCAATTTTAAAAATAAATATAAACACAATATTGTATAATTAATTAAATAAGTAGTTCAGTTGCTTCGATTTATCTTAAAATATTATTTTAATTTTTATGAAAATAAAAATAAGTGAAGTTGTGGGTTGTTTAGTTAAAATGAGTCGCATTAATATTGTGTAAAATGCAAAAGCTGCTAGATCTGATTTTAATATTATTGCAGTGGAAGCACTGAACGACAATAAACATGGCAGCTGTCGTATTGTTGTAATTTATTTCATTATATCAGATCGGTACAAATTAATTATCATAAAGCCGATTTTAGATTGCAATCATTAAGCGAAGAGACTTCCACCCAGTCATTGAATAATAAAATATGAGAAAATAATAAATTTAATCCACATTTAGTTTATATTAATCTTCCTTGTATTTATCTTCTTGAAATAGTTCCACTAAACTTGTAACTTCAATAACTTTGTCCTAAAGAGTCAACAATGAAACAAAACGTTTAGGTCATAAATTTAATTTGCCTTTTCCAAAATTAAAGTACAAATAAAAAATTTTAAAGTACAATAAACAATATTCAACACCAAAAATGGGAATACAATATCTTTAATACTTACTAGAGGCGCAACTACCTGTGACCCGTGAAAACCCGATTACATTTAACAAAAAACCTTCAGATCTTTATACCGAATTTGTCTTACCGGTGCGCCTTGAGTCAGGTTTAGTTACAGCTTACCAATTTATAAAACTTGCCTCACTCACCCATCAGAAAGACACTATGAATTTATAATAAATAAATTTAAAATGTTGTTGGGGTTATTGATTTGTTAGGATAGCGATGGTTTTAAAAGATTTACTAAATTAAATCAGATAGTATTGAAAATTAAAACTGTTTTTTCAGTAAACATGGAAATGCTTGACAGTAGTAGAAAATTATAACTAATTCAAAATCAAATACACAAACTTGGTAGTCACGCCAATATCTCAACATCAAGTAAAGGGCCTTCAATATTAAGTATATATCACATCAGTCATTTATATAAAAAAATATTTATATCAAATATAATAAATAAATAGTCAGCCTTCCACATTTGCAAAAGCAAGGACGAGGATAAACGCCAATGTCTATAAAGTCCGAAGCTTTTAATATTGACCGCATTATAAACTCATAAAGGCAATACATACATTTAACATCAATGGCGGTATGTCAAATTGACGTAATCATCAACAATATTGATATTTATATAAATGATCGACATTGACATTAATATTTTTTTGGGTTAGGTTTTTTTTCTATAAATTAAAAATATTCCTAAAATAATATCAATAAGTATCGACAACAGAATTTCAAATTGACAAAACCAGCAAAAATATATGTTTTTAGGCCGAATTGCATAAATGATAACTGATGTTAGTTCTTACACCTAGAAAGTGATAAATTTGAAGTAAGGTCAATATAAGACAAGCTATATTGAAAATAAATATGACATCAACTATCAATAGTACCATCAATCAAAATAGACGGCAGAATGTCATCAAATCATAAAAAATATTGATATCACTTTAAAGTAAATTGGATAAAAAATTTGATTTGAACATTTGAAGCACAATAAGGCAGGAACTAAATGCAACTGATTTGTTATGAGAGACGTTCAAAATTTATTTATTCATTAATGAAGTTGAATCTAACAAATAAAGTAATTTTTTAGCTAGCGTGTTGAGAGTTGAACAGTTAGAATTATAGATCTCTACTTAACTTTTTTTACATGTAAAATCAAAAAATTTCTTGCTTTTACGTATGATTTGTGATTCTTAGCGCAATTTCATGTTGGGTTAATAGAATTGTAACAATATATAAATTCTTTCATATATATCAAAACGTTAAGTCCTTGCATGTGGAAAACCGACTATATATTATAATATAAAGCATTGTAAGCGTAAATTAAATTCATAAAAAGACTTTCACTAGGCGTACTCATTTAAACACGGTGATAAAATTACAGATGTAAAAACAAATAGCTTGGGGCAACTGAACTAAAGTATTTATTGATTAATATGCAAAGTACGAGACTCAGAGATCGGTGCTTTGAGACAAATGGAGTCCGCGAGGGTTGCAACCCTCAAGGCATGTTTGAAGAACCATTTTACACAATCGTAATGCACACTTTTTCCACTTGTCTGTTCTACCAGTCAGATCTGGTAGATTGATTTTCTCCAGGTATGAGGTCCAGTATCTTTGATAAACCAAAAATAAAAAGAAATCAATTACCAAGATTTCGCCGCTTAATGGAAGCCTTTTAAAAAAAATATTTGCTTTGCACTCTTGAAAAATCACAAATATATTTATTCCCTGTAAAAAAAGTAAATAAAAACAACATTGTAAATACAAGCCCCCTTGCTTATACACATTGTAAAATTTTTGAACACGCATCAGGTAACTTTTAATTCCAAATTTTTTCGAAGAATTGGATTGAGTGATGGACACATCATTCTAGTGAGCCAGATTAGCACCATATCAATTTTTTTAGCACCGCAAACGTACATTTATCATTTCGCAACTTTACTAAAGCAAATTACTCTGCACACTCGCATTATGGTCTCATCGTGACAAAACAAATATATTTTTTAAATTTTGGTATCAAAATACATTCATTTTAATTCACTCACTTTTAAGACTGCTATTCACTTTCTCTGTCAATCGTGTGTGTTGCCAATTTGAGAGCAAAAAGAATATCAGGAATATTGAAATAACTCAAAATTTCCAGGAAAAAGCCATCAAAAACAAAAGATGTCACGGAATATTATAGAATAAATTTTTACAGAAAGTTTACTTTTACACAGTGTGTATAAGTAAGAGGGCGAATCAAAATAGTTTTACACACAACTCTTTGGCATTAGCTGCGTGCGTCATAATAATTGACAAGGTAACTCCAACATTGTGCATACAATATTTACAGAGGTGCGTGTGACACATAGCATTCTAACGCAGTGCAAAGATTGTTGAAAATCGAAAATACTGCCATAATGTGAATGTCACGTGTGAAATCACATGCGGCTCAAATGCGAATTCTTCAGTTGATCGCTTTATCAAATAACAATAGTTTTTCCGATTTCCACAAAAGTGTTGCTATAAGTACCAGGACTATTTTGATATAACATCTAATCAAAATGGAATTCACTACTTTTCATTATAGTAACATTTAAGAATAAATATTTATACTAAAAATCTCCTACAATATTTATAACCTTGATATCTGATAATGTAAAGACTTAATAAAAAAATAAATCAATATAAGGTTTTATTAATACTTTCATAATCACCCAAAAAGAATAGTTGCGTGTTATATCTGGATGGCTAAAATATATTCAAGACAATGCGCATTTCTTCAAGCTTCTCAGAAAATCATTTAATAATATGAAATTCTTTTGAATTTAATACTGAAATCAGATATTTGAAGTAGGAATTAGATGTCATAAATTCCCACAGGATCGAGAGAATAAGTGGTGGAGGAAAGAACGTGTATTAAAAATAAACAACGTGTTTTGTAAAATAAAAATAATTACACTCATTTGAGACAAGTGGGTGACTCCACCACGAGTGACTGGGGTTTCTGTAGAATGCTTTGAGGCCTAGATATCGTCTAGAAACTAGCCAAAGGTGGTCAGTCCTATAAAAACGAAGCAGTTGAGTTATCACGTGTTATCTCATGATATTATCTTGATGACGTGACAATGGCGGTGAGCACCATGTTCTGCAAGCATCATTTACAATAATTTTACAGCTGTAAGTTTATGGAACCCATTACCGGTTAGTAACCATAAGTAAATTGCAGCGGAATATTGTTTAAGCAACACATAGCGATACCAACACACCTGAGCTTTTCAAATATGTAACTGGTGAGTTGTTTTTACTTTTAGAATCTTACACACGCAAACGGTGCATAAAATGCATTAACCTACTTAATTATCCAATCTGCTTAGTACAAACCAATAAAAATCACATTTGTTGATAATTTTAGTGTCAATTATACACTTGGTACTTATACGTAACAATAAACTATTGATTCTTCAATAATTGCTATCAGAAGTTTTCAATTTTTTATTTTACCAGAGTTCTTCATGCACAGTAATAAAAATAAAATAACTTTCTACAAGACTAAGGGTGCATTTGGTGCTAAACACACACGCCATTAATCTCTCCACCCCTATTTCTTTTTAAAAGCTAGATTAGAAGACACAAAGGTCAAGTTAGTATTTCTTAGTGCGATTGGCGGTGATTGTGAATTTAAAAAACCTCTGATAGCATTTACTGTAAAACCCCTTGAATATCATATGACTTAGAATATATGACTTATAAAAACCGATTAATTACAACACTTATCAATATATTCAAGAAAATAACTTTACAAACATTTCATAATTTTGATTTTCAAAAACTTTGTAGACATTTCTAAAATTTGACTAAGATATAAAGCAACGCGCAATGATTCAGCTGGACTTTTTCATGTCAACGGCATTTTAAATCTAAGTCATCCGTGATTTATCACTCTAAATATATACAGTGCGGCAAAAAACTAAGTAACAATCTCAACGTATGAACTATTTCGAGAGGTTTATGTGTATTTTTTAAACTACTCTTTTTAGGCTCAGTGCATTCCTGAAATATACACACAATAAAATTTTTAACGATTTGTATATGTGAGAGTTAATCTTTATTACATTGCACTTTTTTCCTGGTAATTTCACTTCATCGATTAGATAATTAGAAAATACTGGATGTGTTACTGGTATCTTTAGGACTATAAACAATTTTCTTAATGCTATATGTATATATACTGCTCTGGCTGCTTCTTTTGCTGTCGTCTATGTTGCCGGTCTGTTACTTCTCTATCAGACTTCTTACCCACAAGAAGAATCATTTTTCAAAGACAAACATGCGTTACATGCAGTTTTAATGTCTGTTGTCTCAATCAGATATATACTTCATGCCAAATATATATATTTTTGAAATGTATTTATATGAATTTAATTTTTCCAAATTTCCTTTGAGCAGTGGCTATTCTTCTAGCAGTGGGATATGTTGGCACTGGCGACATTAACAATATCAAAAATGGAAGAATTGATTTCAAACAGTCCATTTTACTTTTACCTGTCGTATAGCCCGGCCGGCGCCGCCAACAGGCTATGAAGAAGGATACTAATAATGTCATTAAACTGTACAAAGTTACTAGATAGTGAAACGTCATCAAATGAGACTACGATTTAAAACTACTTAGAAATATCATAAGCTGAACTACGAGTTGTATAAGTAAATTAAAAAATAACATATTTTTTTGTAATAATCGAAACATAAAAATCATTTGACATTAACGATTCCCAGATAAAGAGCTCTTAAATAAGAATATCTATGCACTTAAACTGTTTGAATGGTTTCTGTTAGTGATCGGCGCGTGTACGTGTAAACCGCTCGACATAAATATTTAGATAAATCGTTTTGTATAGATCGTCTTGTACCTTTATACAGAAATGCTACAGAAATACACGTCGATAGCATGCGGCACCGCAGTCAGAGTGGCAAAGGTCGGAGGCCTACTCGGAGATGGAGGAGGAGCGGTTGGCGCTCTGCATGGCAGAACAGCAGTGTAGCAGCAGTGCCGTGAGCGTGAGGCTTCGCTCCTCGGACAGCTCCAGGCTGTGCGTGATGCGCACCTTGTCCTGGTCGCCAGTGCGGTACCGAAGCGCGGAGTTCATCTCCGCCATCCTCGAGCTCTCTTCGTCCAGCGCTGCCCGAACCTCTGTTATCTAAAATACAACAAAACGCTCATATAATTTTTTAATGGTTGTGTAACAATAAAAAAGAAAAAGATAACATTTATATTTAATGACTATGTTCCAGGACATTACCATGAACAAAATATTGGAAGTTTTATTAAAAAATGCAACGTAACACCTAAGAACGCAATGTTTCTAGTCATAGTAATCCTTGCGATTTCCCATATCAATTCAGCAGCCGATGCTCACCATCATGGTAAGTTGCTTGGCGCGTGGCTCAGGAGCTAAGTGGCTAAGCAGCCGGGGCCCGCGGTCCCGTGCGCTGGCCATTAGCACGTCGGGTGGCAGTTGCGCCACTAGCAGTGGCCGCAGCATATCGTTGGCCGTGACGGCGCCGGCCTCTACTGCCGCGTCCAACATTACCCATGCAGCGTCCTCATCGATTGAGTGCCTGGATACACAATTAATTTTATTATTAATACCAAAGAAACTGGTGATGTCTTGAGCAGAATGGACTCCAGTGGCATGCTTAGAGGATTCAACAGATGTCCATGAGCAACAACTGTCATGTTTTTGCGTGTAAATTTGAAATCTGATGGATACAAGAGGGTGTGTGATGTTGGTGGAAATGAGAATAATAGCGGTTACCGAGAGGTGTGGTGCGGTGAAGGCGGCAGGCTGCGGACAGAGGGGGCGGAGGACCCAAGCGGGGACAGGCTGTGCGCGCTGCCCACACGCCGCAGCCCTCCCAAGAGCCCGGCCAGGGCGGCCCTGCCAAGACCTGAAAAACGAGCAGTCACAGCACTCAGCGATCGGATAAAAAATACAATTAGCCACACCGCGATACCAACAGAAAATGAGACTGACCTTCATCCGACTTGGCAGGCTGGTTGAGGTATTCTTGCGAGGCTGTGGACGTGATAGACAGATCGTCTCCGTCCATGTGCTCCGTCATGAGGAACTCCGGCATCTGCGCGGCTCCCGGCCCGTGAGGGTCCGACGGGGACAGGCCTCCATCTGACAACACACGACCATAAATACACTCTCCACGTACGATTCCGATGGAAAATCGTTTACAGCAACAGTTATAATAAATGCTGTTATGTTAAGCATATTTTATTATTATAATACAACTAGTGTGACTAAGCATAAAACTAAAAAATCAAAAACCGAGTATGGCGTCATTGAACCGTTGTTTAGTTAGATCTGTTTTAGAAGGCGGCTCTGAATAACATAAGAAATTTAATTATAAAAAATAAAAGAAACTAACAAAAATTAAAGAAGAAAAAAAAGAGTGTAGTGTTTCAGTGTAAGTGATGTCTTTGATATTAGTATCTTTTTTTCAGGGAATCCCCTCTTTAGGTGCATTTTAAAACACTGCAGGTGAAAACAGCTGATGTGAATTACAGCATGTCAATGCACGTGAATACATGCTACAATGGAATTTGAGTCTTTCGAAATTTTCAAAGTGAACTGCTATTTGTTTTATAAATTACTTCACTCAAAAATATTAGTATTTATTAAATATAATATTGAGTAATATCTCACAGTGTTAAAGATTTAGCCGTTATTCAGCTTTGACCCAAAAGATATAGGCTCGAACCCCACTTGTAGCATGTGTTTATAAATTCTTGATTCGTTTGCATAATACGAAATTCAATAGTTTTTTTCAACGAGACACGAGACATTGTCTGTTTAACAAAAAAGTAAGAACATCCTTTTCATCAATAGCAGGTTTTGCTGTTGCCCTGCAGCCTGAAATAATCTGTCCAGAGCGGTACCAACATTTACACGTTATGTCAATTTACAAATTTTAAAAATCTATATATACATATTATAAAGGACAAAACGAAAAATTCTACACCACACAAACAAAACAAATTTAACACGCTCAGTTTCCAGTAAAAATAAGTATGTCTCCAAAATCCAATGTTTCACGTCGAAAAAAACACTTATGTGAATCTAGCAGCGCAGTGTCGAGTGTCAAAGCTCTGCTGCGCGCGCTTCTGATTTGGCACGCAACCTGTCTAGTGCCTAGTAATGTGCCATCAGTGGGCGCGGACGCGCAACATCTGGTCGTTCTAACCTCAATACACGCTCCCTTAGGTTGGCGTGCGGCGGCGCGTGCAACGGTCCAGAGATTTGGACACTTGTCTACTGACTGAGGGGCTCCGGGACACATGCCCTGCGGGACAATCATTTTGTTTCAGGTTAGTTTAGCTTCAAACAATAGTGACTTCAAAGCGGACATAACTGTATTTACACAGCGCGTGTTTGTGACGTGTCGTGTGGGAGAAGGGGGGTAGTAAATAACAAAACATAACTACAATGGCGTGCAGTGATAATGAACATAGAATTAACCTAATATATCTCGTAAATTACTTATTGTATAAATTAAATTACAGGATATTTGACATAAAATTGGTCTGCACGCCACTGATATAAATAAACATATACACATACATATTAACATATTCTTGTAATTTATGATGAAACACGTCAATAGGGGAGCTTGGTTGGGAGTTATGGTTTACTTGGGTATTGGTGTTGTGAATTAACGGTGAATGAAATATCTAAGATCTCATCTATCCAATGAAATGACTACAGAAAATCCAACTCAAGTCTTATTTAAAACGGTAACAGTAACATAAATACTTCTTGTCTGATAGGTAAGATATTTTCATGGTCAAATTTCTGACCTATCACACAAAAACTTTTGAAGTTATCTTACTGCAATTAGTAAAGTATTAATAGGATGATAAAGTAATTGCCTTAGGTCAGAAAGTGAGGCATTAGAGTGCCAGGAACATGCAGCTAGTCGGCAGCGTCATGCATACAGCGAGTGAGGAGTAGAGGAGACAAGGGGGTACCTTGTGGCGGCTGGCAGCGTATGCTGCTAAGGCACTTGGTCACGCACTTCTTGTGGCAGCACAGTGCGCAGTCTCGGCACTGTACCGCATCTTTCAGCCAAATCTGCGGTTAGGACAGATCGAGAGGTTACTGGCATGGAAATCTCTGACCAAATCACACTCATCAAGGCAAGATTAAGACACCGGTGGTTTGAGTCCAGCGGAGGCCCCGCGACCTTCAGCAGCCAGATCTGATAGAAGACCCTAAGTGTGGCCTTGATAATTTTACGAGAAATGCGACTACTAGGCTAAAATCCTTAAAAATAAACTAGATTCTAGATCCAAACCCGGTGCATCATGGTTGAAAAGCAAGTGTGCTTACCGGTAAACCAAGAGTTGCTGCAAAAGTTATTGAATAAATAATTCTACAAGCACTGCAATGTTAGTTATAGAGCCACAGTGATCGAAAGGACTCAAATCACTCCTGTGTCTCCTTATTGTTTTTTGTCGCATAATGCGTGTGGCGTGTAAGATAGAGTTAGTAGCTGCACCTTCTTTCCGCAGAAATCGCACTGAGTACTTCGATGGAAGTGCGTCCGAAGGAAGTCGTGAGACTTCCAGGGAACATTAGGCTTAGCGGGCTCCTCTTCCATGCCCATGGCGTCGACCACTTCATAGTCCGTGGTGTAGTCTCCCTCCGACTCCTGGGGGCTCCTGCTCTCTGTGCTGGACTCCTTGAACAGCTTGGGGTCCGGGAACACCAGCGGCATATCAAGCCACACAAAGCTAAACAGGATGTCTCCGTAACAGAGGCACGGCTCGAATCCGGGGTGACTGGCCAGAGGATGGGTTTTGCTAAAAATGAATTGGAAATATTAGCGAGATATATTCAAATTCGATTAACGAAGAGTTTACAACCACAAAACAGTTAACGAGAGTTTAGATTTGTAGAGAAGTGTTAAAAAAGTGCTTACCCGACCGAAACGTTGACATCAGGAGGCAGCAGCGTGTACTTCTTTGTGACCTGACCGATCTTATCGGTCCTGCACTCTTTCAGAATCGCGACCAGCGGTATGTTTAAGTACGCCAGCAGAAAATCTTCCCGCCCATCGGGGGACTTCCCCCAAACGTTCAGATTCAAGTACCTGTGATTCCTATTGATCTTAAATGCAAACTTATTATTGTAATCCAGCACTTCACCCACGGGCAGGCTGTTCGTCGTGTGCGTCTGCAGGAAGTCGGAGAATTCGTTGGCGTCTCCTTTACTCCTGCTGTCCGAGCTCTCAGAGCTCATGATGGAGATCTTCGGGTTGCCAGCCTGATCGTGGCAATCGTCAGAGCAAGATTTATTCATGCTATCGCCGCTGACAAACTTTTCTGCGTCTTGCGACAGCGTCATTTCGGATTTAGGATCTTTTTTCTGATTGGTCTCATCAGGTTTTGCCTGCTTGTCGTTCTTTTTTGATGGCGTCCCTGGGTTTGACGCCGTTGGTGTGCTGCTGTTGGAGCTGTCTGACGAAGTCCTGTTCTCCACCGAGCACCGCCGTTTCCTGAGGCCGAATCCGAAGGTCATTTGGAGCGAGTCTGCATGTTTGGAGATAATGTTGGACGGGGTCATTGCGTTCTTGGAAGCAGAAGTGTCTTCGGTTTTGGATTGGCTCTTTGACGGGGTCTGGTTACTCGGTGAATCCTGTGATTCTGTTTGATCGCTGCTATTTACGGATGACTTATTTTCTGAATCCTGAAACGAAAGAATAAGGTTAAGGTATTTTGAGGGAGTTACTGCATAATGGTGGATCAAAATGCTTATTCATTATTCATGGTTAACCCAAGAAGTTCCAAATCTCGATGAGGAAAATATAATTACTTGAATATTCTGACTGCTGGTGGCTCCCCGCAGGAGGGCCCTGCCTTCTTGTCCTACACTCCTGGCGCTCTCCAAGACCTCTGACATTTTTCTAAAAGAAAAGCTGTTGCTTTTTCCACGTCTAGGGTTGGCCGGCTCGTCGCCGTCTCCAACAGAGAGAGTGTCCTGCCTCGTCACCTCTTCCTTCTTCACGCTCTTTGCCTCGTCGTTGGATGTCTTTTTGATCTTCCGTTCGATCCTTACCGTAAAACACGGCCGGCTGATGGCCTTCACGATCTTGGCGATCTGGCTCATGCTGCTGACAATCTTGCTGTCAACGGCGATCAGCTTGTCACCTCTGCGCAGATCAGCCTTATATGCTGCGCTCAGGGGTACGATAGTTTCGATGACAACAGACGTTTTTCCATATCTTTCATCAGAGCTATTGATCTGCTTGAAGACCGTACCCAGTTGCTGGTTTCTATCTTTATTGATGACGATGTCCAGAGTGAATATGGAGTGATCGTCATCTTGCCTGAGAGATATCCAAGGATTGGAGTCGAGGGACAGATTGCAGAGGACCAGGTGATTGGGGGTCTTGTTTGCCACCCAGACCTCCGTGAAGAGCCTGGTGATCTCTACGAGATTGATCTCAAGGGAGCCAGTGAGCCTGATCGTTGAATCCTCGGCAGGAAGATCCAGCTGGGCTGGATCCAACTTGGTGAAAAACGGCTTGTACCTAAGGCAAAAAAATTAGCTAAGCATGTTTGAAGTATACAGCAGTGATTTTATATCAGAGGCATAGCATAGAGTGCGTGTAGCAGCTGGTGTAATAATGGGACCGAGAGAGTAGGAGGTCTGACCTGATGGTGTAGTTGGGCAGCGTGTGACGGCGCTGCAGGGCTCGACGAGCGTGCGCCTGCAGCAGGGCGGTGAGGCGCCCCCGTAGCGGCCGCGCACGTAGCTGCAGTTTGGGGGGCCCGATGAAAGACAGGGACCAGTGCGTGTATGGTATGCGGGTGAACTGCACTCGGGCGCGTCCCGACAGCTCTTCAACTGCAAGTTCAAGTGATTCATTAGCACATCTTGCTTATTTGTTTCTATGTAGTCTCCATATCATCTATTAACAGAAGCGTGATAGAGCATACCTTGAATGTCCAGGGAGGCGGTCTTTCCAAGAAGCAGACCAGCGTCCACACCGATGGAGAAGCCTCCAGTGTAGTGAAGGTCCAGCAGGATGTCCAGCGTGCGCAGGCGGCCACCCATCCCGCCCTCCACGTACTGCACACCCGCCCAGCGCACACGCGGTGCCGTGCTGCCCGGGTGCACGCTGCGAATCTATAATAACCACAAAATTCTTCATCTAGTTCTCCGACATAATTTTTTAAAAATAAGGTATTTAAAAAAAGTTAGGCAAATTATATAATCTTTGTATCTCATAAAAGTTTATTTCTGCAGAAGTGAAGAATATGAAGGTTGGATTTAGTTTGATGGCTACCGTGAGCGAGTCGAAGAGTTTTCCAGAGGTGGTCCTGGTGAGAAGATCCATCATCTCCTGGTGCAGGCGGCGGTGTAGCCAAGCCGTTGGCTCGGGGGAGTGCTGCAGCTCCTGGAAGAGGAACTGCAGCGCCATGCTCAGTGCGGCTGCGCAGTCTCCGCCCTTGTCCAGGTGCGCTCCTATGTCCTGCATCTCCCGCATGAACTGAAAAACAAGTCATAATATTGGAACATGAATAATGTTATAGCAGAATAGTCTCTCAAGTTGGCAAAATGATTCCCGCTTTGATTTCGGTGTGTTGAGGAATAACCGGAGGTGAATGTTGTCTTTTGTGATACCTCAGGTATGGGGCACTCGGGTATCTGCAGGGGCGGCTCATCGTCAGCGCTGAGGTACCATGACAGCAGCGCGTACTGCAGGGCCAGCAGCGTCAGGGCGCCCAGCACCGCGCTGGCCACGCACCACAGCGCCAGCCACATCCACTCCATGCTGCCCCTGGAAAGCCAGCGATCCCTCGTCAAATCACAAATTGTGAATGTCACCGTTGCGTACTATTATATTCAGAATTTAATTATCATCAAGGCTTGGAGACGGAGCAAATCGGACGTTGAATTATTTCTTGATTGCATCCTCTTATTCTTGTAGAGTAGTGAGACTGGGATATCGTGTAAAATAAAATAAAATATAAAATAATTTTGGTCTTGTATATATCGTCGTAATATAGGAATTTAATAAAAGGTGTCAATATTACAGACCTGAGGTTCAAATGTTGATGTCGTGATTCAGGCAGCCATTTTCTAGTGCTCCGATGAATTCCAATGGAGTCCTTCGGGTGTTGCTGTTATCGCAGATATCATTCTGCAACAATACACGGTCAAAAACGATGAAAAAAAAAAAAAAAATTAATTTCGTAGATAAATTCCGCTGATATTTTTCCTTACTGAAAATATTTGTTTGATTGTTTTGTGGTTATGTCAAAATATTTAAAACTATGCAAATACAGTGACTACTAATACTAATAATTTTGACCGGTGATATTAAAGCAAATCGACGTCTCATCTTCATTTCTCTGAAAGTCCACCGATGAATAGAAAACGTCGATTCGTTCCGATATCATGCAAACGTGCAAAAAAAAAACACCATTATGAAAATAGACCCCACCTCTCCGCTTTCTCTACTCGTGTTGCTTGTGCACGCTGCCATTCTGTGCTCTGAGCGTACGTGAAGGATCGGCGATGGAGTGGTGGACTTGGAATGACCGTGAACGGTTCGTAGAATGTGTTCCTGAAGTACCTGGCTAGGGTTTTACTGTTGTTTCTGCAGGTTTAATACCGGAGGTGACTTAACCTCCTCTGAGGAGAGGCACCGAAAGAAGAAGAAAAAATAATACAAGACCATAAAGCCGCGTGCTTCTAATGATTTAACATCAAAAACGCCTCGGCTCACTGTAATTACTATTTAATAAATACAACCCCTAATTCGTTTGACCTTTTCTGATTTAATAACGCACGGAGGTATTTTGTGAAAAAAAGATGATGGATGGGGAGATCAGGGCTGCCAAACGAAACGACGGGAAAAAATACAAGAATAATTTTTTGAGACACAACCACCGTATCCAATTCAACCGCAGCGACTCTCAAACTGTTAATTGAATGATATTGCCAGTCAAATATTTGCGCGCTCCGATATCGATGCGTATCTGTGATTTGATATCGCGCCCCTGCCGCTGTCGGGGTGATTCAGGTGGAGTCGGTAAATAGGGGGGGGGGGGGGAAAAAAAAAAAAAAAAAACGAATCGATGTGAATTACGGCAAATGGCGTGCGAGGGCGTTCCGCGAACTTCTGCCTCGCTTAATTGACTTGCGGCCAGCGAATGGACATGAAAATCGATGCGCCACTGGCTGGGCTGGAATACATAACATTCACGACCAAAACTGCATGCCCCAAGCGTAAAAAAAAAACTGTTTTTTTGCTTGAATGCACCGCACGCCACTGGCGACCATAGAAATCGTGTCTATTTTTTTATCACTCCGCAGTGACGTCAGAAGCGTCCGAGCAATATTCAAATGATTTTCAAGTGATGTGTGCTCACGAATAGGTACAATGTGTATCTCGTCTCGGACGACAATTGTCAAGTGTTGCGCACAAGTGTGTTGAAATATTTTTCGCGAAACGGTATGCATTCTCACTCGGGCGTTTTCTGCAATCGAAATGGTTTAAAATTGCCGTGTGCCCGGCAGCGAACTGAAAGCCCGTGTTTCTGTGTTCCTCCGGCTTTTGCATATAGGCGGCTCTGTTTGTATACTCGATATTGATTTCTCCGACCAATGCAAACTGCAAACTTGCAAAGCCAATAACTCTGAGCCAATGCGAACCTAACCTGACACAATCTCAAATAGCACGAAGCGGTTTAACTTAAATTAATAAATTTTTGTTAGTAAAATCTTACCAATTTAAACTTATACCGCATAGTCAAAAGCAATAATTTCTTTGCAATGATAGGTCAAGGATTTTCAAGGTCAAATAAAAATACCGCAAATAAAATTGCTGCATATTTTGCGTCCAACACTCAAGAAGTCCAGCACGACACACGGATTAAATAAATAGCTATTTTTCTGATAAGCGAACTGCTTTTTTTTGATTATGCGTATAATATGTAAATTAAGTCACACGCACTCAATTAATTAGTGTTTGTGCAGCATATAAAACGTTAATCGTTATTCACATCGATCAGTTGTTCATAATTCACGGCGGAAGCCATTTTGAAGAAATGGCGGCAAACAGATGTGCCGTTCTATTTTTAAACGCGTTCTGTTTTCGAAATATCAATAAAACGTCACAGGCGAGATATTTTGACGTTTTGTGATGCAATTTTAACGGAAAAATGTTTCATTCGACGATGGAGTTATACAAAACGTGCAATTTCTCCAAATTGATCACCGCGAGAACTGACATATTGCACGTATCGCTGAAAGGTGTACATATTATTATTTAATTAGTAATTCAGGAAATTGCTAATATATATAAACAATATAAATTGCACGCATGGGATATAATGGAAAAAAAAAAAATTATATATCTGATTGGGAATATTTTTATTCGGAAGTTAGCCGATAGCGTTGCACTGTCTCCGGAGATTCTTTCGGATGCTGCCCTGCTGATGATGATCAGCAATTTGCAAATGTGGCCTGCAACCGAAATGTCGAATGTCCGATAATCCAACGATAAGCTCACAAGTTGCACTTTATCAGCGCCGCCAGTCGAATGCACCGTGTTTTGGCAAGTGGACAGTGAGGACAAGCCGAGAAGACACACAAAACAATGCGACACACACACACACGGTATTTACAAAATAACTCACCGTCGGTAGCGGAGACGCGGTGTTTATAAAGCGACTCGCCGGTCGTGAGGCGAAATCAAAATAACGTCGAACTGAGCGTCTCGCTCGCGCCGGAGGGCGACGCCGTCGGGGGCTCCTCTCCCCTCCCCTGCTCTCCCCTTCCCTGCTCTCCCCTCTCCCCTCTCCCACTGCCCCCTCCCCTGCTCTCCCCTCCCCTACTCTCCCCTCTCCTGCCGCCCCCGCCCCCGCCCCCGCCCCAGGGCCCGTCTGCTGGCGTGTATTGATCGCGGCGCGCGCCGGAGCCTCTGAATGCACACACACGCAAATATCCATGCATATATATATAATAAAGTAGAATCTCGATAGCTCGAACCTCGTCAAGTGGTAATCCTCAGTGAGATGAAAAAAATCGCCATCCCTAAATACGCGGTATCTCGAATTCTTCAGACTGTATAACTCAAACAAAATGTTTACTCTATAACTCGAATTTCAATAGGCAAACTCCGCAAGTCGAAGTTAGTATAGTTTGTGCATAATGACGTCACACTCAGCGGATGAATTAGTAAATCATAATGTATCATGAGTACTAAACGGAAACTAACGACTTTAACTCTGCGTGAAAAATTTCACGTTATCAATGCGGTAAATAGTGGCACAAGGAAAAAAGATGTGGCAGCTCGATACGGCTTACCAACAAGCACACTGTCTACCATTATTAAGAATAAAGCCGAAATATTGCAAAGATACGAATCAAGTAACAATTTATCTTGCAAAAGACGACGCCTAGCTGTGTTTCCCGATTTAGAAGAATGCCTACTGATCTGGCTCGAGCAGTGTCGTGACAAAGAATTAAGTGTCAGTGGGCCCATCTTACGCAAAAAGGCAGAGGAATTTTCAAAATCACTGGGACACAGCTCTTTTCGAGCCAGCAACGGTTGGTTAACAAATTTTAAGAAGCGTCATGAACACGTGTTTAAGAAAGTTTGCGGCAAAAGTGTAAGTGTAAAGAACGAGATATGCGATGAATGGATAGTCGAACTACAAAGTTTACTGAAGGATTATGACCCAAGAGACGTGTTTAATGCCGACGAGACTGGCCTTTTCTTCAAGTGTCTACCTGATAAAACGCTTACTTTTAAAAGTGAAAAATGTCACGGTGGTAAGCACAGCAAAGAGCGGTTAACCATATTGCTAGCAACGAATATGACAGGCACCGACAAACTTAAGCCATTAGTTATAGGAGAAGCTAAGAAGCCTCGTTGTTTTTCTGGTTGTAGATCTCTTCCGGTGGATTATGAAGCTAATAAGAAAGCTTGGATGACAGCCGAAATATTTAAAGGATGGCTAATTAAAATCGACAAGAAAATGATTAAAGAGAAACGAAAAATATTGCTTTTTATCGATAACTGTACAGCACACAACACGATTCCACCATTGAAAGCAGTGAAAGTTAAATTTTTTCCACACAACACAACATCTATACCTTTAGATCAAGGAATAATAAAAAACTTTAAAACTATATACAGAAAGGAAGTTGTTAGCAAATTGATACATGATCTGGAACAACAGTCTGCTTCATCTATTAATGTATTGCATGCAATTAGGACGACAGATAAGGCTTGGAGAAATGTATCAGCAACTACGATATCAAACTGCTTCAAAAGCTGTGGATTTTCGATGCCACGAGAAGCTTCGGAAGAAGCGCTCGAGTCGGACACGGACTCAGAAGCCGACTGGAACAAACTACAGAACATAAATGTTCAATTCAAAGATTTTGTGACATGCGATGATGGGCTCGCTACTACCGGAGCACTAACTGACGCTGAAGTCATTGATATAGTAAATAAAAATGTAGATAATTATGACGCTGATGATACTGATCCAGAAAATTTTGAACCATTAGTATCAAATAAACAAGCTAGAGCAGCTATTAACACACTACGGACTTATGTTGAAAGATGTGATGATATTGACGATCATGTATTCTCTTCATTGTTTGAGCTAGAAAAAACAATCGATAAAAAATCTTCAAATTTCTTGAGTCAAAAGAAGATAACAGATTTTTTGTCATTGTATGTACAGTTTACTTCACTAATATGTAATTTGTTTGAATAAATATGTACCATATAACTCAAGTCGAATTTTTATTTAACCATGACTCTACAATTCGAAAAATATGCCTTCCTAAGTCAAAATCTTAGCAATTAAATCTTTTGTATCTCGAAACTCTTGTTAAGTCGAAAACTCATTAACTTGACAGAGTTATCGATATCCCACTGTATAATAAATATATATATATATATATATATAAGTAATAAATATTTTGGTACATGGTGGAATTCCATTTCAATAGTTTAAATAAAATATGCGAGTGATTTTTCCATATATAAATTTTTATTGGTGACGGGTTTCAGTTGATGAAACCGGTGACAGTTTGATAATAAAGGTGTTGGCGAGACCGGTCACCAATAAAAATGAACATGAGGAAAAATCACTCTAGTATTTTATTCAAAATACCTTTATTTATAGTATATACCAATTTTTATAATATCTTTCACATTGACATTATCAAACAATATATACTATAATATATATATATATATATATTTTTTTTTTATAAAGTACTTCTGTGAATTTTATTGGTGACCAATTTGATAATGCCAGAATAAAAGGTTGGCATAACCGGTCACCAATAAATTAAAAAAAATATTTAAATGTTGTCAATATATATATATATATATGAAAATTTGTGTATGAACATTCGTACATTATAAGATGATATCCTGAGAACAGTGAGTGAAAATAAAACCACACCATTCTCTAAAAGATGGTGACTGCAAGGGATGAGGCAAGTAAGCAAGCATTCAGAGGAAATTGTAGCTGTGTCTGGGTCGGAATTGCTTTAGCATTTGTAACATTGAGTTTTCATTGAAGACAATACATATTTTTGCAAAGTTTAAAAGCTTGAAAAACCCACCTGGAGCTGCGACTGAAAGCTTGTTTCTAGATTGAGCAATCGCAGGTCATCCTTGAGTCGCTTCAATGCAATACACTGCTGACATAACCACAGCATCATCTATGGTACCTCGGCTAGTGACCTCATTCCTCGAGAGAATATCAGAGGTTGCGTAGATCAGACGAGCGGAGATCATGCGAAAAAGCTCCAGACTTCAGACTTGGGGCTGACATCAGTTGAGATTTCCATGGTCTTAAAGTATTTGTGTAGAAACACGACGGAAGCGATTACCTGTGTCAAAGCTTGAAATGTGTGGCCGCACGTCCCCATACATTTCAAACATGGCACAGAGACAGTGATGTCACGCGACGTGTCCTGAAGGAATGGAAATTAAAAAACGTGTGTAGATTTTTTCGAGTATTTATTTTTCGTTAAAAAACGGGCTCCCAAAGCGATGACATAATAGTAATTAATTTTATTCATATAATTAAGTAATTTATAATATTACCGTAGCAATCATTATGTATATTAAATATTTTTTTATCATACAATGACATAATATCTGTATAAAGACTCATACATGTGCAGATTTGTCAGAAACACACTCGTATATGCGTGGAGGGCCAAGCACGCCGCACACAATGCAACACGTCTCACAGAACACTATGTATACAATTGTACAAGCATTATATATAGTTTGAATTGTAAATCCAATACATGAACGTGCAGCCAAAACTGTTAATGAATAACGTTATAAACATATGCAGCATATAATACCGTTTAAGTTGAGAGCAAGAAATATCCTGGCAATATTGCAAAATCTAATTTATCTTATAGGTATTCAAATAATGATATTTATAAACAACATTTTAAAATGTTGCTGAAATTTAATTTTTTTATATCGTTTAATTAACGACTGGAACGTTGAATTATAAAATCTTACCATTAATAAGTTATAATGATGCAGTTCTAGAGTAATGTCAAATCTATTACTGAATAACGTTTAAAACATAGGCATCATATCGTATAATTTTAGAACGATAAATATCCAGGCATTGATTTAAATGATCTGTATTCATGTCATCATTATCATTTATACATTAAGTCAAGAGAAACATTAACAACATTTTAAAATGTTGCCGAAAATTGATGAAATATTTTTTAAATGTAGCTGATACATTCGATTGAATCGTTTAACACGTGTAACACTGGCAATACTTAAAAATTACCAAATCATCATTGGATATCGTTATGAATGTGTACACCGTATTGTTAAAATTTTGAACAAGAAATACGCTAAATCTGTTATCGTTACAAAAACTTTAAATGCTGCCAAAATATGCAGTAATGAATACTGTTGAGAGTTCAGCAGATATGTGATTATAACGTTACATATATATAAATACAATCAAGAAGTATGTAGTATTTAAACGTTCTGTCAAATCTACTTATATAAATTCTGTCAAAAACATACATGCTAACATACTTAGTATTTATATCGTAATCAAGACACGGTGGTAATACTAAAGAGTGATGCCAAAATTGTGATTGAGTTACGTTACAGACATAAAAATCATAATACACCAACAAAAGAATACGAAATATGCGCTTACAAATTCCATTGAGAGTTCAACAGATACACGTGATATTATTTTATATGTAATACTTAAAAAGTGGCGCTAATTTTATGTGTATTTTCATTTCATTGACAACACGCTGCATATACTGCCTAGTATTTATATTGTAAACAAGACACAGTGGCGTCATTTAAAAGTACTGTTATAAATACATATCGTTACTTTAAAATAATGCCATATTGCATTAAAAATGCCACTTAACTTTAAAATCAGAGGCGTTGGCAACACTCGCAATCATTCAACACATTCCATCATCTACAATGTGAGATGCAACGTGCTTTATTTCTTACATAATTAAAACGTGTATATAATTCATACTGAATATTGTTTGTATTCTGACAGTTCAATGGAAGGATCGATGTTGATCGTCTCAACTTGTATATTATTTACGATTTACAACCCTTTGCACTCGAGGGGAGGCTGACAAGAATCACTAACTAATGAGACGGCCTTTTCATATTTTCCCTAATAGTTAAACACGCCATAAACTGCAACTTTTCTTAGCGACCCAACAGCGTACATCTGAATAAACACATCTGCATACCGACAGTAATCTTAGAATGTTGCAATGAAATCCGTTCAAGTGAAGATGAGTTTGATTTATTGTTGTTGGACGACGAAATTACGTCTATCCATGGAGCATTTGACGATAGAGATGAAATAAGAGATGGGTGAAAGCGAAAGATCAGAATTGTGATCACAAGGGACAGATTATGCCCCGAGTTGCCGATTCGCATTCGAAAGATCTCGAGTGCAGAGGGTTAAGAATCGCTTGCTTTATATTAAATATTCAACGTATTAGCAAGAAGAGACACGGTCAAAGGCGAAATATTGGTGACTCACTACGGGATACCGTATCTGTATTTCAAATATTGAGTTTTGATTTAATGTATTCAAATTCACTCGAGACTTTTCACCGTTAGAGAACATCAGCTAAGTCGCCACGTTGAAAATACTACAATCAATTTACGCCATTTATTTGGCATATTTTATATTAAATTAATGGCACTACTTGCTTAGATATTGAAATAATTGCACGCCACACCTTGTAGTAGCTTTAAAATGTTGAAATGAATGAATTAGTACAACGGAATTCGTAGAAGTCACCAATACGCATACTATATATATGTGTGTGTGTGTGTAGTCGGAAATAGTAGTGAATACGTATTTAACAGTAGGTTTTACTATGAGTTTGTATTTACGGATATTAAAAACTATTTTTGTAGTAAAAATACAAAATCTAGGTCTAGTGGACACCTGCTAATTTTAAATATAAATGTCCCTTCCGGCGAGTTAAAAAAATGAATTTCTTTCGTAGACAGACATTATTTGATAAAAAAAACTATTTTAATTTACAGGTAATTCAAGATGGAAAGCGTTAGATTATTGGTAATATATAAAAGTTTCAGCATGAGCTGAACTGATCGTGAAGTTCGTATTATTGTAATGTGTATACTAAATATCAATCCTCTATTATAAATCAAACGATAACAGAGACTTCCGACCTCGTTCTATGGAGATGGGAAACTTTTCATATGTAAGTCCAATGTGGCCTCTAAGATCCGGTTGAGTTGACGAGTGGCGATGCACAATAAAGCCGTGACAGACCTCAACGGGTGGTCGGGGGTTTTCCACGTGCCTCCGCAGTCGTTTGATTTTTAAATTTTTTCAAAAAGTTCACGTGAAATAAGAAATTGAAAACCAGGGCACCTGAATGTTCCGTATAACAACAGACGTGTACAATATTGCAAAATCCACAGACATGCATTCAAAGTACCAACAATTACAGCTAGAATGCTTTGTGTTACCGGAAACGTTAAAAATTGGTTCAACATTCGTACCAAAATAGAAGAAATGTTAAAAACGCAGACAAGTTCTAATTATTAGTACTGAAAATACTTGGGTGTAAACTTTAAAAACGTTCATATGAATAGTTTATCTTAATATTAAATCATGTTAATAATATATATTTCACGGGTTATGATTTTAAAAAATATTACGATAGTTTCCGTCTTTGGAATGAAAATGGCCTTGAATAGGCAGAATTATGAGAAAGAGACGAAGAAGCCGCATTTCATTAATATGGAGCAAGCTGGTCAATAATATGATATGAGAGCTTCACTCTACCTGGAAAACCAGCTTAAGAAAGTTGGAGATCTCTTGGAATCAGCAGAACAACGTAGCTCGTATATCCATTACAAGTTGGTTTAATTTGTACTACTCCATGTTTATTCAAACTATTTAAATAAATATAACTATAACATATAACAGTTGTCGTTTACGTTTAGCGTTGAATCGCCGCGTGATCAAAAATTACCACTTTGTAGACGGTGTGAATCAGAAAAAGCTCCGGAATTTTCAAGCGCCGACTGCCGAGGTCTTTCTAACTTCTATGTTTAAGTATTATGATTACCAAGGATTATTTATATAATATTATAATAATTAAAACCTCGACAGCGGCTTTTCAACGAGACCTCGCAAATCAGCTGAGAGAAAAGTTATTTCCGTGTAACTTTTCGAGTTACATTGCATTTAACACGTCATGTTTAACCAAAGCGTTTTGTTACACTGTGTTTATAACACACAAACAAAACGAAGAAATTGGATACAATAAAATGTGAAAAGCTGTTTTTATGCTGTCACATAAAAGGCACAAATACTCTCTGCATAAAACAGAGTATCAAGGAGGACGTGTCGTATATGCTACATTTACGGGCCTGTCTTCAAACATCGGAAACACGCGTGTGTTTGCAAACAATAGGCTCTGGTAATTTGAATATTATTCAACTTTATATTGAAATAATGTCGAACGATATAAGCCCCCTGGTTTTGCTGATATAAAATTACAACATATTTTCATTGTAAATGAATTATATTTTCAATAAAATCCTCATTCGTTTTATTTTCCCGCCTTTTATGCTGTATATTTAATTTTCATCAAATTAAAAGGATCTTCACCCTTTCATATATCAATTAGAATATAGAATATAAATACATGAAAATAAATCAAAGTGGATTTCGCTTGAATCAAAACACAATCGATAAACCCGGCGTTCATATGTATAATATCGTTTAGTACACGTTGGCATTATGATATTACACTTTCTTCAATGTCAGATTCGTTCAGGACAATTTATTATTGGCGAGAGGTATAATGTTTATAAAGCTATAAAGTATATATACTTCACATATATTTCTTATCATGTATTAATACATGAAGTGACGTGCTGCTTCCAACTGACTATCGCTGGCCCATGCACGCAGTTTGTATTATAAATTATTGTTAATCAATCATGAGACGTGTTACATTGCGTGCGTGTCAGCTCTCCCGGCTGATAAGATGTTGTGTATCCAGAATTTGTGATAACCATCCAACGTCCACCACGAGTTTAGCCATAAAGTCTATGGTCCACAAAGTCGAAATTGGTTAGCCAATTGGTATTGCCAATATGATGAAAACTAGTATATAAATGTTACGTAATACTAACTACAAAAAATATTGTAATGTAGTCTTGCAATTATCCATATTTTCGCTCCAATCTCAATGTTTTTTTTAAATAGAGTTTGTTTCTAGTATTAAAAAGAAATATTCAGTCGAGTGTTCACGGATGGTTTGACTGGCAACATTGAATGAAACAAAAGAATTTTGGACCAATCTCGACCACTGCACCATAGACATTTGAACAATAATCAACAAGCTACCTTCTCACAATTTTATGAATTCAAAAGACACTCAGCTTCAATTTCAGTCAAAATGACATTTTCCGATGAAACAAACACGAAAACACTCAACGGCAGCGTGAACACGTTACGATACTCGCAAAATAAACACACAAGTATGCGACAAGGAGACTTCGAAGGCGGCACGCTTGGGTCGAGACGGTGTAAAGCGTCATCTTTTATCCGTAGAAAACTACGATTGATGCTAAAAACAACTACACTCTTACGGAATCTCATAAAAAAAGATTGATGACCATTAGACACCGAGGAAAGGCATCATAGTTGAGTTCGTGGAAACAAGAAGACCACGCCAGCTATGTCAGAACACCACATGGTTTCCAGTGATATATAAGGATGTAGAAGGCTGGACTGCCGTGTATCGGGAGAGTCTATCTGGATCGACGGTTTCTCTTTTTGGAGGAGATCAAATATCAAAGAAACAATAATAGACCAATATGAATTTCTAACAGAGCCGCCAGGCTTAAAAACTAGGGTTGCCAACACTAGCAGTTTATTACGTCGCACTTAATTTTAATTCTCCATTATCTTATTATTTTAATAGTTTGATCACGGCGATAATTGTAAAGTAGGACATGACACGAGTCATCGTATATCTTATTAATTATTGGTGTAACTGTATTTGTACTTGTGTATTCACATTCAGTAATACCACAACCTTGTCGGTTCTTTAATTAATTAAAATCTAACCAAGTAGAGTTCCGAGCGAGAGAAACTGTGAATATTAACTTTCAATTTCAAACTTTGATTTTTACTATTGGAAGAAAATAATACCGTATCGCAAAAGAACAAATTGACATAGCCAGCAAAAATCTCAAAATTTGAACATATTGACGCAGTCTTACGTAGTTTTTTTCTACGTCGATCTATAAAAATCGTATTATATTTATAAAGATAAGATTTTTAACATTTTAAAAGCAGTAATGCCGCTTTAATCTATTCTAAATTTCTGAATTTCGTTTAATGACTATTTGCGATCACGTCAATTTGTCTTTATTTATCATCGATACACGCGAGATACATGGCTCCGCCTCCTGCACAGTTAAACATTATAAGATGCACTTATGTCCGTAGTAAACCATTTTAACTAGTTTTTAATTAAAAAAAAGTTTACAATTTCACAGTTTGGCTACGGTATAAATACACTTTAAAGACTACAATGATTGCATTGTCGCTGCGTGATAAATTTCAGCAATTGATTGTGCAACCTATATGATATGACGCCACTTATTTATAATACTTAGTAATCGAGGCGCTTTTGAGTGTTTTCGTGAGTTCTTCAAGAGGATCCGCCATTTCGCCGTCACATCCAATATCTGATACACAAATAATGTGAAATCTTTTTAAATATGTACAATTTGAACACAAGGTAATCCCTCGACAAACTCACCAGAAAAAAAAGTATTTCATGCACTCCATTGACTACAAGCTTGCATAAAATAAATAAATAAATACATATCGGTTTCGATGCATTTTGATTGCTTTCATTAAAGTAAGCAACGTTTATAGCTGGCGAGACTTCTACAATTATGGACATAACTCCCGTATCACGTTGCTTGATAGTAGGCTGCAAGTTAATATGTTTTACTGACCGTGAATTATTAAAATTCCTAGTTGCAAAACGTATGTGCCTAATTGTTAAAGATAACAAAGTGTATAGAAATTAGTTCAAGGCAATTGACATCATTGTATTCACACACGTTGCATGCGGTTTACATTATATAACGGATGTCTACATTTAGTTTTTCGTTCAGTTTCAAGGTGTCAACAATGTAAAAAGCTTAAAAATAAAACATTTGAATTACGGATTAATCGCTACTCTAATGTTTTATTTTTCAACGCGGATTAGCCCTCGGAGTTGTTTTTATCACGCGGCCGACCTTTAAGGCGAGCAATTCGGTAAATGTCAGCGAATTTAATAGGGCAGAAGGTGTTGGTAAACGTTTACAAAGTGCGGGGGGCGCGACCCTTTGCGAGGTTAAACATGCCTTTTTTTTTTAGGTTAAAAAATCATTTACCGCGCTATCGACCCAAAGCAGGGAAACAATCAAATAAACAGTGAAACTTTATACGTTTTATGATATACCTGTTGCTATCCGTGCGCTGCCTCTCGAGGGCTTGGCTGACTCCGCAAAAATACACACTACTCAAGAAATAACTGTCACAACATTTCATATTTGACAGATACTGTTTTTTTAAATGTGACACATTCGCTGTCAAAAGATATTTTTTCAAGCCAGTCAAATATAAAAAAAAAAATAATTTAATAAAAATTCAACTATTACTCATGAAGTATAATCATAATTAAATATTCGACAATCAAATACACATATAACGGATTAATAATGTTCGATTGAAAGGTCGTGTCGAAGCGCATTGAACACAGTCGGTCCGGTGAGTTTGTAAGGGGGTTTGTTGTTGAAATGAATAACAATAAGAAGTCACCCCGATGCTAATGGATTGTTCAGTTTGTTTGTTTGAAACACTCGAGTATTTGGAGACAATGAAACCAGAGTGTATAAAAGATGAAGATAATCAGTGAGCTACGACTGTAACCATCTCTGTCTTCTACAAACGTGCAAAAAATGAAATATATCAATATAATTATGTCGCTAGTTATATCATATTTGTTTATAATGCAGAATTTACACGCGAGCAAGAATTCAGATACAAAACTTTATCCTTATATGATTAGGTTAACTGTAGTGTCGAATCTTGCCTAGAGGTTTTAAGTAATTATTACTTACAAAATAACTAGTCAATATTTTGGTTCATTTGTTTTAACTTAAGTGATTGCATTAACCAAATTAAAGAGATGGCTGGTAACACTAGACAGGTTCTGGCAAATTGTTTAGATTCTTCCCTCACACATTGGCATATCATTTTTTTCATCATAATTAACAGCTTTCAATTTTGTGATTTTTCAATGCAATCATGAGTTATTCAATTTTATCACAGAAAATTATGTATTTACAAATTTTCTACAAATGTGTACCCTAAGCGTCGAGAATACATTCTGGAGATGCTCAGAGAACGTGCGGCCGTCGCAGAGCCCGCGGACTTCCCGACGGCTTCGAACGGAGACAATATCTAAAGCGTCAACACATTACACTAAAGCGAACTGTACTCCAACCTCACGTTATAGACAATTAAAGCTATCGGATACATCGTCGGGTGTGTGGGGCAGAGTCGCAGGCGAGTCCATTTTCTGAGCAAACCCAAAAGTCAGTTTATGGAATGTTAAAAAACGAGCGCCAATGCGAACTCAATATTGAAGTCACTTGTACAATAAATACTAAATATTCCAGACATTACATATCTGTAACTCAACGCAGCACAGAGGGCGGGCGTCCATCACAACAAGGGCAAGCAAATCCAGAATATCTAAAATACGGAAGCATTTTCTCTCTCGTGCAGATCACATGTAATCATACCGATGATATACTATTTAAATACCAAGTTTGTCGTCAGGTAGCAGGGCAGCTCCATTGACCTTGGTAATTATGCCAACATCTTTACCACAATAACAAAAGTCTTTCTTTGAACTTCTCGTATTTTATATATTCTACGATTCTTATGTCTCACAAATATAATTATAAATGGTATATGTACAGCGAGTCATTGAAATGGCGTAACAAACCAATACATTGTATAGAATTTGGAGATTACATATTTTTAACTCACTTATAAAGATATATTGAACAGCCTGAAGAAGCCTCGAATCTCAAAAATATCCATTTTTTACATAAAACATTTGCGTTTCAAGCGAAGAATCAACAGCAGACGATTAAAAGACATCAATGATTTTAAAGTTTACAACATTTATCGCACATTTTTGTGAACTCAAAGATATCGGCAGCTGAAAGTCCACAAATTTTTCCATTTGCATCGACGATCAATCAATTTCAGTCAGTGTCAAATGAGTTGAATTGAACCACCGAGCTGAGAGCTTTAAAAGCTCTTTGTAAAGTTATTAGATTGTACGATAAATTGTAATGAGGTTTAGGCCCATCGCTGTCTTTGCCCTCCGATTGAAACGGGACGCCCGCTTGCTTAGCTAGTACAAATTAATGCGCCACAAGGATAACAAAATAAACATTTTAGGTTATGTAAGAAGTGTCAAAGGACGATATAACATATATAAACATTATGCAATATAACAATTTTAGTTATTATAAACCTTTAACAAGTCCGACTAAATAAAACAATATGCAATGTACAAATTTTGTTTTCACAACGAAATCATGAGAGAGTTACAAAAATGGTAAAAGCAAATACCAGAAAGTGATTATTTATGTTTATATTTAAATGTTATCATATATAATGGGAGTAGTTATTTGTATAAACAGTTTTGAGCAGATAAACAAACGGTCGGTACTCGCGTTATAACAGTACAATATATCAAGATGCTTATGAACACTAACTGTAGGAGCGCCCTGGGGAGGCCCGCCTGACACTGGAAAGGCTTATTCTATTCTTTCTCACGCTGTACATGGCTATATGATATCAGTTTTGTGGCTGCAACGCAAGAATCAGCCTTCCCTGAGCCACGCCAAAGTTGTGTTGCGGTGAACTCAGTTTAACATCATCAGATCATGCAAATTGACCGCGTCAAGAATAACTCAAGTATTAGTGATCGGTCACATTTATTAGTACGATGGAATATTAACAGAAAATATAAGACCATTACTGTTAATATAATGAATTTACATAACGACAAACTTTATCTATTAGCTTTCATATATATATAATAAATGATATACAAGTACAAGTAAGTTAGTATCTTTTTGTTAGTCTCGTTTCGTCAAAAGTTGATACAAATATAAAAAATAATCCGACAGCATGGTGCAAAGAAACTGTAAAATGACGATTGAAGTGAAAAATGGGTCGTGAATTGCGAGTTCACCGCATTTGCTCCAGGAAGGCCAGTCCCTGGTCTCACGGTCGAGTGGATGATTGGATTTGTTTGGTTCGGGCAGACGGAGACCTCCCTGACGACTTCCTACTACTAAATGACTGACTAAGAATCGAGTGGATTATATGTTAAGACGTCATTAAGGTTGTCGCCTCGAGGGCCACCCGAGGCACCCCCGAGCGTTGGGTTTACTTTATCATTAGTAATATATAAAGCACTTTGGGGAAGGACAGCAAATTCAATAAAAAACATTACATAACTAAATTTTATTTAAGTCAATATCTGCTTTATCACGCTAGACTAATACCTTTTTTTTATTTCAATAGTCCATTTTGCGTAATGTTATCTATTTTTTTTCCATTTTATTTAGTATTTGACCAATAATTTGAAAAACTTACCAAATTATGTACACAACACGAGATACAAAACTCTTGAAGCAAAGAAATCTTAAATTAAATCTATCTATGGTAATTTTTAACAAGAATTTAACTGTTCAACATGGGCGGGTAAGCGATGCATACACGAGGCCACCGACGTGCGTCCTCCCCGCGGAGGACATACCTACTCTATTTACACTAAAGTATTCAATTATCCACTCGCACTGTCGAGGCCGACGCGCCGCACGCGCCTCTTCCGCCTAAGCGTCTGAGACTTGGTCTCCGCATCAAAAATACTGAATGAATATCAAGACTAGGCGGGACGTGGCGCGTGGGCGACGGCCAGCACCGCGGGGAGCGAGGCACGCCTCCTTCCATCGGGCCTAGTCCTGTGATATCGTTCCGTCTCATCGTCGGATGATGTACGCTAGATTATACTTCGACAGTCAATTAAAAAAGTTTAAATCACACGTCAAAAAGTTTTGGATCCGACGTTTGTCCACCAAGCGCGCGCAGTAAACACGCAGTTTAATACCATCCCAGCATTCAATTCGTAAATATTTGAAGTGTTATGGCAAAAAGGACCATCTTTTGAGGGTGTATGACTACAGCTAACTCCTGGAATGGTTTTATATGAAAAATCCTATCATGACAAACAGTATGTTGCTACAGGACAAATAGAAGTATATATATTTATATATATATATATAATATTTATTTAAAATATACAAATGAATAGAGGCATGGCAGTAGTGAAAGGTTTACAATGTCACGTGGTAAGTCCAATTACTTTTGAATTTGTTTAACTAAAAATATCTCGCGCGTGCTGCACGCTGCTTGAGAAATTTGTTATAAATGTTCATTTCATAATGTCTCTGACAACACGCTTCTAAGCACACCTACATATCTACACAAGTCCGGCCCCACTCTCCCTCGCGTCCTTCCTGTCCCTGGCCACTCACTGACGCACTCCTCGTCTATTTTAAAAGAGTTTCAATTAATATTACCCCATCTTTAGACGCAGAAGGCTTTTATCACACACTTTTGTATATATTTTTTTGACAAAGACGAATACTGAATTCACCTTAATTTTAGAAAATTTTATCTTTTATACTGCTTAAATGAATACGTACATATTAAATCAACATTTTAGCTATACAGATCGACATTTGGTGACATCCGAAACGCACGCATCACGCCAATTTGCATTACACTACAACCGTAGCGAAGTACACTCCAGTCCGGTATCCATTTGAGAAGGTTCGAATAACTTAGCTGTATGTCCTCGCTCTCGGAAGAAAACCAAAGTCGATCTGTCGCATTCATTGTCATTCCGGAGTGATTACGACTCGAATCTGACAACTTGTCGCTTCTTGATCATCTCGTCGTTGCTCTTGTACTTCTTGCTGTGCCCCGCGGCGGACGACAGCCACACCGCGTCGCTGGAGAGGACCCTTCGGCACGTCGGGCGCAGGGAGCTGGTCAGCGCTTCCAGGCGACTGCGGCTGCCGAATCGACTCACGGAACGGTCGTACGGGTCCAGCAGCGTCCTGTCTAGCGTCACGCTGGAGCCCACGAGGCAGTTGAGACTGTCGGCCAAGTTGACAGCCGAGGATCTGGAGACGTCTTCGCGGCGAATTTCATTCTCGTAGTCGGATATTTCATCTCTGTATCCGACCGCCGCGTCGAAATCCACCCCGAGGGAGTGGTCTTCGAACTCTAGACCCTCGTCCGTTCTCAGGCGCAGCGCGCGGAGAGCGCTCCGGTCTGACGTCTCCATCTCGTCCATGTAGTCGATGTTCAGGACGCTGTCGCTGCCCTCGCGGTGGCGCAGGTGCGACATCTCGGTCGCGTAATGCACGTCCAGGATGCTCTCGCTCTTGACCCGGTGGCTGCTGTCCAGCCCCTCGCCGTAGTCATAGTCGTCCTCGTAGTACTCTTCGTTAGCCTCGAAGTCGACCATGAAGTCCGTCAGGCGGTCGGGGTGGACGACGTCCCGCGTCAGCCGTTCCAGTTCGCACTCGTCGCGCGACTTGTACCTGCCGGCGTCCTTGTCGTAGCTGCGCACGTCGTCCTTGATGAAGCCCTTCTCGTCGTCGTAGACGTTCTCCGGGAGGATGTCCTCGGAGTGGACCTCGTCGCTGGCGCTCTCGAGCAGCGCGGCCTGCAGCTCGCGGGTGCGGAGGCTGCGGAGCGCGCCATAGTGCACGCGGCGGGCGCGGCGGGGCTCGCGGCGCCGGCCGCCCGCCGCGTGCTAGCACCAGTCGTCTTCATCAGAGTCCTCCCGGCGCAGGCCGCGCGGCTTGTGACCGTTGGGCAGCGGCGACGGCAGCGCGCGTCCTCCGCCGCGCCCCAGCGCCAGGGCCTGCTCGAAGCTCAGCGGCACGTCCCGCTCTATCAGTCTGCAAGCCAGCCAACACGTCACTACCGTCCCCATCTCATCGCTACCATACAAGCAAGCAAGCCGTCACGCATATGTACCTTTCTCTTTCACGGAAGTCTCTTTGAAGTAGGCGGTCCCGCTCCCTGTCCGTTTCTCTGTCTCTCTCATGTAACTGCAATGAGTGCAAGGAGTGTGGTGTTGCATGTACGGACATATGTTGCTGAAAATGTTACCACAACAGTTCAAACATCAGAGTATACAAGAATTTAAACACCAAACTAACCTTCACGCACAAATCACAATTAATTATATCTTAAAACAATACAGAGCTGAGAGTTTTATTTCATAGCATTGAATATGCAAGATGTGCGACAATTCATACACATCAACTGACCAAACAGATAAAATCTAGTAAATAAATTGCTCTGCGGTTAATGTTAACACTCATAGCGTTTGAGCAAAATCTATTAAGTGATATTTTATGAATTTGGGTACATCGAAGTAGCCTCATCGCTTAATAGCATCACTGCGTAGAGCAGATGTTTATATATATACATATGAACAGCACAGCACTGATAGGCAGTGTCTAGTAAGTTTCATGATGCAAGTTGGGGGTTCTTAAGTGGAAGTAACAGAGGGGAGTACTGACGTGTGTGGGGCTGGCGTTGAGACGGGGGAAGTTGATGTTCTGCGGGGTGGCCCCCTTGTACTGCAGCGTGGAGGGCTTGGTGGGCGTGGGGGGCAGCAGCCGCCCGCCGCGCCGCGCCCCCCCCAGGCCTGCGCTGCTATCCCGCCCCGCGAAGTTCACTGCAACACACCGGCTCGCTCACACACGGCACGATACAAGTCACATATGTGTGACATGTCTTCGCAAAAACCCACTAACCAAATCTTCAGTGTTTGTGTAATTTTTTTAATAGCAACTTATTAAAATTTCTTTTAATTAAAAAAAAACAAATAATCTTTTTGTATTGTATTCATTTTGATAGAAAAGGCAACACGTTTATGTCAAAACTTTGTTTGGCATAAAAATTAAGACAAATAAAAAATTTATTTGTATTTGCGGAGAACTTCTAAAATATAATTAGTGGGTTTTTAATTAACACGTCAAATTATCAATGTTAAGTTCAATTTGCCTTTTATAGTTTTTTATTTATTAATAAAAGGTAACGATACAGCGTGTTACAAAACTTGTATAGATTGATATATATTTATTTTTATATTCGATTTTTCTTCATTTATGACTGATAAGTTTTGAAACAACGTGTATATTACATTTCTTGCTCCACCCTGAAGGATTACTCGAGAACCACAAGGCAGTTTGGGCTTGACAAGGACAATGCGCACTTCCAATGGATAGTTTCTACGTGACAGACATTTCATACCAACACACATCGTCCCGAGACAAGACACGTCGCATGGGGACTTTGAATGATTAGTGTCCCACCGCACACTGCAGAAACTGATACAAGCACCAATGATGCCAAACTTATTAAGCAACTTACAAACCACAACATGTTTTTATTTCTTCCTAAAAGAAATTTATTATTTTAATAGAATAATACTTTGATAATTAAAATTTAAAAAAAAACATCAAAATATATTATGAATTTTTTTTTTTTAAATTGATTTATTTGGTTGGGTTTCATTGTATATAAGTATAAATAAAACCAAATAGATTCAAGACGACTGATATTTATCACTAGGAGATTTAAAATGCCTCTAAAAGGTAAAAGAGCTCTCTGTCTCAGTGATGAATATCAGTTGTGTGCTTTATTTTGTTATATTTAAATTTAATGATTTTAATTCCTGTAATAAGTACTTTTCTTAAACAAATTATATGAAAAGACAAGATGTATTGTACATTAGACTTTTATAAATCAATGTAAACATTGAAAATGAAATGAAGACATTGTGAACACGCAGCTTCTTTTAATTCTAATTTAGCTTCGATCAGTTCCTGCAAAGCGTGCAGCGGCGCTTACAAAAAGAGACAGGAGACATATGCGTGTCCTACGGAACACACGCGCGTGAGCTAAAATATTATGTGTTCCCAGTGTAGCTACCGCTCTAAGATCTCTGAAAACCCGGTCTAGAGTGCAAACTACCCATTGTCGAGTGCCGGAAATCACGGAAATGCCTAGAAAAATCACACAATGACGGGCTAGAAAGCGCTGTATGGAAATACATAGAATTGCTAGCGGATAGCTTCATAGAAAAATGTTTGACTTACTCTATAACAAACATATTGCAGTTTTTCCCTACTCCGATCGGTCATCGCACAAACCAGCGTGAGAGCACGCCGTGCCTTGGACGCTTACCTTTCCGCACAAACAGAGCGCAGTCACATGGCCCAAAAGTCTGGGATTGGCAACGTCGCCACAGTAGTATGCACCTCATGAGCTTAATAACAATTTTGCTGCGAAGAAACTAAAGCATAATGAAGGAATATAAATTAATTAACTACACCACGCGTGAATTAATTTCGATTGAAAACAATATCATAGCCTCCTAGCCATTTGGCAATTAACATTTGTTGTTTATATATGGAGTGTTACAAATGAAACAATGTTTGAAGGATAAGACTAAAACGCTGTTAAAAGTGTTTTAATTATCAATGTTCAAATAATTGAATAGTATCTGAAATTATATTTACTGTGTATAACTTTCTGAAATTAAGAAACGAGGTGTATACAATAACATTGTCCATGTGGATTTGTTTTGGCATGTAGAAGCGAGCTGTTGTGAGCTTGCTGCGCGTTTTCACACTGGTTTGTGCAAAGTTTCAACCTCGAAAGCATTTTGTCGAAGCTGGCTTCAAAAGGTTCACAGACAATGCGAGTTATTGCCTGCGGGCGGCGCTGACTTGTATAATTGTTGAAAAACAGTTTTCAAAGTGGAAGACTGCTTGCACACCCACCAAAACAAATATTAATTATAATAAATAAATATATATACACGCAGAATTCTTTTGCAAACGTTAATATATTATATAGTTACGACCGTTATATATTATATAGTCTATACAAATAAATATATTAAATATTTTTAAAAGAAAGTACTTCCATTGTTATTGTTCTCACTTTAATTTATTGACTTGTTTCATCGAAATGCTACGTTGGCATTTTCTAGCATCTACAAGCCTCTGTTTCGAGATGCCAACCAAGCGTATTGGCAAAACCGGTAGCATCAATAATTTAAAGCGAAAACATCACTAAATGTTTATTTTAATGAATAAAAACTTTGAATCCTACAAATAGTTTCTTTTCTATAATAAATTTAATCACTGCAGTAAATAAATAATTAAAACGTTACAAATATTATCATCCTTTGAAGTATGCCGAAAATTCTGGTCTTGTCAATTTTTTATCCGCGCAAAGTATTAGACCAACGAGATCAAAGTGAATTGACAATTCTCTTCCTCAACTGACAATACTCCTCTAACCAAAGTTATATATAAACTTTTATATTTAAATATAATATTAGATATAGTATTAAATCTTATAAAGATGAAGGTAAAAAAATCTTATTTATTTTACAATATTTAATGTAAGACCTTAAATCTAACCTTACTTTTACAATATATATATATATATTACTTAATTATATTTAGTAGATTATTATTTCTTCTACTGAAACCTAATCTACCTAATTTGACATTATTTATATACATTGATATTTCGCTTATAAACTAACAATGTAATTGCATAGAATTCTGTATAACTGTTGGTTTGTGGTGGTTTCGTAGGAGACAGTGTGCAAGCAACCTTGTGTCGAGACTTCTTAAGTAAAACTTACATGTTATTATAAAAAAAACTAACTAAAGGTTATGGAGCATCATAAGTTAAACTAAAGAGTAAGTATCAATAGGACAGCTGCTTTCACTAGTCTATGAAAAACTCACTATGGTATACTACAAATTGTATAAGTGGCAATAACACACATGTATATATAAACATTAGCCCGCATGTACGTGATTAAAAAATCATATCACCTAAAAAGTCAAATTATCGCTTCAAGATCACAAATAAAAGTAATATTACTGTTTTAATATATTTTCATTTGATACAGTATTGTTTTTAAGTATAAGGTTGTTTCTGTTTGAAAATAATAAAAAATAGATTTTTTAATATTTTAAAAGCATTGTAAAAAAGATACTGTTCAGAATATATTTTTATTTATTTATGAATTAATTTTCTCTAACACATCCCAACACTAGCTTCAATCGCCTGATAAATTGTATCACGTGTAGTATCATCCAACAACACGCCAAGCAATTTGTCGTTGGGACATAAAACTCCTACTTAAAAATTCTTGGTATATACGGCCAAATGTTTATAAACAAATGCGTGTAACCACAATGAGAGTTCTACGCACACGGTGTAAAATATACCTCCTTCAATAGGGAAATAGATTATTAGTAAGATAATTGAATACACTAGAGGGTTTTCTCAAAAACCGAGAGCATTAAAACATTCTACCACATCTGTTAAACCTGGTCTAGCTGTGGAATAAGGTAGGTACAGAAATCTCAATGAAAAGCATATATGTTAATGCGAACTGATATCAGAAAATAGCTTATGTCTCACTAACATACTTCAGATTCGGTAGTAGCGTGTGAAATAGAACGGTGAAGCTATCAGACTGTGCAAATAACTTTATTTATTCAATAAGCTATTTCTGATTTAAGGTCGGAATAACTAGAGGTTGTAGTCTAAATGGTCAACAGAGGTATAAACACGCTGACAGCAAACAATCAGTCAGGAGCAAACAACAGCAATCTGCAATATTCTGAATTGTCATTGGTACACATTATATTACATTATAACATATACCATAAAATAAAATAATAAATTATTTTATATTAAATTAATGAAATCTTGACAGCTTTTCTCGGGAGAGATCTTCGTTTTTCACAACAATAAAACTAATTTCTGTTCAAAATAAGTTTTTTGTTACAGTCTGATGAAATCTGATGTCTAGATTACATCTTTGAATAATTTTATGGACAATTATTATTATTTTTAAGCGGTTTGCAGATTGATATGTACAAATTGTTTTCGACTAAACCGACACGAGCGTGAGGTCAATTACATCTGGTTGGGATTCACGTGCATGGGCAGCGACCCTTTTGATAAAGCATCAAGACTCCTGACTAAAGTTCGATCCTGACTTGTGAATCTCAAAATTATGCAGTCAGGTTTATGCCTCATTCCGTTTGGCCAGATTTTGAAGATATATTAGATAATCTTCTTTTTTGATTTCAGTCCTTGTATATGTGATTGCTGCTGTTTGCTGAAGGCTGATTGTTTGCGGCAGCTTGTTTACTCCTAGTGCTACGAAATGGCTTATACCTTATACCTATACAGAGACAATTTACAATTTAACAAGTAATTATTACAGAATTTTAAAGGCATACAGTATTCAATACATTTGGATGTTATGCGGTTAATTTCCACCCCAGACCTACGGAAGCTCACCCCGCCCACTGCCATGTCGGTAGAAGGTGCAATGTGGAAATATATTTATAATGTTAGGGACGATGTATCGAAATGTACTTAAAATTTACATTAAAGTTTATTGTTTCAAACTGCTCGACTCTACAACTGAACACGCGCGACCTGTCGCTTACAAGCCGTCGACCGTAACACGTGGTTGAATAATTATCTGTTAAACATTGTAAATCTAGCGGTAGTTCACATGTGCTTAGTTATATACGCTGCAAATCCATAGACAAAGTGGCAGAAACTATAATGTTAGCAACTTATTTTATGTCTTTCTATGAGAGATACACAGTTGCGTGAGTAGTGAGAGCTCGCTTTAAAATAACCTGAAATCAATCCATTGGAATTCAACCAATTAGATGAAACGATAAAAATATTTTTACTAGTACTGATAGTTAGTAATAAAAATTATAGCTAGTGCAAGGCTTTCAAGTGCATCTAAATTTATATATAATAAGTTTTACATTCAATTCTAGAAGAATTGCTACATTTTATATCAACTGGTTGTAAAGCATATGTCGAAAATTGATAATCAAATGATTTTAATTTGGCAGTGGCTTTATAAGAAAAGAGTTTCATAATAAATAACAGTGGTTCTGGAAACCATTTGGTTTTGTAAAATTAAACAGTTCAAATGTGAAATTTGTAGTAATATACTATAAGGCAATATCAATCATTTTTGATATCTAAAAAAACATGGATAACATTATCACTGATTGCATTTATTTGGAAAAACAAATAAATCTTTTTTAATTTTTTTTTTTATAAAGTAAGTTGAAGAGAAGATCAAATTAGAAGGACACGTGTAAAGTTCACTTAGGTTGTCTATGGATTCGCCGCACACACGACCAAGTATACGGACGCACGTGCTCACCCACATTAAAATGGCTATTCGGTGGGTAGGAAATTACAAATGATCTTCAATTTTTTTATAGTTTGTAGTCGAGCTAGTCAGTAAAAAATAGTCTACTTTGAAATATAACAACTTAAAGCATGTTGATATTTTATAGTATATCACGTGTTGTTATCAATCACTTTTTAAAAAAAGATACTTTGTTGTGTATTCTTGGAATAAATTATCTATTTCATCAGTCTGACTTAGATAAGAGTATAACGAGTCATTTTTAAGTGATAAAGACAAATACATTCCTGTAAAAAGGATCAAAAAGGGCAAAGGCTCACAACATTGAGTAATCGACGAAAGCATTACACTGTCATGCTGTCCCTTTAATGAACGCATTTCAGAAGGGAAACAAATGCACAATATTGCATTTGTTTAACTAAACAGAGACATCTGATTTGGACGGGGCTCAAAAAGAAGGGGCACAGTATCACAAATTTGTGTTTCTGATATAAAAGAAACAAAGGCGTGAAATCTGGACGAGCCATCGTACACACATGCCAAAAGGGGCACAAATGAATAACAGTACAATTTAATCTAAACTAACATATTAAATATTGAGATGATGTCGTCAGGGGGCACAGGTGCACAGATATAAGAGCACAGTAATAAGAGTCACATTCTAAAAAGGCGCTATTGTGGTTTTTGCGATTACACGATAAGAAAAGATTTTGTGATTCTATCGGTCTTTTTGTAGATAAGAATGGCCTTTGTGATTCTATCAGTCTTTTTGTAGATAAGAAGAGTCTTTGTGATTTCCCAGCCACCTATAAGAAGTCTATAGTAAAACTATTTGAGAGCTTAGAGAGTATTGCAAGCGAAGCGAATGTAAATTTTGCTGTCAGCAATAAGTCTACTTGAATGATTGGCAAATGAGTTGTTGGCATACAAGTAAGGCTACGATGCTGTCGGCCAGGACCAGCCGGCTCCTGACTCTGTTTAAGTTTATATATATATATATGGGAAGCAGATTACATAAACTTTAATGAAAAACTTTTGTATAGGTGTGTAATGTTAAATATTGAGACATGTGTGGCATGTGTGAAACAAAACAGAACACGTGAATACCGGGTGACGCTAGGGGAAGACATGGACAATTCAACCCGCTGCGTATACTGAGACATCTTAAAATACGTAAAAATAAGGAAGTGAGCGAAGAACTAGTTTTTTTAAATATAAATAAATATTCAATTATCTAAATTATTTCAAAAACCTAAAAAGAAGAATTCTGTAAAAATAAGGAAAAAAATTCCACAAAAAATAAAAAAAAATTACTGTAACTAAATATACCCAAATGCTTATTTTTTTTTTATACATTTGAATAAATTTACTGAAAACTTAGATAACATATGCCTATTCTCATAGTAACACGCAAATCCATCACCTCATCAATATTGATTAATTTTCTTTATTAATTATTTAATAGTAGATTTTGAAGTCTTTGGTCAATTTCAACATTAGTTATAATAACATTTCAATTTTTATAATATATAAGTATATTATGTCTTATAAAAGTCAAAACACGTTGCTTAAGTTTAACTAAATAGTAATTTTTTTTATAACCTAGTGGACTTTCAAAAAGTAACAATACTCAATCTCAAAAATACAACTGTAGCTGTTTAGCAGTGCACCACAGGCAGGCTGTTGATTTACTGCTAACGAGAGGCAGGGAAATGCCTTATTCTTGTTTGAGGCGTGTTAATAAAATAAAGAAATTGTACTATTTACCAAGTTTTGGTATACCGTATGTCTTCTCTGCACGCCACCACTATGATGCGCATGCAATATTAAAGGAAGCATCGTCACATCTATAAAATAGATTCATCAGACTTGGAAATCATACGATGTTGCAGTTTTGTAGTGATTTTGAGGTTAGACATGCGATGCTTACGTTTTAAAAAAAAAAAGTTTTATCATAATCAATGTTTACACGCTTCCTTATTTAATGAGTATTCTAAACAAATGTTGAACTGTTTGGCGATAGGTTGTATTGTCTGTAGTCGCTAATGTGTGAGAGAAATAAACAAAACAATAGATGACCAAACAAATGAAGACAGGATGCTATCTTTAAAATGAAAAATGGACGAATGATCAAGCAGAAGGAATGACAAATAAATATTGATTTAATTGAAGAAATAGATAAGATATGTTATTTTTATCTGAATTTTTTTCATACGTTACCTCAGTTCAAATGATATTTAAACTGAACATTACATAATTGTTTTTTTTAATAGTTTACATTGTATTCAATGCATGCAAATTAATTGTTAGATATATTTTAATAATTTCATTTCCGGGAAAAGTGTGACGCTATAAACACAACAAACTTATTTCATTGATCAAGAAAGCATGTCAAGCATCAAGCATGACTTTAAAGCGTGTGTCTTAGTGTGTAGAATCAAAAAAATTAAATAAATTAAAAAAAGTAATTAATTTAGATTCTCAAATTAAAATTTATTATTACAGAATATTATTGAGGTGTTATTATCCGAAACAAAATCCTTTTTTTTCATTTCGCTTTCTGTATGAATAACTATTAACGACTTACGAGGATTTCTAAACCAAAAAGAACTGATATCATTGTAGGAAGAATATTTGAAGCCGGCATGCAAGTAATTAAATGCGTCTTGATGTAGTAATTAAATACATAAAAGCTGCGACACACGCAATAATAACACATCTGCTCAGATTAATCTGTACTCGTAAGTCTTATTAGTCTAGAGATATTTTAGATTTGCACGTAAAACTATTGTAGTGACTTTTTCTAGACGTGTAAGATAAATAATTAAGACCTCAGCAGCATCCAATAAATCTGTAAAAGTGGCATGTGCAGCGACGTCAAGTCAAAATATCACTTGAAATTGTTCCGAGGTTGCGTTGCAGCATAAGATGCACGATTGTCGCAGAAAAAAAAAAGAAATGCAAAAGGTGCAAGAAAAAAAACCAACTAATGTTTGTGCCGGGCATGCAGTCTGGTTAAGTTTTCATGCATTTCGTTTGTAGATATAATAATATTAGTAAGTTGATACGGTGGGAAAATAAAAAGGGATAGTATGTCGGTGTGTGAGGTTTTTGTTTGGTGTTTTAGTTGCGTGTTGCCTACATATGTCAGTTTTGTCCGTGTAAAATGAAGTTTTGAGAAGTAGTGTTGATATGAATTGTGCTGTGTTTTGATGATAAATAATCTGTGCCACGATTCCTTGTATTATCCATATTGAGAACGAAAAGCCAATATTTGTAATGAGGTTGTCTACTCCTGTATGCATTTAGATTTAAAATAAACACATTTGTTGGTTTTGGTAGCCTTAGAAGTGATTCTTGTCTTCTGACTTTTCGGTCCCAGGATTGGGACCATCTTCAGCGAAGATGACCACATGACCAAACCCATCTTATAAAATGAAAACTATTCATATTTAGCATTTCATTTAAAAGATTTCATGTATTATGCAGAATGACGAATACAGGTGATTTTATGTGAATTATTACAAAAAATGATAAAACATGTAATATGTGATATTTTAAATGATTTTACACAAATCATTAGTATTTTTTAAAGATAAATCAAAAGCTTATCACGATAACCATAATATCTCAGCGTATTAAGTTGTTGAATGAATGAATGAAGTTTATTAATTAAAAAAAAAATAGTAAAATATTTTTTTCTGAGAAAACATGCAAAAGTAGACACTACTGAATGAATTTTTTTGTAATGCATTATATAATATTTATAAATCCTGCTTGTATATAAAGCAATACACATAATTACGAATGTAGTCTTTTTCAATTGCACGTTGGTTTATATAGAGATATTTTATATTTTAAATTTTTTTTATAAAAGATACTCTATTTGTATAACAAAAAAATATCTTTTATAAATATTATAAAGCTAAAACATTTCAAGTACGTTAAATTGTTGACTCACTCGGTGTTGAAATCTTGAATGTCAACAAACATTTATTAGAAATGTCACGTCAAAGCCAAGAGCTGTATTTTCATCTCTTTACAAAGTTCCGACTAGCTAAAAATGTAATCTGCAATTTTTGTTCAAAGCTAAAGCCGCCATTTCCTCTAAACGAAGTTCTTAAGTTTTTGGGTTCTTTTCACCCGTTTATAAGTTAACTTTTGTACCGAGTGTCGGAAGAATGCGAGATAGAAATATATTGGGAGTAGAAATATATCAATTTCCATTAGGGGTATCTCCAAATGAATGTATTGATACTATTTAAATGACGCGTATCTATTGCAGATTTATTCCAGCAATAGTGGCGATAGGTAATTATTGGTACTGTCCCGGATTTGTAAGCTTTGATGAGTGGACAAGGGGCACTGCGTGTGTCGCGTGTGTGGCGATGTGGGTGGTTTGGGTGGTGTGGGTGGTGCTGGTGTGTTGCCCCTCACCGGTGTAGTGGTGGCGGCGGGCGCGCGGCGAGGGCGACCGGGAGCGCTGTCCGAGGGAGGTGCTGGCGAAGCGAGGCGCCTGGGCCCGCCGCGGGGGCGAGCGCGCGGGGGACGTGGACGCGCTCCACGAGGCGCCCCCCGCCCACGCCTCTGCACCCCGACAACAAGGCCAGCATAGCATCAGACCCACGCCCCACTTTCACTCCGCCCCAGTCAAACACTCCCACACCCGCAACCGGAGTGAACGCAGTACATGAGAACATCAAGCCGAACATGCCGTCTTATATCATTTACTAAAGTAAGCTTATGATGTCAGAAAACTAACGAGGACGCTATCAAGTCTTGCGTCTCATAAACAACTAAAGCAGATAAAAGTAAATTTTTCACATCACAGCCCGTTCTTTTAATCTGTACGACTGAAAACATATAAAGTCATAAAACTAAAAGCAGTTGCTGTAGCAAATAAGTGGGATATAAGACAGACGGCATACAGTGCGTGTCAGCCTCAATGCCTTGATGCATCTAACCACCACATCCAGTACGGCTGCGAGTCATCGGATCTCGTGATGTTACTGTCTTCAGCACCTCTTAACTGTAATTTTCTTAGACTGTATATGTATATATAATTTATATTACTACCGCGTGTTGAGTACATAGCATTAACTTGTGAGTTTATAGAATGCCTTACATTTAAAGCTTATGCTTTTATTGATCATATTAAAAAATGCAAAGATATTTCGATTATCTAGATATATAGGAGAGCTTAAAAAAATTTCTAAGAAATAGTGAAGATTATAACACCACGACTAGTCCAGTTATGTCCACTGGGCTTCGACTTGAATCCACAACGCCACTCAATTGGCTTGGGGCCATGTGGATTCAAGCATAATCAGGCAGCAGACCACACATCAGACGATCAAGCAATCTCACCTAACGTATTACAATTAGACCCTGTACAAATGAAGCGTTTTAAAACATGTGCGAGCGTGCTATTTTATATAACTCCATTTTTATACTGCACATTCAAAGCATTGTACTTTTGTGAGATATATATGCTTTAGAGTTGTCAATTAATTGCTAATATATGTTGCTTAGTGTGTGCTTTAAAACGCTTTGTGGGTATGGAGAATCCAATGGACTGTCTGTAAAATACACGTTTGAAAGTTTGAAGCACGTTCAAGGCAAAGCGCTTTGGTGAGTTATATTTGCTTTAATGAAGCTGTATTTCACTCACTAATTTGTTTTGCCTCGAGTACACTTAGAATTGCTTTATCAAATGGGTTTAGCTGCGTGCTTAACGCATAAATGTGTCAATGCCATCATAATACCATTTTAAGCATAAGGTGTTTTAAAATGCAGATTAGTGCTTTGCATTAGCTTAGCATGAGCGCATAAGCTAACATAATTCATTAACATTTTAAAACACCTTGTCTTTACAAAGGATAATCGTAAGTATAAAACAAGTGTTTCTTCTCGTGTGTAGCTACATAATAATGTTCTACAATAGTCTGACACGCAATTAACATGGAATAAAAGCTCTCCGTTTGTACAGGTCCTAAAAATATCCCTGCCTGATCTGATTTCATAAAATATTATTGAGTTAACCTCACTTTCCAATAATCATGTCAACATCTTTTCCTTCGTTTTTGTATAAAATCCTTACAACTGTTCCTACGTCTATAGTTTATAGAAATGAAACAAATAGACACAATCTTACAAAACACGGCTACAGAAATGGTAATATATTTATATATACAAACCAATTTTTACTTTCATATTATGTTTATAAAATCGCTTATATCATACAATGTTTATTTATTTTAGTTAATTTCATACAAACAAAAACATTTAACAATTATTTATGTTAGATAATCGCAATATCTACTTAACAACGCATACAATAACGTATCTTACAAATGAAGACACCAAGAAAAAAATTTACTATCATATTTGTAAAGAATTTTTTTACAGGTACTATTGATAATCAATTGAAATTATTGCGTGTTGAGTAATGACTTTGTTTCTTTCTGATGTTTTGGTTCCAGCGCCACACTCGGACCATTTATAGGGGAGCTCACTCTCTGAAGATGAAAGCAGAGCTGGCACCGAAATGTCAGAAGCAGAAGGTGGAAACGTGACGCTCTCAATTCACAAGAATCATCATCGATAACAATAAACAATCAACCCAAAGAAAATAATAAAAGATCAATTTCAAAACAAAAAGCTTTCATTTTATAATATTTATGCAGTATTTTTATTTAATTGTTTTAATTCAGAATCTATTTCAGGATTGCAAAGTCGTGTTTACAAATATGACAGTTATTGTATTCTTGCCGTGGTGTCTTCGCACATGAGTCCCCTCCTCATTTCTTCAAATGTCACCGGTTCCATACACGTTGAAGTTTGAAAAGCATTTGAAAATTATACAATTGGATTCTGAGTTTATATTCACTCCGAGTAAGATCAAAAATGCTGTAAATGTAAAGTCGTGAACATTTACAAGTTACCACTTATAAATATTGGCATTTTTTACTGAGAACGCAGTCAAAATTAGGGATGGCATTCAACTCGTCTTCCAAAATCTATTATTGGATTTTTCTCTTACATATTAATGATATTGTAAATTTAAAAAAAATTATTAGAATTAGGTTTATGGTACAAATAAACTCCTGAATTTTAGTCGCTAGTCAGCTACAGAGAGGCGTCTTTTATCTGAAGCCTCGTTCCTGGAAGCTTTGAACAAGATAAGACTCGTACAGGTATTATAAAATATTCTTAAACAAAACTTCAACACTCAAGATTAGTGACCTTTGAAAATGAGGGTGAGATCGGTCGGTTAGTCTAGAGACGAAGATAAGAGCAGTTGTGAACTCACCGCCGGGCACGCGATAGTGCGCGTGTCTGTATCTGGGGTGCGAGTGATGGTCGTGCTTCACGATCTCCACGACGTTGCTGACGGTGTCGGAGAAGCCGATGTCGTGGTGCGGGCCAGGACCGCTCGGATGCTGCTGCTGCTGCTGCTGCGGAGGGTAGTGACGGCGCCGCGGGCTCGGTGTGCGCACTAGCGGGGACGGACCTCTTCTGGAAACAACCGTCGGCAGTCAGAATCAATGTCAATGCTCTATCTATATTGTAATAAAACTGCTTTATAAAGAAACCAAAAACAATCAAAACGATACTCACTTCACATGAACTACACCGGACAAAAATCAAAACAAAAAATAAAACAAACCAAAACATATAAAAAATATTTAATATTCAAAAAAAAAAAAAAATACAAAATAAATTTCAAGCAAAATATTGAACAAAAATAAAGCAATTATATACAGTTAACAAAAAAAGAGTATCGCCGATTTTAGATAAACATTTGAAATCACGAGGGCCATATCGCTGCATCTACGCTATATGGTCACTCGACTAGCGTTCAATTTTTCTGTCTGGGTGGATGTGGTCGCAGTTCTAGTCCTGCAAATTTTGGATAAAAATGAAAATGCAAATAAAAAGTATAAAGCGTAAAAAAATTAACAATAAGCAACGCAACAGAAGTGACATTTGAAATTTATTGTATGTATTCAGAAAAACTCCACCGAGTAATCTATCGTTGCAAGAATAAAAAAATATTGTTTTATTGACAACAGAAGTTCGCTGCGATGAATGAATACAAATAAATGTCAGATGTCATGATTAGGTAAATCAAAATAAAACAAATAAGAACACGGAAACTACTTCATACGGCTCAGGTTAATGGGACTCGGTTAGGTCGGGTTACCTGATGCTGGGGGAGCGGCGGTGGCCGTTGGGATAGTGCGGCGCTTGCAGGTGCCCCCCGTCCACCAGGGACTCCATGGAAGGCTGGCGAGAGACCACGTCTTGCAGCTCCAGCACCTGTCGGCCAAGCCGGGTTAGAACAGCTCTACGACACGTGTGAAAACAGCAAAATAAAAAAACACTTTAAAGACTCGTAATAAATATTTATATTCGTTCAAGCAAACTAGAATCTAGAATATATTTTTTATTTGAAGTTCTACTGATAAAATTTTGTATTCAATTGCTTCTCATTATTTGTAGTTTTTTTTTCTTAAACAAAGTAAAAGATTTAAAAAATAATATTTACCCCCTTTATAAGCTGAAAACACATTGTATAGTTTTTAAAAAAATATATTTTTTTGAGGCTATAGTAAATTATTTTTTTGGTAAATTTTCTGTATTTTTTTATATATGTATATAATGATGTTGAAATTGCATGCAGTTATTTGATACGTTAATATTCATATTAATGATTGTGAAACCATGTGAATTTAAAAAAAAAAAGCCTCTTTTCGATCCGACGTAATCATTCAGAACAAAAAATTTACGCAACAGTACCTAAAACAAATGTATCATTATATAATTATTTTACATGTGCCCATACTAACAACCTTGAATGATCATGCAGTCAGAGAAACTCTACGAAGAAAAACAAAAGAGTTACGAGTGAGAAACATGCAAAGGGAGAAGTACCACAAAAAACTCAGGTTCCTCGCGGCGTTCACAGAACCAGGAGCATGCAGGAGTTGTGAACACCCGGGGGAGAAACAGGTCGAGGAGGCTGACCGTATTTTTTTGTGATTGCGCCGTGTGTTTAAATTTTGTGTTCACTGCCTATTGTCTAATGGTTTCATTATGTATTCCAGCAACACCGTGCGTCCCACTGCCGGCGACGCGAGCAAACGCATATCAACGATATCCGACATTCCCCATAAGTGATGTGTCGAAAGTAAGTTTTGTTGTTTTGATTTTTATGTTCATGAGACGTGTCAGCATCGTTGTTATACATTTTTTCTAGTATATCGATTAGGTTTTTATGAAAATGTTGCGTGTTTGCCGGCAGTGTTTCGTCAGATGTTCGCTTGTATTTCTATGGCCAATGTGTTGTCTATAAATTTTTTTTGTCTATCATCAACTAAAAAAATATCAATTTGTTTACAACCTGCAGTACGACATGTTAATTTATAAGTTGCTGATATAAATCTGAAAACTAACAATTATTAAAAATACATTGTTATCAATAAACTCTCTAGCTAATACTACAATGTTTTCTTTATAAATATTGCAATTTCTCTTGCCTAAATTTGGAAGGACCTAAGCAAACGGATTGTGACTATTAATTGTTCAAACACACATTATAACCTATGATTATAATCTCTCCTTCTAGTCTATGACATGAACACAGATTCCGTCACTCGTTTGACAGCAGAACTAAAATGTATAGACACCGAAAACAACATCATATTAGATCCTAGGCCCGTCTCAAGGTACACTGAGCCGGCCGGTCGACCATTTAATAAAATATTCCACAAAGTGGACAGTCCAGATGGTCACCTTTTTGCTCCTGAAACAAAAGAAAATGCAGATCAAGACGCTGTCCGTCATCAAGACGAAGTCCAACACAAAGTCGAAAGGAGGCCCCAGAAAAGAGCACAGAGAATATAGTATTTTCATTCTTTCGACTTATTATTCGACTCGCATGTGTAGTAAATATTTCAATTGTTTAGTAAAATATATAATAAGTTAATTTAATACAGTTATTAAGATTTTATGGATGTCAGTATCATCACAGGTATAATTTGTAATACTACAAATTTAAAGAACAAATTAATTAAATAAGCACTTTTGCTTTTCAGGGAATTATGAGACACAGTCCCCGGGTTATGTAACGGTTGGGGAGCTCACCTCAGGGATCTGTTGTGCGCAGCGCTCCGTCGCGAGAGGGTCCGCTGGGGCGCGAGCAGGGCCGTGTCCTGGTCCCCGGGGGGTCCGGAGGGCTCGGCCTCTGCGGAGAGCGAGCCCGCCCGCGAGCCACCGGGCCCGGCCGCTCCGCCCAGTCCCGCCGCCATGTCCAGCAAGCAGTTAAAGAACGACGCCTTCTGCGGTGGGTCTACACGTCACACAACACTCTACCCGCTTCACACTGGCCGAGTGTGCACGCTGTTTGCTCTAGCACGCGTAAATACTTCGGCATACCTAGCATATTTATTCTAGCACTCTTGGTTCTCTATTTGTTCTACATGTGGTATATGTTACGTTGGCTTGGTGTGTACAATATTTGATATAGTGAATATAGTTTATGACAGTACGCAGTTTTGTATTGGTATTAATTTTATATTAAGTCTAACACGCTTGGCTTCCTATTTGATCTACTTGTGGTATATGTAACATTGGCTTAGTGTGTATAACATTTGATACAGTGAACATAGTTTATGTCAGCATGCGGTTTTGTTGAAAGTTTGTTCTACTTGTGGTATAAGTCAAATTAGCTTAGTGTGTTTAATAATTGATGTAGCGAGTTAAGTTTATCAGCATGTGGTTTGATTTGCAATTTATTTGTTCAACTTGTAGTATGTGTCACGTATACACAGTAAAATTTTCTAATTTATATATTATCGTTGCATTTTGCAAAAGCTGGGTAGGTAAATAAATTTTAGAAAGCCACATACTTTTAATGCTTGAAATTCATATGTTTGAACACTTCTAGACTCTTTTCTCTTTAGACACTTGAATGTTTTATTTAATATTTAATTAAATTTACATATTATCAATAACTCAAGCAACAGATCTATGAATAAAAATCAGAATTTTTATTATTATTATTATTTTATTATTTTTATTATATTATTACTTAATCACATATTTTTTATTATTAAATTAATGCAATTTGATTTAGACATTAGTGAAAAAATCACAGTATATTTTTACTTTTAAAACACGCTAAAGTTTCGTGTATCAACAATATCAAACAACTCAAAAATATTGACAAAAAATTTATGTGATTTTAAGAAATGGAAGTATTTTAAAATTATTTCACGAAATGCTTTGGTTATTTAATTAATAAAAAAAAATTAAATTATAAGTTTCAATATCTCTAATATTATACACAATTCAAACGGAAGATTTATCTGATTTTAATTTTATTGTTTATTTTTTAATGCATTATTTATTATAGGCATGATGAAATTTAAAAGAAGTTATTTATGATTTTTTTATTAAAATTCCAATAAACCGACAAGAGTGAAACGCGTGTTATTTTCTAAGTCGCGTGTCTAGTGTCTCGAGTGAGTGTGGGGAAGAATTACCGAAGTGTCAAGGAGTACTGAAAGCGTGTGATATATAAAAAAAAGCTGTTGCAGTTTGTTACACGTGACCACAAGACTCAAAGTGTATATCGGGTGATGGAGAGAACACACATTCAGAATTAGAAATCGTTAAAATAGTCGAAAAAGCATTCAAATCCAAGAGTTGCATCGAAATGTCAAAATACAAGCAGACATGTCAAAGTGACTATGATGGTCTATCAATAGACGTCACTTTTTCGAGTAGGTAACGTTTAAGTACGGCATATATCGGAGGAAGACCAAGCTTGGACTGGAGGTGTCACACGATGTACAACGATGAACACAACTAGAATATAGATTGCAAAATCACTACCATGAAATAAAACCTACAACCTTCCAATTTCTTATTTATAAGTTAAGTTGTCTATTCTGAATCATCATGAAAAGTTATATTCAATCATAAAAACGAATTGTCAATGGTTCTGTGATCTGCCCCGTGCAGTCGAGATCGGTGCTTGTGGACTTCTTGTTAGCACTATTAAAACATCTCGGGTTCATCAAAGAGACCGGCTGTCCCGTTCATTGAGAGCGTATTGCGGGCCATGGTTACATGGAGTATATAAATATGGTTTGATGAGGATAATTTATATTATCATATTTTAGTACGGTTTAGATTTTGCAATCTCAATTCCAGCTGTAGAAATAGCGAAAATGAAATGGGTCACCAGACTGATAGGTTGGGGACATCCCAAACGATTTATGCTGCGTGTTATATAACGTTAGCAAACGTTTAAGAGCGATACTAAAAGGTAAACGCCTCCAGCACAGCCATGCTTGACATTACAGCGTGCAAACGAGAAAGAGTCTTGTCGTGTTATCTGTAGATTTTGCCTGCTTGGTGTAAATTTATTCATTTGTGCATATAAACCACTGAATGCATTTTGTACATCCATAATATCAACAATTATTATTTATAGTATGTTTTTGGGTAATTGCTTTGCACAAGCGACGATGAGAAAAATCCTTTAAGACAAATGAACTACCACCACTCTCAATAAAAAGGATTGTTAAATATTTAATATAAGTTGAATTTATATTAAAAAGTTTAGGCACAATATCCAAAAGCACAGTATTTGCTTACTTTTAATATTATTTTTGACATTGTAAGGTAATACATATACGGTGCTTACGATCTATCAAAATAAAGTTTGTGTGTGAAAAGTCAAGAATAAAGATAACCCTTCACTTTGGCATGCCAACACATCTGTCATTTTACCGATTGGCGTGTAAATTATACGTTTTACAGAGCTGACAAAAAATACGCTATATCAAGACACAAAAAAGGCTATTGCTTTCTCCGAATTGCATGCTTCAAAGTTATGTGTAATTACCTCATTTATATGCCGAACTTAATGAAAGTGTATTTTATTGTTGTATGATAAAGAAGAGTACATATTCCATAAATTAACGGAATACTTGAAATCTTGTCACCATCAAAGCAAAAATATCCCGATACTATTCTTAAAGTAATATTTTTGTACAAAAAATATATTATATGGTTTTGCTTTAATTAACATTAATAAATGTAAATATCCAATTCTTGATTCTATTCATTTAGACTTTTAGAACACGAGCAGAGTCACTTATAAGCAAAAGGCTAATGATTGGTCAGAGCAGTAGTAGTTTTATAACACGTTAATATGCATTTCGAGTGACAACCATAATAACATCACAAATTTGTGCTTTGATTGTGAAAACGATAGAATAGAAATTATTAAAAATGCTTAAAAATTAATGTCATTTCTTAGAATATAGTTAAAAATTAAGATAAAAAAATAATTATTTTATAGTAGAAATAAATAAAGGCATGCGATATTTTGTTGAAAATACTCGGAATTGGTCGATTGAACGTACACAGTAGTAAAAATTCAAACACACAATGCTTTGAATCAAACAATAAATAAAACTGCTTAGGATCAAAAGTGATCAATCGACCAAGTACAAAATATAAATATATAAATATGTAAGAAAACAATTTATATTATAGTACATATAAAAAGGATTTCAGACATTATATTCCTCTCATGCTTTTTTCATAGGAAAACCAGGAAATCTAACTATGGCTACCAAAAATATTCTTACTCGATAACATACAAATTGTGTCAATAATTACACTATGATAGGCTCAGGTTTAACTAACAGTAAGCTAATTGTTAAAACCATTTATGAGGAAAATGCTTTTTATAAATTTATTTTCATACTATCATGAGACTGACAAAGAACATGACATTATCACAGACATTTTTCAAAGCGCACGAAGCCGCATCAAAACTCACGGTAGCAATGAAAAAGGAGAGAACAAATTGCACGGACCACAATTTATTGCCACAGCGTTTATTTTGCCTAGTATTATTTTTATATTTGCTTCAGACATGAAACGATATTTTTTATTTGGAATAAAAAAATCATTTTCAATTCTTAAACACTATAAAAAAAATAACATTTAACAAAACAAACAAAGAAAAATTATTTTGTGGTTCATAGTATAATCTCCTCCTTAGGCAATACTATGAGTTTTGAAAAACCGTAAACCGATAATATCATTATTCAGTGGTACTTTTTTAGTTGGTGTGTCTACCTACCTAATATGTGAATTTTATTTTGTTATACTAAATATAAATCTGTTTCAGTTTGATATATCATGAATGATTTGAAATGTTTAATATAAAAAAAAAACATAACCGTACATATATGTACTCAATATATATAAAATCTATTGGAGTCAATATTCTAGCACGACTTTATGGTAGACTCCACTCATTCCAAAGCAACGGTCTCTATTCCACTATATAGTAAATCCTACGATAAACCTGACCTTCAGTCAGGTTTAATATTTTGTTTGAAAATTGACTGTTAACGTTAGCGGCGTGACATGCCTATATCGAAGGTGTAAGTCTGCGTGTATTAAGTAATATTAGTACCAACTTCAAAAATCTCACTGATAAATGAAATCACTGATTGGGCCCACTACTTTCACCTCGTTTCTCCGTAGATAAAGCAATAAACATAATTCTTGAACATATGCAACTACATATATTTTGAATATCATAATAAGTCTTAGACGCATTATAACTAAAAAAGGACAATTTTATGGTATATAATTTTTCGTAAAAAATATCTGTTCGTGTATAATTTGATTGTTATGATAGTTATTAGATGTTCACATATTAAATTTATATTGCTTTTTCGTTCAGTATTCGGTGATAGCAGTACGGAAGAAACTGTGAAAAAAAGTTATGATAACGTTTGTAAAATTTAGCATTCAGATATGATTTGTTAGTAATTCAGAATAATCAAGTGGAGTTGATAGAAGCTTGACTGTCTAGTGGCAACACTACGTCTACAGAAAATTGTTTGGTACAGGACAGCATGTGGGAACTTCCGAACAATAAACATATACTTGCAAATTTATTGTTAAGATCGTCTTAGCTTGTTTCTCTATATCGCTAATCTTAGAAACGCTTTGACTAAAAATGATAAAAAAATCAACTGATAACTCTGCATTTAAATATCACATTTCGTTTGATTTGGTCAGTTAGCATTCTTGATTAGTCTATATTTATAAATATGAATGGTCTACGTTACAAATTTATTGAAAATGCACTTTTGTTAAATTCATGTATGAGTTAGACTCTCGAACTGTCGAATCCATCAATACTATCAGCATTGTATAGTATATCAAACCAGGCTATCGTGGATTGAAAGATGGTTTTATCCTTACTTGGAGTATCAATCATCGGTAAAAATATCATCAATTAATGATCATATAATAGGAATAAATTTAATTTTATTAGTAATCGTAATTCATTCCTGAGCCATTCTTACTAATACCAGTCATTAGCACAAATTCCGCATCCACTATAGTTTTCTCCTTCCAATGCCTATTTTCTTTTTCATTGTATGCATTATATATTATCAAATCTGCGTGGATTTGATAATATGTGTTGGAATTATTACATAATAAGAATCAACAAATCTTTGATTAAAAAGATGTTTTACCCATTTTCACATCGAATTTATAAAATATAAAATTGCAACATAGACCACGTTCTTAAAAAAATTCATTCTAAATTCAGTGTTATTCAGTCCGTCCAAATAAAAATCAAATCTGTTTCGCCTAGTGAGTATAAAAATGTATATAAATGAAGTGAATAAAAAAAAAAATAAAACAAGATGCGATCTGGTAGAATATTAAAGAAAAAAAAGTCAGAAAAAACTAGTTTCCTTCTTTGGATGAAGAGTGCAAAATCGACTTAATAAGCTTAGTAGAAAAGATTTTTGATTTATTATTTAAAACTTGGTACTACCGGCTGATTGGCCGAGGGGCTATTGCCAGAGAATGCCTGAAACACGTAAACATTGCCTGTAGCGGGAGGGCGGGGCTGATCGTCGCTGCCAACACCGTGCACTCTTTCTCTTCACAACTATTTGAACGCTGAACTGATGCACTTTTATTTTCTCTCTTATGATTATTTCAATCAAGAATTCATACTCGCTTTATCAAAATAATATACTTGTATCTCTTGAATCTATTGGGTATTTAAATTTAATAACTTAGACTCTTTTGTTTTTTCTTATATATTTCTTCAAAATTAATTTATTAAACATTGCACGAATTCATCATCACTCTACGGATGCAAGACATCTAAGCATAGATAGTCTGAAGTAAGGCCGGCCGAGTATAAGCAGCAGAGACAGAGAGACTGTATAATATTATTGGTGTCTCGCTCCTTTATTGAGATAAATGTGATGCAAGATGCGATATACGGTAATCTGTTGTTTTGAAACAACGTGAATTCTTAGAGCGCTTTGATTTGAACAGAAAGAGCACACGTCGTCGGGGGATGTTGATTCTAGAGTGAGGTGCCGAATTGGGACTCAAACCTATTCAGACATTGCCGCACGACACACACGCACGTCTACAGACACTACACGTCAACAGGTACACACTACGGGGTCGCTAGTGTAGTCTAAATTGCTTAGTTAATTTTCAATTTCTTCACAAGGCAGCACGGTCTCCGTGGGCTCAGAGGCGGAGGCGAGTCACTCCTGACTCTGACAAACCTGACTTATACCATTTCTTAAACTAGACTGAGTATAAAATGTATGCACGCTTCTGTGCCAATTGCAAGAGGTATATGCCAACAAAGATCTAAAGCATTCTTTGTGATGGTAAACACGTCATTGTAAATTAATACAGGTAATTTATTACTATATTTTATTCACAAATATATTTATACTGTTTATAATGTGAAAGTGCATATTACAAGTGGGTTTTGAGTCCACAGCCTTTGGAATAGCGCCATATAAATAATTGTATCCATTGCAAATTTTGAGGTTAATTAATAAAAAATTATTAAAATTTTAATCAAATTCATAGTTATAACAATAAAAAAAAAATTATATGTACTAAAGATCTCGATTTATCAAAGGCCACCCTTGCGGCCTCATAGAGCACAATGAGTGGAGGTAGCATAAGTATTACATTTGAGTGATGTGATCTTTCAAACAAGCCCTGAGGGTTGAAAACCCCTGGAATCCACTCGTCTCAAAGCACCGGTCTCTGAATCTCACGGCGGATTTGAATTCGGCCTGAGATTTCAAAAGCAACCAAGGAATCGTACTTAAAATAGGGTTCTATATAGATATTTGTATTATTGACACAATAAAGAGTACATACATTTTAATAATTTTTCAGTCTTTTTTTAACTTTAGCTTAAAGGTAAACTATTTTATTGAAGATGATTATTTAAATGGTTTTGAACAAAAAAGTGTTTTAAAATGGAAAATAAAAAAAACAAATTGACATTATAAAAGTGAAGGAGTTTGTTGAACACATTAGTTTAATGTTAAAATCATTGTTTTATAACCTTTTTACCTTGGACGTGCAGAATTTCTTATTTAAGTCTGAAGATTTTGTTTTGATAAGTCAGGATATATATCACGGAGATACGCTATCGATGTAAGCAGATTGATAAATCTCTTTGAAATCTGAGTCTCTTTAGAAAATGCTACTTTTTTAAATTGTTGATTTGAGTTAATCGATACGCTCTGCGCAGTGAAATAGTACTGATAATATCAAAGTAAAATACATCTTTTGATTTAAATAAAAAAATCGATTGCGTTTAGTTAGTTAATTATATTAACACTTGTTAAAATACTAAAGTAAGTAATTTTGTGTTAGAAATGATATAGCAGTTAGTATAAAGTAGTAAGTAAGTGAGGTTATAAAGTATGTCTATTTTTAATGCACACAGTGAATGGGGTTATGTTAAGTTGTATGTTTAAGAATGAGTGAAGTAATTAAAATAATATTTAATTATTTAGATAAATTGATATATTATAAGTAATGTGGCGAAGTTATAAGTATATTAAATGAGGTTATGTTATATTGATACGTTGAGGTTAAGCAAAGTGTAAAGTATTAGAATATCAGTTAATTTGTTTATTTCATAGAGTTACAATTTATTTGAATTATTGACATCTTTTCGCTAACTAATTGATTTTGTTGTATATTGAAAGTATTATTTAATAAAAATAGTTAGCGTAAAAATGTAGATAAATAAATTGATAATAACTCTATAGAATAGACAAAGTAAGCTTATAAAAGTAAAATGAAATTAGATATGCAATAAGTTTTGCTTGAAAGTGTGGTGAGTATGAAATTACAAATACTTGGTTAAGATACAAAAGTAGTGTTAATAAAGTAGGTAAAGTAAAGTTAGGTAAGCTGCAGCAGTAGGAAAAATAGTGAAGTTATTCTTGTATACTGCAAATGCGGACAGAAAAAGAGGGTGGATTGTGTTTTTACTTGTATGCAGGGTTATTATTAAATTAATACAACTTAAGGATTCAAATAGTGAAGAAGTAAAGCATCAAGAGGTATACTTTTTTATATTATTAATTGTAAAAATACTAAAATACTGTTAGATGAGTGATTCTCCCATATGAAGATTAGCATTAAATGAAAATTGTAAAGATTGAACACTTAAAGTAGGTTTAGGTAGACGTGCTACAAAAATATATATTAGTACAGTAAGTAAAGTTAATATTCTTTACTGAGAATGTAGAAAGTAATGGATATCATTTAATTTTGAATCATAAAAACCTTTGTTGGGAAAAGTAGGTTAAGTTTTGTTAAATATGCTACAGCTGTGGGTAAAAAATATTGTGAAGTAAGTGAGGTTAACATAATATAATGTGAATTGCCCTGAGAAAATGACGATACGTGTTGCTTGTTAGTGAGATTGATTTTCTTTAGATAAAAAATGTGAAGACTGAAAATGTGAAGAAGTAGGTTTTGTTGGATATGCTACAGTAGTAAATAAAATATATTTAAGTTAGTGAAGTTAATACAACATACTGTGAATGCACAGAGAAAAAAATAATAAGTGTTGCTTGTAAGTGAAGTTTGGTTGTAAATTATCAAGGGTAGTGTAAAGTAGGTAAGATTTTGTAAGATATGCTACAGTAGTAGGTATAAAGTAGTAAAGTAAGTGAGGTTAATACTGTATACTGTGAATGAGCACGCTTATTAGTTTGAGTTGAACGTGATATGCTAGTGAGGAGGTAGACTCACAGGCACTCCGGACTCGAGCTGGCCAAAGCGCGTGGTGCGCCAGCTCTCCAGGATGAGCAGGCCGGCGTAGATCTTCCCCACCGTCAGCTTGCCCGTGTTCAGCGAGTCCCCTCGCGGTACCAGAAGGTCCAACATCTTCTTGGCCTGCAGCGGCCAGATGTGGCTCACCGTCTCGCGAAGCTCGTCATCCGCCTGGTCCATCTCATCCGCTGCGATTCAAGCATGTCAAATTTTTAGTGCACTTGTTCCCTTTATTATATTTATTCTACAAAAGAAAGACATTCCTTACCTGATCTCATCTTGATGCTGAGGTTCTCCCGGATGAGGGCAAAGAGCGTGGTGGTAAAGTTGACCTTTCCCTCGGCGTCCAGCGGCATGTTCATGCGGATAAGCTTCTTGTAGGCAAGTCTATTGGGGCACTTGTTGCCGAAGCCCAGTGGAGGGTCCATATTCTTCAGCATATCGTACATCTCCGTGTAGTGGATCTTCCCCCTGGAATTGTAAGAGCGTAACCAAATTATTGTAAATATGCAACTAAATAATAAATAACACACCGTTCATCCCAGTTTGAAGATCAATCAATTTTTTTTAGAATGACATTATTATTTAGTAATAAATCACCCTAAAAAGTGAACTAGAAATAAAGTTGTATTGCGTGGACTTACGTTGCATTCGGATCGTACTCCGCCCATATTCTAACAAACTCGTCAAGGTGATGCGCCCCCAGGATAGAGGAGTCTCTCGTCAGGTAGTCAAAGTTGTCCATGATGACGGCGACGAACAAGTTCAACATCTTAAATCAAAGTCACACGGTTGAAGAAGCATGTAACATAAGAAATATATATATATATAATAACATCTAATGTTTTGGGAGCGAGAATATATAAACTGCTCATGAACTCACGAGAAAAGAACAGAAGAAGATGAAGGAGACGAAGTAGGCATAGGCGAGTGTGGAGCCGCACTCCTCCCCCACGGGTTTCTGCGCACGCGGGTCGCATGGCCTGCCCTTCAAGCAGGACAGCATGATGTTGGGCCAGGATTCGCCCGTCGCACACCTAGCAGTCATCACACGTTATAACATACATACTTGCATAACCACTAACACGGTACAATCATTGACAAAGAAATCATTGAGGTTAAATTATATTTTGTGCTACTTTAACGCTTTGTGAAGCAACCTGATTTTAAATGCAATATCAGACAATCTCAAGGAAGAGTCTGAAATCCAGCTGGAGACAGTCTCCGCTGGAAAGTAAGTTGTAGTGATATTTACTAACACCTGAAGGAACAAGTGTCGTCAAGAAATTGGCGACGAGTATGAGTCATTTCAACTCAATTTATTTTTCGGCATTAAATAAAAATTTTAAATTATTGAATTGCTTTATCAATGATTGTAAAAAAGTGCGTGAAATATAAAAAAAAGTGTTTTAAAAAATTGAGAATATTTAAAACCTAATATCTAAAACTTTAAATTAAATTGAATTTCTTTAAATTTTTTAAATTAATTTAGATAAAAAATTGTTTATTAAGTTTCTAGTAAAAAAATATACAAACGATTTTCAAAACTCAAAGTATTCATCAAGCAAGACTGCCTATCTTCAACGTTAATGTTTTTTAATTGTTTTGTTATCATTGGTAAAAAGAAAATCAGTAAAAATTTTATAACATTTGCTGAACATAAAAGATTTCTTTCATAAATTTTCTAGGAAATTTATTTTTAAATAAAATGGTTGGATCAATCACTTTTAAAATACTATACAAATAATAGTGATTTGTTTCAAATATAGTAAAAAGGTCACCCAAAGATGACTTCCAATCTTAGCTTTTGGAAATACTACAAGTTTTGAAACCCCGCATATTCATTATTATTTTATTAAAAGATATTGTCAGATTTTTTTACCAAAAAATCTGTAAGAAAATATAGTGGATTAGGTTAGGTTCACTTAACCTAAAAAAGTCATTAAATGACACATTTGCAACAAAATTTTAGATTACACAATGATATGAGCTATCACTAAAAAGTCATTACTGTTGAAAGGTATTCGTAAATCTGATAGTTTGTGGGATATCATTTTTTGTTGCAAAAATGCCAGTTAGTCGGTTTTGTACTTGAGCACGAAGGAGTATACCATTCAGATAAATACCTCTGAAGATCACAGACACATTCAACATTTACTACAACAGGCAACACCAAGGGACAAGTACACCGAGTGGGAGTTCTTGGATTATACACAACGAGAGATAAACTCACTGACCCAGGTTTTGGATTTAAAAATAATGAATATACAAACAAGTATACAAAGAGTTTTCAAACTTTACATTCTTTATCATAAGACAGGTTTCAGTTAAGCAAGGAAAATATATTATTTTAAATATTTATGATATGCAACATATGAATGTTGCCAAGAATTGTAAAGCTTAGCAATTCTTGGCAACTCCAATTTACATGTTCCGATAGGTCGTAAATTTTCATGACCTATCAGATCACACGAATAAAGCATGTTAAGAATAACTTAAATAACAGTTACATTTTTAAGTAAGATGACATAAACGGTTCAAATATTAATTATTTCTTTAGATGATTTCTTTAGATATTTTTTACTGATTCTTATTTTCACATAAATAGAATATGTTAAGAATAAAAAACATAAGAATTACATTAATAATACTGCCATAAAACTGGACTAGATAAAATGATAGTTTGCTTTAGAGTGATGCTGATTACCATTATATTAAATAACAATGATACCCAGTCTTCTTCTTTTGAAAGTTCCTTGTATAATTTTTTCCAATTAAAAGAATTTTTGTATATGCTTAAATATAATATAGCATTAACAGCAATATTGTAAGTTTTATATCTGATTGCGTATAATATTAAGATAAGTGCAACATTAAAAGCCAATTGCAAAATAATGCAGTTTCATCACTATGCTAACATAAAGTGCAATGTCCTTCATTCTCTGACAATTCGTCAAATCACAATATGATTTGACTAGTGAATTCATAAATTTCAGATTTGACAAATTGTCAAACGGAGAATAAAGATAAACCGAAAACCAAACATATGTAAATGCCTCTGAAAATTTCGACGTAAAAATATATTTACATCACTCGTCGAAATCCTATTGTCTATAACTCGAGAAATCGATCTTTGTAATGGGTGTTTTAAAATAAAGCTGTTTTATGCAAACGTTTCAATCTCATAACAAACCCAGCAGGGGAAAAATGTGTTTCACATTTTTGAAATACAACAAATTTTTTGCGATATTTCTAAAAATATCATTTTCTTGCTATCATTTTTGCACCATTTTAAATATGAAAATAATATTTAAAAAAAAACAATATTATCAACATTAAAATGTTACAAAAATGATAGTTTAATAAAAAATATTTTTAAAAACACGAAAAGAAATCTTTTGGTTGTTGTTTCAAAAGTGATTGATATCCATTTTATTTCTTATTACAATGAGTTTGAAACAGCGTGTATAAAATATGCTTTATATGTCGTAATATTTGGGAAGAATTGATTATTTTTGAAGCTAAACTTTCTTTAGAGCAAAGCGATTGTTCAATATGCCAGATTCATCCAACAAGGTTGTACGTGTCCTATTGTATTTTATTCCTACAATTGCATTCTATATTGCAGCAACAAATGCGAAAATATTGCATTTACTTTGTGAGAGAAGTTCTCGATTTCAGGGATATTTGTTTTATTGATTATATAAATGAATTTCATTAGATTTTTTCTGTTTTAGATCAAAGTTATGATAAAATGTTGAACTTTATTTTGATTATTATGAAATAGAATTTAATTAATATTTTTTTAAATTAAAACTAAATTTATTATTTAGGCATCGAAGAATATATTATAAAAATGTTTTATAGATTTGAATTATTTCACAATATTTAACTTTTGTGTATACTTTTTAGCGCTAAGCCTATTATTTCCATGTTTGATTAGTTATTTACAAAATATTTTATATAAGTGAAATATGTTTAAAAATAAATAATTTTGTAACAAACATCAAAATGTCATATTATTAATAATATTAATTAAAAACTTTTTAATGTTATGTAAAGTTATAAATATAATAAATTTAAAAATTAGAGAAGAATATTTTTGGACAGTATGTTTCAAAATTCACAGCGTCACCCAAAAAACAAAAATTGGGTATCACTTTGAGAAGAAAACAAAAATGCTTCGAATTTGATACTATTAAGATATTGATAATATCATGTATGAAAATACATTAGTTTCTTATTATCATATCTAATAAAAATCTAATGACACCTCTTCTCATTATATTTAATCAAAATAAAAAAAATACATTTAGTTATTATTGTTCATAGTTCTTCTCATTCAGTCAATCCTAATAATTTTCCTCTTTTGGGAAATACTGATGTATACTCTATTGACCAATAACGATACTCAGTTTTTCCTTTACAAGAAATACTGATACTAAAACACCTTTCAGTCAATTCTGATAATCACCCCTTTCAGAAAATATACACACAATCAGATATTCAGTTTTCGTTTTTTTAATCAATACTTAAGCATTTTTTTTTATATTAATGAATTAAGATACTCAATTTCTGTTTTTCAGGTGACGCTGAGTTTTGAAACACCGCATTCAACCAGGTTGGAAGGCCGCCACAAGACGGCATCTGAAAGTCCTTGAAGCGCGGTAAGTCGATGGCGTAGTCATGCAGCCACGTCGTGCTCTCACCTGAACAGCAGCATCAGACCTTGCACGAAGCTTCTAAAGTTGTTGTGCCGGGTGATGGAGGACTCGGGCACCAGTTCAATGTTCCCAAACACCTACCGCGGGGCACGAAAAACATCACTCCATAGTAATCAAACAGTTACTAGCTGATGGGGACACTACACTTTATATAGATATATTATACACCGACGACTCCAAACTGGAAGGGGTTACTATACGTCAAGAACCTATTTACAAGAAACAACACACCAACATATCTAGATGATAGAATGGACACTACATGAACCGTTGACATTCATAACATGTCGGTGGAGATTTGGCGGATGTCGATGGGATTTATTCGGTCGGAAACAAACGGCGGTCAAATGAAAGATACGCCCGTCAAATGGAACGCAAGCGAAGCAAAAAATATTTATAATATTTCATTGATATGCAAGAATGCATTTTATAATAACATCACCAAAAAAATACATATGCACATATATTATTAAGCACATTAAGAGTTTTTACAAAAAATTATAGTTCCAACATTGTGCTAATTTTTTGTAAAAACTAATTTGATATTGTACTAAACAAAATATCTCATTAGTACTTGTTGTTTTGTATTATTATAATACACATATAATATTATGATACACAGATATAGAGAAAGATTTTGAATTTGTCCGGCGGTATCTTTCGTTTGCTTTTGCTTTGTGTTTTGACAGTGTACTAACATATTCCGGCTAATGCTAATATTTCTAGATTATGTTCTATGTGAGACACTTGGCGGACATTTCCCACGGATGCAATTGCTCGTCAGATGCAGAGCTACTCATATCCAAGGTGGCGCTGTGTATTTGTCAGACATCGATATAATATGAGTTCGGGCCTCGCTCGTATCCACTCGACCCTGTGAGCCTCAGCTGTGATTGTAACGTTGCTTTTAAAAATATACAAATAATTTCACGTTTCGGACAGAACGATGCACAATCGTGTGAGGGCCTCAAAGTTATTAAATTCAGCTGTTATATAAAGCAGCTTAGACTATTATTTTCACCTCTCTAGACTTTAAAATCAATAAAATGTATTATGCAAATTTTAAAAGTTATGGCAAACATGGTTGATCTTCTAACCTAAAAAGTAATATTACTGTATGCTTCATCGTCTATGTAGTTTTTAATAAAATTAAAAAACGAAAACAGCCTCCTTAGAAAAAAATATCAATATTTAAATGACTTATTGACAATTGTGAGTAATGGTATAATTCAATTTGTATTGCTAAATTAAATGTATATTTCTAAAATAACTAGAGAAAAATTCAGTTTTTCCACCACAAAGTATTTGATTTTTCCGAATTTATTTTTCTGATATTTTAAACTTTCTTAAAAATTGAAGCATATTCACAAAGAAGTTTTTGGATATAGTATTTCCACAGAATTTTCTTCACGTGATAGATAACACAAAGCAAGTAAATAAATACAGTAATTTGCCATTGAATCTTGATTCAAGGCCGTCAGCCTTCATCAGACTGACTGGAATCTGAAAACTATCACAATCTCCTATGCATTATAAATGAAATTAGTGCAACTTCTGAGCAAAATATATTTTAAGAATTTATATTTATTTGGTTTAATATTAGGTTGAGATTGCTTAGACTACGGTTAGTTAATTTTATTCAGATGAGATGAGATGGTTATCAAGTTTTCTACATGCATATGCTTCAATTTCATTATTTATGGCCACATATTTTCGGTAACATCATATTCTTTCTAACATTATGTCGATATCTTCAAATGACTGGTGTTAGTTCTAGTTCGACATGTGTCGGAACAGTTCAACGCTTTGTTATTTATTTCATTCGAGACTATTCAGCTGTTTGCACTGCCCGGGGTCAACACAGTACTTCCAATGGACGAGACTAGGACAGAAGCGACAGACACTGTGTGGACAAGTGAATTTTGACATATCCCGATTGTGCGTGACGGAATCGCCTCATATTCAAACATTTAAAAAATAAGCAGAATAAAAAAATTAAATTAAATAAAAAAAAGGGGAAGTTTTCAAAATCGATTCGCCGTTAATTAAATTGCTTTAAATATACATACAGAACTAAAAAAATACCTTGTTATATTGATGTAAATATTCTTGACCGAAAGTACTCGTAAGAATTAAATTATAATATTTTAAGATACACAGTGATACTTCCGTTTGCTTTTTATTGATTTGTGTTACGATAAAGGGTCATTGCCTTCTTTTCTAACACAAGTATATTGGTTATTGTAAATAGCTTATTCAAAATCATTCTTGCCGTGGATGCCAACTAAAAATACGAGTGAGCATATTATTCATCCATTGAAAATTACATCAGAAAGGATACTTTACAAGATTTTCGTTTTTTGATTAAAAAAAAATGCTCCATATAATACAGACATTTCTTAACAATCACAAGCAAGGCAGCTGACGATTTTATTCTCAAGGCATGCCACTGATGTTGATATTATTGAAAAGGGGTAATGCAGATAATAAACGTAATACTTTGGGAGTATAGGAATAATTAGGTAAAACACATAAGTTCAAAAAGATAAACACTTGAATACGGGTGACACCGCGGGTGTGTGGATGTCATGTGGAGTGAAATGAATCCGTACAGGATGCAATGAAAGTACAATCTCAAGATGGACTCAAACCGGCGCCGCATGCGCATCGCTCGCGCCCGGATGCACCAACCAACATACGGAGACAGAGAGTGGGGAGTCTGGTGTAGAGCCACCACACGGGCCCCGAGTGGAGGGCAACCTGACTTCAAACTCTTCTCAGTGAGTATGAAATCACATGGATTCGAAAAAGTGCAAGTAAATTTTGTTACACAAAAATAAACCATAACTCCACTGGATAAAAAATAATAGAGCCTTTTATTTATTTTTAAAATGTATGACATTCTAAATATTATTGCTTTTAAATTGGAGTCACAACTTTTATGCTAGTATGAACCGCGCCATTGGTGCACGCTGTATCAACGAACAAGCACCATGATCAAATGCTCAAATTATACCGATGACCCGGTAGAGTTCACAGCGGTGGGGTTTATCAAGAATACAGAAGGATATAATGCAAAGTTTCGCTTGTTAGATAGACGTTGCAGTTTTGCCTCCACTGCGGAGTTTTCATATGGTGGCCCTAGATCCGGTGAGCCGAAAACTGGACAACTGGGTGGACAGACTAGCGCTACACAACAAGACAGCCTACGGGCGGCCAGGGGGGCCAGGGGGCCCGGGGGGCGGAGCGCCCCCCACCTCACCGGAATAGCAGCAAGAGGGCCCCAAAGAATGTCTGAAAGTTGTTATGGCGGTTGAGCGCCGTGTCAGGGTCAAATCGCATGTTCCCGAAGACCTGCATCATCAAATAAACAGCTGCAATCTCCGCGTACTTATTCACCCTGTATATACTCGTCTATGGCTCGGAACACCCGTGAGAAACGCGTGCTTCACTTTAAGCACCCAATCAATCTGGCACGTAAAGACGTGAGATTTTTAAACCGTCTGTATATAGCGATAACGTGTAAGAATAATACATTTGAAAAAATCTATAATGCTTGGAATCAGCCTGTAAAATAAATATGTCTAAAAGTTTTTCAACGCATTCTCACGAGCGTTTCCTCCGATGTCGCATGACAGCGTGTTAGTGTGTATCTACATCCTACATAAATATTTAAAGAATTGAATCTATGGAATGTTTAATTATGTCAATCTAAACCTAGTCATGATTGTAATGAATGAAGTCAATGTCAGCTAATGTACTGTTATTCTATATATATATATATATATATATATATATATATCTAAAGCTAGTTCATGTATTCCTATGTATGTTTATGTACTAGATGGGAACATATCTAATAAAAGACACATGTATTAGAAAAGAACACGTTTTAAAGTTATCGTCTAAGCATAATGGTAAACCAGAGTCAGATTTAGTTGTAAATAATGCATCACTTATAAATAGAAGGAATCTGTAAAATATATATGTTTTAGTATTCATTTTCACAGTTAAAAAGAGATCTTTATTTGTCTTGTATGTGTTGATTAATAGACCTTAGGTTATCCATATTATCATCGCGAAGCTACTTAGAAGCAAACCATGTCTATAGGCTTTAAAAAATATATTATAGACCGTTATTACATAACCACATAAGTTTGGTTGTAAATAGTGTTAATAAAAAATCATCTCCGCACCATGCTTGTCAGATAATCTAAGGTCTATAAAAATTTAAAAATAATGAGTATAAAATCAATATTTGCATTATTGGTGGTTGGATATTGAAATGAAGAGTTCATACCTGCATCCCAATAATGGCGTAGATGAAGAACAGCATGGCGATGAGCAAGCAGACGTAAGGCAAAGCCTTGAAGCTCTGGACAAACGTCCACAGCAATATCCTGATGGTATATCCTTGCCTGAGCAACTTTATGAGACGGGCCGCTCGGAACAGTCTCAAGAAGCCAACATTGAATGTGTTTTCCTGAAATTCACGACCGCGTGTATTAATATTGCATAAAAAAGCCATTCAGAAGATAGTCATTTGAAATTATTTAACACAGAAACACGTGGACATAATACAGGAAGAGTGGCTACTCACCCCGAGTTCGAGAATGAGGGCGTCAATGATACTTCCGATCACAGTTATGAAGTCAAAAGTATTCCAGGGGTCTTTGAAGAAGTTCTGAAAATGTTCAAGGGCATGTAGTCGACGTGTGGACATGCGGTCCGGGGCGTGTTGCCCGAGGTCGGGGGTGGTTCAGTCGATAACCAAAAAACATGTAAAAAAAATCAACGGGAAATCTGTAAGGTCTAGTGCTCGGAGCTTCCTGATATTTTCAACCGCCCACTCGAGTGATCACTTGATGATACGGCTTACTTATGTATTCATATAATATGTGAAAAATATTGAATTATTATTGTTTACAGTTTTTCGTTGTATTTCAGCGTGTGCAGGCAGCATAAACATTTTACATAATATTATTTAAATCTTCAATATCAATGATTTTATACATTTGCATTTTTCACCCATACAGGTTTATTGTGTACATGATGTGTTTTGAACATATTCATAGCGAGTCAATCTTTCGCTTAAGTTACTGTGGTTGAATTGGATACAGCACCGGACCACATAGTGAGTATGAATTTTTTTTGTTGATGATTTTTACATTTCGAATATGAGATTGTTGTTTTTATATAAAAAATAATATAATAGTGCTTATATGGCAAAAAAAAAAAAACAAATAATTAATTTTAAATTTATTAACAGTTTTAAGTACAGTATTAAAAATTGCTTTCAAATATTGAAATTTCAACTGTTGTTAATGGGTAATCCAGTAAAACATATAATATCAGACTAAAACACGTGATGATCAAGTGAATTTTTGACCTTTTAAGTTTAATTAATTTATTAGATATAGCCGTTTTGCCTGGTGGTCAAAATTATACATTCTGAATGAATTGCGAGGAATTTTATAATCCTTCATTAATTCCGGGAATCAATTAATTTTATATAAAAGTACAACATAAAACCATACCACGAAGTGGTACTTTTAGGGGGTAGTTGAAAATAGAGGCGCTTAGGTCTATGTGGATAGTAAAGTAAAATAAATCAATATATATATTTAATATTAAAATGTGAAAGAAAGGGTAAAAACAATTGAAAGTTAAACAATCGAATGTAACAGGTTTCAAATAAAAAAATGAGGAGATGTTTTGTTCGGATCAGCACCAGAAGAAAAGTGAGAAGTCTAGTCAAATAAAAGAAATGAATAAATAATTATGTCTAACTCTACAGCAAGTCTAAAAAAACTAGAAAGGCTAAAGACACTACGAAACAATATTCAATTAAAATGTGCTAGAAATTAGTAGAGAAATAAATGAAACGTTAGTCCATTTACAATGTACACGGAGGTTAATTCAAAATATTGATTAAGTTTTGTAAGTTTCAATTTTCGTTTCGACCCAAGCAGTATCTAGAAGACAGATGGAAAATACAAAATCTAAAATCGTCAAAATCAAATTAAAGCAAGAAATTATTAAACGACTTTCGCGTTTGTAACCACAACCTAAAAGAAATACACTTAAATATGAATCAATAAAAAGTTTGATGATTAAAATAAATTGTATAAAGGCGAATGCACATTGTGGACTTGTCAGCTGATTTTGCTTCATTGGCTGTCTTTAATGAAAAGATTTCGTGCTCATGTGGTATAAGAGAATATAAATTGTCTGCACAGTCTGATGGTTGTTTGGCACAACGCGTCTTTAAAATAATTTATCATTATTTGTTATAATTCTTTTAAAAAACATATAGTGATGCTCAAAACAGATGATTTTTGTTGCATTGCATAAGAATTGATTTAACAATGTCATGATTGATTTAACAATACACACAAGAAACGACGAAAAAATGATTAGAAGATTCCAACATATCTCCGATAACATATCCTATCAACATTTCACCTTTAAGCTGTTAAAAAATGTTATACTGTTTTCTCCCATTCATGTAGATAACATGTATTTTTTAATATATAATATTGCTTTACATGGGAAATAGAGCAAAAGCAGAAGTCTTCAATACCACCGAAATAGAGCACAAATGAAACAAGTCAACTATTTGTCCACAAACTGCAGAGCCTCATAAACACGAAAAGATATCATTTTATACCTGATTGCAAAATATATGTTCTAATAGTACACATTATTTTAAAGGAAGAGTTTTAAATTGGCTGGTCATCTTTAAGGTGATCAGATTTTCAGAAACCGAATTTATAAAATGTTACTGTATCATTGACATTCTCAAACTAATCAATAGCAGTAATTCATGAAAGTTATTTTGTTATTTTGCAGTCAGATATAGTATTAGAATTGTTTGTGAAATTTTAGAATCCTTAATCATCCGTGTCACGTTCCACCGGGACACAAGTGTGTAAGAATCCAAAAGCTAACTTAAGACTATATGATTTTTATCACAGTCGATGAATCACATGAACAGAAAATACACTTGTTTAACATCTGAAATACACAAATATGCCTCGTTACATAAAATAACACTTATTTTAATGATTGTCATGTGAACGAAATATGCAAAAAGGATAGAATTTGAAGAATAAGTGAACAATATACATGTTTGTGATTTTTAAAAGTCTGAAAATCAGTTGTGAACAAGAAACAAGAAAATTAATATCTATGGATTCACCGTAGATGTTAATCGGAGCTCAAACTCATGGACGGACAATCACGCTTGTGGGGGTTTGCTTTTGAGTTAAGGTTCTCCCTGATTGTAAGCTTACTTATCACTTCTGCTTCTGCGTGTTTCAGCAGTCATTATGTTAATATTGAACTTATTTTATATTTTAACATATATAGGAAATATTGCAATCTGTTAACATAAGAATACACACACGTGAAAATGATTTATAATCAATCATATGAACTATAACAAAAAAATAATGAATCATAAGCATTTGTATACGTTTGCATGAATTATCATTTTTTGTATTTACTAATATTTAAAGCGATAAATGTGTTCATCGAATTTCATGTTTACAAATTGGGATATTATTTAAAAATTTATATGGAAAAGCGCAGAAGCGTACATCGTTAAGCGATTTAAGCTTTAAATATATACCAACTATAAAAAAATTGCAACTGTGAGAAAACAGTTATTAGTGATATGAGTCGTATCACAATGTGTAAAATAAATACAAATTCTTGTAAACTCACAGAAACTAAAAATAAAATATTACGTTAGTCAGTCCAAATTTACATTATCTGATTAGTCATAACTTTACCCACGAAAATTTTGATCAACTTGAGGAGAATGAGTTGACATTTTTTTCTTTATCGTTTTATGTATTTGAATTTTAATAGCAGTGAATGAATAAATTTTCTCACGTTGCAATAAGTAAGGTTACCATCAGACGCAGGACGTAGGTACATTTGAAATTATGACAAAGACTTTAAAGTGAGCATACATATATCATAGTATTTGGTTGCTCCAAAAAAAAGCATTATAGTGTCATTCAAAATATCACAATACGTACAAGTGACAGTTCTGAAAAAGGTATATTTTACTTTCGACAAAAAAACACACGTGATAGTGATAATTAAGAATATTTGCACATTTCTGTAAAAGGTATATGTTTTTTTTAGTAAAAAAAATAAAGCACGAGTTAAGTTGGAAGTATCACAAAATATGTGGTAATGAAAACAATGTGAATATTAAAAAGGTTTTGAAAAATTTTGTTGAGTGTATTTGTTACCTTTTAAAATATCACAAAACATATATGGTTTAAGATAATGTGAAATGATACTTTGAATAAAAAAATTGGAAAACTTCAAACTATCATAATAAAAAGGGATATATTACATTGAATAAAAAAGTATAAATTTGAAAATATCCCAAAATATGTGGTGATAATTGAGTTTTAAAAATTTCCGGACAAGATAAAAAAATATGTTTAAAATATCACAAAATGAAGCAGTAATGAAGGTAGTGTGATGATTGAGAGTTTTGCATATTTCTGTCACAGCATTGGTCGTCACACGGGTCCGACTGTCGAGCGGTCGGCGTTACCTTGCATCCGAAGGCTATCAGCTTCAGTACCGTCTCCAGCAGGAACATGAGCGTGAACACGAGGTTCATGAAGGTCAGGGTGTCGATCAGGAGTGGCGGAGCATCGTGGAACTGGCACAGACACGACCCCCTCATTATGGTTACTACTTTTGGCGCACATTCTTCGTATTCCGAGACTAACGGGGAAATGTTGCAAACGTTCCGGACTCTTTCTTAAGGACTTTCCAAGTGTATATTAAAAAAACAATTCAAAATGATTCTGGTTTAAAATGAGATAAGTCACATAGATGATTAGATTTTAAGCACTAAAAGCATCTTATTAATAAACTTTAATATATATATATTAGTAACTAATCTGAAGATCTTTTGGGATCAAAAACTCAATTGTAACCAATCTCCACGTGAGACTTTAACTTAAACATTGCATCTAAGCATTACCCAAAATAATGAAAGGGTACTGTGATAACATTAAAGGTGGTATCTGTCTTGTATAAATGTATTCAACAACAATAATAAAGACTCGTCTAACCCTTGGTTTCATGCTTGAGACATTTGTCCACTTTGTTGACGGTCGTAACCGTTGTAACCTTTCTACGCATTTCCTTTGCCTCAGCCATAACTAACAAGTCATTTCATTCTAACCAAACTGAGATGGTGCATACAATAAACCATACGTGTGAAGATCACAAGAGAATTTAAAATACATCATATTTTGCTAGAGAAGTCTCAACTTGTTCCAAGGAGTTTGAAATGAAAATTAAAACACATAACTTTGGGTAATAAAATAAAAAGCTGAGAGGCAAAAATTTTAACCGCAAACTATAGCCCAAAGAAATATCCTTTTAACCGATTATGATGTTAAAGTTTAAAACCTCGGGTCTCAGGAGGAGGCCTTTATATAGTTTTACGTACAAATATAGCATGCTTCTTGTAAACTTAATATTTTTAGGATACAAATAAAAAAATTTAGACACAAGTCAATTATGTACTTTATAAATTTTAGAATTTGTTTTTTTATTAAAAAGGTTAAAAAAAAATAAGGAATAGCAGTATTTTTTATTGATAAAGGTAACTAATATGTAAATGTAAATAATTATAGACAACACGAAACTACTTGCAAAAAAATTCAATTTATGTTACCGAAATAGTATAAATATATTTTTATACATTTAAATATGTATGTACATAGATGAAAATGCCAACCTGGCATGTTGGCGAAACTAGTGTCAAAAAATAAAAAATTGTAACAATAAAAACATTCTTTACTAAAAAATATTATATTATGGAATTCCACTGAGTACTTTTTGTTAAAAATATTGAATATATACACAGTTGTCGTAAAAACAATGAATATGGTATATTTGTACGGAGAAAACAATTTGTTTGAGGTGGTTGAAATTCAGATTAGAATAGAGCGGTTTATTTACGTTTGTTGCAACATTTCCCCCATGCTTCTAATAAAAATGCAGCCACATAGGGAAATTGGTATCTCTCTCCAGTACTTTTCTGTTGTTTGTATTGCGGAAAATATCTTGTGGTGTTCCGCTGTTTCGCGTTCATGTATTGTAAATGTTGCCCGTACGGATGTAGTCCAAACTACGGCAGCGTCAGGCGTACCGAGGAATATGGCAACACTATCAATATGGCAAGAACTATCGGGGCCAACCGCATTCTTCGGTTCGTCTGATTCTGCCAGTCATCACAATGGAAGAGTATATAATTATAATTTTCAAAACATGCAATTAAATTTTTTTATGCGTATCTAATACACGCAGAGTTAAATTTAAATTTCATCGTTCATTGATACGAGTAGCGTTTCCAACAGTTTAATAAAAATTAATCATCACCCGTGATCAATAATGTGGATATTTTGAAATGCGATGCAAACTATCAAAGACATTGCATATTCACATGATATGCCATTTCGCTGATTTACTACTTGGGATTATGATATTTATAAAAACGTTTTATGCTTGTGTATTTAACAGCATGTTAACTTATATTTTCTATAATCAGAACTTTATAAACTAAGCTTTGATCAGCAAAAACGACTACTTATAAAAACCATAATTAAGAAAAGATATAGGATTCGAATCCACGTATACTAAAAGCCAGTGGCGTGCGTTCCCCATAAAAGCTACATTTTTATTTTTTGCTGTATTCTTTCCCAATTTAATTTAAAAATAACAAAGAAATACATAATAGATTATTTAAATTGCGATTTCATAAGCTATTTTCTGCTTGTATGGACTCCATTGCTATACACGCTATAGCGGACTTTTATGCTGTTTACTACAATCATATGAGATTATTTACAGTAACAAACATTTAAAGTTTAAAAACACAACACGATGACATTTAGAGGTATTTATAGAAATCCTACTCTGAAAATAATATCAAACAAAAAATCAACAAAAATCCGTTTCATGCAGTATCGTTAAAAATATACTTTTCAAAAAATTTATCAAATTATTTTTTATACTCTTTCATTGTACACAGTTTTCATGCACATAGCAACACGGTATATAAATAATGTATACAATTGTCAAATCATGCATCATGCAAAAAAATATATCAAAAATACAGATTTATTAAATATACTTATATATATAATATATATATATGCATATTTAAACTTTAGTTTAGAGTTGCAGCAATAAAATAATTGCCCTAGCTATGACATAAATCTAAATTTGATATATTTAATTTAGAGGCAACACTATCTACGCCTGTCCACAGTAAATACGCATAATAAATCAGATAATAAATATTGTACTTTTATATAAAGTGAAACTTCAATTTAGAAAACAAAGTAAGTTTGCTTTTCCCTTGAGGGAGACTATAAATATTTACTCTCCTATTAAATATTAAATGATATTTTTTAAACACATAAGAAATTGAGATTAAATAAATCTTAGTCTTATGTAAATATGTAGTTTAAAATAATGTTTTTTTGCTCAAGTTATTAATAAATAAATATCAAAATCTACAAATGGCAGGAATAAATCTTTGCTACTGATACTAGGCACAATTCTATCCTGACGGATGGTAGTAACAAATCCGAACCTCTCACAGAGAAGTTCCAAATAATAACCACTACACTATCAAATCATACTTTAAATTGTATATTTTACCGATTATATTTTATAAACTAGAGGTGGATGCAAAATCTATGAGATAACATTTTAATATGGAAACTAGATTATTGACTTTGAGAATCTGTAAAACTATATTTGGGCTTATATATTTTATATGGGCTTGCATATTTTCTTCTGCGTGCTACATACATTAATAATAACATCATTTCTACTTTTTGTGTATGAGACTGCACGCAGGCATATATTTTGTTTCACACAATGAATCAATTGAAACGTTATTAACCAAGATATTTTTTTGGTTAGTAACATTTTAAATGATAACTTATATGCAAATATGTGCTTGCAGAGATATACGATATCTGTATATATCTAGATATGATATGTGACTATAAATGCATGTTTAAGTCTCAAATGACAGAATAATTTTCTAGATTTTTTATGTGAAAACAAGGCAGAAGCAAATACCCATGAAATTATTATGTTTTTATAAAATTTAAAAATATTTTAGACTACCTGAAAATATTTTCTAAATATTACCTTGCTAATTTCACTAATTATTTTAAATCAATACTGCTATATACATTATTTATTATTTTGTACATTACTGTGGACAAAACTAAAAAAGAAAATTTATAACCTTATTCGCATATTAATACTGTAATATAAAATAATCAAGAATGGTACGTGAAATACACACTTAAGACACTTTTTGTGCTCCCTTTGAACGCATGCAGTTTTAAAAGGAGCACAAAATTACTTAGATTTGATTTTTTGATACATATTTTATATTAGCGCAGTAATAAGAATAAATCATGAATGAAGCATCAAATAGCTATAAATATTTTCTGTGCTTCTTTTGAACGCATGCATTGTCAAAAGAGCACAAATATGATTAAGATATGATTTTTGTATTTATTTAATATTGATATAGAACCATAAATAAATCACGGATGAGGGGCCAGATAAAATTTTTGTGATCCTTTTGAATACATGCGATCTCAAAGGAATCTATTTCATCAGTGCTCATAAAAATTATTTCATCTATGCTACAAATCAAAAGGAGTTCTTGTAGGCAAATAAGTCCATCAAAAATTTCCGTTAGAATGTTTTTTTTTTTCATCACGTTTTAAACACTTTTCACAAGTTACATTCAATGTTAACGTATTAGTTACTAAACAAATATTTTAGTTATTCATTAACGCTTCGTCCACGATTTACTTTCCTCAATTAAAGCATGCAGAAGGGCATGCGGTAGAGCATGCGGTAGAGCATGCACGTGCATGCAGGCGCACGCTAACAGCATCCACGTGTAACACAACACACATGTCAAAAGCCAGCCAAGCCGAGGTGCAAAGTGCCAACCACAATTACGGGATAATCAAAATCAAAACTTCATTAAAGGGGGACAGACAAATGATTCTATTATTATGAATAGTACGAAAACAAAATTTAATGGTCGAGAAAAATGGAGAAATCATATATATATGTACACATCTCATATAGGCTAGATTATACAGGGACTTAAAAATATAAATTTTATAGATAATTTTGTATACCTTACCATACCTTTTTGAGAATGCATCTACAGCAGGTACGTATGCGCAAACATTTGGCCGTGCACATAACAAACTTTCCATTTTAACTTAATTTTTAATGCAGCAACGTTATGCAAATTTATACAATTCACATATGAGAAATCTTTAGAGTTAATGAATTCAAATTTAAGAAAAAAGTTTATCATGTATTTACACGTCCAAATGTATATTCACGTACGAATACGCACTGCTACTCAAAAGAGATAAATTACATTTAACAGTCATTCATGCCAACCTAAGAAAAAAAATAACGTTTCATTTTGAAACGATGTGCATTTTTATTGTTATCAGTAAAACACTAAAAGAGATATTTTGAGTTAACGTATTTGTGAGATTCTTCTTGAAGTTAGGTTATTGTTTAATTTATCTTATATTTGTATTTATAACCTTGATTAGTTTATAATTTTATTGCATAATAATTAATTTGAATCAAAAAAATATATTTTACTTATTCTTGCTATTAATGCTTATTCTTGATTCACAAGTTTTATTTGAATACGTCTATGAATTTAAAGAAATGAAACCAGAAAAGAAAAGAAGAATTGGGAATAAAATATTAATAACAATTAATAATTCATTATATTCTTAAGGATCAATTGTAAAAATATATTTTATTTCATATTAAAGGAATGACTCTGATAAACAAATTCTGTGGACAAGTCATCATATGCAGATTTTTAAATTTAAATAAATAATATTGTTGAACCCGGTTTATTCAAATTGTTCACAATTGTTTGTTCAGCCAGCGCTGACGTGGACTTTTTATTGCACATTTCAAAATTTTAAATTGATAAATGTATTGAAATAAGAATTAAGTTTATATGAAAATGGAATCTAAATAAGAAATTATTAAGGGCATGTTTAAAATATGCCCCTGTAAGAAATCAAAGTATTTTTTATTAAAGAAAAGTCATCTACGTAGGTTACACTTGCAAATTAACGAAGCATGCACTCATAACAAATTTTTATTTATTATTATTGATATAAATTTAAGCAGGGAAAAATCATGAGAGGTCTGTTTAAAAAAATTTCTATTAATGGCTGTCAAATGTAAAATATTCCTTTTTTCGTTGCAGACTATCTCAGAAAATAAAATAAAAAAACACATGAAAACACGAAGATAAATTATGTTTCTGAATCAAATAGTGTTATTCAAAGAAAATATGTAGAAATGGAATAAAAATGAAAAGTTTACTTAATTAAAATATATTTCATATGTATTCATTGAAATCAAGAAAAAATATATAAATATATTCTAAAATTTATTAATTATATGCATAATAAACTGCATTAGTCAATAATGATGTGAAGTATAATTTTAATATTTAACCAATCACATAATATTTGTATCGATCGTAATGGTGAATATATATTATCAACTTCACGATGTTCAGAGAAACGATATGGTGTTATTGAAATTGAAAATACATAATTATAATTTGTAGTTATCTTATATTGCGTGTAATCATTAATACATGGGATCCAAATTATATATTTATTAACTTGATGCTTATGCATGCTTTTATGAAGACATATAACAATCATAGTTTGATATGAGAGCATAAACCGTAAAAGGGGAACTTTTTTTTAACAATGTTTAAACTATTCAAATGGATTACATTTTATTAAATAAGTTTTAAAATGTTTGTTTGAAAAAACAATGAATTGTATTTATAGAGACACAAGTTTATTTATATAATTTATAGCATATATTGTATAATTTAAAGCAAAATATATATATATGTACTGTTCTAATACTGCAAAAAAGAATTAAATGGTTTTTGTATATTTTTTTATACTTTGTATACTTATAACTTATACAAAGAATTCTTTGTAAATAAAATTGTTTTCTGCATATTAACTTTCGGATGATATCATTTTAATTCATTTTAATATCAAAATTGTGTTTTAATCATGTGGTAACTTGCTTTTTTTTTCAGTGATTTTCCAATCATTAAAAACTATAAAACCATAAAATAAAAAGCTAGTCATGATGTGGTGTAACGATATTATACTAAGATTTTATTTGATTTAAGTACAAACAACCACTATCTTAGTATTGCAGTATGAAAACAATATATGAAAGCTAAAGAAAATAAGATGATTAGAGAAATTAGAAAGTGTCTAGATTTGGGTATATACACGTTGCAAGTGTATTGGTCATATTTATGGTGTATTTTAAAAAGTTTAGGTTGGGTTGAATAAGTAGATAATTTATTTTCGTGTTTTCAAAATAAAGAAATGTCCTACAAGTAGAGGGAATGGGAAGTGGTGTGTCAACTGTGACACGCCATGTAGTACTTACTTTTACCCCGTACGCGATGATTTTCATAACAGTTTCCACCGAGAACATCCCGGTGAATCCCATATTGGAATACTTGAGTATATCTGTATACAATTGGGCTTGGTTGTGGTACTGGAGACGCGAATCCAGCGTGGAGTCCGCCACAAACAAGCGTTTTCAATACAAACACGTTGCGGTTCCGGCGAAGTCATCCCAAACGCAGAACAATCAACGTGCGACACCAATTATGTCGGTTAAAAAAAAAACAAAACATTTGTTAGAAAGCCGTTGGTTTGGTGTGTCAGCGGCGCGACTCCCTGGTTAACGTGGTAGGGCGAAATCATAACACTCAATAACGCTCCAAGCGGCATTCGGGTTTCAGAAATTAACAAAACCATACACATGGATGGATGCGATTGTTTACCAAGTTGTGTGCGACTGAAGCCATTACCCAGGATGAAATCATAAGCATTCCATGATGATATTCAATTCGTTGCTTCATGCAAGGATAGGGACATTTGTACAACCATAACGTATGATGGAAGTGTGACTTCATGTTATCTGTGGTTTCACAGCGTGTTACGTTTCCTTGCTCGACATTTCAAGTTGCTTGAAATGCAAAGAAGATGGCAAAGTGACACGCCGTGAAATTTTTTGGATAGCATCATGCAGAGATGAATAACGTGTGATGTAGGTTATTTGTGGTTTAGTGATGTGTTGTCAATTTTTAAGAGTAAAAATACAACATATCACAAAACACTTTGATAACACCATGCAAGATGGTACATTTAAATAATACACCATACAGTTTTAAAGACTATCTGTATTTTAATTACAGTGATAATTCTTTAAGATTAATAAAAAAAAATAATTTATAAATGTTTGAATAAAATATTTCTGTATTTCAAATAAAATGCATATTTGATAATATAATTGAATTAATGTTTAAAATTACTTCAATTGAAATATTGTTCTTTAGTTACCCGTAATACTAAAGACAGAATACGCTTAGTATCTTCTATAAAGTTACATGATATATCATTTTCAAAAGGAGTACGATATAGATTCCAGCCTTATATAAGGATAGGCAATGTATATTGATTGCAAATATTCAATATACTGCTTGCCTTTATATCACACACTGTTTACAAAACACCATAATTATAAATCAGATAGTCTCTAAAACCACTCGAGGCATTATTCAAATTTAAATTTGGAGTAATAGAACTTAAATACAACATTCGTGGAGACAAAGCATGCGGGGAGGCTGAGCATGAGTCAAGACGGGTGCAACACTTTTCATATTCGAAACATTGAGTGAGATCAATCCATTCATATAGTCCGTAGCCCGGAAAAGTGTCAGACATAAATGCACATGCGTGTCAAAAAAAATTCAACCAAAACAGTCAGGAAGTGAGCATGCAAATGAAACAAAACAACGTGAACAAACAAACGAATACGTAACATTCAAGGCATTCCACACTTAGTATAGTCTGTCCAGTTTCTCCCCTGGGAGAATCATGATTATAGGTTACATCCAAGTTATTAGTCAGTGTTGTAAGTATTATTTTTATAGTCAGAGAAGATCAGTTGTTGTGTCATATTTCCACGTCGAAAATTTAAAAATAAAGACATTTTGGCAGCGACGTAGATCATATGACACGCAGTTTACACAACCAACATGGAGAGTTTTTTTTTTTTTTACAAAAGCATGCGGCTCTCCTTCGAGTGTCGTTTTGTACACGGAAACAAATGCGTCAAACCAGGCGACAAGAAAACACAAAATGGAGATGCATTCGTGGAGGAGTTTTTTGGTGTGCGAGTAGTCTTTGAAAGTCAGCAGGCAAAATCATAATAACTGTTGGCGTTCCGCATTCCGGGATCGGGAAAGATGCTTGATGCAGGATTATTAGGATTCTGGGTGCTTTTTAAACAGGGGTTCATTCCACCAACAGAGAGCATTCATTGCAGAACACAGACAAGCGTTCAAACACAAAAAAACAACATTTAATTAAACAGCCCTGTGTCATTTGTGTCGTGTATGAAGGAGCAAAGAGGTTAGGTTAGGTTTGGCTATCTGAGGTTAATTCATTATATAATCAGATTTCAATGTATTAATAAACATGTGGAAGCATTTAGATTTAGCTGTAATTTATGTCTCAATAAAATATTTACGATATCACTGAAAATTGTTGCGTGCATTATTTTGTATTTATGAGTGATACGAAAATAAAAATATTGATTTGTATATAAACGATTCACAAAGGTTTAATAAACATTTAAAATACACGTGAGATATTCTATGAATCCCAAAAAAAGGTGCAAGGTTTTACCTTGCACAAATTCAGTTAAATTGTAGCTATATTTTATGACATTTAAGATTTATTTTTTAAGGGATTCGACAGTTGATGCATGCATATGCAAGTGTGCGTGTGAAACATCTGTAATCTCATGTGAAAGTTATTAATCCAGGTAGTAAGGAGGGTTGTGCAATTCTTAACCTGCTATCCTCTTTGCTCGGGTGACGTGAGGTGAGTATCTCTAATATGTAGACATTGAGGTTATGTAAGTGTCGATATCATAATTATTATCAAAGTACTGTAGGGACCTGCAAATGTGTTAAGGAAACAGACCGACATAGTCTGGCACACGTCGGAGATGCAACGTTTGCCAGACTGCGCCAGATAAAAGAGTACAAGTATAAATTTTGAGTTACTAGTTGCTCGTTGTGAGAGGCTTCCGTTGGAAGCCATTTTGAAACCATGCTGAAACTGCCATTTTATATTTTCAGTTGATATTTTGAATAAAGAGCTTTTCCGCGCATTCCACAAACAAAAATCAAACACGTCAACAGAAAAAGTTTATAAAGTTAGTTTTATAGAAAAAAATTATTGACGTGATGTATTTTATAGAATATTAAAAAGTTATATATACAGATATAATCTCTTGATTATCGCTTGCATTTAAGCTTTTTAATAATTAATATTTATTTAAAAATAAATTTTTAAGTAATTTTTTGTAAGTTGAATGCATGAAAAATAATATTGCAATATAAAATAGTATATCGAGGCTTGCTTCGGTGTAGTTTCAAACAATTGTTTTTATATTAAGACATTTCTAATATTTTTTGCCAATAAAGTGCTAGATACAATATCTATCTAATATTGCTCATATTGATGTTAATTGAAAGAAGTGTAATGTCGCCGAACGGCGTGTATTCCAGTTGATATGTCATTTTGAAAAGAGAACAGTTTTAATTAAAAACATTTGAAAACAAGAGATTCTAAATTCAAAATTTCATTAAGAATTTGCTTATTTGTTGAAATATTTAGTGTTTGGCTACACATCAATCTATCTGTTGTAATATTAGAGGAATAGTCTCGGACGGACGGTTTTACCTTCATCATCAGCAGCAGCGTGTTGAGGACAATGAGCATCATAATGAAGTACTCGAATGGCGTGGAGACGACAACCCGCCATATCTTGTACTTGAAGCTAGATCTTTTGCTAGGCATGTAGCGCTCTAACGGCCGCGCCCCTATCGTAAAGTCTATACAGGATTTCTAGAAAAACAAAGCAACGGTGTTAGAGCCGGGATTCAAACACGTAATACTACTCAATGTTGACATATCAAAGGCTGGCAGCGTGCAGCACAGTATGACCACAAATTTATTGGGTTTCGAGAAAACGCAGATATATTTTAATAAATGTTGAAAGGTCTGTAATAAGTTTGAAATCTGGCTTAGAAGACGACTCAACACAACAAGCCAAGAGTTCCGTAATACCTGATTTTTGTCTATTTCTCCGTCCTGAAGCTCGGCCTCTCCCTGCTCTTGGAAAGTGATGATGATCAAGGCCACGAAGATGTTCACGAAGAAGAATGGAAACACTACGAAGTAAACGATGTAGAAGATGGACATCTCTATCCTAAAGTTCCTGATGGGGCCCCGCTCCTCGTATGTGGCCGCCATGGAGTTCTGCAGAACCCTGCAAGATTAACAAAATATTAGCAATGTAATCCATCATTGGACACGTCCTCACTCATATAAACTGACACGCAGTCTAATCTTTCCATCCTGATATTTTTGCGGTTAAAATTTTACGTACCAATAATTATTATTAAATATTTAATAAATTGGCTACGTACATCAGTTCCATTCGTGTGTATAATGGTTCAAATTCTAGAACAGTTATAGTGCCACAGTGGTTCAATTGGACAGAATGCCGAGGTATGGGTTTTTAATTGGGTAATTTAAATATAATAGACCACAATTTGTGACAGCTGTCTTATTTTATTATAAAGCTACTTTATTTTGTCAAGTGAGCTAAATCCTACTTTCATTAAACATGAAAAATATTATCTCAGTTCGTTATAAGCAAAATCTGAGTACTCACTGAGGCCAGCCTTCTCCGGTTTGCACAGCAAACAAGGTCAGCATGGCCGTGGCCACATTATCATAGTGGAAACTTTGGGTGGCCCAAATGCGGTTTTCTTTCCGAGGGAGCAGGGCATCCGGCTCGAACACAAAGTACGAGCCCCTGAAACACGCAGAAGAACCGTCATTAGTAACACGCCATGTAACACCACGATCATACCGTTACATACATGCTCGGTCTATAAGACGGCAAGACCACAGAATATGATATCTGTCTTCGGTGAGATACTAATGAGTTACAGGAAACTTAATAGACCAGATATGAATCAATTGGCAGAGTATTCCATATTTTGTAATAGCTCAGAATACTCACTGGCATTCCTCGAGTGTATATTTGCTCTCGTCAGTACAGTGGAAGAACTTCCCGTTAAAGAGCTGCACCGCAATGACAGCAAAGATGAACTGGAACAGTATGTACACGATCAGGATGCTGATGACGTTCTTCAGAGAGTTGACCACGCAGTCAAACACGGCCTTGAGCTTCGGCACCCTCTTGATGGTTTTGAGAGGTCGGAGCACTCGCAGCACTCTCAGAGATTTGATCGTCGAGAGGTTTTGGCCGGCTGAGCTTCCACTGTAAGAGAAAACATGTGAATTAGTGACGATAAGATGAGTAACACAACATCAATAAAGAACTTATTGATTACATATAAGGAATAGACACGAAGAGCTTAGCTATTGATAACCACTATAAAACGAAGTGGCTTAAATATAATGTATGTAAAATAAATGTCCTACTCACGTCATATCAAAACCAAAGCTGACAGCGGCGCATATGACGACCACCGCGTCCATAATGTTCCAAAACTCCCGCAGGTACGCCCCTGGGTGGAGGATGATGCCCAAGTCCACTATCTTCAGTAACATCTCTATGGTGAACACTCCCGTGAAGGCGTAGTCAAAGTAGTTTAGGATCCGGTTTCTGGAATTGTACAACGTTACAAGTTAGCACGTAGCTAGTGGCATGCAGCTGGTTCCACACGAAAGAGTTTAGAGAATTCGTATATTTATATCAAAGAGTTCAAGATAGAAAAGTAAGCAATTGAATCTATGTAGTATTTTTTGCTTGAATGTTAATTTTTTCTTAGGTTAGGTTAGGAGGGTTACGTCACCTTGTGCTGTCTTCTTCTACAGGATCCTCCGCAGCAAGGGCTATGGAGCTAAGGGAGATGACCACCATGATGAAAAAGTCGAAGTACCGGAGGTTCACCACCCAATGGGCAGCTCGACGGATCCTGAAAACATGCAAACCATAAAATGACACCGTTTCTTCGCATCAAATAATTTTTTTAATAATATTTGATTTGACATCTTTGAAATTAAAATGAAAAGTCTATTCCAATACAATAATGTTAATAACTTAATTACTCACGGGTTGGTCGGAGACAAAATGAACATGCAAGAATAAGGCAGCATGGGTTTGGGTCCGTCCGTGATGTCCTCCTCTTCATCCTTCTTTGACTCTTCCTTCTTTTTCTGAAAACAATACGCCACATTGTTAATCACATATCTTCAAACACGCCATCGTTTTGCTTAAACATGAGATACGGTGTCTTTTAATATTTAGAGATTTGCAATGAAAACTTGCTTATTGATACCGTATTAATTAAATACATGAATGGTTTTAAGATTATTGAGTATTTTTAAATGAACAATGTGATTGCGTATTATTATCGTACCATAAACAAAGGATAAGACAGGGATAGTGAATTGGCAGATACTTTTAACAACGTTATGTCTCTCTAAAGTAAAATGTTTTCTCTATGGAAGTCCCATTGTGAGATTTATAGACTGGTGCTTTGTGACGATTGAAGTAGAGTGGCTTGCAATCCTCAAGGCGTTAAATTTTTTACATAATTGTAATGCTCAAAGCACCTCCACTTTTTCGCTTTGCACAACCAGATCTGGTAGGAGGTCGCAAGTGCTGTCGTTGATATTCTACCAAGGAATGAAATAATTCAAGTCTCTTCCATAAACGACACAATATATAAGTGATTCAAATAGTAATAATCATATATTCGAATTCAACGCGGCAGTAATAACCAAGTTTGACTGTAAATACACTTCAATTACGACCTATGTTAAAAAAAAATAATATCGCACAAAATTTTGTTTTTTCCGGATACGTCCTTGCAAAATGTCTGGAGCAAACAATGAACAGAATCGTAGAGGCTAAGTGTTAACAATCATGATGTAAAATAAATATTGACTAAATTGTTCAAAAAAAATATCGAATACCTACAATCGAGAACATATTACTTTAAAAAGAAATGAGAATATATAAAATTAAAAATAAACAATTGACCTATACATATTGAGAATATATCATTTTACAAAGAAACGTATACTTATTGGGAACATATAACTTTAAAAAGTGAGAGATGATTTATAATTTATGGGGATGGGATCCCGTGGGATAAAAAGTTCATGTATAATTTTTTTTTGGTTCAAATAACATTCGTAGTATTCTGTTTATTGTTCACACCAGTCACGCAAAAGAGCGTAAGGAACCTGAAGCCAGATTGCTATCTTTGTTTAAGTCTAACACTGAATAGTTTATCTATTCTATTCTAACACGGATTGCTTAAACTCTTGTGATATTCATTGATGCTAAAGTCAATATTTGATAATCACATATCTAACACATATGAAAAATCTAAATTTATTAAATAAACAATTTTTAGTATTATTTTAACATTCTACATAACGATATAAGATTAGGTCATATGTAAATTGTAAGTACTTATAAACGAAACAGGGTTCTGTATGTACCTCTATAAAATATATTTAACTCTTTGAAAGCCTAATATTAATCGTATACAAATAAAAAAAATCAGACCGGAGATGATTTGTTAGATCTAAATCACAGTGAGAGTAACATTGATTCAAGTTACACGCTGTTTTCTTTCTCAGTTGAAGGTCTTAAATTATAAGCAAGATATGAAGGTGGCGTGTTTGCTGTTGTATTGCGTGTTTGTAGAAGTAAAGTTTTTTCCTGAGAGTTATGAAATCAAATATGGTAAAATTATTTTAGAAATAATATAAATAGAATATGCTGTAGTAGTTTTCTATCATGTCTGAAAATTTTATAAGTATGCATTCAATATTAAGCGTATAAGAGATATGGAACGTTTGTACAGGACTAATAAGTCAACGCTATTACATATGTAGTAAAAACCAATACTGCAGCTAGCACAGTGACGTCTGTGGAATTATTCAATGAACTACATTTTATTATAGTCTAATTAACCAAATCAATTTATTTCAGAATAAAAATGACCAAGAAACTTCCCGATACTGCTGGTTTGAATCTTCCTTCCTCTCATGTCAATATTGCATAACAAATCAAGAGGCAATAAATTTTTTTTAAATGAGTCTCTCGGTTGTTTAAATTCATTGAAATAAATTAAATATACCTGTCGTACAAAAAATCGCAGCACGCAGTTAAGTTATTTTTGACATATTAAAATAAACCAAGCTACCTGCGTCGCTTGTTAGTAAGACAGTATGTATTATTTTGCAAGTATTTTAACCTAAAAAATCTAGCTTAATAGTTAGGGTCACAACACCAATTTCATATTAAAAAAAACACAGACAATTATGTTTAAAAATACACCAAGAAAGCATTAAAAGTTAGCCAATACCAAAAAATGTACAGTGAATTATTAATAATCTGGAAGAAAATCGAATTAATAACACAACACATTGTCTAGCTACTGGCAAAATTATACGAACATATTCAAAGACTGCTATCTTAGTGGCCTCCCCAAAAACAACCGGCAATGTTACCATCATCAGACGCTTTGTTTTCTTACTAAAATGATATAAATCAACTTATGGTTGATTAAATTTCATCCTTCAAAAACTTACAAGTGATATGTTTAAAACAATTATATGTCTCAATTCAACGCATTAAAAAAGTTTTTATAAATTTTTAGCACGTGGATTAAAGCATATCTGAATATAAACGAAACGTTAAAAAAAATTACTTTGGGATGTTTGGAGGATGATAAGTTATTAGATTCAGTTAGGTTAGGGATTATGAATGCAATACATGAAACGCGGGTAGTATAAAAAAAATTTAACAAGAGACTAACAGGCTGCAAAAAGTTTATGGCTTTCTCCTAACCACGTGTGAGATGATGCACATATGTAACTACGAGTGAGGGAGACCTCGTCAAGACTGTGGTACGTTGTATTCATCTGTAATAAAGTGTAGTCACCGTAGCTTGAAATAGTAATTTCCTTAAACACAATCGCGGTGAATAATGTGGAAAAATTTTCGCCCATCCAAATTTATTGTTTATACGCTTTTTATTACCAATAAGATTAAATGCCATACGAGTATATTGAACTGAAATGTTTTAAATTAACATTTTGTATGTGTGAATGGCTTGCAATCTTGCTGATATAATTTTGCCTGCAGTTCGACGTATTAACATACTGTAATTTAAAAAACAGTTGACACCACCGAAAGCCAAGAGGTTACAAGGAAAAAATCACAACTGAGAATAAAATATGTCGGAAAATATACGGAATCACAACAATTGGTTTTTGACTGAAGACTGCTCGGATTGCCGACCCTACGCACACTCAGATCAGTTCTCTCAGAATGTATTTCGGAGTGGTGAGCCCAAATCTATACAAAGACTGATCCTCGAAGATGGCCCCGCTACTGGGACCGAAATGTTGAGATATAAACAAGCAAAAACATAATACGTAATACTCAATAGAGCTGAGCATATTTGTTGATTACATTAAAGCATTGTTGTATTTTTCAAATCATATTTTACATTTATTGGCTGTAGAATGATTTTTTTATAAAATGATAATTCATAAAAAAATTGTCTAAATGTATAAGATTTTTTTGCATTTTGTATATTATCCATATTTTCAAATCTCAGTTTTCAATAAATATTCTTGAATAAGAAAGAGAAAGATGCAGATTGGTTTTATTGAATTATAAAAAAATATATATCCTTTATTTAAGAAAATTAAGCAAAAGCAAAACATTGAAGCGAAATTTTGAGCAATAATTCAAAATATGAAACCAATATTTATGTGATCGGTTCGAGATTGCAGTTGCTTGTCGATGGCGACACCGTTTTTGAAACACAGTTGCAGAAATTATTCATATTTTTTCAAGGCTGTTTCCCCAAACATTAGGAAATTGTTAGGAATTAGTTAAGATTGTTTCCCGTGTTGCCATGAGCAATAAATGAACGTTGGAAAATGTTTTTGATTATCTATATGAGGAATGGATTTGTTTGAATATGCATTGTGATTGTGAGATGATTAAAATTGAATTTTAAATATACACGATGTAAAAATACTATTTTGAGTAGTACAAAAATATTAATTTGTCTAGAGGAGATTTGGAGTCTTCTGTTTTCAGGCAATGAGTTTCAAAACGCATTGTATAATGATGGTGGTTAGAGAACTGACTCAAATCAAACTTACTGTTGAAAAATCAATGAGATATTAACTCGAGGCTAAGAACCTCGAAGCAAAAGTATTTTAATCATAAAGGTCGTATTGCAGAGCCGCCGAGCTCGGGAGCGGACAATTCAACAGGGAAACGTGAAAAGAACGGAATTCATTTAAAAAAGTTCAAATTTTAAATAAACAAATGATGCAGATGAAGGGAAAAAACAAAAGAGTGCAAAATGACAAATGAAGACACAAGCAAAGGAACACAAAAGCATGAAGCGCTCTCAGCGTAAACTCCCAAATGTAATCCAAAACAATTTCTCCAAACACGCGAGTCTCTCGGGTTACATACAAAGCGTAGAGATCTATTACACTATCTATTACTGCTCTTTATTATGTTTTATAATATTTAGTCATTATTGCATATCCATGGTGGACAAGTTTAATTTGTAGTACTTTACATTTAAACGGCAAATATGACTTGCCAAATGGCTTTAAGTTTAGGATCACTTTTATATTTGACGAGCTTATTCAATTTTGTCTGAAAAGTAAGAGCACTCAAGAAACAAAAAGATCACCTTCTAGCCATTTGGCTATTTATACTCGCTGTCTATTGTGACATATCACATATTAAATATGAATAAAATATTAAAAACACCGATTGAGTGATTATTTTCAAAAGAACCAAATTATTATGCAAATTGTTTATTCGGTGTTCATATAAGCAGCATATCATAAATATTGGCAGTTGTTGTTGTGATTTAATCTGGTTTCTTTGGCGTCATGCTATTTTGGTCCACATCCTGGGACCATCTACGGGAACGGTCCCAGCACAGGGGCCGGCACATATTAAAATAGAATGCATCTACACTTTGTATTCCAACCAACCGAGCACCTCCCTCGAGACTCGCCGGGTTAAAAAAAACCAAAACCCCAGCAAAACTAGCAAAACAAAACAAATGTTTTTAAGGCTTTCCACACCGACAACGAACTCCCACACGCGTGCACTGTAAAGAAAGATTCCCAGAGGAGTCGGCGGCGGCTGGCCGCGGAGGTCTGTTACCTTCCGGTGCGGTGGCGGCGGCGTGGTGGTGCTCAGGTCCAGCCGCGACGGAGACACGTCTCCCATGTGCAGCGCCTCCATCTCTTTCTCTAGTTCCTAATACGGATTATGACATCAAACACGTGGTGCAAATGTAAATTGACGGTCAACCGCGGTAACGAATGTTAAACAGTATTAATAACAATAGAGAGTAATTATTCCAGACAATAAGGAAGGTTGTGCAGTTCTATATTAACCGTGTAAGTGAATACACAATTACAGCATTTATAAATAAAAATAAAATAAATTAGAGACTTCAAAAACAAAGAACAGGCAAATGAAAGCGTCATGAAGGTGGAAAAAGTTACAATCATTTTAATATTTTACTAGTTCATAAGATTTTCTGTATCCGTTTTGTTTATAACCATTATTTAAAATATGTGATAAGTTGCGAAAATCAGTATTCCCCGATACCATAAATTTTAAAACACACTGTTCATTTATATATATAAAAATATTATATCAATTAATTTACTAATCATGACACTTTCATTTAACAGCCTTGATAAAAAATAAATTAATTAAAAGTAAAAAAAAAATAATAATATTTGAGGAAAAGATTTTGATTGTTTATTCTAGAATTTAAAGATTTTATATTCATAAATATAATATAAAAGCAACTCTTTGACCTTTCGTGCATTTCTTTACGTATTGCTATCGCAATCAATAATATTTTGTGCTCGGTATTGCATCGGCCACGTGACAGACAATGTTGCTTTCAAAGTGTTTCGAGCGCTGGCAACGTGAAAGGCCCAAAATATTCAAGGCATAAAATTTGAATTGTATTTATTATTTTCAAAACATCAAAATCCCTGAACCCATAATGACTCTAAAAATGATAAATAAAATCATAAAAGTTATAATTTAAGGAACGGTGCTATTTTGAATATTTTGAGCGGCCACCGACCTGCTGCTGCTTCTCTTTGTCTTCTTCTTCTTGTTCTTCTTCAGCAGCTGTCAGTTCCTGAAAGGCAGAAAAAAATCATGTTTAAATATTTTACTATAGTAATCTCCAACACTGAGAGCTTATTCACCCTTTAAAGGCACCATCAAACTGATTTATTCAGTGACTGATACTTATTTTTGGATTCTTCTGTACTACTTTTTATCAAATCATCACTACTACAACTTTTTCAATAGTTAGTGGTCGAGCTATGATGGTTTATAAAAGGCACTTTTTCATGGCACGAATGCGTGCAAAATTAGACAGAAAATGAGATGACTGTTGAATGTGGTGGCTTCATTATATCTATAATGAGATCGGTGTGCGTTAATAGTCCAGGAGACTAGGAGACGATGTTACCTGGGCATTGGCCAGATTGTCCACGGCGATAGCCAAGAACACATTTAGCAGGGTGTAGTTGCCGAACAGCACGAGGATGATGAAATATAGAGAGTAGATCATGCCCTTCTTGGGACCGCCCTGTGACTCGATGCCTTGGTACATCACCTCGTTCCAATCCTCTCCCGTCAATATCTGGAAACAATCGCCATTATGGATTAGAATAAACACTAGCGGCGTGCAATCCACACGCACAATGAGGCATCGCACATTTACACGATCCATTGGTAAAATTGGCATTTTTGAGTCAGTTTTGTGACAGACAATGTGAAATTAAATAATTTAAAACTTAACATGTTAATTCAAAGGAAATATGAACTGGTGACGTGAAGTTCATACAAGCAGTTGCTTGTCCCAAGACATATTTCAAACAATTATTATTACATATTTAAATATTTCTACGCTATTCTTAATCCATTATACCCGACTGCTATATACCCAAGTTAAATTGTGGTTAATAGTTCCTTGAAGATGACTTCAATACCAGATCAGATAATTTGAGTTAATATCTTGTGCTATATTAAAAAAAAATAAGCAGGAGCTGATGAGAATTTTCATACCTGAAACACTGTGAGCAGCGCAATGGGGAAGGTGTTGAAGTTTGTGGGGGGAGTCCCATCATTGAAGTTGAACTGCCCCCCGAACAGTTGCATGCCCAGCAGTGCGAAGATCAGGATGAACAAGAACAGCAGGAACAGCAGAGAGATGATGGATCTCATGGAGTTCAGCAGCGATATCACCAGATTCCGCAGGCTCGACCAGTATTTTGTCACCTGGAAAGGGAGAGAGCGATTAAGAGCCTGGCTGTGGAGTGGAACCCGGGAGCTAAAAATTTAACAATTATTCAGGTGTCCATGGTAATGTTACCTTGAATATTCTAAGCAATCTCAAGGCTCTGAGCACGGAGAGGCCGAAAGATCCGCCCTTGACTTCGGACCAAATGACCTCAAAGATGGAGCCGGAGATGACAACGCAATCGAAGCGGTTGAACGAGGACTCGAAATAGATTCGCGGCCCCAGGGCGTACATCTTTATCCACATCTCCATCATGAACAGCCCGATGAATACAAACTCCGCGTAGTCTGAAATCACATCAAAATATTTATAGAGATTTGTTTTGTACAATACACGCACACGCATCGAATCAGAAGTCAAAAGACATTAATTAATAATTTGATAAATTTAAAAAATTTATGCATACAAGTTTATCATGTAAACTGTTTACTCTTCACTGTTAAAGTCACAACTGCGTGTTCCAAAGAATGAATCATTTTTATATATTTTAATTGTTAACGCATCAAACCTGTAAATGCAGGTATATTAAATACTAAGTGTACATGTATCCGAGGTACTCACAGAGGAATTGCGTGAGATACCAGGGTTGATGGTAGTGCTCGATGGCCACGCAGATGGTGTTGAACAGCACCAGCACGATGACAAACCAGTAGAACCACTGCGTCTTCACCGTGTGCCGGATCCAGAACCTGAACCTCTTCTCCTTGCGCCAGAAGTCAGCGCACTTGCCCCCGCTGCGAACTTTGCTCTTGAGGTAACCTGTGCAAGTCGATCGCTGTTAGACACGGCACCGAGTTTTTAGGTTATGTACTAGAAAAGTACATTGCTCTGTGTTCGCTGGTGGGAATCGCAGAAATTGTATCGGGTAGATGCGTAAGATCGTAGCATTTTTTTATTTTAAGCACAGAAAGTGATTGTTGTTTATTTTGTGATACGTCTTGTTATATTTCTACTAAAAAATCAACATTGTGGTATTACTAAATATTTATAGTTGAGATATAACGCTTTTATTTTCTGATATATGTAAGACAAAAATGTCCACTTACAGATAAAAAAAGACTTGTGGTAATACTTTAACTTTGTTGCTTTATTAATTGAAAATAAAAAGCATTTAAAATTCATTTTGAAATATATTTAGATTTTGAAATGAAATAGATTTAATAAAGATCTTGAGTTTTCAATTTAATTTAATTAGTGTTAAGTATTCTTTAAATTAATGACTGTAGTTAAAATAACCAGCGTTCTCGACGTATCCTCTTGTTTGAGTTTAACGAGAGAGAACAAGATAGACGTTTACACTATTTTGTGCATGTTACTCTATTTTATTGATTTTACCACCATACAGTTAATAACATAAAACTCAACACGAAAAAATCATTTATGGTATTTAAATGTCAAATATCGCTATCAAAAATGCTACAAACATATACATATACCCACATGTTTTAACAAAATGTGTGAATACAGAAGTTTTAAATAACAATTGTATTACTTTTGTTTGTGAATTTTGTGAGTTATCATTTTTTGTAAAAACTCCTTGAAAAGATTTACAATCAATAAATTGTGATTGATTTTTAAAACGTGTTTAAAAGTAATCAACAATTCCACGGGTGATTTTTAAAGCAAGCGAAAAATGTTTGTATCGATATATTATAGATTAAGTTTTAATATTTGTGAATCGTATTTAATTCACTTCTGAATGAACACATATTGATAAATATTACAATATCTTTCTTGTATAAGAGGTTTTTTCTCAATATTAAAAAAAAAACAGTTGATTCGGTATTTTCCTTACAATCTACACGAACAATATTAACAATACGATAACATTCTTAATAAATATAATCGATTATAATACAATAATTTCCTTCGCTTTCTTCTGTTCTTGCTGTTTAATACATTTTAATTTAAATGAAAGTCTTAAAATTGATCGTGTAACTATAAAAAACTAGTTTCTAGGTTTATTTTATAATCTAAAGTTTTCTCTTTAAAAAAATCTATATTAATAACAATATATATATATTCATCTCTATAAGAATCGTTAGTTTAAAAAAGATTCATTAATTTCTTTAATTGTATAAATTCTACAGTTGATTCCACTAGGAGAAAACTCATTAAATTGAATAGAAATGAAAATTTAGTTCTAAAAACTATGTTTTAACTTGTTTTAGTATAAATATTCTTTCATAAATTAATTATTAAAATTCTAGGTATTCTACGGTAGCAATAAATACAAAATATATATTACAAAACTGTATCAAAGATGTACTTCAAACAATACTAACAAAATGGACGCCTTACTCAGTCCTACCACACGCGGCCCCACACACTCATCCCAAGCCCATGAAAAGCAATAGTGATAGCCCTGAATATTAATTAATTTTCTCAAGTTGATATTTGCTAGTGCAATTTAATACTCGCTGCGTTTGGACACAGCGGGTCGATTTTGACGTGCTGGAGAGAAATAGGATGCACATGGTGTAAATAGGGGTCCACGTGAGAGCACCCCTCTTGTTAGTTATTAAAATTTTTGATAGGTTTTCTATCATACTATCTTTCAAACAACCATGTTTAATAATAAAGAATTAAATCTTTATTATTACCGTTTCATACAAAAAATATTAAGTCTCATCTATAAAAACACGAATTAGTAATTAGACGTAATCTGGCAGAATAGAACATATCTTCACTTACAGTTACATCGCTAACTACAAATGACCCAAGAGACGGCTTTAACCAACAAAGTTTTCAGACTCAATCAACTTGAGAAAATACAATAAAAAATCATAAATGTGATTATTTTCAACGTGTTTCAAATTTGTTCAAACATATTTAATAAATGTGAGTATTTATGTCAGCATGATAATAATAGAGAGACGCAAGACTGTCCGCCCTAAATATATTTTTATTGCCTTTTGAAAGGGTAACAAAGAATGATAGTTCATAAAAAATTGTCAAAAAGGTGATCTATTTTATGATTTATCATTTTTGTAAAAACAAATACACGAGGGTGCACAGTCTGATGACTATAGATTGTGATGATACAATTATAAATACTTGCTCACATATTAACATCTTTACACGTTAAAATAAACCTATTTTTATATCTTTGAACCTGATGTTTTTTTCCAAAGTCCAGATTTATTATTCGTCGTTCCAATCGGACGTGCATCTTTTGCAGTGATTTTTTTATAGCAAGAAGTGGTTTCATTCAGAAACACAGTGGTAGTAATCACTTTACGAGGAAGCTTGCTTAGGCTCGAGACCGATTGCTGAGGCTCGGTCGTGATAGGACTGACGGCACAGTAAGATACTCTATTGATACCTACATACTCAAGTAATTTTAATATCGACTATGAAGACAAGACCTAGTTTGAATATAAAAAAGTTAATTTAGACATTCTGGTACTGAAGATAGTGGCGTAGCTCAAATATTAAATAAATTGATAGTACATAAGACTTGCCGCATGTTTTTAAACTTTATAGTAAAATACAATGAATATATATTTAAAGTAAAGTAAAATGCGTGGGAATGTATCAGTCTCAAAACAACAATATCATAAATCGTTACGACAACAACTGGAACAAAAAGTTGATTAATATTTAGTCCGCAGTTATATGCGAGCATGACTCGTCACCAGCTCTGTGGAGGAGGCGTAGAAGGTATACAATACACCACCTGAAGTGTAGGAGGTATAGAATAGTGTAATTTATAAAAATTTCAAAGAATCAAATGAGGGTTGTATCAAACTCTTAATTTAACTAAATTCTTTAAATTAAAAATTACAATTATTAGAAGTTCTTAAGTGTATAAGTTTTGAAATGTATTATAAACATGAAAGTTAACCAACATGACTTTGTTTACAATATTTAAAATAAAATTGTCTATACTTCTGGATTTTTTATAATGTACCTGTACATATTCTAATTATAACAAAAAATGATAAGTCATGAATGCGGGAACATTTTGGACTTTTTTTATAGTTTATCATTTTTTGTAATAGTTCATTGCGATAGCTAAAATTTATGCAGGCACACATAAAATCAGCATCTTAACACAATAAAATATTTAAATTTGTAGCTACGCCACCGTTTTTAACACAATGCTTCAAAACTCACAGAATCACATATAGAAAGGAAGACTAGATTTTTGACAATATTTATTTATTTTTTATTTATTCCAATATATTTTTTTACAGTGTATTCAAAAAGATGAAAATGCATTTCATCCCATTTTTCGCGATTGATTGATTTGCTTGAAAAATGTGATTGAACACTTTTCAAATATTATGCAACACGTTTAAAAATGATACAGGATTAATAGAAGAATATAAAAAATAATTGTGTTGTCAAAGTGATAGTCTCCTCTTTTCACGTGGTTCAATGGTTTTACAACAGCGTGTGCGGTACCAATGTGAACAAATGGAAATTTCTATTAATTTGAAATAACGCTAGTGAAATATAATATTTTGTTCATCTAACATACTGGTAACATTATTTCCACTACTGTGAGAGGCTCTAGCCTAACGTTTCATTCTATTGATGTATTTTGCTTCGGAAAAGACAAGCAAATCGACATATTTTAAGGCTTTCATTGCTGTAACTTTTTGTCCTTTTCTGTTGACTGTGTGCGCTTCCTTTAGAAAAACGAAACTAACGAACGGCGTATCGTTTTAAGTTTGTTGTCTTTTCGTTTAAGTTTTCACTTTTCAAAAAGATGATATCCAAAAGGTCTATAACAATGCTATTCGTTTACCGTTTATCAGTAAACCTTATAATTATTTAAGGCGTGTAGACTATAATAATTTAAAAAAACATAAATATATATTTAACTTTCTATTTATAAATAGAGCTGATAGTCATCTTTAGGAAAAAAATATACTATATTTTATTACTTAATAATAACTATTTTAATTAAATTCTTTGTTTAATTGATTATTTAATTATTTATAGCTAGTGATTTACACGTGAAAAATTTAATAATTTTTTTAAACAATAAATGATGTACTAAGACATATGAATTTTTTTTTAATAGATGGAGTTAATTCCTTGAAGGAAGTTCACACAGTCAATAACGGACGGTTAAGGTTGATAAACATATGTGATATATCTAAGATACTGTCCAATTGTACCTTGTAGCTGAAATAAAGAATATTATGTATTAAGGTGCCTCCAGCTTGACTCGTTAACTTACAAATGACCTAACCTAGACAGCGGTTGGAGTTGTCATTATAGCCGGGCGAGTGTTGCGTACAATTCAACGTGCATCATTCACTGAACAGAAATTACTCAACATGGTACATTGACAACAAACAAAAGTTTTCAAGTCTCTTTGGACTTTTATGGCGTCTTTTCTCGAAAAATTGTAACAATTATAATTAAATATATTGATGCAAGAGAGTATAGGCTTAGTCACTACATGATGATGATTTTTTAGAGGGGAATTTTAAGATACGTTACTTTGAAAATGATATCTAGAAGAATTGAATTAAAGTTATAATCTAAATTCCTAACGTGGTTATTTCTACAAAATCTATCAAGCTCTCGAAATTTATTTAAAAACTACTAAACTATAATTCAATTTTAAAAACTCTAAATCAATCAAGTACCGGTTAAGACATTTACTTATTTTTGCGTCACGCTGTTAAATGTTTTATCATAATTTGATAAAGACATTCAAACTGATTAAAAAAAATCCATAGTAAAATATTATAATAAGATATTGAACATTTTCCAATATCCCTTAACATGTAAAGTAAAGAATATTTTTTATTTATTAAATAAATAACATTGATCATATAGATTATAACTCATTAGTCTAATGTTCAACTAAATGATTCATCAGAGATTTGATAGCTGCTTTAAAATAAAACTTAAAAAATAAGTTAACGGATCGAATTATATACATTGCATTAATTTTAGTTTTAAAACGGCGTTTGTTCAGAAAATGAGGCACGCTGGTTCCAGTGGGATAGGAAGCGTAGAAGATGAGATATGTACAGTGGGGAGCTAGCGGCCTAGGTGACGAGAACTAGGGTGACTCCAGGCAAACCGAGTAATCCGGGGCGGGTGACAGTCACGGAAACCACTCTCTGTTCCATCGACAAGATGCTCAGCATAACCGACCAAAACCAACTAGAGGTCTAAAGAATCTACTTTAAAAACCATATCAAAACGGGGCTAGGGAACTATATGTCTGATTCCATACGCACGGCAACATTGTCAATGGACAAACTCGGCTCGATTGACGCTACACGCCTCGCAGTGCTGGCGCACTCGTTGCATTTATAACTCAATGTTATAAATAACCTGTACAAAGATTAAACTTTACAAGACAATTTCTAATGAGTCCATACTTTTTATATGTTTAAAATTGAAAGACAATTAATAAAAATCAAAATGAAAACCAAAATTTTTGCAATGTTTTGACTTGAAAGAATATCTGTATCAGCAGGGGTATTTTCTAAAACGGTTTTTTATTCTTCCTTGAACCGAAAACTAATTCACAGTCTTCAAAATAAAGGAACTTTGCTTCGCCTGCATTTCAATCCGGATGCATTGTATTATTAGTGCAATAAATATAAATTTGTAGTCCGATAATATTGATGTACCGACATAATGCGATAATTTTAAGATTTGCAATCAAGAACTTGACTTTAACGTACTTTAATGACTGTAGAAAAAAAAAACAATCAAAAGTTTGGACTCATACATTTGATTATGATAATTGGTAACAGAAATCATTCAGTAGATAAAATTTTATGACTACGGGTAAAAAATGTTGCCGCGAGCACAGAACGGAATTTATGCGAGACTAGAGTGAAGTCGGGGACAAACGAGACGGGGGCAGAAACAGAAAGGGGAAAAACCATAGGTTAAAATTTAGAATTAGTGAGAAGAACCCTGGAACCGTAGACTGCCTGACAACTACGAACATACCTTTATGTTTTTTCTTTGGTACTGAAGCGATTGTGAAATAGAGAAAAAACACATCAGAGGGTACGATGAACAGTGCTGCTATAAAAGGAACTCAAAACATTGAAACACGCCCTAGGAGCGGTTGCACACTATCGGTAACGGTCGGAATCGACACGCTGAATCTGGAGCTGTGACACATTGAAAAAAATAGGTTTTAGCAACTTATGATGGAGAACTTTTAAAAGAAACGTGAAATCTTGTTAATGAATAAATAGTACGACACGTGTTGTCTCAGTGAGACATTTTCAATATTATATTCAAATATTCTAGTAACAAGGATACTTGAATCAAAAATTTATAAATGTAATTAATAGCAATTGAAATAAGCTTTGCTCCACCTGGACTTGAACCCAGGACCAAGCGAATAGTGCTAGCCACTAGACCGCGAGGCGATAGAACCTGCATATATAATAATATCTTTTTTACTGAGAATGTGCAAGTATTAAGGTTTTGAAAGGGCCGGACTGCCAGAAGGAATGTTTTGAATCATTCAGATCGGCATCCGAGGAGCCGTTCCGATCTAGAGACCAGCCGGGCCCTTCCAAGTCACATCAATTCTAAAATCTAAACATTGAAGGTGAATGGTCGTGTGAGATGAGATTAGTCGGGACCTAATCTAGAACCAATCCAAGAGCTAGGCTGAAGGAAGTTGAGTAAGAAGATCTATGGCTGTCTTTAGAAGATCTATGATTGTCTTTAGAAGATCTATGATTGTCGTAAATATGCAACTGTTTGTACGGCGCGCCGATTTCAAGCAATAAAACAAAATTTATACAATTCATTGATATACGTGTGCTAGAAATGCTGTTAGCAAAAATGCACAACAATTAAGTCGAATCTGCTTAAATTAAAATAATTGCCTTATTAAAAGATAAAATAATAAAAAAAAACAAGCTATAGTGGCTTAAATTTGCCTTGATAATAATAAGCCTAATAAGCTTGCCAGATAGATTAAAAATATATTCATGGGATACAATGAATAAACAATTTCGGTAATACAAATTAAATGAAATATAAATGTGAGTCGTAAATTATACACCGTACAAACAGGCGTATATTTAGTATTTTTTAAAAATATATTAATTTCTATAAGTTGAAGAGTACACTGCTCTAGAAAAACTTTAAAATTTTAAAGACTATTAAAAAATTCTATTTGAAATTTTCACTCTATATGTCTTTTAAGAAGATTTGTAAGCTATTTTAGTTTTGAAATATTAAAAATGAACCAATGTATGCGAGTTGGTTGAGACGAGATCGGTGTTTGGAATTTATTAGTGAATTATTTTATTCACAAAAGTGATTAAAATTGGGGAACTCCCTGAATATGTAACGTAAATTATGAAAAAAGACTATGACCAATTGAGTCATGTGTAAAATGTCTAAAGAGACTAGAATGATGGAATAGCTAGAGAAAACGCGGAAAATAAAAGAAAAATTGCAGCATTTAAGATACAGATAGCTGCGGAATCCTTGAGAACTCCATAAATGGGTGTGATGACCAATTGAGTCGTGTTTAAAACGTCTAAAAGGACTAAAATAGTGAAATAGCCAGAGAGGAAATGCAGAAAATTGCAGCGAAAATTGAATCGTCCGTAGCTCCGTAAATGGATGTGATGACCGATTGAGTCATCCCTGAATACGGAGATTTGCTGTATTTTAGATAAGCAGTCAGGAAATTCCTGAAAAATTATTATACTAAATATAATAATACAATATCTGTATGAAGGAAATTCACAGAAAACAATTTATTCTCAAATGGTTTTCTTTCTCGCAGACTACTGGGAGACAATTTATGAAAAAGGTTTGCACGACCAAGACTCGAACTTGTAACTTCATGATCGATGCAAAATGTATACGAAAGTCTCCGACAAGTGCGACTCTGAAGCAATTAGAAGGGAAAAACGAAAATCAAAAAAATCTCATCTGAACCAACTCGATGGATGAATTTTGTCATTAAAACTATTCTAAATGTAAGAAAGTGAACTTGAATAAATTTTGCAGCTATTGTTTATATGTGAATAAAAAATCTAATCATTTGACAGCTGCGTGTTACACATTTTTTGGTAAATCTAAAAATCTCATTGCCCACATAGAAGCAAGCGAGATTCTGCGTGATGTATCTTCAAATGAGACAAAATAACCTGCGACAAAAAAAACAGCCAATTCAAGACGTCAGCTTTAAAGGTGGCGTGTTACCGGCAGGTCTTTTTCAGCAAAGGATTTTGATTTTTGAATGTACAGAATATTCTGGATGTGCTTTTGTGTGTTTTATTCAGAGGTGTCCACGGCGGCTGTCAAACGGTAAGAAGAGTGAAGAAGTGTCGTAATCTTTGGGTTAGTTTTGCGTGAGGCGTGAACCGCGGTCGCGCGGCAGTATTCGGGGAGGAGGGATCGCAGAGGACTTCTCACCATCGTCTCCGCAGTCCTCCTCCTGCTCCTCTTCCTCTGTGTCGGTGCTTTTACTTTTTCCTAAGTTTTTAAGCTTTTTTCTTTTAGCTGCCGCTCTTCTTCTTGCTGCAATAAAAAAAAAACGAAACAGTATTAATTTAACCCATAACGGACTGATTTAATTGGTGAATGGCTAGAAGGTTATGGAAATGTTTAAATGTGAGCGCTTCTTCTTTTACTAGTCCGACAAAGCCTTGGAAAGCAAAAGCTCTCAAAAAGTTAGAATGTTCGAAATTTATTAACCATTTAGCTATTCATATTTGTTAACAAAACTAGGTTGTCAAATGATGTCAGTCAGTCAGTCAGTCTGATGAAGCTCTTGAAAGGAGAATGCGCTTAAATTTAAAATGTTACTAATTTCTTAACCTCAAACAAGTTTTCGTAACAACGTTTTAACATGTTGATATTAAGTTAGAAAGTTTTACAAAACAATTGGACACTGAAATTCTTACCTTCTATTATGTGCATTTTTTCTTCTTCTGTCGTTCTCTCTTCAGCTAATATTACTTCCTCTGAAAATTGTAAGAAAATATATATATGTGAATTATTGTTACACAAATATACCACTTATGTGGGTTATTATTAATAAAAACCAATTGTTTACATATTGAGCAATAATTCGATAGGGTTTACGCATAGCACACTTTCAAAGTACCAAGTGTCAACGATACAGAAGAATTACAGGAGATTTTGGAGCACGGGGATCTGCGTGTGAGCACGTACCTGCTTTACATATCCATTCGACGTAGCCGTTCAGCTCTCTCTCGAGCTGCTGCTGCCGCCTTAGTTTGAGAAATTCTTGTCTATTTTCTACCTTTTCTCTCTCCTTGGCGAATTCTCTACAAAACGCACAAAACAACAGGAAAATTAGCGCTAGCCAATAGGGAAGCCGAGAATCGGTGCAAATTACGCATTGGACATCGCTCAAACTCAGATTAGCTAACTAAAGTCTAGAAGTACCTCATCTACCAATACTCAAAAAAAAACAAATAGACAGCAATGACTTAATTCGATATCGACACACGTCACGTAATATAAAACGTCTTCAAACCAACTGAAACATGAGTGTGCCCAATTACATCAAATCGGAGACCAACAAGCCAATTTACTATTATATAATATATATAAAAAGTTTTCACTATAAAATTAATTTTAATACTAACAATAAAGTGTCTTCTTTTTTGATAACCGCGATATGGTTACTCTATTTAATGGGAAATATAAGAAAAGGTAAAAACAAAGCAAGCTTGGCACCAGCAGTAACACAAGGGGTTCATAGTATTCTAGACATATGGGGCGTTGCTTTTAGGGGTTGTCTTTAGGGCTGCGGGGTGTCTGTGGCGTGGCGTGTCTCGGTAGTCTCGCAGCGTGCCTGACCTGCCCGGGTAATCCAGTTGAGATAGGCCCCCATGTCTTGACAGAATTGAAGGCGCTCGCGCTCCTTGTGGAACTGAGCGCGTCTCTCTACACGCCCTCGCTCATTTGAGAACTCCCTATCCGTGCGTGTGTATGAGAAAATAATAAACAAAAAATAAAACGATGAATGATAAAAAAATCAAACTCAATCTTTAGTGATAGTTAAGACGTGTAGTATGATTGATTTTGATTAAGACAAATGTCTTGTTACATGATTAATAAATAAATGAATCAATAAAATAATAAATCAATTAACAAAGAGTCAAGTCGATGAGTTTGAGTCACACGTGTTAAGTTTGATTGAACTCACCCGCTGAGCACACCAAGAACTAGGTTGAGCATAAAAAAGGAACCCAACACTATGAGAGGCACAAAATATATCCAGTTGAACGAACTGCCCAGTGCGTCGTTCGTCTGAAAAGAAAGAAAAGATCTCATGACAGACTTCATATCAGTTAGATATTTTTATGGCAGCAAAGATCTTAGTAAAAAAAGACACTTGATTGGCGTGTGGAGGTATACGCACCCAGTAGAGGATGGTGGTCCACCCTTCCATAGTGATGCACTGGAAGACGGTGAGCATGGCAAAGCCGATGTTGTCGAAGGAGGTGATCCCCCAGTTGGGTCCCTCCCACTGCTCCAGACAGGTGGACTCGTTGTAGTTACACACGTAGGCCCCCTGCGGCGCTATCGTCGCGTTGTCCGCGTTGCACGGCGTTGCCATCTCACCTTCTTTCACTATATTGTCTGAAAAATGGCAAACAAGCTATTTAGTCATTTATTTACTTCAAATTTACACAAAATATCCTTTCACGTGTGTTAGTATTGTTTTTGAGCCAAATCTACAACACGGAATATATTATTCTTTGCAATATTCATGAACTTCTAGTCATGACTGTTCATACTTATTTAAATCCGAAGTTTAACAAATTAAATTAGTCTGTTGTGGATAAACCCAACTGTTATTTATCGATTAGCGCTTTTATTTCTTTACTGATTACTCATCACGTGTATCGAATAGGTGTATCGAATTCTTATTACATTTTGAAAAATAACGCATAGGATGCTTGGATAACTTACGTATATTCTCTAGACTATAGCACGACTTGTGGAGAGCACCGGAGTAGAACTCCAGGCCTATGATGGCGAAGATGACGATGGCAAACAACACCAACAATCCGATCTGGAGCAACGGCGCCATCGCTTTGATAATGGACTTCAACACCACTTGCAGACCTGGGATCGGATAAAATATCATGAAGAACGACGATAGGTGATAACCAAAATGATAGAACGATTGAAATAGAAGAGGAGCAGTTGAATAAATAAATTTATGGGAGATGAAAAGAAAGTATCTTTGACTGGCAATTGAAATCAAGGAAAAGTCATATATTTAAGAATAGTATAATAAAAGTATGGAGAACTTTTAAATTTAATAATAAATACTTGTTGCCAGATAATGAAAAAAATATTTTTATTTAAATGACTGAAAATCAAAAAAACCTAAGAAGATAGATCTACGTTTAAAAAAAGTCTATTGTATTAAAGAATTGAAAATAGTGTGGTTTTTATTAGTTCAAGTGATATTTATAAAAGAAGTTCTAGATCAATCTAGTATTTGATACTAAAAAAAAAATAACCTATAAAACATCAGAAGACAGACTCTAAGACATGATTTAATTTTTTTATTAGAAACGGGGATCGAACTCGTGACGACAATTGTCTGTGAAGCATTTTAATTTATTTCTGTTCTTAAATATTTGCAAAGTCTAGAAACCTCGTTTAGCTTGAGGCTAATCGTGATTTTAAACATTAATATTGTTGATCATGTTAAGTCAGAGTAAAGCGTAAGCACGCTCTGTATATCTTAGCATTAGAACGCAAATCTGTCAGTACCACAAACGAGTACAATAATTAAATTTTTTAAAGGTTTAAAGAGACCAGTGTCAAAATGACGTGTGTAAAATAAACAAAGGTTTTTTTCTGCATGTTTGCAGGTTTCGGTGATTTGGTGGCTTGGCTGCCGTCTGTCAATGTGTGGTCACTCACTGGGGATGCCCGACACCAGCTTGAGTGGCCGCAGCACCCGGATGGCCCGGAGGGTTCGGAGGTCCACCTCCGGCCCGTTTTGCGGGAACAACGTGATGAACCTGCGGAGCAAGCACTAGCAACACTACCCACTAGCGAGGTCGGACACTACGGCTAGGCGGCGCCAGAACACTACGGCGCTACTACACCGACGCTTGGTAATCTGAACTTTCGTATTTGTTTCGCGAGATTCGTCATGAGAAAAATTAAGAACTGTCTTGGAAATCTCCGACCGAAGTCAAATTCACCGTGAAACCATGAGGAATTAAGTCCACAGGCTTCCAACCTTCCGGGAATCTTTATAAGATCATTTATCTAAGAGATACTGCTTCTATACTGATTTTAAAATAAATAATAACGGATAATGATAAAGATCACTTAAAAGATTTATTATGATAATAAAAATATATGCAAATATGCATTTTATATATATTGTGATAATTAAACTACAAAAACCTTGATTTTCCCACCTCTCAACAAGTTAAATCTTTATTATTGCTGCACATTATTTGTCGAAGGTGCATTTAAGAATACTTGGATCCCATAGTCATTGCTTTGTGTTTTATCTGCGGAGGTAGGGGGATGACTTTTGGATGACGAGAAACACTCGTTGAAATTGCAGCCAAGAAGTGAGCGGACGGAAGTTTTACACATTTAGAAGTCAAGGGAGTGCATTTGCTTTTAAAAAGTTCAGAATTACCAAATGTCGAACTATTGAATAAACATCTATGCATTGAGAAATGGAAAAAATTTTGTGAACAAATTATTTTAAAAATCACACCCCATCTTTATACCAAAACAGTTCACACTAGTTATTTTGGAAATTAAAGCCATCATATATATATACATATATATATATATATATATATATATAAAATACACACTTCACGCATAAATCGTCAGCCAGCTAGTTTGGCATATATCTAATATTGAAAACACGTCGTCCAAGCCTATCTTTATAACAAATTTGTGAAAACTTCATACGCGATTTTCACAACAATACAATAAGCTCTATATTTTTTATATAAATCATTATAAAGGCATCATTTATAAACACATACTTCACGCACAAATCGTCAGCCGGCTAGTCTGGCATATATCTAAAGATGTAAACACACAGTCTAAGCCAATATAAATTGTTCGTTTACTTACTATATCCGGTTGTACTATTTTATTTAAAAAAAACCCACACCAAACTAACTGGAGAAATAGGATTTGCTTTTGCCATACTTTTTAATGGATCGTTGAGAATATCTACGGTACACCAGCTGGGAAAACGCGGAGTACTCTAGCGAATATAAATTAAGATTTGATGAAATATATATTTTTAGTATAATACTATAATCAAGCAATCGCTCTAAATTGCGGATAAATGTCTATATAATGTAATAAATGTCTTTGTTTTTTTAAAATAATATTCTAGTGAATTGTTATATATTTTATATTTTGCTAGATATAAAAATGATTCTCTACAAATCACGTAAATTATTTCCGAAATGTACGTGGAAAAATCATATCAAACAAAAATGTATTCATCTGATTAAATGCTAATAATTAAATATTAAATATTAGTCAAGAAAAAAAACTATTACTATTGAAAAATACGTTCAGCGTTATATGAAAACCTAATCGTCAAACGAATTGCGAATAATGAGGAATATACTCAATTTTACTGGAACTATGCAAAACTTCTTGAAACTCCAAAAAGTCTATAAAAAAAATTGTGTATAAAATATGTAAATTTTTATTTATACATGGATATGAAAAATCTATTATTCTTATAATTTTAAATATAGTTATGCTTAGTTAAAAAATCTATTGAAATTAATAAAATGTTCTGGCAATTTATGATGCCGAATACAATTTACTGCTTATTATTAAAACAGTTCTAGATAATAGCGCACTGAAAACTTCAGTATACTTAAAACACCAGGAAGAATGATATTATCGCTGTGCTCGGTTAACAAAAACTGGCTGCTAATACGGTTCCAGATGCTTTAGACCGGAATGTTTAAAAAAGACTATCTAAAATACCTATAGTTCTAAAATGTCTAAAAAAAAAACACCAGAAGAAATCTATTCTAGCAATATCCGATTCAAAATATAATTTTATCAGGTTAAAAAGCTATCATTAATAGTTAAAGTAGTCCCAGACACTTGAGAAGATAGCGGAACATCTACCATATATGAGACCGACTATAACTCCAGTAACTCCGGAATATCAATATACTTCAGAATAACTAAAAAGCACCAGAAAAATTCCATTCTAGCAATATGCGACTCAAAATATTATTTTCTAGGTCAAAAATCTATTGTTAACTGTTAAAACAGTTCCAGACACTATAGAAGATACTGAAATGTCTATGTAAGTCCGACTAAAACTCAAGAGTATCATTATACTCCAAAATACTAAAAACACCAGGAAAAAGTCCACTCTAGCAATATATGGCTCAAAATATAATATTACTAAGTTAAAAATCTATCATTAATTGTTAAAACAGTTCCGGATACTATAGAAGATACCGGAACGTAAGACTGACTAAAACTCAAGAATATCAACATACTCCCGAGTGCTAACAACACCAGAAAAAAACCTCTAGCAAATATTGACTAGTAAAGAGGTTGAATTGGCTATGCCTGGACTGCGGACTATGGAACGGAGAGCCAGGGCTCTTACTTGGTATCCGGGAGACTAGCTTCAGTGGACGGAGTACCCGGAAGGAACGTAACATCCTCAGGTCCATATCCACGTTTGTCTCCGCAAATATGGTCATCGACCTTCCGTCAACACACCATTTGTTCTAGTACATTCTGATTACTATAGTTTGATTGTTTGTCTTAAAATTGCACGGCACACACACAACATATGTGCCGTGTCATTTCAATATAAACAACGTGAATATGGTTATATAAATACCATATAATTCAAGTATCATTTACGCATTTACGGTAACCATTATAGTCATCAACCTTTCATAGACACACTATGTATATATAATTAGATTTTTGATAAACAAAGCAAAGTAAACACGCGTCATTCACGTGTATTTCGTGTCATTTTAAGATAAATTTAGTTAATATGCTGTTCAATCATATATTTTATCAAATCAAATTGTGTTCGTTTGCATTTTATCTGGTTTTTTAGTAGAATTCACGAGTATAGGATGTTTGTTAAATTCCTCGTTGAAAACTTATTTCCAAAATTCATTAATATACAATTGTCACAATAAGGGCAAGTCGTTTCCTCTTTTCAGCGTGATAACACTCTCAGTGTACTGAATGCTATAATCGTGAACTCTCTAAGCAGAATAAGGACATAGAACTTCTTACTGTAATTATAGTTAGAAGTCCAATTGTTATATATGGAAGTGTGAACGTTAATAAACTTACCCGGTTACAACTACGAAAAAGTCCATCATGTTCCAGATATTTCTCAGATATGACCCTTTGTGTAGTACGAAGCCTAATGCCAGTATCTTGAGGGACGCTTCCACACAAAATATTCCTAAAAAGTAGACTTCTGTCTTTTCCTGAAACGATACAAACAAAACAATTAGAAAGAACCCAAACTATCAGAAAGAACGTAAACAATCAGGAAGAAAATATTTAATATAATTCAAATTTGTATGAATATTATTATTTCATAATATAGTGATATATTGTGACCATTTCATTTTGACATAATCTCTCAATATAATAAGATTCCTATATCAGCGCACACAACTGCATGCTCAGGTTTTAAAAGCACTACACGCCACTGATATTTTACTCTCAGTGTGCAAATTGCACACTTATGTTGTAAAAACGTTAGGTTAGAGAAGTTAGGATGGATGAGGTTCGCTTACCAGCTTCTGCGCCAGGACGGTCTTGTCGCCGTGCGGGAGATGCTCCTCCAAGGCCAGGACAACGCAGTTCGCTATGATGGTGAGCAGCACTGCGTACTCAAACGGTGGCCACTCTATGATGAACCGCGTGTACCTGCAACCACCGCAACGCAACTTGTCAAATCTGCACGCATCAACCAATTTCTTTTTCGATGAGCAGTATTACACATATTTTTATATATGAAGAACAATGATATAATAATACCATTTCATTCCTATACCTATAATTAAAATTAATGACAACTTCAAGTATTAAATTCTTCGGTTACTGTTTACAGAATAACTCTTGATATAGTATATCGAAACACGTGTTGAAAATAATTTATCACCATATTTTTGAAGATACTAACAGTTAAAAATAATTTTGTAATGTCTTCATAAATATGTAAATAAAAATACTAAATTTAATTATGAGGCTAGATAATACACGCAAGACACACAATTCTGCTATGTGTGTGGAAAACACAAATGATAATTGTATTAATTTAAAACACAATGATAATTGCTGAGGAATTTTATAATAAAAATATACATCTTAGGTGTATCTTCGATATCATAAAGAAACAGTTGCAGGTTTACTTTATTTTTTGAAGAGTAAACGTGGAATCACAAAACCTATCGTCTGTTTTTTATTTTGTGTTACAATGTAAAGTACCATTTTAAAGAATAGTAGATCATTGAACACTAAAAAAAATTCTATCAAACTATGGCACATATTGATAAATACATTTTGTGAATTTTAATGAACGATATAACGAATTTCATTCTGCGATATTCCAATGAACGATATCCCGTCATCCCCAAATCAATATCTGAAATATATCGGTGCAGATACAAAAACTGAGTGAATCAAGAGAAACTTATATGGCTTCTGATCGAGGCATCCGGACTCTAATATATTCAGTACTAAGGAATTAAAAATGCCTTTCTATCTATTCTTATCTTTTGGACATATAAAGTAAAGATCATTACTCAAATTGGATTTTTAATTTTTAATTTCATTCGGGTTTGTGCAACTGAGCATCAGGGTGATTGATATAATTGGGAGGAATATAAAAAGGAAATTAGTTTGTAAAAAAATGACCGCTGACATATCAAAATAAAGGGAAAAAACATATTCTGTACGAAATATTGTTTTAAGTAACGAAAAATTCATTTTAAAGGTTTTTTTTGTGTGTTTATAAAATATCGATAATTTGATAACTAAAGCATGACAAAGGGTAAGCAATACAATATCATTCTTTTATAATATATATTATCAAATATACAGCAAAATATTTACCCTTAACTTAATAAATAATAAGAAATGTTACGTATCTTTGACAATCACGGTAGACATTCTCCATTTTCACCCCCAAGGAGAAATGACAGCTCGCACAATAAACATTTATATAAATGTATTTTTAAAGAATATATTGAACAAATGCTGTATCTTTATTGATTTTTTACGTTGTATTTTATCGGAAAACATAATTATTTTAGATTATCAATCTTTGGACTTTGTAGAAAGTAACATTTAGGCTCAATGACTGATGAAGAAAAGCTCGTTCGCAATATTTCAAATTAACTGCGTTTGCAAATTGTGGTGTTACAAGAATGCAAAATATTGCCAGACTATGGAAAATTAATTACTTGATTAATTATTAAATAAATTAATAAATTATATGTTTCATCTTCTCAAAAAATATAAAAAACGTTAAAAAATAATACTAAATAATTGCATTATAATTATTTCAAAATTATGCTAACAATAGGTTACATTTTTTCTCGCATAAAATCTAGCCAGTAAAATCAGAGCAAATACACATTTTCTCGGTTTCATTGTACCAATTGGATTTTTAGTAGCAGTGGGCAAGTAGATTGAGATCGAAGCTGAATAAATTTGACCTGTGAGATCAAAGCAAATTGACATTTTGTCTTCACGGATTGTATGTTGTTTTATCTGCAACCAAGTATTAATACAAGAAACAATATATTTCATAGGAATACTTTATTATTTAAGATGGTATTGAATAAATTTTTGCAGTTACTTTGCCTAATTTTTCAATTTATTATTTATTATATATATTATTTAGTCAATTTGCACTAGTTTTATTGGTCAGATTCTTTGTGTAAAAATTCATAAACAAAATTTTACAATATTATTTCTAACGGTTTAAATGTTTACCCAAGGTTCAAATAAATTTTTCTTTGAAGTGCTTATTTATTATGTATTTAGAAAAAAAACGTGGATATTTCTTTTTGTCGGATATTTACCAATTTTGTTCAAGTGGATTCTTGGTTAAACGAAGATTTATTATTAAGTAGTTTTACCATTGATTTTTATGTAGACAATAATAATATATGTAACTGAAAGGATAAAGCTGTTACGTTTAAAGATTGTTGAATAGTAGATGGACATTTTTTTAAACATCCGCCATTCAATCGTTAGGCAGTTAAAATTGTATTATTTTTTATAGTGAAAGTATAAATGCATTCTTAGGTTACAACACCCAAGAGTACAGCTTTCTCAATGATCAAATTCCTTCTTCAGATTAATTTTTGATTCGTTGGTGTACGGTAGCGAAAGGTCTCCTATTTTGGCCACATTTTTTGCAACAATAAGTATAGCATCCTCCAGTTGATTTTCCAAGGAAAAATCGAAAAGAAGGGGGCATTAGAAGAAGGAAGTTCACAAAGTGCTGCCGGATTGGTACGAGTAAGACTGGCCCAGGGCAGGGATATGTTCGAGGAAATGGTCACCAAAGAAGAAGGGAGAGGTATGAGATAAACCTTTTGTTGAAGATCGATATTTAGTTCGAATAATTCGATATTCATACACACGAAGATCAGGATTTTCGACCTTCAGTTTGAGGAGTTGAAAATCCCTGAAGATGGAGTCCCATCACGGAGGGACGCATACCCGAGAGACTATACCCGAATATACGGATATGAGTGATCTAACCTGAAGTTCGATATTTAGTTGAGCTAATTATAGGTATTTGATGATGACTATCTCACTGTACTCCCGATGGTGCAGATTCCGCTTTATCGTCAAGATCAGGATTTTCGACTTTCAGTTTGAGGAGTTGAACATCGCTGATGGTGGTCCGAAACGGATGGAAACGTACGGATGTAAGTAGTAGAAGGTGTAAGGTGGTGAAATTGGACATACCTTCGGATGGGGTTCTCGTCGGAGAGCAGGAAGAGCGAGCTGGGCCCCCCGGGGGCGGCGGGCGCGTGCGGGCCGCCCATCGCGTCACCTGCCGCCCGCGGCGCCGCCCCTGCCTGCGCCGCCTCCTGCGCCGCGGCCAACCTGCAAGCCAGTCACCAGTGGAAGTCACTCCAGCTGCCCACACACAACCCTCACCAGCAGACAACACCACAACACCGCAACACCACAACACCGCCACCCAGCCAAGCCTGAACCGAAGCGACAACTGCGATCCTGACCATGCAATCACAACAGCGAAAAAACCACTGTGCTTGTTGAGGAACAATGCATTCGTTAATACAATTCGTGAAGATCCATTATTATAATAATAAAAGTACCTTTATATCTTGTCTTCACGTTGAGTATATTAAAATTATTACTAATATGATTAGGCACATTAGTTCATACGCAGAATAAGAAGAACCAATGTGCCCAGGCCAACCAATATTTCATTGGTTCATATGTTCATATGGAACGGAAGTGATTCGATAGTACAAGGGTTAGTGCACCGGCCATGTAAGCCAGGGGATGTGGGTTCAAATCCCAATAATATAATAAAGCCGTGATGGGTAATAAATACGCATCTGATTGACGTCCAATCCAAAAAATAGACATACGTACATTAAAATTATTTGAATTACTAGTTTCGACCCAATACACTGGGTCACCATCAGATGCTCCCATAATCGAGTTTTTTGATCATTTTCTAGTCCGTTTTGCGAAAAATCGACTGCACCAATCAAAAAAATTTAAATGCAAAAAGTTTGATACATCCCTTCTTCTGAACAGAATATTTTTTTTATTTGTAATAAATTTACTATTGATATGATAAATATGTGTTTTTCCGATTGAAGTATAGGAATTTGGAGATTCGTCATGTCCCTTTTCCAAGAGTCCTAAACATTTAAAAGTCTTTTTTTTAATTGGAACTAAAAGATTTAATATAAACCCTGTGCTATATATTATTAAAAAAATAAAAAATAAAAAAATCTTTAACAAACTTTGATTTTGAAAAGTCGTCATTTTATCCAATTTTTCAACATCTTCAAGATTTTATTTCACCCTGAAAATGGACGTTAATTCAATAATAAAAAATAGATATATATTATTTATAGTTTTTTCAATACTGTGTAAAAAAATCAACTTTCGATAAAGAAAAATAAAGTGACAATTAAATTAATTAAATGACACGATTTCGCCAAGTAATGGACTGCAACTGGAAGCAACTGCCTTAACTAAACTCGACCCAATACACTGATGACCCAGTGTATTGGGTCGAAACGTGTTTATAATAATATCACGTAGAAATGCCTGTAAAACTTTGTACTTGTAAGATGTGCTTGCATGGATGTTGAAAATTAATATCTCGTAACCCACAAACATTTAAAAATTCCGACCTATCATACAACGGCGTCTCAACAGTACATAATATTAGATCAATTGCAAATAAAAATGTATTTTAATATTTGTTCGGTTATTGCAATGGTTGTGGTATACGAGGTGTTGTTTTGTTAAAAGCGATGTGGGATTGCCTTATAGAGTGATAAATGATAAATCATGTGCTTATTTATTGATTGTTGTGGATGAATAGTGCATAGGGAGGTTTTTTTTTATGCCCGTGTTGTGACCCGCAGATTCCCATGTAGGCAGAAGAAAATATTAACATAATCATATAGCAGTTAAAAAATGTCGAATTGATGCAACGTACACATCACAAATCGATGCTACTAACGCATCACAAATTGACACAATTAACAGAACACAACTAAACAGGTTATGCATTGATTCAAGTAATCATATGCCACAAATTTACGAAACTAGCAAATCTCAGATTGATGTTTGAACAAGTGATCACAAATATTTGTAATCAACAGATCACAAATAAATATTATCAAAAGACCACAAATTGACGTAACAAACACATAAAAAAATCGACGTTACCAGTATATCTAAGATTAATGAAACCAACAGATTGCATAGATGTTTAACAATTGATCACAAATTAACGTAATTTATCGATCATAAACGTAATCAAGAGATCATAAATTGTCGTATTAACAGATCAAAAATTAACATAACCAGCATATCTTGGATTCACAAAACCGATGAATCACAAAGAGATGTATAACAAGTAATCACAAATCCACACAATTAACCGTCTAATAGATCACTGATCACAAGTTATGCGATTAATATAACACATTTCAGATAAACAGATATCCTTAATAATTAAATTTCATTACCACTTATACTTGATCATTTTCTTTCCAATTTTTTTAAATTAATATGAATTATAAATACACAAGAAATATGTACAAAATAAAACGTCTCCTTGTTGTGAATATCTGAAGGTAATAACCGTAAGTCAAATAGTTAATTGTGGAGTAGTTGACAATAGAAAGTCAATGGATGAAGGTACAGTTATAGATTTCTAATGCAAGGGGAATCACATTCAGCGATGGCAAACCTTTTGAACTGTGTATCAAAGCTCAAAGGAAAAAAAACACCTCAACTTGTGTGCCACACTCATAAAAATATTTTATAATTTTGTAATACCTGAAGTCCTGGTAAATATAAAATTTTAAAATATATTTATACACGACATGGACTTGTGCCATATTTTATAAAATAAAATATAAAATCTGACATACATACTATTTATTTATTTATATTATGTTTTTAAGTATATTTAATTATAAATTCACTCACTCATTCGTATATTAATTATAATAAATCGATTGTTAAAAACATTTCATTATTCGACAGTGCCAATATTTTTTATCATGGTTATTTAAAAATTTTGTAAATGAGACAAAAATGATAGATCATAAAAAAATATCTGAATAAATAAATATTTTATGACTTCGTTTTTCGTAATTAACAATTAAAACACATTCCACTTAGTAAATAATATCGTTAATTAAATGTTTTCATATTTAATTAAAATTGGTTCAAATTGTGTTGAAAACAGTCGTTAATACTACTTTTAACAAAGTTTATTACTGTTTGTAAAAATGCTAAATTTAACCTTAACGATCATAGCAAATTGACTGTGTGTTGCCAGTGAAATTGTTTTCGATTTTTTTTGGAAAAAAAATTGTCGAAATACAAATGATTAAAAAGTTATTAAATCAAGCAGTTTAAGCAGCAGAACAGGTTTTTTGGACTCGATAAGAATATGTTAACCATTATTGACAACCTGTTAAAATAAACAGTTAGTTATTGTATAGTTAAATATTGAAAAAATACATATTAAATATCACCACAAGTGTATTATGCACGTATTTAATTTATACTTTGATCAAAATAATGAAATATCACTTGCATGCTGAAGTTTCTTTGAAACATGTGTTAGGGCAAGCAATGCATTATTTCCTGAAGATAAGTGTATAGTTAAGATAGTAAATAATGTAAGGTGTTACCATTTGTTCCACCTGTGCGACACTTTCCATGCTACAAAGCTGATCTCTGAAGACATGCGTCCACTGATGGGCATTGTTACACTAAACGCTAGTGATGTTGTTTATCGATGTTAGCAAAGAAGCTATCGATTGTTGCCGAAATATATTAAGCCATTAATAATAGTATTGGTGCCAGTGTTGTGTATTATCAACTACATTGTATTTTTAAAGTGTATATTTAAAAATATGAGCTATCGATTATTGTCGAAATATAATAATATTGATGCTATGAATTTTTAAGAAAAAAAAAACTATCAATTATTGTTTATTATGTATGTAAATGTGATTTGTGTTATCAACTGCATTGTATACATAAGAAAATGTCAGTTTTGGATATTAAACTATCGATTGTTTTGTATTTGAAAATAAACTATCTTGACGGTTTAACGTTTTTAAAATTATATACATATTTATATCATTGAATTGAAAATGTTATTTGTGTTCGTTAAAAATAATAATAACAGCATTCTACAATATATTATCTTTGTTGTAAGTTAAACTATCGATTGTAGTTGATATAACTAGATATGAAAAATATTGAATTTTGAAAATGAACTATCAATTATTGCCTAAAATAAATTCATTAATCATAATCGACAATAATATCGCATAAATATCAAAATTGTTCGACATTAATATAATACAACACATGTTCACTATTATATATTGAAAATAAACTACTGATACTAATAATTATTATTGTATAATTAAGAATAATATAACATAATCATCAGAAGTGGTTTTACCGCTAATGATGTATTATATTGACTTTATTGTATAATATAGATATGCGTAAATAAACTTTCGATTGTTGCCAAAACAAATAGCACCATCATTGACAATAATAACACATTAATACTATAAGATAATTAATGTTAGTGCTGTATTGATTGTTGCTTTATTAAAAAGTATATAAATAAAATAAAAATATTTGCGGAAATAAGCAAGTTTTATATTTTATGCAAATATTACTTCATTATTTTACTGTCGAATTTATATTTAATAAATTATCTTTTTTATTAAATATATATTTTTAAATTAAACTACTAAAACAATTTGATGTACTCTAGGTCTTCACTCGGTTTTATAAATAGTTTTTTTAATAATTTAAATTTGATTTATATATAAAGTTATAATAATAATTTTATCCTGAAATCCGTTGCTTTATTTTATTGTATATTTATATCCAAATATTTGGTTTTTATCTTGGAATGAACAGACAGAATTTTAATATCCCGGGTTTAATATAAGTCTAAAAATTCTGAATGTGTGTTTGTCGTCCGACGTTTCGGTCCCGGTACTGGGAACATCTTCAATGACAAAAACAACTACGCAGATATCTAAAATATAAATCTCAAGGTCATCTCGTTATGTGAATTATTTTCAATTGCTCTTTTTTTAAATTGAACGTAGGAAATTCGGTTCGCTTATTCGAAACGATCGATTTATTTCGATTACACAAAAAGCGAATGTCCCATCACTACGGGACGCAGTTTCAATCAAAAACAAGCAGAGACACCTCGCTTGATTAAATCATATCTCAGACAGCAGAGGTGCTCGTCGCCGGTCCAGGAGCGGAAACACTGACCTCAATACGCGGTGCTTAAAAACTCACGGTCTAACCCGGAAATAAATACTTTAAGATATAAAATACATTATTTTTCTTAACCTAACCTGACCTAAGTCTTGTAAAAATATTTTAAATAAAATTTAAAAAAATATTTTTTTATGCACGCTTGATAGCTTGATAGCTTAATCGCTGATATTAAAAAAAAATTCATTATTTTATTTTCTAGTTTCGCCAACTTATCTTGATGGCATTGTGTGCCAATATAATGGAAACGAGACAAGTTGGCGAAACTAGTCATAGTATGTAATAAAACGTGGAGAAATCACAAAATGAATTTTTTTCTACAAATATCAAATGAAGCTCAAACAAGTACTTTGTGATTAAAATATTGCATATATAGTATTAAATAGAAAAAAAATCTATGTTTTTTTTATAAAATACAAAAAAGATTTGAAATACACCATAAAAAAAAAATTCAAATCGATGGCTAGTAAAAATTATATTTTTAAATAAAAAAATAAGTACATATATGTATTATATTTACAAACAAAAGTTCTAATAATGTTGATGCTAACGCGATACTCTTATAGCACGGTTTTCATATAACGCGGTACTCTTTTAACACGGTTTTCGTTCAACAAGAAGAATCTATAGAATTTATTGTTAAAAAGAGTTTTTAGTGTATAAACATATATTTTTAAAATTCAATAAAATCTGACTCGTATAACGCGGTTTGCTATCTCGTTATACGAGGGTTGACAGTTAATAAATTCGAGACTATTGTAATTGCTGAATTTTTATCTCCACGATAATATTAAATTATAATTTAAATCTAGTTAAAAAAGGTTTGCAACTCCTCTCCGGCTGTGCCCCAATTGGTCGTAAGTTGAACTCTAAGTCATATAAAAATGCAATCCATTTATTTTTATTTCAGTGGTGTAAAATAATAATATATATTAAACTAAAAAATTATAACGCTGGTGTGCTTATAAATATTTATGCTAAAACTATATATACTTTAAAATAATTAATTAATTTATATAATCATAGTATATATAAAAAAATATATTTATTACTTAAAATACACACCTCAGGTCTGTCATTTCGATCGACACCATTCTGAAGTAAAACTCACCTCCTTGGGTTTTTTTTTTTAAATTAAATTAATTAATTATATCACAGTTATTTATGTAACATATTGTTGTGATATATTTATCACGCCATTATATATGTCACGACAACTTGCTGGCAGAATCAACACTGATTCTCTGACCTCACAAGGCATGAGATAGAAATATAAATTTAATAGTATTTACACTCTAGTCATGGGAGCTGTCGAATCGAAATAATTAATTTAAAAAAATTAAAAATATTAACAAAAAATATATTGACTCAGTTTTATAATGCCAACGTAAAAGGTTGCGAAACCGGTCACCAATAAAAAATTATATGTGGAAAAATCACTCAAGTACTTAACTTATTAAAAATATTAAAATATTAAATTCCGCCAAGTACTCTCTCTCAAAGATATTGAATTTCTAAATATATAATGGATATCGAAGGACGTTTAATAATCTTAAACATAAAAATAGTATTGAAATATAATCAATATCGAAGATAACCGAAATAATCGAATAAATATAACAAGTATAAGTAAAATGGATATCGATGGAAACGAAATAATCGAAAACGTTAAAAAATATTAAAACTATAATCGATATTGAAGAGAACAGAAATAATTGAAAACATATAAAAATTAATTATAATCGATATCGAAGGTAATCGAATAAGTATAAGTAAAATAGATATCGATGGAAACGAAATAATCGAAAAAGTAAAAAAAAAAATTAATTATAATCAGCATCGAAGAGAACCGAAATAATCTAAAACATATAAAAATGTATTATAATCGACATCGAAGGTAGTCGAAATAATCGAATATATATTAAAAATATGAATTAAATGGATATCGAAAGAAATGAAGTAATCGAAAACGAAAAAATAATATTTAATTGTAATCGTTATTGAAGAGAACCAAAACAATAAAATATCTGTAAGTAATATTCGATATCGAAGATAACCGAAATATTCGATTATTTATAAAAAAATATAAATGAAATGGCAAATATTAAAATATAATCGATGTCGTAGAGAACCGAAAAAATCGAATATGCAAATAAATAGTCGAATGCTAATCGATCGCTTATATACCATATAAAATATATTTAATAACGATTTCAAATGAAAATCATTTATATATGAAAACTATAATATGTAAACTGTATAATATATTTTAATAAAAAAAATTAATCGACATATGCAAGTCTAGCATCAATAAAATAAATATTGACTGGACAGTCAATAAATATTTTATGAAGTACAAAATACAAGAACATATTTTTTACACAGTAAACCTGTTTGGGTGAGAAATGCGGAATTATTCAATGTTATATATAATAATTAATATTAAATTGTTTGTGTTGTTAAAAAAAAACTTAAAATAATTATATTAAAAAAATGTTCAAAAAGCAGTTGAAAATTTAATATATTTTAAAGATAATATCGGTTGTTGACCATTTTACTCGATATTTTTATTTGTCCGTTCGTGGTTTTTCACGGGACCTTCTACGCCGCAGTTTTGTATAGCATTATGCTCTAAAGCTCTGGCATTTATATCAGACACTCCTTCTGCGGCAGGCTGCAGAAAAGAAACAGCAGATTTATAAAAATATATACAGTAGACGAGAGATGCAGAGTTTTTTTATAGGTCTTAAAAAATTATAATATATTTTATCTAGACCGCTAGCTTAAATATTTATTATTAGTAATTTGATAACTTTTTGACCTTAAATAATGTTAAGAAGTCATAATTATAATTGTGTTATCAATCGTAACGATATAGAGATAGAAATACGAATTTTTAATAAATCAATATAAAATAGATTTTATTATAATTGTTGGTAAAAACTTATTGGATTTAGTATTTTTTTATTAATAAACTGAATAAGAAGCTTATAAAAGAACTATACTCGATTGGATTCGTGTAATCAACTGTGATAACAGCCAAACTACAAGCTGCTCAAAATCTATAATCTACAAGTATTTAAAATAATTTTTTTTTCTGATGAAGATGAAATAAATGTTATAGAACCTTAAATACATAGAATTCGATGTTTTTGGCCGCAAGGCAACTGTGCTAACAACCTAACTACAGAGCTCATATATTACAGCACGTTCAGACGCAGCAGAGCTAAAACCTTGCTAAAATAACTATTTTAGCATTTTTCGAAACTACGAACCTCATTTTTAACGTTAAGATAAACTTTCCTAAAGTAACTGTGCCAACACCCAAACTACAGAACATCGAGAACTATACGCCAGGTTCATAAATTGCTCGTGAAAGATTTCTTTCCTAATGGATCTGAAAATTTTTTTTTTTTTTTTTGACGTAAACTAGGTTATTGCAAAGTAACTGTGCTAAGAACCTAACTACATACCGGATACATAAACTACGCATAGTAGCGGAGCGAACCTCGAACTTGGCGCCGCCCCAGAGCCACGAAGCCGCAAGTCATCGAGGCGGACTTTCAGCACCGGATTCAGCACCGGTTTCAGCACCGTGAACTATTCCGGCTCTGAATTCAGTTGCAACCTCACTTTCGAAATTACTGCGAAAGTTTGCGCCGGAAGTGCGCTGCTATTTCTTATGATGATATTTTTAATTAATTCTACAAAAAAATATTGTCAACTTGCTCTTATTGATGAGATTTTTGCGAGCGAAAATATGACATATCGGATAGCAGCATTTTAGGCAATGTACTATTTTTTTGGTGAGATCAGATATACTTTTGTATGATAAAGTAAAAATATATATATAGCTCAGTGGCGTGCGTTCAGTACAAATTCAAGACAAGCAGTTTTTCTCACTGAATATAAACAAGTGTTAATACGCTTTAAGTGGTAATTTGAATGTGCTTTAAGGCAAGCGATGACGTATTGCTTTTAAAAATAAAATTCATGCTACGTTTGAGGAAAATCTTTGTATTTTCAAACAAAGCGAATTGCATGTGTGAGTCTGCAGATGTGAGTGCTGTGGGGGCGTAATGGGGGCGTCATGGGGGTGCCAGGGGCCTGCGCTGGCCCCCGGCCAGGAACTCCATCACTCTGCTCCAGAAATTGAAACTCAACATTGAGACGCAGAGCAACTGTATCTACTATACAGCGAGTAAAATTTCTTGCCTGGACTTTTGACTCACGGCACGCCGCTGGTGTAAAAAAAAATAAGATGTTCGAAATGGGATTTTTTTAGGCGTGGTGAGCATATTCGGACGTTCAGTCGAGATTAAGGCTGCGGCAGACCGGAGACCAGCCCGCCAGGCGCCAGCAGGGTGCTCCCACCCCATCGTCTGCCCGAGGGTGCTCCCACCCCATCGTCTGCCCCTTGCGCGCTGACCAGCTACTTCGGCCGGAGACGGACTTTCTCAGGGTCCAACATGCAACTGCGATTGACTGAGTTGATTGTGTACTATGCACTCTTGTTATAGCGATTCAAATTTTCGACCGGCTGCAGGGCAGTGGTGGGTGGACGGGTCTGATTATCATATCGCGCCAGCTCGTGCACGCGGGTTTAAATACCCACACAATGCTTTACAGAAAATGCCGAAAAATTCTAACCTATCAGACAACAACGTTTACCATTACAGACATGTGTGATTGGTACAAGATATAAAGGGTAAAAAAATCTGATCTATCAGACAACAACATTCAAATTCGCTACCGTAAATTTACTTTTGCCATGAATAAAGTGATTTTATCAATACGTGCTGCGTGACAGTTCAAATTCTTCCGGGGTTAAATTTCTGACCTACCAGAAAACAACGTTTTTTTTTGCAATCGTAATTAATTGCATCGGGCGAGTGTTTTAATCATACATATTCTCAAGGTCAAAATTTTGATCTATCAGACAACAGTTGCTGGCCGGGAGGGAGTGCGTTGCGTTGGTCGGGGTCGCGGGGACTCCCCGCCTGGCCGGCGCCGCGGGGACTCCCCCCTGGCGCCCCACAAGCGCCGTGATGTGGCAACACCATCAGCGTCTGTCGAGTGGCAACTCCCCGCCACGCTAATGAATATACGGCAAGGTCCAAAGCTACTACCGAACTTTTTATAATGCTTCCGATAAATATATCAACGAGCGATTTTACTCTCACGTGCTGAGCGACCTATCAGACAACAGCTTTTTTAAGATCCTCATAGAAAAAAAAAAACAACAAGGTCCAAAGTTACTACCGTAATTCCATCAAATCAAATGTTTTAGTCATACTGATTCTCAAGGTCAAATTTCGGTCCTACCATACAAAAATTGCATCAACCAACGCATGTTTTGCGCTAGTGGAAAAATTATGCGGCCGAGTCTGTTTGTATGTATACAGCGTGACCCAAAACCGCTGACCGGACAGCAAACCACAAGACAAAGAGAGAAGCATTATAATTTCAATCGCACGATTGTAATTATAACGCAGCGCCACACCCAAGAACAAAGTAAATTTTATACACAACAAATGTGATAGCTAAGTTTTCGCTTTCAAAAATATACCACGATTTATTAAACACAGTGTATATGTTCACCGTATATTTTCAATTTCGTTTATCTTAATCATCTTTGACGATACAGCCGGGGGAGTCCCGTCGTTAATCAAATAAAATAACCTACAACTTGTGAGCTATCAAAATGATAAAAAAAGCTTAGCCCGGGGGATAATTTTTTTTTTTTTTATATTTTAAGCGCAAACGGCGATAGCGCGTATCACGAGTGCTTCCCATTTCCAGCAGGTGCGCGGGGCCTATCTCACCTGTGCCGCGTTTCCGGATTCGCCCGCAACATCCGGCTGAAGCCGAGCTAGGGACGGACCCAGCCGACCTCGCGAAAAAAACCCGAAAAATCGATTCGATTCGATCAAAACAGTTACTGCGGTAATCGGATCAAAACAATGATGAATCATACAAATTATCACACTGAATCATTGTGTGTGTGTGTGTGTGTGTGTTTGTGTATGTATCATGTCATGTGTAAGTGTGTGTGTAGCTTTAAATAAAATTGTACGTAATAATAGCAGTCGATCTCCCAGACTGGCGCCAGCTGCGGTGCCATCGAAAAAACAGCGCTTGGTGCTATGTTATATAAAATCTTAATCTATTGAGGAAAAAAATATCTTTCAGTCAATGATTTAATTTGAATATTTATATATTTTTGTATATTTGATTAATTACGTATTTTATTGTAATAAATGTTGAATTTGATTTAATGCGCCTGTAAGCTGGCAAAAAGCACTACAGCTTAAATTATATTTATTCAAAAGCCTAAAACATTTTTATATATAGTTTCATATAGTAAATACATAAAAACAATAATTATTAATTAATAAAAAAATATTATATTTTTCGATAGCTTAATAATCATGGAATTGCATTCGATATGAGTTTTTGATATTAAGATAGTACATTAGTAAAATATATATTATAATTATGGTACATATTATGTAAGATTGTTATTAAAATGTATATTTAAAAAATATATATATATCTGTAGAAGTGTAACTATAACGTGCACGAAATAGTGACTGCAAAATTAAAAAATCACAAAATATTTAGTGAATTTTAACCTAAAAAATGCATTCTTATAATTATTTTTAAAAAATGCTTAAATCTACCAACACACCATTTATTTCTTAATTTATTGAATTGTGTAAGGTAAAATAAAATACGGCTAGTAAAACATTTTTCATATTTTTTTAAAAATATTTTGCTTAAAATTACTAAATATTAACTATCATAATTGATATTAAAAGTATTGAGCGCCTTAGCCCTTCCGTTTCGTCGGCCCAGCACTTGGACGCAAGTTCCGAATGACGTCATTCGGAATAATGACTCTCCCGGAGTGTATTCGGATGCATCATACAACATATCGCTTACAATAACAAGATAGTAGCACCGTTGCAACTTCGTTTGCAATTCGGATGACCTGCTACCCCTAAACCTACACACTTACAAATAAATAAAAAAAAAATCAATATAATCACGCAAATTAGTGAAATATACGTAAATGCGTAAATTTATATAAAAATGATAAAAAAAATAATTTTATAAATTTTTAATATATTGTGTGTGTGTGTGTGTCATATTACTAAGAGTTTGCGATATTTTTAACTGTGCAAGAATTTTAACCGTCACACGCAAGTCCAGAATCAATTAATCTCGCACGTGGTATTTATTTATTTTTGAATTGATTTTTTATGGGTAACCATTAGGCGCTTCGAAACACCGTTTGGGAAGCGCTGCGAGGAGTCGGAGGCTCTAACGACCTGGTCTATGGGCATGCGTCATGGTGGACGCCCACGCCGGAGATGAGCCGCCAACTTGTTTTCAGTATTAAATTACTCTTCTTTATGGTCTCCGAGAATTGTCTATGACCTTTGTGCCCGGAGTGTCGCCTCTGCGGTGTCAATTGGCGCTTACACCACCTCCCACGCTCGATACCACAAGTATAAGTGCCGCGAGAAGAATATGCGTGAAATTGTAATCAGGTAATTTATACAGCCATGGTAGACGAAGGGTTTCGGAATCGAGTCCTTCGTGTGAAAATGTGTGACAACTCACTCTATCCGTTGGTGGTCGAGTGGGTAGCACACTCGCTTGACACGCAGTCAAATTTTGACTCTAGAGAAAATCTTGGAAGTATACCCAAGTTGAAATGAAAATGGTGCTGAAGGTTGTCTTTTGTTAGATATACTGTATATTAAAATAAAAAAATTTGCTCAGTTGTGGGGGCACGGTGGTCGAAATGTAAAGCTGGAATATCAATTATATACACAGCTTTTTTAAGTGTTTTGTATTTCAATCGATTATCGTAATTAAAAAAAGTTATTGCTCAGTTACAACTTCGCCCGTGTTTTGAACATTTTTACGAGGAAATTTTCGTCGTTTCAAATTGATGATAATTGTGAGCATTTAAGTGTGATACTTCCGGAAATTGAATGGCTTTATGTAGCACAGGGAATATATAAACTATAGAATTGGCAAGGGAATGTATGGAAAAAATATATAGGTTAAGAAAGATCTGTAAAGAGAAGGCCGCAGAACTGGGAGCATTGTAACAATTTTTTTTCGTTGAAACTCTGCCAAAATACAGCGGATTTTTATTTTTTTTTTTACGAATGGAAATATTATACTTTACTTAAAGTGAAACTCTTCATAAAACTAACTAATACAGACCATAAAAAAAAAATTATTTATGTCAAAGATTAGTTTAATTGTTTTGCGCTTGCAGATATGCGAAAAACTAAATAAAAAAAATATACGTAAGACGAAATTTATTAAAATTTATCTCTTCAGGTTATCGCTTGAAAAGCTATTATTATTACTTAAATTTTTTTCTTTTCAATAAATCTGCACATTTCACCCACAGTGAATAAAAAAACATTTCGGCAATCGATTCACAAATAAAAATTGTTCACGATCCTCGTTTAGATACAGTGGCTCTGTGGGTCAATTGGTAAGAGTGCGGGGCCGTTGTAGCCGAGGAACTGTAAAAAAAAAATTCAGCTTTTTATCTTTTTATGCTTAAGGTCTCCTAACAGTAAATACAGCATACTCCAGCTGTCCAAGGAAAAATGGGCATTGGAAGGAGGATGTTTACGTGGATGCAGAATTTACGACAGTGGCTGAAAGTTTGAATCGGTGATACCGGCCTAGGATATAAATATATACAGACTTCTTATTAGGAGAGGCATATGAAGGAAACATTGAGATTTGGTAAATAGAGGCTTGTGCATTGGTTTGTGAGGTATCTGGGGGTGCAGTTTAGGGGTTAGGCTGGGTGAGAGATGAGCGGGGGCGGCAGCAGCCCCCGACGGCGCCGGGCGGACCAGACGCCGCCGCCCCGTCGCCCCGCCCCGCCCCCGCCCCCGCCCCCGGGGCGCCGGGCTGAGCAACAAGCGTGGGAGCTGCGCCCTCGATTCCGCTTATTTATAATGGCGAGGGGGGGATGCTGTGCGAGCTGCGCCAATGCAGAGCTTCTTTAATTGCGTCCAACCTAACCTAACCTAACCTATCTCTAACAGGCATTACATTCATATTGGTAGAAATTGATTTTGTAGATCCACTACACCAGTGGTCGCCCATGGCGCCCACTGACTATTTTACGTGTGCCCGCCGCTCTGCCACTTACAATTTCTTTTACTGGCGAATTCTTAGTAACATCAAAAACTAAAAATATAAATATGCACTTCTCCTAAGCCGTTTTTATACTCGTCGCCATTGTGATGTATTGAATTAAACACGTCTATTCCGTACAGTGTTTATTGTAAGACTGGCCAAAGTGTGAGCATGCAACGTAGATTCCAACATTATATTCTACCTACGTTACAAAAGTGTTATGAAAAACAGTTATATATTTAGCATTTAAACAGGAAAAGATAAGCAATAACAATGATTATTTTCATAATAATAAGTCTTTATATATTTTAATGTTGCTATTAAAAATAATTATCAGTTGCATATTTGCTCTAATACGACCCAATTACCAGAATTTTAATACTATTATTTACTCCTTATATAAAGTATTTTTTGTGCATTATATAAATAAACTTTGAAAAAATAAATGGTGCCCGCTGCCCGACTAGAATGTGGTATTGGATGCAAAAAGGTTGGGGACCCCTGCACTGCACGATTATCTACGAATTACGATTAATACGACGTTTCACTTATTTAAAATAATTCATTAATTATAAAATTAACATTAATTATTCGATCCATCTTCTCAAAAAATATTAAAACATGGTTATATTTTTTCATGCCTATAAAAGTCTTAAGATTTCATTGTTACAATTTGATTTTTTGTGGCAGTTGTTTGAGAACGAGGCTGAATAAATTTGACCAGTGAGATCAAAGAAAATTGACATTTTTAACAACACGATTTTTAACAATACGATAAATATATATTATATAATATAAATATATATTATATTATATATATTATATTTTATCATTTATTTTAGGTGTTTAATGAAATATTCGTTTACAACAAAATCGCATTTTAAAAAAAAATTAATGCAAAAAAAGCCTATCAAATCAAAATGTTGAAATAACAATTTGTACTGGTCTAATTGGTCAGATTCTTTGTGTGAAAATACATGAAAAAAAAAAAATTTTCAGCGGTTTTTAAATGTTCATGGTGAGATCATATTAATTTTATTTAATTAACTATATACAGGGCGTTTCAGTATTGTAGAATATGTTGGTGTCTTAATATTAACTAATTAAATATAATTATTTTGCCTTTTCATAGCATATCAAAATTTCAATAAGTGTGTAAAAAAAACCTAACCTAAAAAAAAATATTTCTGAAATTATTACTATAAATAAATAAAACATATATGGACATTAAAATATTTTACATCACAACGATGTGAAAATCCTCGAATTAAATTTTCGATTAAACGACGGTTTTATGACTTTAATAGAAAAATAGTCTCTATGAGACAAAGTCCAGTGAGTAATCGACTGAACACGTCATTCCCAAGTCATTGTCACAACCACAGGGAAGGGCCGGCTTAGTGACGAGAAAACCCCTTGACCACCGAGACCTTCAGCGGTGACAGCCCGTTGAGGCCCACCATAGCTTCGCAAATGTCTAAAAGTAACAATTACGCAAGTAAATAAATAGACAAGATGAAAATGATTATATAAACATATACGTCATTCGCGGCGGCATCGTCATCGATTGACGTCATCGCTCGCCACGTTCCGAGTCAGTGGTCGCTTTGACAGGCCAGGCGTGCTAATCCGCGGCCCGCGAGCCTGCAGGGGCGGCCAGCGCGGGTCAGCGAGCAATGGGAAAATGATAACACTCGAGACACACTCTCTTCTAAATTACACTTGCTTTTTACACGAGACGTCTAGACTTTGTATATATATATATATATATATATATATGTGTGTGTGTGTGCAAATTAATAACCTTGAAATTCATAATTATCCCGTTTTGAAGCAATACTAGATTATATTAAAAAAAAAAAAAAAAACACGGCGTAACACCCAAGAAAATTTGTACAGTGAAAACGGTCGCCAGTGCTGATATTTAATATATTATTAGAGCCACGAATGCGTCGGCTTTGTGCTGACAAAACACGACTGAAAATAATATAGTATGATTATATTACATATATTTTATATAGAAAGTCGGGAACGAGGCCCGGGACAGATATTTTCAGACGGTCATAACAAGATAGAAAAAACGCACGCCTCCATTGCAGTCATAATATAATATTATATATATATATATATAAATTATATTAATCAATCAATTGCCGCGGCAGCCATTACAAACAATGCCGATATCAATTGATAAAAAAAAAAAAAAAAAAAAACCAAGCCGATCCACAGCTTTCGGAGGAAATGTAAGCCTCGGCGCGGCGCGGGGGGACGCGCAACGTGGCGGCGGCGTGACGTCACGCACGGGGCGGGGGCAGTGGGGGGGGGGGAGGGGGGGGGGGGGGGGCAGGTTGCGGGGGGCCCCCGAACCTAACCCCCCCCCCCGCCACAGTCCCCGCCGGAAGGAGGAAGCACCCGAGCCGCGTGCCGGCGGGGCGAGAAACACACTAGCCTTAAAACTCTTCGTCCGCCATTATTTAATATATTTTTTAATTTTTTTTTTATATATATATATATGCGTTGACGTACTTTGTGGCACACATGTGTGCGCGCGTGTGTGTGTATGTGTGTGTGTGTGTGCATATAATTACTCCGGGCTCTGACCCATTTCCACGGGCACGCCGCTTCCCCGGCGTCTTGTTTGGGGGCAGGCCGTGAATGGCGGCGCGGGGCGGGGGCGGGGGGGCGGTGGGGGGGCCGAGGGAGGGGGGGGGCGGGTCGATACGCCCCGGCCCCCTCCCCCGCCCCCCTGCCCCTCCCCCTCCCCCGCCCCCCGCCCCGGCCCGGCCGAGCCGCGCGGCCTACAAATGACATCGCAATAACTCGATAGCCCGCGCCGGCGATCCCGCGCTCGAGCGCGCCACTCCGAGCAAATTTGTGAAATGTGCCCGAGCGCTTTGTTGTGTGGTACTCCACAATGCACCGCGGCCGAACTGCGGGAGATCTCGACGGCAAGTGTCGTGTCCGCCTCGGTTATGCTTATGCACTCGATACGGCTGTGTGGCACACGTTGGCAATGTCTTGTATGGTATGTAAAATTATGGCCGCATCGGTGAGAGGCATCAGAAGAATGAGAAGAACGCATAATGTATACATAATAAAGCAATCGATCAAGTACGCTGGGTCGCGAATACCGCATCCACGTTAGCTGCATCCTTCCAATGCCTATTCGGTGTAAATTCATACATTAAAAGATCGGGTTTCTTGGGTTAGGTTGCACCGCTTGGGGCTATCAACTCTGAAGATGGTCCCATCACGAGGACCGAAACTTCACAGACACGTAACATAAGAATATAACAATTTATTTAGAAGTGCTCACTACCAAATTAAGCGTCATATTAAGTTTTTTAAATTTATAAACGCGTGTTGTTTTATTGTTTGTAGGTTTTGGTGACCGTTGGCATTTACTAATATTCAGTTCTTGGGTGTTAAGGCGCATTCGGAAAGAAAAGTATACAACCACATAGGAACTAAAAAATATATATAATAACGAATATGTACTGAGGCTGCATCCTCTCCCACTCACTGTGCATATACCTACAAGGCCAGGTAAATGCATTCGCGTGTAATAAAAAACACTTCAATAATTTTTTTTAGTAACCGAGTGGAATATTTAGGTTCTAAGGGGTTTTTTTTAATGGGATTTGCAAGATATTGGACTCCTGAACGAGAAGTCTCGATCCCTCGCAAGTGAACAGCGAAATAGCTAGGAAACAACGTTTTTTTAAATAAAATTTTTAGCTCAGTGGATAGAACGTTAAATATAAATTTAGCCTGAAAATAAATATTTAATATATTTGATAGATATTAAAGGGTTGATAGATTTTTCTAAAGCATGGTGAATCATTTACATTGTACGCAATATCTTCGTTTTGGGAAGGTTCCAGAATTTTCTGGTAGATGTATTTAGACCAGTGGTTCTCAAAGTAGGGGGAACCGCCCCCAGAAGGCCGTCGAAGACCCCTGAAGGCCACTGAAGGCCGCTGAAGGCTTTCAGGGGTCAGTGCAATTGGAGAATATCATGGCTCTCTAAATCCACCCCTCTTCAATAAATACCACATGATATATGAAATAATAAAATGAATATATTAATTATTTATTGTTTCGTGGAAAGGTTGGGAACCTGTGGCCTAGACAGGCTGCCTCAGCATGAGTCACTCTCCCTCACTCCTCTCCTTTATGCCGAATACTGTCGATTCACACAGAAAACACTGCCAATAAACGTTGCTGCGATACAATATGCTCGAGTTTAAAATCAACAGCCAAACGGCTAGGATATTACGATTTTTTTTGGGTGATATGATTTTTCGATATGTTATCACAAGCGAGCGTCAAAATGGCTAGGAGAAAACAGTTTATTTTTAAGTTTGAATATGTCTCATTTCTTGATTTGTATCGACTGAATATTACTCTCACAGCAAAACGGCTAGGAGATTACGATATTTTTATTTGTTCAAACCAAAGCGATTTATAAGTGGGTAGAGCGATTTTTTTATATACACATAACGATTTTGCCATTTTTCTGCGTTAACGGTCCGCGCGCTTCGATTATTTATTTATCGGCATTTTCTGACTTCGATAACAATCTTTCATAGGATTAATCGATACGTTAAAAGATAAATACATACAATACAGTCTTCAAAGCAAAAGCGCTCCCTACCAAACTGCTATACTTAATTCAATATCCATTACCAAATATCGATTTACGACAAAACAAATAATGTTTAAAAATAAAAAAAACATTGCGAACTAATTTATTTTGATTGCTACTCAATATTTTCGACCACCGTGTTCCCGCGATAAAGTAAGAGTTTTAATCGTTATACGCAAGCACGCAACCGATTTATAAACGCCGGTTAAATGTTTTTTTTATTTTTTTTATTTAAGTACAGGTTCGAGTCTACGCCTCCTATAACGCGTATAATTCGTATCCGCGTTATACGAAACTCAGGCTTAAAAAATAATATAAGGAAGTTGATGGAATGTTGTTGAACGAAATCGTGGAAATTTTAGTTCCGCGTTATATGAACAAAAAAAAAATTTTTTTCATGTAAATAATATAAGTTTCTGCTGTAGAATATACAGCGTGGCAGTTACGTCAGACGGTCTTTCCAGCGTGGAATGGTCACTCCAGGCAGCTCCAACATGGCTTCCTGCATCGACTGCTTCGATGGATCGTTTTTTTAATTTATTTATTTGACGACTTCATCCTATTTACGAAGGCACGCGATGATATACAGGGTGCTGCGAAGCGTCACACCCGTGTATATTTATATCCTCATACTTGCAACTATAAAAAGCGAAAAACTCCGGTGCAACAGAATATTACCGATATACGATAAAGGTTGGCGAAACCGGTCACCAATAAAAATTAACACGTATAAAAACGCTCAAGTATTTAATTTTATGTATTAAAATGAAGCTCCGCGTCAAAAATAACGATTTCGCATTTTTATTTTTTTTTATGCTTTTCACGTGCATTTTCGCCCTGTATAGGGCGCCCTGTATAGCGCGGGTCTTCGGCTCAGTGAACTAACGATTTTCCTCCCAGGTGACAGCCGCGAGTGTAACCCTGTACGCGAGTCAGGCGCCACCCTGTATATCGGCTGGGGCCACCCTGTATACGGGGACGAAAATTAACGCAACGCTCCCCTTGCAGGGAAGGGGAGCCCGGGGTGGATGCAAGGGGAGCCTGGCGTATCGATTCCAGCACAAACTTGGCCCACTTCTTGCGAGATTAATAGTTATTGAATTATGACGGGGTGTTTGTTTTGTATTACTCCGCGAAAAATATTTTTATTTAAAAATATATCGATATTTGTGACGCAGAGTACTTGGTGGAGTTCCGTTTTAATATTTTTTAGAAAAAATATTTGGGCGATTTGTTTGATGTTTGATAATGCCAAGGTTGGCGAAACCGGTCACAAATAAAAAAACGAACACGTGGAAAATTACTCAAAAATATTAAAAAGATATCACAACGCATATTTTATAATAATAAATAAAAAAAATTATATTTCCGTTTAAATGTTTATATAATTTTTAAGTTATAGAAATACGTTGTATTATTAAGCTTTTTATCAATGATTGTAATTCATATGAAATGATATATAATTATTTTTTTGTGTTAAACTTATAAAAAAAAATACAAAAAAAATATGATATTTTATTTTATAACTATATATCAAGGCAAAATAATTAGTAATTAAAATGATAAAAACAATATCCTGAAATGAGCTTAATAACTAATAACAGCGATAAAAAAAATATCAGAAAGTAAAATTTTCATTGTTCAATTATAGAGAGGTCGGCCAAAACGCCGCATCGCCTGCGCCGGCATTTTCCCGAGTGAGAGCATTTACATATTGCAGGATTATTGGTCGGATTACCGCGTGTGCGTGTGCACCTGGCCCGAGCTGCGGCCTGAAGGCATGCACATGCATTGACTGCATGTCTCGTCCACGAGCCGTGAGCGGCAGACATCCCCGAGTTGAAAATCTAAACACCTCGTAAGATGCAACGAGAAGAGGACGAAATTTTAATAAATATATGTTGATATAATTTTCAATCTTTTATCTATTTTAGATGTGAAAAATACGCCGGTGGCGTGCTGCGAGTTGAAAATCAAAGCAAGCACTTTTTTTAGTATTATTATATACCATATACATAAATATTACTTGTATCGCCAAATTATTTTCATAAGAAGTGCCGACGAGAGAGAAATTGTTCAAACTTTTGATTAAAAAAATTAAGTCGAGTAATAATAGCAAAATGCAAATCAAGCAACCTTTTTTAAAATAAAATATTAAATATAAATAAATCTTAGAAATAACGTAAATTTTTTATCATTTTTAGCAAAAACATTACTTACGATATTTTTACTGTCCATTTGGAGCCCAAAAAACTAATTTCAAGAAATACACTCCGGTTGTAGAATAAATAAATAAGTTTCTAAATATATTTATTTTTTAACAGCGCAAATGTATCATTATTTATTTTGTATAAAAATTGTATTGATTATAATTGTTAAACAGGTATTTGTTTAAAAGAGTATTTATAAATGCATATATATGTGTGAGTTTACATATACACGCCAAAAACCTAACCTAAAATATTTATGATAAAAACAGTAAATGTGATAATTGAGCTGAAAAATTTTATAGTTTTTTTCAGTTTTTTCAGTGGTACGAGCGTCGTGCATTTAAAGGGAAGGCTCACGTGTTCCCATTACAGGGAATGGCTAATTAATAATTGACGCAGAATGCCACAAAGCCTTACAGCCTATTTAAAAACCCCCCCTGCACTACTCTGTAAGGAAATGCATACATCTTTATTTAAAACGTTAAATCAATAAAGGCATTCTTGCTAGCAAATGTCGCGATGTAGGAATAGCTCATGAAATTGTTTTCAACTTATATTTAGTATACCGTAATATTACATTGCGGAAATAGAACAATGCACATGCAATTGATTGGTGAACTACTAACGTTGTGCGCTAAAAAAATACAGATAGTCCCTGTTTCATGCAAAGTGAATGTTTACACAAGATTGATCTTTTAATAACAGCATTGTTTGCAAATTGGTTTAATATGGTAAAATGTTTTTAATGAAATAATATAACTGCATTTAATTAAATAAGCAGTAAATATAAAAAAATATATACATGCTTTGTTCTTATTTGTGCTTTTTATTTTTCATTGGTGTCTTGCGTATTTTTTCCTTAATTTTTCGCTTAATACATGCCACGTCAATTCAGTAGATTTCAACATATTAATAAAACGTAAAAAAAAAAAACTCATTATATAAATATACTGCAGTAAATATAAATATTGACTTATTATATTTTTAATTTAATTAAAAGTTTTCAACCGCAAAAAAAATATCACACAACTCTGTTACAAATTTACGATACGACAAAAACTGAAAAAAAAAAATTTCTTTTAATGCTTTTCAATTTGCGTTTATTGAACTGTTTTACGTTTAAATAAATATAAATAACCACTTGAAAAAAAATCATTAAACAAAAAATACCTTTCTTGATGAATTTTACGAATAAATAACAACTACAAGTGACATTTTTATTATTAATTAATACTTTCACTTTGGGCAAATACGTATAATTTGACGTTTGAAAAAGCAATACACTTGTTGTAACACGTTCATATTTAAAACACCTTGTGTGTTATATATTTAATATTTACATTTTTTTAATTTGATGGTCACTATGTGCGTTATAAACCAAAAATTTCAGGACTGAAATTAAAATTTATCTATTCAGCCATTTACGCCTGGACGCAGGCAATTTGTTTTACACCAAAATTTAATTTTCTTATTTCATATAAATCACATCACAAACTATATACAAAATAAATTTTTATATATATATAAAAAAAGTATATTCTTCAATCTATTAAAAGTTAATTAATTCGATGGTCACTATATGCGTTATAAACTTAAATTAAAAATTATATTATATTTTCAGCCATTTACGCCTGGACGCAGGCAATTTGTTTTACACCAAAATTTAATTTTCTTATTTTATATAAATCACATCACAAACTATATACAAAATAAATTTTTATATATATATATATAAAAAGTATATTCTTCAATCTATTAAAAGTTAATTAATTCGATGGTCACTATATGCGTTATAAACTTAAATTAAAAATTATATTATATTTTCAGCTATTTACGCCTGGACGCAGGCAATTTGCTTTACACCAAAATTAAATTTGCTTGTTTCATATAAATCAAAACACAAACTATGTATATTATAAATTTATATGTATAATATAAATTAATATATATATAAATACAATTTAATTTGACGGTCACAATATGCGTAATAAACCAAAAATGTCAGAAACTGAAATGAAAATTTATTTTATTTTTTCAGCAATTTACGCCTGGACGCAGGCAATTTGCTTTACACCAAAATTTAATTTTCTTGTTTCTTATAAATCTTAACACAAACTATATACAATATAAATATATATATATATATATAAATAAATACATACTTTAATATAAATTATAAATATATATATATTTATTTACATATATTATATGTTAAATTAGATTAAAATATTTTTTACACGATTTCTTCATGAGTTTTGCTTTGGCCAGCTCCTGAATTTCTTTGTGTGGTGTTCAAAGAAATATCAATAAATATAATATGCTTTCATGTTTTCCACATATGTTTGGAAAAATGTGGAAAATATGAAAGGATAATCAAACACCTGGACGGACTTTACTCTAAAATTGTGATTAATATAATTAAACTATCTTTCTTAAACGTATCAATAATATTTATTTAATGTCTTGACCAAGACACAAATGAACAACGTGTCTTAAAAATTATTTCAAACCTGATAATCTTTTCCCTTTTTTTAAATAAGTATTTTTAATATTATAAATGTTTGATAACGCATTCAAAATTTTAATACTTTAAAAATATTATTTTTAAAAAAAATACGTTTTTATTTTATCAAAACATCCAGGCATTTTTAAAACACAAATTAAAATTTTTACTCAGAAATTTATTTTACTGACACGTGCAATGTCAAAACAAAGTGAAACAGGAATAAATCAATTATATCGGTTTGGGATTCGCTTGCTAGCTCGCAGATCGAACTAGGGACTGACTAAAAAAAACTATTACAATATTTTTTTTATTATTATTAATGCATTAAAGTTAAACTATAATATAAATATTCAAACAGTCAAGCACTAAATCAAAATTTGATTTTTATGGGCACTTTCGATGCATCGCTCTTGAAATAATCAATGTCTTGTGTATATGATATAATAAACGTCACGAATTAACTTATATTAAGTAATTAAATAAATAAATACGTTATATTTCCGAAACTATTTTAAAAATAGCCTAAATTTAATATTTATTTTCAAGATGGTCGCTCGTTTGGTACGAAAATATTTTTGTTAACCTATATATTTTGTCATAATATTTTTATACAAACACTATCAAATAAACGTATTTATTTTACAATTAACGTGTCAAACATAGCATTTTCAATAAATACTGTAAACTCAACCAAAAGTCACTAAGAAAAACCATAACAATCATTTCACATTTTCACTAAAATCTCTCAAAATAAAAAAAAGCTCAAATACGGCACAATTCAAAAAATTAATATTTTCGTATGAAAATTTGCAAAAATATTGTGTAAATCCTTTTGTCGGTCTCGATTGCAACTGTTTTTCCGGCATTTCGTAATTACAATTTTTAAAACCATAATTTCCTACCCACACGGGCAATATGTCGCACTGAGAGCACTGTGCAATAAATATTTAGCAATTACCAACACACTCGAATAACATCCAAAGCCCCAAAGTAGGCATTCAATTCTCTTAAAAACAAAAGCGTCCGCGCTTACGTCATTAGCAATCACGCAAGTATTTTATAACCTAAAAATACGCTCAGGAGGAGTAATACAAAACAGTCCGATCAATATTGAGCACGGGGGGGGGCGGCGGGGGGGGAGGGAGGAACAACAACACTAATCCCAGTTTTAACTCATCCGAATTCGAAAATTTTGACATTTCGAGACAATAAGAAGATGGAGGCGCTGCGCGGGGGTTCCTCGTCGTCTTCCGGTCGGAGCGGACGGGGAGTCCCGCGGGTGGGTACATACCGAAGCCGCGCGGCCCCCGGGGGGTGCGGGGGGGCGGGGGGCGGCGGGGGGCCCGCGGAGGAGCGGGTCGCCGTCCTCCGGGGGCCCCCCGGGGCGGCGCGGGGCTCGCGCGGGGCGGGCGGGGCGGCGGGGGGGAATACTGCGGATCGCCGGCCCCGGGCGGGCGGGGCGGGGCGCGGGGCGCGGGGCGCGGGGCGCGGGCGGGGCGGGGGGGCGCGCCTACCGGTAGCTGTCGCAGCGGCTCTGCGCCGGCTCGCATGGTCACTGGGCCGCCCAGCGCTCGGCTGGGAGCGGGGCTGGCATGGCGGGGCGGAGCGGAGGTCGACACGTGCAGCCGCTGGGGAGGCGCGCGCGCCACTGGCCTGCCCCGAGCGGGGCGGCCGCGCTGTGTTGCCGCACCGAAAAAACACACCCCCCGCCGACCCGCGCGCGCAAAAATCGACACGCAAAAAAAAAAAAAACATTCAATTCTTACACGAAAATGCGCTGCATTATTCTGCGACACCACGTCAAAAATATAAATAAATTATATCAACGGAATTTGCAGTAGGTTGCTCCGTGCGGGTGTTCGCCTCCTGCGCGCAAATTTCGCGGCTCGCATTTTTCAAGTTGCGATAACATGCTGGGCATTGAAAATGAGTGGAAAATTGCGTATCACAAAATACGCTGCAATATTCTGCGGCATCACGTCAAAAATATAAATAAATTATATCAACAGAATTTGTCTCGCCGCTTGTGCTCATTCAACGCGTATCACAAAAATGCGACTCCATATCAAAAAAATATATTATATCAACAGAATTAACAGTAGGGAATTAACCGTGCGTGTGTTCGCGTTCTGCGCGCAAATTTCGCGGCTCGCATTTCTCAGGTTGCGATAGCGTGCTGGGCAGGGAAGATCGCGAATCAAAACGTACGCTGCAATATTCTGCGACTCCATATCAAAATATATATATATATTATATCAACAGAAATTACAATACGTTGTTCCGTGCGGGTGTTCCCGTTCACAAAAAAAATTCATCCAAATCCAACGCATCTCGTATCAAGAAATACGCTGCATTATTCTGCGACTCCATATCAAAATATATATATATTATATCAACAAAATTTACAGTAGGTTGTTCCGTGCGGGTGTTCGCATCCTGCGCGCAAATTTCGCGGCTTGCATTTTTCAAGTTGCGATAGACCGCTGACCAAAAATGAGTGGAAAATTGCGTATCACAATAATGCGCTGCATTATTCAGCGATGCCGTATCAAAAAAATAATAAATAAATTATATGAATTGGACCTTGCTAGACAGGGAAAATGAGTGGAAATATTAATCTGAAGAAAAAAATTATTCTAAGAGCATCGCGTATCGAAAAATACGCTGCAATATTCTGCGACACCATATCGAAAAAAAAATAAACAAATTATCAAATATCAACAAAATGTACAATCAGTGAGTTTCTCAAGTTGCAGTAAGCAGGGAAAATGAGAGGAAATAATATTGAATACATCCAAAAAAAAATAACCTAACCTAACCTAACCCCCCTCACCAGTCAATGGGAGCGTCGTTTGTATGTTTTTTTCAACGATAAAAAGTTTAAAAAATATTTTTAAACCGCAATTCTATATAAAATAAAATCTGTGTATTGAATAAAATATTTTTAAAAAAAATTGTATTATAGTTATTCTTTAAATTATCGACAGAATCAATTCATATATATATATACTAAGAAAACTCGTAAAAAAATATGATTACTTTAGATTAGCTCAACTCGTTTCAAAGCACCGGTTTTTGAATCTTGCGATGAGTCTTCGTTGGAAAAAAAAATTAATCACATCCAACAAGAGATACCTCAATATTTCTAAAGAAAGTCAAACCAGACCAGGGCAGCGTCATTGGCAGGAAAGGCCCATCTCAATGGGGGTGGCGGTGTTGCCAGGCTCGTCACAAAATAAACCACTGTCAATGTTGCCACAATCCAGCCTATCCACTATTTCAGTAGAGGTGGATTATCGAAAATAACAAAATTATTGAGTTTATTCAAAGCTTTTGGTGGCCTTTGTTATTGTAAATACTGCATTCTTGGGTATTGAGCCGCATTTTTTAAAAAAGTTTTTACGCTTTGGTCTCAGTGTTTGAGCTATTTTTAAGAATTTGAAATTGAAAACCAATCTACTCAATCAGCTCTGATTGGCAATGGAACCTGATTTTACCATTCATCCCGTGCTGGTGCAGTCTCGAATATACACGGTGTGTCAAAAGTCACTGTGCCATTTGTAAACAGAAGATTTTAAGTATATGTTTTTTACTTAAAAAAAAAACTTATCCATCCTGCCTTTTAAAATCGATTTTAAATGCTTAAAATTAACAGTTGGAAAATATTAAAAAATTATTAAAAAAAAAAACTCATGATCGTATTCAAAACAATAAACATACAGTTTTTTTTTTCAAATATAATAAATATTTGTAATACATAAACGAGGAAAAAAACTCATTCAACACGATATTGCAAAAAAAAAATACATGATAATATAATTTATTTACTACTTATTATTTATACCCGAAAAGAACTTCACGAGCAACAAGAAAACTGCATCGCATTTTTGTATAAAACATCGATGGGGTTTATTTTATTTTATTTTTTTTTTTTTTACAACAGAATTATTTTTAATGTGTTTATATGTATATTTAGGGTGTGATACGATTTTTTTTTTTTTTTTTTCAGCGTACTAAAACGTGCCCCCCCGGCCCCCCGGGGGGGGGGGGGGCGGCCAGGGGCGGCCGGTCCTGCCGGGGTCCTGACGCTGAATGGGCCGGCGGGGCGCGGACCCATGCGTCAATCGCGGGGCATGCGCCCTGCCTCGACCCCCCCCCCTCCTGGTGCCCCCCCCGCCCCGGCCCCCGCCCCTGCCTCCGCCCCCCCCCCCATCCACCGCCAGGCCTGTTGATCGCGTCTTCGTATGTGAGCGAGCTTTTTGTGTTTCACTCTGAATAAACAATATTAATTACTGTACCATGCAAAATTCGCCCCCCCCCCTCCCCCCCCCCCCTCTCACGCCCCTGTGTCTCGCGAGACTTGTTTTTTTTTTTAATTTTTTTATTAAAATCTGAGACTGACTGTCTTCGGCGTGGGCCCGCGAGGAAAAAGCGCTGCGTTGTAATTTTTAATATAAAAATAAATTATATATACGAATTTGTGAAAATGTGCTCATTTAATAAAAAAAATTATTCAATTACTCGAACATAAATGTTTTGCGGTGAATAAATATAGACGAGCATTTTTGAAATGATATAGTTTAAAAAAATTAATACTTCAGGGAGGAACGCACGAGCGACGATCGGAAGACACCAAATCTCAGATAATTTAAGAACAAATACACAAATACATTCGCAGAAAAAATTTAGATATAAATGCAGTATAAAGTGTTTAGCATTGAGTGTTTTTATGCTTTCAGTTCTCAAATTATGTGAGATCGCATGTCTATCGATCGTGGAATGCAAATAAAAACGTTAATTAAAATATTTAAATAGTAATTATTTTAAATATTTGATATATTTTTTAATTGCATTAAATTTACGCGAATAACTTCTGCACTGCTTTTTGCTACTAACTTCCTATATAAATGGTTTTTTTTTTTTTTCAAAGGTTATGGATTGAATATTTAATAATTAAAAATTTAAACACTTGTTTTTACTATGATTAAATATTTGTTACAAATTCATATATATATGAATAGCACGGAGATATTATTTATAGACCCGTCCTATCATTATATAATGATAATAGTCGATCCTGAAAAAAACAATTGTAGGGCAACAATTATTGTAAATTTTAAATAAAAAATAAGTGAATAATATAAGACACGAGAGATCAAAAAATAAAAATATTCAAAAGCTGAAACAAACATCTTTCATTTATAGACCCGTTTTATTGTAAAACTATAAATTGTACGAATTTACTTTTAATTGTTTGAAAAACGATATTTAATAGATAAAAAAATAGTACAAATGTTTTTTATTTTTTTAATGACCATACTTTGTAATTAGTTCATGTTTTTTATAAAATTGGACTTTAAGAAACCCTTTTAAATGCTTTCGATTATAGTAACATTATAAGTCTTCATTCGCCAGGTATTTCGCGCTACTGATTGCTAATATGCTTATCGCACCGATATATAATATGAGGGATAGCTTATCTCTTGGCCAATGAGGAGAAGACGCTCTAAACGAAAAATTAATTAACGTACTTCTTTAATTCATTAAAAAAAAAATTCCAATAAAGTTATTGGAAAAAACTACCATAATACATGTTATCTTTCGTCATTGTTACTGGGCGCCAACAATCTAGAACAATAGTCAATATTTTTTCTAAAATAAAATTGATATTCCCACTGTCGTGGTGGACAATTGTTTTTAAAAACGAATTTAAAAATATTTTATTTATTTACAATTGTCGAATCGAAAAATCAATTTACCTGAAATTTAAATGATCGGTCATTTATTTCTTCACATAAAAATATACTGTAATTTTTTTTTTTACTAACCAGCGACATTAATTTTAATTGTGCATAAGAGTTCAGAATAAGCGCAGAGTGAATGGTGCCTGTCATCTGTGGCCGGCGAGCCAAACTACTTCCCGCACCCACGCGTCGGTAAAGCAGGCGTCTGCCCGGCCCGTAGTCTTGTCAGTTATTTCGGATAAAATATTGATAACTATCTACGCCACTGGTTCCCAAGGTGGTCGATATCGACCCCCAGGGGTTGATGACAGTGAAAAATTAAATTTGGGGTCCATGAACTGTAAATGGGGGTCTACGAGAGTAGAAATGTCATAATGCACCTAATACAGATTGTACCTATGTACTTAGATAATAATGCTGTTAATCCTGGATTATGGACTATCGCAAGAAGGTTTTTGATAGCTTTGCCATCTTCATACCACATGAAAAAGAGTTTCAGTGCAGTTGTCAATTTTCTTACAAAAACAAAAAAAGAAATATATTGGAAATCACTGGGCGAGGAGATTTATTCGAAGCCAAATATTGAAAAATTTTCTATCAAAGTATCAGACCCATTAAAAGTATTGATTATTTTACTGAATGTATTTGCAATTTGTGTGTTTTTAATTTATTTAAAAGGTGTAATTAACTTTATTTGTATTTTTACATTTTTATTTTAAAATCCCCTGTACAGTAAAACTCCATGAAAATGAGTTGTTCTACAGAGTGCGCAATATTTTATGTCGGTGTGTGAATAATAAATAACTTTTTAAAAAAAGCAACCTATTTCTATATATGAGATTTTTTTATTTAATTTGGCTCTTTATAACTTATTTGAACTAGTTTTTTAAAACAAAATCAATCAAGTAAATGTCTTTATTGGCCAAAGCAAAACGTGCCGTTTTGCTGCGTTTTCCGTAACTTTTTTGAGCATCTCGGGCGGTATAGCGATGATTTTGGCTTGGAATGTTTGCCTTGAGCTCGTCAATGGTCCGAGGTTTGCTGACTTACACTTTGTTTTTCTAAATAACCCCACAAAAAGAAGTCCAAAAGGGTCAAATCTGGAGATCAGGGTGGACAGTCAATGTCGCCTTTTTTCGACATAACACGTCTAGGGAATTTTCGTTACAGAAACTGCATTGTTTAATTTTCAGTTTGTCATGAAGCATTATTAAAATTGTATTAAATTGACGTTTCAAAATATATTTACTCAAGCTAATCGGTTAATAAATGTCAAAGTTATTTAATATTTACATACCAACATAAAATATGGCGCACCCTGTATATCAGATGTCAAAAATATGTTTGTATTTGATGAATTTGTAAAAATTCAATATTAGCAAGATAGGGGTCTACGAAAAACAGGAAAACTTGACAAGGGTTCTACGAGACAAAATAGTTTGGGAACCTATGATCTACGCTCTCCAAAAATACATTGGACTGTTATTTGTATAATATTTTGAAAATAAATGTTATATGTGGTCCTTCTATAGACCTGATTAAGTATATTTTAATGAAAATTGTTTATATAAGGTTTTTTTTTTTTGCATAAAAAGGGTTTAAACGATACAACCATTTACACAACGCAATTTTTATTTTATTTAAAGCATTAGACCGAAGTCATTTATTCATATACCCGTTTCGTCATATTGAAGCCGAATGATTCATATTCTGAAGTGAGTTATATTTACTAAGGAGGTGTGATTTTTTGCATATTTGAAATAAATATTATAAATTTAATATAATAGCATTGTTTTTATATTTAAAGCAGACTTAGAAAGACGTCATTTGAAGCTGAAATTGTTTGGGTTTGGCTTTTTTTATGCATTGTATTGTTTTTTTATGCATTAGTGAGTAAGACTTTTATTGTATATTTTAAATCTAGTATAATCATTTTTTTTAATTTTCAGTGGGTCTCAGCCTCATAGACCCGCTTTATTATATTATAATGATAATTAGTGCCCGTTACGCCGCGACCTAGTTAAGCAGAGGCATAAATAAAAAAAAGTTTTGTGCAAATCAGGACGATCGTTAGGTTTATTTAATCGATCCGTCGTAAGGGGATGGTCTTTGTGTCGATCTCCCTACAAACGGACTTCTCTCCCCCTTCCCAAAACATAACCTTTCTACTCATAATATAAAACAATGAAAACACCAAACATATCAATTTATTTGCTTTCATTTTGCTGCAACAGTTTATTTATTTTTTTAATCTTTTTAACTCCAAAAAAAAATCAAAACATACGAGGGATTTTAATTTTATTCTCATTCTGTTGGTTTTGTATGGCTGCTTATCTGTGCCCTGAGCGAACGTAAAGGATCGGTAATGGAATAGTAGACTTTATATTTTGTGTAGATGTATTATATAGGACATATTTTTATACCAGAATAAGAAAATTAGTTTAGTCGGTTTAGTCTTGATTTGAAAATGCAATTGAGGTCAAATAAATTGACGCGACTTCACACCCAGTAAATGCGTCCAATGTCCATATTTTCTTTGATTGTAATTTAGTTAGAGAGCATAAAAAAAATTATTATACAATAATTATACATTGTTCGTTTTTAAATGATTAATATAAATTTCAATACTAAATAGTATACGCATGTATGTGTATATGTATTTATATGGTAATGTGTTAGTGTGTTTATTTATAAATGTACACTTATAAATAAAGTACGTAATTTTTTGATATTTTAATTTTATTGGTGACCGGTTTCGCCAACCCTTTGCGTTGGCATTATCAATCTGAGTTACTACTATCAAGTAATTTATTTAAAATATCAAAATGAAATTTCACCATGTACTCTCTATCAAACATATTGACTGCTATTTATAACATATATTATATATATATAATATCATATACATATATTTATATATATAACATATTTCAATATATTTTTGTATACATGCATAATTATGCACAAATATATATAAATATATTTGCACATATGAGAGCATTTGGAGTAATTGCATTTTAATATTTTAAATAAAATACTTTTGTGACTTTTCCACACAGATCATTATACCGGTGGCCGATTTCTCCAACTTCCCGCGATCTAGACTGCCACTCAGCTTGACGATGCCAACGGAGAAATCACACAAATATACATACTATATATATTTATATATTTTTATAAATATATATTATTGTATAACTACTATAATAATAGCCATAATGTGTGTGTATATTTCATTTTTTGGTTCTCTATAGAATATCTTAAAAGATACAACGCTGATTTTTTGCACGTAAGTTAAGTAAGTTTTTCCGCGTATATGTGCCGAATTTCAAGACGATAAGATAATATTTTCATTCATAAACTAATTAAATAAAACTATCAAATATGCTTTACGTACGAATTATATGATTCTGTTGTTCACAGCGAGAATTTCAAATTTAGAATTTTTACAAAAAAAACATAATATGAAGCTTCTAAAAAATTTCCAGTTTATGTCAGCTTGACACAAGTTCCAATTATATTTTTTAGTTGCATTAGAAATTATCAATCACATCATTAATAACTTAAAATGCCTCCTAAAAAAAATAACACCGTCTAAGCACAGCAAACGTAATTAAAAAAAGAATAGCACAATTGAACGTGATAAAGACTGCATCTAGTAAAGAACAGTGCAGTGAATGTGATTCGTTGTTTGTGACACAAAATGTGATATTTCCTAGAATGGCTCGAAATTAATATCCGGTCATTCAAAATATATGTGTACAAAATGAAATCAAATATTCATCTGATTGTCAGCCAAACATATGTTCACACACTATTGCATCGTTCATCGAATACGTCATTTTATGACGGGCTACATTTCTAGTATAAGTGCAGCGAGTCCGGCCCTGGGGCGCAGTGCTTTTTCCGATTTCCTTCGGTCGGCGACTCGGCGCGGCGCCGGGCGGCCGCTCGGGTTTCCCGCACTGCACTTCCCGGCAGACCCCCACTCCACCAGCCCCCCACTCCCCCCCACTCTACCCCCCCCCCCAATACTCCCCCCCCCCTCTCCGCCCCGCGCCCCGATCAATACGCGCGCCGGCGGGCCGCGTCCCCCGCCGCGCCGTGCCCCAGACCGTGGCGGGCGCCGAGCCCCGCGGACGCCCGCTCGCGCCGCGGAGCCCCCGTTGAGACCGCCCACCGCTAAATACTAAACCCGCGCACGGAAAATAGTTATTCGTTCAAAAAAAAAATAGCAACGGACTCGCATGTGAAGACAGTATAGACAATCTCTGTGATCAACAATTTAATTGTTTTTTTTGTCTCTGTTTTTATTCAATACAATAATAAAGATTAAAAATTATTAGTGCGGGCATGTTGTTTTTTTTTACAATAAAAAATAATAATAATATTACCCTGTGTTATGACTGGAGTGTATTGAAGCTAAAAGTGCAAAATCTTAGTATCATTTAATGTTAAAATCCGTTTATTGTATGATTATATGAAATTTTATGTAAAAAAACAACTTGTGATAATAAATTGTTTGTATGAAATTTTCGTTGTATTTATTTACTTGCACATCCATTTTTTTATTACTGGGAAATACAAATGTTGCGTTGAGTTCATGAATACAAACGTCATGTGGATTCCTAAAACATCTCATGTATTTATAGATTTTGTTGGAATTTCGATTGACTGTGGAATAATAAAGAAATGGAATTCGTAGAATTTCGCGTACACATTCATGGCAGCCTCGATTGGCTCATCCACTCATCATTCATATAAACAGAGCTGCCGTAAATTATTAAAACACAAAAGAAATACAGGTCCAGTCAGTTATTGATCTGTTGATCAACCTTTGAGAAACCGATTGTAAGATATCAATTCATTCGATATAAAGTACTTACGCATAAAAATATTTTTAAATAATCAAATCATGAGAAACATCTCAATGAATACATAAAATATTTTTAATAACATATAAAAATTTGTAATTAATAATTCATCAAAAACAAACGTCTATTTATACAATAAGGGATCTTCTTTGATATTTTCGCATCGCTAACAGTAATTTCTAAGAGCTCTGTCGTATTGCTTGCCTGACGACATTGACATTTTCGCAACCAACTGCAATTTATTTGACGTCCTGTAGCATGTTCTAAGTGTTGATAAAAATATTTATTTTATGTATATATTTATATTTTTTTTAATAAAAGATGTAGTTTTGAACATTTACGAAATGTTGATGATTATAATATGCATTAAAAAAAAGAAAGCACTGCATGTTCTAAAGTGTGTATTTAAAAAAAAAATAATGCAGCATTTTTTATGCAGCGGTTTTCAAAAATATTATTCTTCGTATGACTGGTTTTTCCGCAGCGCACTGGCGTGTTATAACATTTAGTGAGTAAATATTGGGTCAGCAAGGTGTTCGAGCCTTTCGAGTCGGCGGGTCGCACGATTAATCCGTTTGTTTCTGTTATTTTATTGATTTTTTTGATTCGTGACATTTCACGGTTGGGTTGATCTCAACAACGAGAGACACTCCAGAATGGGGTCATCGAGTTCCAGCCGAACGCGGCCCAGGAATACTTCAACACCCATAATACATTACTGCGGAAATATCCGACAGTGGCATTAAAGAAATAATCACAAGTGTTTTCTTGGTTTAATTTCTTTGTTCGCGTTTGGAAAAGATTTTCACGAGAATTTAGTACGTTCCTGCCATCTAGCGATGAAAAATTGAAGCTTGGTGAAAAAATCATTTCATATTTTCCGGAAGAAGAAATTCGGTTTGTGTCCAAGATATTATGATATTTAAGTTATACACCTTTTTGATAGATGGCAGTAACTGTTTTTATCTAATTTTTTGAAGGGGTTGAGACCTTTTATGAGTTCATTTTCGAGTTTTTTTTTGATAATTTTAGAAAATATTTTGCGATAAATCTACTGCACTAATGAAAAGAATTTAAATGCCAAACCTTAGATACATTCTTTTTTCAATAGATAAAATTGTTTTATTTCCAATAAATTTATTTTAGTATTAGAAAAAACTCGAAAATGAACCCATCAAAGGTGTCAGCCCCCTGATGCATGGTTAAGGGCCTCGCCGACTACTTGACTAGACCAATGGGCTAGGACAGTGGTCCCCAAGCCCTATGCCCGCAGGCACCTTTGCGCCCGTCGACTGTTTTACGTGTGCCCGCCGCTGTGCGACCGCGATAAAAAATATTTAAGTTTACAACAAAATGTTATGAAAAAATAAATATTAAATTATAAATATTATAATTTAATACTATTATTTACTACTTTATTGACCAACTATAAATAGAATGTGCTCTTGGGTGCAAATAGTTTGGGTTAGGTTAGGTAGCCGGGCTCCCCGAGTACTGGGGTGGTTGGGCTAGGTTATGGATGATGATGACTCACATGATGTCCCCCAGCTTTAGGCGCGTCTGGATGAGGGCGCAGGACTTGTGGTCGGAGGTGGTCACGGCCCTGCGCCGGCGGGGAGGGGCGCGGGGGGCGCGCGGGGAGGGCGGCGAGGACCCGCGCCTCCCCCGCGCCGCGTGTCTGCCGCCCACGCCGCCCAGCATCCTGGAACAACAACCAACAACTGAATACATATACATTAAACAAAAATAACATATATGGCTGGCCTTTTGGGCTCTACTCGCTCACGGGAAGCCCTGCACAATCACGCCAATCCACGGCAATGTACAGCCAAAACTTTAAGCTTCACGGCAAGCTGATATAATTTGTAATACTCGAAGTTCAAACAATGCATATGACTAGCCATTTGGCTAGTAGATTACAAACATTTTTATTTGTGATTACTTTTTGCTCTGTTTAGACTTGAAAGTCAAAAGTACTCGTGAACAGATCATGCAATTCTTCAAACTTAAACGATGCATATGAGTAGCCGATTGGCTAAGAGATTACGTAAAATGTAGTATGTGAGTTCCTTCGAGGGTTTCAGGTTCAGACTTCACTCCAAAGAAGCTCTTGAAAGGCGATAGTACTCACGAGCAGATGGTTCTCGTAGTCTCCCAGCCAATTGGCTATTCGTGTGCGTAATTTAAACATGGAGTACTACTAATGAAACCAGACATGATCGTGTTTGTTATTTTAGGGGCGTCCCCTTGATGGAGCGCTTTTATATTTATATTTTCCCAGCAAATTACTTTAAATCAATAAAATCGTCTTCCCTTTAAACTCAATAAGCAATCACTCAACCAAACAATATTTTTGAAATGTGACGCGCGCGGACAATTAACGGGTGATGATGCGCAAACAAAATCCCTGAAGATGGTCCCACCACCGGGACCGAAACGTAGCGGGTAGAAACACCTTAAAACCTATAAATTCACTGGGGCCTTTGGAAATAATAGACGATGATATAAGACATTACTAATCGTTATTATTGAATATTTAATGAATCCGAATTTATCATCCCTACAGGTAATTTATATATTCAAATATTCACAGATGCATTTGATTGTTTTTTCTTTTCAATATATTTGTATGAGTATATTTTGTAAAATTTATTTTGTATTGTATGACTCATTTTGAAAATTGATGTGGATCGTTATACGCCCGCGCGCGTTAATTATTTCTGTACTCCCATACAACGCAGTCTGTCTTCAAGCAAATTGGTAATTACCGGACCCCCATGGTTTGAGAAGCGCAGGCAAACTGCCTAACGAAGTTACTGAACAGCCAATCACGAAACGCGGCTGTGGCTCTCAACATTTATGGGTCGCACGCCATAAAATAATATTAATTGTGTTATTGATAATGCAATTGGATAGCGAAGAAACCAGGGGGCAGTAAAAGGCTATGCGGTTGAGTGACCTGGACTGCAGATGACCAGTAATCATGGACATCGCAGTCTAGACTGAGGTCTTTCAAAACGAGGGTCTATGGTCTTTGATGGTGTGCACGACAGCTAGCATGGGGCATAATTATTTCCTTGTCTCCTCACCTTTTGAGGCCCAGGTTTAGGTTTGAGTCTGGCGGCTACTCTTGGACAGTTTTTTTGAGTCTTTCATGGCAAGGATGCGAGGGTGTATGGTCCTTGATGGTGTGCGCACATCACTCCGCAAAGTTTCTCAGCAAAACTGGAAGTCTTCCTGGACATCATGGTCAGTACTAAAGTCATGGCCCTTGATATAAAATATGATACTCCCTGATACATATAGCTTTATAAAGAAGAGCTACCTTTATATTCTTTACGTACTACGAAGCGTCCCGGACTTCCAGTAGTATGCAAGCTTAGGTTAGGTTAAGTGACAGCTTTGATCAGAAAAGAATTGACAAGAAGGGGATGGAAGCGAGGGCTGGGCCATCATATTAATTAAACAATACTGAAGTTTGACGTCCACTCGCTCGGACAATGCGGCTTTTTAGCCATTTCCTTATTTACGCTCCCGGGGCGCCCTTTGTAGTGACACCGGCCGTGACGTCACGTCCGCCCACCCCTTCCGGTTAGCGACACCCCCGCAAGCCTGAAAACACCTTTCAAATATATTTTTACACGAGATTTCGATCCGATCCGTATTTACGCCGCATTCAGCCTTCATCTAGATTATTTTTGAATACAGTAAATCCGCATTTTTCGTATGGACGTGCTTGTTGTGCTTTCTTCGACGGGTGGCTATCATCGAAGGACGCACCACACCCCTACCTCTAATATTTATTGTGTATACAACATAATATTCTAACAAATATGGACAGCTAAGGGGGTGTCGCAAGTGAGGGATCTCCTATCTCAACACCTCCTCATTTAAATACGAAACTAAAAGCTTTCCCACAGCGTCTCGGACGTGCGAGGAATACCAAGTCACGGTTTCCCCTTTTTAAAGTACTTCACATTTATCTCTCTGATCATCTGTTCAATCAAGAACTTGCAGGTATTTGGATTTTCATAACCTACAAATAATATATTATACCTTATGCAGAAAATTAAATAATTACAATGAACTTACTTGATACGTACACTGCATGTATAGAATTACGTTTTTAAGAGCTTGTTATTGTGTTATGTAATGCTTGAAACGTCTCCGGCATTTACACAAGAAACATGGAGACATTTTTACATATTTTAGCTAGCAAAACTATGTCTCATAAGGCTGTTTTTTCTGAATATTTTTTTATAAAACTTATGTCTTTCAGAAACACGTTATAAGCGCAGCTTAATTTTTAATCCATAACATTTAAATTTCCTCATTTTAATAACATTTAATAATTTTTAAGTATTAAAACTATAATTTAATTATATTCACAGATTAAATGTCACTCATAGACGTTTTCGCATGAAATGATATGAAATGATTACGAGATGCACTGTAAAAAAATTTAAACGTGTCGTCTTCACAATTTTATTATTGCAATACAAATTGTTACAAGGAAAAAAAAACACGTTCTGTTAATAAGTCTATCAAAAAAAAAAATTATTTGTGTTTAATTTCACCCGCAGCAAGTAAATTTCACTTTCACACATATCAAATATCACTCACAGTAAGTAATCAAAGTTTTCACACATTATTAGAGTCATCACTATTGGAGACTAACAATTGCGATTAAAAAAAGTCTCAGCGTATTTTTTGCTATTGCTGCGTCGCAATGGCGACTCGACGGTGTAAATTGCAAGAGTTCGTATTGTCACAAGAAATAACAAAAACGCCATCGGAAAACAAGCGATGGGAATGCCAGAAGTTAAAAAAAAAATTGCTAAAATATAAAGTATATTATAATATTAAAAAAAAAATCTAAATTTTTTTATATTTGATATCAGCAATATGTGATTTTCTTCTTCTCCATGTGCCTCTCTTCAAAAAAGGTTGTTGAGCATCTCGTCTACTTAGTATTCGTGGTTTACTTAAGAAGACTAGTTTATTTATATTCGATTATTATATTATTTATATGCCAAATAGCATTATTGAGCAAAACGAACGTGGAAATATGTAAGGGGGTCAAACAAGGATGCATCATATCAGCGATGTCATTCAAATTTAACATTTTATTATGAAAATTATCGAGAAATCGTTTTGAGTAAGCACAACGGGCTGCTATACTATCCAGCCATACAATTTTCAAAACACATTTTCTTGCTTCGTAACAAACTGTAATGATTGAAAAATTGAATATAGTATCAGATAATAGTAATAAATACAGCCTGCTGTAAAAGAAGGAGGAGACTAACGTGGATGCGGAATATACGGCAGTGTTCAGGGAAGAAGAAATTACGTATAGCTTATCAATTTTTTTTTTTTTTTTCAAGTAATTACTAATTATTGCTTACTTTTTTTTTAACTGGCAACTTCAGTGTAAATTATTTGTGCAATGGCGCGTGTGCGAGTTGTGAAATACTCGTTTGTTTAGTGAATTAATTATTAATTATAATATAGTTTGGGTTGTTTTATTGTTTACATATTTTATATTTTAGTGTTTAAAAGAATTATAGATTATTTTATTATTATATTTAGTTATTATCATATTCTTTTTTATTTTTTCCTTGCGTCGCTGTCAAAACGCCATTTGGTCACTACGAAGTGTTTTATTAAAAATTTTCGTTGATTTAAAGAATTCCAGAGACGGCGTAAAATGTGGGATTGCGATTTATTAATTGGTGAGTTGATTTTTAATTAAATTTAACACTTTACGTGCTCGCATATTGAAAAAACTTTACTTGTTGTGAGGAAAAAAGTGTGCAACTGTCTTGTCTATTGGGCATCGCCTCTGCATGGCGAAAGAGCTCTGCGTGTCTCTATTATATAAGGTCATTTATCACGTAAATTAAACCGATTTAAAGTTTTTTTTTAATTTCAAATATAAAAGTTCATTTTTTGCATTTTTGCTTATATATATATTAAAAAAATATAGAGCCTAAAAAAACTTAAATTTAAACCGTCATTTATTACACCTTATTTATAATTGTATTAAATTTTAATAAATATATATTTTACTACAATAACTAAATTTAATTTATAAAATACAACATATATTTAATAAATATTTAAAAAATAAAATATGTCTTGTAAACACTTTTTTTTTAGATAGCAAGTGTTTATAAATTCTCATTTTTGAAGTTTTTGTCGTACTCTCCTAGACATTAGGCTATTGGTTTTTTTTATTTATATAAGATAGGTTGAAGGTGTGTTCTCCACCCTTAGAGAAGACAATTCCAAATATATAAATAAAGGGATACTTTTCTTACAGGCAAGCTACCCCCACCCTAACCCTAACTTTCCCATGGAGAAACTTTCGGGCTCCTAACTCGATTTATCAGGAAAAAGATGTCTCACGCTTACGGTTTATCGATAAAAAAACATTAAATGTACGTTTATAAGGCTTTTATTCCACGTGTTATTAAAAAATTTAATCGTTTTATGCAAGTTTGTATCCAGACTACCCAGTTTTTGCTAGATTAATATGTGACTGGAATTTAGTATTTCTCGTCGTTTCACGATTACATCGATCACAATAAATATGGCCTTATGCAGGTTTTCCAGCGGAAATCTGATGAAAAATGGGCATCGGAAGAGGGAGACTAACATGGATGCGGAATTTACGGAAGTCAGGAGTATAGTCAGTTCAGTGTATTCAGAACAGTATATTTTGTTGCTACATGTGTTTTAATAATACTGTATAGGTTTTTTTATGTAGCGTGTATATAATGTAGCAACACAAAACTGCGCTGAAGCGTTTTGCTTTCTCTTATCTAATAAAAGAAGGTTCTTTTATTCACATACATTCTGTTTACGTGGCGGTCTCTGATGCTTAGAGTGAAGATGTATGGAACAGGAAGCTTGTGTAGGGTGACCATAAAATAATTTAATTAATATTTAATTTAAAAAAATATAACCTTACATGACGTCAGTCTCACCCATTTAATAAACATATTATAGTTTATATATTTAAATCATATTCATCTCAAAATAAATATGTTTGTTTATCTTAAATTTATATTTATATTTATTCCCGTAAAAACGACAAGAACCGCTAATCTCTTTTTCCAATACTCCAACGTTTCGGACCAGAAACTGTTGCCGTTATCAGGAAGCTTCTCTGTATGATGATAATTGCATGATGATGAATTTATTTATAGCAAGCAAAAAAATATTAATGATATATCTGCGTCCCCTAAAATCGCAATGTCTGGTCACCCCATCGAGAAGACGTAAAGCTTTTGGCGTCCCCCCTCTTATGGAAGGAATATAATCGACACAGACAAGAAGGGATTTGCTGGTCGACCTGTTGCAAGCAAAGAACGTACCTGGAAATATATATTATATATATATATTTATATATAAATATATATTGAAAAATATATTATATATATATCAAGGATTTTCATTATCAAATAATTGTTAAAAAAATGATCGATTATCCAATTTAGGACCGATGCAAGATTTTCGTAAAATAATTATAATTAAATGCTAATCGGTTTGAGAAAAGTGATAGCTCTTTGAAAAAGCTTCTGATAGTCGTTTTAATGTCCAAGCAATCGATAGCTACGATATACACTTAATGTGTTTTGTTTACAACCGATTCGATTGATCGATTTCAAGCATTTTTTACTGTGGTATTTAAATTAAATTAAAATAATTTCAGATGTAGTTTACTTGTTTTGATGATCGATTAATTCGATAAAATAATCGATTAGAATTATTTTTTAATTTTTGCGTTTTATTTGCAAAGAATTATCGATTGTATATTTTAATTTTATAAAACATTTTATTTTGTATATTCCGATGTGCTCTGGAAATACAGGGTTAAGCAGGGAGGTATGGATGATTTGAAATAACAGTAACACACTTTTATTAACGAAACTTGATTTTTTTTTTCAATGTGTAACCTTAATGTTGCCATTACAAAAATCTCCTTGACGAGCAGATACTCACTCTTTATCCACCGAGGTTATCTCCACTTTGCGTTTTGCCCCGATCAACTCATCCATACCTCCCTGCTTAACCCTGTACCTTGTCGAGGCGGGGAGGCTATTATTTCGCATATATGCTCATTGAGGTGATCGCCAACCCGAAGAGACGCACTTGGTGAAGAAGAAGAAATTCAATCATCATCCATCGATTCGATTTTATTGATTTTTTACCACGAGCTATAAAAGTGGTGAAAAAAGTGTTTTTCCGATAGGGTTGATGTTTTGTTATTTTGTGTTTCCGCGTGTAAGCGATGGGGTGGGGGTCGGGGGGTGGGGGGGAGGTTTATGGGGGGTCTTTAGGGTGGGGGGGGGCACAGCCTTCGAAGGGGGCCCATAAGCGGATTGGCCCCCCGACCTGTTGCGAGCGAGGGCCCCCCTGCCCTGGAAGACTTACTGCTAAGTCCCTCTTTGAATGCTCGGTTTGCTTCGCGTCCTCTTTGCTGGGAACAATCGATATTTATATTTATTTATATATATTTTTTTATATATTTATAAACATAAATATATATCGCGTGATCGAGTGCGATCGCTTGCAATGAATCGATCCGGTCGATGTATCGCTCAACTCGAAAACTGCAATATGTTATAAATAGTAAAGTGTTTCATACAATCGATTATTTTTTTTAAATATATCGCATCAACACGCTGTATTTTTTTTAATTGAAATTGTAAAAAAATTGTATTTGATTTATATTTGATCACCTAAACAAGTAAATTATGTCGCAATACTATTTTTAAGTAGTGACTAAAAATTTAGACCAAATTATTAATAAATACGATATTTAATAAACCAAAATTATTTTTTGCCTTTGACTATCAAAATATTGTTTTAATCGAGTAATATTTAATCGAATATGTCCGTCTCTACTATTAGTATACATATTTATTTATAGTTCCTCTGCGAGAGTCAATAGTGTTGCCCTGTGATGCTGAATGATATCCATTTCACTGCGATGCAGTTTTCGGTTCTTGTGACCATCCTCTACTGCATCGGGCAGTGAATCGAGCGCGGCGCATGTTCACAGAAGTGCTCGGAGAAGTTGCAAGCATTGACCTCCTCATTAATAACTCGAGACTTAGAACTGAAGAGACTTGGAACTGAAGAGGCCTGGAACTGGGGAACTTCCGTTTTCCCAGGGCAGAATTGGACTTGTTATTAATTACCACTTCACGGGAAAACTTTTATTTAAAAAATTTACGTAAAATATAAGCAATGTATTTTGAGAATCACGGCCGATATATACACGTTATTGGATGTATTTGTAATCATTCAAATAATCCATGTTTTATAATAAGCATATGAAAGAGTTTTGAACTGAATTTCTTATATAAAATATTTCACAATTTATATGTTTGTTATTACTAATATGATTAGGCACTACATTAGTTCATACATATAAGATGATTTAAAGAAACTCTCAGAAAAATATCATCGTGATTTGTGTGGGATTTGAACCCACATCCCCTGGCTTTCATGGCCGGTGCACTAACCCTTGTACTAACGAATCACTTCCGTTTATCGAGAATTTTTAACAATCATACTCTACATATGAACCAATGTGCCCAGGCAAAGTTTTTTTAAATCATCTTCTATGTATGAACTAATGTGCCTAATCATATTAGTAATAATATAATAAACCCGTAATGGGTAATAAATACGCATCTGATTGACGTCCAATCCAAAAAATAGACATACGTACATGTTTTGTATAATTTAGGAATCCCCGTAGCAACAGTTGCGTTTTTTTACAAACTGGAGTGTAACATCACTGATTGGTATTTATACGTCCTTCGGTTCACTCTTGCATAACCGGATGTGAGTTATACGAGCGGGGGAGGCTTTGTCCGCTTTCAGCAACAAGTGTATCGACAGAGCGCAGCTGCTGTCAGTCTATTTCCAGTGCATCCATTATGATGCATTAGACGGTCGATAGTCTCCAGGGGCGCCCAACTGCGACGTGCGACAAACACAATAAAAAAATCTTAATATTAATAATACATGTGTGCAAGGCCATCGAGAGTGCACACTTAAGGGATGATTTCAGACCTATTATTAAAGACCAGGAACTCAGGATGTATCCGGTCCTGGTGCTTATCAGTAGTGGATATATTAATGCAGGCTTGAGCTCCCCTGGTGTGATGGACTTTATCAGATTATGGACGTCGCCGCTGCTCTACAGGGTGGTCCCAATGAGCGGACTACGTAGCATGGCAGGTGCGTGGGTGACACTTTTCCGATACACCCTGTGCATATTAACGCGACGACGTACAAACGCTGACTGAATAATCAATACAATACATAATTGTAATTGTTTTACGTGATATTTATATTTTGTATGAAATATTTTATCCGATGGAGTTAAAGCAATATTTATTAACAAAGAGCGTATAACATTATATAATTTATTTTAATATCCAAAGCATTCCTGGCTTTTGATATATTTCCTGAATTATTTTCAGTTGGTCGGTGCATGGAGCTCGGTTTTGTGTGTGCTTAGAGATTTAGTCTGGATTTAATATCACAAAGCACCCTTTGAAAGCATTCGTTGCGGGGGGGAGCGCCTGCCAGATTGTCTGCTATGCAATAGGACTTACACCGATTTTATAAAAATTCATTTATATATATATATATATACTAAATAAGTAATTAATACGTAAAAAAAATAATTTTAATATATCATCATATAATTATATAATAGTTTTTTTATTCAAAATCACGAAATGAGTGGTGATTCAAAAAATACTCAATAGTAAATATAAGTATAGAAAATCAATATTTTTGACAGAGAGTACTTGGTGGAATTCCATTTTTTTATAGATCTGATAATGCCAACGTGATAAAAATTTATATGTAAAAAAATCACTCAAGTATTTTGGTTATTTAAAATAATAAATTATATATATATATATTATTCTTCTTTTGGTGTCTCTCCTCATGGAAGGCTCGTGACCATTTTATCGAATATATAATATTTCTATCCACTGATTCATTGGCGTGAATTCCGAAGAACTGAGGTGACATAACATAACATTTTAGTGTTATATCTCTTGAGCATAACTCATTTAACCAGCTGCCCAAGTTTTTAAATTTATTGACTCCTTCCACCACTTTGTTATCAATGCTGATATTGAAGTTGTCAATCAACTGTTCAGGCAAAACACTTGGTGAATCTCCAGCGAGTCTTCAATGTATATTTATTTGTAAATATGTATGTCTGTATAGAAAAAATTTTTTTTTTTTATTTCTTTACATTGTATATAAAAATATAAGAATAATTGCATCATGCGATGAACTAATGGAACGACACATGCGGCGAGCAATTACTCATCTTCCGACAGGCCGCGGCTATAAATACCTCGGTGGTCCCGGGGACTCCGGGGGCTCTGGAGGCTCTGGGGACTCTGGGGACTCCAGGGGTGGGCACCCTGGATGCGTGTTTTATCCGGAAAGAGTGCAAAAACTCACTTAAGAGGGCATAAACGCTTTTCCTACGGTCGCTTGCGAGTAATCGAATTTCCCCCAACCCCTTCGGCCTCGGGAAGACAGCCATCGAGGGCGCATTTATCCCTCGTCGCTGCTCCTTCAACCAGGTGGCCCCGTGGCGTGCCGTGACTGCAGCGGTAAACCAAGCCTTTTTCCTGTTAGAATAATCTATCAAATGCTTAATAATACAACACATCTGCATAAAAAGCTTTCAATGACGCATTTAACTGAGGTAGACTGGTGGCGTGTCGGGATTGCTTCACTTTAATAGTGAACCTTAGTAAATTTACATTGGGTGTTGTTTAAGTACTCACAGCTAGTCGCCGAAAACGCATACAGCACGATCACGACGTGAATATTTTCGAGGCATGCTTTATCACTGTAAACGTAGCGATTGGTTTTTTTTGTCAATCTAACAAAAATGACGGGTTCAGGGTGTTTAGGGTGTGGCACAAGTTCGGAATCACCTGTGCGGACGACGTGGCTTTCGAAACACCCTGTACACAATCGAGGATCTCAAGATCGAAAGAGAAGGAGAAGACGAGCGCAAAGAGGGGGACGTAAGTAAAGTGGACTTAGCGGCATTAACACAAAGTCAAGATACCTTCTCAAAGTCGTATTCCGAGAAACGCCCGCGAATGTTTATTTATTTATTAAAATAAACACCGTGTATATATATATATATATATATATAAATAGACGCATACATACAAACCGAAATACAATTGCGTACGATGATAAATAAATGGTTTTAAATTTCAATATTATGTTTTGAAATGATGTGTGCTCGGTGATTAATTTTCTTCGTAGCATGTTTAGTATTTTAAAGGTTTTTTTATTTTTTTATTAGTACGTTTCCTTTATTTCCGATCGCACGGCGGAAGCGTGAAGTTAATAGGCATGACGAAAGATTTTCAAATCCTCTTCCATAATGGGGGTACCCATTTACTATTTACGAAAAAAACTTTATTTCGGTAAAAAACTAGAGTTTAACGATGTTTAAAGCCATTTTTATAATATTTTTTCAAAAGTGCGCGAAAACGCGACATCGCGAGGCGTGACGTCATCGCAGCATTTTTTAGACGCTCTGACGTCATTAACTATATTTGTAACGGGCGTGCCATTGTGTTTGCATTGAAGACCATAGACCAATTTGAATACCATAGAGTTGTTGACGTCAGTATGACGTCATGCGCTGTGATTGGTGTTTCAGTCAAAATGGCCGATTGCAGTATTTTAATCTTTTAATTTATTGAAAATCGTATTAATCTTAGATTTTTAAATAAAACTAAATCACTTTTTTAAATCCTTTTAATATGTATTTTCCCTTAAAATAATTATTTCTTTGATTCTTTGATACTGTCGTCATCCCTATTATACCCGACGGGTGTTGCCAGCCAACGTCAGCTGATGCGCGGGGTGATCGAATCACGCGGGGATGCCCCGCTGGTAATCGAATGATCCTTCGGCGACAGGAGGCGACAGGAGGCGACAGGAGGCGACAGAAGGCGACAGTGCGGCCCTTAAAACTACATTAAAACATCCGACAAAACGACGGAAACCAAGACCTCGTCCATCTTGCCAAAAACACTTGCAAACATGGTGACAATACTTTGTCTAAAATTTTCTATCCCCGACGTTTTTTCAATATGTCAGGGGTGGCCAAACCTCATGAGCGGTGGATTGGTAATATTCAGTAGACCGCGGACGACGCTTTGGCCACCCCTGCAATACAAGCATTGAAATACAATAAGTACTAGATAACATGGCAACAGTGTATTTGGATAAATGTCTAAAAAATTTAAGCTGCTTTATCGCTCTTCGAGCATTAAAATACAGAAGTGTAGTAAATTCTTGTGCATTGTATGTTTATGCTATGGCTTAAGGTTGTTGTAAATATATTCCAATGATTAAAAGCCTTTGTAGTATCAAAATCAGAGTCCCTGAAGATCGAAGCGCAGAAATTTCAAGGACCCCTATAACGCATGACGGCAGATTTACTATGAGGTGTATTGTTTTTTTTTTTACGTTTGGGCTACGGCCACGGTGGTCTGCTTCCCCCTACAGGGTGACTTAATGACTTTCGAAACACCGTGTATACGTCACGGCGGAGGGAGGGAGAGGCGAAAGTTTTCGCGCGAGGGAGAGCGACAGAAATTGTCTTGGGAAAGTTTAAATTTTATGTATATTGTCGAAGTATTTCTCGACCCGTCCTTTTGTTCGTGAGTTTCGTGTCGAGCCTGGCGCCTGCTTTTCAGTGGCCTGCGGACCATGCAAGCCCTCCATCTTCTTCTTGTGCCTCTCCTCATAAAAAAATGACCGTTACATCGAATATATAACTATCCTGGGCCAGCCTCTCTATCTCTATTTCTACCCAGAGCCTGTACTCTCGACTTCCAGCCACTGACGTAAATTTTGCATCCACGTAAGTTTCTCCTTACATCCTCACTTGTGACGCGATAAACCCATGGTGTTTTAAGGTGTTTCCTTTATACCAACATTTATGTAGCTGTCTTGAGTGTCTTCTACTCTATAAAGAAGAACTGAAACGACATAGTACTTGCCAAATCCCCAGCGTGATTTCTTTTGAGCTTAGTACCTTTCTGAAGTTATCAAATGTACTGTGTGCTGTCACAATTTTTTTCTCTACCCATGGTGTTTTGAAGGGTCTCTTATATAGCCACACGTATGGTGCTTCGATTTTTCACATAGTTGCTGCCTTAAGTGTCCAGGCTTCGACTCCATAAAGGATAACTGAAACACCTAACCGAGTTATGTAATACACTCAGACTCGCGTACGAAACAAGTCCTGTAATGCGTTCTCCGGATTTGGCGAAATCCACTTGTTGGCCGCCGCTGTGTTTTCTCATTACATGGGATTATATGGGGGCTCCCCCCATGGCCCCCTGGCCCCCTGGCCCCCTGGCCCCCTCACTCATATCGACTGGCAATACGCCGGATTGATTGCCTTATCGAAGCTCTCCCGCTATGCAAATAGGCTTTTCCCTGGAAATGTTTACAGCGGGGAAATAAAAGCAAATGGCTGTGCGCGATTTAAAACACAACGTCGAGGCAAACGAACTTTATTATTGAATTAAATTATGTATAATACGTAATGTATTATGTTATTGATCCATTTTTATTTACTGCGAATATATAAATATATTTATATAATAAAAAAAAAATTTTGATCGCATATACTTATTAAATCAAAATAGTGTGTACAAATAACTGTAAAAGGAAATATTTTGACACGTGAAGGGTTGTTTGTGAATTGGCACGCGTTTATTGTGCCAATGTCTAATGTCTAATGTCTAATGTCGTAATTCACAGCCTTCACGCTAATGAGCCTCCGCCTTTTCAGTTTTCGTATTTTCGTGCTTCATGCGTATTGAACTCCCGATTGGGATTAATATTTTCGTGGGGCAAGATTAATAGTGGACGTAATGAGCAGGTTGTGGAATTCCTTTGATTTATGCCTTTACATTGGATTTGTGTTTCAAAATACAGCGTGAAAATGTATTCTCATAAAAAAATGTTTTTTTTTTTTTTATTGCTTTACAATAAACTCATACTCTATACAGTATAAAGATTTTTTTTCAGCGTTTCGTATGAGAATAGATCACTTCAAAAAACGTTTGATTGTATGCGTTTTAGTATTGTATGCGTATTTATTTAATATTTATATTGATTTTAATTATCGGGATGAGTTTGTCGTTCGGTTCACCGGCGGATGAGTTGATTGGCCGGCAATCGAGTCTCAGGTGAGATTATTTTTAGCCGAGGGTCCCCGGAGGTCGGACCTGTTGATCCGAGGGGAGATTGTGAGATAAAAACATTGATCGCCCGTCCCGCTGGCTGTCCGCGATAACGGCCGATAAGGAACCACTGGAGACACCTGAAGCTGAAGATGAATCACCAGGAGTACCTGCTTCGTGACTTCCTCTCCTCGTAAAAAAATTGGCGACCATTTCATCGAAAATATTCCATCCTGGGCCAGTCTCGCTGATTCTGCATAAATTCCGCATCCATGCTATCTTCCTCCTTCCGGTGCCCCTCTATAATAACGAAGAAGTTGCGACTGACATGACAAGCATGTTCATATTGTAGAAAGGTGAGGGGTGTATTGTAAGTTCTACTTGGAACTATCGATTTCTGTCCAGGTAAAATATAACGATGGGCATTGTCGAACATCCATAATCGGATAATCGATTATCCATCGAATCATTCGGAGAAATAAATTCCGCATGATTAAATATTATGACGTTTCGGTTCCGGTACTCAGACCATATTCAGGGAAAACGTCAGAAGATTGAAAACAGTATAATTTTACGTGTAAAGAAAAAATATTGAGCAATATCATTTAATCGATCATTCATAATAATTAATTAATGAATGTATAAAAAAGCGTACTAGAGTAATCGATTATTTTTTATCACTATTTTTTTCAATTTAAATAATTATTTATACACGATGAAAAAAAAAAAAAGAAATATTTTGTAATATTTTTAATGCAGTGTCACTAAAACGTTGAACATAATCGATTAGGCTATTTATGTCGTTTCGATTATTTTATCGATTATCCCGATTGATCGACGGTGCCCATCACTAGCGGCGGTAATCGCAGTCGAGGAAGTTTGCATCACGCAGGGGATTAGTGATGTACCGCCGGTGTCGACGATCCTGAAGGGATGTACTGCTGAGTGTTCGAGGGAGAAACCTTAAAAACTTCGTGTAAAATAACACACCAGGGTGTTCACCCTGTATATTTATTTCTGCTCGAAGGCAGCGTAGGATAAAACACGAGTTTGCTAAAAAAAAACTGAAACGTCCTGAAACAAAATATGCGGTATATTCGAACCACTGAAAATATTGAAAAAATACGCACAGTGATTACAAGAGACTTGCATAAAGGTAAAGCACTGCTTATTCGTGTTAAATCAGTTTGTACGGTGCGGTGGTTTCGGTGATCTGAAGACTTGCCTCGTGGGTATATTCGTAGTGAGTATATTGATAATAGTGCCGTTATTTGCGATGGAGCAATTTCCTGTTCGGTTGGAAATTGCCTTCGGCTAAGGTATCGTGGAAATTGGAAAAAAAAATAATGAAGATAATTTATAAAATATTCAGACGTAAATAATAAATATTTTAAATGTTGATAATATTGTAACAATACTAAAATATATATATATATATATTTCGTTATACGTATATAATTTGTAGGCTTCGGTTGTTGAAGTCATACTTATGTCATAAAATATCTTTACTATAAAACTGATTTATATCAATGTTACTTCTTCTTCTTCAGGTGTCTCTCCTCAGAGGAGTTAAGTGGCCATCCTGCTGAGCAAGTCTTTCTATGGTTTTTTTTGTGTAAATAGTCTAGCATCTGGTATTTAGATATGATATTCTTCTACGATCCACTATCCTTCACATACGCTCAGGGCTTCTTCTTCTGATGCCTCTCCTCATGGGAAGCTGGTGACCGTTTAATTGAGACGTATATTCTCACTTCCTTCTTTCAATACCTACTTTTCCTTCGTTCTTGAATGGACAATCAACTGGAAGATGCTATACTTAATATCACCAAAGATGTGCCCAAAATATACGATGTGTTTCTTTGCGTATTCTGAGCGAGGCTCTCCCATTTGTGACGTGGTCAATCCATGGTGTTTTGAGGATTCTCCCATGCAGCCACATTTCTGGTGATAAAGATAAAGGAGAACTGTTCAGTTCATAGAATGAAAAGAGTGGAATAATAATTTTCGTTTGCTGCAGTTATTTAATTTTAATTCGCTTGATAAATGTTTAGAATTCCACTGTAAAACGTAAACCGACTTTATCAAGTGCAGGCGATGATATCTGCAGCCTTATCGCAAGGGGGGCTGAGTACAAGTACAACCTAACCTAACCTAACCTAACCTAACTTAACCAGTACACCAGCGAGCCATAAACATACGAGCAGGCGACATCCATAATCATGCAATCAAAAAATTTCAGATTAACCCCAAAAAAATGTCGATTCTACACTTGCATATGATGATTAAAATTTTCATGTCTAAAAAAAAAAACGTATTACATATTTATGAATCTTAAGTGAATAAATACATGGTTTGCCTGCCACTGCAATGCAAAACCATATAGATCTATGGGTTTTTCAAAACCCCTGAGCCGCAGCCGCGATGTAAAGGTGAAATATCGATAATGCCCTCAAATAACACGAAAGCGTTTTTATGGTGTTATTTATAAGTTATTGGACGGCCGAGCCCATCCGCTGTACAAAAAAATATATACGATCAATCTTTCCTCGTCTTTTTCATGCATCACAGGTGTGCACTCTGCATTTCCAACTTCGTAAATTTAAAACAAAAATTCCGCATCCACGTTAGTCTCCTCCTTCCGATGCCCCTTTACTTTTTGATTCATCCCTGAAAAAAATCAAACATGCCCAAAATAGGATCATTACGCTTTTTCACCGTTTGATATAAATCATGACTTACTCGTAGTTCTTCATTGTGGAGTTGATTTAAAGTATATATTTTGAGTGTTAACGAGTTTCGAGGCACCGTGTATGATTTCGGCAATGTGGAATTCCAATAGACTTCGGGACGATGACATACAAGGCGTGCTCTGAATCTGATATCACCTTGCTACCCTTAATAATTTTTATCTACCCTCTCCCCTATCAAAGTATGCAACCCCCGCCATCTTTGTATATAATAAAAAAAACAATGTACCGGCGGTTCGCACGCTAGCATGCCGGCCGCGGGGTCTTGAGTTCAAACTCAGTAAACTTAAAATGCATATTTACGAATGCGCTTGAACTATCACCAAAAATGTCGATGACGCGACTGCTTTGCGCTTGTATTGATTGTGTGTTTGGTGTGGCGTGCTTCTGGTTTTTGCCTCTGCTGTTGAATAAATCCGACTGGGATTTGAACCCGGAGCTCTCAATTAGCGCTGTACCGAGCCGGGTCGAGTGCCCCGAGCCGCTCCAGCGTGACTAACTAAAGCCTCTTCAGAATTACAGCACGACTTCAAAACACAACCTCCCCAACCAACAAACACACCAAATTAACATTTTTTTAAAATTAAATTAATATATTTACATTTGTGCTATCATTTCAGGGATATATCGTCTTCATCGGGTGTTTTTTTCTCAGAGGGTTAGTGACTTGCTGAACACGTCCTTTTCACGCCAATAGCATTATTTATTTATGCCCCCACTTCTACTAGATACCTTTACATTCATGATTGATATAAGCTCGACTATATATAGAAAACATCTGATGACTCTCATCGAACATATTTCTATACTGCACTCACTTATTCCTCTTTCTTAAGCCTCTTCTTCCTTCGTATTTCCCTTGCACAATCAGCTGGAGCATGCTACACACACTGTTACGAAAAATGTAACCAAAATACAAGACCTTCCGCTTCTTTACCATCGTCTGTTTTTTGCGCATTCTGTGCAAGACTCTGTGACTCCATAAAGCAGAATTGAGACGGCATAACACTTATATATAAAACGCAGGATATTCTCATTTAACCAGCTGCCTAAGTACTTGTCAATGCTTGTCAAGGCATTATTTTCGTTTTTTTTATGTTCATAGACCATATTTAAGGCTTGCTTATCGACTATAGTCTATAAGTCTGCATACGAGGATAGTGCCAACGGAATACCGATTCAATCATCATCAAGGGCTCTGTTAATAATTGCTTCAAGACACCTGAGATAGGATGCATCATTATCTGATTACAAGTTATTAAACGTACTTCGTGCTGTCTCAATTGTGATAAAAAAAACCATGAACAGCCTTAAAGTACGTTCAGTGAGATGGTCACAACCTCCCTTAAGAAAAAGCACCTGAAGGAAAAAAATACTCATAGAAGCAGTACGAGGTAATGGTGTTTGCTTTAAGGATGTGTGCAGCAGGTGATTTGTTGGTTTTTAATGGTTTTCTTGGCTGGTTTAAACCCAGCCATGAAAGTGGTTGTTGCTGATGAGGTTGCTGTCGTAAATGCAATCGGTGCAGGAGTGTCGCAATATGGAATTTTATTTCCCATTTGCAGCCACCCCCGGCGCACTTTTAATGAGTTTTCCCGTCGCGAAGTCGTCTTATTTAGTCGTTTTATTTTTTCGCGATGGCCACTCCAGACTGAATTAGCCGCCGAGCTAAACTGAAAATCCCTCTCCCCTGGTTTTTCAGGATATTCGTCTGCGTTATTTCCTAACCTAACCTAACCTAATCTCCCAGCAGTCAGTCTGGGGTTAGACGCGATGCAAAGCTGTACCTGTCGATTATTTTCAGGACCTGTCAATCGATTGTATCATTTATTATAATTATTTTCTTTACTGGTTTATGCTTACCTAACTTAACATAACATAACCTCACATTACTGAACTTAAAATATTTAAAAAAACTTATTTGACTCGATAAAATATCAGACAGTAAAAAATATAAGTAAAAAACGAATCTTACAAGACTTTATTTAGACAAATATTTTTGATTATATACCCTGTTACAACTAAAACCAAAAAAGTATATTTACTATAATATCAATGATTAAACTCATGGTACGAAAATTTTTGACCTATCAAATCATTTTTAACAATTGCTCGCTGTTGTGATCTCACGTATTCAATATCATCTCCCTTGTAAACTGTTGTGCGATAAACTACGAACAGTGTTCTTCAGCATCTTCAGAGGCAGATCTGAAGATGCCCTCGAATGGCGAAAGCGTGTAAAAAAGATTGTAATCTCCCAGTCATTGGCTATTCGTATTTTTTATATTAAATTTGCAAGTGGCGTGCGCCACCGCGTCGTGCCGTGACTAATTATATTTTAAATAATTGAGGTAATTATAAAACATGTCGTAGATTAACTAAACTTTTAAACAAGCCTCCATGCAGCAGGTCCGCCATGTTGAACCGCCATTTTTGTCGGTAAAGCAGAGTTCTACAGTCGCGGTAAAGTATTACCACGAAGATCGCTCGTAGTGTGCGAAATGATAAATATCAGTCGGAGAGTGGTTTCGTGGTGTCGGTTCGGTTTCTTGGGTGTCGAGCCGCTTCGTGTTTTCGGTACTCCGACGTTTCGGGATTTTGGGACCATCTTCGGGGTTTCGTTTAGATCTGATGCAGAGTACATCCCTCCACAAACATTCCAAGTCCGATGGATGGCAGAATGGACGATATTTTTAAAAAGTTTTATTTGTGCTCAGCAACACGATGCGTCCGTAAAATTAGCATTTGGCATTTTTATATAACTCCTGCATCTGAATGCAAACTCTCTCGTTTTCGGTTTCAGGAAGGCACTGAAGGGGCTGAAGCCTTCAGCAAACATTCCATGGGGGGGGGGAGGAAATAAAAAAAAACATGCTCAATATTCATATTAACGCATTAATATTATTAATAAAAAAAACTACGCAAAACCGTTCACTCCGTCGCTGTCATTTGGTAATTGAATTCAGCAAATATAAAATGGTCGATTTCAATGAGGCTCGAGGGGGTTGCTGAAGGGAAAAGCCTCGTAAGCCTATTGAACGGAAAAGTCGGACCCGGCGGAAAGTTGCGCTTACGCTAATTTGCCCGTTCACTGCGCTTTTACCAATTACTTTCGCGTTCTTTTCACCTCGCTGGGAAAGTTGATTATTGGGAAATGTATTTCAATATGAATGTGCCTTTATTGATAACTCAAATATATATATACATATATATAGCTATACCATTTTCCCATTAAAAAAATATCACCAACCTCCTCTGAGGAGATGAAGAAAAAAAATATATATACTGATATCTCGCTGGAGGTTCGCCAAGTGTTATGTCGCCTCAGTTTATATCTTTATGGTGTCGAAGCTTGGACACTCAAGGCAGCTGCTATGTGAAGAATTTACATGTGGCTTGTATAGGAGAATCGTTAAAACACCATGGATTGACCGCGTCACAAGTGAGAGAGTCTTGCACAGAATGCGCAAAGAAAACAATAAGTATGGCATCCTCCAGCTGATTGTCGAAGGAAAAGAAGGCATCGGAAGGAGGAAGATAACGTGGATGCGGAATTAGTGAGACTGGCTCAGGATAGAAATATGCTCGATGAAATGGTCACCAACATGAGGAGAGGCAACAAAAGAAGAAGAATATATTGATAGCTCAAAAAAATATTTTTTTTGTAAATATATATTTACTTGATATACTATTTCATATATTACTGTATACTACATACTTTACGAATATTAAATTTTATTAAAATTTATTTATCCAAAATATTCTCAGTGATTATTCGAAATATTTATCAAATAAATCCACCGTGTATAGTTTGTCATGATTTTCCTTTTTACAATGACTAATATCCCACATTTAAAATTTTTAAATGAACCCCCAAAGAAGAAAGTGATTTACCAATGTCATATTTAATTGCACCTCAAGTGTTAATATCGATTGTGGGGAATTAACCCAAAAAACGCCTTAACCCTTTCCAGATCTGTGACTGTTTTTTTTATTTATTTCACTGACTTGGCTTTTATTTGCGCGGTATATTTTTATTGCACGGTTTCTGCTTATAACTATTAAAATTTTATTTGGACGTATTTAACTTTTTTTGACGTATTTGGCGTTTCTGATATATTTGACGTATTTGACTTATTTAACGTATTTTGACGTTTTTGAAGTATTTTTACGTATTTAAATGTATAAGACGTAGACATTTGGCGTATTTTGACGAATTGAAGTATGTTGACGTATTTAGACGTATTTGACATATTTGACATATTTTGACGTATTTTGATGATCAATTTTTTTTCAAAACGATTCTAACTTGTAAATTGTATTTTGTTCACAATTAAGCCGTAAGTAATTATTATTTAATTTTATTTTTTTTAGTTTTTAATTAAGTGTTCGTATATAAAAATATATTCATGAAAATAAGTGGAAAAAATTTCAGGGGTACACATGGATGAGGATATTAGCCTCTTTTACTCCGTGTATATGGATTCCTAAGACCATGATGTGGCAGCGTTTTCCATGGGGTTAACGGAGTCTGCCCCCTGGTGCCTCATGGGTTCTACGAGGCCGAAGTCACAACCCCTTCATATATAAATCCATTCGGTCTTACAAAGGTTGTAAACGTGATTATAACAGCCTTATTAATGAGCGACAATTTACGATAGTTTTATTAAAATCTCTGCCCTATTTTTCGCCATGGGGTGGCAGAAGCAAGTTTTAATCGTGAATTTATGTAATCGGGTTAGATTTCACCCCTCCGACTGACTTAAAAATAGAAACTTAATCAGAACCGCCTTAAGGCCGCCTTCCACGTCCCCCGGCCGTTATTTGACAGCTGAAATTAAAAAGGCCATGTGAGACCCCATTGTCGTCCATGGCGCTTGCGAAATCGAACCCTAAGTGAATGATCAAAGGCGTGTGAAAATTAACGATAAAAATCGTATATTTTTACATAGTGATATTTTAAAAAAAATTCTCGTATTCAAAATGGAAAATGCCGGAGACGTCGCAAGTCGTGCACAATCTAATATCTAGTAAAACGAAAATAATATACATATTTTTTTTTTTTTTTTTTTAATTGCAATTGCCTTGCAATACAGTTTGATTAATACGCAAATATGATTATATATTTTTTTTATTGAGTTGGACTCACCTGTCTGTGTGATGCGCAGCCCGCTAGCGCAGCGATCGTCAACTGGTCGCCGGCAGGCCTCGGGGCCGCATTCCGCTCGCGGGCCGCGCCTTTCACTCCCCCACACGCGTCACTGCTTGCTAGAGTGATGATGCACAAGTGTCAAGACGCGAAATAACCACTGTCACAAATTTAAACACATTTCACACAACATTTTGATTAAATATTAATATTTTGATTAAAATACTTCAGTGACTTTTACACAATGATCATTTTAATGCTAAACGGTTTCGCCAACCTTTCACGTTGGCACTATCAAACTGAGTTGTATCAAGGTTAATTTCATAATATTTGAAACCGGTCACCAATAAAATTTAAATATTTTATATAAAAATAAAAAAAAATTCGTAACACTTACACTTAAAATACGACGAGTCTGAAAAATCGAGTCCATTTGTATAATGGCTTTTCTCGGATCGTTTTTCAATATAAAATACATTCAGCGTTTCCGTTGCTAAAAATAAAAAACCTTTTCTTCTGTCCGCGTATTAAATGTATTTTCAGACCTCTTCAAAATAACGCGGATAATGTTTTGTGTCTTCAGGGGAGGGCGATCCAATTGAGACGCCTTTTCTCCAGATTGGAAAACACCCCGTCCCCCCGAAATTTTACGAATAATCCATCACCGGCCCGAGCAAATGCAATGCAACATAAAAATGCTTGCCTTGTGTTACGACTCACAGCACGCCACTTCTCACGCAGATTCAAACAAAATCACGCCCCAAATACTTGTATAATATGTTATACTATCTTTACAATTGATTTATATGAATTTTTGTGCGTGAGCGCTTTCGCCTTTCGAGGGCGTTTTTCAATATTATAGGATATTATTACTTGGGATTATTATGTTTTCGTTGTTTTTTTTTCCCCCTTTTTGCCCCCTGCTTCCCCCTAACCTTGTTTTTCCGGCCCGCTGGGTGAAAACTCGACAAAGGAGAGTGACGAATCTCTTTTTCTTTTTATAATGAACTCCTTGCCCCGCTGATCTACGGGGACGATCGCGTGAAAATTAAAAGCCTGTAACGCTCCATCGTCATTTTTAATGTATTTTATTAATGTGGCGTCCACCCCGCTCTCCCCTATCTGAGCGTGTGAAAAGCATCGGTTAATGGACGTATTTTAATACTTTAAGATTAAAACAGAACAAGGCGGCACAACACCCAAGAACGTATAATCTTTAATAAATAAATAAAAAATATTATTTTATATCCGTTAATGCGTCGCGCGCGTGTTTTATATCTCATAAAAAAATAAAAGATTTCTCTGGGTTTTGATTCTAATGGCGACCATTTGGCATCCATAAATAATATTTATCAAGCATTCAATTACTTTACCCGTCAAGCTATACAGATGGGCTTTCAAACGGAAGGTATTGTTACTATACACGGTGTTATAAAACTCATGGTATCTCAGGAGAATCACCTGGAGAAGGAAACCAGGTATCATCTGGATAGGGAAGACCGGGTATCTTCTCGAAACGAAGTATCAGATATCATCTGGATATGGAAGACTAGGGTCTATAAAAGTCTTAAAAATATTAAATGTTTATATATATATATATATTTTTTTTTTTTAATATTATTTTTAATTCTCAAAGCAAGCATTGCAAGGTTTTGAAAAAATGAATTAATTACTTTTTTTTAAAATCAATACACTTCACGAACTCTTCGTTAAAAAGGTTTACTCCGAGGCGCTTCCTTCGGGAACTTTGGTGTTTATTTTATTTTATTCTTTGTTCGTTACAACTTCGCGGGGGAGGGGTGGGGAGGTGGAGGGGAGGGGGAGGTAGGTAGAACCTTCGCTCAAATTATCTGCATTTTAAAACATCCTGTATAAAAAAATCAAATCAAATATGATTGAATATTCCCCGAAAGACACGAGTTGGTTCGTCTTCGAACACTCTCCCACGCCTCCACACCTGTGGCGCTAAACCTGTGGGGCGCGAGCATATATATATATATAGACATATCAGGTATATATATTTATATATATTTTTATATATTTTTATATATATATAATAGTTTGGCTACCACTGCGTCGGGCAGGGCAGAGTCGGGAGTTCCCCGAGCGTCTGGCTTCTTACCTTCTCTCCCCTGGGTAAGCGGATTTGACTTCGAGCAAAAGCGGGACGGGGGGTGTTTTTTTAAAATCTCGCCACTATTTCCGGCTCCCTTTCAAAATAGGAAGCCCCCCGCAAACCGGAAGCTGAAAGGAATGAAACGCGACGCTCCGGGACTTCCGCCTTCCCGTGCTACTCTACTGAACATCAAAGTCTCTTCTGACCCTCATTTTTTAAATAACGTTATATGATATATAAATAAATATATTTAATTTTTTTTTAAATACACACACACAACCATATATATATATATATATATATATATATATATATATATATATATATATATATATATATATATATATATATATATATATATATGTGTGTGTGTTATATTTTAAACGTCCCGATTTATACACAAAGTCTCGTTATGTATAATACAGTACAATAGTTTTAAAATATCATACAATAAACATAAGTAATATATCCTCTATTATTTTTTTTTTAGTTACATGTGGGATATAAACCGACCCCTTCGTGGATATCGCAGCATGGCGCTCGTGCCAATTGGGGTACTGCGCCACTGCAACTGAGCGAGAATTTAAATATGTGAGTGCATTGGATTCATATTAATATTCGTATTCGTATAGGGATGATATGATAAAATTAGTATTTTATTTTTAAAAGGGTGGTTAATATACCGTAAGATTCAAGGCACATATCTCAAATGAAACTACAATTTTTCAGTGAATATTGAAAATATAAGTCAAGCAATACTCATTTCATTTCATTGAATTGTAACTTTATTTTAATTAGCGTAATATAATTTGGTTTTTTTTATTATTTTTTAAACTCATCCTATGCGATAGGTTTATACGTATTTTTTTAATTGCGATTAAAAAAAGGAGTCTTAAATACTTAGGGTTCTTGGAGAGTGAGTTTTTATAATCTCCAAAATGACTTAAACGTCACTCGGTAAAACACATATTTTTCATATTAAAAATAAATTTTCAAAAATAAAATATTTTTTTTATATAGAAAAAGATATGTATTTAATTTTTTGCATTAAAATTTTTATGATTAGTGCAGTAGATTTTTCGCAAATATTTTCAAAAAACATCGATTTTGGAGGTAGCCCCCTTAATGTAAAGAGCCTCACAAGTCACAGTATAATGTAGTATATCAATTTTTATTTGGAGGGTATCTAAATATTGGCGATGTAAATAAGGTCTATTTAAAGACCCTATTTTGTGAGGTATTCAATGCCTATCCTGACTCAACCTCAATATATTGGCGATACAAATAAAGCAATGCTTTTATAATTGCGAGAAAAATCGCCGAGACCCTCATTAAAGACCCTCTTCCAGGTTTCTTTTCGTCCTAAAAGTAAAGTTACTTTTTTCGCGTATCCAAGCCTGGTTAAATATACTTTGTGTTAAACTACACACGGTTCAGTGAACGCATCCCTAAAAGCACACCCTTCCTTGGAAAAAACATTCCCTTCGTGAAAAAAGGTCACCCTCTTTGCAAACCCCCGGTAGCGAATAAACAGACAAGATATTTGCAACTGTTTCAGATTACTACTTGAATTTATATTGATTTTTAATACTTTATAGCTGCGTTTGTTTACCAGTGTGATTTACAAGCAAAAAGCTCATTAAGATCCACCAAAACTCCATCACGTAAATATCTAAATAGTAAGTAAAGTTCTAGAAACCACTTGGATCGTTTTTTTTAATACAATGATATTTAATGATTAAAATGACTTCTTGGTAATTATGACTGTCTTTGACAGTGATGGCGAACCTTTTTTAAATAATTTTATAATTAGGTTTTACCTGTACAACAATATACTTGAGCAATTTGCGAGCCATCTATTAAAAAAAGTTTATTTTACAATCAAAAACCTATGAATTTTATTCTATATATTTTAATTTTTATACATAGTTTTGTTATTGATATAATATGATTATATCTCAAATTATAACATTCAATATTAACTATATAAAAAATATATTTTAACAAGTAATAACTGATTTTAAGAGAACTCCTGACGATGGTTAAGAAATGAAGAATTTTGAGCACATTTTTCGAAGCAATAAAAATAGCATCCTACTGTTGAAACTTTCGTGGATGCGGAATTATACCAACCTCGTATGAGGAGAGGCACCAGAAGAAGAATAATTGTTAGGTTTTTTATTTTTTAATTTTGGTGCACAAACATTTCGTTGCTGCCATGTTTTTTTTATATTCATTCTGTGTAAACAAAAATCGATCTAGAGTAATTAACAGACTCCTTGGGGATTCCACGTTTTATATTGAAATGATTCAATCAATAAAAATGACAATATCATCGCTTGATAGACGTGGAGGCGTAATATCAATTTGAACCGAAGTCTTGGACAAGTATCGGGGGAAACCCCCCTTAATTCAACTTCGAATAGACGCTGCGTTGAATCTAATAAAGCGACGAGTCAGTCTGTAATCAAGACATATTTTAAAAGTCTAATCTACCGAGTCTCCTCGGGCTTTTTGCACACTGATCAGATAATACGAGGCTTTCCTCGCTCGCTGTGCCGAAACATTCACAGACGAGTTTTTCAACTGAATGAATGACGTCACTGCGTGGCCTGTCTTGAATAAATCCAATACTGTTACTGTGCTAATATATACCGGTTATAAACGTAGGATTCGGCAGCTGTTGCAACGCGTTGGTTTGGTTTCTTGTTGGGTATCGAATTTCTTGAAATTTCTTGAGATTTTCTGGGATTTGAGAAACCCCAGATAGCACGACCCTTGAAAAGAATTAGCCCCGGTAAAAAAGCGTCAACAATGCACACTATCGCTGGACGCCATCGGGTGTAAAATTCCAAACAAATCAGCGCCTAATGCCCGCATCGCATGCAGCTTGGAATGGGCGATTAGTCGTCGCATCAGTATGCACGTGGAGTTAACAGAGAAATGGACAAAACGTCAGTTACGTGGTTCTGAACGCGAAGCCGTGTCCAATTTAATGTGTTTTGATTTATATATATACATCAGGGGTGGCCAAAGTAATTATTCCGCTAAAAAAAAATTACTCGCTCTCTCCGTTTTGTTTCTCGTGGATTGTTGCTACTCCGAGACCTGAGCAAGTGAAAAGGATCGGCTATGGAGTAATGGACTTGGCATGATGAGGAATGTGACCTGGTAGTGGTGAGGAGCTCCTAAGACAGCATGCTGCATAAGGAGAATCAGAATAATAATGCTATTGGGCAGCAGCAATACGCAGACCTTACTTCGAATATAAAACTGCTGTGTAGAAGGACCCAATACTGAAGAACCTACCAATTAAGAAACCAACCTCATTTCTGTTCAGCATTGCATGCCCTCGTGTGCTTCGAGGGCATGCAATGAATGCATAACTGAATGGTAATGCAGTTTCATACTGAAACGCTGTTTTCACTCAAGACAAAGGGTAAAACTCAAAACTGAAACTTTTGAATATACAAAATTTCGTACAGCCTTATATAGAAATTTACTTAGAAACAAGTTGTAAATTCAATCTAAGATTATTAGACAGGTGAGATTAGAATAGACACGAGTCCGCCACACGCAGGTAATCAACATAATTCGGTGTTGTTGGATTTGATTTCACGTAATGAACTTCACAATCGCAAAGGCTTTGCGATGATCGAGAGAATCACATTCTGTGTCAAAAGGCGTAATCAAATTCGACAGCTTCAACACTGACTCTAAATGTTCAAACGTGAAATGCGCAGCCATTTAGACATTTTTTTGTAATTCTATCTGTATTAAAATAATCTAAATAAAAATATATATGCGATATGGAGTACTTGCTGGAATTCCTTTATAATAAATAAGTATACGAAACTAGTCGCGTGAATGAATAAAAATGGAAATATAATGATATTAGAAATATTATAAAGGACTTTCTGCAAGTACTCTATATCAAATATATTTTTAATATATTTATTTAAAACAGATTTATTACGAATATAAAATATTGTTAAATTAAAATTAAATAAAATAAAAAACCTGTAATTAAACTAAGAATATAATCACTTAAAATTTTATAAATAAAAATATTATTTTTTATTTATTATTAATGCGTAACCATTTTTTTCGTAAACCAATTCAAAACACACATTATTTCTACGTATTATTTTTATAATTCACTCATTCGTAAAAAAAAAAAAAAAAACACACACTTACAAAAAACTTTATAAACATTATTTCAATCACACCGACGATCGACCCACTGTGCACTTTGAGATTATCATATAAATGTATATAAAAAAAAAATATTTTTAAATTATCTCGATCGCATTGTCGCCGTGCACTGTGCACTTTGAGATTATTATAAAATTTAAAAAAAAAAAAAAAACGATCTTGATATTATTGACGCCGACGCACTGTGCACTTTGAGATTATTATATAAATGTATTTTTTAAAATTTAAAAAAAATAAAAAAAACGATCTCGATCGTATTGTCGCCGACCCACTGTGCGCTTTGAGACTCGCGTGTACTAAACGAAACGCTCTGTTAGTCTCGATCGTATTGTCCCCGGTTTGTGGCGAGCCGACCCACTGTGCCGACCTGCGTCCCGTGCCGAGGCTGGCTGGCGACTGCGGAGGGGAGCGGCGCCGACGTAACAGGTGGCGGCGCCCTCGAGATACACTGTACTCCATTTACACGGTACTCAATTTACACGGTTTCAAAAAACCTTGTGCGGGTGCGCCAGAGTTCGACGAGCTCGGCGATCGTGATGAAGAAAAGACTTCTTCATTTTTTATTTTTTTTTACAAAACGACCCGAACGGGGAACAACGTATAGACCTGCGTATATTGAGAGCAGGTCTATAAATATATATGGACTTCATTGGCGAGCTTTGCCGGTCTAAGCACTATGAGTCACACCAAGCGAAAAGAAACGTTGAATAAAAATCTATTTTAGTTTGTTTTCGATTTACGCGGTTTTTTAAAAAAATATACTCCACGTGTTTTTTTCGTTCATGGGTGTTGAGCCGCGTTGCCCCTTGGGCCTGCTGGAGTTTATCCTTATTGATAGAAACCTTTACATGGCGTATTAGATTTCGTAGAAATGCTTTCCAATCCAGATAGTAAACACGATGACTGTATCCGCCCAGTACCGGGGCCGAAACAGCTAAAGATATTATATCGCATAAAATACATTTTATTAAAGAGTTTGCGTGGTGTTGCTATTTTAACCACACATTTTTTAATATCGTTTTTATCATGTTTGTCGGAGTGACGGACTTGCTGTATTTACGAAAAATAAGGTTTGGTTAGAACAAAAGTTGCTTTAAAATGTATTTTTATTTCAACTGGATAAGGTATCGTTTTAAGCTGTGCAAGATATAATTAAATATATAATGATAAATATAAATTTAGCTAAGCATACAAGTGGGCATTTGGACATTTGAACACTCAGCGAGAGTGAAGCCATGTTTAATTTTTTTTGTATAAAACTCGACATCTTCATTGTTAGAAAAAATATTATATCATTGCGATATGTGTTGGTATTATGAATGCATATTGTTGACAGATGTTTAAGCTATAAAAAAAACACAAGTTTAGACATGTATGTCGACTACATGTGGAGTTAGCGCCATCTATGTGTGAAACCTAAAAACTTAGCTGCGCACTTAGTATTAACACCAAAATTTACGTCAAGGGTAAAAAATTTGCCGTGTTAATTTTTTTTTTTTTTAATACTAGCGTTAGACATTTTCGCTTGCATAATCTATAAAAATCTTCAAACTACACAAATCTGTATTTTTTGACTCAGAACAAGAAAGCCACTCCAAAAATTTCTCGAAAAAACCGAGTATATTTTTTGATTACGGTAACGCGTCGAAAGTGCTTTTACCGCTCGCCCCCGCGCCTGCACGCCGCAACCGCTTGCAATCCGCACGCCCGCGTCTTCTTCACCGTGTCGCACACACGTAATTGGATTCAGTTCACATCCTTCCACCTGCCTTCACCACGGCCATCGCGGGGGTATTTGCTCGGGGGCGACTAATAATGCCCGGGTCACTTGGCGCCGGGGGGCACCCAGATCAGCTACAAAATGGCCACCTTAATTACTTCGAGACACATCAATGGATATTCTAATTAGAGTGAACCCACATCTCAAATGCCTTCAAACGTGAACCTGTACTCGATTACATCAATATACTATATATATATATATATATATATATATATATATATATATATATATATATATATATATATGTTTTGAACGTTTTACTTAGAATTTTTATATTACATTATCAGAGTAGATTGGAAGCGGAGCGCGTTGTACAGTAACTGTATTACGCGAAGGTTTAAATTATTTTCTACTTTATCAAGACGTTTCCCCGGTGGGAGCAGGCCCCAATTTCACAGTATTGATTATTATGAAACGTTATTCTTCCGCCGCAATCGTAATTGTGTGAAACGTCTCTGTTTGCAGAAGCTCTGGTCATTTTCATTACTTGCTCACACAAAGGCTTTGTTATACTGCTGAAGGGTATTACACTAAGTGAGTTGTTTTTTTTTTATTTTATTGATTTTCAGTAATGCCTCGCGACTTCCGGTTGCTTTGCTGGCCGGATTTTTCCTCATTTGAGTTACCGTTTATATTATGAAGTGGGTTTTTTTTTTAAAATTAATTTTCAGCAATGCCTTTCGACTTCAGTACACTTCAGGTTTGAGTAATACGAAAGGTTCCACACAAAATAAACAATTATTATTTTTTTTATTAATTTTTAGTAATTACTACCAATGAAAGTAGTTAAATGTGTTTATTGGACGTTTCGGCTTCGGTACAAAAATTAAACCTGCTCGTATTGAATACTCAAAAAATTGCGTTTTAACAAGTAATGATACAAACAAATACCGTTAATATTAAAAACACAATATCAAAGGTTTTTATGTGTCCAGGGAAAAAATCAAAAGGAAGGGGGAAACTTACGTGGATGCGGAATTTACGTAAAATTTATGACAGTGTAATCAAATTAGTAAGATAGGTCCAGTGTTCAATAAAATTGTCACCAGCAATTGGAGAGAGGCAGTCGAAGAAGAAGAATATCACTCTGAGTTATCAATGTGTTGCGTCACAAAAATGTTCAAAAACAAAAAAAAAAGCCTATTAATTTAAACAAAAGCAACTCGATTCATATTGCTTCCCCTACAGGGTGTTCAGGGTGTCAGCCGAAAAGCATTCAATCCCTTGATTACTTCGCTGCCAGCAGACCAGACATGTAACAATAACACAGATTTTATCACTGTTACACATATACAACGTGTCCTAAAAAGTCGTGGTATCACCTAAATATGAGTTGCTTTTATAAGTCGCTCTCCCCATTCTGAGCGAAAGTGAAAGATTTGTGATGGTGTAGTGAATATATATATATATATATATATATATATATATATATATATATATATATATATATATATATATATATATATATAGTTATAAAAATTGCAATAGAGACAGTCTCACAGTCTCCCTGCATCGATTGATTCTCGTATAATATGCTCCCCTTCTCCTCGACTATTAAGTTGCGATAAGTGGGCCAATTAAGGGAGGCTGGGGTGGTTGGGAACAACAGGTAACTTATATTCAATATATTGCACAAAGCACTTCCTTCGAATCATGCTGGAGAGCCACTTGGTTGGTATCTTAGCGATGGCGCTAGTATCCAATAAGCAGGATAAAAATGCGAATTTATTGAATCATTGGCTTTTTTTGAGTATCTGGAATTCTATGTCTGAGTTTTATCTAAATGTGTTTTGAAATATCTTTGTATTCGTGTGCTTCTCCTCAGATGAGGTTGGTGACTATTTTATTGAATGATTCGGTTGTACTCCCGACTTACAGCCACAGGTTCCGCATCCACGTTAGTTTCCTCCTTCCAATGCCTTTTTTTCATTGGATTTATCGCCGGATTTATAGCTGCAGTTTAAAAAAATTATGGCCTCTGATACCTCACGATTTTTAACCATATTCAGAAATTCTAGTGTTTTAAGGATTTTCCCATAAGGCCACATTTCAAACGTCCAGCGAGTTTTTAATATAATACTTAATAATAAACAAACAAATAAAATTGAATTGTTTTGTCTTGTTTTGCGTACATTAATCTTATAATTTCAGCTTAGATGCTATGATGTATTATAAATCAATGAATCTAATAAAATATATATTTTAAAAAACAGCTTTTATTTTTAGTAAAATGTTTCTTAATAAAATATAATTGTATTTCAGTTATCAAGCCATGGAAAAAGTATTTTGATGTGTATTAATTATAAATTAATTATACATCGTACATTATACGCGGAATCCTTCGTAAGAGGGTTAGAACAAGCGTCGATAAGCAGAAACGATGTTGATTTCAACCCTATTTGGATATTTCACAGGGTGCTCGTCACCTAAGCAGGGCTGTACACAAGTAATACAAGGTAATACAACATATAAATAACCAATACACAGTAATAGCACAGTAATACGGACTCACAAAAACTAAGTAGTAGTACTGACCAATATAAAGTAATGCATATCAATAAAAAGCTAAATGGAAAAAAATGACTTGTATAAACTAATACGCAGTAATATGAACTAATACACGATAATAGAAGCAGACACTGACTCATAGTAATAACTAGCAAACAAATATAGGGTTGGGCAGGGAGGTATGGATGATTTGAACGGGGCGCCACTCGAGGTGGGGATGACCTTGGTGGATAAAGAGTGGGGGTATCTGCTCGTCAAGAGATTTTTTGTGATGGCAACATCCGAGTTACACATTGAAAAAAAAATTTGTTTCGTTGAAAAACGAGTGTGTAACTGTTATTTCAAAGCGTCCATACCTCCCTGCCTTACCCTGCATAGTTATAGAGGAATACAGGCTTGCATATATTATAGTTATCCAGAATAATATTTATCATTGCCAATGTGTCACTTGCTCGTTTGCAACTCACGCTGCTTGAAGATGCCGAAATACAAAATTGGCGAAACTGAAATATTTCGTTGGAATCCCAGCAAGTGTTTTTTTGTCAAAATGTACGTCGGTAACAATACTAATTTAATAATTTTGTCTGTGCCGGCCCTGGCGGGCGTCGGGGGGGCTCGCAAAATAAATAGCAAAGGATGGCACAACTCGATTACTGGGCCGGAGCTCTAATTAATTTCCAGGGGAGACTTCATTTCCAATTAGTCAGGGTGTATTGTTACATCCTCCGCGTAAATAAAACGGCAAACAGCTAAACACTGCGGTCCTATGTACTAATTTTGGAATATAATTAGCGAGCATTACAAGGGTTAGACGCGTGTTTTGATATCGCCATTTTAGCTAGCCCCAAAGACGTGATTTTAAATGACTATTGGTTTGACAGATAAAATTATCAATTTTAATTCAATGGGTATATTTATTAAAATGATTTATAGCATTATAATTATAATGTGTATTAATTAACCAATTATTCCGATATCATCCGTCATAATTAGATGAAAATATATAGAATAAGCGCCTTGATTTAAAATAATAAATAGCTTCATTTTCCCTGATGTGGGTTTAAAGCTATTTAAAAATACACATTATACTGATTTCATTAGATTTTTTTAATACAAAACGTAGAAAACAATAATAAAATCTATTATAAAATATTAAACAGTAGGTAGGTACACTGATGATTAATAACTCATTTACATTGTAAACAATAAAGACTCGATCACAAATATTAAATGGCTGCTGTGAATATATCAATAAATCATTTATTGTGTGTGTAATTAAAGCTTTTTTTTTAAAGGCGCTGTGCTGTATAGTTGGTTTTAAAAATAAAAAAAATTGACCAATCAGCTAACAGAATTTAAGGCATATTTTAATGGAAATATTTTCTATTTGTTATTTTTTTTAAAAATTACTTTTTCATCGATAAATATATATTTTTTTAATTAAATTATTTGGTTTTTTTAATTTAATTTTGTTTTTTTTTTTTATTATAATTGACTTATGATTCAACAGCTTTTCATAAACAAACCATAACTAATAGTAATATTTTTCGTGTGGCAACACCGCGTCACCGCCATCACGCTCTTTTTCAGGTATCCGCCGGGCGGACGTCTGACTTGGTTTCTACGTGACCGGATTATCGTAGATTTATAATCAAAATGGTACGTAAACACACCAAATTACACATCTAAAACACGAATTGATATCTACTCCAACATATTTTAGTGTTAACGCACATTTAAAGTGACCGATGGCTATGATAAATAAAGATAATAAATAACTCGTCACCATGCTTCGAGTTGACGTATTGAAGAAAGTTTCAGCTGTCTGGACGTTAAAAGTGTGAAAAAGTGCATCGTATTAAAATAAATACATTAAATAATGTTTAAATGATGAATGTTTGACACATGCGCGTCATATGATGTGATACCGAGGATCGGCAGCGTCTTTTCGTGACCATGTTCTATGATTTCGATTCGACTAACCCGACATCTCCTACCGCCTTTTGATTTTAAAGTGTCCCTGATAAGGAACCCGGACACTTTGAGATATTTCAAGTCCCCAGTGATTTTAAATTGGTAATTTGCTTGTTGCAGGGTTTCGTCAAAGTTGTGAAAAACAAACAGTACTTTAAGCGGTACCAAGTTAAGTTCAAGAGGCGTCGTGAAGGTAAGAACTATACATCAATTGCTTATTACTTGGCTTATTATATTTTCTATTTTTATACTAACTTGAAAATATTACATATATTGGAAGTATTTCAGGTTAAATGTTACAATAATTTTTAGGTTAGGTTCTCATTCTACCAGTTTGTTTCGATAATATGTCGCTGTATAGTCTGTAATTTTTAACTTCAATTTGTACGTTTACCCGTACTATTTACAAGGATAATAGATTTTAATATATTTAAAGATGAATAGATATTCAGATGATCTCGTTACTGTCATGTCGCTTCCCAGCCTCTAAGGACTTGATTTCCAACATTATTAGATTTACTATTGTTGTCTAGCTTTGATAGATAACATCAGTTATGTCTATTCTTCAGAAGTTTTAAGGTTAATTCTAATTATGTGAAGTTTTATTTAATAGTAATGCTTTCAACTAAAAAAATTAAGAATTTATTGCTGTGAAAAATACATCAATTTCATCACTTTTTAACCATTTAGTTTACTGTTGTTTTGTGGCTCTCCTAGTTTGCTCACGTAATGTGATTGTTTCCAGGTAAAACCGACTACTATGCCCGCAAACGCCTGACTGTCCAGGACAAAAACAAGTACAACACCCCGAAGTACCGCATGATAGTGCGCCTGTCCAACAAGGACATCACCTGCCAGGTGGCCTTTTCTCGCATCAACGGGGACCGCATCATCTGCGCCGCCTACTCCCACGAACTGCCCAAGTACGGAGTTAAGGTACGTACCTGTCCTATCTACCACCCTCACGCTATCCTTAACAAGTACAACGACTTGCACCGATGTGTTCGATCATACCAAAAAATATCTTGACTAGTTGATTTTATTCTCTTAACCTACAATTGACACATTAGTGTCGATAAATATTAATTTAACTCGAATAAGTTATTTGTACGATTACTGTTATGAAATTTTAGAATAATTTAAAAACATGCAAAATTTAAAAGCAGTTCCCCTTATATGCACAAATTTTTTCAGTGGTATATACGGTAATCGTGTTTTATCCAAGTAACTGGTGAATGGGTTCGGTTTGCTTAGTAGACGTGTCCATGCAATTTTACCGCGTGATTCTTTCTCGTCACGCTGTCTCGAGGCTGGACAACATCAAAAGTACGATGGAGCAAGCGATCGGACACTCCGGCAGCTGCGAAGTCAAACTGACAGAAACTAACTGCAATAACTATTTGTCTTATTATCAAAATCTATCGATATATAGTTAAAATCTTCAATTGTAATGATTATGCAATGTTTTATGAGTTTGGTTCATGCGGAAGAAATTTGAATGTTACCATTCTCCTTCCAGGTTGGTCTGACCAATTACGCTGCTGCATACTGCACTGGCCTGCTGCTAGCCCGCCGCCTGCTGCAGAAGCTGTCCCTGGACACCCTGTACCCCGGCAATACCGAAATCAACGGCGCCGAGTACAATGTCGAGGGAGTCGATGATGGACCAGGTGCCTTCAGGTACACTTAACAAACATTTCAATATTTCACTTCTGTCAATGAATGTCATTAATAACGCCCACCAAGATGCAAACTTACGCATGCTTTTTTAGGCTGAGTCTAAATGATGAACTTTGGACACATGCGCGTCATATGAGGCGGCGACCAGAGTTGGCGAGCGCCCTGCCTGCATGTTCTATGTAGGCAGACGTGCTCCGTCAACCTCTGCACCCGCATTTATTGATTTTAAAGTGTCTCTGATAATTATGCAGCGTCTGCTTCCCTCCTGGACCTTTCTATTACCGTGCTGATTGCTATGTATTTGGATTTCAGGTGCCACTTGGACGTGGGCCTTGCCCGCACCACCACCGGGGCACGCGTGTTCGGTTCCCTAAAGGGAGCTGCGGACGGCGGCCTCAACATCCCCCACTCCACCAAGCGCTTCCCCGGGTACGACTCTGAAGCCAAAGCCTTCAACGCCGATATCCACAGGTGAGCACTTAATGTCCAGTGCTTATGTAGTAATTCTTCAAATAACCCATAGTCTAAAGTAATTTGTCATTAGTGATAATTTCATTTATCTTTATAAAAAGCTAGGCCAATAACTCGGCAAGCTGTATGCTCCTTTCATCCTCCTCACCGCCACTATTGGCGCTGAGGACAGCTTATTCCGGAGCTATATCAACCGTCACACATATTGGTTGTGAGCGAGGAGCCTCTCTGGACTCCTCTCAAACCGGTCTGATGTACAGAACGCATTCCTACCCAATTTTGATTAACTGGTTCCTATAACTAATAAATTAATTTATGTTTACATCAAATAACTTGTTTACTGGATCAACGCATTGAGTAGTTCTTATACCTTTTATTCTGCATGCTCAATCTGGACTATCCTTGCAGAGCGCACATCTTTGGGCAGCACGTCGCTGACTACATGAAGGAGCTGGAGTCCAGTGACCAGGACGCCTTCAAGAGACAGTTCAGCAAGTACATCAAAGTAGGAGTTATCTCCGACTCGGTTAGTATTTTGACAGCTCTAGATTCCATTGATCAGCCTTCCTGAAGCCAGTCTGGGATAAATAATAATGAGACCAGGCCTAGTTATTACATCTGGGAATAACCAAGAATCGTAGAGGTTCTTAAGTCCATGCAAAATTGCCGCCAGGATTCTCTTTTCTGGCTGTGTCGAACATGGACGACAGCAACTGCAATTCGACTTTAACAAATTTCATAGTACCTCTAAGTTATTTAACCAAGTCGAGTTCCTTACAGCGTCACAAAGTGTCTCGAGATAATGTCAGTAGTTAGAAAATTTGTACCACGAAGTTATAATAAATCTTTGAAAAGCTTTGCTTTAAATCGTATCTTGTTTCTGTTGATATTTTCTACGGGTTAATATTTATCTCATTCATAAATGACAAGTCCCTTCTCAATGAGATTTTCATATTCCTGTTCTGCACCCAGATCGAGGAGATGTACAAGAAATGCCACGCCAACATCCGCACCGACCCTCGCCACGAGACCAAGAAGTGCGCCGGCAAGGTCAAGCGCTGGAACAAGAAGAAGCTTACGCACGCGCAGCGCAAGAACCGCGTCACGCAGAAGAAGGCTGCCTTCCTCAAGTCCCTCCAGGCCGCCCAGGCGGAGGCCCAATAGGTCCCCCCTTGTTTTACTCTGTGATGGCATTCTGAATAAACGGCGTGATATCATATTATGACTTTTTTTTCCTTGTATATATTATTATATTAAATGCTTAATTATATTAATTTTTTTATTCGTGTAATCTGAAATAATTTATCGTAAAACAGTAATGAAAGCAATTCACAAAAGTTTGCATGTTTTTCGAGGTTTGTCAAAAAAAATTATACAAATTCCTAATTATTTTTTTATGTTTGTTTGATGTAGGCAAGCAATGCTCAGTCGCTCGTATGGACAGCATGCCACAAATATATGTAAAAATAAGAAGTGTCCGATGGATAATAATGGTTTGTATGACTGCAGAACTTCAGGATCCGAGCTGGTGGCGAATTAAGTACAGACTCGTGGAAGTCATTACATCTCTGATGATAAAAATATTTAATTTTGTACTCTGATAGGTCTGACTTAAAACAATGGCATCAGGATATTATAACTATGCAGACGGTTGAATTACAAAAAAATCTGCACATGCATAACGTGAACTATCGGAACATAACACAAATAAATAATTTTATTTTTAGTAGTACTAAAATCGTACCAAATATAATTTAACCTCTAAAAATACTGCATTGATTTAATCCATCGCCTAGATGTAAACCAATTTATCAAAAAAGAAATAACTAATTCTACTGATTTCTTTTTGCTTGACGTTGTCTTTAAAAATTATAAAAGAAATGATCGGGATGAAATTTTTTTCACATAATTTTAATCTTTGATAAAAACAAATGAATACATGTCACAGTAATACATTTTTTAAATAAAATAACTAGCGAAAATCATAGTTTCACAATTTTAAACACAACTAACATTTGATTCCTATTAGCAGGATTAGTAATTTTATAAAACAAAAATTTTAACTTTTACACCGCTGGACCATACTAAAGAAGTTGCGTTTGCTTTGCGTCACGGACACCAACTTAGCGGAAATGTCAAAAACAAACTTGACAGTATTAAAATGACAGATCAATCATGCAACTTAATGAAAATTAAAATAAAGAGTGCAACTCGACCATGACGATCAACGAATAAAAAATACACGCATACCAATTTAACAGTTGGAGCGATACGCTTGGTCTTGCCATTACCTGAGAAGCCTCTGTGTAATTTTATTCGCAGTGCTTTGTATTTCTGAATAATCTCTTTAAGAGTTGGCGTAAAATGGACGCTCTTGTGAAGCAGGAAATCCCTGACCTCGAAGACGGCGGCGGGCTTGGCAATTGTGAGGTGCTCTCTGTGAAGCCCGAGGATGAGACGTCCTTCCCCGGCGCCCCAGAATATGATGAGATTAAAATAGAAGACTTCGACGTTGAGAAAGCTTTGCTGGAACACAAAAGACCGGCCTCCTCAGCATATGCCAGACGCGAGCAGGTAATATCCCGACTCTTGTAATCATCCCGCACTAGCTTGCTTTACATGAATACAAAACCACTTCACCAAGCTTGTCAAAATCTGTCACTAGCTATATTAACACTAAATTTACCACAACCGGTCAAATGACCGCTTTTGTAGTTTGATATAGAAAATGCGCATATAATTTTATATTTTTTGCACATTTGACTTCATGACTTTTCTATTTATTAAACACAAGTAATATTCTATTTTTTTAATTTTTTTATTGTGTATTTTTTGAGTTATGCTTATAGTATACCTATTACTACCACAACCGGTCAAATTGACCGCAAGAACAATTTATTGCTTTATAAGGTTATCGGATCAGAAATTATGATGTACATGCGTTTTCAACATATTGCATTCAGTTAGTTGCACATTTTTGCAAAAACTGTTGCGTAGTTAGTTCAATCAAGATAACTGTGAATCAGAAATTCAAGAAAGTGACTAAAATTTTAGATTGGAAGTAGCATTTTAGTGTTAAGTGTAATATGCCTGCTAAGACCACGTATTTTTTTCTTGTGTTTCTTATCGCAAACAATTGTAATCTACCTGCTTTATCAACCTTTATATTTTTCTTGTACCCTTTGTCATAACCATTATTTGAGGGTCCTTGTTTGCATAGACTCTTTTCACACCATTATTTTGTTTGATAAGATAACAGAGAGCTGCTAAAAGCACAAGTTCATGTCTGTGCATACACCTTTGTTAGGCTGTGTCCAGTATATAGATTATAATTTGTACATACAAGTGCTGTACTGTCTTGTTGTAATATCATATCTTACCTGACCGTCGATGAGCTCTGTTGACGAAATAAATTCATAGTGTGGTTTTTCTCTACATTCAACCGAAGTCCGGACGGTACCCAACGATCACATTAACATAAAATTACTATTAGTATTAGTAGGTAGTTTTTATTTTATTTTGATAGCTTTACTCCACTACTAATACAGTTTACTCTTTACCCAGAAAATGTCGAAACAATCAAGACAGTACAAGTTCTTAGAAGATATAAATAATATTGACGAAGAGTTTTCGGAAATTGATGAAGATGATTTTTGTGAAAATGAAGATATACAGGTTGGAAATGATCTATTAGACAGTGAGTATGAATGTACAGTTACTGAGGATGAAGAGGAAAATATTGTGAATATATGTCGTGGACGAAAAAAAATTAAATTACTTTCAAGTTCTGAAGAAGAGATAGAAAAAATTGAACAGCATGTTGCGATTGATAGAACTGTTTGGAAAGAAATACAAATAGATGGTACACCTGGAAGATCACCACATCATAACATTTTCAGGCAAGAAGTAGGCCCCACAGGATATGCAAAACGTCATATTATAAAGGGTAAAGTTAAGACTGCATTTTCGTTGATACTTGACCACCGTGTTATGAACCATATAAGAATATGCACAATAGAAGAAGCAAAGAGAGTGTTAGGAACCGATTGGAGTTTATCTCAAGATAAATTAGATGCATTTATTGCAATTTTATATGCACGAGGTGCATATGGAGCAAATCATTTGAAAGTTTCTTTTTTGTGGAATAACATATGGGGGCCTAAATTTTTTTCAGAAACTATGAGCAGAAATAATTTCACAGAAATTCTCAAATTTATCCGTTTTGATAAAAAAAATGAACAGAGCCAACGTTTGAAAACAGACAAATTCGCCATGATATCTATGATTTGGAATAAATTCATTGAGAACAGCCAAAACTGTTATAAACCGGGTGCTAATATTACTGTAGACGAACAGCTATTTCCAACTAAAGTAAGATGTAGATTTACGCAATACATGCCTAACAAGCCTGATAAATTTGGAATCAAATCTTGGTTAGCATCTGACGTAGATAGCAAATTCATCATAAATGCAATTCCATATCTAGGAAAAGATGAAAATAGGCCCTCTTCAGTACCACTCACTGAATATATTGTACTCAAACTCATGGAACCATTTACGGGTTGCGGAAGAACTGTAACCACTGACAACTTCTTTACAAGCAAATCCCTAGCAACACAACTGCTAATGAAAAAAACAACGTTAGTTGGAACTATCCGCTCAAATAAAAGGGAATTACCAATAATTGCGAAGCAAAAGAAAGATGATATGGAACGATATAACTTAACGAACGATATAGACATGACCGATCAAATAGCGAGGAAATATACCACAAAATCTAAGTCTCGCAGATGGCCTCTCCAAGTATTTTTCAATATCCTTGATTTAGCTGGCATAAATGCCTGGATTTTGTACAAGCAAACGACAGGAGAAAATATCTCTAGACAAGATTTTTTACTCCAGTTAGCAGTAGAACTTGCCGCCGATTTTCGAGAAGCTTGTAAACAACCAAAAGAAGAAACAAATACGAAAGGGACATTGCCTATATCTACTACAGATTCTTATCATCGTAAGACATGTCAAATAGGTTATTGTAACGAAAATAAAACATTCAAAATTTGTTCTCAATGTCAAAAAAATGTTTGCGGAAAATGTACAATTGAGACATCCTATATATGTAAAAAATGCTATGAGCAATGAATTAAAAATTATTTTTCTTTGTGTGTGTAATAAAAATCGTTCATATACATTTTTGTTTAATTATAATAAAGTTACTATGTTTATTTCCTTATTACTTACATCCATATTTCATAGAAAACAAAGATCGGTCATTTGACCGGTTGTGGTAGAATAAGGTATATATCAAGTGCTGGTACGTTTAGTGTTAAATATATTTAAAGAAAGACTTCATAAAAATAATTAAGACAACGTCTTCTAATAAGATCAATTAAAAGAATCATAATTCTGATGATATATATCCATATAATTTCATACACAGTGCTTTGAATTTCTGAACAATTTCTTTAAGAATTGGCGTAAAGTGAACACTCACGTGAAGCAGGAAATCTCTGACCTCGAAGACGGCGGCGGGCTTGGCAGTTGTGAGGTGTTCCGCGTGAAGCACGAGGATGAGGCGTCCTTTCCCGGCGCCCCAGAATATGATGAGATTAAAATAGAAGACTTCGACGTTGAGAAAGCTCTGCTGGAACACAAAAGAGCTGCCTCCTCAGCATCTGCCAGACGCGAGCAGGTAATATCCCGACTAGCCTGCCTGACATGATATATAACCACTTCACCAAGCCTGTCAAGTAGTGTCGTTTGTGAAACATGTTTATGTAAGTTGAAACCATAAGTTCTTTGATTGTTATCGCTATTGACCTAAATTGGTAATGAATGCAGATTCATCAAGTATTTAATAATATGTATTAAGATTGAGGATATTGATTAAAACATACAAAAACCCTTTTTTTATTAAGCTTCCACTTTGAATTTTATAATCAACAATCTATAGTATAAATGATTAATATGATGTAATTATCTGTTTCAGGTGCATGTGCAATCGCATGCTGAAGTGAACATCCTTAGTGAGGGAAGTGGAGATTTGCTGAGCACCTCGATATTCAAGACTGTTGGAGAGAGTGTATCGTTTATAGCATTTCCAGACAAGAAGTTATTTATTTGTGATCAATGTTCATATAAATGTTATAAAAAGAGGTCATTAAGATTTCACATGCTTATTCATACTGATCGGAGGCCTTTTGCTTGTGACCTATGTTCATCTAAATTTAAAACCAAGAAACATTTAAAGAAGCACAAGCTTAATCATACTGTCGAGAAGCCTTTTGCTTGTAACCAATGTTCAATTAAATGTAAGAGAATGTGTGATTTAAAGAAGCACAAGCTTAATCATACTGGCGAGAAGCCTTTTGCTTGTGACCGATGTTCGTTTAAATGTAAGAGAAAGGATTATTTAAAGGAACACAATCTTATTCATACTGGCAAGAAGCCTTTTGCTTGTGACCAATGTTCATTCAAATGTAAAACTAAGGGAAGTTTGACGATGCACAATCGTATTCATTCTGGCGAGAAGCCTTTTGCTTGTGACCAATGTTCATTTAAATATAAGAGAAAGGGTGAGTTAAAGATCCACAAGCTCAATCATACTGGCGAGAAACCTTTTGCTTGTGACCAATGCTCATTCAAATTTAAAACTAAAGGAAGTTTGGCGAAGCACAGTCTCATTCATACTGGCCAGAAGCTCTTTGCTTGTGACCAATGTTCATTGAAATGTAATAGAAAGAGTGATTTAAAGAAGCACAATCTTATTCATACTGGTGAGAAGCCTTTTACTTGTGACCAATGTTCATTCAAATGTACAACTAAGGGAAGTTTGATGAGGCACAATCTTATTCATACTGGCGAGAAGCCTTTTGCTTGTGACCAATGTTCATTCAAATGTAACGCTAAGGGTAATTTGATGAAGCACAAGCTTATTCATACCGGCAAAAAGTCTTTTGCTTGTGATCAATGTTCATATAAAACTAAAAGAAAGGCTGTTTTAAAGACTCACATGCTCATGCACTTTTGTGAGAAGTGTTTTGTTTGTAACAAGTGCTCTGGCACATGCAAGCTGAGAACTAAGTTGAAATGCGTCGTTCTTATCTGCGTTAAGTGAGTTACTTGTGATGTGTTTACTTTCAGATGAAATTAAAGAACTACAAAAAAGGACTAGATTGACACTTGACATTGCGCTGCATTTCTTTTTTATAGTTTGATGTTTTGGTGGTCGCTTGTGAGAATTTGAGACGTTTCATTTTGCTAAGCACCCGGAGGGGGAGGTGTGCCTGTCACCATGCCTCTCGGTGTACATCGCAAGATAAACTTAGAATGCTTACATCTGATATAATATTTTTGTTATTTAACAATTTACATACCTGCTTACCAACCATGGGGTTATTTGTATGAAGAGAAGAATACTAAGAATAATAAAATTGTAAGATCAATGCCGTAAACATATATCCGGAACAACACTATCTCTATTTGTATTAAATAGCCTGCTTTCCGGTTCCTTTTTTCACTCATGAATTCTTTCGCTTGTAATTAAGAAGTAAATTAAAAACACCAAGCTTATAAAATTCTATGGTCAATGCCGTAAACATATAACCTGAACAACACTTATGTTTCATAAAAGATAATATTTTTGAACCATCATCTTCGATAGTATAAATATACTATTGATGAGAGTGGTTATCGTTTTACTTTATTTGTAAAAATTACCTCGCTTATTATATTCAAATTTCCATTTGGTATCACATCATTGTTCAAAATAATAAATAAATGTTTTCAATATATTTTGTGTTTTCGTTATGTTCATGTGGACCTTTTTAATTCAGAATTGGAGAGCTCAGTAATTTTAAATACATAATTTATTTGGCACTGTCACCACATGAATAGCATGATAAAATAAGCCTAGTGGGTGTTATATTGAAGAAAAAAAACACGTGATGATTTGTTGCAAATTATCGATCAGTCGTCAGGATGGAGATTGCGGCTCCCAAAAGCGATAAAGGTGTTTACAATCTCCAACAAGACTGCGAAGAAGTGGAGCTGGGAGAAGCTGTGCGCTCAGATTGACGAGGACCTATGGGGATTTACTATCAAAGCATCAGACCCATCCCTTCTATTAGATGTATTGATTTTTTTATTGATTGTTACTATATTTGCATTTTGTGTATTTCTAATTTATAAAGTTATAACTTCCTTTACATATATTTTAACTATTTAATTATGGTGCCCGCCTCCCGACCGGCATCCTGTAATGTGCTCTTGGGTACAAAAAGGTTGGGGACCCCTGCCTTAGTGGATCTCTGGCTCAGACTTGAGATTTTAACTTTCACTAGCTTGTTGCACTAACGATCGTTCGATATTACGAGTTCTGCAAAAATCTCTCGACCAAAAATCACTATAATAGCGATTTTTGCTTATTTAAATTGTAATCAATCTTTTTGACAGAGAGTACTTTGCAGGATTCTTCGCGAATATTCTTTCAAAATGTCAGTCGGCGGCGCGTTTACGGCATCACGGACACCACCTTGGCGAAAATGACAAGGACAAACTTGACAGTACATATTAAAATTACGAATCAATCATGCAACCTAAAGAAAATTAAAATAAAGAGTGCAACATGACCATAACAATCTACGAAAAAGAATACACGCACACCAATTTAACAGGTCGAGCGGTTCTCGTGGTCTTGTCCCGACAAGAGAAGTCTATGTGTATTTTTATACGCAGTGTTTTGTATTTCTGAATAATCTCTCTTTAAGAGTTGGCGTAAAATGAACGCTCTTGTGAAGCAGGAAATCCCTGACGTCGAAGACGGCGGCGGGCTCGACAGTTGTGAGGTGCTCTCTGTGAAGCCCGAGGATGAGGCGTCCTTCCCCGGCGCCCCAGAATATGATGAGATCAAAATAGAAGACTTCGACGTTGAGGAAGCTTTGCTGGAACACAAAAGAGCTGCCTCCTCAGCATCTGTCAAACGCGAGCAGGTAATATGCCGACTCTTGTAATCGCCCCATACTAGCCTGCCTCGCATGAATATATAACCGCCTGTCAAGTTCGGTCACTGGCTATTCAAAGGGATCAATAAAAATGTTCCCTTTTAGGGGCTCTACATTCACTCTCAACCTTTTCCAAAATCAAAGAAATATAAATATTATAATAAGTTACTTTTTCTAAAACGTTAATTTCAATCCATGGAAATCAGTAGTGATCCTGGAGATTGGTATCAGTCGAGTCATTTTTCTCTTTGAAGCAGTACGCCTTTAACGACGGGGTCTTAAGTAGATAAAATAAAACATTTCCTTATAATCAAAGGGAAACTGCATTTTTGTTATTTCACAGGGTGTATGTAATTAAAAAAATATTAGATGTGCGCCTGTTACTTTGTAAACCCACTTATATAAATCACAAAATTATTTTGAACAAGATGGATGGAGGGATGAACAAGAACTGATCAGATTATTGGCCTTATTTTCCTCCCAGCTAGAACATAACTTTCTTGGTACAAGACCAAATGGTTATTATAATATTTCAGAGACCTTTATGGATGGCATAAGTTAATTAATTGATTGTATTGTTTCAAGATTAATTAATTGTATTGTTCCGTACAGTTCGTTGCATGGCCATGGTAGTTGTGTTCAGTATAAATAGTCCCCGTTGTTATCTTTTGTACATAAGACGGTATTAACAAGAGTCCCACCAAAGGTTCCGGTGTTTCTAAAATAAAAATATATTGAAAGAATGAATTTATTAAAGTAGTTAAGAAAACCGTCTTTTAATAAAATTAATAAGTTCAATATTTTTGACAGAGAGTACTTGGTGGAATTTAATAGAAGTTTTAAGTTTTAATGGAAGTGAATTCAAGTTTTTAGTTTTAATCCACATTTTCACATGAAATTTTACTGACAATTTGCCATTGTGAGCGTTCAGTTAATTGTTGACAGCTGCTTTTCTTGCACATGTTTTGCCTCGTCTTCGATTTTTGATATCAATTAAAACAGAAAAAAAAAATTTTTATTCAGCTTCCGCTTTGAATCAGGCCAAAAAGTTGAATTTAATAAAGAACAATCTATAATAGTATAAATGATTAATATGATGTAATTATCTGTTTCAGGTGTGTGTGCAATCGCATGCTGAAGTGAACATCCATAGTGAGGGAAGTGGAGATTTGCTGAGCACCTCGATATTCAAGAGAGTTGGAGAGAGTGAACCGTTTCTAGCATTTACGGACAAGAAGCTCTTTATTTGTGATCAATGTTCATATAAATGTGGTAAAAAGAGGTCATTAAAAGTGCACATGCTTATTCATACTGATTGGAGGCCTTTTGCTTGTGACCAATGTTCATCTAAATTTAAGAGAGGGGGTGATTTAAAGATGCACAAGTTTATTCATACTGACGAGAAGCCTTTTGCTTGTGACCAATGTTCTTTCAAATGTAAGAGAAAGGGTGAATTAAAGCTTCACAATCCAATTCATAGTGGCGAGAAGCCTTTTGCTTGTGACCAATGTTTATATAAATGTAAGAGAGAGGGAGATTTAAGGATGCACAAGCTTATTCATACTGGCGAGAAGCCTTTTGTTTGTGACCAATGTTCTTTCAAATGTAAGAGAAAGGGTGAATTAAAGCTTCACAATCTAATTCATAGTGGCGAGAAGCCTTTTGCTTGTGACCAATGTTCATACATATGTAACACTAAGAGTAGTTTGAATAAGCACAAGCTTAATCATTCTGACGAGAAGCCTTTTGTTTGTGACCAATGTTCTTTCAAATGTAAAAGAAAGGGTGAATTAAAGCTTCACAATCTAATTCATAGTGGCGAGAAGCCTTTTGCTTGTGACCAATGTTTATTCAAATGTAACACTAGGAGAAGTTTGGTCATGCACAAGCTTAAACATACCGGTGACAAGCCTTTTGCTTGTGATCGATGTTCTTATAAATGTAATAGAAAGGGTAATTTAAAGAAGCATAAGCTTATTCATTTTGGCGAGAAGCCTTTTGCTTGTGACCAATGTTCATATAAAACTAACATGAGCGAGAATAGTTTTGTTTGTAACATTTGCTCCGGCACATGCAAGGTGAAAACTTATTTTAAATGTCTCGTTCTTATCTGCGCTATGTGAGTTATTTTAGATGAAATTAAAGAACTACAAAAAAGCACACTCTAGTTTGTTACTTGTCATTGCGCTGCGTTTATAAGTCTTGATGCTTTGGAGGTTGCTTGTGAGAATTTGACTCATTAGTATCGTGACGCTAGGCACCCGGGAGGGGAAGGCCGCCTGTCACAGTGCTCCTTGGTATACATTACAAGATAAACTCAGAATACTTACATCTGACGTAACAGTTTTCATACCTGCTTACCAACCGCGTGGTCGTTTGTTTAAATCCAGATGTATTTTTTTCGTCTTTTCAATAAATTCAAAGAAAAGAATGCATACACGTTTCTAAATTTGTATGTTCAATGCCGTAAACATATAATCAGAACAACATTTTCTCCACTTGAATTAAATAGCCTGCCTTCTAGTTCCTTTTTTCACTTATGAATTCTTTCGCTTGTAATCTGTATTTATCAAGAAGTAAATTAAAAACACCTATTTGTTTCATTGAACATGATGATTATGTTTTACAATGTTTTATGAAACATTACTTTATTTGAAAAAAATAACCCGCTTATTTTGTGTTTTAAAATAATAAAATAAATGTTTTCAATATATTTTGTGTTTTCATTATGTACATGTGGACCTTTTTAATTCGGGATTTAAGAGCTCAGTAACTTTCTATTGAAGTGGTGTTTATTGGTGTTATTATTGAAGAAAAATAAACACATGATGAATTGTGGCAAATTATCGGTATCGAAGATTGCGGTTGCCAAAAGCGCCATAAAGGCGCTGACAATCTCTATCACGACCGTGAAGAAGCGGAGCTGGAGAAGCTGTGCGCTCAGATTGACGAGACCCCTGGGGACTCCCCTACAGGCTCGTCATGAAGTGACTGCACACTCCTCTGATCATCCCGGGCATCACCCTGCCCGGTCGTGTTCCCGACCCGCGGACATCGTGCCACCACCTGGAGAAATCCCTCTCTTCCCTGTGCCGGAGCTGAAGATTGTACAACGAGACTACGGGCAACCTGTCAGTGTTCAGTAGGGGCAGATCCACGACGGACGCCATCGAGAAGGTCCACAACAGAGCCGAAATGGGCAACGTGGGGACCAGGCAGTACTGCGTGCTCGTGACATTGATCATGGGACAAGATATTTTTTGGTATTATCACTTCAAGAATAGTATAAAAAAGAAGCATAATGGGTGTTATATCGAAGAAAAAATAACACGTGATGATTTGTTTTTGCAAATTATCGGTTGATCGTCAGTTAGCTAGTATCACCAACGAGTCTGCAATGTCCCAATTCATTGGCATTATATTCTTTAGCTGAACAGGAGAATGCTGTCCTTCAACGCCCTATGGCTTGGTGTCATGTGTCACAGGGGGTTAATTATGGGAGGGGGGAAGGCTAGTATCGCTTCAAAATCAAATAGACTTGAGTCTGCTTGTATTTAGGCAGTCCTCAAGGTTGTAGTCAAGTAGTATTTCGATGGAGGAATATGGATATTTTGAAGGAGTGGGCGAGGTCGATCATAATCTCTGGTATCGTTTGGGTCCAATATGGATTCATTTGATGCATAGGCACGAATTTTAAAGTACTGAAAAAACATATAGATAAATGAATCGAAAAAAAAAAATAATGTGCATTTATTTATGTGCATTTTGTTTTGTGGCAACACTGTCAATATGATATTTTTAAGTTCTGTATGTTTCCAACTTGTTTCCGTTTCCGCTACACAGTTTGGCCGTTACAAAGCCAGCACTGTCTTTTCAAAGCTGGCTGTTATCGAGGTCGGTTGTGTTGGGGTTAGGTTAGGCGTTTCATTAATTCCGGTTAACTCTTGTGGATGGCGACTACCGGAGCTCAAATGTACGCTGAATCTTCGTGGAACGATCCGTCTTCGATAAAGCTGAAATTAATATTCCGAGGCGACACGCGGTGCCGCCATTATGGAAGACAGGTTAGCCTCGCCGCCCAAGCAGGAAAATGTCGTCTCATACGACACCAAGGAGCTCACCGACGAAGAAAAGCGCATCATGCAGGCGCAATCGTCTCGTTTGGTTTCCGAGCACCAAGCTAAAATGCTGGAGGCGAATGCGCAGAAGCACTGGGACTTGTTTTACAAGAGGAACGACACACGGTTTTTCAAGGACCGGCATTGGACAACGCGGGAGTTTGTGGAGCTCCTAGAGCAAGGCGGCTGCGGCCGAAGAACTCTATTCGAGGTCGGCTGCGGCGTTGGAAACCTAGTGTACCCCCTTATTGAAGAAAAAGCTGACTTCTACTATTACGCCTGCGACCTGTCGCCACGTGCCGTCGAGTTCGTGAAATCCCACCAACTTTACGATGAAGCCTTAATGAAGGTGTTCCAAGCTGACATAACACAAGAAAAGGTAAATATTTTTTAATTACCGTTTGAGGTTATGTGGTTCAAATATTTTCAAACAAACTATTTAAATATTTTTGAGTTAATTACTTCACGTTGGCATTATCAAACAGAGTCTCTTACTGTGACTGGTTTGATAAAGCCAACGTGAAAGGTTAGTGAAACCGGTAACCTTAAAACGAACATGTGGAAAATCACTCGAGTATTTTACTCAAAATTATTAAGATGGAATTCCACCAAGTACTATCTGTCTAAAATATTGAATTTCTTAACTGTGTATTTCTCAGCAGGTGCTTGGCGTGATAGGCGAGTCGTGCGTGGACGTGGTGTCGTTGGTGTTCGTGTTGTCGGCCGTGTTGCCCAGTAAGTGGGCCCGGGCTGTGCGGACGCTGGTGGCTGTGATGCGACCGGGTGCGGTGCTGCTGTTCCGTGACTACGGCCGCCACGACATGGCCCAGCTGCGCTTCAAGCCCGGCAACAAAATCGCTGACAACCTCTACATGCGCCAGGACGGCACCAGGTTAGGAATGCGCGCTATGCTGGAGCAATGGGCACTCATTGGGTTGAGTCTAAACGTAACTCTGTTGGACCAATATAAACTAGTTTAAATTGATAAAATACTTTATTAATACAATTTTAGAAAGTTCTTGACTATTCACTGGCCTGGTTTTGAATGAAAATTTATTAAGCTTTTCACTGCTGATGGAGTTTGAAGATGTTGCATCTCCCATATCACCAATGAAGAATTTAATACATTTTATAATAGCCTGAAGAATAATCTAGAACTTTCAGAATTGCCTAAATAAAATGACATAGGGCATAAGAAATCTTGTGCTTTGAATAAATAATGTACAACTAAAATCAGTGTGGTATTCCAGGAGCTACTTCTTCGCTTTGGACGAGCTTCGCTCCCTGCTGTTGAGCTGTGGTTTGGAGGAGGTGTCCCTGTCTTACGTGCAGCGCCGTACTCTCAACCTCAAGGAGAATGTGGACGTGCCGCGCACCTTCATCCAAGCAAAGTTCAGGAAGCCCCAGTGAGCCCCCAGGTAAATCAGGCTGGAAATATATTGATTTACGAAGTACAAGACTGAATTGTTGACTTTGACAAGTTCAGTACTCTCTTGATGAGCTCTCTACCATGATGAACCTGATTCTTTGATAGGAATTGCCGACTGATACACAACTGATGATCATCACATTTCTGATTAATTCTAGATTGTTTTTATTTTAATTGCTTTTTTTTTTAAATTTTAAATGTAATTATGTACCTTTCCTTTTACAGTTCACACATTCCTGTGTGAAGATTGTCACACGACTGCACTACTGTTTCAGGTAAGAAAAACATTTTTTTATTTTTAATATAACACGTATAGAAGTGTATGATAAAATAGCATTTCTTGCAATGCTTGTAGGCTCGCCCGAAACGCGTCAGAGGTTCTTATTGATTCACCTCCTCTGGTGTGTGGCCGTTGCGATTTAAGTGCTTCTTTGTTATATTAAATGAACAGTTTCTTGTTGTATTATCATGATGAACCGCATTCTTTGATAGGAATTGCCGACTGATACATAACTGATGATCAATCTCATTCTGACTTATTTTAAATTATTCAAGCGATACCTATTACTTTATTGCCATTATTCAGTGTGATTTTTTTACTCTTCAGGACCCCCTTCGCCGAGAATGCTGGCCCTGATCTTAGCTCCCATGAGGCAAACGTCACACGAAGCAGGTAAAGTATTATTCATTCAGTTGTTTAGATGTTGCCAGTGTACAGGAGAACTTGCATCTTTGAATAAATCTTTCACGCTGAGCGCTGAAACCTCCAAATGATGATCTTTGCTAACCGATGATTGAGTGATTCAAACGTGTGACATCTGACTCGTGAGGGTTCAATGTGTGTCGATTTATATTTACTGAAAAGTAACATCCACCGTGTTTGTTTCAGGTAGATGTGGGACGTCTGAAGTCAGCCAACTTGCACCACTTTGTCTCAACCTGCGGAAGCGGGGAGTGGAATTTTAACCGCCCATGAATGCGAATCCAGTGCAAATTGTATTTAAATTTGCCAATTTCCTTGGTAAGTTCAAATATTTCTAAAAACATGTGGAATATAGGAAGTGAAGCCAAAGTGGGGTGAGAAATCTCACATCATGATGTATATCAGAAAGATCCACGGTTTGATCAGATTATGAATTAGGGTATACAAATAAAATTTGCTTTAAAATATGATTAAACAATAGAATATACATCTCCTGTTTTGTACTCACTTCTTGCTACTTACCACGATGCCAACACAATATGAAGTGTTTCTGTGATGAACCACCTGTGAATGAATTGTCCATGAATTATAAACAAGTTTTCATGTATTAGCTCTATCTGAGATATGCAGAATGCAAGCCTGGCGCTGCCGCAGTCATGCCTCCCCACTGATTTTCTTTCTCCTGTTTCAGATCCATCGGAGTGCGAGCGGTCTAGCCCAGGTGGACATAGACCCCCTGAGCCCATCCCCGTGAGTGAACCGGGAGACTTGCGTGCAATAGATTTGCCATCCTTCCATTCGCCGTGCCATCAAAAAATTTCCGGCTCTTCGGGTGCCATGTAATCAGGTGTGATTCTAGAGGGCTTTAAGTGTTCATTATCGTGATGATAGCAGTATGTATATAAAATTATTGGAATCGCGATCTTATAAAGATATTACTATTGAAAAAATAGAATGCAAAAACCATCTACTTAGAAATTATTGCAGTAAATTCTATTCATTGGTAGCTGGTACGTCATTCCCTATAGAAGCGCGTAGAAAAAATTAGGGAATCGGAATATATTGGACTGTTCTAATTTATTTACTAAAGTGGTATTCCATATAGTAAGATTATGTATATATATAAGATTAGATTAAGATTTAAGATATTTTCTTTTAGTTTGTAATAATTTAGTAAAATTATTTAATAGTGAAGTTTCTACATTAATTGTGGGAAATGAGTAAATTTTATTAAGCGCCAGACATATTCTGGATGGTGCTCACAAGCTGTAGTTTCATATAACTCAGCAGAACCATTTAGTTTACTTTATAAAACTGTATTTAAAATACCGACTCCAGCTCTTTTGGACATTTCAACTTAAAAAGTATAATGCCTGTACGGGACGTATCTCGCACAAGAGACTGTATTTATTTGTATAGGATTTTGATTAAGGGATTTGTGCGACCTATCTTTCAGCTTAGCATCAAGCACAGGGAGCCGAGTTTTGAGGCTCGACTTTACTAGCTTATCTCAAGAAAGGTAGGTCGCAGTGGAGGGAGGTGTTCACTCAAACAACTCGTTTTCTGCTCTCGTTCTATATTGGGCCCCTCCCGGTTTATATACATACTTCATAACATGAAAATATACGCGCAAATAATACATTATAAAATTCTGTTAACTCCGACGTCCGATACTAAGCCCAAAAATAAAAGCCCTAGAATGTTGAACGTTAGAATGAATGAACTGCTAACATCCAGACATGGATAATGACAGGTTCAACGCCGCAAAAGAGGTCTTGTTAAATAAATTAGCTTTACTGGATAAAAATTAAATCCAAACTCGAACTGTTCTAGAGAGCGGCGAACGGTTGGAGATACGGAGGAATATCCTAACTGTCTCGTGGTATTCGTTATTTATTGTTTACTTAGACAAGACATAATTACGCGTTGTTACTGGTTGAATGCTGGAGTCTCTCTGGGGCGCGTGATGTGCTGGGGGTTGTATCGATAAATTAGAAAGTTTTTACCTGCTCGGACCAGCGACCAAAGCCCTATAGGCTTTCTGACGCCTTAGGTATTTTAGAGCGTCCAATGAACGCTCTGAGGGAAACTCCACCATCAAGCGCTGGTTCATCAGCCTTTCTCCTCCCGCGCGAATGATTTCTGCTTCGCGGTATGTGTACATCCGCACAGTTTCGGCGGAAGTTTTACCGGTACAAGCGGGCTCCACGATGCCCTCGTTCGCCTCCACGGGATGCGAGAGACGCATGTGTTGCATTAGTCCACGCTTAGTTTTGAAAGTCTTAGGACAGTTCGAGCATTCATGAAGTTCGGCCGGTTCTGGGACCGGAGGGACACTAGCGAGTGAGGCCGCACGGGCTCCACTGCTTAATAACAACGGACCCGCTCCCGAGGAAGCGGGTCTTGTGGCGGTCACCTCAGCGGTGGACCGTCGTGTCCGAGGCTTGTCGTTTCTTGTTGTCATGATTATATATGTGTTTGGGGGGTATTACCTTCTTTACTCAACCGGGTGTCTCACCTAACGTCTTGAAGGCCGACCAAAGTGGGCATACTGCCGGCCTCCCAATGATAGTGGGTTGACCAGACCCTCGTGTGGTCTGCAAATAATACGTTTGACTCGGGTCGTGGTGATACAACATAACTGAATCTAAAAATAACCTTTTTACTTTATCAAATGCCAATTGCTCTATTCCTGTCCATCTCCAAGTACAATCTTTTCGCAAAAGGTCGCATAAAGGCTTCGTTTCCTCGCCGTACATTTTAACAAAACGCCTATAATAATTACACAAACCCAAAAATGCTCGGACTTGTTTTACTCGTTTTGGAGGCGGAAAATCCATTATGGCAGCCGTCTTTTCTGCATCCATTTTAATCCCCTGAGTATTTACAATATGCCCCAATAATTTTATTTCAGTGTTTAGAAACTGACATTTTTCAAGAGTGCAAGTCATCCCCGCACGTTGCAACCTATGCAAAACTCTTCCCAGACAATTTACATGCTCGCTTAAATCCCCTGAAGTAAAAATAGCTAAATCATCTAAATAATTTGTACAAAATTCTCTTACATCTGGTCCCAGTATAATGTCCATAGCTCTGCTGAAGCTAGACACAGAAGTCTTAAGCCCTTGAGGTAAAACCTCATACACATAAGACCGGCCGTCGAAAACAAAGCCCGTATACTTCCTACTATCGGCCGTAAGTGGAATCTGATAATAAGCATTATTCAAATCTATCGTAGAAATGAACTTTACCCCGTGAAATCTCTGTATAATTTCCGAAATAATCGGAGGCTTTTCTGCATCCGCATACATATTTGAATTTACCTCCCTAGCATCTAACAATATTCTAACTGTTCCGTCCTTTTTCATAGTGTAGGTCAATGGGCTGGAATACGCAGTCGCTTCACGTCTAATAATTTTTAAAGACTCTAGTTTATCTAATCTTTGTCGTACTTTATCCCTGAAGGCGAAAGGAATCGGGTACGACCTCTTTATGAATGGTGTTTCATTCATCATTTTAATTTTGTGTTCATACAAGTTTGTCCGTCCCGGATTCTCGGAGAAAACGTTTTTAAATTTAACTAAAACTCCAAACAAGGCCGCCCCTTCTGTTACTTTTAAACCTAACCGCTCTACAAACTCTTTGAGTTTACTGACAATTTCGACCGCTCCTTCCGAAATCTCTACAACATTCGAATAAATTTCGTCTAACTGTTCCTCTAACTTTGATTCCCCCCTAATCAAATTAGACCGACAAAAAGGTACTGACACCTCTTTATCTCCGGTGCAGAATTTTATCCTCTTTTCGCCACTACAAAATATCTCGGCATTATGTCCCTCTAACCAATCAAACCCTAATATCACCGGCCTAATCAAATTCGGGACTACCAAACAAGGTATATTTAATTCTACACCTTCTAATCGAAAAGGTAATAAGGCCAATTTAGATACCTTTTCTCCTTTATGTCCCATCGCTCCTTTTAATTGTATAACGGCCACAGGCATTACCGGGTAATGAGGCCCCCCTTCATTTAAATATTCCCAAAAAATTTTCGCTACGCAAGTGATTTGACTACCGGTATCTATTAAACAATTTACCTTTTCCCCTCGAATGTAAGCCGTTATTTCTGGCAAAAGCGCCAGAACACTACCGTTTGGAGTATCGTCATAATCTCCCTTTTCAAAAATAGAATTTAGAGAGGAGTGTACTACGCCGGTTGCACGCGACTCCTCTTCCCCCGAACGAATTTGTAAAATCTTTACCAGTTCCTCTAATTCGCCATCTAAATCTACAGATTCTACATCGACTATATTTAACTTAAAAGCTTGTTTTGAGGGTTTTATAGGGTTTAGAATCCCTTGACCGTTCCTTCCTAAGCCTGTTCCTGGTTTCCAGCCCCATTTAACCATCATAACATAAGCGGCAGGTCCTTCTAATCCTAATACCCCATTTCCCCTCCCAGCCGATACTTGGGGTGTTAGTTCGGCCGTCTCTCGTTTCCCTGATACGCACCCGCGCGTCTACCTATTTCCTTTTCTCCCGCGTTATCCGACTCTCTCCGTGTACCCTCTCTCTGAAAATTTATTTGCGTGTCAATTCCGGCCGACGCCTCGATGGCTGCCACGTTTCCCCTTCTTGCGCCCCCTCTGATCTGATGAGGTTCAAGCCTAACTCTCGAATGCCCCCCTAAGTCTCCACGCTCGAACCCAACGTTCTTATCTAAATATCTCAAAAACTCTGCTGCTTCTATTGCAGTAGTTTTTCCTCCGGAAAACCATAAATGTTTTACATTGTCCGGGAAGTGGCACATGATGTCTCCTACCAATTGTTGCTCCATCGACGGATCAACCAAATCTTGGGAGTAGTCCCATAACCCTACAAAGTAGCTACTCATAGAAACTCCCCCTGCTCTACCCTTCCATTCCCCTCTAATTAATTCCCGTCTAGCCTCACACTGACTCTCCACACTCCAATAGCACCTCAAAAAACCTCTCTCGAACTCCTCGAATGTTTTGAAATTTCTTGCATACACCCCCAACCATAATTTTGCCTCACCTACTAGGCAATCCCGAGCTATCTCTAACTCCCTTCCCACGCTATCTGTCCGTTCTATATACTTCACTGCCGCGATGAAAGCTAATGGTTTTACCCCCGGCGCAGGGAAGATCGGCTTCTCCTTAGGCAATACCAAAGAACATACTATCCTATGCATGTCGCTCGAAGACCCCTTTGACGACGAAGGGACCGGTTCCCTTTCCTGTATGACTAATCGCGGAACCAGTCGCGGAGCCGATCGCGGGGACGCTCGCGGAGCTAGTCGCAGAGCCGATCGCGGGTCCGATCGCGGAGCTAGTCGCAGAGCCGATCGCGGGGTCGATTGCGGAGCTAATCGCAGAGCCGACCGCGGAACTAGTCGCGGTGTCGATTGCGGAGCCGATCTTGCCATCCCTCTCATTAGCCCTGGCCTCCAGTCTCGCGACCTGCCGAACGAGTGGAGCAATAGCACGTTTAATGGCTACACTCAGTAGCTCTTCTACCCCCCTCGGTCTTTTACGCCCCCTTTTCGGTACCGACTTTGCACCTTGCTGGCTAGAACCGCCCTCGCGACCTACCTGTCGAGTATTCATAATGACTTTATTTATGATATCTTAATTAAATTTAACTTAGCAACGATTGCTAACTAACGATTCCTAATATTTTTGGCCTAATCGTCTATTCCGTTCCCTTGTTGTGTGTGTGGTAACCCTTTTAATTCTTTACTTGGCGAAACTATATATATTTAATATAAATTTACTTTCACTAACCAAGTCTCATGGTCAGCGGCGACCACCTGTGACGTTTCCGACCTGATAAACCTATAATCTAAAAGGTTAGAAGACGCACCGAGTCTAAGACTCTAACGTAACTTAAATAACTAAACTATAACGTAAAGTAAGAACTTCTGACTCCCTTGAAAAGATCACGTCTAATCCGACCTAGCCTAAGGTTAATGACACTAATGACTACTCTTAAAAAAATTGCCTTAAAAAAAATCAAACCAAAATATATTTCAGGTCCAATGTCGAGTGACACTCGACATTAAATAAAACATACTGTAAAACAAATGTTAGACTCGAACTTTTGTAACACAAATAAATCTGCTCCAATGGAAAAAGAATAATAACAAATTAGAGATTTCAATTGACAATTTTGAAAAAGAAAAAAAATATATATATATCTGATCACACTTTCTATCTAGAAAATATCTTTTGCAAAATGTTTTCCTCCTTGTGCTCCTGGGCCGCTGAAGAGCCACCGCGATTGTGCGAGTGCTGTTCCGGTTTTGTGGCCATCTTTGTTTGTTGACGGCGTCGATAGTTCTTGAATTCTTGGAGAGCTCTAATTATAATAGTTAATGTCTCGATCAATGGATCGAGAACGAACAACTCTGTGTGATGGCGAAATAAGAATGATCCCTGTGAGCTGGGTGCCCTGTTTATAGCTAGTCGAGGTGTTGACATTTCACCATGGGACCAATGCATGACGGCATGATCAATGTCAATCAATATCACATAGTCCAAGCGACTATGCTTTTGTATGCATTAAATAGACTTTACTAATTGTTATCGGTCTGGAAAGTTATTCCAGACTTTACGATCAATATTGGAAAAATGTGTGTGACTAAGGTCTACTGATTATACGTATTGAATGTGTATGGTACATAACAAGGTATTTGAGAATAGGATGTTGATTTTTTCCACTTGCGGTATTTACTTTTCCTAAAGTAAGGAGTCCGGTCAGTCGAGCATTGACTGGTGTTCAAGAGTATAGATTAGTTTTTTATTGGATCGGGCTTCAGCCGATGCATTTGTAACGGCTGTGATTAACATTTCCAATGATATTACGATGATAAATATTATTTTTATAAAAAAATCTCGATAACAGCTGCCATTCGGTTTTCTGTAACCGTTTGGTCCAAGTGCTTTGAATCGATGTTAAATTTGGTCTTTCGTGAGGGACAGATGTCTCAATGTGACAATCATTAATTATGCTGATATCTTGGTATAAACATTGGAACTCGGCACTATGGAAAGTGGTTTCGATAAGGCACTCAGCAGCGCTGAGGTATCTTCACATTAATCCGATATTCATTCCTCATTAGAGGTAAGGGTTGCTGATAGCATATAATACGTGACACCACTAGAAAGAGCCTTTAAGAAAGAATTTGGCTACTGTCGCTTTACCAGAAATTGTATTTCACCGACTCGCTGAGGATATTTAGGTGAGGCTTTAATAGCATCTATCTAGTCATGGATAAATATTGACTCAATATGAGAAGTCTTACTGAAGGGCAATCTGTTTGATTGTGATCGGGCTGAAATAACTGCTAGAGATCTATAAGATTCTATAATTACTGCCATTGGTTTTTTGATGTTTCATTGTTAATATGATGATGATGCATCCAGCAGCAGTGTGTTGGATTTTTTAGATCTTAACTGCATAAATTCTAGGGACCAGGAAATATACAATTTTATTTGATTTAACAATTCATTTGTATTACTATGTATAATCGAACTATATTTGTAACAATAAATTATTACATGCAAGACATATCAAAACTCTTTTATTTCAATCCCAAGTATCGAGAATCATTTGAGTAATTTATAAAACTGAAATGTGTGGAATGCAAGCACTGCTACTGAGAATTAAATCGACACCCAACATGCTCCGATCTGATGGGTCAGATTCTCATGTGCGAAAATTTCATCATCTTGCGCTAGACAGTAGCATTTCAAGGCTTTTTGTTATAAGATGATGTAGTTCGTGCAGGTAAAATAACTGTTCTTTTGTATAATAAAAAAAGGTAGGCAAATATAATCTGTTTGCATGTATTTATTATTTAAATAGTACATATTTCCTCTTTTTTGGAGTGGAGGAGCAAAATGATTCTCAAGAGTCACGATCATCTACCGAAACATCAAAACTTTTACTAAATATACTTATTTTATAGTGGCCAAAGTAGTGGAAATAAATTTATTGTACTTCAAAAGCATATTTAAAACATACTCTTATTTTCAGTATTATTGCAAAGAAAAGAAAAAGAGTACGAAAATAGAAAGTATAGCGAGGAATGGAAAGAAGAGTACTTCTTCGTGGTTCAAAATTATCGTGTTTAATCAGCCGAGAGGACGTTGCTGTATTTAAAGAAAGGCATTACGAAACAAGGATTATTTGAGGTTCGATAGAGGTGAAACACCCGAAGCCCACGTAGCTTAAATCACAATTAAAGGCTCAACCAATAATGTCCGGTGCAGCATTACAGCAACCTTCCTCTTTCATGCTCTAGCAGTACTTCCTCAACATCTAATTCTTCAATTTTAACATCGTCCTGTTGTAGGGCGCCGTGAAAGAACGCACCGTCACTCTCGGCGCATCCTCGGGCAGGCCGCTGTCTTCAAGGTCAGGGATTTCCTGCTTTACCTCAGCGTCCAATAGAAGCCAATTCATAGATATATTATTCAGAAATACGTAGCACTGCGTATGCAATATTCAATGACACAAACGCGGAGCAAAATCAGAGATAATCTGTAGTAAACATATGAGGTGATATACACGATCTCGGATGGTAGGAGATCCAAAGTCGCCGGCGCGAGCAGACAAGACGCGTGGAAACACAACTGACATTTATTTCATATCAGGCAAAATAGTTTCGTTTTCGTAATTGTATAACTATTTTTTTACATTTTTACACCGGTGGAGCATTCTAAAGAAGTTGCGTTTTGTCTTCGTAGCGAATCTTTTAAAACGTCAGTCGGCAGCGCGTCACGGACACCACCTTGGCGAAAATGACAAGAACAAACATGACAGTATTAAAATGATGAAACATTCATGCAACCTAATAAAAATTAAAATAAAGAGTGCAACATGACCATGACCATTATGAAAAAAAATACACGCCTACCAATTTAACAGTTGGAGCGGTTCGCGTTATCTTGTCTTGACAGGAGAGGCCTCTGTGTACTTTTATACGCAGTGCTTTGAATTTCTGAACAATCTCTTTAAGAATTGGCGTAAAATGGACGCTCATGTGAAGCAGGAAATCCCTGACCTCGAAGACGGCGGCGGGCTCGACAGTTGTGAGGTGCTCCCTGTGAAGCTCGAGGATGAGGCGTCCTTCCCCGGCGTCCCAGAATATGAGATTAAAATAGAAGACTTCGACGTTGAGAAAGCTCTGCTGGAACACAAAAGAGCTGCCTCCTCAGCATCTGCCAGACGCGAGCAGGTAATCTCCCCATACTAGCCTGCCTCACATGAATATATAACGATTTCACCAAGCCTGTCAAGTACGGTCACTAGCTATATTAATATATATATTAGACTGGGAACCGTGAATCTGACAGAAACAATGGCGTTGCTCTAAAAATGTAAAGAATTTTTATTTTAACACTTATACACAACAGTTCACATACAGTTTAATATAAGATACATTATCTTATCTAAAAATGTAAAGAAACCACAATTAAAGTCTATCGTCCACTTCACTTCGCTTTAACTCAAATTATTACTAATATGATTACTCAAATTCTCATTCATTTACTACCTACAATCTATAACAGCTTGTTCTGGTTTTTAACGGCCGTCAGCCGATGGCCGATAAAGCAGTAAATATACGGACGGTCAGCGTCGGCCGACAGAGTCTCGCTGGCACATAATCTTAAAGCAATATAATTCTTTACACATATATATATATACGGTAATACCCCGCTTTACGCGAGGGATACGTTCCGGAAAAAATCACGTTCATTGAAATTCCCGTATATCGGGGTTTACGATTAAACATACAAACATAGTCAACACATAATACTAAAAAATACGAATCGTTTGAATCAATCACATTAATTCTATGAACACTATGCAGTATTATATGTTATTTTTACTGAATCTATTGTCTTTTGGGTAGCGTTTCTTTTACATTTTTGTAAAATACTTTCATAACTCCCAATGCTGTTTTTTGTTGTTAAGAAAAGTCAATGACTCCATTATGTTCATTTACTTTCTTATAATAAAAAATTCGCATAATGCGAGGCCTTTTAACGCGAAATTCGCATTATAGTGAAACCGCGCATAACGGTGAATTTCTGAACAATTTCTTTAAGAATTGGCGTAAAGTGAACACTCACGTGAAGCAGGAAATCTCTGACCTCGAAGACGGCGGCGGGCTTGGCAGTTGTGAGGTGTTCCGCGTGAAGCACGAGGATGAGGTGTCCTTTCCCGGCGCCCCAGAATATGATGAGATTAAAATAGAAGACTTCGATGTTGAGAAAGCTCTGCTGGAACACAAAAGAGCTGCCTCCTCAGCATCTGCCAGACGCGAGCAGGTAATATCTCGACTCTACTACTATGTTATACTAGCTATATTAATATATATATATAGCTATATGAATATATATATATATATATATATACACACAGTAATATCCCGCTTTACGCGAGATATTACTGTGTGTATTAATACGTTCATAACACTCAATGCGGTTTTTAATTGTTAAGAAAAGTCAATGACTCCATTATGTTCATTTACTTTCTTATAATAAAAAATTCGCATAATGCGAGGCCTTTTAACGCGAAATTCGCATTATAGTGAAACCGCGCATAACGGGGTCGCGTAAAGCGGAGTAATACTGTATATATATTACTAACATGGTATCTTTTGTGCTCTATTTTAATAATTTTCACCTAATGTAGTATATTTTAAATTCGCCAGGTATTATGTAGACTGCACGAAAATAGAATTTAATGCATTATAAATATTTTAAATAAAATAAAGTTTGATATCAATTTATCATGTCTCAGATTGATAATGACAATGTGAAAAGTCGGGCGGAACCGGCTACCAATAAAAATTAACATGTGGAAAAATCACTCAAGTCTAGCCCTATATTGATTAAAAGGCATAGCAGATGTTCATGCTTGACGTTATCAAACGCTTTTTGGTAGAGAATAAATGACTGCATATTTGTCCAAAAAGAAACTGAAAGGCAAAAAATATGCATACCCTCCGCACGATGCTTGTGCATTGCAGGTTTGATTGATAAGAAGTTATTGATTTGACATATGTTTACAAGATAATATTTTCACACTTTGTTTTTGGCAAGTAGTTTGTCACGTGACATTTATATTCTTATAGTCTATTTCAGTCAGTGAAAGTTGAAACCGATAGTTCTTAAATTATTTAAAACTAACCTTTGATTGCTATCGCAACTGACCTAAATTGGTAACGAATGCAAGTTTATCAAGTATTTAATAGTGTGTGTTAACATTGAGGATATCAATTAAAACAGAAAAAATGTCTTTTATTCAACTTCCACCTTGAATCGGGTCAAAAAGTTGAATTTGATAAAGAACAATCTATAATAATATAAATGAGTAATATAATGTAATTATCTGTTTCAGGTGTGTGTGCAATCGCATGCTGAAGTGAACATCCAAAGTGAGGGAAGTGGAGATTTGCTGAGCACCTCGATATTCAAGAGTGTTGGAGAGAGTGAACCGTTTCTAGTATTTACGGACAAGAAGCTCTTTATTTGTGATCAATGTTCATATAAATGTTATAAAAAGAGGTCATTAAGATTGCACATGCTTATTCATACTGATAGGAGGGCTTTTGCTTGTGACCAATGTTCATCTAAATTTAAAACCATGCAACATTTAAAGATACACAAGCTAATTCATACTGACAAGAAGCTTTTTGCTTGTGACCAATGTTCATTCAAATGTAAATCTAAGCCTTATTTGAGGAGGCACAATCTTATTCATACTGGTGAGAAGCCTTTTGCTTGTAAGCAATGTTCTTTTAAATGTAATACTACGAGTAGTTTGAGGAGGCACAAGGTTATTCATAGTGGCGAGAAGCCTTTTGATTGTGACCAATGTTCATTCAAATGTAATGCTCAGCCTAATTTGAGGAGGCACAAGGCTATTCATACTGGTGAGAAGCCTTTTGCTTGTGACCAATGTTCCTTCAAATGTATCACTAAAAGTAATTTGATTTTGCACAATTTTATTCATACCGGCGAGAGGCCTTTTGCTTGTGACCAATGTTCATTTAAATGTAGTACTACGAGTAGTTTGAGGAGGCACAAGGTTATTCATTTTGGTGAGAAGCCTTATGCTTGTGACCAGTGTACATTCAATTGTAACACTTAGGGTTATTTGGTTACGCTCAAGCCACATGACCAATGTTATTTCAAATGTAAAAGGAAGTGTTATTCAATATCCCACATGCTTATTCATACTGGTGAGAAGCTTTTAACTTGTTCATATAAAACTAACAGAAAGGCTGTTTTAACCCTTTGCACTCTTTGATTTTTTTTTTCCCTTTTATTTACTCCGAAGTGATAATGATATTTTTAATATTTTTGAATAAAATACTTGAGTGATTTTCCACATTTTTATTTTTATTAGTGACCGGTTTCGCCAACCTTTCACGTTGGCATTATCAAACAGGATATAACCCTTCAATTATTCTTACCCCCACGTTGGCATTATCAAACGGATATAACCCTTCAATTATTCTTAAAATGTTATTGAAAAAACTATTTTTGTGATCTCTAAATTATCCAAAAGCGATAGAAATAATAATAATAAAATATGGGTTAAAATCCCATTCTTCAGCGAGACTTGCGAAAAATACGGTAAACTCCTTTCTAGATCATGCAAGGTCTCATATTACAATAATATGTCCCTAGCAAAAATTCTTATCAATAATAAAGATAAGAATGATAAATTCAGTAACAGTGGCATTTATAAACGCAATTGCGACTCCTGCAACGCCACTTACATTGGCCCAACAGTTAGATCCTTCAACACAAGGACCAATGACCACATAAGAGGATGGAAAAAGGGAGATGAAATATCTACCTTCGGCCTCCACCTCTCTGATAATAAGCACAACTTTAACCGGAACTCCAACCTCAAAATTTTACATAATAACAATAAAGGCACAAAACTCGATCGCCAAGAGATTTTAGAGATCAATCGCATAAAAGATAACACACCGGAGCACCTGCTTAAATGACCAGGTTATTTTCAATAAGTCTCCACTATTATTCCCTATTGCTTAATCACATCTTTAAAAAAACATTTACTGCGCAAAAACCTATTATTTACAGATAAACACGCTACAGGACAAACCCCAACTCAGGATAACTGCTGCTACACCATAAAGCCACTACTTTAGATAATTACCCCATTATTTTAAAAACCTTTGTTCACAAAAATTTGCAATTATATAGAATCCTCCACTTGTCAAGTACATTAAAATCACATTAGCCCTTACCACCTGACAATCACTCTCTCTCGCTCCAACAACCTCTCCCTCTAACAATTGTTTACCTAATTGCTTATTATTATATAAAATCTCTCTCTGTTTGATAATGCCAACGTGAAAGGTTGGCGAAACCGGTCACTAATAAAAATAAAAATGTGGAAAATCACTCTTTCAGTATCAGTATTCAAAAATATTAAAATGGAATTCCACCAAGTACTCTCTGTCAAAAAATATAGAATTTCTATGAGATTTTTGTTCATAAATTAGATGTTATTGTTGCACAATAGCTTATAACCATAAAACAAATTAATAACATTTTTTTATGATATTGTTATGATTGTTTAGTTGTAAGGTAATAAAAACAAAAGAGATAAGAGTATAAATAATTTATTTTGCATACAATTTAAAGTTTAAAATTTATTTTGGTTTGGTATTTAGCAAAACATTCTCCTGGATTGAGGCCCGGCTTCCTTTCACAGGTTTCGCAATAAACTGTGGTTTCTCTTTTCCTCCAGGAACATTCCTATTGGAACACACCATGCAATCTTTATGGTTTTTTCCAAGAATTAGAAAATATAAAATGACTTTTCTCACCTAAGCGCTGAACAGTGTCACCTGTGGATAATCGGCCTGATTTTGAATTTGATTATTTGCGCTGCATACGAATTCGTTTCCGACACAATTTTTGCTATCAGAACTCTTGTAAAAAACAATTCTAAAAAATTAAGAGGTGTAGAGCACGTTGATGGAATTTTTGGTCACAAAGAGTCACAAATTATAAAAATCAACTGATATATTTATTATATTTCTCTACAAAAGACTATGAAAATATCAACGCATTTGTTTGATTACTAACTGTTTATAGATAACAAACATATTCGGTACCTGTTACCGTTTGAAGAGTCTTGCTACCTGACTCTTTTCGGCAGCGACAAAGAGTCCCATTTTCAATTTCGTCGATGCTGTTGCTAACTGACTGTCCTGCCTTTTGAAAAGTGCTGCTGTGTTCTGCATTGCTGATCACCAGGCCCAGTCCAGCCATTATTTTGGATAATTCTGCCTTTCTTCTGTTCGTTACCCATCAACTTCACTCCGCACCCTTGTTATGGAAGCTGGAATATGCCCGGATTATCTGCTATTCGCAGACGATGGCAATCTTGTGCTGCAGCGTCTAAATTGATATTGTCAAGAGCAAAACCTAGATATTTCACCGACTTGCTGAGGATATTTTCAAGTCATGTTACCGGAGGGGTGGGCATGGATGGTGGCTTTGCCAAAGTCGATGGCTTTAATCTTGGCTGTCATAATACTGTAACTGCGAACCAAGAGTTTATGGTATATTGGTGTTCAGGAGAAAAGTTTTTTTTTTTATTATGTAAGGCTTCAGCTGCCGCATTTCAATAGTGAACATTTCCAAGGATATTACAATAGATAAATTTTATTTTCCAAAAAGTTACCTTTGGTTTTCTGTCACCATTTGGTCCAGGCACCTTGATTCGATGTTAGATTCTATTTGGTTTTGTGTTAGTAAAATTGAATTTTGTATCTATATATACTATTGCATTATCTAAATATATAAAACACAAACTCCATGACAGGCGGTTGGTTGGCCACTATAGACTTGAGAACCGCCCAACCGATCTACTCCATACCGGTTTCATTTGAAAGCCAAAAATACTGAGGGTGTTTTAGACTACTTCAATTATAAAAAATTATGATCAAATTTGGTTTATTTAATTATGTAAATCCCATACAAAAACGTCCATTTCATAAAAGGAACTAACTGCTGCAGGCTGCCAACAAAACAACTTATTAAGATTAGTATGACGTTGCCGTTTTGTATTGCAGGCAGGCTGCCACAAAAAAAAAACAACTGTCATTAATCTATCTATCTATATATATAAAACACAAACTCAAAAATCAGCGCATATGAGGCTGCGCTAAGCATTAGCAAACCGGTTTCATTTGAAAGCCAATAATACCAAGATGGTTTTAGACCATCCAAACAATGCATTAAATATGTTGAGTCTATTAATTAGGTCGATTTTAGACATTTTCCATACAAAAATTTTCAACATCTATAAAGTCAACATCATTCCTCGCAATAAATTTGAAATGCATGCAAATGAACATTGTGAAGATCGCGCATCATACGGACTTTCAAAACAAAATCACTATCTGTCATTCACAACGAGAAAAAAATTATTATACAAAAATATTCGTATTACAAGTTACAATAAAGAATGTATTTTATATTTTTATTTAGCGTAGTAGCACGCACCGGGTATCCGCTAGTTTTAAATAAAAATTATATTTGTAATTTTTGTTTTATCCTTTAACATGCGCATGAAGCGTATAACTCCTTCCTCTGTCTTTTGCTAGAGCTTTGTCAAATATAAGGCTGGAGAGAATGTATTAGCGTAAGTGCACTTAACTACTCAAGAGAGTAAGACATCTATGCCAAGGTAGTCTGGATGAGAAAACAAATCATACTTCTCTTAAAAAGTGAAAAAAGGAGCAGGAAAGCAGGCGGCTTAATTCAAGTATAGATGTGTAGTTCTACCTAAATGTCTCCAGCATTGACCTTGAGAATTTTGGGAAGGCCCGAAGTTGGTAAGCAGTTAGCAAAAATAGTACATCTAATGTTTATCTTACAATGTACACCGAGGGGCATGGAGACAGGTGCACCTTCCCCTCCTGGGTGCCTAGCGAAATGATTATCATAAGTCAAATTCTCACAAGAAACTACTAAAACATGAAATCTTTCAAAAAGAAAACTCGGCACAATGTTAAGTAATGTTCTTTAATGTCATGTGAAATAAATAAAAAAATTACTCACTTAGCACAGATGAGAACGAGGCATTTGAACTCAGTTTTCAGCCTGCATGTGCCAGAGCACTTGTTACAAACAAAACTCTTCTCGCTTAAGTGCCTGAGCATGCGAGTCTTTAAAAGAGCTTTTCTCTTAGTTTTATATGAAGATTGACAAGCAAAAAGCTTCTCGTCAGTATGATTAAGCTTGTGCTTATTCAATTTACCCTTAGTGTAACATTTGAAAGAACATTGGTCACAAACAAAAGGCTTCTCGCCTGTATGAATAAGCTTGTGAATCCTTAAATCACCCTCTCTCTTACATTTATGTAAACATTGGTCACAACCAAAAGGCTTCTCGCCAGAATGAATAAGCTTGTGCATCCTTAAATCACCCTCTCTCTTACATTTATAAAAACATTGGTCACAAGCAAAAGGCTTCTCGCCAGTATGAATAAGCTTGTGCATATTCAATCTACCCTTAGAGTTAAATTTGAAAGAACATTGGTCACAAACAAATGGCTTCTCGCCTGTATGAATAAGCTTGTGCATCCTTAAATCACCCTCTCTCTTACATTTATATAAACATTGGTCACAAGCAAAAGGCTTCTCGCCAGTATGAATAAGCTTGTGCATCCTTAAATCTCCCTCTCTCTTACATTTATATAAACATTGGCCACAAGCAAAAGGCTTCTCGCCGGTATGAATAAGCTTGTGCATATTCAATTTACCCTTAGATTTACATTTGAAAGAACATTGGTCACAAACAAAAGGCTTCTCGCCTGAATGAATAAGCTTGTGCATCCTTAAATCACCCTCTCTCTTACATTTATATGAACATTGGTCACAATTAAAAGGCTTCTCGGTAGTATGAGTAAGCTTGTGTATCCTTAAATCTCCCTCTCTCTTACATTTATATAAACATTGGTCACAAGCAAAACGCTTCTCGTCAGAATGAATTAGCTTGTGCCTCATCAAATTATTGTTAAAGCTACATTTAAATGAACATTGGTCACAAGCAAAAGGCTTCACGTCAGTATGAATAAGCTTGTGCATATCCAATTTACCCTTAGTGTTACATTTGAATGAACATTGGTCACAACCAAAAGGCTTCTCGTCAGTATGAATAATCTTGTGCATATCCAATTTACCCTTAGTGTTACATTTGAAAGAACATTGGTCACAAACAAATGGCTTCTCGCCTGTATGAATAAGCTTGTGAATCCTTAAACCACCCTCTCTCTTACATTTATATGAACATTGGTCACAAGCAAAAGGCTTCTCGCCAGTATGAATAAGCTTGTGAATCCTTAAATCACCCTCTCTCTTAGATTTATGTAAACATTGGTCACAAGCAAAACGCTTCTCGTCAGTATGAATTAGCTTGTGTGTCTTTAAATGTTGCTTGGTTTTAAATTTAGATGTACATTGGTCACAAGCAAAAGCCCTCCTATCAGTATGAATAAGCATGTGCACTTTTAATGACCTCTTTTTATAACATTTATATGAACATTGATCACAAATAAAGAGCTTCTTGTCCGTAAATACTAGAAACGGTTCATTCTCTCCAACACTCTTGAATATCGAGGTGCTCAGCAAATCTCCACTTCCCTCACTATGGATGTTCACTTCAGCATGCGATTGCACACACACCTGAAACAGATAATTACATTATATTAATCATTTATACTAATTTAGATTGTTCTTTATCAAACTCAACTTTTAGACCTGATTCAAAGTGGAAGCTTAATAAAAGACTTTTTTTCTGTTTTAATTGATGTCCTCAATGCTAACACATTGTGATCGGGTGATTTTTTTGTCACCTAGGGGCTGAGACCGGCGGGTTTTTTGATATATACGTCTCAAATTACAGTTTCTGTAAAATAGCCATATCTTTCGAACTATTGGGTATTTTTCAAAAAAACTTTTAGCGTCTTAATCTAAAATAATTGCTTTATTTATTTTTTTGTACATACATGTTTTGTACACAAAATTACTATACAATAAATAAAATGGAAAGTGAAAAACACACTTTTACGATCAAAATTAAATTGTTATAAAAAATCACAATACTTTTTGAAAATTTTTATTAGATCTAATCAGAAACAAAACAACCTAATAATGCGTCAACGTATGATAGCGTTCAAAACACTTTCCTTTGTGAAGAGCTACATTGCAAAACATAAAAATAATTGGACAAATTGTCAGCATAAAATTCATCACTATCATGGGTATCGTGTTCCATGTTCTCTGGGTTATTATAATAAAATTATCTTTATCAGTTCACTCCCACTTCCAAAAATTAAAACCACTTTCAAAAACAAAAACAGAAAATATTATTGTTACAGTTCGACAAATCTTATGTTTTTTCACCAACACACAACATTTGGGATTTTTGCGCAAAACTTTCAATAATTTTTGAATAAAAAATATTCTACAAAAGCACTATGAATTCAGGAATACGAAATTGACACGTCTTAACGAAAATAGTATCTCAGTGTCACCGAAATAAGGAAGAGAGTCTCTGTATATTTAGTTTGCAGTAATAACTATTGTGTTCTGTTGTGTATAGTTAACCGTTATTTTTTATGACCATGGTTTCAAATACTTGGATATTTGTTTGTGTCGTCAGGTGGTCTAATGTTTGTAAACAGCTGGCAAAAGATACGGCACCGGTACCTGCTCGGGTGAAGCGAGCGTTCATCCGTTTCCAGTATACCACCGCCAGTCTATGCAGAACGCATAAATGCGTCTCCCGGCCTCTACCGCCAGGCAGCGAGGAACGCATTTATGCGTCTCCCGATCACAATGTGTTAACACATACTATTGATTCCTTGATAATCCTGCATTCATTTCAGTTTATTTTAATATGCTGTCATTTTTTCTCTTTGGAAAAGCGTTTGATAATGTCAAGCATGAACATCTGCTATGCCTTTTAATCAATATAGGGCTAGACTTGAGTGATTTTTCCACTTGTTAATTTTTATTGGTAGCCGGTTCCGCTTAACCTTTCACATTGTTTTTATCAATCTGAGACATGATAAATTGATATCAAACTGTATTGTATTTTAAATATTTATAATGCATTAAATTCTATTTTCGTGCAGTCTACATAATACCTGGCGTATTTAAAATATGCTACGTTAGGTGAAAATTATAAAAATAGGGCACAAAAGATACCAAGTTAGTAATATATATATATATAGTAATACTCCGCATTATGCGACCCCGTCATGCGCGGTTTCACTATAACTTGAATTTTCAAAATTCGTGTTAAAAGGCCTTGCATTATGCGAATTCCTTATTTTAAGAATGTTTATGAACATAGTGTGGCGATGTCAATCACCCCACATTCGTACCCATTAAATTTCAGTCTCCGATGAGTAACGAGTGCAAACAATGTCGTTCCACGTTTAACGAGAACAAATAACGCAATATTGTTTACTCATCAGAGAAGAAATTCGTGTATCAGCAGTCACAAAGTACAGGCAACTCACGACGCTGCACATTCCAATGGATGTTGCGGAGGCACGCACAAAAACCCCTATATAAGTCGACCCTCAGTCATCTCTTTAGCACTCCTCTGGTACCTTTTGACGTGGTAACTCTGTATTACTAATTGTAGTTCCTAATAAAGAACATAGCAAATTCTTTCGCCGCCTTCTGATTACTACCCTACGAGATATTGAAGAAGTTGGTGCCACCTCAACTATTCCGGCGAACCTGCTACCATCATACAACACACTAATCTATTAGGCGAAAATAGTAAAGTTATTGACTTCTCTTAATAATTAAAAACAGCGTTGGGAGTTATGAACGTATTTTACAAGATCATAGAAGAAACGCTACTCAAAAGACAATAGATGTATTTTTCATTATAATAAAATGGAGTATAACAAAATAAATACCAGTTCCATGAATGTATTTTTCACTAAAAATAACACGTAATACTGCATAAAGTGTTCTTAGAATTAAAGTGATTGTTTCAAATGATTCGTATTTTTTTGTATTAAGTTCTGATTACGTTTGTATGTTTAATCGTAAACTCCGATATACGGGAATTTCAATTAACGCGACTTTTTCCGGAACGTATCCCTCGCGTAAAGCGGGGTATTACTGTGTGTGTGTGTGTATATATATATATATATATATTAATATAGCTAGTATATTATAGTAGTAGATTCGGGATATTACCTGCTCGCGTCTGGCAGATAATAAGGAGGCAGCTCTTTTGTGTTCCAACAGAGCTTTCTCAACGTCGAAGTCTTCAATTTTAATCTCATATTCTGGAACGCCGGGGAAGGACGCCTCATCCTCGGGCTTCACAGAGAGCTCCTCACAACTGCCAAGCCCGCCGCCGTCTTCGAGGTCAGGGGTTTCCTGCTTCACAAGAGCGTTCATTATATGAAATTATTAGTCAGAAATACAAAGCACTGCGTATAAAAGTACAGAGCGGCTTCTCCGGTAGTGACAGAACCACGCCTAGCGCTCTAAAACACGTGTTTGCTGGTTATATTGGTACGAGTGTATTTTTTCTTTCTTAGGTTGTTTATGGTCATGTTGCACGCTTCATTTTAATTTATTTAGGTTGCATGATTGATTTTTCATTATAATACGTCATGTTTGTTCCTGACGTTTCCGCATAGACAACAATTTGTCTTCTCACTGAGCCGCGGAGCCAGGGTGCTCTAAACTCTGAGATGGCTGTTCGTGATAACCAGGAGGCATGGGTTTGAATGCCAACTATGCTCAGAACCTAAAAAAAACTCAACTATTTGAAGAAATATTTTCTGAGGCTTCCACTTTCTATTCATTGTTGCGACTGGTTTTGCCAACATGCCAGGTCGGCATCTCCAAGCAGAGACTGCTAGATGGCAATTTAGTTGAATCAATAAATAAAACTGGAAACATTACTATAATACGTGACACCACATGAAAAGCGAGACCTAGGTATTTTACCTACTCACTGAGGATATTATCGAGTCATGTTACTCGTGGGGTGGGTTTGCCAAAGTCAATGGCTTTAATCTTGGTGTCCTGTGAGTGTACATTTCAAGATAAACATTAAACACTTTCCCTCCCGGGTGCCTAGCGAAATGATTCTCAAAAGTCAAATTCTCAAAACCAACTACTAAAACATGAAAACTTTTAAAAAGAAAACTCGGAACAATGTGTGTCACAACTTAAAAAGGCAAGGTCGACGAACGGCGAAACGTCAACACAAAAACAAAATGTATGTGCAATTGTGATTTGAATCAATTCAACAACGTTCTACAAATACGCAATGGTATCTGCTATTTTCATTTTAGATTTAAAGATCGGACCCGTAAATGCTTGCCTGGTTGTAAATTTTTCAAAAATATATTTATTATTGCTGATGTCAATAAATCAATAATCGGCGCAGATTTTATGAAACTTAATCATTTACTTGTCGATTTAAACTGACGGCGACTTTTTGATAACTCACTTGGACCCAAACAGCATCACGGGCATTCAAAGAATGTTAAGACAACTTGCTAAAAGCTATTTCATTGTCACACCCTGATGCAAACGCACCGCTGTCGCTAATGATGGATGCATCCGAGTCATGCGTTGGAGTTCTTCAACTACATTCTAACGGAAAATGAAAGCAACTTGAGTTTCTTTTCAAAAAAAATTAATGGCGCGTATAATCCAAAAGCAAATGGAAAAATAGAACATTTCCACAGAACACTAATGACACGGTACAAAAATGTGTCATTTTGGGCACAAGAATTGTATAACTATTTTTTACATTTTTACACCGTTGGAGCATTCTAAAGAAGTTGCGTTTGTCTTCGAAGCGAATCTTCTCTTCAAACGTCAGTCGGCAGCGCGTACACGGCGTCACGGACGCCAACTTAGCGGAAATGTCAAGAATAAACTTGACAGTATTAAAATGATGAAACATTCATGCAACCTAACAAAAATTTAAATAAAGAGTGCAACATGACCATGACCATCTAAGAAAAAAAAATACACGCCTACCAATTTAACAGTTGTAGCGGTTCGCGTTATCTTGTCTTGACAGGAGAAGCCTCTGTGTACTTTTATACGCAGTGCTTTGAATTTCTGAACAATCTCTTTAAGAATTGGCGTAAAATGAACGCTCATGTGAAGCAGGAAATCCCTGACCTCGAAGGCGGCGGCGGGCTTGGCAGTTGTGAGGTGATCTCTGTGAAGCCCGAGGATGAGGCGTCCTTCCCCGGCGCCCCAGAATATGAGATTAAAATAGAAGACTTCGACGTTGAGAAAGCTCTGCTGGAACACAAAAGAGCTGCCTCCTCAGCATCTGCCAGACGCGAGCAGGTAATCTCCCCATACTAGCCTGCCTCACATGAATATATAACGACTTCACCAAGCCTGTCAAGTACGGTCACTAGCTATATTAATATATATATATATATAAGACGTTACAAGACAATTGCGTTGCTCTAAAAATGTAAAGAATTTTTATTTTAACACTTATATACAACAGTTCACATACAGTTTAATATAAGATACATTATCTAACCTAAAAATGTAAAGAAACGACAATTAAAGTCTATCGTCCACTTCACTTCACTTTAACTCAAATTATTACTAATATGATTACTCAAATTCTCATTTATTTACTACCCACAATCTATAACAGCTTGTTCTGGTTTTTATCGGCCGTCAGCCGATGGCCGAAGAGTTTGAAGAGAATAAATGACGGCATATTTGTACCAAAGAAACTGAAATGCAAAAAATATTTCTTTAAATATGCATACGGTCCGCACAATGCTTGTACATTGCAGGTTTGATTGATTAGAAGTTATTGATTTGACATATGTTTACAAGATAATATTTTCACACACTTTGTTTTTGGCAAGTAGTTTGTCACGTGACATTTATATTTTTATAGTCTATTTCTGTCAGTGAAAGTTGAAACCGTTAGTTCTTAAATTATTTAAAACTAACCTTTGATTGCTATCGCAACTGACCTAAATTGGTAACGAATGCAGGTTTATCAAGTATTTAATAGTGTGTGTTAACATTAAGGATATCAATTAAAACAGAAAAAAAGTCTTTTATTCAGCTTCCACTTTGAATCGGGTCAAAAAGTTGAATTTGGTAAAGAACAATCTATAATAGTAAAAATCAGGGATGAGCAACACGCGGCCCGTTAAATAATTTTATGCGGCCTGCCATGCATTTTTAAAATTGAATTTATTTTATCGACTTTCTCTCATTCAAATTTTTAATCCATAATAGCATGTCGGAAAAGCAAACAAAAAAACGGAAGGTTGCGGATGAGTACAGGCATTTTCAAGAAAAGTGGAAATTTGATCATTTTTTCACTTTCGTCCAAGACAAATCTGTATGCTTAATATGCTCAGAAACTGTGTCGACATTTAAAGAATATAACATAAAAAGTTTAATCAAATGGAGAAGAACTTAGGAAAACAACAGACTATTTTTAAAAATCAATCTATTTTATCAAATACGGCAGCAAAGGCTAGTTTTGTTATCAGTCAAATACTAGCAAAAAAAATGAAACCCTTTGCGGATGGAGAGATGATAAAAGAATGTCTGACTGTTGTTGCAGATATAGCATTTCCTGATAAAATAAATATTATTTCAAACATTAGTTTATCAAGATTCACCATTGCAAGGAGAATTGAAGACTTGTTCGAGAACATAGCAACAACGCATCGTGAACGCATTGCAAAATTAGAATACTGTTCTTTGGACTTGGTGAGAGTTACGATATTAGCGATAAAGCACAACTGGCTATATTTTATGTGGTATTGACACCAAATTTAATATTACCGAAGAATTGTGTTCACTGTTTCAATGCAAGGGACTACAACCGGCAAAGACTTGTACGATGTTGTAAAATTTTTCAATTTCATTTGAAAAGATTATTGGTATACCGAGAGATGAAGCACGAGCAATGTCAAGCACGGAGGTAGGAGTATCAAGAAGGCTATTTCAAGACATTAAGAAGGTCACAGGAAGGGAAATATTCGTTAACTACTGCATAAGTTACCAGGAAAATTTGTGTATGACAGCGGTTTCCATGACAATTTTTTGTTTGTTTTTTTTTCTTTTTCGTTTTTCTGTTCTTTTCGTGACAATAAAAACAATATTTTGCATTAAATTTGTATATAAAATCTTTACTATTATTTAAATTAAATTTTTTTTTTATTCTAATGTTTATTATAAATAAAGTTTTGTAAATTATTAATAAGTGATACTTTATGTGCGGCCCGCCAAAAAATTTTAAAATTTAAATTGGCCCGTTGATTAAAAAGGTTGCTCACCCTTGGTATAAATGATTAATATAATGTAATTATCTGTTTCAGGTGTGTGTGCATGCTGAAGTGAACATTCATAGTGAGGGAAGTGGAGATTTGCTGAGCACCTCGATATTCAAGAGTGTTGGAGAGTGTGAACCGTTTCTAGCATTTACGGACAAGAAGCTCTTTATTTGTGATCAATGTTCATATAAATGTTATAAAAAGAGGTCATTAAAAGTGCACATGCGTATTCATTCTGATTTGAGGCCTTTTGCTTGTGATCAATGTTTATATAAAAGTAAGAGAGAGGGTGATTTAAGGATCCACAAATTTATTCATACTGACGAGAAGCCTTTTACTTGTGACCAATGTTCTTTCAAATGTAAGAGAAAGGGTGAATTAAAGCTTCACAATCCAATTCATAGTGGCGAGAAGCCTTTTGCTTGTGAACAATGTTCATCTAAATTTAAAACCAAGCAATGTTTAAAGAAACACAAGTTAATTCATACTGACGAGAAGACTTTTGCTTGTGACCAATGTTCTTTCAAATGTAAGAGAAAGGGTGAATTAAAGCTTCACAATCCAATTCATAGTGGCGAGAAGCCTTTTGCTTGTGAACAATGTTCATCTAAATTTAAAACCAAGCAAAGTTTAAAGAAACACAAGTTAATTCATACTGACGAGAAGCCTTTTGCTTGTAATCAATGTTCTTTTAAATGTAAGAGAAACCGTGAATTAAAGCTTCACAATCTAATTCATAGTGGCAAAAAGCCTTTTGCTTGTAACCAATGTTTTTTCAAATGTAAGAGAAAGGGTTATTTAAATATCCACAAGCTTAATCATTCTGACGAGAAGCATTTTGCTTGTGACCAATGTTTACATAAATGTAAGAGAGAGGGTGATTTAAGGATTCACAAGCTTATTCATACTGGCGAGAAGCCTTTTGCTTGTGACCAATGTTCATCTAAATTAAAAACCAAGCAAAGTTTAATGGAACACAAGTTAATTCATACTGACGAGAAACCTTTTGCTTGTAATCAATGTTCTTTTAAATGTAAAGCTCCGAGGAGTTTGAGGAGGCACAAGGTTATTCATAGTGGCGAGAAGCCTTTTGCTTGTGGTCAATGTTCATATAAAGCTAACAGAAAGGCTTGTTTAAAGACGCACATGGTCAGGCACTTGAGCAAGAAGAGTTTTGTTTGTAACAAGTGCTCTGGCACATGCAAGCTGAGAACTGAGTTCAAATGCCTCGTTCTTATCTGCGCTGAGTGAAGTATTCGTGATGTATGTATTTTCAGATGAAATTAAAGGACTTACAAAAAGCACACTCTGGACCAGGGGTCGCCAACCCAAATGATTCTGCGGGCCACTTTGGAATGCATCATATCTCCGCAGACCTCATATATAATTATATATCCCCATATTAGATTTAGATACAATATAGACGTTTATTTGGAGTGAAAAATTGAAACATGAGTTAATAAATATTGTGTTTATTATTATTCTTACATGTAAACATTGATTATTTTATAATAATGATACTAAGTGTACATTATAATGAAATATATAACACTAAAAATTAAACATATGAAAAAAAAAAATTAAATTATTTAAAAAATATTTATTTTACTAGGGCGATATTTGTTTCTCCGCTCCTTCACTTAGCTTTTGCAGACTGATCTCTTTCATTTTCGAATGAAACTATTTGCAGGGGTTAGTTGAACCAAAAACTTTTTGTGCTGGGTTTCTCAAATTGGAAAATTTCTCTTTTATGACATTAAGTGTTTGACGTTTGTGTTTTTTATTTTTTATTTATATCTAAATACATTCAGTGTATAAAAAAAAATATTGTTACCATTACTCTGTTAGTTGTATTTAAATGTTTGTCGTTGTATATTTTGTTAGTTTAATTTTACATCTGATGATGACCAGGCGAATGGTCAAAACTAGTCATGCGATAAATTAAATAAAACTTACGTTAAGCATTTAAAAAGTTGTCTTATTTATTATGAATATGGATCTTCACCAAACTAATGCCTAGTCCCTCAACAAAATAATAAAAACAGTGTTTTTTAAAAAACATTATAATTGATACATTTAATCACATCAAAGTATATCAGAAGAAATTTTTACACAAATAAATCATGTATCAAATCAAAATGTAACAATTATATCAAATAAGCAAAGGAAATAAGAAAACCAACAGCTGGCTTTGAATGCTGATTCAGTAAATTAGAGATAGACGCGGACCGATTTGGGGGAGGGATTGTCCGTTAAAGCCGAAAGTCTGTTTTATAAAAATATGTTTAAAATAAATCAAAAACCTTGAGTGGACTGTAATTCTTTATTTCTGCAATCGTGACGAGTTATATCGACTCGACTCGCACCGACTGACGGTGGTCGGTATGATTGTTCTTCTGCAGAGATTCGCGACAGGTATACGGATGTCGCGGTCTCGGAGAGTGACCATATAGGAACATTTAAAACACTTTTTATTTGCAAACTTTTATTTAAACTTCTTTTACAAATTTCAAACATGTCTTTTATTATAAGATGCTTGTTTTCACTTATGAACCGACACAGGGATCGGTAATTTAAAACTTTTACATTTATTTACGTGACCTTAACTTTCGGAATTAACATTTGTGATTGCCACAATTGTGCAACAAATTTACCCCGAGAGATCTACAAGTTCTTCCAAATAATATTTTACAATTAACTAGGGGTCGGAGTTTCACCATTCAACTCGCGACACATTAAAAAATAATATGCTTGTTCTAAAGGAGCATCCCTTTCACATGTTATTCTTAATCCTTCTCAATAAAGTTGAAATCTATAGTAAAAATAGCCAATTCTTATTCAATGCTTATGTTCTAACTTTCTTTTCTCGGTCATAAATATTATTGATTCTATAGGCCAAAAAATGTCCCATAATTCACTTTTGAACAAAACCTTTTTGAAACATACAAATATCCATGGCCATATGGACTTGCTATAAACTATAGCTGTAAATCTTAAAAACACCAGATTATTTCACCATCTCCACCATTGATTTAATATTTTTAATGTATGTTTAATCGACGAGTGCCAACAGATGTTCTTTACTTATTAGAAGTAAAGGTTGATTATTACAGAAAGTGTAGTTGGTGTTGAGATGGTCACAGAGAGACCCGTTTATCTGCACATTCCTGCCTCAGAGTGCATGTGCGTCGATGCTGTTGCTATTTGAAACGTGCTGCCGTCTCCTGCATTGCTGATCACCAGGCCCAGTCCAGCCATTATTTTGGCTAATTCTGCCTTTCTTCTGTCCGTTTCACTCTTCTGCCAGCTTCACTCCGCACCCTTGTGGTGGAAGCTGGAATATGTCCGTATTATCTGCTACTAGCAGTTGATGGCGATGTTGTGCTGCAGTGTCTAAATTTATGACAAGAGCGAAACCAAGGTATTTCACCGACCTGCTGAGGATATTTTTCAGTCATGAACATTTCCAACGATATTACAATAGATAAATTTTATTATCCAAACAGCTGCCTATGGTTTTCTGTCACCGTTTGGTCCAGGCACCATGATTCAATGTTCAACACTTTCCCTCCCGGGTGTCTAGCGAAATGATTCTCATAAGTAAAATTCTCACGAGCAACTACTAAAACATGAAATCTTTTGAAAAGAAAACTCGGCGCAATGTTAAGTAATGTTCTTTAATGTCATCTGAAAGTTCATAAATCAAAAAATTACTTAGCACAGATGAGAACGAGGCATTTGAACTCAGTTTTCAGCCTGCATGTGCCAGAGCACTTGTTACAAAAAAAACTCTTCTCGCTTAAGTGCTTGAGCATGTGAGACTTTAAAAGAGCTTTTCTCATAGTTTTATATGAACATTTACAACAAGCAAAAGATTTCTCACCAGTATGAATATGATAGTGCTTCTTTATATCACTCTTTCTCTTACATTTGAATGAACATTGGTCACAAGCAAAAGGCTTCTTGCTACTATGAATAAGCATGTGTGCCATCAAACTTCCTTTAGATTTACATTTAAATGAACATTGGTCACAAGCAAAAGGCTTCTCGTCAGTATGAATAAGCTTGTGGGTCATTAAATGACTAATAGTTTTACATTTGAATAAACATTGGTCACAAGCAAAAAGCTTCTCGCCAGTATGAATAAGTTTGTGCTTCTTTAAATCACCCTTTCTCTTACATTTGAATAAACATTGGTCACAAGCAAAAGGCTTCTTGCTACTATGAATAAGCATGTGTGCCATCAAACTTCCTTTAGTTTTACATTTAAATGAACATTGGTCACAAGCAAAAGGTTTCACCCAGGTATGAATAAGATTGTGCATCCTTAAATCACCCTCTCTCTTACATTTATATAAACATTGGCCACAAGCAAAAGGCTTCTCGCCTGTATGAATAAGCTTGTGCATATTCAATTTACCCTTCGATTCACATTTGAAAGAACATTGGTCACAAACAAAAGGCTTCTCGTCAGTATGAATTAGCTTGTGTGTCTTTAAATGTTGCTTGGTTTTAAATTTAGATGAGCATTGGTCACAAGTAAAAGGCTTCTCATCAGTATGAATAAGCTTGTGCCTCATCAAACGACCCTTATTGTTACATTTATATGAACATTGGTCACAAGCAAAAGGCTTCTCGCCTGTATGAATAAGCTTGTGCATATTCAATTTACCCTTAGATTTACATTTGAAAGAACATTGGTCACAAACAAAAGGCTTCTCGCCTGAATGAATAAGCTTGTGCATCCTTAAATCACCCTCTCTCTTACATTTATATGAGCATTGGTCACAAATAAAAGGCTTCTCATCAGTATGAATAAGCTTGTGCCTCATCAAACGACCCTTATTGTTACATTTATATGAACATTGGTCACAAACAAAAGGCTTCTCGCCAGTATGAATAAGCTTGTGCATCCTTAAATCACCCTCTCTCTTACATTTATATAAACATTGGTCACAAGCAAAACGCTTCTCGTCAGTATGAATTAGCTTGTGGGTCATTAGACGACTCTTAGTGTAACATTTGAATAAACATTGGTCAAAAGGCTTCTCGCCAGTATGAATAAGCTTGTGTCTCCTTAATTCACCCTCTCTTTTACATTTATATAAACATTGGTCACAAGCAAAACGCTTCTCGTCAGTATGAATAAGCTTGTGTGTCTTTAAATGTTGCTTGGTTTTAAATTTAGATGAGCATTGGTCACAAGTAAAAGGCTTCTCATCAGTATGAATAAGCTTGTGCCTCATCAAACGATCCTTATTGTTACATTTATATGAACATTGGTCACAAGCAAAAGGCTTCTCGCCAGTATGAATAAGCTTGTGCATCCTTAAATCACCCTCTCTCTTACATTTATATAAACATTGGTCACAAGCAAAAGGCTTCTTGCTACTATGAATAAGCATGTGTGCCATCAAACTTCCTTTAGTTTTACATTTAAATGAACATTGGTCACAAGCAAAAGGTTTCACCCAGGTATGAATAAGATTGTGCATCCTTAAATCACCCTCTCTCTTACATTTATATAAACATTGGTCACAAGCACAAGGCTTCTCGCCAGTATGAATAAGATTGTGCTTCTTTAAATCACCATTTCTATTACATTTAAATGCACATTGGTCACAAGCAAAACGCTTCTCGTCAGAATGAATTAGCTTGTGCCTCATCAAATTATTGTTAAAGCTACATTTAAATGAACATTGGTCACAAGCAAAAGGCTTCTCACCAGCATGAATAGCCTTGTGCCTCCTCAAATTAGGCTTAGAATTAGATTTGAATGAACATTGGTCACAAGCAAAAGGCTTCTCGCCTGAATGAATAAGCTTGTGCATCCTTAAATCACCCTCTCTCTTACATTTATATGAGCATTGGTCACAAGTAAAAGGCTTCTCATCAGTATGAATAAGCTTGTGCCTCATCAAACGACCCTTATTGTTACATTTATATGAACATTGGTCACAAACAAAAGGCTTCTCGCCAGTATGAATAAGCTTGTGCATCCTTAAATCACCCTCTCTCTTACATTTATATAAACATTGGTCACAAGCAAAACGCTTCTCGTCAGTATGAATTAGCTTGTGTGTATTTAAATATTGCTTGGTTTTAAATTTAGATGAACATTGGTCACAAGCAAAAGCCCTCCTATCAGTATGAATAAGCATGTGTCTTTTTAATGACTTCTTTTTATAACATTTATATGAACATTGATCACAAATAAAGAGATTCTTGTCTGTAAATACTATAAACGATGCACACACTCCAACACTCTTGAATATCGAGGTGCTCAGCAAATCTCCACTTCCCTCACTATGGATGTTCACTTCAGCATTCGATTGCACACACACCTGAAACAGATAATTACATCATATTAATCATTTATACAAAGGTCCCCAAAGTGGTCAATATCGATCCCCAGGAGTCGATTACGCCCTGCAAGGGGTCGATGACAGCGAAAAATAAAATTGGGGGTCCATGAACTCTAAATTGGGGTACAAAAAAAAAAAACTTTGAAAATTCTTTTATTTTTCATTAATTGTATCACAGTAGATCTTATAACCAATGTTTTGGTGGAGTGTTTGGCTATATCCGTTCGCTAACAGGTTTCGGGGCTTTCAATGTGTGACTTAGGTGGTAGTGTACATGGTTTACTGTGATTGTGATATTGTGTTAGGCAGGGAAAATGAGTAGGAAAAACCCTTTTTTTGCATGTGTTTATGTGTAATAAATATCTACGAGAGGGGATTCCATTTAAGCAGGTCATCACCAAAATTTAGACATTTCGTAAATGTCATAATGCACCGAACAAATACCTTTTTGGAGCTTATGACATAAGAAGACGAATCATTACAGTCGTGTTTTGCTTTTTTAAAAATTAATTTACAGGGGCAAAGATTTGATATACTTTCAAACACTGAAGGAAAAACTTGAAAAGAGACCCACTGTAGACAAAATGTTTGTTTCGGCGTCAAAAAGAGATGATGATGGTTTACGGGCATCTTACAATATCTCATTTCAGGGAAGGCGCATACTATCGGAGAAAAACTTATTTTGCCAGCCATTGGAGAAGTTTTAAAAACTGTTCTTCACAAACGTGCAAATGATATACTCAATAGAATTCCTTTGAGCAACAACACAGTTCAAAGGCGTATTGATAAAATGAGTAATGACGTTGAAAGCATCTTGTGTAATTATCTGCGAATGACCCATTTCTCTATACAACTTTACGAGTCAACATTACCTGGCAATGAAGCACTATTACTTGCATATGTTCATTTTTTCTCTTCGCGAGAACTTTGACAACAGACACTAAAGGCGAATCAATATTCAATGTCTTGAGAGACTGTTTCATAGAAAAAGCGATCCTTTTATCAAATATAATATCAGCAGCAGTAGATGGAGCACCTGCCATGGTTGGGTGCTATTGTGGTTTTATAAGTTTTTTAAAACTAACTGTGCCCGAGTGTTTGCAATTCACTGCGTCATTCATCGACAACATTTAATTGCTAAAAATTTGAGTGTCAGATTGCATCAATCTCTTCAATTTGTCATAAACGCAGTAAACAAAATTCGGAGCAACGCGTTGAATTCTAGGTTATTTGCGCAATTGTGTGATGAAAATGATGAGAATTTTCAGCGATTACTCCTTCACACTGAAGTACGCAGGCTGTCAAGGGGCTTATGTTTGATGAGATTTATTTCTTATGCTACGGATCCCATTTTCAAAGAAAATTTAATCAAATGGAAACCAGACATTGCTTATTTAAGGGATTTGTTTACTAAATTTATTGAGGTTAACATGCAGTTACAAGGTGACAGTCTCAATTTGATAAAAACATATTCTATCATTGCAGCTTTTCTAGCCAGAATCAACCTAATGAAGCAAAACATTGAAAGGCGGGAGTTTTTCCAGTTTCCCAATTTGTCAAAGATAAACTGTCAGGATGATGACGTTTCGGCCTACGTTCAACATTTAAATGTCCTTTACACAGACTTCAAAATCAGGTTTGAGGATGTTTTGACTATGGAAATACCAGATTGGATTATAAATCCATACAGTGACATGGAAGAATCGGAAGCCATACTACAAGAAGAACTGATCGAAATAAGCACTTATAAAGAACTGAAGGTGCAGTTTAGAAAAGGATATCAGGAATTTTGGCTAATAGTGATAGCAATAAAAGGTTAGTTTTTAATAATATTATCTTGTAATCGCATGTCAAATCAACAACATCTAATCAATCAATCTTGTAATGTACAAAGCATTGAGCGGAGTGTACACGTAACTAAAGAATTTTTTTTTTGCACTCCAGTATCTTTTTTACTGTCCATATTAATGTAACGCCTTTAAATATGCCGTCATTTTTTCTCTCTCAAGCAGCTCAGCGCATAAGAAACCAGATCAACTCTTATAGCTGTGATTTTTGGTTATTTAAGTTGTGATCAATATTTTTGAAAGACAGTACTTGGCAGAATTCTATTTTAATATTTTTAATAAAATACTCATGTGATTCTTCCACATGTTAATTTATATTGGTAGCCGGTTCCGCCCAACCTTTCACATTGTCATTATCAAACTGAGACTTATAGATGAGATAAACTGATATAAAGCTGTATTTTATTTAAAATATTTATATTGCATTAAATTCTATTTTCGTGCCGTCTACTTATTACCTAGCGTATTTAATATATGCAGTGTTAGGTAATATTTATCAAAAAAGAGCACAAAAGATACTAAGCTAGTAATATAAATATAGCCAGTGACCGTACTTGACAGGCTTGGTGTGGTGGTTATATATTCATGCGAGGCAGGCTAGTATGGGGAGATTACAAGAGTCGGGATATTACCTGCTCGCGTCTGGCAGATGCTGAGGAGGCAGCTCTTTTGTGTTCCAGCAGAGCTTTCTCAACGTCGAAGTCTTCTATTTTAATCTCATATTCTGGGACGCCGGGGAAGGACGCCTCATCCTCGGGCTTCACATGGAGCACCTCACAACTGCCAAGCCCGCCGCCGTCTTCGAGGTCAGGGATTTCCTGCTTCACAAGAGCGTTCATTTTATGAAATTTTAGTCAGAAATACAAAGCACTGCGTATATAAGTACAGAGCGGCATCTCCGGTAGTGACAGAACCACGCCTAGCCGTCTACAAACACAAGCCTGCTGGTTATATTGGTACGAGTGTATTTTTCTTTCGTAGGTTGTTTATGGTCATGTTGCACGCTTTATTTTAATTTCTTTAGGTTGCATGATTGATTTGTCATTTTAATACTGTCAAGTTTGTTCTTGACGTTTCCGCATTAATTTGACTTCTCACTGAGCCGCGGAACCAGGGTGCTCTAAACTCTGAGATGGCTGTTCGTGATAACCAGGGGGCATGGGTTTGAATGCCAGAACCTAAAAAGAACTCAACTATTATATATTTTAAAATATATTTACTGAGGTTTCTACTTTCTATTAATTGTTGCGACTAGTTTTGTCAACATGCCAGGTTGGCATCTCCAAGCAAAGACTGCCAGATTGCAATTTAGTTTAATCAATAAATAATCACTGGAAACATTACCATTTATTTCTTTGAGATATTTTATAATGACATTTTTTATAGCAATTTCTGTCAAAAATATTGAATATTTATTTATTTAATAATCAGTTAGGATGTGCGATTACCAATAAGCCCATTTCTTCAGACCTAATTATGCTGATATCTTGGTATAAAGATTGGAACTCGGTACTAAGGAAAGTGGTTTCAACGAGGCACTCTATAGCACCGAGGTATTTTCACATTGATCTGATACTGATTCTTTATTAGAGGTACGGGTTGCTGATAGCATATAATACGTGACACCAAAGTCAATTGCCTTACTCTTGGCCGTCTTAATCCTCTAGTTTGCTAACCAAGAGTTTATGGTGAACCAAATACTAAAACATGAAAACTTTTAAAGAGAAAACTCGGCACAATGTGTGTCACAACTTAAAAAAGCCATGTCGACGAACGGCGAAACGTCAACACAAAAACAAAATGTATGTGTAATTGTGACAAACAAATAGATTTTAATCAATTCAACAACGTTCTACAAATACGCAATGGTATCTGCTATTTTCATTTAAGATTTAAAGATCGGGCCCGTAAATGCTTGCCTGGTTGTAAATTTTTCAAAAATAAATTTATTATTGTTGATGTCAATAAATCAATAATCGGCGCAGATTTTTTGAAACTTAATCATTTACTTGTCGATTTACACGGACGGCAACTTTTGGATAACTCACTTGGACCCAAACTGCATCACGGGCATTCAAACAATGTAAAGACAGCTTACTAAAAGCTATTTCATTGTCACACCCTGATGCAAACGCACCGCTGTCGCTAATGATGGATGCATCCGAGTCATGCGTTCTTTATCTACATTCTAACGGAAAATGGAAGTCACTCTCGGACTTACTCGGACTAAGATCCACCATTAAAGAAGACACTGTGTGCAAATTAGGCATATTTAGGGTAGAATGTAGGCGTAGGCATTATAAGGCGAACTCAAGAAATGCTCACACATATTTTTAAAACGTGAGATCAAGTCGCCTCTAGTTGCTCCGTATGACGGGCCTTTCAAAATATTAGAGAGAAACCCAAATTTTTTTAAAATACAAAAAAATAACAGTTTCGATAGACCGCATCAAACTGGCATTTTTTACTGAAAACATTAAAAACCAATAGTACAATCACTGAGTAACGCGAAAATTTTAAAGACCACACGTCCCGGCAGAATTTCCAAAATCCCGTACAGTATGGTACTGATTTCGGTATCAAGAGGTATAATCTCGAAATTGATTTTATATATGTTTTTTTCGCTGTTTGCTTATCAATCAACTTAGAGGGGGGCAATGTAGCTGTCGGAGTACATGCACCAATTTACAATTCTATATTTGGAATATATATAACCCCAGCGCATCACGCCTCATAGAGACTCCGACACCCATCCAAGAACCATTGTAAATCCATCTTGTTAATGAATAAATTGAATACGCAAACACTTCGCCTGCCTTTTTATTTATAATCATACTTCATATATACGGCGAAAATACCATCAGAATTGTGATTATTCTAATTCATCTTATTAGAAGACCGTTGACCTAATTATTTAGTCTCTGCTTGGAGAAGTCGGGATATTACCTGTACACGTCCGCAAGGCGCTGAGGAAGTAGCTCTTTCATGCTCCAGCAGTACTTCCTCAATATCTAATTCTTCAATTTTAACATCATCCTGTTGTAGGGCGCCGTGAAAGAACGCACCGACACTCTCGCCGCCCTGGATGCTCTCGGCCGGCGCATCCTTGTATTTCAAGGAGAACTCGTCGCAGATGACGGGCAGGCCGCTGTCTTCAAGGTCAGGGATTTCCTGCTTTACCTCAGCGTCCATTGAAGCCAATTCTTAGATATATGATTCATTAATACGTAGCACTGCGTATGCAATATTCAATGACACAAACGCGAAGCAAAATCAGAGAAAATCTGTAGTTAACATATGAGGTGATATACACGATCTCGGATGGTAGGAGATCCAAAGTCGCCGGCGCGAGCACAGACAAGACGCGTGGAAACACAACTGACATTTATTTCATATCAGGCAAAATAGTTTCGAATTCGTAATTGTATAACTATTTTATTACATTTTTACACCGGTGGAGCATTCTAAAGACGTTGCGTTTTGTCTTCGTAGCGAATCTTTTAAAACGTCAGTCGGCATCGCGTCACGGACACCAACTTAACGGAAATGTCAAGAACAAACTTGACAGTATTAAAATGATGAATCAATCATGCAACCTAATACAAATAAAAATGAAGCGCGCAACAAGACAATCTTCGAATTAAATACACGCATACCAATTTAACAGTTGGAGCGGTTCGCGTTATCTTGTCTTGACAGGTGAAGCCTCTGTGTACTTTTATACGCAGTGCTTTGAATTTCTGAACAATCTCTTTAAGAATTGGCGTAAAATGAACGCTCATGTGAAGCAGGAAATCCCTGACCTCGAAGACGGCGGCGGGCTTGGCAGTTGTGAGGAGTTCCGCGTGAAGCTCGAGGATGAGGCGTCCTTCCCCGGCGTCCCAGAATATGAGATTAAAATAGAAGACTTCGACGTTGAGAAAGCTCTGCTGGAACACAAAAGAGCTGCCTCCTCAGCATCTGCCAGACGCGAGCAGGTAATATCTCGACTCTACTACTATATTATACTAGCTATATTAATATATATATACACCCATTCCTCGTTTTACGGCCTAGATACGTTCCACGAAACATGGCCGCAAAGCGAAAAGCCGTGTAAGGAATCAATTATTCTAATACAAATTCAATGGGATCGGTTCCAAATTTGTTAAATATAACACTTTTTACACATTCTAGCCATATTTTTTTCCAAACATTTAATTCCTTTCATGATTCACTGATGCTGTCAACAGCATCCTTGATGTTATAGTTTTTCCAAAATGTTTTAATTGAACCATTAACATCAGTTTCCCTTATAAGTTGTCGGAAATTTCGGCGTAGCTAATATGCCTTAACAGTGGCTATTGCACCCTGATCCATTGGTTGGATCAGAGCTGTTGTATTTTTCAGAAGGTACTCAATCATGACATCTTCAGATAGCTCGTATAAATTAGTAGGATGCCCTGGTGCATTATCCAAAATTAGCAAAGGCTTGTTGGTTAAGTTTTTGTCTCGCAAATATTTTTTGACTTCCGTACAAAAGTGATTTTTGAACCAATCCTCAAAATTAGCTTTAGTCATCCAAGCTTTCTTGTTGGATTTCCATATGACGGGTAATTGATATTTATTTAGTCCTTTAGGAGGCCTTGGATTTTCGGACAAATATATTAAAAGTGGTTTTAGCTTAAAATCACCCGTGGCATTAGCACCAAGTAGCGAAGTTAGTCGTTCTTTAGACACCTTATAACCAGGTGCAGATTTTTCGGTTTTTGAAATGTACGTGCGATCAGGCATTCGCTTCCAATAAAGCCATGTTTCGTCTACGTCAGTCATGTCAAAGATACGGCCCGCGGGCCGTATCCGGCCCCCGAGCCGTATCAATCCGGCCCGCGATCGCAATGTGTCACAGAAAGAAGAATCATGTTTTTTAGAGCTTTTAGACTTCACTCGATTCCTCTACGGAAGTTTTAAAATGCGCACACTACATTTATAAGTAATTTCAAGGGTAGCGCGTGCCTAGACAGTATTATGAAAAAAAAATTTAAAGAGGTTAACGCTCTTACATTTTATACACAATATTTCAAGAGTTTGGATAACTACCCGGAATTAAAAAAGCATGCAGCACGCATTCTGTGCATGTTTGGTAGTACCTTTTTATGTGAGCAGATGTTTTTCGTCATGAAAATAAATAAGAACAAACATCGCACAAGACTTACGAATGAACATCTCCAATCAATTCTTAAAATAATTACAAAGAATACGATACCTGACATCAATGAGCTTGTCAAAAACAAGAGAAGTCAGGTATCTGGATCCTCGAGCTCAAAATAATTACCCTCTTTTATAACTTTGATATGATTTTTAACTACCCTATATTATATATATACGATGTGTGCATTGTTTTTTTCGGATTTTCTAAGAGATGGCGTTACTACTATTGAACCGCATCAGGCTATACTTTAACACGGTGGTCCCCAACCAGATGGGTGTCTTCCACTATGATCTGCTGAAATCAGGCCAAACTATCACGGGCGAGTTCTTCAGACACAATTGATGCGTTTGAAGCGAGCATTGGCAGAAAAACGGCCAGAATATGCGACCAGGCACGAGTCTGTAATTTTCCATCATGACAATGCTCGGCCACATGTTGATCGGTGAAAACCTATTTGGAAAACAGTGAATGGGAAGTTCTGCTTCACCCGTCTTATAGCCCAGACCTTGTCCCTTCCGACTACCACTTGTTTCAATCGATGCAGAATGCCCTTTCTGGAATACGCTTGGAATACGATGGACAATACTTTGAATAGAATATATTGTATCAATTTTTTATAATAAAGCTCCAATTTCACGAAAAAATCCGAAAAATTTATGCACACACCGTATATTATATAATTAAATAAATAAAATGTTAAATAATTCAGTACATTTTTTTTATTTGAATCCGGCCCGCCTACACATTCTAAATTTAATATATGGCCCTCTGCAAAATTGAGTTTGACACCCCTGGTCTACGTTAAACACTTGTTCAGGCTTATAACCACCTCTTTCAATAATTTCCTTTAAAATGTTGGGATATTCCTTAGATGCGGCCTCATCGGCGCTAACTGCTTCACCTTTCATTTTCAAATTATGCAAATTAAATCTATTTTTAAATTTTTCAAACCATCCTCGGCTTGCTTGGAATGTGACATCTTCAGCAGATTCATCGGTATCTCCATTCTTCAAATTTTGGAAAATACTTATAGCTTTTTCCTGGATAATCATTTGACTCATTGGCATTCTACGTTTGTTATTGTCCTCAATCCTTATAATCAATAGTTAAAATAAGTTTAATAAAAAAATACACACTAAAAAAAATAATTTGTACATACATACATATGTATTAACGTACCAAAAATGTCATTTTTGGAACGTAAATACATATCCTAATTATTTCCAATTTTTCCAGTTAATGTGTAACAATCAGTGTATCGGACGTCAGCTAAGCGTTTTTGACGCTGGCCTCACGACGGTGGAGGACTGCCCTTTTTTAGGTCCCCACCGGCACGTTGGCAGCATTGTGGCTGTAATTTGTAACTATATTCACTTGAGTTGAATAAATGACAGTTGAGATACGAATACAAAACGATGGCGGTTTAAGTTAACCTCTCCCTTCCCGGCACACATCCAAATCCCCATCAATTACAGTCTTTGTGCCAGAAAAGTCTGGTACAAATTGGTCCTTCGAAACGGATGAGAGTCAGTGTTTGATTTGGATGTGGAAAGTGATGTTTCGGTGTTTTACACGTGGTAAAACGACCGAAAGTGTGTCGTGTTAAAGTCTGAACCGCGGAAATCACGGCCTTACAACCCGTGATTTAAGAAGCATTTGCGAGCGCAAAGATTTGCAACGATTTGTAAAGATGCCGACCACCCGCTCCGGCGTAAATGTCGCCGCGAAGGACAGAGCTGGGTCCGATTCGGAGAGTATGTCGTCCCGAAACTCTGACCGGACAGCGGCAAATAATACGCTAAGACAGATGCGCCGCGAGATAGAGGAAGCACAGCGTGTAGCGCGTGAGATGGAGGCCCGGTATAGTGTTCTGGTAGCCAACACTGCCGCACAGACAGCCGCCAGAGAGAGGCTCGCCGAAAGTGCCGCCGCGACCGGACCGAGCGCCAGCCCCGCTAGGGCCGCGCTGACGTCACCTCACAGACACACGGAGAGAATTCACTCGGACGACCCGCATCGTCAAACCGCGGCATGGGTTTCCCAGCAAGACAACCCTCTTGCTCGGATGATGACCGCCGTCACTGATGTAATGCGGCAATTCTCTGACTCCCAAAATCCGAGACAGGATACAGCGAGAGCGTATCCGGGAACGTCGCCTCTGCACCGTACAGCAGAAGAGCCGGCGATCGAGTTCCCTATGTCATCGCCACTGCACCGGACAGCAGACAAGCCGGCGATGATGTATGTCCGATCGGACTCGGCGGCGAGAGTGTCGTCGCCGCCCCACCACATTCCTGCCTACCCCGACTCAAGGGGAATGAGGCAGATGGAGGCCTCCACGGCGAGGCAGTCCAGCATCAAGGTCGCAGGTAACCTGAACGACCCCGAGCGAGTCGATGATCGCCACAAGGATGGCCGACAGGGTGGCCGACACGATGGCCGACAAGGTGGCCGACAAGATGATGGCCGACAGGAGGATGGCCGACATGATGGCCGACATGATGGCCGCGGGGATCGCCGCCAGGATGGCGCGATGCACAACGGGGAGCCGCCGCATGGGCCCTTCCCAGCTGCGAAGGCAGCGCGAGGCGTCCCTTCGTCGCTTGAACTTGCGAGTCGGGAAGCGTCTCACACCGGGGAGCCGCCGCATGGGCCCTTCCCAGCTGCAATGGCAGCGCGAGGCGTCCCTTCGTCGCATGAACTTGCGAGTCGGGAAGCGTCTCACACCGGGGAGCCGCCGCCTGGGCCCTTCCCAGCTGCGATGGCAGCGCGAGGCGTCCCTTCGTCGCATGAACTTGCGAGTCGGGAAGCGTCTCACACCGGGGAGCCGCCGCCTGGGCCCTTCCCAGCTGCGATGGCAGCGCGAGGCGTCCCTTCGTCGCATGAACTTGCGAGTCGGGAAGCGTCTCACACCGGGGAGCCGCCGCCTGGGCCCTTCCCAGCTGCGATGGCAGCGCGAGGCGTCCCTTCGTCGCATGAACTTGCGAGTCGGGAAGCGTCTCACACCGGGGAGCCGCCGCCTGGGCCCTTCCCAGCTGCGATGGCAGCGCGAGGCGTCCCTTCGTCGCATGAACTTGCGAGTCGGGAAGCGTCTCACACCGGGGAGCCGCCGCCTGGGCCCTTCCCAGCTGCGATGGCAGCGCGAGGCGTCCCTTCGTCGCATGAACTTGCGAGTCGGGAAGCGTCTCACACCGGGGAGCCGCCGCCTGGGCCCTTCCCAGCTGCGATGGCAGCGCGAGGCGTCCCTTCGTCGCATGAACATGCGAGTCGGGAAGCGTCTCACACCGGGGAGCCGCCGCCTGGGCCCTTCCCAGCTGCGATGGCAGCGCGAGGCGTCCCTTCGTCGCATGAACTTGCGAGTCGGGAAGCGTCTCACACCGGGGAGCCGCCGCATGGGCCCTTCCCAGCTGCGATGGCAGCGCGAGGCGTCCCTTCGTCGTTTGGAGTTGCGAGTCGGGAAGCGCCTCACAACGGGGAGCCGTCGCCTGGGCCCCTCCCAGCTGCGATGGCAGCTCGCGACGTCCCGCCGCCGACAGGACTGGCGGAGCGGGACGCGCCCTCCATCGATGCCGCGCCTGCCAGGGAGACGCCGATTGCGCCTCCGCTGGCCGCGCTCGCATCCCGCGACGTCCCGCCGCCGACAGGACTGGCGGAGCGGGACGCGCCTTTCATCGATGCCGCGCCTGCCAGGGAGACGCCGATTGCGCCTCCGCTGGCCGCGCTCGCATCCCGCGACGTCCCGCCGCCGACAGGACTGGCGGAGCGGGACGCGCCCTTCGTCGATGCCGCGCCTGCCAGGGAGACGCCGATTGCGCCTCCGCTGGCCGCGCTCGCATCCCGCGACGTCCCGCCGCCGACAGGACTGGCGGATCGGGACGCGCCCTTCGTCGATGCCGCGCCTGCCAGGGAGACGCCGATTGCGCCTCCGCTGGCCGCGCTCGCATCCCGCGACGTCCCGCCGCCGACAGGACTGGCGGATCGGGACGCGCCCTTCGTCGATGCCGCGCCTGCCAGGGAGACGCCGATTGCGCCTCCGCTGGCCGCGCTCGCATCCCGCGACGTCCCGCCGCCGACAGGACTGGCGGATCGGGACGCGCCCTCCATCGATGTCGCGCCTGCCAGGGAGCCGCCGAGTGCGCCTCCGCTGGCCGCGCTGGCAGCTCGCGACGTCCCGCCGCCTACAGGACTGGCGGACCGGGACGCGCCCTCCATCGATGTCGCGCCTGCCAGGGAGCCGCCGAGTGCGCCTCCGCTGGCCGCGCTGGCAGCTCGCGACGTCCCGCCGCCTACAGGACTGGCGGACCGGGACGCGCCCTTCATCGATGCCGCGCGTGCCAGGGAGCCGCCGATTGCGCCTCCGCTGGCCGCGCTGGCAGCCCGCAATGTCCCTTCGCCGCTTAAACTTGCGAGTCGGGACGCGCCCACCAGGAAGCCGCCGCCCCGGCCGCCCGACGCTACTTGCCGCCGCCCCGGCCGCCCCGACGCACTTGTCGCCGCCCCGGCTGCGCCGTCGCCCGACGCCATCGTCGCTCCACCGCCGTCTTCGTCGCCTCCGTCTACGCCAAGCCCGACGCTCGCCCGCACATCCGCCGACGCCGGAAAAACGGACAGCCGACGTGGATCAGGAGTATGGCAGAGCCCTACTGGGGGAGTGTATCGGACGTCAGCTAAGCGTTTTTGACGCTGGCCTCACGACGGTGGAGGACTGCCCTTTTTTAGGTCCCCACCGGCACGTTGGCAGCATTGTGGCTGTAATTTGTAACTATATTCACTTGAGTTGAATAAATGACAGTTGAGATACGAATACAAAACGATGGCGGTTTAAGTTAACCTCTCCCTTCCCGGCACACATCCAAATCCCCATCAATTACAGTCTTTGTGCCAGAAAAGTCTGGTACAATCAGTAATAAATATGTACACAAAACACTCACAGACAAGTCTAAACCGGCCGCTCTATGAGCACACACTGAATAACACTCGTAAACAAAATAACATTGAAAAAAAGTTTTTTTTGGCCGTTATTGCGAACCATTTTAGGCCGTATATCGAAAACGTGCCTTAATTGAAAAGGGCCGTTATAGCGAAAGGCCGTATAAAGAGCGGCCGTATAGCGAGGTATGGGTGTATATATAATAAAAATTAAAATGAAGCGTGCAACATGACCATGGCAATCTACGAAATAAATAAGCGCATACCAATTTAACAGTTGGAGCGGTTCGCGTTATCTTGTCTTGACCGGAGAAGCCTCTGTGTACTTTTATCCGCAGTGCTTTGAATTTCTGAACAATTTCTTTAAGAATTGGCGTAAAATGAACGCTCACGTGAAGCAGGAAATCTCTGACCTCGAAGACGGCGGCGGGCTTGGCAGTTGTGAGGTGTTCCGCGTGAAGCACGAGGATGAGGCGTCCTTCCCCGGCGTCCCAGAATATGAGATTAAAATAGAAGACTTCGACGTTGAGAAAGCTCTGCTGGAACACAAAAGAGCTGCCTCCTCAGCATCTGCCAGACGCGAGCAGGTAATATCTCGAATCTACTACTATATTATACTAGCTATAATAATATATATATACTCCCATTCCTCGTTACATTAATACTTTATTTAAACTTTGAACCGATAACTGGGTTGTTTAAATTTAACACTTCACTTTCGACACAATATACTCCGAACTCGCGGCAGTATTACTTTATGAGATTTGTAAGATCTCTAACCATTGCGGCAGGTATACGAACGCATCGTATCCTGGCAGAATATTCTTGCTCCCGAGCTAGTCACCCCGTGGAGACAATTTGAATACTTTTCAACTTTTTAACGACAGACACGCGATCCTGCATGGTTGTCGGAGTATCACTGTTTCCGGGCATAGTCACCCCGTGGATACCAATCTAATACTGCCCTCTTACGGGGCTGAACGGTTTTTATACCGTTGGAACGTCCGGCCGCCCGGGTGGCGGGCCGTGTTTAAGAACAATGAAACCCAGATCAGGCTTTCGGCACGTATGTCCGGACTGACACTGGAAACAATCATATACATTGCAAATATAAAGGTAACGCGACGGTCCCTTTGGGAGCAATAATCATAAAAATCCCCCGGCCGTGTGGTCCGTGGGAGCGGAGGCCGTGGTCGAGGCGCCGGTCCGGCGGCCGTTTATAGCAAAAAACTATATCTTTATTATTTTTATTCTAAATGAATTTAAACTATGATCGCGTTGCCAACAGTAGCGTTTCTTTTACATTTTTGTAAAATACGTTCATAACACCCAATGCGGTTTTTAATTGTTAAGAAAAGTCAATGACTCCATTATGTTCATATACTTGCTTAAAATAAGAAATTATCATAGTTAGAGGCCTTTTAACGCGAAATTCGAAATTCGCGTTATAGTGAAACCGCGCATAACGGGGTTGCGTAAAGCAGAGTATTACTGTATATATATATTACTATCTTGGTATCTTTTGTGCTCTATTTTAATAATTTTCACCTAACGTAGTATATTTTAAATACGCCAGGTATTATGTAGACTACACCAAAAAACAATGGCTACTATTTAAGAATCCGGAACTGGCCACTACATAAATAATAATTATAAAGTAATTATTACATTTGAAAATGTAAATCCTTGGCTGTAGAATGAGTTTATTTCAATGAGTCAATAAATTGTTTTCATTGTGTGGCGCGATTTTAAAAATTGCATGTCATTATCACAATGGATTTAACTCGAGAAAACTTTCGTGCGATGATTTATTGTGATTTTCGACGTGGTCTAACACAACAGCAGTGCATCGATCAACTAAGTTCGACTTTTGGGGATCAAGCACCATCGAAGACAACTGTGTATCACTGGTTAAGTAAGTTGAATCGTGGACGTCGTATGCTCACGGACGAAATTAAAGATAGTCGGCCTAAATCAGTTGTTGTGCCACGAAACATCGACGTAGTGCGTGATACGGTGGAATTAACGGGTCATCCGCCATATAGCCCTGACTTAACGACTTCTTTTTATTTCCAACCGAGAAGAATAAACTACGTGGTCAACGATTTACAACCCAAGAAGAAGCCGTTGAGGCATTCAAAAATCATGTTTTGGAGATACCGCCTTCATCGATCGATGCATCGATCATCACGGCGAATTTGAAAAGCAATAAAACCATATTTAATAGTCAATGATAGTTATTTTATTTTATTCCGGATATATAAATAGCAGTCCTCGTAGAATTTAATGCATTATAAATATTTTAAATAAAATACAGTTTGATATCAATTTATCATGTCTCAGATAATAACAATGTGAAAGGTCGGGCGGAACTGGCTACCAATAAAAATTAACATGTGGAATAATCACTCTAGTATTTTATTTAAAATATCAAAATGGAATTCTGCCAAGTACTCTCTTTCAAAAATATTGATTATAATGTCTTTACCGTCTAGGCCTATATTGATTTAAAGGCATAGCAGATGTTCACGCTTGACATTTTCAAACGGTTTTTTTGAAGAGAATAAATGACGGCATATTTGTAAAAAAGAAACTGAAATGCAAAAAATATTTCTTTAAATATGCATACGCTCCGCACAATGCTTGTACATTGCAGGTTTGATTGATTAGAAGTTATTGATTTGACATATGTTTACAAGATAATATTTTCACACTTTGTTTTTGGGAAATAGCTTGTCACGTGACATTTATATTCTTATTGTCTATTTCAGTCAGTGAAAGTTGAAACCGATAGTTCTTAAATTATTAAAAACTAACCATTGATTGCTATCGCAACTGACCTAAATTGGTAACGAATGCAAGTTTATCAAGTATTTAATAGTGTGTGTTAACATTGAGGATATCAATTAAACAGAAAAAATGTCTTTTATTCAGCTTCCACCTTGAATCCGGTCAAAAATTTGAATTTGATAAAGAACAATCTATAATAGTATAAATGAGTAATATAATGTAATTATCTGTTTCAGGTGTGTGTGCAATCACATGCTGAAGTGAACATCCATAGTGAGGGAAGTGGAGATTTGCTGAGCACCTCAATATTCAAGAGTGTTGGAGTGTGTGAATCGTTTCTAGTATTTACGGACAAGAAGCTCTTTATTTGTGATCAATGCTCATATAAATGTTATAAAAAGAGGTCAATAAAAAAGCACATGCTTCTTCATACTGATAGGAGGCCTTTTGCTTGTGACCAATGTTCATCTAAATTTAAAACCATGCAACATTTAAAGATACACAAGCTAATTCATACTGACGAGAAGCTTTTTGCTTGTGACCAATGTTCATTTAAATGTAAGAGAAATGGTGGTTTAATGAGGCACAAGGCTATTCATACTGGTGAGAAGCCTTTTGCTTGTGACCAATGTTCCTTCAAATGTAACACTAAAAGTAATTTGATTTTGCACAAGCTTATTCATACTGGCGAGAAGCCTTTTGCTTGTGACCAATGTGCATTTAAATGTAATAGAAATAGTGATTTAAAGAAGCACAAGTTGATTCATACTGGCGAGAAGCCTTTTGCTTGTGACCAATGTTTATATAAATGTTATAGAAATGGTGATTTAAAGAAGCACAATCTTATTCATACTGATGTGAAAGCTTTTGCTTGTAATCAATGTTCATTTAAATTTAGGAGAAATGGTGATTTAAAGAAGCACAATCTTATTCATACTGGCGAGAAACCTTTTGCTTGTGACAAATGTTCATTCAAATGTAATTATAAGGGTAATTTGAAGAAGCACAAACTTATTCATATAGGTGAGAAGCCTTTTGCTTGTGACCAATGTTCCTTCAAATGTAACACTAAAAGTGGTTTGATTTTGCACAATCTTATTCATACTGGCGAGAAGCCTTTCGCTTGTAAGCAATGTTCTTTTAAATGTAATAATACGAGTAGTTTGAGAAGGCACAAACTTATTCATACAGGTGAGAAGCCTTTTGCTTGTGACCAATGTTCATTCAAATGTAATTCTAAGGGTAATTTGACGAAGCACAAACTTATTCATACAGGTGAGAAGCCTTTTGCTTGTGACTAATGTTCCTTCAAATGTAACATTTAGGGTTATTTGGTTATGCTCAAGCCACATGACCAATGTTATAAATGTAAGAGGAATTGTTATTCAATATCCCACATGCATATTCATACTCGTGAGAAGCTTTTTGCTTGTTCATATAAAACTAACAGAAAGACTGTTTTAACATTTTGCACTCGATTTTTTTTTCCCGTCTAGCTACTCCGAAGTGATAATGATATTTTTGTTTATAAATTTGATGTTATTGTTGCACAATAGCTCATAACCATAAAACAAATTAATAACATCTTTTTATGATATTGTTATGATTGTTTAGTCGTAAGGTAATAAAAATAAAAGAGATAAGAGCATAAATAATTTATTTTGGATACAATTTAAAGTTTAAAATTTGTTTTGGTGTGGTATTTATCAAAACATTCTCCTGGATAGAGGCCCGGCTTCCTTTCACAGGTCTCGCAATAGACTGTGGTTTCTCTTTTCCTCCTGGAACATTCCTATTGGAACACACCATGCAATCTTTATGGTTTTTTCTAAGAATTAGAAAATATAAAATGACTTTTCTCACCTAAGCGCTGAACAGTGTCACCTGTGTCAGTGTCACCACTTCTCTTAGCTTTTACAGATCGATCTCAATATGGGTATTTGTTATGTTTGAACGTGTTTTGTGTTTTTACTCAATTTCATATGCGAATATAACTATTTGCAGGGGTTAGTTGAACCAAAATATTTAGGTGCCGGGTTTCTCAAATTGGACAATTTCTCTGTGACGTAAGTGTTAAAAAAATCTATTTTTCATTCTGATGTTTCCGATTTTTTCCACTGCTGCCCTTCGGTTTTCTGTCACCGTTTTGGACAGATGTCTCAGTGCGCCATTTTCTTCAGACTTTATTATGTTGATATCTTTGTTGAAAATTATGGAACTCGGCATTTAAGAAAGGGGTTTTGATGGGCTGCCCGTAATGCCGAGTGATTTTCATATTAATTGGATGTTCTTGACTTATTAGAAGTAATGGTTGCTTATGGCATACAAGGGCTGCTATTTATATATCCGGTGTACGGGACGTCGGCAAGGCTCGACAACAGCCTAGTGTTTTGCATGTTTCCGCCTGACAACGGCTTTATGGACTTTCAGGAAGGAATATGATTTAAATGCCATTTGTTATAATCGTCAGGTTATTTGAGCGATTATCACCAAATGGCTTGGGAAACTTGCACTTAAACCCATTTGTATTATTTAAAGTTTAACTGCATTCCGAGATGTGTTTGCGCCAAACGGCGTTAACGACCTCCTTCCTGGAGCAGAGGCCATTAAGAGCCGCTCGGGTTTAATTAAGTATTGTCAGCAAATATTCACTAATCTCCTTTTTATGACTGGACATTTAGAATATATGAACAATTGATATTTTCCATATCGATGGTACTTTCCCAACTATGGTGATTAACCCCGAGCCCCCCGGGGCTTGTGTATAAAAATCGGGCGACCAGCCCCAATAAAGATCAGAGTCGAGAATAACGTGTTTGTGTGAACACTTTCCTTCCCGCGACGTATCTCTCAGCGATAAGCTAGTAAAGACCAGCGTAAAACCTGCTCTTCCTGCGTCTGATGCCAAGCTGAAAGATACGAAGCACACATCCCTGAAATCCACAACCTAGTAAAATACAGTTCTTTGTACGTCCCGTACATCCGGGATAAAATATAATAACTATCATTGACTATTAAATATGGTTTTATTGCTTTTCAAAATATTCTCCGTAATTATCGATCCACTTTTGCATTCGATGAAACCAGTTTTCATAGCACTTTTTCCAATCGGAAGGCGGTATCTCCAAAATATGATTATTGAATGCCTCAACGGCTTCTTCTCGGGTTGTAAATCTTTGACCCCGTCAAAGTCAAACTGAGTTGATCGATGCACTGCTGTTGAGTTAGACCACGTCGAAAATCATAATAAATCATCGCACAAAAATTTTCTCGAGTTAAATCCATTGTGATGATAACACGCAATTTTTAAAATAGCGCCACACAATGAAAACAATTTATTGACTCATTGAAAAAAACTCATTCTACAGCCAAAAAGTCCCATTTTCAAATGTGATAATTGCTTTTTAAATATTATTTATGTAAAGGCCAGTTCCGGATACCTAAATAGCAGCCTATGTATAATACGTGACACCACAGTTTGTCTGATGCTGGTTCCACCAGTGAAAAGAATGACATTTATAGTTACCGAAAGAACATGAGAACTTCTCTTTCAACTCCTTCATTCTAGGCGTCTTATCGAGTGAATTGTAAATAATTCTTTTTGACTAGACCTGAGCATGAAAAGACACTCCTAATAATCATGGAACTCGGATCTAAGGAATGTGGTTTTGACGAGGCACTTGTTTTATAATGTGTTCTTCATTCTGGCAGCGCTACTGTGTTGTGGGGGCTGGTTTTCTGTTGGAGAGAGTGTTGTTGGTGTTGAGAGGTCACAGAGTGACCCATTTGTCTGCACTTTCCAGCCTCAGAGTGCATGTGCATCGATGCTGTTGCCAACTGACTGTCCTGCCTTATGGAACGTGCTGCTGTCTCCTGCATTGCTGATCACCAGGCCCAGTCCAGCCATTATTTAGGCTAATTCTGCCTTTCTTCTGTCCGTTACCCATCAGCTTCACTCTGCACCCTCGGTGTGGAAGCTGGAATATGCCCGGATTATCTGCTACTCGCCGACGATGGCAAAGTTGACAATGTCGAGAACGGAACCTAGGTATTTCACCGACTTTCTGAGGATATTTTCCAGTCATGTTACCTGTTTCTGCGAACCAAGAGTTGATGGAGTATTGGTGTTCAGGAGAATATTTTTTTTTTTATAAGACTTCAGCTGCTGCATTTAAATAGCGGCGATTTTTTCAACGGCGAACATTTCCAACGATATTACAATAGATAAATTTTATTTTCCAAACAGCTGCCTTTGGTTTTCTGTCACCATTTGGTCCAGGCATCTTGATTCGATGTAAGATTCTTTTTGGCTTTGTGCTAGTAAAATTGAATTTTGTATCTATATATACTATTGCATTATTTTAAATAAAAATTATATTTGTAATTTTTGTTTTATCCATTAACATGCGCATAAAGCGTACAACTCCTTCCTCTGCCTCTTGCTAGAGCCTTGTCAAATATAAGGCTGGAGAGAATGTATTAGCGTAAGTGCACGTAACTACTCAAGAGAGTATGACATCTACGCTAAGGTAGTCTGCAAGAGAAAACAAGTCATACTCCTCTTAGAGTAAAAAAGGAGCAGGAAAGCAGGCGGCATAATTCAAATATGGATGTGTAGTTCTACCTAAATGTCTCCAGCATTGACCTTGAGAATTTTGGGAAGGCCCGCAGTTGGTAAGCAGTTAGCAAAAATAGTACGTCTAATGTTTATCTTGCAATGTACACCGAGGGGCACGGTGTACATGCAAGATAAACATTAAACACTTTCCTTCCCGGGTGTCTAGCGAAATGATTCTCATAAGTAAAATTCTCACAAACAACTACTAAAACATGAAATCATTTAAAAAGAAAACTCGGCGCAATGTTAAGTCATGTTCTTTAATGTCCTCTGAAAGTACATAAATCAAAAAATTACTAAGCACAGATGAGAACGAGGCATTTGAACACAGTTTTTAGCTTGCATGTGCCAGAGCACTTGTTACAAACAAAATTCTTCGAGCTGAAGTGCCTGAGCATGCGAGTCTTTAAAAGAGCTTTTCTCTTAGTTTTATATGAAGATTGACAACAAGCAAAAAGCTTCAAGCCAGTATGAATAAGCTTGTGGGATCATAAATTACTCTTATCACAAGCAAAAGGCTTTTCGCCAGTATGAAATAGTTTGAGCATCTATAAATGATCCTTGGTTTTAAATATAACAGAGCATTGGTAACAATTAAATCTGCTTGCTAGTATGAATAACCTTGTGCAGCCTTAAATCAAACTCTCTCTTACATTTATATAAACATTGGTCACAAGCAAAAGGTTTCTCACCAGCATGAATAAGATTGTGCTTCCTTAAGTCACACTTTCTCTTACATTTATAAATGCATTGATCACAAGCAAAAGACTTCTCATCAGTATGAATAAGCATGTGGGATATTAAATTACTCTTTCTCTTGCATTTATATAAACATTGGTTACAAGCAAAAGGCTTCTCGCTACTATGAATAAGCTTGTGTTCCATCAAACTTCCTTTAGTTTTACATTTAAATGAACATTGGTCACAAACAAAAGGCTTCTCGCCAGTATGAATCAGCTTGTGGATCATTAAATAATTCTTAGTGTTACATTTGAATGAACATTGGTCACAAGCAAAAGGCTTTTCACCAGTATGTTTAAGCTTGTGGCTTATCAAATTACTCTTAAAGGTACATTTAAATGAACATTGGTCACAAGCAAAAGGCTTCTCGTCAGTATGAATAAGCTTGTGCATCCTTAAATCACCCTCCCTCTTACATTTATATAAACATTGGTCACAAGCAAAACGCTTCTCGTCAGTATGGATTAGCTTGTGTGTCTTTAAATTTTGCTTGGTTTTAAATTTAGATGAACATTGGTCACAAGCAAAAGGCTTCTCGCCAGAATGACTAAGCTTGTGCATATTCAAATTACCCTTAATGTTACATTTGAATGAACATCGGTCACAAGCAAAACGCTTCTTGTCAGTATGAATTAGCTTGTGTGTCTTTAAACGTTGTTTGGTTTTAAATTTAGATGAACATTGGTCACAAGCAAAAGGCTTCTCGCCAGAATGTTTAAGCTTGTGCATATTGAAATGACCCTTATTGTTACATTTGAATGAACATTGGTCACAAGCAAAAGGCTTTTCACCGGTATGTTTAAGCTTGTGGCTTATCAAATTACTCTTAAAGGTACATTTAAATGAACATTGGTCACAAGCGAAAGGCTTCTCACCAGTATGTTTTTGCTTGTGTGTCTTTAAATCACCCTTTCTCTTACATTTAAATGAACATTGATCGCAAATAAAGTGCTTCTTGTCCGTAAATGCTAGAAACGGTTCACTCTCGAATATTGAGGTGCTCAGCAAATCTCCACTTCCCTCACTATGGATGTTCACTTCAGCATTCGATTGCAAATACACCTGAAACAGATAATTACATCATATTATTCATTTATACTGTAGATTGTTTTTGTGGAAGCTGAATAAAAGACTTTTTTTCTGTTTTAATTGATATCTTCAATGTTAACACATACTATTAAATACTTGATGAACCTGCATAAATTACCAATTTAGGTCAATAGTGATAACAATAAAAGGTTAGTTTTTAATAATATTATCTTGTAATCACATGTCAAATCAACAACTTCTAATCAATCAATCTTGTAATGTACAAAGCATTGAGTGGAGTGTACGCGTAACTACAGAATTTTTTTTTTTGCATTCCAGTATCTTTTTAACTGTCCATATTAATGTAATGTCTTTAAATATGCTGTCATTTATTCTCTCTCAAGCAGCTCAGCACATAAGAAACCAGATCAACTCTTATAGTTGTGATTTTTGCTTATTTAAATTGTAATCAATATTTTTGAAAGAGAGTTTTGTTGTATTATTTTGAAATGTTATTGTAGTCTCCGATGTTGTGATGTGTTGTTGGTGGTTGCAGGATGATGTATGGTTGAAAATCAGAAGGCGGGCGAAATACTTGCGTATTTGTAATTTATTCAATATAACTACACTGAATAGAAATGTACGTGGTTACTGCTTCGATGCCACGAGGTCTCTCTTGAGATGCGTGGGGAAACCGCTTATAAAGGGTCCCAGGAAGAGTCCCACTTCTCGAGGGGTGTCTTATTACGAGGAAGATTCACACGAAATGCTATCGCGAATGGCACGTTGCAATGGACCACACGTGTTCCGATGTAGGTACTAACCCCTACCAAGTACTTGGCAGAATTCCCTTTAAATATTTTTAATAAAATACTAGCGATTTTTCCACATGTTAACCCTTTGCACTCGAGAGGTGCGGATTCGACAGCACTTTGTTTGGTGCGGAAATTCAATGTGCGGTGATAACTATTTATGGTTTCTTATCTGGTGATTTCTTGTTTACGTTTATGTGATCTTGTTCTTTAAAGTTCGTTCCTAAGCACTGTCTTTATAATTTCACAAATATTATGTTATCTCCCTATCAAACTATGTTAGAATTTCTTTTCTAAGAAAATTGCGATACTATTAAGCGAACTGTATTTTCATTCTCATTTCGACCTTGACAGCCGTGACAAAGGGACTAGGTGTGTACCTAATCAACCCGTATATTTTTGCATGTACTTCTTATCGTTATCACGTTATCGCACTGAGGAATATACTGTTCTCCTTGACAATATCAATTATATCGCACCATTATTTTGTTTGCTTTATAATATCTAATACCAATAAGATTATATGTATAATAAACCGGGCAAAAGACATCAAACGACATACTATTGTGATACTTGTCCCGAAAAGCTGGGCATGCATCTCGGCGATTGTTACATGAAATATCATACAAAGGAAAATTACAAAGACTTATGTTTACGAAATTTTCTTCGTAAAGATGTAAATATACATTTAATATTAAAATAAAAAGGTTTTAAGTGTGTGATCATTTAAAGTTAGAGGTGAAAAATTCACCAAAAGTGCTACGAAACGCTTCGAGTTGCTGATTAGTCCGCACGGAAACGGACTCGAGCGCAAAGGGTTAGTTTATATTGGCAGCCGGTTCCACCCAACCTTTCACATTGTCATTATCAAACTGAGACTTGATAAACTGATATCAAATTGTATGTTACTTAAAATATTTATATTGCACTAAATTCTATTTTCGAGCCGTCTACTTATTACCTAGCGTATTTAATATATGCAGCGTTAGGTAATAATTATCAAAAAGGAGCACAAAAGATACCAAGCTAGTAATATAAATATGAATATAGTCAGTGACCGTACTTGACAGGCTTGGTGTGGTGGTTATATATTCATGCGAGGCAGGCTAGTATGGGGAGATTACAAGAGTCGGGATATTACCTGCTCGCGTCTGGCAGATGCTGAGGAGGCAGCTCTTTTGTGTTCCAGCAGAGCTTTCTCAACGTCGAAGTCTTCTATTTTAATCTCATATTCTGGGACGCCGGGGAAGGACGCCTCATCTTCGGGCTTCACAAAGATCACCTCACAACTGCCAAGCCCGCCCCCGTCTTCGAGGTCAGGGATTTCCTGCTTCACATGAGCGTTCATTTTATGCAATTATTATTCAGAAATACAAAGCACTGCGTATAAAAGTACAGAGCGGCATCTCCGGTAGTGACAGAACCGCGCCTAGTGCTCTAAAAACACGTGCCTGCTGGTTATATTGGTACGAGTGTATTTTTCTTTCATAGGCTGTTCAGGGTCACGTTGCAAGCTTCATTTTAATTTCTTTAGGTTGCAGGATTGATTTGTAATTTTAATACTGTCATGTTTGTTCTTGACGTTTCCGCATAGACAACAATTTGACTTCTCTCTGAGCCGCGGAGCCAGGGTGCTCTAAACTCTGAGATGGCTGTTCGTGATAACCAGGAGGCATGGGTTTGAATGCCAACTATGCTCCGAACCCAAAAAAAACTCTACTATTTTATATTTTAAAATATATTTACTGAGGTTTCCAATTTCTAATAATTGTTGTGACTAGTTTTGCCAACATGGCCATGTAGGTTGCCAGATTGCAATTTAGTTTAATCAATAAATAAACACTGGAAACATTACTATTTATTTCTTTGAGATATTTTATAATGACATTTCTTATAGCAATTTCTGTCAAAAATATTGAATATTTATTTATTTAATAATCAGTTAGGATGTGCGATTACCAATGAGCCCATTTCTTCAGACCTAATTATGCTGATATCTTGGTATAAACATTTGAACTCGGCACTAAGGAAAGTGGTTTCAACGAGGCACTCTGTAGCGCTGAGGTATTTTCACATTGATCTGATACTCATTCTTTATTAGAGGTACGGGTTGCTGATAGCATATAATACGTGACACCAAATTCAATTGCCTTACTCTTGGCCTTCTTAATCCTCTAGTCTGCGAACCAAGAGTTTATGGTATATTTATATCTACGCTAAGGTAGTCTGTATGAGAAAACAAGTCATACTTCTCTTAAAGAGTGAAAAAAGGAGCAGGAAAGCAGGCGGCTTAATTCAGGTATAGATGTGTACTTCTACCTAAATGTCTCCAGCATTGACCTTAAGAATTTTGGGAAGGCCCCGCAGTTGGTAAGCAGATTGCAAAAATTGTACGTCAAATGTTTATCTTGCAATGAACACCGAGGGGCATGGAGACAGGCGCACCTTCCCCTCCTGGGTGCCTAGCGAAATGATTCTCATAAGTCAAATTCTCACAAGCAACTACTAAAACATGAAATCTTTTAAAAAGAAAACTCGGCACAATGTTAAGTAATGTTCTTTAATGTCATCTGAAAGTACATAACTAAAAAAAATTACTTAGCACAGATGAGAACGAGGCTTTTGAACTCAGTTTTCAGCCTGCATGTGCCAGAGCACTTGTTACAAACAAAACTCTTCTCGCTTAAGTGCCTGAGCATGCGAGTCTTTAAAAGAGCTTTTCTCTTAGTTTTATATGAAGATTGACAACAAGCAAAAAGCTTCTCCCCAGTATGTTTATGCTTGTGCCTCATCAAATTATTCTTAAAGCTACATTTAAATAAACATTGGTCACAAACAAAAGGCTTCTCGCCAGTATGAATAAGCTTGTGCCTCCTTAAATCAAACTCTCTCTTACATTTATATAAACATTGGTCACAAGCCAAAGGCTTCTCGTCTGTATGAATAAGCTTGTGCATCCTTAAAGTATCCTCTCTCTTACATTTATATAAACATTGGTCACAAGCAAAAGGCTTCTCCCCAGTATGTTTAAGCTTGTGCCTCATCAAATTATTCTTAAACCTACATTTAAATGAACATTGGTCACAAGCAAAAGACTTCTCGCCAGTATGAATAAGCTTGTGCATCCTTAAAGTATCCTCTCTCTTACATTTATATAAACATTGGTCACAAGCAAAAGGCTTCTCCCCAGTATATTTAAGCTTGTGCCTCATCAAATTATTCTTAAACCTACATTTAAATGAACATTGGTCACAAGCAAAAGGCTTCTCGCCAGTATGAATAAGCTTGTGCCTCCTTAAATCACCCTCTGTCTTACATTTATATAAACATCGGTCACAAGCAAAAGGCTTCTCGCCTGTATGAATAAACTTGTGTGCCTTTAAATATTTCATGGTTTTAAATTTAGATGAACATTGGTCACAAGCAAAAGGCCTCCTATCAGTATGACTAAGCATGTGCACTTTTAATGACTTCTTTTTATAACATTTATATGAACATTGATCACAAATAAAGAGCTTCTTGTCTGTAAATACTAGAAACGATGCACACACTCCAACACTCTTGAATATCGAGGTGCTCAGCAAATCTCCACTTCCTTCACTATGGATATTCACTTCAGCATGCGATTGCACACACACCTGAAACAGATAATTACATTATATCAATCATTTATACTATTTTAGATTGTTCTTTATCAAACTCAACTTTTAGACCTGATTCAAAGTGGAAACTGAATAAAAGACATTTTTTCTGTTTTAATTGATGTCCTCAATCTTAACACATACTATTAATTCCTTGATAAACCTGCATTCATTTCAGTTTCTTTTAAGACAAATATGCTGTCATTTTTTCTCTTCGAAAAAGCGTTTGATAATGTCAAGCATGAACATCTGCTATGCCTTTAAATCAATATAGGGCTAGACTTGAGTGATTTTTCCACTTGTTAATTTTTATTGGTAGCCGGTTCCGCCCAACCTTTCACATTGTTATTATCAAATCTGAGACATGAATTGATATCAAACTGTATTTTATTTAAAATATTTATAATGCATTAAATTCTATTTTTGTGCAGTCTACATAATACCTGGCGTATTTAAAATATGCTACGTTAGGTGAAAATTATTAAAAAAGAGCACAAAAGATACCAAGTTAGTAATATCTATATATATATATATATATAGTAATACTCCGCATTACGCGACCCCGTTATGCGCGGTTTCACTATAACTTGAATTTCAAAATTCGCGTTAAAAGGCCTTGCGTTATGCGAATTCCTTATTTTAAGTAAGTATATGGACATAATGGAGTTATTGACTTCTTTAACAATCAAAAGCAGCGTTGGGAGCTATGAACGTATTATACAATAACGTAAAAGAAACGCTACCCAAAAGACAATACAGTAATACTCCACTTTACGCGACCCCGCTCTGCGTGGTTTCACTAAAACGCGAATTTCAAATTTCGCGTTAAAATGCCTCGCATTATGCGAATTTCTTATTTTAAGAATGTTTATGAACATAATATAGTTATTGACTTCTCTTGACAATTAAAAACAGCGTTGGGAGTTTTGAACGTATTTTACAAGATCGTAAAAGAAACACTACCCAAAAGACAATAGATGTATCTTTCACTAAAAATAATATGTAATACTGCATAAAGTGTTCTTAGAATTAAAGTGATTGATTCGTATTTTTTTGTAGTATTTGTTTGTAAGTTTTGACTATGTTTGTATGTTTAATAGTAAACCCTGATATACGGTAATTTCAATAAACGCGATTGTTTCCGGAACGTATCGCTTGCGTAAAGCGGGGTATTACTGTATGTATATATATATATATTTTAATATAGCTAGTTACCATACTTGACAGGCTTGGTGAAGTCGTTATATATTCATGAGAGGCAGGCTAGTATGGGGAGATTACAAGAGTCGGGATATTACCTGCTCGCGTCTGGCAGATGCTGAGGAGGCAGCTCTTTTGTGTTCCAGCAGAGCTTTCTCAACGTCGAAGTCTTCTATTTTAATCTCATATTCTGGGACGCCGGGGAAGGACGCCTCATCTTCGGGCTTCACAAAGATCACCTCACAACTGCCAAGCCCGCCCCCGTCTTCGAGGTCAGGGATTTCCTGCTTCACATGAGCGTTCATTTTATGCAATTATTATTCAGAAATACAAAGCACTGCGTATAAAAGTACAGAGCGGCATCTCCGGTAGTGACAGAACCGCGCCTAGTGCTCTAAAAACACGTGCCTGCTGGTTATATTGGTACGAGTGTATTTTTCTTTCATAGGCTGTTCAGGGTCACGTTGCAAGCTTCATTTTAATTTCTTTAGGTTGCAGGATTGATTTGTAATTTTAATACTGTCATGTTTGTTCTTGACGTTTCCGCATAGACAACAATTTGACTTCTCTCTGAGCCGCGGAGCCAGGGTGCTCTAAACTCTGAGATGGCTGTTCGTGATAACCAGGAGGCATGGGTTTGAATGCCAACTATGCTCCGAACCCAAAAAAAACTCTACTATTTTATATTTTAAAATATATTTACTGAGGTTTCCAATTTCTAATAATTGTTGTGACTAGTTTTGCCAACATGGCCATGTAGGTTGCCAGATTGCAATTTAGTTTAATCAATAAATAAACACTGGAAACATTACTATTTATTTCTTTGAGATATTTTATAATGACATTTCTTATAGCAATTTCTGTCAAAAATATTGAATATTTATTTATTTAATAATCAGTTAGGATGTGCGATTACCAATGAGCCCATTTCTTCAGACCTAATTATGCTGATATCTTGGTATAAACATTTGAACTCGGCACTAAGGAAAGTGGTTTCAACGAGGCACTCTGTAGCGCTGAGGTATTTTCACATTGATCTGATACTCATTCTTTATTAGAGGTACGGGTTGCTGATAGCATATAATACGTGACACCAAATTCAATTGCCTTACTCTTGGCCTTCTTAATCCTCTAGTCTGCGAACCAAGAGTTTATGGTATATTTATATCTACGCTAAGGTAGTCTGTATGAGAAAACAAGTCATACTTCTCTTAAAGAGTGAAAAAAGGAGCAGGAAAGCAGGCGGCTTAATTCAGGTATAGATGTGTACTTCTACCTAAATGTCTCCAGCATTGACCTTAAGAATTTTGGGAAGGCCCCGCAGTTGGTAAGCAGATTGCAAAAATTGTACGTCAAATGTTTATCTTGCAATGAACACCGAGGGGCATGGAGACAGGCGCACCTTCCCCTCCTGGGTGCCTAGCGAAATGATTCTCATAAGTCAAATTCTCACAAGCAACTACTAAAACATGAAATCTTTTAAAAAGAAAACTCGGCACAATGTTAAGTAATGTTCTTTAATGTCATCTGAAAGTACATAACTAAAAAAAATTACTTAGCACAGATGAGAACGAGGCTTTTGAACTCAGTTTTCAGCCTGCATGTGCCAGAGCACTTGTTACAAACAAAACTCTTCTCGCTTAAGTGCCTGAGCATGCGAGTCTTTAAAAGAGCTTTTCTCTTAGTTTTATATGAAGATTGACAACAAGCAAAAAGCTTCTCCCCAGTATGTTTATGCTTGTGCCTCATCAAATTATTCTTAAAGCTACATTTAAATAAACATTGGTCACAAACAAAAGGCTTCTCGCCAGTATGAATAAGCTTGTGCCTCCTTAAATCAAACTCTCTCTTACATTTATATAAACATTGGTCACAAGCCAAAGGCTTCTCGTCTGTATGAATAAGCTTGTGCATCCTTAAAGTATCCTCTCTCTTACATTTATATAAACATTGGTCACAAGCAAAAGGCTTCTCCCCAGTATGTTTAAGCTTGTGCCTCATCAAATTATTCTTAAACCTACATTTAAATGAACATTGGTCACAAGCAAAAGACTTCTCGCCAGTATGAATAAGCTTGTGCATCCTTAAAGTATCCTCTCTCTTACATTTATATAAACATTGGTCACAAGCAAAAGGCTTCTCCCCAGTATATTTAAGCTTGTGCCTCATCAAATTATTCTTAAACCTACATTTAAATGAACATTGGTCACAAGCAAAAGGCTTCTCGCCAGTATGAATAAGCTTGTGCCTCCTTAAATCACCCTCTGTCTTACATTTATATAAACATCGGTCACAAGCAAAAGGCTTCTCGCCTGTATGAATAAACTTGTGTGCCTTTAAATATTTCATGGTTTTAAATTTAGATGAACATTGGTCACAAGCAAAAGGCCTCCTATCAGTATGACTAAGCATGTGCACTTTTAATGACTTCTTTTTATAACATTTATATGAACATTGATCACAAATAAAGAGCTTCTTGTCTGTAAATACTAGAAACGATGCACACACTCCAACACTCTTGAATATCGAGGTGCTCAGCAAATCTCCACTTCCTTCACTATGGATATTCACTTCAGCATGCGATTGCACACACACCTGAAACAGATAATTACATTATATCAATCATTTATACTATTTTAGATTGTTCTTTATCAAACTCAACTTTTAGACCTGATTCAAAGTGGAAACTGAATAAAAGACATTTTTTCTGTTTTAATTGATGTCCTCAATCTTAACACATACTATTAATTCCTTGATAAACCTGCATTCATTTCAGTTTCTTTTAAGACAAATATGCTGTCATTTTTTCTCTTCGAAAAAGCGTTTGATAATGTCAAGCATGAACATCTGCTATGCCTTTAAATCAATATAGGGCTAGACTTGAGTGATTTTTCCACTTGTTAATTTTTATTGGTAGCCGGTTCCGCCCAACCTTTCACATTGTTATTATCAAATCTGAGACATGAATTGATATCAAACTGTATTTTATTTAAAATATTTATAATGCATTAAATTCTATTTTTGTGCAGTCTACATAATACCTGGCGTATTTAAAATATGCTACGTTAGGTGAAAATTATTAAAAAAGAGCACAAAAGATACCAAGTTAGTAATATCTATATATATATATATATATAGTAATACTCCGCATTACGCGACCCCGTTATGCGCGGTTTCACTATAACTTGAATTTCAAAATTCGCGTTAAAAGGCCTTGCGTTATGCGAATTCCTTATTTTAAGTAAGTATATGGACATAATGGAGTTATTGACTTCTTTAACAATCAAAAGCAGCGTTGGGAGCTATGAACGTATTATACAATAACGTAAAAGAAACGCTACCCAAAAGACAATACAGTAATACTCCACTTTACGCGACCCCGCTCTGCGTGGTTTCACTAAAACGCGAATTTCAAATTTCGCGTTAAAATGCCTCGCATTATGCGAATTTCTTATTTTAAGAATGTTTATGAACATAATATAGTTATTGACTTCTCTTGACAATTAAAAACAGCGTTGGGAGTTTTGAACGTATTTTACAAGATCGTAAAAGAAACACTACCCAAAAGACAATAGATGTATCTTTCACTAAAAATAATATGTAATACTGCATAAAGTGTTCTTAGAATTAAAGTGATTGATTCGTATTTTTTTGTAGTATTTGTTTGTAAGTTTTGACTATGTTTGTATGTTTAATAGTAAACCCTGATATACGGTAATTTCAATAAACGCGATTGTTTCCGGAACGTATCGCTTGCGTAAAGCGGGGTATTACTGTATGTATATATATATATATTTTAATATAGCTAGTTACCATACTTGACAGGCTTGGTGAAGTCGTTATATATTCATGAGAGGCAGGCTAGTATGGGGAAATTACAAGAGTCGGGATATTACCTGCTCACGTCTGGCAGATGCTGAGGAGGCAGCTCTTTTGTGTTCCAGCAGAGCTTTCTCAACGTCGAAGTCTTCTATTTTAATCTCATATTCTGGGACGCCGGGGAAGGACGCCTCATCCTCGGGCTTCACAGAGATCACCTCACAACTGCCAAGCCCGTCGCCGTCTTCGAGGTCAGGGATTTCCTGCTTCACATGAGCGTTCATTTTACGCCAATTCTTAAAGAGATTGTTCAGAAATACAAAGCACAGCGTATAAAAGTACAGAGCGGCTTCTCTGGCATTGACAGTACCGCGCCTAGCGCTCCAAAAACGCGTGCTTGGTAGTTATATTGGTACGAGTGTATTTTTTCTTTCTTAGGTAGTTCATGGTCATGTTGCACGCTTTTTGTTCATAGTTTTATTAAACGCACGTGTTTAATAAAACTATGAGTTGAAATGGATTGAAATTTACGAATTCATGTGATTATTTGATAATCATCTTTCTAAGTAACCAATATTTTTGACACCCATAACGATAACACTGTACAGAGATTGACATATTACCTGCTCACAGCCGACAGCTGCTCGGAAGAGCGCCCTCTCGTGCTCCAGCAATGCTCTATCAACATCGAATTCTTCAATTTTGATCTCATCCGGCCCAGGAGCCGAGGAGGTAGCTCTTTCGTGTTCTGGCATAGATCTCTCGACGTCACCTTCTTCTTCTTTGACCTCGTCGTACGGCGGTGCACCGGGAAAGGATGCCTCGGCCAGCGAATCCTCGTAGTATATCTCGCTAATGGCAGACTCGCCGCTATCTTCACGATCAGGGATTTCTTGCTTGACAGGAGCGTCCGCTTTAAGAGAACTCTTAGAGATGTCATTAAGTAATACTTGGCACTGCAACATTCTGTTGGGTAAATAAGCAGCTCTCTCATGTTCCGCCAGAGATCCGTCGACGTCGATCTCTCCTACGTGCCCCTCCCCATACTGCGGGCCAGGAAAGGACGCTTCGCCCGGCCCATCTTCGCGCTTCATGGAGAATATCTCGCTGATAGCAGACTCGCCGCCGTCTTCAAGAGCAGGGATGCCCTGCTTTACATGAGGGTCCGCTTTTAGGTAACTCTTAGATATATCATGCAGTAATACGTAGCACTGCGACATTCTGTTGGGTAAAGAAGCAGCTCTTTCGCTGTGTTCCAGCAAAACTCTGTCGATGTCAAATTCTTCTACTTTGACCTCGTCATACGGCGGGGCATCGGGGAATGACGCCTCCGCCGGCGCGTCCTCGGGCTTAAAGGGGAATATTTCGCCAACAGACTCGCCACCGTCTTCAAGGTCAGAAATGTCCTGCTTGACACGAGTGTCCACTTCTAGGCAACTCTCAGAGATATCATGCAGTAATACGTAGCACTGCGACATTCTGTTGAGTAAAGAGGCAGCTCTTTCGCTGTGTTCCAGCAAAGCTCTGTCGATGTCAAATTCTTCTATTTTGATCTCGTAATACGGCGGGGCATCGGGGAATGACGCCTCGGCCGGCGCGTCCTCGGGCTTAAAGGGAAATATCTCGCTAACAGACTCGCCGCCGTCGTCAGGATCAGGGATTTCTTGCTTGACAGGAGCGTCCGATTTAACATAACTCTTGGAGATATCTTTTGGTAATACACACGACATTCTGTTGAGTAAAGCCGACGGCCGCGATCTTTTGTTTAAAAACACGCGCGGACGGCGACAGAGCAATGGCGCGGGGACCATAAACTAGAGTCCTCGCCACCAAAGAAGTCCCGCGGAGAAAAATTGAACTAAATTTGACAGATCATATGTTATACATTCTTAGTGAAAGAGAGCTGTCGTATTTTAATAAAAAAAAGACCTTAAAAGTACTGTTTACTATGCCTAAAGTGATAAAAAGTGTGGGCCGAGAAGTAATTCTCAAGGTGAAGCAGTTTTGTTAATAATAACTGTGTTCTGATCCCAATAAATAATGTTCGTACCAGAGTTGCTGTCATGACAGGTAATTATTTGGGGTTGTCATCGAATAAATATTTACCCGTACTTTGAAAGAAATTAAATAACTACTTAAAATAAGTTTAATAGAATACTAATTTTGCAAAAACTAAGTAAAGAAATGCATATAAAATGTTAATGTATGTATTATTACTTAACTAGCAGCCCCACACCGGCTTTGCTCGTGAAAAGCCGACAAATGTTTTACTATTTGTCTGGCTACTATTACAAATCTGCTCTCCTTAGAAACCTTCCTCAGAGTTACTAACATCTAAAAAACTGAAACGGTCCAGCCGTTCTCGAGTTTTATCCTTAACAACACAATTAGCGATTAATTTATATGTAGATCAGATTGTGTTAATGTTTTTTTTTATTACAGGTGTTTCTGAAAAAACTGTGTCTAGGATTACCAAAGAAAGCAAACAAGCAATTGGATCCTCGAGTTAAGTTGTTACTCCTGGAAAGAGTCGACCACATCCGAAAAAAATTAATATTGATGATTTTGATATATGAGCTATTCGACAAAAAATACATCAATTTTACATTAGTATGTCTGGTATTGGTCCATTATGTGACCATAATTATAATAAAATGTTGTAAATTATAAAACTGACAAAATAAAGGACATAGTTTGATTATTCGTTATTTATTTTTAACTAACCGTTATAAATGTATTACTTATATCTTATTTGACGCTATAGTATGTTGTAACATTATTTTATATTAGCTTTTCTACGCGGTTTCACCTTTGTTATATGTAATAAAAGTAGCCTTTATGTTATTCTGGATTATTAATCAAATTAATAATCCTTGCCTCTGAACCAAATTTCAACTAAATGCGTTCAGCAGTTTTTGCATGAAAGAGTGAGAAACATCCATAATCCATAAACTTACGCATTTATAGTGTTAGTAGGATGCAGGACGACTCTCTTCAAATCTATTTCCCATTTGGAGATTATTAAAAAGTTTGTTAAAAAAATTAATTGTTTTAATTTTTAAACTAATCATAGGTTTATTTGTTGTTCACAATTTTTAGCTATAAATGTACATTTTAAAGTTGCTATCAAAAATAATTATTCGTTGCATATTTTTTCCAAATTGACGAAATTACCATAGTTTTTATACTATTATTTACTACTACTTATTATTTATTTAACATAAAAATATAAACGTAAGTATTTTTTGTGTATTATTGAATATGTCTAACTAGGTGTGCCACAAGTTTCTGGTTTTTTTTATGAATGAAAAGTGGATAATTTCAAAAAATATATAAAAAAATGGTTTATTCAAAGTATCGTCCCTCGCTAGCTACACATTTTTGCCATGTCTCTGTCAGTACACGAACACCGTGACAATAAAACGACGCGTCGGACCGAAACCATTCATCCAACCAATTTTACATTTTTCAAAATTGGCCAAGTGTAGCCCAGCCAATCCATGCGCCATCGACCGAAACAAATAAAAATCGAAAGGGGCTAGGTCTGGTGAATACGTCGGGTGCAGTAGCAGATCCTATTTCAAAGTTTTGATGGTGTCCTGTACGGTGAAAGGCCTATGGTACGAAGCTTTGTCGTGCTGAAATATCATTCGTTTGTGGGTCAAATTGATCAGTTGCCGATTGACAGTTTCGCCCGGTTTCAGAAGCTCATAGTACACGATTCCTTTCTGGTCCTACCAAAAGCATAGTATAGCCTTCATTCCGAAACGATTTGGCCGTGCCATCGATGATGATGCTTTGCCAGGTGAACGATTTTTGCGTTTAGGATTCTCGAAATAAATCTACTTCTCATCGCTAGTGACAATTCGATTAAAACTATAAATTATGTTTATCTATTTTTTATTATTTAATTAACGTCCATTTTAAGGGTAAAATAAAATCTTGAAGATGTTGAAAAATTGGATAAAATGACGACTTTTCAAAACCAAAGTTTGTTAAAGATTTTTTTTTTTTTAATTTTTAAAATAATATGGCGCACATGGTTTATATTTAATCTTTTAATTTCAATTAAAAAAAAACTTTTAAATGTTTAGGACTTTTGTAAAATGGGCCAGATGAATCTCCAAATTCCTACAATTCAATCGGAAAAAAAAAAATTATCATTAATAGTAAATTTATAATAAATAAAAATATATTTTATTAGGGAAAAGGAATGTATCAAACTTTTTGCATTCAAATATTTTTGATTGGAGCAGTGGATTTTTCGCAAAACGGACTAGAAAATGATCAAAAAAACTCGATTATGTGGACTAGGCCCTTCCGCAAATTGATGTTGTGTTTGCGTATCATCTTCATCCAACAACGCATACAGATTGGCGTCCTCAGAAATAGATATAATTTAACAAATTGTATGCAGGCGCGGAAGGTGCGTGGGGGGGGGGCGTTTTTCGTGACATTTCGCGCGAACATATTTATATGCGACCCGCGCTCTAGTACTAGTCGACCAAAGACGACTTAACATGCGACCCGCAAACAATGTGTTAATAGATAATATATAGAAATAAAATTGGTATAATTATAACTATTATGTCAAAGGGGGCGTTTTGAATTTTTTTTCTTGTCAATGGGGCATCAATAAAAGGTTGAGAGCCTCTGCTCTAAACTCTGAGATAACCAGGAGGCATGGGTTTGAATGCCAACTATGCTCCGAACCCAAAAAAAACTACTATTTTATATTTAAAAATAGATTTACTGAGGTTTCCAATTTCTATTAATTGTTGTGACTAGTTTTGCCAACATGGCCATGTAGGTTGCCAGAGACTGCCAGATTGCAATTTAGTTTAATCAATAAATAAACACTGGAAACATTACTATTTATTTCTTTATCAGTTAGGATATGTGATTACCAATGAGCCCATTTCTTCAGACCTAATTATGCTGATATCTTGGTATAAACATTTGAACTCGGCACTAAGGAAAGTGGTTTCAACGAGGCACTCTGTAGCGCTGAGGTATTTTCACATTGATCTGATACTCATTCTTTATTAGAGGTACGGGTTGTTGATAGCATATAATACGTGACACCAAATTTAATTGCCTTACTCTTGGCCTTCTTAATCCTCTAGTCTGCGAACCAAGAGTTTATGGTATATTTATATCTGGCTAAGGTAGTCTGTATGAGAAAACAAGTCATACTTCTCTTAAAGAGTGAAAAAAGGAGCAGGAAAGCAGGCGGCTTAATTCAGGTATAGATGTGTAGCTCTACCTAAATGTCACCTTAAGAATTTTGGAAAGGCCCCGCAGTTGGTAAGCAGATTGCAAAAATTGTACGTCAAATGTTTATCTTGCAATGCACACGGAGGGGCATGGAGACAGGCGCACCTTCCCCTCCTGGGTGCCTAGCGATATGATTCTCATAAGTCAAATTCTCACAAGTAACTACTAAAACATGAAAACTTTTAAAAAGAAAACTCGGCACAATGTTAAGTAATGTTCTTTAATGTCATCTGAAAGTACATAACTAAAAAAATTACTCACTTAGCACAGATGAGAACGAGGCATTTGAACTCAGTTTTCAGCCTGCATGTGCCAGAGCACTTGTTACAAACAAAATTCTTCTCGCTTAAGTGCCTGAGCATGCGAGTCTTTAAAAGAGCTTTTCTCTTAGTTTTATATGAAGATTGACAAGCAAAAAGCTTCTCGTCAGTATGATTAAGCATGTGCTTATTCAATTTACCCTTAGTGTAACATTTGAAAGAACATTGGTCACAAACAAAAGGCTTCTCGCCTGTATGAATAAGCTTGTGCATCCTTAAATCACCCTCTCTCTTACATTTATATAAACATTGGTCACAAGCAAAAGGCTTCTCGCCTGTATGAATAAGCTTGTGCATCCTTAAAGTATCCTTTCTCTTACATTTATATAAACATTGGTCACAAGCAAAAGGCTTCTCCCCAGTATGAATAAGCTTGTGCATCCTTAAATTAGCCTCTCTCTTACATTTATATAAACATTTGTCACAAGCAAAAGGCTTCTCGCCTGTATGAATAAGCTTGTGCCTCCTTAAATCACCCTCTGTCTTACATTTATATAAACATTGGTCACAAGCAAAAGGCTTCTCGCCAGTATGAATAAGCTTGTGCCTCCTTAAATCAACCTCTCTGTTACATTTATATAAACATTGGTCACAAGCAAAAGGCTTCTCGCCAGTATGAATAAGCTTGTGCATCCTTAAATCAGCCCCTCTCTTACATTTATATAAACATTGGTCACAAGCAAAAGGCTTCTCGCCGGTATGAATAAGCTTGTGCATATTCAATTTACCCTTAGTGTAACATTTTAAAGAACATTGGTCACAAGCAAAAGGCTTCTCGCCAGTATGAATAAGCTTGTGTGTCTTTAAATATTGCTTGGTTTTAAATTTAGATGAACATTGGTCACAAATAAAGAGCTTCTTGTCCGTAAATACTAGAAACGGTTCACTCTCTCCAACACTCTTGAATATCGAGGTGCTCAGCAAATCTCCACTTCCCTCACTATGGATGTTCACTTCAGCATGCGATTGCACACACACCTGAAACAGATAATTACATTATATTACTCATTTATACTATTTTAGATTGTTCTTTATCAAACTCAACTTTTAGACCTGATTCAAAGTGGAAACTGAATAAAAGACATTTTTTCTGTTTTAATTGATGTCCTCAATCTTAACACATACTATTAATTCCTTGATAAACCTGCATTCATTTCAGTTTCTTTTAAGACAAATATGCTGTCATTTTTTCTCTTCGAAAAAGCGTTTGATAATGTCAAGCATGAACATCTGCTATGCCTTTAAATCAATATAGGGCTAGACTTGAGTGATTTTTCCACTTGTTAATTTTTATTGGTAGCCGGTTCCGCCCAACCTTTCACATTGTTATTATCAAATCTGAGACATGAATTGATATCAAACTGTATTTTATTTAAAATATTTATAATGCATTAAATTCTATTTTTGTGCAGTCTACATAATACCTGGCGTATTTAAAATATGCTACGTTAGGTGAAAATTATTAAAAAAGAGCACAAAAGATACCAAGTTAGTAATATCTATATATATATATATATATAGTAATACTCCGCATTACGCGACCCCGTTATGCGCGGTTTCACTATAACTTGAATTTCAAAATTCGCGTTAAAAGGCCTTGCGTTATGCGAATTCCTTATTTTAAGTAAGTATATGGACATAATGGAGTTATTGACTTCTTTAACAATCAAAAGCAGCGTTGGGAGCTATGAACGTATTATACAATAACGTAAAAGAAACGCTACCCAAAAGACAATACAGTAATACTCCACTTTACGCGACCCCGCTCTGCGTGGTTTCACTAAAACGCGAATTTCAAATTTCGCGTTAAAATGCCTCGCATTATGCGAATTTCTTATTTTAAGAATGTTTATGAACATAATATAGTTATTGACTTCTCTTGACAATTAAAAACAGCGTTGGGAGTTTTGAACGTATTTTACAAGATCGTAAAAGAAACACTACCCAAAAGACAATAGATGTATCTTTCACTAAAAATAATATGTAATACTGCATAAAGTGTTCTTAGAATTAAAGTGATTGATTCGTATTTTTTTGTAGTATTTGTTTGTAAGTTTTGACTATGTTTGTATGTTTAATAGTAAACCCTGATATACGGTAATTTCAATAAACGCGATTGTTTCCGGAACGTATCGCTTGCGTAAAGCGGGGTATTACTGTATGTATATATATATATATTTTAATATAGCTAGTTACCATACTTGACAGGCTTGGTGAAGTCGTTATATATTCATGAGAGGCAGGCTAGTATGGGGAAATTACAAGAGTCGGGATATTACCTGCTCACGTCTGGCAGATGCTGAGGAGGCAGCTCTTTTGTGTTCCAGCAGAGCTTTCTCAACGTCGAAGTCTTCTATTTTAATCTCATATTCTGGGACGCCGGGGAAGGACGCCTCATCCTCGGGCTTCACAGAGATCACCTCACAACTGCCAAGCCCGTCGCCGTCTTCGAGGTCAGGGATTTCCTGCTTCACATGAGCGTTCATTTTACGCCAATTCTTAAAGAGATTGTTCAGAAATACAAAGCACAGCGTATAAAAGTACAGAGCGGCTTCTCTGGCATTGACAGTACCGCGCCTAGCGCTCCAAAAACGCGTGCTTGGTAGTTATATTGGTACGAGTGTATTTTTTCTTTCTTAGGTAGTTCATGGTCATGTTGCACGCTTTTTGTTCATAGTTTTATTAAACGCACGTGTTTAATAAAACTATGAGTTGAAATGGATTGAAATTTACGAATTCATGTGATTATTTGATAATCATCTTTCTAAGTAACCAATATTTTTGACACCCATAACGATAACACTGTACAGAGATTGACATATTACCTGCTCACAGCCGACAGCTGCTCGGAAGAGCGCCCTCTCGTGCTCCAGCAATGCTCTATCAACATCGAATTCTTCAATTTTGATCTCATCCGGCCCAGGAGCCGAGGAGGTAGCTCTTTCGTGTTCTGGCATAGATCTCTCGACGTCACCTTCTTCTTCTTTGACCTCGTCGTACGGCGGTGCACCGGGAAAGGATGCCTCGGCCAGCGAATCCTCGTAGTATATCTCGCTAATGGCAGACTCGCCGCCATCTTCACGATCAGGGATTTCTTGCTTGACAGGAGCGTCCGCTTTAAGAGAACTCTTAGAGATGTCATTAAGTAATACTTGGCACTGCAACATTCTGTTGGGTAAATAAGCAGCTCTCTCATGTTCCGCCAGAGATCCGTCGACGTCGATCTCTCCTACGTGCCCCTCCCCATACTGCGGGCCAGGAAAGGACGCTTCGCCCGGCCCATCTTCGCGCTTCATGGAGAATATCTCGCTGATAGCAGACTCGCCGCCGTCTTCAAGAGCAGGGATGCCCTGCTTTACATGAGGGTCCGCTTTTAGGTAACTCTTAGATATATCATGCAGTAATACGTAGCACTGCGACATTCTGTTGGGTAAAGAAGCAGCTCTTTCGCTGTGTTCCAGCAAAACTCTGTCGATGTCAAATTCTTCTACTTTGACCTCGTCATACGGCGGGGCATCGGGGAATGACGCCTCCGCCGGCGCGTCCTCGGGCTTAAAGGGGAATATTTCGCCAACAGACTCGCCACCGTCTTCAAGGTCAGAAATGTCCTGCTTGACACGAGTGTCCACTTCTAGGCAACTCTCAGAGATATCATGCAGTAATACGTAGCACTGCGACATTCTGTTGAGTAAAGAGGCAGCTCTTTCGCTGTGTTCCAGCAAAGCTCTGTCGATGTCAAATTCTTCTATTTTGACCTCGTAATACGGCGGGGCATCGGGGAATGACGCCTCGGCCGGCGCGTCCTCGGGCTTAAAGGGAAATATCTCGCTAACAGACTCGCCGCCGTCGTCAGGATCAGGGATTTCTTGCTTGACAGGAGCGTCCGATTTAACATAACTCTTGGAGATATCTTTTGGTAATACACACGACATTCTGTTGAGTAAAGCCGACGGCCGCGATCTTTTGTTTAAAAACACGCGCGGACGGCGACAGAGCAATGGCGCGGGGACCATAAACTAGAGTCCTCGCCACCAAAGAAGTCCCGCGGAGAAAAATTGAACTAAATTTGACAGATCATATGTTATACATTCTTAGTGAAAGAGAGCTGTCGTATTTTAATAAAAAAAAGACCTTAAAAGTACTGTTTACTATGCCTAAAGTGATAAAAAGTGTGGGCCGAGAAGTAATTCTCAAGGTGAAGCAGTTTTGTTAATAATAACTGTGTTCTGATCCCAATAAATAATGTTCGTACCAGAGTTGCTGTCATGACAGGTAATTATTTGGGGTTGTCATCGAATAAATATTTACCCGTACTTTGAAAGAAATTAAATAACTACTTAAAATAAGTTTAATAGAATACTAATTTTGCAAAAACTAAGTAAAGAAATGCATATAAAATGTTAATGTATGTATTATTACTTAACTAGCAGCCCCACACCGGCTTTGCTCGTGAAAAGCCGACAAATGTTTTACTATTTGTCTGGCTACTATTACAAATCTGCTCTCCTTAGAAACCTTCCTCAGAGTTACTAACATCTAAAAAACTGAAACGGTCCAGCCGTTCTCGAGTTTTATCCTTAACAACACAATTAGCGATTAATTTATATGTAGATCAGATTGTGTTAATGTTTTTTTTTATTACAGGTGTTTCTGAAAAAACTGTGTCTAGGATTACCAAAGAAAGCAAACAAGCAATTGGATCCTCGAGTTAAGTTGTTACTCCTGGAAAGAGTCGACCACATCCGAAAAAAATTAATATTGATGATTTTGATATATGAGCTATTCGACAAAAAATACATCAATTTTACATTAGTATGTCTGGTATTGGTCCATTATGTGACCATAATTATAATAAAATGTTGTAAATTATAAAACTGACAAAATAAAGGACATAGTTTGATTATTCGTTATTTATTTTTAACTAACCGTTATAAATGTATTACTTATATCTTATTTGACGCTATAGTATGTTGTAACATTATTTTATATTAGCTTTTCTACGCGGTTTCACCTTTGTTATATGTAATAAAAGTAGCCTTTATGTTATTCTGGATTATTAATCAAATTAATAATCCTTGCCTCTGAACCAAATTTCAACTAAATGCGTTCAGCAGTTTTTGCATGAAAGAGTGAGAAACATCCATAATCCATAAACTTACGCATTTATAGTGTTAGTAGGATGCAGGACGACTCTCTTCAAATCTATTTCCCATTTGGAGATTATTAAAAAGTTTGTTAAAAAAATTAATTGTTTTAATTTTTAAACTAATCATAGGTTTATTTGTTGTTCACAATTTTTAGCTATAAATGTACATTTTAAAGTTGCTATCAAAAATAATTATTCGTTGCATATTTTTTCCAAATTGACGAAATTACCATAGTTTTTATACTATTATTTACTACTACTTATTATTTATTTAACATAAAAATATAAACGTAAGTATTTTTTGTGTATTATTGAATATGTCAACTAGGTGTGCCACAAGTTTCTGGTTTTTTTTATGAATGAAAAGTGGATAATTTCAAAAAATATATAAAAAAATGGTTTATTCAAAGTATCGTCCCTCGCTAGCTACACATTTTTGCCATGTCTCTGTCAGTACACGAACACCGTGACAATAAAACGACGCGTCGGACCGAAACCATTCATCCAACCAATTTTACATTTTTCAAAATTGGCCAAGTGTAGCCCAGCCAATCCATGCGCCATCGACCGAAACAAATAAAAATCGAAAGGGGCTAGGTCTGGTGAATACGTCGGGTGCAGTAGCAGATCCTATTTCAAAGTTTTGATGGTGTCCTGTACGGTGAAAGGCCTATGGTACGAAGCTTTGTCGTGCTGAAATATCATTCGTTTGTGGGTCAAATTGATCAGTTGCCGATTGACAGTTTCGCCCGGTTTCAGAAGCTCATAGTACACGATTCCTTTCTGGTCCTACCAAAAGCATAGTATAGCCTTCATTCCGAAACGATTTGGCCGTGCCATCGATGATGATGCTTTGCCAGGTGAACGATTTTTGCGTTTAGGATTCTCGAAATAAATCTACTTCTCATCGCTAGTGACAATTCGATTAAAACTATAAATTATGTTTATCTATTTTTTATTATTTAATTAACGTCCATTTTAAGGGTAAAATAAAATCTTGAAGATGTTGAAAAATTGGATAAAATGACGACTTTTCAAAACCAAAGTTTGTTAAAGATTTTTTTTTTTTTAATTTTTAAAATAATATGGCGCACATGGTTTATATTTAATCTTTTAATTTCAATTAAAAAAAAACTTTTAAATGTTTAGGACTTTTGTAAAATGGGCCAGATGAATCTCCAAATTCCTACAATTCAATCGGAAAAAAAAAAATTATCATTAATAGTAAATTTATAATAAATAAAAATATATTTTATCAGGGAAAAGGAATGTATCAAACTTTTTGCATTCAAATATTTTTGATTGGAGCAGTGGATTTTTCGCAAAACGGACTAGAAAATGATCAAAAAAACTCGATTATGTGGACTAGGCCCTTCCGCAAATTGATGTTGTGTTTGCGTATCATCTTCATCCAACAACGCTTACAGATTGGCGTCCTCAGAAATAGATATAATTTAACAAATTGTATGCAGGCGCGGAAGGTGCGTGGGGGGGGGGCGTTTTTCGTGACATTTCGCGCGAACATATTTATATGCGACCCGCGCTCTAGTACTAGTCGACCAAAGACGACTTAACATGCGACCCGCAAACAATGTGTTAATAGATAATATATAGAAATAAAATTGGTATAATTATAACTATTATGTCAAAGGGGGCGTTTTGAATTTTTTTTCTTGTCAATGGGACGGTGATCAATAAAAGGTTGAGAGCCTCTGCTCTAAACTCTGAGATAACCAGGAGGCATGGGTTTGAATGCCAACTATGCTCCGAACCCAAAAAAAACTACTATTTTATATTTAAAAATAGATTTACTGAGGTTTCCAATTTCTATTAATTGTTGTGACTAGTTTTGCCAACATGGCCATGTAGGTTGCCAGAGACTGCCAGATTGCAATTTAGTTTAATCAATAAATAAACACTGGAAACATTACTATTTATTTCTTTATCAGTTAGGATATGTGATTACCAATGAGCCCATTTCTTCAGACCTAATTATGCTGATATCTTGGTATAAACATTTGAACTCGGCACTAAGGAAAGTGGTTTCAACGAGGCACTCTGTAGCGCTGAGGTATTTTCACATTGATCTGATACTCATTCTTTATTAGAGGTACGGGTTGCTGATAGCATATAATACGTGACACCAAATTCAATTGCCTTACTCTTGGCCTTCTTAATCCTCTAGTCTGCGAACCAAGAGTTCATGGTATATTTATATCTACGCTAAGGTAGTCTGTATGAGAAAACAAGTCATACTTCTCTTAAAGAGTGAAAAAAGGAGCAGGAAAGCAGGCGGCTTAATTCAGGTATAGATGTGTAGTTCTACCTAAATGTCACCTTAAGAATTTTGGGAAGGCCCCGCAGTTGGTAAGCAGATTGCAAAAATTGTACGTCAAATGTTTATCTTGCAATGCACAAGGAGGGGCATGGAGACAGGCGCACCTTCCCCTCCTGGGTGCCTAGCGAAATGATTCTCATAAGTCAAATTCTCACAAGTAACTACTAAAACATGAAATCTTTTAAAAAGAAAACTCGGCACAATGTTAAGTAATGTTCTTTAATGTCATCTGAAAGTACATAACTAAAAAAATTACTTAGCACAGATGAGAACGAGGCTTTTGAACTCAGTTTTCAGCCTGCATGTGCCTGAGCACTTGTTACAAACAAAACTCTTCTCGCTTAAGTGCCTGAGCATGCGAGTCTTTAAAAGAGCTTTTCTCTTAGTTTTATATGAAGATTGACAACAAGCAAAAAGCTTCTCCCCAGTATGTTTATGCTTGTGCCTCATCAAATTATTCTTAAAGCTACATTTAAATGAACATTGGTCACAAACAAAAGGCTTCTCGCCAGTATGAATAAGCTTGTGCCTCCTTAAATCACCCTCTGTCTTACATTTATATAAACATTGGTCACAAGCAAAAGGCTTCTCGCCTGTATGAATAAGCTTGTGCATCCTTAAAGTATCCTCTCTCTTACATTTATATAAACATTGGTCACAAGCAATAGGCTTCTCCTCAGTATGTTTAAGCTTGTGCCTCATCAAATTATTCTTAAACCTACATTTAAATGAACATTGGTCACAAGCAAAAGGCTTCTCGCCTGTATGAATAAGCTTGTGCCTCCTTAAATCACCCTCTGTCTTACATTTATATAAACATTGGTCACAAGCAAAAGGCTTCTCGCCGGTATGAATAAGCTTGTGCCTCCTTAAATCACCCTCTCTCTTACATTTATATAAACATTGGTCACAAGCAAAAGGCTTCTCGCCAGTATGAATAAGCTTGTGCATATTCAATTTACCCTTATTGTTACATTTGAAAGAACATTGGTCACAAACAAAAGGCTTCTCGCCTGTATGAATAAGCTTGTGCCTCCTTAAATCACCCTCTGTCTTACATTTATATAAACATTGGTCACAAGCAAAAGGCTTCTCGCCTGTATGAATAAGCTTGTGCATCCTTAAAGCATCCTCTCTCTTACATTTATATAAACATTGGTCACAAGCAAAAGGCTTCTCGCCTATATGAATAAGCTTGTGCCTCCTTAAATCACCTTCTGTCTTACATTTATATAAACATTGGTCACAAGCAAAAGGCTTCTCGCCAGTATGAATAAGCTTGTGCATATTCAATTTACCCTTATTGTTACATTTGAAAGAACATTGGTCACAAACAAAAGGCTTCTCGCCTGTATGAATAAGCTTGTGCCTCCTTAAATCACCCTCTGTCTTACATTTATATAAACATTGGTCACAAGCAAAAGGCTTCTCGCCTGTATGAATAAGCTTGTGCATCCTTAAAGTATCCTCTCTCTTACATTTATATAAACATTGGTCACAAGCAATAGGCTTCTCCTCAGTATGTTTAAGCTTGTGCCTCATCAATTTATTCTTAAACCTACATTTAAATGAACATTGGTCACAAGCAAAAGGCTTCTCGCCTGTATGAATAAGCTTGTGCATCCTTAAAGTATCCTCTCTCTTACATTTATATAAACATTGGTCACAAGCAAAAGGCTTCTCGCCTGTATGAATAAGCTTGTGCCTCCTTAAATCACCCTCTGTCTTACATTTATATAAACATTGGTCACAAGCAAAAGGCTTCTCGCCTGTATGAATAAGCTTGTGCATCCTTAAAGTATCCTCTCTCTTACATTTATATAAACATTGGTCACAAGCAATAGGCTTCTCCTCAGTATGTTTAAGCTTGTGCCTCATCAATTTATTCTTAAACCTACATTTAAATGAACATTGGTCACAAGCAAAAGGCTTCTCGCCTGTATGAATAAGCTTGTGCATCCTTAAAGTATCCTCTCTCTTACATTTATATAAACATTGGTCACAAGCAAAAGGCTTCTCGCCTGTATGAATAAGCTTGTGCCTCCTTAAATCACCCTCTGTCTTACATTTATATAAACATTGGTCACAAGCAAAAGGCTTCTCGCCGGTATGAATAAGCTTGTGCATATTCAATTTACCCTTAGTGTTACATTTGAAAGAACATTGGTCACAAGCAAAAGCCCTCCTATCAGTATGACTAAGCATGTGCACTTTTAATGACTTCTTTTTATAACATTTATATGAACATTGATCACAAATAAAGAGCTTCTTGTCTGTAAATACTAGAAACGATGCACACACTCCAACACTCTTGAATATCGAGGTGCTCAGCAAATCTCCACTTCCCTCACTATGGATATTCACTTCAGCATGCGATTGCACACACACCTGAAACAGATAATTACATTATATCAATCATTTATACTATTTTAGATTGTTCTTTATCAAACTCAACTTTTAGACCTGATTCAAAGTGGAAGCTAAATAAAATACTTTTTTTCTGTTTTAATCGATGTCCTCAATGTTAACACATACTATTAATTCCTTGATAAACCTGCATTCATTTCAGTTTCTTTTAAGACAACTATGCTGTCATTTTTTCTCTTCGAAAAAGCGTTTGATAATGTCAAGCATGAACATCTGCTATGCCTTTTGATTAATATAGGGCTAGACTTGAGTGATTTTTCCACTTGTTAATTTTTATTGGTAGCCGGTTCCGCCCAACCTTTCACATTGTTATTATCAATCTGAGACATGAATTGATATCAAACTGTATTTTATTTAAAATATTTATAATGCATTAAATTCTATTTTTGTGCAGTCTACATAATACCTGGCGTATTTAAAATATGCTACATTAGGTGAAAATTATTAAAAAAGAGCACAAAAGATACCATGTTAGTAATATACATATATAGTAATACTCCGCATTACGCGACCCCGTTATGCGCGGTTTCACTATAACTTGAATTTCAAAATTTGCGTTAAAAGACCTTGCATTATGCGAATTCCTTATTTTAAGTAAGTATATGGACATAATGGAGTCATTGACTTCATTTAACAATCAAAAGCAGCGTTGGGAGTTATGAACGTATTATACAATAACGTAAAAGAAACGCTACCCAAAAGACAATAGATGTATTTTTCACTAAAAATAATATGTAATACTGCATAAAGTGTTCTTAGAATTAAAGTGATTGATTCAAATGATTCGTATTTTTTTGTATTAAGTTTTGACTATGTTTGTATGTTTAATAATAAACCCTGATATACGGTAATTTCAATACACGCGATTTTTTCCGGAACGTATCACTTGCGTAAAGCGGGGTATTACTGTATGTATATATATTTTTTAATATAGCTAGTTACCGTACTTGACAGGCTTGGTGAAGTCGTTATATATTCATGCGAGGCAGGCTAGTATGGGGAGATTACAAGAGTCGGGATATTACCTGCTCGCGTCTGGCAGATGCTGAGGAGGCAGCTCTTTTGTGTTCCAGCAGAGCTTTCTCAACGTCGAAGTCTTCTATTTTAATCTCATATTCTGGGACGCCGGGGAAGGACGCCTCATCCTCGGGCTTCACAGAGATCACCTCACAACTGCCAAGCCCGTCGCCGTCTTCGAGGTCAGGGATTTCCTGCTTCACATGAGCGTTCATTTTACGCCAATTCTTAAAGAGATTGTTCAGAAATACAAAGCACAGCGTATAAAAGTACAGAGCGGCTTCTCTGGCATTGACAGTACCGCGCCTAGCGCTCCAAAAACGCGTGCTTGGTAGTTATATTGGTACGAGTGTATTTTTTCTTTCTTAGGTAGTTCATGGTCATGTTGCACGCTTTATTTTAATTTCTTTAGGTTGCATGATTGATTTTTTCATTATAGTACGTCATGTTTGTTCTTGACGTTTCCGCAAAGACAACAATATGACTTCTCAATGAGCCGCGGAGCTATTGTGATCTAAACTCTGAGATGGCTGTTCGTGATAACCAGGAGGCATGGGTTTGAATGCCAACTATGCTCCGAACCCAAAAAAACTCAACTGCGATTATATGCTAATTATATTTTCAAATATATTTACAGAGGTTTCCACTTTCTATTTTGCCAACATGCCAGGTTGGCATCCCCAAGCAGAGACTGCCGGATTGCAATTTAGTTGAATCAATAAATAAACACTCGAAATATTACTATTTATTTCTTTATGAAAATATATTATAATGACATTTCTCATAGCAATTTCTGTCAAAAATATTGAATATTTATTTATTTTATTATCAGTTAAGATATGCGATTACCAATGAGCCAATTTCTTCAGACCTAACTCGGAACTTAGGAAAGTGGTTTCGACGAGGCACTCTGTAGCGCTGAGGTATTTTCACATTGATCTGATACTCATTCTTTATTAGAGGTACGGGTTGCTGATAGCATATAATACGTGACACCAATGTCAATGGCCTTACTCTTGGCCGTCTTGATCCTCTAGTCTGCAAACCTAGAGCTTATGGTGTCCTGGAAGGGTGGGAAAAAAATAAAGACAAATATAATCTGTTTGAATGTATTTATTATTTAATAGATTACATGATTATCTTGATCACTGACTATATTTGGCCATTTTTACTACATGCTAAGAAAAATCCTCAAGATGCGTAGACTCATCGGCGAGTCACTCGAACTTAAACATACATAACTGAACAAGTATTTGTATTAGAAGTGCAAGAAGCGGAGCTAAGTCACCAAGTGCGATGCCCACCCTGGAAGTACTTCCAAGGTGAAGAAGTATCTTCAATTCAAGTGTGCGATTAGATCTGTTAGAAAAGGATATATATGTGATGATCCGTACACTATGAGTTACCCGCTAACCACCGTGGCAAGACTAAATGGCGGTATATGTAAGTTTGATTAAATGTTTAAAAACCCTGACCACGTCGGCTCTCTATTAGTGTGTTTTAGTTTATGACGAAGCAAGGTACTATTGTCGATAAATGAGAAATCACACTGGTCGCAAGGAAAGGGTTTCTCTCTGACGTGTATATATTTGTGTTTATTCAAACTGCTCTTTCTATTGGACCTGTACGAACACTGGTCGCACTCGAATGGCTTTTCACCGGTGTGCGAAAGTTTGTGAGCCTTCAAATTAACCTTTCTAATACACGTGTACGAACATTCGTCGCACCCGAAAGGCTTCTCATCGGTATGTTTTAGTTTGTGTGTCTTTAAACTGCGTTTTGTTTTACACGACAATGAACATATGTCGCATATAAAAGGCTTTTCACCCGAATGTGTGAGTTTGTGCCTTTTTAAGCAATCGTTTAATTTGAATGTATCTGAACATTGGTCGCAAGCAAATTTTTTCTCATTGGTGTGCGTGAGTTTGTGTCTGATTAGCAAAACCTTTCTACCACATATATATGAACATTGATCACAGCTAAAAGGTTTCTCAGTGGAATGCGCGAGCATGTGTGATTTCAAATAACTCTTTACATTACATTTGTACGCACATTGGTCACAAGTAAAAGGCTTCTCATCGGTGTGCGTAAGTCTGTGAATCTTAATATTACTTTGACTGTTACATGTGTGTGGACATTGGTCACAAATAAAAACCTTGTTCTTAGAGTGTGTAATTAGGTGCCTGTTTAAATTACTCTTTGATTTAAATGTGTACGGACATTGGCTACAAGCGAAAGGCTTTTCATCGCTGTGTATAAGTTTATGAGTCTTTAAATTGATCAACCGAGAACACGTGTACGAGCATTGATCGCAGAGAAAGTTCTTGTTATCATCATGGGTAAGTTTATGTAGATCAAGAGTGACTTTTAATTCAGACGTGTATGAACATTTGTCACACGCAAAAGATTTCTCATCAGTATGTGTAAGTTTGTGCTTCTCTAAATTACCCTTAGATTTAAATGTGTCTGGACATTGCGCACATGCAAAAGACTTTTCATCAGAGTGTGTGAGTTTATGTGTTGTCAAATCGATCTTTTGAAAACATGTGTATGAACATTGATTACACGCGAAGGACTTGTTATGAACATGTGTATGTTTGTGTAAATCTAAAGTAACTTTTAATTTCGATGTATATGAACATTGGTCGCACGCAAAAAGCTTCTCATCAGAGTGTCTAAGATTATGTGTATGTGGATAACTTTTCAGGCTGCTATCAGGATCATCATCACAAACAGAATTTTTCTCATCGGTGTGTGCGCGTATGTGTATCTTCAAGCTATGCTTACTGTAACACGTTTGAGAGCAATGGTCGCAGGAGAAAAGAGTTACGTTTGTTGGAGAAGATTGGCCTCTTTTATTATTATCAACTGTTTTCGGAGAAGAGATGGTCGGAGCGTCTTCACTTTCAACAACATTTAAGAGCTCGGTACTGAGAGGTTGTGGATCTTCCTGAAATATCATTCAAAATTCTTTCAATAAAACGGCAAGTAAAATAATTCATCCGCAAATTGTCGACACATTGAATGAGCTGTTTCACATTAAATTTTGAATTTAATGTCGCAATTATATTAACAGAGCTGCACTAAGCTATGATGCAGAGATGCGACTGCATTAGGTGGTATCATAAGTATGAGGCACAAGCAGCAAAATCAATATAATTTTAAACTATGCAATAATTAGAAATCTATTTTAATATAGATCTACATTTTATCGAATGATTTTAAAGGGCAGCACTGCAAAGACATTTTGGAGTATATATATTGTTTTATATTAATTGACCGATATAGTTCATTACAGCATACCTGTGTGGCAGATGACTTTTCTCGATCCTGGATAGCTTCTCCGGTATTAAATTCCTGGGTTTGAATCTCGTCATATTCAAAAGTCCCCTCAAACTTAGAGGGCGCCGGGTCGAGGTCCTGGCCTGTTTTTATACTATTGAGAATCTCCTGGATATCTTCGTCGGTCAATTGGTCTTGAATAAACGAAAAGACGTCGCACATAAATTGAAAACCCCCATTGATGGTATGGAGATTGTCCAGTTCGATCTCTGCTTCCATTATTCAGGATGTGTGCAATCATGTTAATTTAAAAAGAATAAAAAAGCTTGAGGATGATCATTTTGTTTATTTGAAGATGCTACCCCGTATTTTTTGTTTTATTATCGTTCATCTTCATGGTTTTCTTGGCACAGGGAACAGCTTGAACACATAATACCTGTGGAATATATACAAGCTAATACCTCTTGGGCCGCCTGACAGATCGATAAGTCTGACGAGTGACAGCGGAGCAGTGTTGCCAGTTTTATCAAACTAATGTTGCCCGTTGTAAAAAAAAAGTTTTATTTACGGTCAAAGTATTATATAGCCTTAAAGTATTAAAAATCCGATGAAAGAGATACTAGAGGATTTTATTTTTTTAAATTTATTTTATTTATTTTTACCGTTACCGTCCAGGGAGCATCTTCAGGGATTTGGAACAATCTGCAGATAATACCAGAGAATGAGGCCGAAATGTCGGAGGACGGAAAATATAATGCAGCTCAAGAAACCAAATCAACTCGCTCTTCATTAATTATTTTCGTAATTGCCAATCAATACTTTTCAAGTAAACACAAAGACATTATTAAATTGGTCTTTCTTGATCGGTCAGATTTTTATCCGTAAAATGTGTAATGGGTAGTTTATTCATAAACTTTTTCTTTGAAACTTGAGACAACTTATACAGATAATTTTTTAAGTGTATGTTATCAGATAAACAATAAATAGGCTGAAAAACATAAAACATATTTTATGTACGCAACAAACATCAAAGTAAAATCGCAGTGTATACAATTGTTAAATGATGAAATGTACGTTTGTAGGTATTTTTTATTTTTATGTAAATATTACAAAAAATATTTTTTCATTAACAATCAATAAATATTTCTTAATTACCAATAATCACAAGAGTATGTTCAAATGTCACAACAAATTTTAATTTGATTTAAAAAATCCACATTATTTGATCACAGTATAATATACAATATAGTAAATTTATGTTTCTATAAATTTTGATAAAAGTTTGGTGAACATAAATCAACACTTACTATCCGTCTCGCTAAAAATATTCAAAAAAATGTATAATATATATTTTACTAACGCTTTATATGTGTTACTAAAATGCTGTTGTCTAATGAGTCAACGTGCAAAAATCTGACTTATCAGAATAGTCTTCCAGTCGTATTGCTCAGTGATTTCTATTAGCAATGAATAGTTCTCACAGTATTATTAGTTTTCATAGAATTTGTTTCCAAAGAAAATTGTTCAACACCTTTTAGAGCATAAAAAGAAAAAAGAATTAAATATGTATGTGATGATCAAGTGTGCGAATAATTCTGATCAATCAGACAACAGCATTTCGGGGTTTCTTACAAAAAGCGTTATATAGTAATTGCAATATCAAAACATGTTTTTTGATAAGACAATTAATCTTTTATTATTAACAATATAAAAAATCAAGTTCTACCGTGTTGTTTGTAAAAAATAGTCGAAATCAACAAATTTTGAATCTGATAAAAGCTTAGAGGTAAGGTTAGGTTTACGTTAAAAACATAATTACAATCAACCCATAACAGCTGCCATTGTTCGATTCAACTTTGCTCAGAATATGTTTTTACATAATAATTTTGCTACGTCAAGGTAAATCGAGACAAGTGGAAATCCAAACCCGTACCCAAGGCTATAGTGACTGGCGACTTATTACTTTCGATCATCGTGGCTGTGACTGAGGGAATATTTGAATCATTATGTACAGGTGTGTAACAGATTTACCCACGTTAAATATATATTTTTGTTTATGTGTGATAATAGTATCAAAACAACATACTTTTAAATATGACTTTGCAGTTTGATTCATGCAAAGTACAATACACACTGAAGTCCACAGTTCATTTTTCTCAAATAGAGTACTTTTAAATTACTAACCAGTGGGAGGTCGGTTAGATCGTTATATATTAAATAAAATATTTTCCGTGTAACAATAAAACATTTACTACGATGCACATTCGTAAAGCTTAACGATTTTGTCTGTTGAGTTAAAATTTTTCATGGTTAAATTCTTGATCAAACCATACAGTTATTATTGTTATTGCATTAAAAGAAAAGGTTTTCTTATAAGCGGAGCTTAATTTAACGCTTTGCGTAAATATATAAATGTATTAATTTATTAAAATCTTATTATTGAATTTTATCGAGTGCTTTCTAAAAAAGTATCTATTTGTCATTGGCGATATTTATATTTCCTTTTTAATACAATATCGTTGTTTCTATCATCACAGGTTGAGATTTAATTTGTTGGTCTGATTGTTAAGCCTAGTTTAGTCAATTTATCAGTGCTGTTACCAGATATCTGTGTCCAGTGCTGTTGAAACAAGCCAACAGAGTGAAGCAGTATTTAAGAAAAGTACCAGCAATATGCTTTTAGATTAACAGCATACGTATAATTTTGTTAGAAGTACTTTGGATTTCATCCGTATTTGCTGACTTTCGCTCCCTGGTAACAAAAAATATATTGTTCGTACTGTAAACCAGTACATGTATTATATATGGATCTACGGAATACTCATTCACCCCTTATTTACGTTTATAAGTAATTATACTCCCAAATAAATAAACATACGTTTATTTATTTGGGAGACGCTCGGTGAATGATCAATGCTTAAAGAGATTGTGTGTTTTAGTTAATTTAAATTTCAAGAGACAGGTTTTCAACAGAACTCATTTGCACTGCAATCGCTATTGAGACTTAGCCTTGGTGTGACTGTTGTTATTATTACTGACGTGCTGAATGGCATCTGAGGAGATTTCGGTGAAGTTCTTCTGCATCAGAGACTGACAGCGCTCGACAAGATCCCCGATGTCGGCCTTTGTGAGGCCCTCTGTCGGTATCAACGGCAAAATTCTCACAATGAAGTGACCTGGAGGAAAATAGCACGGACATGAGATAAACAAATATCATAGCAATGATCTGGATAAATAAATGTTTTTTTTTTTACCTGGGGAGAACCTGGGCTTCCGACTGTCCAAGAAGTAGTATCTGGAGACGACCACGGGCTGGATGGGGCAGCCGGCAGCTAGGGCAGCATGGAAGGCTCCCTTCTTGAACGGAAACAGAGTCTCGGACCCGTTTCTCGTACCTTCAGGGAAGAGCAAGATTTTAGCCTGAAATAAAACAAAAATGTGAATTAAGTCACAATATTTATTATATCTTTGCAAATTCAATGTATTTTTAGCAATCTACGACAATCATTGCTATATTTCAATTCAATACTTACATTTACTACCATACTCAAAGTTTAATTATATTATTAGCTTAATTTCTACTGTGTTTTTTGTTTGTATGTAGGTCGGAACATTTTTACTATTATCATAAAATTTAGAGGTTTGTAAAGAAATGTAATTAAATTATTGCAAAATAAAGTTTTGGCAAACACAATGTAAATAATCAGCTATTATTTACAGTCCCTGATATTGTTTCTAGATAACAATCATCACTAAAGGTTATGAAAGCAATTGGAATTATTAAAAAGTTGACTAATACATATAGTGATTATTCTTATGACGTATTAAGTGATAATCCAATGGCGGCTCTTGAAACCTTTGAACTCATATGCTGGATTTGACTTAATGTTTAGTTATGCCAGCCATTAGGTCAAGACGCACTCTGTACCATACGGTTTCGGAAGAAATATTAAGAATATGCTATGAATAAGACTATAAAATATAGCTGATAATGGACTCAGCGGATGACTCAAAACTCAAAACGAGTATAATATATATATATATATATATATATATATATTTATACTTAAAAAGCTTGTTAATCGTATAACAACATTACCTTATTTATTTACCAGACTGAAAACTAATTATTCAAGTGTGATTCGAAGACAGGCTGCTTTGATATGGAAAATAAAGTGTCTGGTCACCTTGCGCGTCTTGATGGCTTCCACTGTCTGATTGACAGTCTGCTGCGCCTGTGCCTTGCGGTTCCTGTCGATGAAGACGGTACCCCAGAGCCAGCAAGCTAGCCCGAACGGCCACAGGTACTGCATGATCCTCTTGCTGATCACCGTGCAGTTCTTCATTCGCGGCCACAGCAACGCGAGTGCTGATCAAATATCAAGATGTATAGGATAACTAATATCAAAGCCAGATAATCTCTCTAAGTTGAGCAGTGCTATATATTATATGGTTTTGCTATTTATTTTATGATTTCTTAGATGTTCAAGCTTCAAGATTGCATAATCTAAAGACTTGTATAGATCAGAAATTAGACCTTGAAATAAGATGTAATTTTTAACGTTACTATTGTATTTTTGGAATTATAAGATTGATATGAGAAACTGAGCTGTACATACAGAACAGATCAATGTTGCTTTGGTGATTGATGAGGACAATGTTTCCTTGTGTGTTATCTATGTGCTCCTCGCCCTGCACCTCGTACGTCAGCGCCATTGAGCGGGCTGCTCCCACGCACAGCCAGGCAGGAATTCTGCAATAAATAACCTCAAACATCACTACCTGAACTATTGAAAATACATTAATAGTGGCATCGAGCTGTAAACTGAGTATTTAAAAAGTAAAAGTTGACTGTTTAAAAGTACTTCTGTGATAAATCAATTGCTGATTTATAAATCAAAGAGATCAAAGCAAATCGACAATTTTCTTCCTCGTTATTTAATAATTTGATTTTTAGTAGATGGGATATTATTTTTACTACGTAATCTACAAATCTGTAGAAGCATTCAAGTCTGTCGCTCATGCAATTACAAAAAAGTAACTCACAATGCGTTGTCTGGACTTCCCGGCTTCAGCAGCATGAGGGGAATGGGGAGTGTGGCGAAGATCAAGGAAGTGATGATGAAGAACGTGAACTGGAAATCAAATCAGTAAATACAATCCAGTCAACCAATAAGGGGTGTGAGTTTATTTGTTATTACTGCAATTTAAGTGCACCAAGGTCAGGGTCAGGTCTTGAGTGTGATCTGAAGGTAGCACATGTGATAGGATCTTTGGATTGCATCGAAGATATTGGCGAAGTTGAACATCTGGCAGGGCGTGTTGGTAAAATTAGAGCAGCAGGCAAGTCACGCGGGAAAAAATAAATGCGATTCATGGTAGCGGGGATGATGTAGTACATGAAAGTGACGACAACAATAATCCAGAAGAAAGGGGAACGATTGTAACAATAACGAGATGACCGATGTTGCCAGAGATAAAATTATTTTATAGTACCGAAAAGAAAATTGGACTGAACATTGCTAATGCAAATTATTTTGACAATAAATTGAATTATTTAAAACTAAAATCCAAAAAAAAATTATATCCTTTTTATGTGCATCATATCGTCCTAAATATACTTATAAAATGTTGTTGTCTAGTAGGTCAGGTAATGAACAAAAAAACGCAAACAGCGTAGCAATGCTTTATCAATGGAAGTATCTCTTATACGCTATTGTCTGACGGGTCAGATTTTTTTGTAGTATTTGTATAAGTCTGAGTTTTTGATTTTTGACGTTATCTGTTTATATTTGTTTTTACAGCGTGAATATAATTTGATTTATTGAAAGGCAGACTAAATGCGCACCTTCATGTAGTATCGAGCAGCAGAGCTGATGTTGAACAGCAGCACCAGGAATGCCATGATGAACGGCAGCAAGAAACTCCACGAAGCCATCTTGTCAGATCTGCGGACCAAAGCAATAATTAATTGGACTTGTCTCGTCTCTCCAGGAGTGAATTGATTGCCTCAATATCTCATTTATTAAACTCCATCTGATAAAAGTAATCATCAATACATTTTTATTTCTATTTTCCAAAATCATAAGAATAATTTCTTAAACAGATTAAGATTTTTTAAATTTGAATTAAAAAATGATCAATCATTTTTTGTTGATAGTACACCTGTTATTTGCTTGTAAACACGTAATCAATTTTAATATTATATAATAAAAAAAGACAGCTGCTTTTTAAAAATTATTATTATTTAATTTTTTTTATTTACACCACGAGAAATATAATATAAAGCCTGAATGAGGAGTTTATAAACCTCAATATTTTATAAAAGTGAATCACCGCGAGTGGAAAAGACAAACAAGCAGTTTGAAGCAATTGTAAATTTTTATTTTATTTTGTGGTCTATGGCCCATGACGTAGTCTATGGCCGCACATATATACCTACCTCGGAGCATGGATGACGGCCTCTCTTGATCCCAGAACTCGCCGACACAACATACTGAAGAGCTATTGTCCTACCTGGACTCAAACTAAGACTCTGTAACCACGCAACTCATTAAGAGTATAAGGCCGCAAGGAAAGAGGCATTCAAGCAAACTGTAGGAAGTAGTCAATTGCATGAGATTTGCTTTGCTGTATACAATATATTGTTTTCAAGAGAATGTGAATATTTTTTTATTTATAGTAATTTAAACGTATGACGCAAAATATATGAATACATTTCGAATTTAATTAATCATAACTTATGATCAACATTCTATATCTCTGAAACTATTACGACGAAAGCAGCATATTCCCAAAATCCATTTCAAGTACTGGTCACCCTATCGTGTATATATTAACAACGCTCACAGCTAGTCGCCACGTTATAGTGAAAACGCAAAACAGTAACGCAATGGTTATATTAAAATAATGATTTTGGTAAGTCTGCAGTAAGTTTAAAATCACCTTGTATATAATATTTTTTTAAAAAACTAATTTAATTAAACATCTGACCTGTGTTTAAAAAAAAAGATAGCGATGTTAATTTGATTATAAAAAAAATATTAAAAAAACATACCATGCACGCTGATGTAATGAACAGCAGTTAATTTGAAGACAAATATTATTTTCTGTTATACTAATTTAAAAAATAAACTTTTTTCTGCTTTTATACGAGACGAAAAATGTAAATAGTTTTTGTTGATGGACTTTTTTTAAAATAATTTTTATTGTAATTTGTCGGTAATTTTTTTCATCAAATCAGAGAGCAATGATGCTTGCAAATATATAATTTTCTTAATGATATAATTTGTAGGTTTTATAATCTAAAATTCATAACGTGACAGATAAGACCACAGCATTTGTTGCTGTACTTTTTCCAAAACTAATTACATTTGTAAATTGTCTATGATTTTTTTTTAATTGTACAACAACAGTAAATGTCTTTTTTGAACTATTGAAACTTCGCTATACATTATATTCCCAATATTATTTTTTAAATGAATTTATATGTGCTTAAAATAATATTATAAAATTACACTCAAAGCCATCACAGCTGTTGTGCGTTTTAAAAAATATATATTTATAAATTGTCTATGATACTTTTTTTTTTAATAAATAATACTACCAATATTATATTTTATTGATTAAATACGAGCTTCAAAATATAAATGTGTTTTAAAAATAAATATATATTTTTTTAATTGTTTTAGTTTGCATTTTGCCATAGTAAGAATAAAATTTTGTAAGTATGATATTTGTTTATTTTATATTTATACTTATTTTAGACTTTGGTAGTAATTTCAAAAAACTGAGCGCCCGTAGCAAAAAGTTTCTCCACCCCTGATATAAAGTAACAATCCCGTATTGTATCCTATTTATTTTAAGGACACCCGCATTGCGAACGAAGTTAATAGTTTTAACGTGTTGTATTTACGTTGGACGAATTTCTTTGAAAATGGCAGAGAAAAGTGCACGCCTTGTATTGCACAGCTTAGCGATGCATTGAAATGCTCAATGCCAATAAAAAGTATGCTCTCGAATAGTTCGTCCATGCAACGCATTATTATCGTTGATTTCATGTAACGATTGCCGTAATTTGGTTATACCACTCGCAATTCTGAACACGCAACAGGTAAACGTAATTCTTTATACATGATAGCGCCAACAGCCTCATACATAAAAATAGACGTGAGACCTATAGACCGGTGCTTCGAACCGAGTGGAGTATGAAGTTTGTCTTGGGGCGCGTTTCTTCTTCTGATGCTTTTCCTCGTAAGAGATTGGTGACCATTTCATTGAACACATTTCTATCCTGAGCCAGCCTCACTGAGGCGCAAATTCCGCGTCCACGTAAACTTCCTCCTTCCGATGCCGCTTTTTCCTACGATTTTTCTTGGATGCTATATATACATATATGGCCAAAATTGGCTTATCACGCAGTGGCCAGTGCTGGGGTCAAGAGACAATGGGAAAGATCAACTGCACAGCACGGCCGAGACCAACTAACCTAACCTAACCTATTGTATATGCAAATCGCTTTTAAATAATCGATTCACGCATGAAACGATAGGAAACCCCCCCCCCTCCCACTTCAGGGCGGACAAAACGCCCGTTAAGGCCAGCCATAATTTTATCGCGTACTTACTGTACCTTTTTGAATGGTAATGTGTTAAATTTTATTGGTGACCGGTTTCACCAGTTTATACCGAAAGCATGTAACAATGTTATACCACCAGTACTCTTTGTCAAACATAATGAATATAAATATAAACAGGTTTTGTTAGTTAGTTGCTGTTCGATTGTCAGTTGTGTCGCAGCGGGTGTAGTGAATAAAATGAACAGTGGCGATTTGTTGTTGCGACCTGGTGGTCGGTTGTTTTAAAATCAGCTTCTTGTTAATTTTATTTTAAAGGCGAAGACATATTTACGTAGTATATTTATTTATTAAGTATGAGTTTGTTTAAAAAAAAACGGAAATGTTTATAAAGCCATTAATGGATTTGTTTAATTTTTACTATTTACTAATAAATATTTTACTACTATTGGCAAAAAGTAAAATTTTAAAATGGCATCTGAAATCACCTTTGAACGGCAAATAAAAAAACGCCCGACTCGGTTGTTATTATAATTCATTTATTATTTATAAAAATATTGGCAAAATAGGATCGTAACGCTTTTTTACCATCGTCGGGAATTCTCTTTCTGAGCAAGACTCTTTCTTTTCTTCTTTCTTTATCCATGGTGTTTTAAGGGTTCTCCCATAAATTCGCATTTAGACTATAAAAAATTGATATACTCGAGACATACACGAAAGATCAGAAAAACGACAAAAAAAAAATCCACTGGAAGTGGTCACCTTATTTTTTTTATATCAAGATACAATTAGTAATTAATTAACACGGAAAAAATAAAATCACCTTTACGTTCTCTTATTTTTATGCATCTATTTTTATTTTTAATAAATAATACAAAGAAAACAATATTTATTATAAATAATTTTATCTTTGTGTAATATGACCTAGAAAAAAAAAATATGCCTACTAAAAAATATTTGATAAGATAAACTCGAGTGTTACTTTTTTGTAAATATAAATATTTATATCAATTGTTTATTATAATCACATTTTTTTAAATGGTCCAAATTATTAAAAAAAAAAAAAAAATAGCGCTCACTCTATGAACGGCAGACACCGTTGTGACAATAACAACGAGCACAACAGGCAAGCAAGAAAGCGGTTGTTGCAGAGGCGTTAGCGGCTGTGCATATAAACCCACAGTATAAGCAGACAAAAATTATACATTCAACATGAATTTCAAAGTAATAATATCATTTATGAAATAGAGTTCATAATGTGTCTATAAATACTTTAAAGTGTGTCTATGATTAAATAAAATCCATTGTCTTTGCTCCAACTTCTGTCACAGATAATGAAAGCTCTTCAAGAACTGTCAAAATAAACGAAAAAGTGTGATTTGTTTCATCCACTCCTGAATTAATTTGCGTATTTTGTCCATATATTTAGAATCATAAATGCTGCAGATTTTCCAGGAACAAGTGAAATTGGAAGGAGGAAATTAACGTGGATGCGGAATTTACGCCTGCCGAATTAGTGCGGGATACAAACATGTGCTCAGTGAGATGGTCACCAGCTTACTCTGAAGAAGAAGAAGGATCCTCAAATTGTACAATTCAAGGTATGCACTTTAATACTATGCAATCATATACAATACAAAACGTGGTATGGCTGGTCGCTTAAGACAGCTACAATGCGACAAATTGAGGCGTTTGAAGTGTGGCTTTATATGCGACAAGAAAGATAACTTCCTTTCGAAACAATTTACAAAGACTACTATGAGCATTGGAAGGAGGAAACTATCGTGGATGCGAATTTCACGGCAGTTGTTTGAAGTCGGGAGTGCAGCCGAATTAGTAAAACTGGTTCAGGATAAATATGTATTCAATGAAATGATCACAACCTTCTATGAGAAGGTATGATTAGTTCTGTTTTATAACTTCGTTCGCAATGCGGATGACCTTGTCAACCTTGAAAACAAACAGCGTATAGTGCTTCACAATAAAAAAAATCATAAAAATGCTTGGCTTTATAAGGTGCAAGTCCTTATTGAAGACGTGTTGATGGATTATTGTGTATTTTGATGCAAAAAACAGAATATTTAGTTAAAAAAAAATTCATAATATTATTACAAAAAAAAAAAAAACTATAAATTATTCACTTCTTGATATTTTTTAATGTCCAACATCTGTCATTTAATTATTAAATTATTCACTACATGATATTTTTTAATATTCAACATCTGTCATTTAATTATTAAATTATTCACTACATGATATTTTTTAATATTCAACATCTGTCATTTAATTATTAAATTATTCACTACATGATATTTTTTAATATTCAACATCTGTCATTTAATTATTAAATTATTCACTACATGATATTTTTTTTAATATTCAACATCTGTCATGCAAGTCCTATTTAGAAAATCGCTACGAAATTCGATAGTTCTCGTGACATAATCGGTTTATATCGATCGCGTGAAAATAATCGATCGATCGAACGATATTTTGTGTCGATATGATCCGATTACACGGATTTCCCAATACCCGAAGTAACTTTTTTTCATGGTCAAATATTTGATTAACCGAAATCACTTTTTTGCCCGAAAATTCGATTGAAAAAACGCGTTCAAGTATTTCTACGCTAGATAAGAAATCAAATGGTTTTTTTTTTAATAAATCGTATTACGCTCATGGAGATTAAACAAACTCAGTACTAATTCTTATAACTAACAAATATTTTGTTATTTCCTGTGTAATTTTATCTAATCTTTACATTTTCATACATACATTTTCTGTATGCGTTATCTATTGTATTTTTTTTTTATATATTACTAATAATAAGTATAATTTATCGTTTTACTGTCGTTGGAAACGATTTATTTAAATTGACAGATAAATTGTAAAATAAAAAAATCTTTGAAGCAATTTAAATAAATTATCTTAGTTTATTGCAATTTTACTATTATTTTCAACATCGCCAAAACAATAAAACGCCGCAAAATCAACGCACCACATTCTCTGATCTGATAGATTTAATTTTTGCGCTCTGAATATTCTGACCTGTCTGACAACAGCATTTCAGAGTTTTCGCCGTACGCAAAGTGTTACTCGAGTGTTTTTTTTTTGTAATATTTTTTTTGTGGCGAAAAAGTAATAATTTATGTTTTTTTTGTTGTTTGATTTTTTCTTCGTTTCACGTGTGATTCGATCGCTTACAACAGACTAGTATAGTATACTGTTTTTATATGAATATGAGGGTTATTTCGGTCTCAGAGTATCACGTCTACGAATAGTTAGTAACTGTAGCTGATTATATAACGCGTGCGCGTAATAAGGTACGTATCACGTTAATCTCAATAACAAATGGCACATGAGTTTATATAACCCTGTAGAGTTCACAGAATCCCCCCGATTGCGTGTCCGACAGCACAGCACTGCCATCTCACATCTTATCGCTATTATCCACTCCAATTGATTACCAATAACACAATAATCCAGCGTAAGTCTCTAGCTCACTGGCGTCTACTTAAGGGCCCTATTTTCTAAATCCATATTTTTAAGTGAATATTTTCCGAAGAATCTATCGCACAAATAAAATAATTTAAATGCAAAAAGTTTAAACATTTATTATTCTCGCACACATATTTTTTTAGTTCTAAGAATTTGGCTTTTAATATGAGATAATCCTGAGTGAAGTTTAGACATTTAAGAGACCATAAAAACAATATGCTCCAATTGTTCATGACAAATAGAGCACTAATTAAAAATGTATTTATTGTTGTTTTGGATTTATATATTATACCTGTGCGGCATAAATCTAAATCTGTCTTTACCTGTTTCTAATTTGAACTTATATTGTCAATAATTATGTATAGACGTAGTACGCATTTCACACCTCCACTTGGATTACGTTTATGACAACAAGTCGATCGCGACACATTTTAAAGCTAAAAAGTAGATCTCATGTACACAAAAGTTGGCCATCCCTGCACTAGAGAACAGGCCATATAACACGATCTATCTTGCGTGGTGCTTGAACGCAAAAAAATATTGACAATGTGGTCTATATTCCGTGAGATTCATTGAGCAGCACAGAGCGCATCAACCCTGTTGCTATCGGCAATTTGCTAACGCATGCAACCGTGCCAACGTCTAGACCACGAGGCGGGCTCGTTGCGGCCACAATGCGCGGTCCGCAGATGTGGTCTTTGTCGGGCGCTTCGTCTAAATTGGTAAATTGGCGTCTCCACGCGGGAAGAAAGTTTGCATCCAATCTTGCGGATAAAGACGCAATAAGTCCGCACACTGGGCCAATCAGGGCGCCTCGCCTGCGCCTCCCGGCCATGTCAGTCTATACCGGTAGACCCAACTACAGACCAGCTTTGTTTCTGGAAGTTTCCGACGCTGGATCTCGATACCGAGGCCGAGTCGTGCCGAGTAGCGTGTTTCGTTTATGAAAATCCACTGGGCTGGACAGCTGGGAGTAAGCTTCAAGCCGGAAAATTAAGCAATTTCAGTCTTCAGTTTCAGGTCTACAAGATGCAAATGTTGAAAAAAGTTTTATATAAAATAATCAATTCTGCAATATTCCGACTAAATCAATATCAATTTTAACTATTTGTGCTTCAGCTAAAAAACGCAATATAAATAACTGTAATGTAATAAAATTTGCGTCGTATTTGTATGCAAACGGTCCACGATTTGACCGTGGCACAGTCAATAGACCAGGGGTGGCCAACAAGTCGATCGCGTAGATATATTTTAAGATATGTTTTAGCTATCCACCCGTGGCTCGAAACACATTGTATAGACGTAGAATGCATTTCACACATCTCTAGCCACTCAGACCGCGTTCATGACAAGTCGATCGCGACACATTTTAAAGATTAAAAAGTTGGCCACCCCTGCAATAGACTGTGCAAGAAATTTTCGTTTCCTTGCAGAAAAAAGCACAACCGTAACCGAGTTGCATTATTGATATCATCGAACGTGTGACCTTCAGATTTTTTGTTTAATGAACAGCTTATAATATATTTTTTTAAATACTATATACATATATATATATATATATATATATATATATATATATATATATATATATATATATATATATATATATATATATATATATATATATATATATATATATATATATATATATATATAATATGTCTATATATGTTATTTTATTTCCAATGCGTTTATTTTTCTCTCGGCATATATTTAATTACGTTCACCTCACTGGAAAGAGAGCTGTCACTTTTTTGGGGTTGCTTGGAAATGTTTGTCTTTGATTTAGTTTTTTTTTTTTTAAATTTATGGCCGTAAAGAAAATATTTTTTTATGCTCGAAATAATATTTTATTTAATTATTGTAATAATTAAAATCACTAATAATTAATTATAAAAATAAAAGTAGATTTTTGAATTAGATAAATAGTGCTCAAATGACTTTAACCAAATTATATTAATTATACAAGGAAATGATAAAATTAAATGTTGATGATGATTTTTTTTATTATGTATTTTAATTAACCTTTGCTTCCGACAATGATACGATCGCCAAGGTACAGTGATTCACAACTCAAGGGGCAGCACGCCGTCACTCCATCACTCCGTCGTCCTTTGGGCTCCTTTCGAATTCGCACTGATTGATCTTTGCACTCGCTATTCCGCGGGGGGCGGTCGCAACTCGACACAATTCAGCAGGCCATACAAAAGCGATTTTATAAGAGTCACTCGCGCCGAATATGATTTATAGTAAATCACTGTGTGTGTGTGTTTTTTTTTTTTTTTTTACAATTGTAGTTAATTAATAATTGCACATTCAGGCTTATTAAATGTGTGTGTGTGTGTGTGTGTGTGAATACACACATTTAAGATGTAAGCTTATACGTATGTGTAGGTATATAATTGTGAACACAATAAGTGTTTTAAATTATAATTAAATAAAATCGCTCAATATTAACATTTTCTTGTACTGTTCAATAAAAATAATTATTTATTTAAATTAATCATACGGGAGTGTTTACTAATATCGTGATGATTCACAATAAGCAATGTTTATGAATTAACTACTGTAATATATATATTTACAATATAGCATGGTTTTGTGAATGTATAAATGTAATAATTAGTAATCGCACATCGATTTGCCTGATTAAATAATAAATTGACATAATGCAGTAATTTATTGGGCAATCGTCATGATGCATCATCAAAAATCGCGTGATTAGGCAACAGTATTGCTGGGCGCCTGGAAAACGTCTATAAAATAGACCCAAAGACATCAGTCTAAAGTCTAATATTAAAAAAAAATTTAGAAACGATACTGTAAAGATAAAGATAAAATAAAACATTTTCAATGCATATAATATCTTATGAATGAATTCGTGAAAAAGACAACGGCATAACACCTATGAACGTTATTTTAATAACGCAATACCAGATGGTTTTATTAGGTGATTTAAGTACTACATGATTTTATTGTACATCATGTATGTGTATTTTATAAATCCGCATTTTTCACCTATACAGTTTTTATCAAATTCTCACCGTAGCTCGATTGGCTAGATTAGGTTAGCTCAGCTGTAGTAGTTCAATTGGCTAGGGCAGGGGGTGAGTTCGCACCCCCCCCCCCTCCCTCCAGTGTCTTGAAACATTTTTTCGAGGATTTTTCTCGTCGTTGCGTGGGAGTAAAATGCTACCTACGTATTGTATAAAACATTATATCATATCGTCTTGCTGTATTTGTATTATTAAACATTAAGTGTCTGTCTTATTGTTAGTTTTTTTAAAAAAAATTTTTTATTAAATACCAAAATAAAAAAAATACTGCCGGATAATATTGTATTATATATTGCTGATTCATTTATATTTTCTAATTTTCTTTAAGTTCACATCGTCTTGCTGTATTTGTATTATTAAACTTGGATGTGTCTTACTGAGTATGAATTCTTTGATTCTTAAGAAAATGATTTATAACTCCTATTGCATGAAATGCTAGTTTTTTTTATATAATTAAACAGCAAAATAAAAAAAATACTTCATATTAATGCAACGTAGAATAATATTGTATTAAATACTGCTTATACTATTTTAATTTCTAGTCTTGCTGTATTTGTATTATTCAACATCGCCGCGAACAAATTTTGCTCCAATCAAGCAAAAATTTAAAATACACGCCGCATTAATAAAATATTTGTATCGCGTTCAACATCGGCGTGTATTTATTTAGATATTAAATAATTAAATGTATTAAGCTGTGTTTTTTTTGGAAATGCAACAACAAGTAAGACACGCGTCGGATTAATGCAATATTATCGAATGAATCCGCAGGATTATCACAAAAAATGTCTCTACCTTTGTTGGAGCGCGCCAGCAAGCCACTTTGCGCGGTGCTCGGAGCACTCGTGCGTCAACAGAGTTATCAGATAACCGGCGTCGATTAACCGATCCGCTTGGCGCGGCGAGCACGTCCTTCCCCTGCGGCGCCGGCGACTGACTGGCCGCGCTCGCCAACCGAGCCGGGCACGATCGATTGATCGAAACGATCGATCGAAAAAATCGATCGATTCGGTTAATCGACTCCAAGCGAGCGACGGGCTTCCCGAGAGAAAAATTTTCACGCGCGAACAAAACACTGTACATACTTTTGAAAACTGAGATTTTTTTCAAGCGTTTGTATTTGTAGTATTTTGTGCTCGTCCAAGGAAAAGGAGGAGACTTACGTGGATGCGGAATCTAATTTGTGATTAAGTATCAATGATTTTGATCGGTGTTTTGGAATACTCTGTTTATTTGTAAGATCAATGATATTTAGACTGAAATTCGTATATAGTCGGGTAATCGAGTTCGGATAATCAATTATTTTTTAACCCGCTCTCTCCATTCTGTGTGGACTTGGAATGATCGTTGGAGGGATGTGGTGGACTCCTGGTGTTAAGGAGTATCAGATCTAAACGCCAGAACTATGTGAAGAAAGGATTGTATTATAATGCTGATGGGCAGCAGACTTTCACGTGTAGAAGAACCATGAACAGTGGCTCAGCATAAACGGTTCAGTGTGATGGTCGCCGACCTCCTCTGAGGAGAGGCACCCCAAGAAGATTAGTCCTTTGAGGCTATCGACGGAGCCCATCACTGATGCACGTGAAAATCACGCGCACTCTTGCAAAAACGCCGTGCCGGGGCATGCAGTGGGACCAGAGTCGGGGCATGCGGTAAGATCATTACGTGTACTTTTAACACTCAAATTGTGCCCGAAGATTTGGGTTTCCAGTTGGTATTGTCACCATGAGCACGTGCCGAGCGACAGCTTAACACCGTGAACTGTGGATAATAACATTTTGTTTATTCAGATAAGCGTCGCCACTCTGTGCAGGTCTTCGTATCTTGTATCAGTGAAATGATAAAGCCTGCTTAGACATTTTCTCAAATTAATGGTGATGCTCGTTAAACTCGTTAAATTGAAATTTATACATATATACATATATATATATATATATATATATATATATATATATATATATATATATATATATATATATATATAAATATATCTACTATAATAATAGCCATTGTGTGTGGGTGTGTGTGTGTGTATGTTTCATTTTTGGGTTCTCTATAGAATATTTTAAAAAATACAACGCTGATTTTTTGCACGCAAGTTCAGTGCGATTTTCCGCAGTTATGTGCCGAATTTCAAGACGATAGGATAATATTTTCATTCATAAACTAATTAAATAAAACTATCAAATATGCTTTATGTACGAATTATATGATTCTGTTGTTCACAGCGAGAATTTCAAATTTAGAATTTTTACAAAAAAACAAAATATGATGCTTCTAAGAAATTTCCAGTTTATGTCAGCTTGACACGAGTACCAATTTTATTTTTTAGTTGCGTTAGAAATTATTAATCACATCATTAATAACTTAAAATGCCTCCTAAAAAAATAACACCGTCTAAGCACAGCAAACGTAGTTAAAAAAGAATAGCACAATTGAACGTGATAAAGGCTGCATCTAATACAGAACAGTGCAGTGAAAGTGATTCGATGTTTGTGACACGAAATGTGATATTTCCTAGAATGGCTTTGCTTTCAAAATTAATATCCGGTTATTAAAAAAATTGTGTACAAAATATTCATCTAATTGTCAGCCAAACATATGTTCAAACACTATTGCATCGTTCATCGAATACGTCATTTTATGACGGGCTACATTTCTAGTATAAATATATTTTTCTTCGAGTGCCTTTCCACTAAACGTATGCTCACGGTTTTCTTAGGAAGAATAGTGTAATCCCCGGTGCATCAACACCGCGGTTTTGTATTGCTGCGCCAAGTGCTGGCGTTTAGATCTGATACTCCTTCTGCAGCAGGCTGCAGGAACAACACCAGAAGCCCCACCACCTCCACAAGGTATCTCCAGAGCATTTATCCACAGTCATTCCATGTCCACTGCCTCGTTGCCGATCCTCCAGGGCGCAGAATGGCAGCCGTGCTCAAGCAATCGAAACGGTTGTCGAAAGTTTTTTTGAACAAATGACGCTTCTCTGGACCCCTAAACGGCATCGATTCCCGCAATTTCTATTTCGTGTCGGCATCAACGTCAACCTTGCAGCCGTTGCCACAAGGCCCGCAGTCGTTTGCCAATATATGCCCTCGCCAATGAGTGCGTTGCGAGCCACTAAAGTGGCCCAACTGCAAGCATCTAATTTATATTATATATGGCGTGTCAAATGGCGTCATAAAAAAAAAACCTTTTTCTTTTTTAAATAAAATTAAAAAATATATTTTTTTAAATAATTTTGAGTGGTCATTAATGTGTTATTCAATATCATCATTAATACTGAAAATGTACGACACATTGATGATAAAATAAATACTCGGACCCAATTCCTAAAATCAACAGCAGGAATATATATTCCTTCCGTTCGGTCAATATATGCAATATAACGTTGCTTGTGTTTTTATTCGCCTCGCCTCGCATGGCTGGTATTCTGTGCCCCGAGCGTATGTAAAGGATCAGTAATGAAGGAGGACTTGGAATGAATGTTCTGGATGTGCCTGCTGCAGAAGGAGTATCAGATCTAAACGCCGGAGCTTTGCGAGGAAAATATTGTATTATAATGCTGATGGTCACCGAACTTCTCTGAGACACGTCTAACGAGTCTACGAACCGCTTGACCGTCTGCCTTCCACGTTTACAGTGTAATGAGGTTCACGGACTCGACTCAGATTATCTGCGCTTAATTTGCCTCTCGTGAAGATAAATATAAATAATATGTTTTCTGTTATTACGTATAAATTTGATAAAAATAACTGGACTATAAAATTAGAGTATAACAAAAGATTAATATATGATAGCCTTTTTATACATATTGTGAATTCTGAAATCTTTACGACAAGCTAATTATCATTTAGCATCGTTAAATCTTTATATAAATTTTAAATATAACACTTGTTTAAGAATTATAAATAATCTCCTTTTTCTTCTCCGAGTGCCACTCCCGACGTCCACTTTGTTTGATAATTTTATTCTTGTTTGACTATCGTAATAATCTTAAAAACGTTATTGACACATAATCGTTATCTTTGGACTTGTTCTTTGTTGTGTTTATCTGCGGTGATTAGCTCTTCCCGACCTTTCTTCCTCGAGTTGTATCGGCGAGTTGTAATTAATTACAAAAAAGGTACGGATCTTATCACAACATGGATACATCCAATTAAAATTGATTATACAATATTGAAGCATTGTCGATAAATGTTCATTTCAATATTGAAGTGATATCTTTTTATCACGCTCTCACGTCTAAATTACTGTTCCCAATATTAATGAGATTAAATCACTACATTCGATTTTGCTAATTTGACTACTTACTCTTATCCTACTGTGGTCGGGTCAGAATGATAACATTTTGGTACCGTTCTGAAAAAAATATTCAGAACAAGAGTTGCGAAATCTTTTTTGAAGCGTGTTACAAAATTATATCCGGTAAAATATTTGATACACCTGCATTTTTCACTACTACAGGTTTCAGGTGAGCTTGGAATCAGGTCAAGATTTGGACGGCAACGGGACTCGGAAGGTAGTGACTATTTGCGTATATTATTCAGTTTATAACGAACTATATAAACTCATCAGTAACAAATGCCTTTAATTGCTTTAAACTGCTTTTTGCCTGCCCCTTAGAGTAGTGTGATTAGAAACTCCTCGTCACACGATCTGAGCATGCCGAATAAATATACATGGTTTTATTTGTGGTGTGTGCATGAAAAAACATATTTATATTTCAATTTCATTTATTCCATAATATATACAGCAGTAAGAAAACACAAATTATGTTACAAAACTACACGAATATGCAACAATCTGCAGTTCCGTAGCATTTCATCTAAAAAAGCTATCACAATATTCCACATGATATCTAACGGGGATGGTAACTCGCTAGCGCGCGCCGCTCGCGCACCACACGTCGTTCTTGAATCACAGATTTTTGACGATTATCTAACGATCGGACACCTTTAAATAATCCGACGAAGCTGTGCAAAACTTCGCGAGAAATCTCAGCTTTGCGACAACAAAAATGAGCACGAGAAACCTTAATCTGGTTTCGGACGCACAATAAGAAGCAGAGAAAGCGATGCAATATTTTAAATAAATTAATTTTTGGAACTGGTAACTAAAAAAAAAAACAATTATCATTGTCTTGTAATCATTTTGGCCTGACTTAATTTATACAATACAATTTATTAAATCGTAATTATTTAGATGTTAGTAGGTTTCTTCGGTGTTGAGCTGCTTGAAATTTTCAGTTCTCTGACGTTTCCCTGAAGATGGTAGAAGCAAGGACTGAAAACTTCAAGCAGCCCGACACCCGAGAAACCGAACCATCGTAATTATCTTGTTGACATACATTTCGTCAGGCCAAATTACCACCGGAAGTAAATTAGTTATTACTATTCTCTCGTCAGGAAGATGTTACAACTTTGGTTTTAACGCACTTTGATACGTCTTATCGATCTCCGCAGATTTCCCCGAGCGCGTTTGCAGAGCTTCGTCCAAAACAACAGACAAAAGAGGTACACAATTAAATTCTAAAATAATCAAAAATATCCCTTATTTACACAGCGATAGGAGCCATTTTCCTACGAATTAATAATATCACCCACATTCACGGGTAGCGTAAACACGAAAGTATTGGATTACGAGTAATTAATTTTATTCTTTGGTCACATTCAAATTGGCATAGTGTGAAAAAATATATTTACAAATATCTACAAAACAAACATTTCTATTATTTTACGATGATGAAGCGGCTCAACTAATCAATAAAAAAGGGTCTCTTAAATATACAACTCGACCCACTGTGCACGTCTTTGATTGACTATTCATTAAAATCGACTTTAAGGTGATTAGAAGTATGAAAATAATTATAAACAGGCATTTTTCGTTTGAATATATGCGAAAAATTCAAAATTGAATATATATATAAAACCCATTTAATTTAATTAATTTAGTTTATATACACATATGTCACATTTAGAAATACCCTCGTTCATTCAGCGTATCTCCGTGAACGAAATTTGACTTCTTCTCTAATCCTAAGCATGACCTATTCCCAAAAATCGCGTTATCCTTGATCTCACCGCGCAAGCTCCCGTCTCACAACCCGAATATGGAGGGCCTCAAGGGCTCCATTTGCCAAGTGAAGCCTGCGCGGTGCTGCACTTCAGCAGTGCCATATGACATCAGATCAAAATTGATATCGATCGGTTCATGCTCATTGAAGTGCTGCAAGAAAAGCTAAAGGCACTCTCTGGAGAATAACGGAAAATATGTACAATATATAGACAAATCATTTTTAAAATAGCCATAGACAAAATAATTACGTTTAAAATCATTAAAGCTTCCCTTCAATGTGAATTCACAACATCCTCTAAATTTTACTGGTATTCTTGCATTTGTAGGACAAAAAAATAATTACTAAACACTGAGGTGACATTTCACGCTATACTAATACAATAAAAATATGAAATAAAAATAAATTATATTATCGAGTTGCGTAGAAAGGTTGTGCCGACGTTGACCTTGTATATTTAATATCAACAATTTACGTAACCAAACTTCATCAAACGCTCGTCGATGGCGGTTTTTGATATTTTTAATATATCTGCGATTCCCACGTCACAAAGTTTCGATTAGGGGAGTGTACCGGATTTTTTTTGATATTTCTGATATCTTTTAGTGTTGAGTATCGTCAAATCGACACAAACATTCGAGACAACCTATAATTTTCACACGTGAAAAAGTTACAATGCACACCTTACAATACTGTAAATTTACATTGGCACGTTATGCACAATACTTACAAATATTGTCAATAGTTTAACACGCGTACATATCCTAAGGTAACATGAAAAGTGTAAAGATAGTTTATAAATTTGAAAAATGTACCTGCCCATTATTGTTCACACAATATCATTGAAATAAGTTACATAGCTACATCAGTTAGCTAATTTTAGCCCAGTTTTGTGTTTGCGATTTCATCAATGCAAAATTGCTCGGGTGGCTGATAAGTATTTGACAGATTGTCAACGGCTACTTTCATTAATTATCCTCTCGGCAACCGGGTGAAGTCAGGCTTCCGCAAACCAATGTTGAAATATTCATTCAGGTCAGTTAAAAATTGTAGGAATACCAGCAAGCGCAAGTATTGACATGCCAATATTCCCTATATTTTTATAATTATAATTCTAAAAAAATACACAATAAAAAAAAAACCAACAAGCAGTAAATATATGTATTTATAGTGAACAGAAACGTTATTTAAATTCCATAGAATTTCAACAAGCAGATTGCGGGTGAGCCGCCGTGTATTCAAACGCATTTCTTTTGATAAATTTTCTGCATTGATTTAAGGAAGACTTGAACTGTTCATTTAAGTCGTACAAAATCTAACGGCCTAGCAATTCCGAACAAGCTTTCATTATCAAAAATAATACTACATCACATTAGCCTAATCTATATTGTCTTTAAAATCCCTATATATAGACCACTTCGACCTGTGTAAAAAATATACTATATATATATATATATATAGACAATACTTTAATGTCCCTTATAAAGCATTCACATTTTCAATTCTAGGAATAAAATATTAAAATTACATCATATATATAAAATCGCCCCGTCCTCTCAATATCAATAGTTTATTTTTATACAAACACCATCTATGGTCAAAATTTAAAAGCTGCATAAACACCATCTATTGACGAAATTTAATAACTTTCGAAATTGTGAGTAAAAGTTATTTTTCAAGCAGAATTTACAAGACTAGAATGGGTATCATTGGATATCTTCGATATTAAAAATTTCTATTCGATTTGTTTTCACCGATGGGAATATCAACGGCGATCGCTCACTATTTCACAAAAATAATTTAAGAGTCGAGAGTTTCGCTATATACACGGATTTTTCATGTCGCAACTGTTTTCGAGAAAACACAGACCGGTGCACTCTATTGCAAGACAATTGCATAAGAAATCTATGCCGGCACTGGCGTGGAATAGATTCGGGCGGTTTTCGTGCACAAGCGATCCCGGTAACTTGTTTTGCTGTAAATCTAAAATATTGCGGATATTCCCACAAGTTAGAAGCCATCGATATTGTGTCTATGTATTATATATCTATGCATGTACATCGTCGTGCTAACTTTTTTAACCTAGATTAACCTATTTTAAAATATTTCCTCATGGTAATATGGCAAAGAAATCAGACTTCTATAAATTATCTAAAAAAAAAATAAAAATACAGCGATATCAGAAAGCTAATTGCAGGTTTATTTATGTAATGTAAACTTTTACCGCAATCTATTGTATTAAAATATATTTTTAATTCCTAGTGCTTCTGAATATGTAAGTTAAGTGTCAGTAATTTTCTACACTCTAATAGTCCTAAAATGTGATATTAGATTGCTGCTCCGTTTTTAGAAAACAGTTTATACGTTTAATATTATCGATTTATATTTCGGGACCGATTGTGTTGGCCAAGTCATTAATTAGACACAACGCTTAACCACAAGAATGATTCTTAATATTCGGACTTTATTATTCATATATATTTTTTAGTCGCCAAAGTAAACGAAGACAAGATGCTGTCAACAATCAGATATCGTCACTTTCTGCTAACGTTAGTCAGCATGGACTACCTACATTCTAAAAATTTTAAAAAGGATTTTTTGCCTGTGGTTTAAAAAAAAAGATGAGCGCAATTTTTTTAAAATTTGATTTCTTAGTTTACTATATTTTTCTTGTCATTTAAAAACAAGACTTCACCACATACTCAAAGTAACTATCATTTAATGACTCTTTCATCAACCTATTGTAGGTGAATGAAATTCTAAATTCTCGTATGTATCATAGACCCATGCAGTTCATTAAATATTTGATGAAAATTCATCCTGTTTTAATATATAGCATGCCTTCATTACATTAAAAACTCACAATTTACGATCACCAAATTGCGATGATTTGACAAATAAAAGCCTGCAAATATATCTCTCAGCAATGGGACTTAACGTAAAAATAACATTTTGCTAAGAAAAAAGCTGTATAAAATAGCAACATTCAATAAAATAAATGCAGTTAATCACTGCATTAACCTAAAATAAGTTACTTTCGTCACTCTTGTAAAATAGCAGCAAAGCACTCTATAGAACACAATCAACAACTATCGATAGTTGCAAAATTTAATAGAATTATTTACATAAGCAATACATTTTTCATCAAGAAAAATTAGCCATTCGACTGTCCATTTTTTATTCATGTCAATGTGTAAAAAATTAAAAAAAAAACTATCGATAGCATCCCATAAATATTAATTAAGTTGCATGCTAAAAAGTTAATGTTCGATAGAAAGTGATTGCCTCGACACTAATATCTATGAAGTGTCTTTAAATATTGAATCACAAATAATTCAAGAGCGGGAGATACACAACTCTTGCGATATATCATGAAGATAATGGATAGTTTGTCTCCCTTCAGTTCAAAACGCAAACGTGTTTTTTCCATGGTGTACACATGTGTTTTTAAATAAACATGTACTGAGCGTGACTGCAATAGTCCGGCGTGGGAGTTGCGCTGTCGGCGAAGCCTGCGGCCTTGCCGTGCGAGGCACGCCGACCTCATCTCTTCAGCTTGTGCGGCATGTACATCTCCGGGTCGGAGTCCATCTCGTTCTCGGATAGGGAGAGCGAGCCGCCAGCTCTGCGTCCCCTTACACTGTCCTGTGAAACGAAAATCCACATATTAAAAATGTATTACTTTTTCCCAATGACTTTGGGATCGAATCTTCAAGGTCCATCCAATCACCTCAGGCCCACAGGACCCATAATCCGAGTGAACAATGAGTGAAAAGGCACACATGTGTCAGGGGTTCGCTTGATGGTAATTACCGAGTAATTTGTGATATGAATTGAATGCAAATAAACTTTGAGAGACATAAAAGGGACAAGCGTAAAGGTTAGAGAGTACAGACGGGGTTTGAAGACACGAGGCGGTTGTAACTATTCGCTGAGTACTTCAGGGATTGTTACCGAATTAGGTCAGCGTTTATTAACAGACTTGCGAGAGGAGGTTTTATGTAATACACAAAAATATGCAAGCAGGGTGAGATTGAAGCGATTTTATTTAAAAAATAAAAACATTTGATGAAAGTCGGTAATAAAAAGCAACCAGAGACAAATGCACTCCAAACAGAATCACGTCTGGTTAGATTTTTTTATTGTTAAACAACAAATATGAACGGAATGTCTAGGAAGTTGGGACATTTATAGTCATCTCGCCTTTTGACTATCAGTATTTGTTTTTTTTTTAAATTGAGTAGGACAAATTAAACCAGGATTTTGAATGATTATTTAAGCACATGACTAAATAGATGAGGATAATTTTTTTCACGATAACACAGGTCACGGTCAATTAAATTTGTAGATCTTGTAGTATGTGCAGCAATTTGTCTAGCGGTGTAGATTTTCATGGCAAACAAGTAGACACACGGAGACGGGCAGAGCACCAGAGTTGTGCAGAACAATGCATTTTCAATCAAAATTAGTACATAGCAATCCCAGGGTCCAAGCGAGTCGAGCAATGTCTGTTTGAAGGGACACGGATAAGTATTGCACCAATGCAGAGCACCATCACCAAGTAAGTAGAGTTCATACTGCCGGATAGAGATCCTCTCTAGTACGTGTTAATCACACCGCCGTCGCTGTTCCACGAGTTCTCCATGCTGGAGCACATCTATACAGACACCTTATATTTATTAAAAAATATAAGCACGCAAGAGAGTCAATGCGGATCTATTGAGTATTCAATAATTGCCGGGCACACTTCGAGATGTGAATTTCCACAACAATGGCGTGCAGAAAGGTGAAAATCAGAGGTGGCAATTTTATTTAGTGAAAATAAAATTAGCCTAATAAATCACGTAAATGACTTATTGTAAATAATGAAAAAAAAAAAAAAATCTACTTTTAAGTTTATTCAAAGATATTTATGGGCACGCAATGTTTTACTGAACCGCGCAATTTTAAAATTATAAATAAGTAATTAGTTTAAAATATGTAAATAAACTAGTGTATTCTCATCAGGTTACAAGGTTGCAGTGGGCGAAGAGATTAAGAAATCACCTGACTTTGAGTCAGGAACGTGAGTTTGAACTTCAACTGCGTCCCATTTTAAGCGTGCTATTTCTTGTACCGTGTAGTCGAAACATAAATCAAATCAAAAAGCTTACATGGATTTGAAGAATAAATCTATTGAATATTCAATCAATACCAACAAAAAAAATAAAAAGAAAAAGATTGTAAAATCTTGTGATATCTTCTTGATCTGGTCTTGAAACTCGGTTAGTGGACTCATGATCGAGAGATTCCTGGTTTGATCCCCATCCTGGCAAGTGGATCCCAAACTGGTGTTTCAGTTTATTCGGAGACGATCTAAATTGACATCGCATGGGTTGATAGGAATTGTTTTTATAAAAAAACTGATATCTTGCCAATAATCAGAAATCAAACTTGATCTTTCAAGTTGAAGAATGTGGTCAAAGAAAGGGTGAGGAAATAGTGATATTTTAATTAATGTCAGCAATTTCACTTACGTCTAGGGTTCCCGCACTGGGCTCCGAAGCATACCCTTCGTAGAACTCTCGGCCGTCGTCCTCCGACTCGTCAGAGCTGTCGTCAGGCCTGGATCCCGGAGCCACCTTGCAGACCATCTGTGCCAGGTCAGTGAACGTATACCTGATGGAGACAATTACAATATTAGTTAACAGCAAGTTTAGTGTCGTCAGACGCACCAGTCGTAGCTGGAAAGATCTTGTTTTCATCTTTATTCCGGAAACAGGCGACATCCAAGCTCAGTTGATCTTTAAACGAAGAGTCTCTTGACCAGACTCCTGTAAGAAATTACAGAAAAACAGAGAGTTTTTATTGATAGAATTTTTTTTTCTTTGATTATGAAGACAATTTAAAATTTAATGAATTCCAGAAACTTATTAATCAATCCAGATTCGAATCGGTGAACTCGTGGTCAGCAAGAAAGCGTGGTAGCCCCTCAACCACGAGGCGGTTCAAAATCCTACTGAGCTAGCACAACTCACTCCCCGTCAGTGGCGAGCAGGCACATTTTTAAGCGGCGCTGCGTGTAGAGCAGCGTGTCCTCCGACAAGCCGGCCATCTTCTCCAGCTGCTGCCGCAGCTGCCGACACTTACATTCAGGCGTGAAGACACTGAAGACACAACCAGGGTTCCTTTCCATTCCCTTCCTAATCTATCCCGTTTAAAGCCTCCTTCAAAAGCACGAAAAAGCGTATTTTCTAACCAGCACAGTCTGATCAGTCACTCTTAAGATCGAGCACGATCGACAGAAATTTCTGCTTTACGGGTTCGGGTGACATTGCAATAAACAAGAGGAAGGATAAGAAGACGAACGGAAGGAAAAAGAAAGGAATTAAGATTAAAATTAAGAACAGGAAAATATACAAAGGTTCGGAAATGATTCAGTTTTTGTGAAAATGTGATAGGGATAGTCAAATTATTTGAAAAGTGGACCTGACACAAATAAATCGTTAATAATTATTTATTCAACTATTGTGTCGTAGTGAATAATTAATTTTAACCAATACGAGTCCTTTTGCAACATATTTCTTGGTATTTCGCCTTTTAAAAAAAATCCACTACAAGCTATTCTAACAAATTTTAATTTTTCAACGTTTCGAAAGAGTGCTCGGGTAGTTTTTTAAATGAATATATAATTCATGGATATATTCATTGAACAAATAAATTATTAATTTATTCATACATCCGATTGAATATAATTTACTATTACTCTTAGTAAATTATTTATTTGTTTGAGTTTACCACTGAGACTTTTTTTCAGGACGAAATAGACATCGTCTCCAAGATATCCAAGGAACTGGTGGAAAGGTAAGGCGGAGCTGAGTGAGGTGTGTGCTTACTCGCTGGCGCTCTGGTGTGCTCGGTGTGCGCCTCCCCCCTGCCTCAGCACAGGTAGGGCCCCGCGGCGGCGCTGCCCCTCGAAGTAACCGCGCCCGTGCTGGTACCCCACTTCCTTGATCTCATCAAAGGAGCCGAACTGCAGCGTGCGGTACTTGTCGATGGGTGGCCTGATGTACTCACAGTAATCAGAGTTCTTCACCTCCTGAAAGCGGGACAATGCATTAATTTAGTCCATGGCTTATGAGACCTAAATCCTCCTCTAGTTTATAACAGTTACGGTGAAAGTAACGAGTGATTTCAACATCCACGTTTGATCCGTGCAGTCGATTTATTTATTTACTCACCTCGAGTTGCCGCACACAGGATACGTAAGCAAGTCGGCTCTGGATGTCGGGCAGGTTGGGTACTTTAACGGGGGTGACAAATGGAATCCACTTCTTCCAGAGCAGCCACCAGCCTGACAGGTCGTCTCCGTAGTTGGTGAGGTCAGTGTCGTCCTGCGACCCCACGTCCACGGCCAGGATGTGGCGGGCTCCGTACGAGCGCATTATATCCGCTGCGAGCGCAAACATAAGCCATGTTAATGACAAACTCTCATTTCAAAAAAATTTATATCATTGGACCAATATAAGTTGAAAAATACTAATTTTTGTAACATTGTATTTATGCTAATAAATAAATAAACTATTACTATTGTCAATGTCAAGTGTCTTTATGTTGACAGTGAATAAATACGTGTATTTTCCACACGTCAATATAGATCCAAGCAATATAAGATATAAATCTAGCGGAATGACATATTAAAAAATAAAATTCAATATAATTTGAATCTTGAAAATGATTCGAGTCAGGGGTCGAAATAAATAAACAAGTTTTTATTTTACAATAAATAAAGCAAACTAACCTTAATTGAAAATACTCGATGATGGAAATTTACTAAAACACAACGCTTACCCAATCTATTTAAATTCAACATAAACTCAATTGATATTTCACAAATCAATCGCTTAAATGATTATCATCAAAATTAATTCAGACAATTTGTTTGATTTTACAAAATTATATTATCAAAGAATGTTAACGATTTTATTTATTTAAAAAAAAAAACAAATATTTGTGTAAAATTTAAACAATCACTGTTAAGAAAATACAGTTAATTTATCATCATTTCAAATGTTAAAGTATAGTTAATTCAAAATCTTTTTAATCTGCGGTTAAAATAGCAGCATCTGCAAGAACAGGGAGAATCAGAGTATATTTATTTATATATCACTAGGGCAAAATACACGGAGCTTGTACCTGGCACGTTGTTTACATAGCACCCGTCCAAGAGCAGGTGCCCGTCTGTGGGGTCGCACAGCGGAGGGAAGATGCCCGCGATGCTCATGGAGGAGCGCACGTACCTCCACAGGTGACCTGGCGACCCACACATCACTCCGCGCTCCAGCATCACTCCGCCACGCACACAGCACAACGGCTCTCCCGCTGCTGACCACCCATTCTCACACCCGGGTGCGTTAACACTCGCTTTTACTTTTCTTTAATAGCGGACGTGTAAATAATATCCACGTACCGAGCTTGTCTGATTGATATAATCAACTGACTCAAAGATTTATTTACTGTGTGGAATTCGTCAATGGTTCAGAAGATGATTAGCCGCTGTGACCTCAGCACTTTGACTTGCCATACAGGGAATGTTGCCATAGAGAACCTTGCCGTCAGGTGTTGCCACTTACCCGCATTGTGGTGTTTGTACAATTATAATAATAAAAAAAACGTATTTGACTTAATTTATTCAACGCGTGTTTCAAAACACATTTAAATGCCTTAACCTGAGTTAGCACTATGATGGTGCAAATATTACTTTGAAAAAGTATGTATTCGTACAGTTGATATTTTAGGTACAATATATTCTTGTGAAGTTCTAAATTTTACATATGAAACTCATGGTCGCCATGGTATTTTGAAACACACGATAAAAAAAATATCGACAAATAAAATAAAATAAAAAAAAAAACAAGAGAGCCCCCGCTCGTGGTCCGCGGCGCGGCAGCGGGGTGGCGGCCGGTTTACCTGGCAGGTTGTTGACGTAGCCCCCGTCCAGGAGCAGGTGGCCGTCGAGCGGGTCGCACAGCGGGGGCATGAAGCCGCTGAGCGACATGGACGCGCGGATGTACCGCCACAGGGACCCTGCCGAACCAACGACGCCAGCGGCGGTTACACTCCGGGCCTGGCCAGCCTGGCGCGCCCCGGCTGGCCTAGTCCAGCGCAGTGCGCCCTAGCCTAGCCTTCTATTCTCCTACCGGGAGCCCGGGACATTTATTATTACAGCCGAGGTCGTGGCCCAGCCTGGCCTGGCCCCGTCTAGCATTCTGCAGCCTAACCCGGCTAGCTTAGCCTATCCTAACTAATTATTCGCATGGGCATGCTCTGAAGGCTGATTGAATTAACCGGCGATTTTTATACCGAGTCCGGCAAGAACGAACATATTTATTATGACCGTTTAAGGGATTCGCCAGACTCTGACATTTGACGCACTACTAGCCATTTGGCTATTCACATTTGTATTACAAATTAAATTAAATATAGAAGCGTTATGTTACCCCGCACGGTGCATTAAACGGTTCGCTAATCTCCGTTCAACTTAATCAGTCTTTCAGAGCCTGATCCTAAACGAAATGTTTGCCAAACTGTCGTTGCCTCAAAGCGAGCTAATTTTCAGTCAGAAAAACACGCACTGAGAGGCGACGAAGTTATAGCGTGCTTGGAAAATTTACAGCCAATTTATTTTCTACGTATAATGATATATATTTTTCAAAATTAATAATAAATAAAACCCTATTTATTATCTATACCTAGAGTGATTTATTATTTTAGTTTGTGGAACTATTTGATTGTAACACAGCGCAAAGAGGACGGATGCAAAAAAAAATGTAACAATGAAAAATTGAAATCAATTTTTCCCGATTCGCAAACAGATACTTTATGTTACCTGATTTGCGAATGTTTTCAAATGATGTGTCCCCTTTTGTAATATCAGCCACAGGGGTTGAAAACGGTTGTCTATATTTTAAAAGTTTGAAAACAAAAAAAAATTTTAAATAGGAAATATATTTTGACTACTCTTGTCTTCTGTAAATTCCATTTTTTGTGTGCATCGATACGCTGAACGCTGTGCGATAGATACGGACGTCATTGCAAACCTAACTCCCTATGTATAATTGATTAATATTTAGTGTTTATTTTTTTAGTAATTTTGTGTTGATAGTGTAGTGAATATATATATAAAAAAAATATATATTATATATAAATATATGTGAGAATAAAAAAACCTATAAATAATAGAAATAAGCCAGGTATTTGAGGCGTGAAGAGGGAGATCTAAAATAAATGCATACTGTGCAAGATGCGATATTCGCAAGGGTAGAAATTTACAAGAGAAATAAAAAAAACTAACCTAACCTAAAATATTTTTACTCGAATTTGCTTCAGCGAACTGCTCAAAACTCGTGGCTGCATTTTCCGCTAAGAGAGGCTCGGTATTGACAATCACGCTGGAGAGGGGAAATGACCTAATCTAAATCGATGATTGTAACGCGGCATATTCAAAAGACGTTTTGCAACGTTTGCAACAATTCAAACAAATAATAATTGAATAAATATTATAACAAGATTTGTATAATTTTTTTAAAATATAAAAATTAAGAATCCAGACAAAAATTGTATGCAACGGGTACGTTAGATTGAAACAAAAAAAAATATTATTATTAGGGAAATAAAAAATATATCACACAGAAGGGTAGAGATGTTAGATGGGTAAAAAAAAATGAATACACCGAAACTAGATGTTGTAGTGAGTAGAGCGTGCGCCCGAATTTTCTGCAAGCCCATACACAACCTACGACCATTTGATTATTGTTCATGGCACGGAAACCACCCTCGTAGTCTGCTATAGCAATATTCTGTTTTATGTATTAATTTTATTTTAACTATTATTGTAAATATTTATCCAACCGAGTCACTGGCGATTAATCTGTATTTAGTCAACATAATGTATAATGACAACAAACATTTTGGTGGATGGATATTGGACCATGCGTTGACTTTCAATCGTGAGATCAGCTGGAGCTTAGAGACAGCCAGAAAATATTATCATGATCTCCGTTTGCTGCATATAAGCATATCGGAGACATCTGCAAATGTTCTAGCAAATAAAAAGTTAGCAAGTTCCTCTCGCGGTGGTGTATCACGAGGACAGAAACTTACAAGTCTCACTAGTTATCCGTTACTGATGCGGTGGCAGACCAGACTAAACGCGAATATTCAAAGGGTGTACTAGTACTCGTGTCGTGCCCGCGTGATCATGAGCCCGACCCATACGATCTGTACACACTACGTCGCCACAACTAGGTTTATGCAAGCTTAGTATTAGCATTATAGAGGGCCATAGACTTCACTAGTTATGGTTTCCTCGGGCAGGGTCGGGGTCGCCGATTGTCTATGGGCTGCGAGGGCGCGCGGGCAACTATGCAATTTCAAACTTGAAAAAGTTATTCAAAATGTGAAAGAGGGGGTAGGGGTAGCACAAGTCGGAGATGTGAGGTTGTTCCATGACAGGCATGCGTTATGAATTATACTTACTACTTAATTAAAACTAAATGTTTTTTTATTTTTATTATAGCCTACATAATGTTTAAGCCTACATGAACAGCTTTATGGACTTTTTCAATTTATTTTTATCTTTAATACAACATATTTAATAATAATATCGTTAATTTGAACTTAATGCTAAATACACACAATCAGTGATGTTATTACAATAAAAAAAAAAAATATATATATGAAAAATATGCAATTAAATTTTAGTCCAATAAACATTTCGCCAGAATCAAAGGTTTATATAAAATAGAAATGTTTCTGTTAAACTATATTAAGTTGATCATATTATAATATTTATAATTTTTAGGCATCTAAATGTATATAACCCATATTATTATATTGTAATTCAACAACACAAGTTTAATAAAATCAAAATGTTTTCATTTGACGGGACTCCGAGGCTCCTAAGACTTCTATGGCACCGTTGTTAGTCGGTTTCAACAAATAGGCACATGCCATTGGAAATAATTAATACGATATTCACTAATATCAACCGTATGGACATTATCAACATCTAAAAGACTTTGTTAGACTGATGAATCTGTGTTACTCTCCGATATAGTTGTGTGACAGCAGTTCGCGTTAGATATATGTACTTTGGAGCATTTTTCATTAAAACTATAATAACGTACGGTTATAATAATTCTCAACGTTTTGTTAAAGGTTTATTTTGATATTTTTTTCAGTGGTGTGCAGTCCCTCCATGCAAAATGCAATGCATGCCGAATGTGCAGTCTCTATACTGCAACTAATTTTGGTATAAATCTACATAAGGCACATAAAACTGCATGCCTTGAATCCATGGTAAGCATGGCTAATATACTACGTAATTATTGTTCTAACCATATATCTAACTTATCTACCTATAAAAACATCTGATAAATATGTGAGTAATAATAAATATACTGATAAAACTTATTTTCTAAAATGAATAAATAAATAAAATGACTAAACATTTAAAGCGATACATATAAATAAAATGATATTTCATATGTAATATGAATGTATGTAAGTTTCAACAAAGACAAAGTGTTTTAAAACTCATTATATTAACCGAAAAAATACAATTCTTACTGTCAGAATGAAAGTCAACATGCTCTTATCTGATTGTTTGAAAATTTTCGCCTCGTAAAGGGCGAATCGAATCACTGCAAATGTGGCATCGTATACAAATTCTGACCTCAGACAACAACGTTTCATTTACCATTTCTGGTGCACAAAATTCTGACCGATAAGATAAGTCCAAGTAGAGCATAGTTTGAACGATTTGATTAAAAGTCTTTTTTAAAAAATATATATTGAGATTTGTTCTGTTAAAACTGAGTTTTAAAACACACACAAATATATAATTTCACGATCAAAGCATGATTGACACCAAAAGCACACAGAACAAACAAACACATTCGCACATGCAGCTGTCGGGCTGTCGGGACACTCGGTGTATGCAGTGTGCCCCACGGTATCATCGTGAGCAACTCTCATGCGGGGCGAGGTCTTCCGCCCTGCAGCGGCGTCGTCAAAAAGTTAAGACGATGCAAAACAAAAAAGCCATCACTGCCACTGTCTAATACTTCTTGACTCATGTTTATTTTTATATGAATATTTCACGATACATAGTAGATAATTATGATTACTATATATTTTATAAAATATTGATTTTTGATTTCAGTAGAGGTACCCAGCATTGTTTCGGATGATACCGTGAATTCTATGGCACTGTATATAATCAAAGTGGACATGGACTGATGATATTTATTTATTGATGTGCATTTGCTAACGTGGACTTAAAATAAATACAAACATATTGGATATCTGTGACTTTTTTATACATTCAAAGTAAAATCAGTTTTAATAAAAACTCATTATTGTAATTCCTGTTTAATTATGCGCGGTATATAATTTTCTGCCTGACTCGCATAAAATAGAAAGAAATAACTTAGTTTCAGTACTTAACGCATATCTATTTGTATATTGAATTTGTTAAAGAATAGACAAATTCAACAAAAAATTATCAAAAATAGAGTATGTTCATTTATTTCATTTTATGTTGAAAATAATTTTAAATTGTTTACATAATTTTATATTGAATAATTTATTTTTGGTATTGTTTAAATTAAAACTGTCAGAATAAGTTCAAACATATATGGTAACAAATTGAAAGAAAACAATCAAAATTTTATGCAAAGCTAATTTTGAGCTACAGCGTTTTTTGCCGCATACATCAATAAGCTCCTAGAGCTCCCGTTCAGGATGCGTGGCGTCCACTTCGGTGCATCATAAAATATAGATAATGTAAATGAAGAAGTACACGTGAAAATTGCAAATACTAGCATACAAGCGAGTGATCTTAGCTGATGTATTAAAAAAATTATTAATTTGTAAGAAAGCATATAAACTAAATAATAAATATCGATGTGATATTGGTCTGCTTAATACAATCTACCATTTATATTATTGAGTTATTTCAAAAAAACGTTATGCGATCACCCGTAAATAGTTAAAAATTGATGACTTAACCACTTCGCCCACCATGGACTAGTAGTTTGGTGAGAAGACTAATCATCAATTACACATTGAAGCAATGAAAACATTTTTACTGTTAGGACATTTTTTTGATTCTACTTAAATTTATATTTCAATAATGGCTAGATGAAGTGTGCTAACCACTTAACTACGCAGATCGAAACACACCGATACGACTATAGCAAATACACATAAATAAATAAAATCTAAGATGTATAATGTCAAAATGATGATTCATGTTGTTTTACTAACCGTTTCAACGTAAAAGTCAATACAAAATAAGGGAATTTCCCGAACCATTTCTCGTCTATCGAGTTTTTCTCTTCAAGCCTAAATATATATATTTATATGTATTTATAAATATATATATATATATATATCTAAAACTGGCATATTTTTATATGTTTATTAGTATATAAATATATGTAAGGTAGTAAATACATTATACGTAAAAAAAAAAAAGGAGAGATTATACACACATAATCAGCTTACAAAAATATTACATCAACCATTTTTGCTGAGGTTATCCAATCACAATCGAATCCGAGTCACATTTATAACCATACCATGTATGTAAATATTTGGAAGTTTACTTTCTGTATCAATTTTGAAAAAAAGCGTACAAAAAAAAAAAAAGCAATTATGGCAACACCGCGAGAGGGCTCGAATAAAAAATGACTCTCTATTTTCAAAATGCAACATGTTTTTTTTTTTTTTTTTTTTTTTTTTTCCCATATGGCAAGACAGAGTGCTGGAAATGTCAAAAAATTTGTTAAGACCTTTCACCAAAAATAGTTTCGCCAGGAGAGAAAATGCATTGTCTACGATGTCGGAAGACAGGGTTTTTTCTCTGCTTTGCTTTGAAAACAGTCAATGAATACGGATTCCAAATCACAATGGCGGATATACATGTCCTATGCATGTAAAATAGACATAATTTTCAGCAGATGAAAATTTAACACCGGAAAAGCGGCTAAATTATGTATTAATAATAATATATATATAGTTTTGCATGTTACAGGACAATATATATGCTTTGCATTATAATTTAAAATATGAACTTATGTAAAAATGTGTGTATAAAATATATAGATAGATAGAAAATGATAAATAATATTGTGGAGAAGGTAACCAGTCCGTTGAGACGCAGGTCAAAATCTACAAAGCGTACTTACATTTAACTTAGACTTAGCTTATGTCGAATGTCAAATGATAGGTTTCAAACAAAAAATTACCGATAAAGCTTAGTCAAAATTAAAAATATCGATGACATGGACTTTATTCAGTTTAAAATAAGTCATTGAAAATAGTATTGTCTGTGTTTAAATCAAATCTGAGTAAAGTGTAAGTGCCCCTTAGATTTCAGCCTAACTATACTAGTGAAGAGTCATACCCAAATAAAAAAAAAAAAACAACACCATATAAACGAAGGCAATTCAGGAACAATTAATTAAAAAAATAATAGGCAAATAGTGGTTCTTGAGTGTTGAGTTACGTTTGTTTGAATGCCTACTTTGATGTGGTTGGAAGTATCGGAATCGGTATATAAAGTCCATTTAAATAAATCGCACGTGAATACCACTGGTGAGGGGTGCTGGTGCGGTCGCAGATCTTTCCATTATGGAATAAGCACACTCCGACTCTTGCGCATCGTTCCAAACGTAAAGTGAAACAAAGATGCCGACAGAAACATTCACCATATTTTTTTATATTAAATTCTTATTATCGGATAGATACAAATACTGTCTAAATCGAGTCAAACGAATGAATTATGTGTGACTTATCTGTCGTGCATGTCGTTTTCAAAGCAGTTTAGTTATAATGGTGTGGTGAAACAAGATTTTAATTTAGTGCCATTGTGCAAACGCAAATCTATTATTGCTTCTTGTTTTTAGCTGTCCCAAGTCATGTTTACTATTCGAAATGATCCGTTAAGGACACCGACAAATATGGTGGATCTTGCGGGCTCTACTCGCCTAGGGTATCACATTAGGCACGCGCCAGACAGAACCGTCGTCCAAACTAGTTTTGCTGCAACTGCCGCAGGTAATCAGATATGATTTCGTGAATTCGGGATAAATCTTCACCAGCAGTTTGTCCAAACAAACCTGCAGTAATATTTGTTATATATATGTTCTAAATTATTATCAGTCCACCTTGATAGTCTATGCTTTTATAGGGTAAGTCACATTTGAACTAAAGTGTAATTTGAAGAAGACCTTCACTACATTTACTCAAAAATGTATAAAATCCTGAACACGCTTGCTTTCCATACAAAAGTAATCATAACCTTCAATGAATACTACGCGCACCAAGCTTTACAACACATCTTCAACCAATAGTACAGACAGCGGCGAGAGCGTACAATGTACCAAACGCTGTCTAACAATACGGTTAACTTTTGTTATTAAGGGGCGAGACTCAGTATTATGCTCCAGACGGGAACTAACGCCGTGCCCTGCCTCTCGATCATAGACGCATACCATATTGTGCAGCTTTTTATTCATTGTATTTCCTCTTTGCGTACAACGGATAAATAAAGACATGTTTGACAATTGACTTGTATGGTGGATACAACCGGTTCCGGGAATTTTATTGCTTTGAGAATAATTTTCTTGTCGATTGCCTCAACACCATAATAGGTACACTGCGTGTGCATATATTTGGCTGTGTGTACTTTTAAATCCGAAAATAAAGGGAAGAAACTTTTTTTGCCACTAATGGCAAGTAAAAAAAGGGACAAAACTTAAACGACACATTATTATTGTGTATCAGACAAAATTATTGCATTATTCGAGAGAAAAATAAATAAAAATAGAATTTTGCATTCCTTATATTATCGCATAGCTAACATAAAAAGTTCCCCTATTTTGCTTTATATAAAGTACATATATTTTTTAATATATAGCCAAATATATGTCAATACATGTGTCCCCATTATTGGGATGCTCCTTCACGAGATGACCATAAATAATATATAAAAAATAAATAAAATAAAAATACATAGAGAGATCAAGTGGGAACTGTATAAGTGCTCAAAGGAAGAATGTTGATAAGAAGACAAAACGAGACAATATATATATATATATAGAGTGTCACACGACGCAGCAGCCGGCCCCATAGGGGGAACTAGAGTACACACACTCGACAACATCATCTCAATACAAATAATACTTTAATTAAATAAAAATGTTTAAATCAACCTTTAATGCTTCGACAGTCAAACTGTGAAAACCGTGGGTGCATTTTCAAATTATTTTCATTGGCGTTTACTTAAAAAAAAGTTAGCATATGGTGTGACATGCTAGTGCAGTTTTTACAGTTTTCGTGTCTACCTGTAAGGTATAAATAATGTTAGTGAATACATATTAATTTATATTTTTAGTTACTTTTTGATTAATTTATTTATTTTGTAGATACTAACGAAACCGTATTATATTGTACGAAGAATTAAATGAAAACTGACACCAGTTTAAGTCAAAACTTTAATTATTTACTAGTGCTTTATTTTTAAATTGTTAAGCTAGTTAAATTTGACTTGAGATAATGTATATTTTAATAAGCCTTCAGCCTTTTAATTATTGATTTAGTGCAAAAGCTCTGACGAGACATGATAATATATAAGTTAATTTTTAATATTGGAAAGTAATATTAGAAAATCCACGTTATTGGTTTCGGATTTGGTCCCGAGTATATCGATGATTTGCTTTATAATGTTATGCGTTAGATTCGTAGAGACAAAAGTCGCAGATGCACCGAGGAATCATCCGTTATCATCCGACACAATCTATATAATTTATTTTTAACAAAAATTCAAAGAAATACTACTGAATAATTCACAAATAAATCATAAATAAAATAAAACACAACATCAATACACACACAGACACAATTCTCAAGACCAACAATATAAATTTATTTAATATTTAATACTACACTACATTAGAAGTTATTTATCTTGATTTTTGTTTTAGAAGTAAACTTTATATTATTTTGTAATGTATTATTGGCGTTAGCTAGTAAAGAGCTCCAAGTAAAGAGGTGTAAAAAAAAAAAAAACGGAGAACAAAAAACCGCACATTGATGCGGCATAACACCTAAGAAACCATTATCAACAGCAAAACCGTCATAGCGTGACAATATGTGGTAACTTTCAAATATTGATCCTTTAATTGAAAGATTAAGTCTATATTTAACATATACCCTAACTCCAAAAGGATCACAAGCGATTTAAAATAATAGATAATTATACTAGCGCAGCGTAGCACTTTGCAATTGAAGACCTTTAAAACGTAGTAAAGTTTAGAGTTTTTATTATAGTATTGATTAAAAAAAACATATATAATTTATTGTTATCCAACACAAGCGTTTCTTGTATCATACTTTGGGGCGGCAGGATTTCACAATTAAATAGAACTTTTGTATCAAAATTGAAATTGCATAATTTGCGGATATTACATATACATACATAAATTAATCGAATCGGAAGATGACTAGGGAAGAACCTACAACAGGGGGGAGGTCTACGAGAGAAGTACCAGAAACAAATATGCAGTACTTAATATTCAATGAATACGATGAAGTGGTGAGAAAGTCTCCTATTACATTAAATAGAATGAGTGTGAGAACTGAAGAGAAGTCGAATGAGCAAGTCAAGTGAATCACATCAAAATTATATAAGTTTCATTTAGAATGTAATTTTGCATTTTTAATCAAAGAATGTAACTAAATTAAAAGTTTGTAAGCCGCGTTGTGACAAAACCATGAAAATGGACACATTAATTGAAATCGGACATTCAGTATGTCAAAAATTAAGATAATTGTGTTAACAAAAGTCTACTATGGACTCTTCAGGTCAAAGGTCAGAATTTTTGTCATAACACTGCTTAGTTTAAGCTTTCAAATGCTTCGATTTAAAAACAAACACAGAGAAACAATCGATTGCTCATAAAGCAATGAAATACAAATACAAATAACGTTGCCGGGAAAAAATATAAACTTGATTAACTCGCCGATCATTATTGCCTGTGGTAGTTTTTAAAATCGAAATAAAAATATGCAATGTGCTTTTGTTACTGACGTAGCCCGAAATAATAATGCTCAGGTCGAGACTTACCGTGGCGATGTATTCTCATGCTGCTGGCGGTGATGTCGGTGGTGACCGTGAAATACGGCAGCCACAAGTCCTCGATGTGCGTGTCCTCGAAAGTGCTGCGGATGGTGGTGTTGAAGTGGCGTCCGGAAAACATGGACGTTGATGGATACGTCAGGTCGAGGAGCTGGCGCCCCCAGTGAGTCATTTTCTAAAATCATCGGAATATTTAAAATATTTGAGATATGCTATCGTTGATATCCTGTCTAGTAAGTAAAGAAATGCACTGCTATGCAGTTGAAATTGGTGCTGGTGGACTTCCAGCAAGACATTATTTTAAGGATTTAAGCTTATCAAAAAGGCAAATGAACTGAAAATGTAAAAAGATCCTTCAAACATACCCCGAGGGCTGCTGTGGTTCTGGACTCTATTCATCTGAATGTACCGGCCACTAAGCACGACAGCACGATAATTTTTAGTCGGCTGATGCAAAAAATATTCTGGTTATTACCGTGGACCACTCCCGAGCCTTCTGCGTGACAGTGGTGATGTTTTTCTCGCTGCACCAGAGCGCCCCCATGAAGGCGCCGATGCTCACCCCGCCCACCATGTCTATTGGAATACCAGCTTCCTAAAAGTACAAACAATAATAAACATTATTTACAAATGTGAAACACGAGTGGTTTAAGTCAAATATCTTCTATAAATTATAATTCATTGAATAAACTAATCACAAAAATAAAGATAACATATTGATGCTGAACTATAAATAGACTGCATCTTATGTCTATATGGTGTGATGATGAAGAGTGCTGACCTGGATTGCTTTGATCATGCCCACGTGTGCCGCGCCGCGAGCTCCGCCCCCGCCGAGGACCAGCCCCACGGAGGTGCCCGTCAGCCAGCGCGCCAGCCGGCTGAAGTCCGAGTGCACCGAGGCCTCTGACATGAGCACCTTGTTGTACAGCTCGCACTGGAAGACAACTTGTATCAGAAGACGATGCCAGCAGCTGCTTAGGACTGAGGTATGGCTCCAAACGAACAATACAAGCTAAATAGTTGAATTGAACCTCTAAGAGACTGGTTTAATTTTTAATACTTTCGTTTTTAAAAGCTTTCGTTTAAAATGAAGGTTTTCCAAAAGCGGTACTGGTTCAAAGATATACCCGTTTGGATATCCGAATAATAAATTTCCACTCACAATTCTGTATTGACTCTTGCGCGTGAACATCCTGTTCTGACACAGGATGTGGTGGTGAGAGGAGACCCATGCGCGCATGTTCAGCCAGTCCACCGTGCCACGCGGCCTTGGCCCATCTTCCCTATGCAGGAGCACCAGTTCTTTCTGCGTGCGGATAGCAAGGCGCTCAATCTCTTTTTCTATCTGAAACACAGAACAACAAAAAACAATGTTAAATAAAATAAAATAAAAAATATCACAGAGATTCTTCTTTCACTGTCATTCATTAAGTATCTATAAATTTAAAGATCACAAACCTTTCCAATACTGGGCTGCTTGTCCCCGAGTCCCACGATGAGGATGCAGTCGGCCTGTCTGACGCAGCGCTGGGTCCACTGGGTGAAACCCGGGTCACACTGGTACAACGCAACCTACAAACATCAAGCAAGCAAATCAGTTTTCTTAGAAACATTTTCAAACAATCGGCCGATAATGATAGGTGAGCGTTTTTGATAATACGAGTCGCTGTATTCAATAGTGATGACAAATATTCAAGATTCACCAGGTATGTCAAAGACAAAGCAAATATTCCACGAGATTGTGACCTTGTGCTTGTCTTCCTGCTGTGCCAGCCAGGAGCTGAGCCTGTACTCGTTGTTGGGGTCCATGATACTGATGCCGAGGATCTTCCTGATAACGTCCGATGTCAAACGGAGGGTTGGACCTGAAACCATCATCAGTATTTTAATATACACTTATTCTATATATTCACTACTTTGCATGTCACATATAAGAGATAGGTTGATATTAACTGATTGACTTCTTATAATATTTCTATCTGGCACGAACCTATGGCGCAGAGCGAGTGGTACAGCTCGTATGTGAAGGCAGTGAGAGGCACGTCGTCGCTGACGGGCACGATGGCCACGGTGGAGAAGTTGAGCTGCGTGGGGCGCGCGTCCACTGCGGCGTTGGCCCTGCCGATGCTTGGCTTCTGCCAGGTTCCTGAATATAAATAAATTAACCATTAGTCATATAATTATTTCAAATAATACCAGAAAACAAAAAAGCTAAGATGTTTACCTAAGATCCTGTGTCCCAGGAGGTTGATGAGCCGAGTGACCACCACGGGGAAGCGCAGCTTTATGGCATTGAAGAGGCCTTCAGGCAGCTTGGCCAGCTCCGAATCTCGCACGGCCATCACTGTTGTGCTGCGCTTCGTCTGCGTTACCATCTCTACCTGCAAGGTTGAGACAGGCACATTATAGTAAATGGATTTTTCGAATCTAAAGATCAATTATGTATACACAATAAACCTGTTTAGACTAAAAATGCAGATTGATTAAATATTAAATAATTAAATTACTAAAATATTTTTAAAACAAAGCAAAGATTGGTTAGAGCTCTCCGACAGACTACTCACAATGCCGACGAGATCTCCCTTGCCATACTCCCCCACGAGCTCCTTCTTGCCGTTGGGATGGGTGATGACGGACCTGAGGCGCCCGCTCAGGACTATGAAGGTAGAGTCTGACTCCTCGTCCTGGCGGTACACTGCCCGGCCGGACTCCAGGAACACCTGATGAACAAAATAATCACTAAATAAATAAATAAAAAAATTATAAAGACCATGTACTAGATTAAAGATTATTCTTGGTTTATATAATTTATGAATGCTGTGGCATATAATGTTACTTGTTTTTTTGTGGAAACATCTGATTTAGAATATTATTTTCATATCTGCAGCATGTAGCAAAATTGAAAAATACTGACCCAGTCCAGAGCAAAATCGACCTGTCGCACAAACGGGGACAGTCGGTTGATGACCGTGTGGGCGATGTGCAGAACTACCTTCGGCCTCTCACGCATTATACTGGAAACAAAAACAAATAAATCATTTTACTGTCTCGTACTTTCAAACACTTGTACTGTTTTCACACTAGGCGACATGAAATGCAATATCGTAATTTTTTTTTCTTTCTTTTGTAGTGGTTTTGAAACAATGTGTGCTAGAGTTTAACAAAAAGAAAAAAACGCCCAAGAAGATATATTTATATAGTGAGTCGAAACGATTATTCAGGCCTTTTATAGATATAGTCTGGGTTTAATACATTTGACCTTTTTTTTTTTTGTCTTCAGCTGAATTTTCCTCGTGCCTCTTAGTGAGCACGGCAAACTCTAGAAATAGTATTCAGTAAAAAGTAGACTATTATCTGCACAAACCTATAAATAGAATTCTTTGACAGCAGCCCGATCCTGGAGAAGTGCTTGGTTTTGATGGTGAAGAAGCTGGGCTCCCCGGTGAGTACCGCGAGACCCCCGACCACCTCACCTAAAAAAATCATTTGAACAACACATTTAACGAGAAAGAATCTCTAAAATCCTAGCTTCTGGTTGTGCATAATTTTTCACACAGAGATAAGATCAAAGAAAATTGAGATCTTCTCTTCGTCAGAAAAGTAGCAGGGATGGTGTTTCGATATATTCCGTATTAATTTAGTAACTAAGAATTTTGAAATTTATAAAAGCTGAGTTTTGTATTGCATTTAGTCGTACCTGGATATGCGTTAAACATGTGAACTTCAGACTCCCCCTCGGCCACCTTTTGCGAGACTATCAGCTGCCCCGACAGCAGATACACCAGTGCCACATCCTGCAATCCAAACCGGACAGTGAGTACACGACGTGCTAATATATGACAACACTAATACTGTGAGCACCCCACACACTGCGTGATTTTAAATAACATGAAATAATGTGAACCAAACGCAAACACATATGTTCTATGTATGGAGAAACAATATTTTTCATCATGATATTGGCGATTACAACGAAATGATTTTAACGATTCAGGCATTAGTGCTTTTATTAGATCATGATCAGCAAATCAATGAGAAGAATTCTCTCTGAGATGGAATGGCCTGAGGGTGCAATCACATGCGATGTCTGCGCTGCCTCCTTCAAGGAGCTCTGACCTCGTGATACTCGGGAACCTTCATGGGCCACGTCCAAGTTATCTGGCACATCAACTCGGAACTCAGAACAACGGAATAAAGACAAGTATAAATAAGGTTATATTTTATAACCTTGTTGATATAATTGTTGAAATATGTTATTTCTATTAAAATTGGGTAAAGATCTCACCTTGTGGCTTTCTTCTTTCATGAGATATGTTCCGGTGGGGACTTCCCGAATCTGCACGTGTCCCCCGCGCAGGAGCGTGTCGTCTTCCAGGCCCAACTCCCGGATGAAGGCCTCTGTGGTGATGGCCAGCAGGGCTTGCTCGTCTGATGTGTCGCAGCCGAGGGGGCGCTTGCCCGACATCATGGGTTTGGAAGCCGATAGCTGCTGATGGATATCGGGAAGATTCTGAAACCACAATCAGGAATCACAAACAAAGTTCCAGCCCCTATTTATCTGGTGGATTGTCATGAATATTGAATAGATTCACATAAAATTTATTATACTTATATGTTTAAGGTACATTATTCACAGATAATCTTCTGCATAAGACTCACATGGGAAGAGGTGGTGGAAGAGATGTCGGCGACCATGTCGGGTTGCCGGCTGAACTGGCTGAACTTCCTGGTGCGAGGAGACGAGTCGCTTGGGATATCCTGGAATCAATATCATTTTATAAGAGTTGCGTATTTTACATGACTTCAGTTTTTTTTGTATTATAAAAATGCTGGAATTAATAATTGTAAAATAAAGAATAAAGATAAGAAAATTTTAACTTATATGAAGGTTTGGAATTATAAACCTAAAACATTCATAAAAAACAAATCTTGATAAAATCAATCTAAAAAATTACATATTATTTAACACTTTGTATGCTAGATATATTACACCGATAAAATAATTATAGTAATAAATAAAACGCAAAGGACAATGGTGCATTTGTAATTAATAATGAATAGTATAAGACAACAACCAAAATGACCCACGGGCAAAGTAGTTATTGATTTTTAGCACCAAGAACTCACAATGTATCCACGTGGGATTGGGCACACACCAAGAACCAGCAAAATGGTCTAGCGACTGTTTCGCAAAACAATTCTCAAAACTGTACTGATTAACGGAAGAGGAACTGTAAGGGTCCTTCGAGTCTGTACGGTCTTTCCTCTGTTAAAGAAAGACTGTACTAGTGTGCACCCGGCTTTGGAAATTAAAGCATACGAAATTCATTAAAAAGAAACAGGAGTGTGTTATAGAAAAGGGAAGAAAATAAAGAAGAGATTGTAATAAATATACAGACCAATATACCCAGAACTATACATACAGGAAAAAAGTATTTCATTGGTGAAGGCCGCAAGCCTCGTATAATCAAAGAAAACAGATTCAAAAGATATTATTAATACAAAATCAAAGATTGTAATGATTTTTCCGTAAAATTTTCAATATGTTTTTACAATATTTATAAGCGCAGGGATTAATTGTTTGTTTAACTAGATTTAAGTAAACCACGGCTTAGAAAGACTTCCTTTGATCCTTTACAAAACCATAAAATAAAAAGTGAGGTATGATGGGACTGCGATGTCAATAAGCCATGGTTTTCTTAGACCTGGCTTAGCAAAATTTAACAGGTACTTAAGCATAATTAAAATAGAACTGCAAATACTTAAATTACATTTTCAATGAAAAGTATTTGTATGGATTTCAACAATGATATGTAATGATAAATTCACCAAAGCAATAAAGGAATAAAAATACCACACATCTGCGTGTGTGTGTGATAGGAGAGAATTAAAAGTAACCCACAAACCCGATCAGACAAAGTTAAGTTGGGAGTGAAATCAGGACAAGTGAGGTTACACAAACAGTAACACGTGGTCAATAAGAGCATGCAAGTGTCCACACGCAGGGACAAGACTTAGTAAAAAAAACAGTTGTATTCACGTTGTGCATGTCCGGCGAGCCGTCCAGTCCGGAGGTAGTGCGGCCCTTCTGCGGCGAGTTGGCGAACATCGAGTGCCGCCGCTTGTCCCTACCCTGAAAGTACTGAAGTTTAGCCTCATAATCCTCACACAGACAACCATGGAACTCCTCTCCGTTCGAAAATAGGATACTCCTTACACGCCACTAAATATATGGTATATTTCTTAAACGCTGCTCAGTGATTATAAGTACTAAGCATCACAAAACTATTATCAGTATTAATATAGATACATCTTGCACGCTGCTCAATGGTAAATTATAAATGGGAGCTACACTTAATAGCAGCACAGTTGTGTAAACATTAATTAATGTTAAGTTATTGAGATTAAATGAGGCAGTGCTTGTCAGTAACTAGCAAAGATTATTGCTTGTGTGAATTACACGCCGCTGATTTGTCTCACCAGTGCATGTACTTACAGGATTGACAAGCTCTGCACTGAGTCCGAGGTACTGATGCAGCGCCGTAAAGGTCACCCGCTGCAGTCGCACCATGATGATCTAGAACATAATATCAATTCTTATTAAATAATCCCGTGAAGCATAAATCACAATACTTTTAGTGGACATCAATTTCAGAAGCTTCAAGAAGAGGCTACTAGTATTAGAATACTGAATGATTTTTATTGCTTCTATCGTGGACTCCGTTCAGATGTTTTGGTTGTAGTCCCATCAGCTCCCACTCGCTATAGAGATGCACGCTGCGCATTCGCCGGCCACCGGCTTGTTGTTGGAAAAGTTTCTTCAGACTGAAAGATTCTCCAACTATTTTCTGAATATCACAACTAGACTCTGGGTAGACTTCCTAGGTGGATATTTTTTGCAGACAACATTTCCTGCTTTTATAGGTCCCAAATTATGAGGTTTGTCCGGATGAATATATCTCCCATACATGAATATATCTCCCACACAGGCTTCGAATAAAAAGTAACGTGGATATACAAGATGCGTGCTTCCTTACCTGCATGACCCTAACAAAGATGTCAGGATATTCATGGAACACTTCTTGGAAGGCCGCCATGGGGAGACGGATCACTTGGGAGTCCTCGAGCGCCTTGGCACTCACAGTCTTGTATGGACTAGGATGTCCCTGCAAACATAAGAAACATGAATAGTATAAGCTCTTATTCCGACCGTAAGTGTTCGCCATAACCAAAGCCACTATAAGTACACTCGTATTTTATAATAATTTTTATTTGTGAATTAATCATTATCTGACATAAAAAATATTTCTATAAAAACCGGAGGTGGATGTGGTAAACGGAGGGGATAGCTCACCGTAAGGACATCTGTGAAGCTGAGAAGGGAGGTGACGCTCTCTCCCGCCCGCACCACCTTGAGAGACAGGGCAGAGCCATCGGTGGAGCGGATGTACACGTTTATCTTGCCCGTCTGTACCACGTACACATTTTCATCGGCATCACCTGAAAAAAGCGTCAAAAATTTGGTTAGGACATTATACAACTGTAGCAATTCTTGAGATAACAGGGCACTCTATACAAAAGAGAAGATTAAAGGAAGGTATTTTAGTAACAGAAAGAGAGTGATTAGGACTTTATCTACCAAGATAGAATCTGACCGGCGTCAGGTTCAACCAGAGACCAGTATCTTAAGACAAGTAGAGTTCAAGAGTTTGCAACCCTCAGGTATTCAACTCAAACTTCAGTCTCAACCTTCCTTCAGTCATCTCTTCTACGCAACTTCATAAATTAAGATGCTAAATTAGAGAAAAAAACTGACCGATCTTGAACAGAAAGCTGCCAGCGGGTACGTTAATCATCTCTGTGTGCTTGCATAGCTTCAGGAATACAGGCTTCTCAAAATGTCCAAACACTCGGATGGAGTGCAGCATGTACAGGGCGTCGGGGGGCATGCGCTCGTCGCTGGTCAGGTCTTCTTCCAGGTATTCCGCTGGAGGCTCTAGCACCTGAAGAATGAAAAAACTTTTTTTTTTAATTTTATTTAATTTAACATCCAAAAACATAGTTATTATTATAACAACAGCTGCCAAAACCTACAAAAACAATTAGATAATTCATTCTATCAAGTACTTTTAGTCATCCATGCTATGAATTCATATTCACTATCTGTAAGTCAACGTTATTGTCGAAGCAACATTATCAAACTTAATTATCGACATTTTCAGTTTAGTGATGTCAGCTTATGATGAAAACATTGACTCACAAATTATAAAATGTAAACTATAACCTAACAGAATCTATTGAAGCAGAATTAGTATAATATGGAATTCAACATTTAAACAATAAACATGAAATGACGGAGTAACTAGTTTCCTAAAAAAAACAAATATTGGCATCGATGGGAACAGAATTCTACAAGAAAAATGTTAAATATATTAAGAAAACTCAAGTCATTTCGGTTGGTAGGTTTTACCCATGTTCAGGGTCCCCGAAGATAAGCGCAGTTGGGATTGAAACACCAGAACGTTATACAGTAAAAATGAAGCATCCAACGTAGCATTCAATCCGAGAACTGAGTATTTACAATATACAATTGAAACTATTAAATTAATGATTATTAATGCAATGTTTCCGTTCCAACACTGGTCCGTCCTCGTGAAAAATTGGTCATATGTTTTATGAAGACATTTGGCTGTAGTGACCTTGAGCTGCGTGGGCGCCTGCTCCTTCTTCAGCTGCAGCAGGCGCCGGGCGAAGCGCACGAGGGCTCGTCGCTTGCGACCCTGCCCAGCACCGGAGATGGACTTGACCTTGCGCAGCATGCGCCGTCCATAGAACAGCATCTTGTCCCGCTTGCGGAAGCGCGCCCGGCCTCCCTCGCCCATCTGGGGCTGACTGGAGCCGGATGTGCTGATCACATCTGTCGGAATGCACACAGCCAATCAAAAATCATTTTCAATCCGATCAAAAGTGACAAGACCATTATATTGGGATATTCATACTAGATAGAAGCTCCTACCTATTAAATATATTAGATAGAGTAAAAAAGTACAGGGCGGCTGAAAATAACCTCAATTGATTGTATTATATGTACGGTATGATTGTAAAGATGATTTGATTTACATCACGAATCATACATTAGTGGATTCATGTGAAACTGTGAAATATAACTTACTTTTCCCTCTCCATCTTCTGTAGACCAGGCATATGAAGATGAGGAGTCCGCACACCAAGCCTCCGATGAGGGAGTAGAGGACCTGAAAGAAAAGGAAAAGGCTATTTAATGTGCGTTTGTAAATATGTGTCGACACATTAATCTACATGTTTTTTTTTTTTAATTATATTATTAAATAAAAACCAATTTAAACCGAAAACTGTTATGAAAGCAAATCTGCGAAATAATTTATTTTTCAGATAATGCGACGCAAACACGCGATATGATTGTTAGGGGGCAGGTAAATGGCGTGTCGGGGACGCTAGTGCAAGGCAGGCTACACATATTTACAATTGCCAGCAATAATGACTGTTCACAATCATTTTTCCGAAACAATTATTTTTATTTAAGCCTTAGACGTAAATTAGACCGAAATCTTGCACGCCAGCGAATTTTCATAAAACGTGTTTAGCCGGACAAAAGAGCAGGAAATATATACACGAACCCCTAATTAAGATAGATTTATTATATACATAGAGATACAATTATTTTACTCGTAATAATGCAGCTATTGTTGCATGCAAATGCATTTACCAATATAAATGCACACTATTGTTATGTGTTCTCAAATAAATATTTTTTTATACGCAGCACTATCCAAATGCACAATTAATTGAAGTCGGAGTTTCCAAATATGTCCATATCTACATAGCAACAATATTGTCTGTTTAAATATATTATTTATAATATTTATCAACAAAAAACGCAACGTATTCAAAGCATATACCTCCATATTTGTATATTAAAAAATAACTACTCGAAATGATGATTTAGTAATAAACAAACTGTCTCCATTTTAGATCCCAAACGTTGAAGAAAATATGACGTTTGCAATATTCAAAATTAGAACGAAAATTATATATATATTTTTAAAAACGAAAATCTGCAAGGCAGATAAGTGAGTTTTAATATTGTTCGCAACAAAATGTACACATACACTTTTTTTTACGAAACATAAAATTAATAAAACAACGCTATAACGATGGAAATGAAATGTCATTTTTTAATAATCTCAGCGGCCAAATTCATCTTGCGAAAATAAACAATCATTAATTAGAATTTAAAAGATTCTTTCAAAGTCAAAGCTTTGCATTTTTTGAATATTTATGACCGATGTTGAAATGAAAATAATATTGCATCAAAAAAAAAAATTGCAACGTTTACTCGAATATTTATTTACTGCGTAATAAATTTGTGCCGCTTTATTGCTATACTGGCATAAATATAAATATTTAAGACATGAATAAAATATTCATTGTAATTTTTTTTAAATCGAAGGGTAAAATGCACATCACGGGACCGAGTTTCGAGAGCTGCGGTCCGACGAGCTCGTCCTGCCTACTAAGCTGCGGCACTGTACGGACGGCGGTACGAGCTCCTGGGGGCATACGTACGATGCAGATGAAGAGGCTGGTCATCCAGAAGGCGCGCAGACGGCTGCGGAAGCCCAGCATATCCTCGGAGGCGCTCTGGCAGACCTTCCCCGCCTTCGGGATGGCCGCGGCCAGCAGGTAGTGAACGCAGTCCATCGTCAATAGCGTCACTCACCGCGAGACTACTCGCACTGATCGAGTTCGTTCACTTGTCACTTCATATTATACTGTTTTCAATATCCACAGCACATTTCAACTTGTTTATAATATATCTATAGAGAAAATGCATACGATACTACATATTTGATAAAGATTTGCACACGTGTGCACAGTAGCGTGGCATCTACACAAATAACAAAGCAGTACTTGTTATTGTGTATATAATACATCAAAGCCTAGCGAGTCAAAAATATGACCTTGAAAAAATCTGCCCTATCAGACAACATTTGAACATGTGCATATTTTTTAACGCCCCGGTCTTCAGTAGATGCAACCTTGCCGGAAATTTAATTAAGTCGTATCGATTTAAAATTCTTTGATCTAAATTCCGATTAATTTTCTTATTTGCTCCATATTCATAGCACTGGCAACACTAATTAGAATTCACTTCCTTGTGCAGATAATTAGGTTGACAATTGAATAATTGTCTAACAGAGCAGTTTTTATTCAAAATTATAATTAAAAATATATATTACGTAAGGATTATTACGCCAACGGAAGGTTTAATATTTAACGTAAAAAATAATACAATAACAAATGACTATAAATATTAATTATTTTGAAATTTATTTTTGTAAAACTATACCCTCTGATTTTGATTATTAATTAATTATCGCACACGAAAGCCTTTTCGAACCCTCACACCTCGCCTGTAGCGGCCAGGTACTATAACCAATTGGGCTACAATGTCGCTGAGATAGAATTCGATAGACCTTGGTGGCTGTTTTTTTATGTATAAAATAAATGGCGCAATAAGAACAATACAAGCTTCAGTTTAAAACAAAAAAGTAAATTTCATAATATAAAAAAAAAACTGTTTACGACTTGCTCCATTCATGACGCGTTATCTCGCGTAACTTTTTTTTTATTATTATTTGCACGAAATTCGGCCTCAAGAGAAAGCGAGACAGGCGCCTGTGTTGTCTCACTCGCGCATTCGAACAGCTGACCTATTAGACCGCGAGCGGGAGACACCCAAACTCGAAGAGACCGCGAAGAGAATTACTATACTTGTGGTGCTTATTCCGACACCACAGAAAAACATCATCGAAGAGAATTTTTCCTCTTTAGGCTTAAAAAGCAGCCTAAACAAACGGTCGCTATTGGCCGATTGCGTTTTTTTTTAAGTAGTGTGTCGAATTGTCTTCACAGTGAGGTAGAAAAAAAAATATCGAGTCGCGATTGTAACAATAATCGAGCGAGACGAAAAATTTTGACCGTCGCGAAAACGCGCCTCTGCTATCTCGCTTGCACGGCAGCAGCACGCTTGACCTTTAAGACCAAACCAAAACTGATGAAAACATGATAATATATTGAATCGCTTCACAGTGACGCATGAAAAAAAAAATTTCATATAAACATATTCAACTTGTATTTCTAGACATTACTCAAATCAAAATTTCAGCAGAGTAGTGGAGGGAGGATAAAATGTTTGCAACAGCATCTACACTGAAATCTCGCTGGAGATTCACCGAGTGTTATGCCGTCTCAGTTCTCCTTGGAGAGCAAGTCAAAGCTTGGACAGTCAAAAATTTAGCTGTATAGGAGAATCATTAAAACACCATGAGTTGATAGCGTCACAAGTGAGAGAGTCTGGCACAGAATGCAAAGCTTAGTGAAGAAACTGAAGGACTCATGTTTTGGCCACATTTTTTGGCGTAACAGTGTGCACAGCATCCTGCAGCTGATTGTCCAAGGGAAAATCGATGGGAAAAGCCTTACTAGAGCCTTAAAGCCCTAGAATATGTTCGATGAAATGATCACCAACCTTTGCAATTTTAATTGCAAGTAAACTATGGTTTAAATTATGCAAAATATGTTATTGTAATATATATGCAAAATATGTTATTGTATAATGTATATGTAAAATATGTATTTTTATGGAGAACTGTGCCGTTTACAAATACACGAAGATACAGAAAAACAGGCAAAACTAAATATTATGTTTAGTGATAAGCGCAATATAAATAGAGATAAAAACAGACACGTAGACAAATTAAATAAAATTTCAATAATAAAAATGTACACGTATATAATTTTTTTTAAACGAAATCGTAGCAAATTATTAATGGCGATAAATTGGACCGAATAAAACGATTTCTACCGAATATGACCCAATCGAGACTATAACGAAATTCGCTATTCGGAGTGCACTCTCATATTTCATTACAATAGACTCGCACTTCTTCTTCGCGTGCTTCTCCTCGAATACCATCTCACTGCGCTGTACTCTCCAGCTTTTTTTTTTTCCTCCCAACGCCTGTTACTGCTTCCATATATTTTCTTGGACATTCAGCCGCGGCAGGCGAGTGCTTTTGCTTTTGCGCGGTTAGCTCGCGAGCTGTTTGCGAAGATAACAATCAACGCGTGACTCTTGAAATCACTTTCTTGAACGCGTCGCCATTGAAAAGTAAAAATAACTTTATCAACGGCGTGACTCGATTTGAAATGTGTTTAGGTTTATCTAATCTTTTCAAGTTATGTAAATATAAAATTTTTAATAACGTAATCATTATGCCATAATATATATATTAAAGATTTATATCATGGCTGTGTCGATTGAGTGGATCACCCATGAATGGGAATTACGACTTTCCCAAAGTCATTATCAATTCACAGCCGATTCTGCAAGGCCAATGTTTAACAAACAACCTTGTTTTTTTTTAATATGCAAAACATTCATTGCACAGCATAATTTTGGAGATGTACAAATTACGTATATAATATTATACAATTTGCTTTAACATCATGGTGTACGATCAAATTAGAAAAGATGATATTTAAAATAAAACTATTTTTCTGCGTATTATTGTTTACAATGACGTCACAGTTTCCGGTGAAAAAAAATCAAATCAAAAAGCACTGTGCGTCATAGCTGCGGCAAAAAATCAATTATTAACATATATGCGACGGTTAAAAATTACCATATCTTGTAGAAAAAATGCAATGCATAGTTAGTTGTTGCAACTGCACGCGTTAGGAAACTGATCTACTCGCGAGGCTCGATGGGCAAATGGGTCAAGTCACTACGTTGTGAAGATTTAATTCCAGTCGCGGATTTTTTCCTTGTCGTCTAATACGCAGTTTTATTTTTCACTTATCGACGCTCGTATGTATTCTGGAAGGGTGATCAGGTTGAACAGTGATTAACGAGCTGTTATGTTTGCCACACATCATTAAGCGAAGACAAGATTCACATAAATGTTATGTCGTCTCAGTTCTTCTTTGTGGAGTCGAGGCGACAGGAATATGGCTTTATAGGGGAGTCCTCAAAACACCATGGATGGGCCGTCACAAATCCATAAAAGCGCAAGTTAAAGGATAAATATATGAGGAGAAGCACTCGATGAAGCAGTAGATTGATTAATTTGCAATTTCGATTTACAGCGCGAGATCAAAGGATTGGCAAGCGAGCGTGCTAATCGCTAAGCATACACAATTTTCAAGACATATCAAAACCATGACAGGCCGGGTTGTAGCAGTCTGCTAAAAATAAGTCACAGCACAGTAGGGTGGCATTAAAAGCAAAATAAACCGGTTTATTGTATTCGGAGGCACTAAAACACTATTCAAAGCCGGCGACACAAAAAAAATGCTTACACGTGCGTCTACATAAGCGTCCGTTCACACTAATACACGAGTCGCGGCACAAAGGCGAGTGATCGGGTGCTTTGTGAGCATGAAGGCAGCGGACGTGCGGAGCCCCTGGCGGCTGGGGCTCGACTGAGGAGCAGCAAGAGCAGTCAGCAGCAAGCAGCGAGCAGCAAGCAGCAAGTAAAGCGGCCAGTCATCGGAAACATCGCAGTGCAACTCGACGGCAGCGACTCAATATCCGAATACATTCGATAAAGCAAAACTTATATATCCGTACTAGAGAATAATCGTAAATTGCAAACGAAATCGTCCGCTGTCTAAAGTGTCCACAGTGAAAGAAAACATCACAGAGCAATACGAAATTATAATTTAGTATTAATTAATTAAGTATAAAAAGTATTTCTAATACATTCGATAAAGCAGCACTTGTATATCCGTACTAGAGAATAATCGTGAATTGCAAACGAAATCGTTCGCTGTCTAAAGTGTCCACAGTGAAAGAAAACATCACAGAGCAATACGAAAGTATAATTTAGTATTAATTAATAAAGTATAAAAATTATTTATAATACATTCGATAAAGCAAAACTTGGATATCCGTAGTAAAAAAATAATTGTAAATTGCAAACGAATAAGTTCGCTGTCTTTAGTGTCCGCAGTGAAAGAAAACATCACAGAGCAATACGAAAGTAGTGGTTTTTATAATACATTTGATAAAGCAAAACTTGTAAATCCGTACTAAACAATAATCATAAATTAAAAACGAAAACGTTCGTTGTCTTTAGAGTCCGCAGTTGAGGAAAACATCACAGAACAATATTACAGTAGTAGTTTTTATAATACATTCAATAAAGCAACACTTGAATACTGGAAATGAAATCGTTAAGGGGACTGATTCCAGGGATGAGTCCATTTTCGATGTTTTTGACAGTTTTAGAAAATATTTTTCGAAAAATTCACTGCGCCAATCAAAAAAAAGTAAATGTCAAAAGTTAGATACATTTCTTCTTCTACAGATAAGATTTTTTTATTTCTCATAAATTTACTTTTAATATGACAAATATGTACTTTCCCGTTTAGGCATTTGGAGATTATTGTAACTGACGGATCCTCGTGTCCTTTTTTTAAATTGAAATTAAAAGATTACATATAAACCTGTGGTATAGGATTAGTTTAAAAATTAAAAAAAAACAACTTCAAGACTTTATTTGACCTTGAAAAAAGACGTTAATTAAATGGAGGAAAACATCACAGAGTAATACGACAGTAGAAGTTTTTATAATACATTCGATAAAGCTTACTTGGATATCCGTGCTAGAAAATATTAATATTTTTTATGAAAAACTTTTATTGGTGACCGGTTTCGCCAACCTTTCACGTTGGCATTATCAAACTGAGTGAAGGTTTATTTAAACTTTGAAGCTAGTTTTCTAAAGTACACTGTATGAAAATAGACAGGTGAAGGTATTAAATAAGTTTGTCTGTGCAGCAAGCACTCGTTAAAATGCGAAGAAGCAAGGATGCGGCTTAACATCCAAAAATCACATCGAATGGAGGAAACTACACTTGGAGATGAGAAGAAGATAGCAATGGAGAAAAATGAGAAATAGAAGACGTTCAGCAATATCGCGAAATTCGCGTCACTCAAGACTTGTTCGTTATGTAAAGGCAGATGCACATTATATTTCAGGAACGTATCGTGCCGCGATATAAATACCCTGCCAAGCAACCGCTGCTGACATCCTGAAAGCCACTCCCGGTGGTCATCATCACGCACAAAGGGTGCCAGTAACTTATACACACATACACACACTAGCTCATATACTTGCACATATACTAGGAGTGTCACGAAACTCCAAAATCCATAATCTATAATCGATATTTTTTGAAAACGTGTCGCCAAAAATCTAATGCGCCAATCAAAAAAATTTAAATGCAAAAAGTTAGACACATCCCTTCTTCTACACAAGAGATTATTTAATTTATTATACATTTACTTTTAATATGAAAAATATGTGTTTTCCCTAGTGAAGTTTAGGCATTTTGGAGATCATAAAAACGCACGGTCCTTGAACCCTGAGTCCTTTTTTTAAAATTGTAATTAAAATATTACAAATAAACTTTAATAAATGAAGCTACTATTTGAAAGAGCTTTCCGCTATTCTACTGTAGCTATTTCGGTACCATCCTGTGCAGTTTCCCTAAGACCACTTGCATTTTTAACGCTGTCGTAAAACTTTGATAGCAGATATGAGTAGCTGCCATTTTTGATAATTTCTGTGACAAAAACATAGTAAAAAAAAAATAATCGGTGATCCAAATACAAAGGCAATTTTCTAAAATGACAAAAAAAACAGCAATTAGTGTGTGTTTACCAACTAATGGCAGTCATTTCGGCAGTAAGTGCTGTTTTTCAGAGCGGCTGTCGCGCTGGGATGTCCACGGCCTCGATTTCCAATTCTTGAGACAAGAAGTAGCAGAGGAAATGAGTTCTGTACGTGGAAATGATTTGGGCATGCTAAACACTGGAAACCACCGAAGAAAACACCTGAATCGCTAAATAAATACAATTTAAATACACTGCCTCGTGGTCTATAACGACGACTAATAAGTATTGTTTTCAGACTTGCATACAACGGTTAAAATTATTGATCAATTTCTGATTGATGTGATATATATAAATAATATTGAAAAAAGGTTTATAAACTGAAATATACTGTTATTCCTTATGTTTGTGTGTATGACGTGAGCGGTGACGTCACGGCGTGGCCTATTATAAACAAAATACAAAATCAATGGGAATTCTCCCCTTAGCCGAATTTTAAGCATTTCGTCAATCCTGGCGGTACTGGGAATTCTTGTGACGTCACAGCGTGGCTTGTCGCGAACGACGCTCCCAATTGGCTGTCTGGGCGTGAGGTTCGCGTCTTTTGACCTCCCCTTCTTCCGAGGGGTCAACGCATCCTCGCAGACGACCCCCGCACCCGTCTGGCGGAGAGAATCGCACAGATTTATAAAAATTTATAAAATTTATGAATAAAGCGCGCGTTCACTTGTTGAGACGCTTCATTTGGGAAAGGTTAGGGACCTCGCGGAAACCTGTTGGCGTGTTTTGCTATTGATGACGTCACGGCGTGGGTCAGTGCGAACAAACGCGCAAGACACTTTCCATTGTCCGCGGGCTGGATTTTTTATTTTTATTTTAATAAAATTTAATACACGCCGGGATGTGCACTCGCTTATCGCCGGAGAGACCCGCATCTGGCAGCTGATTGGCCGCTTCCTGGCCGGATTGTTTGGCGGGCGCATTGTCCGATCGAGTGAACATAATCAATTGGAATGAAAATAAAGTCGCCTGCACGCGCTGCGACACAACCGACGGCAGACAAGTACTTTGATAAATATATCATTGATTTTTGTGAAGGAAGTACGATTTTGCCAGAAAAATATCATCGTGATTTGTGTGGGATTCGAACTCACATCCCCGAGCTTTCGTGGCCGGTGCATTGACCAATTATGCCAACGAATTAATTGGCATAATAAGTACGTTGTTTCGCTTGTAGGATACGATTGTTGAAAATTCTTGTCAAATAATAGTGATTCGTTGGCATAATTGGTCACGAAAGCTTGGGGATGTGGGTTCGAATCGCACACAAATCACGATGATACTTTTCTGAGAGTTTCATCAATCATTTTTCAATATTTGAAAAGATGTACTTAATCATTACTTTGATAAACATATATAAATTGAATAGTAGCAATGATTTCAGCTGTTTCTGTATATATATATATATATATATATATATATTCTGTACGCAGTAGTGGACTTGGAATGCTTGTGGAGCTTGTTAAGCATGAGTGAAATGGTTGATGAAGATGATGCCCACCACAAGCCAGTCAGTCAATACCACGAGTTATAAACAACATGTATATAATAGTAAACGTCCTTCTCTCGAGCGAAGACCGTAATTGGTTTTTGTCGCTCTCTTCCTACAAGAAAAACATGTCGTTTTATATTCGCGATCCGCAAACACGGCTCTGACCTTGAGATGTGCACAGTGTGTGTATTTCACACATACACAAGTGCGCAGCGATTTTTTTTTTAGATATACACATAGATGGCGCTAACTACACGTGTACTCGACATGCATGTCTAAACTTGCGTTTTTTTTTTTTTTTTTTTCTGACAGTGAAGATGTCGAGTTTTGTGCCAAAAAAAACAGCGTTTGCGGGTTTGCTTTTGTGGTTTGACTTGGATAAATATGTATATATATATATGTATATATATATATATATATATATATATATATATATATATATATATATATATATATATATATATATATATATATATATATATACAGTAATACCCCGCTTTACGCGAGGGATAAATTCCAGAAAAAATTAAGTGAAATTCGCGTATATCGGGGTTTACGATTAAACATACATGCATAGTCAAAACTTATGAATATGAATCACATTAATTCTAAGAACACTTTATGCAGTATTACATGTTATTTTTACTAAAAAATACATGTATTGTTTGGGTAGCGTTTCTTTTACGTTCTTGAAAAATACGTTCATAAATGCGAGGCGTTTTAGTGCGAAATTTGAAATTCGTGTTATAGCGAAACCGCGCATAACGGGGTCGCGTAAAGCGTGGTAGTATATATTTAAAAATACACCTTAAGGGCCTAGTCTGCATAATCGAGTTTTTTTGATCATTTTCTAGTCCGTTTTGCGAAAAATCGACTGCACCAATCGAAAAAATTCAAATGCAAAAAGTTTGATACACCCCTTTTTCCGAACAGAATATATTTTTATTTCTTATAAATTTACTATTAATATGATAAATATGTGTTTTTTCCGATTGAAGTGTAGGAATTTGGAGATTCGTCATGTCCCCTTTCCAAGAGTCCTAAACATTTAAAAGTCTTTTTTTCAATTGTGATTAAAAGATTAAATATAAACCCTGTGCGAAATATTATTTTAAAAATTAAAAAAAAAAAATCTACAATTTTTCAACATCTTCATGATTTTATTTTACCCTGAAAATGGACGTTAATTAAATAATAAAAAATAGATAAATATGATTTATAGTTTTTTCAATAATCTGTAAAAAAATCAACTTTCGGCATTGCATAATAAAGTGACAATCAAATTTATTAAATGACACGATTTCGCCAGGTAGTGGACTGCCTCTGGTGAAGATTAGAAGGCTGGAAGCAACTGTCTTAACATGAATCCGATAAATGTTACGTACGTTGTTATTGCACCCAACACACCCACTATGTCCCAAGGTCGAGCACCAGGACTTGCCCACAACAGCTGTGCCTTATCAAGCAATCACACCAATCTATTTATTACTTTATCACCAACAAACAAACATTCATGCTTATATAAGCCCACAGCCGCACTACGCCACAGGCGAGGCATATGATTGGCAAGCAAGCGTGCTATCCGCTCGACCACGAGGGGGGGTCACACTGCTGTGCATGTCCACAACATTCACTGAACTCTAAATAGTCAATAACGAGCAGGGGTAGACAAACTTTTGATTATTGAAATTATCTAATAATTTTGGCCACCCCTGCCAATGCGCAGTATTTTCTTGCCGTGCCGCCACGGTCGCGGCACGCCACTAGTAACTCGATCCCTACTCCTGAGACGCATTGTGATACCGGCGTGCTTGTGCGTGTAGAACGCGCCCACTGTGCGCTTCTCAAGGCCACGCGTGTTTACACACGACGTGTTAAAAAAATATATATCCCGATACTATTTATTTGCTTTTTATGCTAATTTACTATCATTCTTGGGGTTATGTTTACAATTCGGCGTGTAGACTGTGTGGCTTACAGCGTGTGGCTTAGGTGGTGTTATTTTTTATAGTTTTTTTTAGAGCTGCGATTCCTTTCGCGATGCAAATGACCTTGACTTCAGTGATGAGACGTTTGTATTCGTTTTGAGAGCGTGAGACGGTTTTCTTTTACAGGAATGTCGGTGAAGTGACTCCGCAGACGATGATGACGATGATGATCTTTTACAGGAAAGTCGGTGAAGTGATGATGATGATGGTGATGATGACGATGGTGCCAACGCGACAGCCGAAGCGTCGGTAGACCGGCTGATCCGGATAAAGCAAAAAATTATTACACGACTATCGAATTCCCGATACACCTGCGAGTGCTCGCAACCGCGTGCCCCGGGGTCAAGTGCATCGCTTGCCATTGCCACGGCCACGCCCAGCTGGCCCGAAGCCAGAGTAGGAAGCGAATGCGGATTACCCGACGCGTTGCAACCTTACTTGCACCGGCAGCGGGCACTCTGGCGCAATAAGCGACAGGGAAGTGGCGTGCGATTTATTACATGCTATATACACCGGTTCTCCTTCGTGACTCAATCCCGGAGGCAACGCGTCAGTCCACACTGTATATACACTGATAAAATAAATAAATAAATATTAATTTAAAAAAAAAATCGTAATATGAACGAAGTTCGTAAAAAAAATTGCTTGCTTTGGTGTATATTATCACTATTTATGATATATGAAACGCTATAATAATTTCAGGGCAAGCAATATATGTTGCTCGGATTATCATTAATATCAGTGTTTTCCAAACTGTGGGTCGCGACCCCTCCCAGAGGACTAGCGATGTCTAAAAAGACAATAATTTGTATATAGTCTTAAAAAGCACTTGCATAGTTTTATTAAGACCCTATGCCTGGGGGGTCGCCAGAATTTTCGACTTGCAGAGGGGTCGCGCATTCGAAAAGGTTGAAAAACGCTGATTTGAGATAGTGGAACAATTCGCAGATGACAATTGGTTATTGGACTTCAGCCACTCTAATCTACCGATAGCACAACAAAAGGTGACAAACCAGCAATGCGAGCATGATAGCTGCATTATCAACTATTACGGCTAAAATCTGATAGCACAATCGATAGCAATTCACCTAAAATTAATGGCAAGGTCAATGCAGCAGTTTGCTTGATAAGATTATCTCGAAATTATGAATATTCCTGTCGAGCTGTTGGAGCAGCTGATTTTTTCCCGTTATGTTTGAATATATATAGCACATGAATAAACGCTCTGATGCTGGTTCTCTGTATACAAGGCAAATGCTGGACACGTCACAAACTGATTGCTTTATATTACGACATAATATATATATTTTTTTAAATATATCGTTGCTTACGTCGTTTACTTAGTATATACCGCAATTATTACTAAGCATAATAAACAACCGCATATATCACGCTTAGTTATTTTCAATGACTTTATAAGGTTGTTTCGAAGAACTGACTCATTGCGGGCAGACTGCCGCAAGCCCGGCTTGCCTTGCTAGCGCAGGCGAGACTAGCACTTGCGTATATTTTAAAAACACCCTATAGCAGGGGTTCCCAACCTTTTTGCACACCAAGAGCACATTCTAGAATGCCAGTCGGGCGGCGGCACCATTTATTTTTTCAAATATCAATTTCTGAAAATAATGATTATTTTGATAATTATAACGATACTATTATTTTCATTTCATTAACATAACATTTTATTGTAAACTTAAATGGTTTTTTTTATCGTGGTCGCACAGCGGCGGGCACACTTAAAACGGTCAGCGGGCGCCATGGTGCCCGCGGGCATAGGGTTGGGGACCACTGCGTCTTCGAAAACAACCTGCTAGGACTCTATAAAGCCAGTGGCGTGACATGCGTACAAGCGATGGGGCATTTGGACATAAATGATAATCAGTGGAGAAAACAAGACCTTCGCCGTCGCCAGCAGACGTGACCGATTGACTATCATCAGCGTCTGGCAACGATGGACACCCAACCCACAGGTTTTCCCCGTCGGTTAGAGACTGGACACGCACTGGTGCACACGGAATATAGACCAATTTGCCAAGCAGGTCTTCTCTGGTCAAAGACCTTTTACAAGCTTCCCGTACTCTGTCTATACTGGCTATATACTGTCCTGCTATTTGGCGCTATACGTGTGCAATACGACCCACTGTTGATCAGACTCCGAATCCATCGATACATCTTCTATTTCAGGTGCCTCTTTTTGGAGGAGATTGGTGACCATCTCACTGAACACATATTTATACACAGCTTACTAATTACGCAAGCACGTTAGCTTTCTTCTTCCAACGCCTTTTTTCCCCTTGAATCTATTTCTGCGAAGTGGCTTTAGATCAACTCTTATTGTCACGACAATACTTGCTAATTAGCCTCAATGAGTTAAAGCTTGAACAATGGATTCAAAGTCAAAAAAAAAACACTGAGCACGTTGGCTTATCTGAAATAATAAATTACTAATCCCAAATTATATTACAAGACATGTGAATGTTTCAAGGGCACTGGATTTTTATAAAATTAAAGATTGAAATCGAAACCGAGTGCGGTCCATCGAAAAGTCGACTCGAGAGATCGAAGGTCGTCCGACGAGTCACCAAATCATCTAACAATAAAAAATAATAAAAAAAAACACCTGTAGCGCATAGCGGATTAAACAGACTACACACGCAGCGACACAACCTGCAATCAATTTATTTTTAAGCCAGTTACCATTCGTTTATCAATTGTGTCGCAGCGACTGAGATCAAAGATCCGGCGAGGGCACTGTTGGACTGTGGCGGGCCTTAACGGGCTTTTTTGCAAAAAAATTATGACGACACACTTCCGAAATAACACACAGCAAAATGTGACTATATATATATATATATCATATTTAATAAGATGATTTTTTATTTTAATTAAATAGTAATTCTAAAGAAATAAACTTAAGTATCATCAACAAACCAGACGTTTACGAAAATATTTTTTTTTTCAATGTAATAAAAAACGAGACTTCGACACGCCCAGTGTTTGTTTTTTTTTTTTTTATAAATTAATGATTTCATCTGCCAAAGACGACGTAACGTGAGTACTGCAGGAAAATATAAATGATTATTATTTAATCTTGATTTTTACGCTACATTAAAAAATATATATACATCAAGGAAAACAATCAAATAACTAACTATGTAGACAAAGCGGAGTTGACTGAAACTCAAACTGGATTATGTATAAGAATATAAGGATAAAGTATTATATTATACAGGTCCAGTATGTATGTATGTATTTATGCAATTTAATGCACAAATGCTTTGAATGCATTAGGTGGATGTAAACAAAAAGACCATGCGACCAAGAATGGGATGATTCATCGCTTAGAGACACGCGATCTAGTCCGTGCAAACAAAAATAAACGACCAGCCAGCACAATCAAAGAGCTCCGCGACACGATCAAAATATTATGATTATATAAAAATAGATTTAAGCACAAAGGATTTTACAACTGATACTACAGCATTAGTCGGCATTTTGTGAATGTACTCAACACTATGTAGTGCTACACATATAGCGTACCAAACAAAACCGATACTGCTTAATTTTATTTCATACTGTATGAAACGTTTGATTCTGGCATTTCCGCGTGTTATTTCTAACAATTCCTAATCATGTAATAGTATAATATAAGATTCAAGGACCTCGGAGGAGTTGTTTGCGTGTAAAAACTTGGCAAACATGAGTAGCCTTGAAATCGATTTTACGAGTTGGCGCTTACCTGGCTGGCTTGGATTATTTCGACTGCCTGGAGCAGCCAGAAGGGTGGGAATTCACTTTTACTTGCACTTGTATCATCCCAGAGCAGCCTTATGTACTCCATCACGTTATAAATGTCTATTTAATATAAATTAACACATCGCGGCGCGCTCCCGCATCCTTCTCATCAGCTGTGCGTCTGTCAAAATTAGATTTTTTGTAGGTTGGTTGATATTGCGATTGCCAGCAGTAAAAATATATCCTATCGACATTATATTTACTAAAAAAAAAAAAAAAACAGACAGCACCAAAGCGTTTTAGACTTTCGTAAAATTACGTCTACGTGTAATAAAAATTATTTAATTAACTAAAAAAAATAAACTGTTGACTTTCACCAACTCCAATAAATCATAGTATAATTGTTTTCTTTACAAAAATATTTTTTAAAAGTTATTTACTTTCTTTTGAGATCAATATAGTTTTTAAAACTTAAAATTAAAAATTGCTTAGATTTTTTTTGTTCAATGAAGGTTGAGACATATTTTTATAATATGTTTGCGTATGCACGTGAGATATTTCGTATTAGTTTTTTTCTTGTGGCAACATTGTTGATATCAGTCAACGAAATGTCACATTTACAAACATCAATTCTACAGTGCTCTACATTAATTATCATACCTCTACCAATTAACGGAGTACACGCCTTGAAAAGGTGTCGCTATTTTCTTGAAAACTGATCTTTTTGAGGAGAGTGTTACAACTGAAATCATATCAGCATGGGTAATTCGCCGTTAAAACAGCACTACGAGACCGCCTCGAAGACGGGCTTGCTGAAAATCTCAAACCAAAAACTCAAGGAACTACCTCCAGAAGTAAAACAGCTGTCTCACGTCATAAGAAACCTAGATATCTCTGAAAATAGGTTCCAAGTTCTCCCAGACTCGATAAAAGACTTTAAAATCTTAAAGCAATTGAACTTGAGCCATAATAAATTAGAGGCGCTGCCCAGTGCAATAGGCGACCTCCTGAAGCTGGAGCACTTAAATTTGGCATTCAACCATCTCACCAAACTGCCTCCGAGTCTCATTAGCTTAACAAATCTCAAGCAAGTGTATTTAAATAATAATTTACTGTTAGATATCCCTGCAGAGTTTTGTGCAATGAAACATCTGGACGTTCTGGAACTTTCACACAACAAGATCACGCGTGTGCCACCGTACGTCGCGCAGATGCAAGTGTCAGAATTGAATTTAAACCAAAATCAGATAGCAAGCATTGCTGAAGAGCTGTCGTCATGTCCAAAGCTGAAAGTGTTACGACTGGAAGAGAACTGCCTGCCTCTCACCGCAGTCAACCTGTCACTGCTTCGAGATTCCAGGGTCCACACTCTGTGCTTGGACGGAAATCTGTTCGACTCAAAGCAGCTGATGGCGCTGGATGGCTTCGATGACTACATGCAGAGGTTCACGGCGGTTAAAAAGAAGATGTTTTAAAATCTTTATTTAATTTTTTTTATTCTCAATCGCACAGTCATCCTTATCCTTTTTGTCACAGTGGTATCGTTTTGTGATTGCACGCTGTGTGAATACCATATGCGACTTATGTTTTGCATGACTCTGTACTTTAACGTGTAAAATAATATTTCCTACAACCAAATAATAATGTGTTCAAACTAAAAACATCATTCATGCCCGCCATGTGTTAAAGTTATCTCAAATGGACCAAAAACATAGCGCTTCGTAACAAACAAGTCAAACCAGCTGTAACGTGCAGATCACATATTATTTGCGTGATTACTATTCATCGTAGTAATTAGTCCATCGCGATAGTTGAAAGTAATGTTGGACGGATGTATGTTGGTGTAATCATGAATTTGTTTACAGTTGATTACCATCGTGACTTAAAGGGTAACGACATGTATATTAGAGTATATAAAATAGTTGAAGAGGGACTCAAGTGAAATGGAGTATTATAAATAGTAGTGACGGACGTATATAATCAATTTCATAATCTACTTAATCTGAATAAGTCGTGAAGATTAGATCTACAATTAATCAATCAATCATTAGATTACTTTTATTCATTTATATAGATTTTTCCTTGTTTTTCAAATAGTTTACCAAAGACCAAATCTATCATCAATGGGATATTTTTCTTGGATATTAAGCCGAGTCCTATTGTCCAATATTTCTAATGCAATTGCTAATCAAAACACACTACTTTCTTAGCATCGACATATTTTACAAGTAAGTACATATTTTAATATTTTATGCAATTTTTTCAATGACACATCAACTTTTAATTAAACATCACTAATATTTCTGTACAAAAAATAATTGAGTTATTGCTAATGCTAATCGATGTGCTGACATTAACTGGACTGGCTCATGGGAACAATATTTTTGCCAACGGTAGCGAAAGCGCCAAGCGCCCGTGCCAGGACAAACTTAAAAAATATATAATCCACACGTGGTGATATTTCACATGATTTCTTTTTATTAACAAGTGATTTATGTAATTTATTTACGCATGAAACACTGAGAAAAATTCTCAAATTATTCTTATTGCTTCACGTGTGAATCGATTACATAAAAACAAATTAAATACATGTATAGATAAAAAATGTGAATTCATTTAATAATTTATAATAATCATTAATCTTTTTTATATTCAACATGCAAAAATTCTGAGAATAATACAACTTGTTACTCATATTAGTCTTTAATTTTATTATTTAAATAATGGACCATTAATTATTTATATTGAATGTTGTGTGTAGAGAATACGTAGCATGAGCAGCTCTAAATATCGTGAAGCCAGCCGGAAACTGAAATCTTCACTTGCACTTACCTACGCAATCTTTATTTACTGGAATTAATACTATTGTTATTATTGTTATTACATTGTATTTATATAAGCTATATATTAAAGTATAAAGTTGTGATTTTGATAATCTGAGTCTATTAGTATGTCAGGTTCCGATTTGAATCAGAGAGATGGTGTCCTGATCGGCTCAATTCCTACGCGGCCGCTGCTCAAGCAAGCTTCGGAGAGCTCTCCCCGCGTCCGCGTACCACTTCTTTCTGCAAGATCTGAGATTCAAACTTAAAACGTGAACTTAATTCAACGGAACCAAGCAATTTATTTAATGTGATTAAGCACATTTTTTCATACATTGAAAACGACTAAAGAAAACTCTCAGAAAATATCATCGTGACTTGTGAGGGATTCGCCCGAGCATATTAGTTCATATGTAGATTATGATTATTAAAAATTCTCACTAAATTGCAGTGGCTCGTTAGCATAGTTGGATAAATGCACCGGCCATGAAAGCTTGGGGATGTGGGTTCGAATCCCTCACAAGTCACGATGATATTTTCTGAGAGTTTTCTTTAGTCGTTTTCAATGTATGAAAAAATGTGCTTAATCACATAAACATACTAATACCTGCATGGGTAAATAAAAACGCATTCAGATTGACATTAATCTAAAATTAATACAATTTATTTAAGTATTTCTTTAAAGCATATCTTTCTAATCACTATCTGAAGTACTATAATTTTTTTTATTGTGATCAGACAAAAGTAGAGAAGTTTTTAAAGTAATTTATACTGACATTTTCATTGTTAAAACAATTGTTTAATTATTTTTTTAATGTTATAATCAACAATTGTATAGTTATTGTATTTTATAATATATATGAATCAATAGTTTTCCAAACAATATGAACACCCAAATTCCAAAATATTGATCAAAGTGACCAATGATTCATAAAAGCGTTGTTTCCGTGAATAGTAATTCAGATGTTATGTTTTCAGTGAAATATCGTTTTATGCAATACGTGTGACGTGATGATACTTCGTAATCATTGTTTACTTTTATCTTTATTAGTTTGGGGTATGGTAGTATATATCAGTTGAATATGCTTGAAAGGGAAATTGATTTGATCGTCGATCAAGGAAACTGGCAAAATGGTTTTTAAATTTGTATTATTTTATAAAATTTTGATTTCATATCCACAACAGGCCTGTTTGATTGTTAAAATATTATATTTGTAACAAATGGCTAGATTGCTCAAAAAAAAATTTTTCAAAGAGCGCTTTCGGTTTTCGAGGGATATATCAGACAAAAATTTCTTGTAAAAGTCTTTAAATCAAAATCTTGTTTATTAGTTTACTTTTTTCAGCGTCAATACTTAATTTCTGTTGAATATCAAACAGGAAGAATATTTTTTCTTTACATTCACCTTATATTTCAATTTTAAAGTATTATGTCAACTTTGCAATAATTGTATATCGCACATCCATATTACGTCTCAATATATGTATATAAATGTATATTTCGAGTGAATTATAAATTATTTTTGTACCTTGATTATTTTTTCCTATATATTTAATAAAAATAAAATATTTGAAATAAATAAAATGCTTTACTGTACCACCAAAACCCTGTAATTATATCTGTTCTTTGTATCATCGCATGAGATGTTATTTATGATCTGACCTGGTTATATTTAGAGAGTCAACGGTTAAACACTTTAAGCCATCCCTGTAGTTAAATAAGATTTTTCAATGTTATAAAACATTATAATTATCTTCATGTTCAAGAGGAACCAAAATTTTTTGGGGACTGCTGAGAAAGAAAACTTTTTATGTAACGGGTTCTTTTGTAATTTCTGTTTTCAACGTGAAGATTCTTAAATATTGAGATGCTCTAAGTCTTCGTTACTATGACGTTTGACCATCCAAGTCCCTGAAAAAACAGATTACCAAAAACCTGAAGCAGGCAGCTCAATACTCACAAGTCCAAATCAAATCATAATAATCGTGAATTTTTCAACATGAAAGGTGTAAAATAAAAAATGGGATTTTATTTTTTATTTATTCAGTTTGAATTACATCTACACATCCATTAGGCCATCCATTATTATTTTCTTAAAAAGATTATCCCTCCAAAACAGTTCTCAACATCATCCCACAAAGAATGAAGAATAGTGTAGATATTAGATATGACATTTCAATGTTTTTTTTAGTAATTATATATTACAAAAAAGTCACTTTCTAAATTAAACAAAGATACAAACTCACTTAAAGTTTTTTTACATATCAACCATTATATTATTTCATTTATAGACGTAATTTAGAAGCAATATTGATGATGAGAATATAGTGAAGCTACACAGCATTGATCACATATGATTTCATTGTCTATGGTTTTGACAGTTTTTCTTTTATTGTTTATGGTTAGTCCATTTGTTTTCAATTTTCATTCATTGTGGATTCCATTTTTGAAAAGTTGTCAAGCATCGCATCAACAATTTGGTGAGTAGCTTTAAAGTTTTCTTTGTAGTATTTCTAAAATAATTATATTTAAGAAACAACATTTTCTTGATATATAAAAGCAATTAGTCATATTTAAAATAATTATTTACAACCGTGAACAATAAAATGGCTACAATTTTCTATGAAATTACAAAAAGGTATAACAGTTCAAAATCTTACAACAAATTAATATACTGGTAGTGAATACTGCATTTTAAAAATATCTATAAAATTATCATACACTCTTTTCCTAAAAATAATTTACATTGAAATGTCACGTAGTATAAAATCTTTTTTTAAGAAACCTAGATGGATAGGAACTCGTTGAAACTGAGATGCCATCTCGGGTGAAGCGTCCACCGTTGCTGCCGTTTACAAACCAGCATCAGCCGAGATGGCATCTCATTCTATTTGAGTGAAAAAGCATGAAATATGATGTCATAGATTTGAGAAGATAGAATCGATACGCAACTTACGAAGTAAGCATTTTTTCAAAAGTATACACAAAGTCAAAAATATATCAGAGAAATATATGTTATATGTAAATATAGAACACATGTCTCAGAATCTAACTCCACTTAGCATAGGATAGTCGACTCGTCCAAATCTTTCAAAAAGATAATTACACTTTGTATATATAATACTTATTCCTATAATTAGTAATATTATTTCATATGTTTTCACAATATTTAAAAGTTTCACAACATTTATAAAACACATACGAGAAAACTTCGTCGCTATTGTACAATTACAAAGTTAAGATTTTTTACACATTGCTAGAGACGGATACACGCGATTTGTCATTTCAAACTTATTACAAACCCTCATCTTATTAGGAAACGATCATACTAATAAAAATATATCGATGCTATTCCAATATATTAAGTGTTGTTGCATGATAGGTTGCAATTTTCGCATTAAAATATATTATCACGCAAATCTATTGTGTCACAAATGATCACAATGATCACCGTAGAATATATATACAGTATGATATAAAATAAAAGAATAAGTGGATGTAACATAAACATTTAAATTGTTTTAAAAATAGTTTTGGAGACACCCTGAATTTTGCAAGCTTCTGGGCTCCACTCGTCTCTCTTCATCGGCTTCTGATGTTCATCCATTTAAGAATAGTTTCTCCCTTTGAATACTTTGGTGACTTCTATTTACCAAAGAAACAGTTTCAACACTATTAAAAATGGTTTATTTTCAGTGTCATAAAACTATAAGCACAATGGATAACTAGTATTGCGAAACAAGTTTCACTCAAGTTTTTGTTAACTCATCTTGCAGTCAATATTCAATGCAAGTGTATCCCTCTCTAACATCAACTATAAGGTAAAACTATAGCGCTCGCTAGGATAAAGCTATTTGTATAGCCTAGTATTTCAAGTACATATTTACTTTCATAAGCAATTCTTAAATCTTATCCGAAACCGGGGAGACTCTAAACATTAGTGGCGTGTAATCCATACCCGCAAAAAAATTATTGCCTACAATTGAAACATGTTTGTTTCGGTGTTAGCACGTTATTTCCCAGATCAAATCAAACTGATGGCTCAGACACCACTGGATGGGAATTCCATTTCAACCCTATTACGCAGTTATATGCGCAGGTTTGTCATATGCCAAGTCTCAGTGTGATTTGACTCTAAAGATGATAATATAATATTACACGTAAGATTAAATCATAAGCATAATACACGCCACTGTTGAACACACCTTATTTTTTCATATTTATATATTAACTATAGCATTGTAAATAAGATCAAAAACAGCTCTCAGTTTAAATGAACGAATGTTGCCTGGATAGCTCAGCGATAAAAATAAGTCATACCTGGCATCCATTCTCTAACACTCCGTTTACATTTTTCCTAAGTGATAGGTCATCCATTCCACTATACATTGTTTGATCAAAGATGCCCTAAGCAATGACCACTATCATCGTTTTGTGAAAGAGTACTGCGTGTTTGGCGTATCACATCGTCTTGTTGGAATCTCGTAACGGCGAAATATATACATTTTGCAGCAGTGTTTATAGTGTAATAGACACCTTGCGTTTCATAACACATCAAAGTTTTTATCTAGCCGGTATTTTATTACTTAGTGATATTTGTACATGTAGGTTAGTTCTCCCCTAAGTTAAGTGGATTTTTTTAACTATTGATTAAATATAATTACATCTCTAATGACAAGCAATCGTTACATCTATTATGGTGGCCCTACTTATCCTATGTCCTAGAAACAGTCATTGTGCAGCGCCCCGCCCCGACCTGTTGGGCGCTGTACTCTGTAGATTTCGTTGTGCTAATATTTATTTATAGTTAGGTGAAGACGTTTGCAGTAACTCACTTATATCCATCATTTTACATAATATTTTTGCCATATCTTGTAAGAATAACAACTTTGGTGCCTAAATTTTCAACAATACGCCGGCTGACTATTGGATTCTTGGGTTCCGACAAGCTGTAAGCGTGTAAGCTACGCAAACTTTCTCCTCTTAGGTGCTCGTCACAACTGAAGAGGAGCACACTCGTATCCAGTCTCCTTGACAACATTAACAGAGACAATAGCTTCGAAATTAGCTATCCTGCTACTTTTACTATATAGTCTTCGTTTATACTATATAAGTATTAATGTCTCTACTCGTGGAGTAAACATAAAAGTGAAGGCTTTACGCTATACAAATTACAGCACTATCCTGCAGAAAGCCTATCATGGTTACAAATATTTCAACCTCAATTCTGTGTACCGCATTTATTATTCTTATAAGACACGCAATTCCAATAGATTGTTACAATTCATTTAATACTTTAGTGCTTTTCATTACAACATCAATTGCTAAAATCATAAGATTGCTTTTTCCTATATTAGCCATTTTCGTTTCAACAAAACATCTTCCGTTTAGACCAAAGAAAACAAACAAACGAGTCTTCTTACTGTAGTGAGAGAAAATACGCTTCGTAGTATTACTGGACTATCGTAGGTTCATTTGTAGATTCATGCACGTCTGGCACGCTGGCACCTATCGTACTACGTCATAAGCTTCGAAATAGTGTACTGCTCCAAACGGATTTATATACCTATGAGTAAAACGTCGAATTCACAATTCTTCTAGTTCTATACTGAATGGTAGAGCTAGGTACGACAACACTGCTGGCAACCAGCAACTCTGGAGTAACCAGCAATTCTGGAGCAACTGAGTGACTCTTTGCGTGTTTTAAAGTAAAAATGACTAGTTTTAAATGTTTTAGTATTTTCTAATGTATGTAATCGTATGGAATTTGTCTAACTTGAAATGTTTTGATAGTGCTCCGAGCAATGAGAGTTTAGAAAGAATTTTATTTTATGATGAGAAAAGAAGTCCAGTAGAGGCCCATTTTGGGTTTCAATATTCCGCAGAGTTGCCGGTTCCATCAGTGAGAGTTTGTATTGACTATTTATTTTATTAGCAAATAAATGTAAATTTAATACTTACGCCAATATTGAACTACCAATTATTGTAAAATTGATAAGTACTAGTTATCGCTAATGATTACGGAGCACAGCATGAGATTCTGATATTACAATTCTAAAAAAATCCCTCAAAATCGCTAAAAGACTTTGAAATTATAGATAGTTGGTTCAGATCCGTAGGAATTGAACACCTTGATATAAATCAACCTTACACGTTTACTAATCACAAGCTCAGAAATCGTGAACATAATTTCAATTCAACATAACTCCAAAAAGAGATGCATCGACCCGTTGGAGAAAATCGACAGAAAAGCCTGAAAAAACCAACCATTATATCAATATAAGCCGGTGTTCCGCGAGGCTCATAATTTATATCAATAAGAAATAGTAACTCGAATCATACAATGAATTTTCTCCAACGCATCCATGCAACTCTTCACACAATTTACAAGAAGGTAATGTACATAATTTAAAACTAGGTTTCCTTTGAGTACATCCTTACGATACCTACGTACACACGACGAACATGTAAACAGTCTTATTTTGATATATTTCATGACAAATTTACACTTTTATAAAAAATACAATGGCCCTCCAGTCACATTCATGTCCGAGCGATAACCGACCTCCGCCTCACAACCTACCAAGAGTTCGCCCATTGAGTTAAAAATAATACCGGGAATAAATACATCACTCGCAATCGTATTTATGGCCTTCAAAATGCTCGCCAACCTTGCAGTCCACGTGTCGCGCTTTGAGTTCCAAGCAGTACCGTGGTTTTCATGTAAATTTGTCTCGTCTTAACATTAAATAATAAAAAAAATTATATTTTATTCATCTTAGAGTGATGTGCCTTACGAAAGTATAAAAAAAATATTATTTACATTTAATGTATATTGTTAACATACAAAAAACTATAAATTATTTTTTATTGGCTTACAAAGATAATTAAGTGCATCAAATGTAAAATTGCTATTATATTGGCTTATTGGTTTTAAAGGTGATGACTTCCTCCATATTTCTATTTAAAAAAGTCATATTAATTTAAAGTTATTTTTGAACGTACATTTATCTAAATTTACTAAAATCTCAGATATATTTCGACGCTCAAAATCAATAGTTTAAATGAGTTATCATTTTATAACTCATTATGATAATGAAATTATAAAATCATGACATTTTTTCAAGAGCTTATTTATTTTTTGTATAGAAACATGGTGAAAGTGATAGTCTTTAATATCTTAGCATCGTCATATGGACTGCAATGATTCTATAACGGCGGCTGCATTCTGCAGGCTAACGCACATTTACCGCACCCACGATATAATCTCTGACCACACCGGACTCTATTAAAAATATGTCCTCTTTCCTTCTGTACGAAAATAACATTTACAATAGCACTGGGCCAATTAGAATAAACTCGACTGATAATTTTTTTCATAAAAATCACAAACTGTTACAATCCTGAATGTACAAATATATCTGGCGTCTAAAAAACAAATTTATTCCGATTTAATTATGCTAGTGACTTTTTAGCTATTTTCAAGGTCAAATCTCCGACTTACCGAACAACAACTCATCATGGAGTTATTTAATCGAAATAAATATTTTGCTAGTAATCATACTAAGTGGGATTGAATTTTTAATATGTATGCATATTAAAATATTTTTTGTAAAGATATATGATTTTTATTAAAAAAATCGTCCATTCCGTTTTTTCCAAATTGTCCGGCATATTTAAAATTTGCTAGTATAATTATAAAATGAAACGTGCCAGCGAATAATGCAAACTCCTTTGAATTTGTGAACACGGATCATTGTATATATTTTTTTCTCTTTTGAAATCCTTAAAATCTCACCTTTAGAGGCATCACGTCATTCACCGGCACATTTCAATCGCAATTTATAATTTTTAAAACAATATAAAACCGTCGCTGCGTTCCTTTGATAGGGTTGTATTTATCTAAGTGTCGTATATTTTCAATCGGTGCAAAGTTGCTATATATATTTTTCATCTAAATAATTGTCGCACTTAAAGCATTTAACAAGAACAATTCACTTCCGAACATTTGGCTAAATCTAAACGCTGAGTTTGATTTTCGTTTTGATTGTTTAATATACCGTAAACATTTATTATTCTGCTCGTTGTCCGCCGGCAGATCTGAAACTGCTCGCTATAGACAATCACATATCATATATATATATATTATATATATTTATTTATTTAAATTGCAATATTTTGCAATTCCTCTGCCATGAAAGTATTATGTTACATATTCTATACGCAAATTTTGCTTCCCGACTGTCGCAACACATTATTATTATACAAAATCCATATTTATTATATGCAACGAATAACAATATAACTTTTTATTCAATGTGCATGAAATTAATTTAATTTACTTAAAAAGAAGGCTGTATTTTTTTATTAATTATGTTGGGAGTTAAAACAAGAAAAGTAGATGCTACGTCAATATAAATCGATCAAGATCAAGATCATAAGTCCCCGATCTTACTTGTATTGTACTTGAATTGTAGATGAAAGTTTGCATTTATACAATGTTATTCGTTGCATGCGTTTGCCGACGCTTCCCAAATCCCGGATAGCCAATAAAAACAATCATATTTACAATCATTTTCCATTTCTTGGACTGATTGAAGGCAAGTGTAACATTTTTCTAAAAATTATTTTCGAAGAAGACTAAAGTATATTGCTTTCACTTCGGTTGTTCTTGGTTCTTGGTAGATAAAATACAAATTCATAAGTGTGAAGACACGGCAAGACGCAGCGGGCCGGCAGCCGCCCTCTCGTCTGCGCAGCTTCACTTCACAATAACGATACATCAGAAAATAGATTCGAAAGAGTTTAATATCTTACCGTAATGAATTCGCCTTGCATTACAATTATTCTATTATAACATTAGATTTATGTTTTTACATAGTGTTTTTGACACGTTTACCATGAAAAGAAATATTGAACAAAACAAAAAAATAACACATAGCTACGTTTTAAGTTAACCCTACAGTGCACGGTGATTTATGATATTTAATAAAATTCTGTAATGCAGTTTTAATCAAGCAATAAAGCTCTGCATGCCTTGCAGTGACAAATAATAATTTTTACTCTTTAAGGCGAAAGAGCTCTCCCTGTCCAAGTTATAAATATTGCGCTGTCTCTTGAAATATTTGATTTTATTTACATTAATAATATCTTTTACATTTTTTTTTACTAGTTACATTGTATTGCCTTTCTACTGTCGACAATTTATTGTGATAAAACTTTGATACGGTAGAAAGTTACCTATATCAGTTTATATATTTAAAATATCGGCACACAATGCTTGTTTTCATCACCGTGCATTGTAGGACTGACACCTGAAAGTAAAACATAAAAAATAATAAATAAATTTAAAAAACTCAAAATAAAACAAAAAGAAAGAAAATTTTCCAAAATCATTAAATTTATTGATAAAAAAAAACTGTAAATAAAATAATAATGGTATATATATATCAAGTAATAATAATATACATAAATAAATCAAATCTCATTGATACATTTAACTATCAAATAAATATTGTATAGACCAGGTAAATTAAAAAAAAAACTTACAAATTATACATATAATTTTTTGACCTATCTATACAACAACTCGCCTAAGAAAATCCGAACCGTCCCCACCGCAGCAACTGCGACTCAACCACAAAGCAACTCGATATTCCGGTGAACGAACCCGTCGGCGCATCTGCTTCTCAAAATGCAAGCAGATATAAAAACATGCTAAAGAAAAAAAAATACAAGCTTCTTTAAAAATATTCATTTATAAAATTTATCTTTAACACTCATCATGACGACGGACTTAAAAATCATTTAATACGATTTGATTTCTTGGGTTTCGATCCCTATTTCTGAAGATGGTCCCAGCACGGGAACCAAAACGTCGGAGTGCTAAAAACTTCAGGCGGCACTCATAACAATGCCGAAACCTACAAACAAACCTGTCATTTAATATTGTCTGCAGATAAGCCTGCGTCACGGTGAATAGTATTAATTAAAGTCCGCCATCAATTCCGCCTCCAGCGAGCCGTTGTTTGGATTAACAGTTTACCGAAACTAAAAAGATGCTCAGCCGTTAATTCACCAAAAACGAGGTGTTTGGATGCAGTTGCGTTGACTATGATTCCGGTGGGGAGACTGCCTATAAAAAAAATATAATCTGCGACAATATTTACACCTTCCATATTTGCATTTCATACATGATGCGAGAAAATGTGTCTCCTCTCTATCGTTTTGAATATCGTTTCATCTTAGCCTAAAAAGTGTTTAGTTACACGCCGATAGCTCGTCGGTGCGCGGACGTCAGGGGAGGAAGAATTGGTCCGTCATCCAATTATACATAACTAAAAAGTATACATCAATATTTAACCTAAGAACATCAAAAAAAATATTAACATAATTTAGAATCATACAGAGATATATACTTTTAATATTTTCACACGCGGCGTGTTGCGAACCCCCTGTACGACTGATAAAATGTTTAATATATAAGGTCGATCAAAACCGATCACAGTATTGGTCAGTGGGGTGCGGTCCACGCGAGCAAGCAAGTTTGCCCTAAAATATCTTGCAAGCAATTTAAAAATATACACAAGTGTTTTTATGCATTTTTTTTAATTTACATAAAATCGCTTACATTTTTAGCTTACCGCACGCCACTGATAGTGCTTGTGAACGTATCTTTACGAGCAGACAGGGGGGATCTATACTGCGTGCTTCTTTCAAATGGTGAACTTTTGAGGGGCATTCGCACTAATATGGCGGTTCTATGGGAATTCATCAGAAATCACGACGGTCCCCTGAAGAATAAACCATAAGAACGATACACGCAGAATGAATACTTGGCCAACTGTGAAAGTTAATAATTATGCCAATTGGTAAATATACAACAAAATTCATTAAATATAATAATACAGCCGTCCCGCACCAGGCCAAGACTCCATTTTGACTATAGAGACAGCGGCGCAAACAGTGAACGCTTTACAACGCAATATAATTGCCTTCTCTCTGACGCACGGACAGAGAAACACATCAGTTTATCATCGGTGATACGTTTACGAAGCTGAAATAAAGCGCACACTGTTTGGAAACCCTAAAGAATATTTGTTTGAACTGACTTTGTAAATACGTATATTAAAAAAAAAATCAAAAGAAATCAATCTCACGGTAGTAATTAAAAAAAAAATATATATATATATATATATATATATATACTCTATAAAGAAAATGAAGCATGTAGCTTGAAACTACCAGAGTATTAACTCCTCACGTTCAGATACTGTAATTGTTCAATACACATAATAAATAATTTCACTAAAAACATGACAATAATAATAATAATAATATGATAATTTGCTCAGTGTAAAAAAATTCATCTAAAAAAATAACGCAATATTAGCAATTAGTATATTCACAGTTACATATTATGCGTTGGGTCGATGTGTCGATTGGTTGGTTGGTTTGGTTGGTTGGTGCCTCCGCCGCCCGTCTGATATGTACATCTCCGATGGTCCCCGACAGATTTTTTGGTACTTTCTAGTCTGCTGAGGCGTCTCCGAGTCTTCTCTGTGGTCGCACTTGATAAATCAATTTAAACATCCTGCAAGAAACAATCCAGACGATAAAACAAACCGAATGGCTTTTAGAGACTGATGGGTTTTCAAGGAGCTGGCGGTTACCTATCCTAATGTGGCACGTGTCAGGAGTGTGGCGGCTAAGCGGGGTTGGTCTTGCGGCCACTGCGAGGTTTGATGGACTCGGAGATCTGCCACATGGCCTCTTCGTTGAGGTTGTCGTCGAAGCCGTTGAACATGGCGATGATGCGCTCATTCTTCTTGAACGTGTATTGACTGCAAAATATACACAAAAATTAGTCACCGGACTAAATTTGGCGATCAAGTGGAGTCGATCGAGCGAAATACAGAGTATTGCGAAAGGTACTCACGCTTTACTGAAGCGCTTCATGTTTTCCAGTATGGAATATTGTTGCCACCTCTTTGAGAAGTTAATACTGCCGTCAGGTAAAAGGTCGGAGTTGCCAATATGCACGAACGTCAAGTCCTGCAACACCAGCCCACTGAAAGCAGAGGAAAACACAAACCTATAAACATCATTCGAGCACCGGTTTTTATTTTATTATTATTTTTTTATTTCTTTATTTTATTTCAGGTATTGATATTGAAATCTTTAAAGAACATAAATTGTAACGTGAACATAAATATCTGCGAACATAATTATCCGAAGTGTGCCAAGTATCAGTGCATGGGTATACTCACATGTAGGGTATGCAAGGCGGCTGTGTCTCGCTGAGCGCCTGGCGGTAGGCGCGGAAGCTGCTGCTGCTGTCAATGAGGGCGCAGTACTCGCGCAGCCCCTCCGTCACGTGGCGCTGCCACTCCAGCCGGCGCACCGGGGCCGAGTCCAGCGCGGACAACAGTGCCAGGTAGGAGTTAAAGTTGTTCATCTTCCGCAAGTGCTTCATGACCTTGATGAACTTGGTGACGTACTTCTCGCGGTCGCGCGCCTCCTCCTGCTCCAAGATGCGCGAGCGGGCCCTACACACATCACACGTGAATGATACACGCAAACCAAAAGCTGCCTTCTTACATATTATATTCTAACGCAGATCTAAATATATTTTGAATTAAAGGCAGTTGCGTACCAGTAGCTCATCTTGTTAAAGTGCTCTGTGAACCGGGTCAGGTTGGGGCTGCGCTCCTCGCACTGGTCCCTCGCCCACAGCAGCGCCTCGGGCGCAGGGATGCGGGTGAACAGCTCGGCGTCCAGTAGCGTCATCTGCTCGGCAACCGCTTCGGCCTTCTGCTCCAGCACTGAGTCCCGCCGCGCCGAGATGCTGATGGTCCACGGACCAGACATCACACTCGCCGCCGCTTGTTGCTGGAGTGACACCAACATTGCACATTATTGCATCGTTCCAAATTACAGTATTATGGAATGATAAAGGGCGCTTAGAACATGAGAACATCGTACTAACAATTTATAACATTTAGAAATGTTAGGCATGCGATGCTTATTTACTTATAGTGACTGCATGGCACTGATATACAAATAAAACAAGACCAATTTCATCAATATAGAATGTGACGTTAAGTCGATGACACTTCAATGCAAGTAGTGAATGGTCGATGCAGTTAGAGTGAACGTTAAATATAGCGGGCGATAAGTAACATGGAAGATGAGACTACCACAAGTTCCTTGCTGCGGTACTTGTCGAGGATGACAACTCGTAGCGCCTTAGCCATGGCGAGGTCTCCTGACCCGACCAGCCCGTACACAAAGTCCATGATGAGCTGCAGCAGCTCTGCGTCTAGGTCGGCAATACTGGGAATACAAATAATTGACACATTAAGACAAACGACATATTTCTTATTGGTAACTTCTAATTTTTCTACTACGAAGCCTTGTGGTCCTGTGGATCCATGCACAAGAAGTGGGATTAGCTGCAGCCTGAGTACTTGTTCAAATGACGAGTTTGCAGATTAAACATACCATTTCTTCCGAGGTCCTCTTTGGTGACTACCATCAACTTTGAAAGGGGGTTACTCACGTGAGGTCTCCGACGATACGCGTGAGCAGCGCTTGCACCTCGCGTGCCTTGGTGTGCTTGCCGTGGCGGGAGAGGAAGGCGTGCCTGCGGTTCAGCTTCTCGATGAGACTCATGGGCGTCACGAACGTGCGGTACGTCGTGAGGAACGCTTCTTGGTACGAGAAATCTGCAAGCAATTCGGAAGTAGTAAATATTAACTGTTTTTGATTCTTGATTCGTTATATTTGACCTGAAGGTTTCTAACAGCCTTCGAGTAACTTTATCAACATACTTTGTCTAATTTCTACAATATGGATTCATAGGCTGTGAGATTTAAAATTGAACGTGTGTTAATTTATTCTAATGAAAAAGCATGAGTGTACTTACTGCTGTCCTTGTCTTTAGGGGCGAGCATGAAAACGATTGTAAAAGCCGGTGAATACTCAAACTTACAAATAGCCTAAAATTCTACAAGTCACACGTAACCAAGCAGGAATAAGCGAATAGAGAATCTATTCTCTTCACTGCATACACGCTATTTTCTCTCTGCGATAGGCCTCATTATGAGCTACCTTTTTGAAAAATTCAAAATATAAAATAAAACGTTTCATCAGAACGATACTTTCACATGTATGTTTATCTCAATGTATATATACCCAATAAATTATTTAATTAAAAATTAGCATGGTGCGTAATAATGTAACGTTTACTTTAAATTTTGACAAAAATAAATTAACGTTTGAATTTAAAAAAAAAACTCCCAAGGCTTGCTCGTATGGACTTCAAATAAATACGCTTCAAACACGCATATTACTATCACTAATGATTGTCTCTGATTAATAAGCAGATGTGAGTCCGATTGCATTAGCTTGGGATTCACCACCCGTTATGTCGGAGATTCGACAACTCTCGATCAACGGTTCTGAACTAGGATAAGCACTTCAATTCTGCATCTAGAAAACAGAAGGCAAGAAAGAGAGAACGAAACAAAATGTATCTTCTCCTGCATATTTAAATATCCTATCGGTCTCTCTTAAGTTTTAAGTCTAATGTCTTTTTCTTTCTCCTGTATATTTATAAATGTGTATTCTATAAAATGAGTTAGCTTAAGTTCAGTGACCTCTGAACCTTGGTGAGTGACGTGCGTGTCAGTAGAGGATTACGCGTGTTTGATGTTCGATGCAAACTGGAAAGCTTATATATAAAGGAAACCAACTAACGTTGCTGCTACATAGAAACACAGCAGCAGCGGTAGATAATACATTCCCGTACAGAGATTTGTCTTGTTTCAAGCTTCCGGGAACGATGTTTAGGATAGTTATAAAAGCTATCTTCCAAAAATCGGTCGTTAGACCTTAACAAGAAATTTTCATTTGGTTCCATTTGATATAAGCCGTCCAATGATGCATGCGCTGGAATTGATAAGCATTAGACCCGCCAACGGTGTTTCACCGAGTAAGAGTGTGTACCTTTGGAAGACTTGATGGCCTGAACGATGAGGGCTTCTGGGTGGCCTCCCCGAATATCGGGCCCCTCCTCGCCGCCGCGCTTGCGGATTATCCGACTGGAGACGTCCATCTCCAGCATCACATCCACCTCCGACTCCTAAAGAATACGCCATTTTTTAAATTCCACCAACTTTAATCTCGAAGCCGTTTCCCGTGATGCTTGTTTAAAGTATCAACAAAATTATCAGTTCTTTTCATATTTTTGCGATCCGTTGTCAAATTGAATAAATGCTGCTGACCTCTGTGTCCATGGCGGACTCGGCTTCCCGGCTGCCTGGGCTGGAACTGGCGTCGGTGCGCCGCTCAGCCTCGAGCTCCAAATCTTCCACCGGGAACCTGCCAGGTTTGTTAGGCGACTGTTCCCACGGCTCTTCTTCCACGCTCTATGAGTACAAACATTGCAAAGTTCATTACCAAAAAATATAAATACCCGCATATCCAGAAATCTAATAATTTTTATAATTATGGGCATCAGTATCACGAGATTGGATACTCACGGTGGGAAGGACTTCGTCTGCGGGCGGGTCAAACTGGAAGCGTGGTGCCGGACTCACGGGTGGAGCCGCCGGTGAGGTCGAGGGCGGCGCGGCCAGCGGGCTGGGAGGGGGGCGGGCCGGAGACTGGCTTGGGGTCTGCAACACACACGACTCGTGAGCCACTTAGACATTCCAATTCAAATAATCTGAACGTGAAATATAATAACTATCAAAGCCCTACGTCTGTTTTAAAGGATCAGGTATTTCAATTGTCCAAGTCGCAGCTTACCTGTCTGGGCTTGGCTCGTTTGGGAGGCAGGGCAGGTGGCAGGGTCAGGGGGGCAGGCGATGGAGGCTCGGTGCTCACGCTTGCCAGGGAGGAGGCCTCGGATTTCACAGAGTCGTCACGGTTCAGGCGCGGAGAGCGCAGCGGCGATGAGAAGTCACTCGACACAGAACTGGAAACAATAATAGATCATCATGAATTGCAATCATTCTGCTATAATTAATATTGCATGGTATTCAGATCTTCACGCGTAAAGCGTGTCGTTACCTGGTGCTGCCTTGGACCACGCTGAACTGGTGCAGGGTGTGGCTCTGGCTGAGCAGGGGGTGGCCCATGCCGTGCGTGTGGCCGTTGCTGGTAGCTGACAGGTGCGATTGCTGGTGGCACGCGTGCACCGAATGCCGCAGGAACTCCGTGGATGCGGCCGGCGAGTGGCTGCAGTTCCCGAACATCTCCATGTACGCCATGACTGATGGGCAGACCACGGAAAATCAGTACCATACAAAATTTAACCTAACCAGATTTTTTTTTAGTTTGCAATCTTTGTAAAGGTTTTTTTTTTTTTATTATTTAGAGAAAATCTCAAGCAATCTCAACATCCAAGAAAACATAACGAAATAAATATTTATTTTGGAGTCAAGTACTTTGAAAACACCGTGTATATTTATGAATGTACTAATCAATACTTTCAATAGAATGGAAACAATCTTCTCCAACTAAATCGGAAATAAATGTAAGCCGGGGAGCCGCGTGTCGTGCGGCCGTCGGCGGCCAGCAAAAAAACAAATGGACCAATTTAAATAATCTGTCCGATGACATCACAGATAATAACAGTTTCACCCACCAGATTTGGCAACTCCTCTGCGTATAATGCATTCTGTAATGCGTGGACATTCGATTGCGTAGTGCTTGTGATTCGGGTGTGATTCTGTTCACACTTTCTCATAAAAACTCTCGAAAGAAAAACAAACATGCGGCTTTGATTCAATATTTTAAAAAGTGCGAAATCGTGTTCATTGTTAATAAATTTTAAAAAAATTAAAAAAAAAACAAATCATCGAGAAAGCACATGCATTATTTCTCAAAGTCTCAATTAATAATTCCATTCATATAAAAAACAACACTATGCAATAAAAATAATCGTTTTTGTATCACCATCGGTTAAGTACGGGCGGCATTTTAAAATATCATCATTTTAATTATGATTCATCGCCAAACGAATAAATGACAGATATGCCATTTTTATAAGACAATAATGCAAAATAAATATTTTTGTATTGATAAAAGCTGTCAAATTTAAAAACATATATACAATATTATGCTACAATTATTAAACTACTCAAATAGACAACCTCTACGTATTTATAAAAAATTTGCACTAAAAATGAACTGTAAGGAAGGTTTTTTTTTCTTCATACATTTAATCTCTACGAAATATGATATAATAAAAAAATTCCAACACGTTTAACTCCGTACGTGCAGAGATTGTTTGTGTATTCGTTTACACAGCTTTTAAATCAAAACAACAATATACTCACCGCTGTGTCAAAGTACAAATATTTGTGGAACACGACAGTCGGTACGGAGAAGCAAAAGCGTGGAAAAACATGCGACAATCATGCAAGGTTAGTAAAGAAGCTGTGCGAAATAATTACAAATGTCTACTGCGGCAATACTGATAGGGAAAATATCTCGATTATCTTGGAGTATGTAAAATAATATGTCATTGGACTTTCGTGTTGTTTCAGGTTGTCGCTTATGTGGTGTTGATTAAAGGTACAATCGTGGATATCTTCCATCAGGGTGTCGGCGTGAACAGTGCAAAAGCCATGCGGTGGAAGCGAGCAGTCGGAGAAACATAAGGGGGCACATAGTCCGCCGGAAGACTCACCTGAGTAAGCCACACTTTGGAACACTGGAAGAGGTCACGACAATGCGGTGTGGGGCAGGGAAACACAAAACAACTAGGTTAGGTCAGCCTCGTAGCACAAGGATTAATCAAGGTTCCTGCACACTCGCACCGCCCGCGATCTGAACCTTCTCTCTCCTCGCTGGTGCACTTTAGCTGCCACGATCGCTAACTGATTTGATGACATTACGTTATTTAACATTATATTATAAAGAAACCACAAAATGCTGTCAGCAGAAAAAAATAGCAATATTCCACAAAAAATGAATTCTCAAGTATAATAAATAGACCGCAAAGCAGTCTACGTTGCAATGACTTTGTATCTCGGCGAAATAAAATAGGAGAGCGTCCGTTTAGTTTTGGGTTCAGATTGCCGCGATGCGGCCGCGCAGCGGTTAACCAAGTCACCACCAACATCGAAAAACACTTGAACAAGAAGGAGACAACAATATCAGCCCTCACCACCAACACTAAATAACATAATAAAGATTCCTGCTACATCGTCAAGTACTAGTCATGTCGGATTAATAGATACACAAGAGACCCAACCGTGCCTTTCAGACAATTTATCAAACTATTTAATTTATATGTATGATATTTTGAGACAAAAAATAAGAGATGCAATAACCATAGCAATATTAATATTTACACAGTACTAAAATAATTTTTATATATATATATGTTTCCAAGTCCTGACATCTGTTGGCTGAAATAGTAACTATAATCATAATAGTATATGATTTCATCCACAGAGGGCACTAGTATAAGCATTCTCATAGAATTAATCAATTACGTAATCGAAATATTTTGTCAGTTTTGAAAAGGCTTTTAAATAAATTAAAAATATTTACTAAAATTTTAAATCATCTGAAAGACGTGGTTATATTATTTCATAATTATTCATCCACCACCATTTCAAAATTATATTCAATAACGTCAAAACAATGTTGACTTTCACGTTACACGTGTCTTTCTCCACCTTCACTGAATCAATCCAGTGTGATTTAATTATTCGAAAGACACGAATTGTTCATTGTTAGCACATTTTGATTCCCTCACCAAAAAAAATAAATAAAACACAACAGTTATAACTATAAATATTCCTCGGAAAAGTAGCGTCCACCGATCTCGACGTAAAATTTGGGATGTTTCAGTTAACTGATAAATATAACAAAAAATATTGAATCAAAGAATTAAATTGATATTTTATAAAAAAATTGATCTCCAGTTTTCCCTCACATTTGAAAAATATATTATAAAGCTTGTGTTTTTTAAATTAAGGACAAAATCAGATCAAACAAAGTCGAGGATAAAACCATAAAAGTAGGTGAAGACGCGGCATAGATATTGAAGGATACTGACTGTGTTTCTTCTTGAGTGGCAGCGGAGGTGGCTGGCCGCTGGATTGGTCCATGAGTGTGTGTGGGCGCGGCATGAAGCCGTCGTGGCCGTGTAGCATGCAGCCATGGTCCCTGAAAATTTAAGATATAGAGCTTAGCTGCTATCGAGACATCTGACAGAAAACAGGCCCGTAGTAAGATTCGGAGACCAGAGGATTTAATTGGGTTGCAACCTTCAAGTGTGGATCTTTTTACACAATTCGTTTCTTTACGTAACCAAATCTGAAAGAGGGCTGCAAGTGTGGTCTCTGGTGACCACCAGCCTCCTCGATAAATCAAGATTTCTAAACAATCACTTCAAGAACTTTGCTGGAATCGGTGATTTAAATTCAACTTTAGTGAACAAACCTGAGTTCGATCGAAGAGTCATCCAGTGATCCTAAAATAAGTGAAGACTCGCTCATCCCTTCAATCTGCGACCCTGTCTTGGATTTCCTTGTCTTTACAGGCAGAGCCGGCGGCAGAAGAGCCACCGAATCTACCACGTCACTTCCGAGACTTCCGTTCTCTGATAGGAAGCCCGTTAAGTTTGACTGCACTGAAGAAAAACCAGAATTGGCCATATTTCCGATGACTAGCGTTTGCGATAAGTTCTTCTGCGAAAAAGCCTGCATCGATGACGATTCAATCTTCAAAGCTTCAATGCTATCGACGCCTTTTAGCACCGTACTGTTACTAACGGCACTCGATGAAGAAGACGATGAATGGCTGAACGTGTTCAATTTTCCATTCATTCCCATGATTTTTGAAGAGTTCTGCTCAAAGAAATTCGTCGTAGACATTTGTTTCATAGATTGCTGCACGACATTCGCCATGGAGGTCATTCCGAGGATTTTGTTCGGCGACGGAAGCTTGGGGCCTCGCTCTTCCTGCGTCAGATCTGTTGTGAAGCCCGGTGGCATGTCTCCAGGGGTCGGAGTAGAGTCTATGAATGTCAGTGATGTCTTTTGATGGTGCTGGCTGCTCGTGCTGTTGAAGCTGGAGTATACCTCGGAGCGGACGTTTCCGCCCATCGATACAAAACCAGACTCGTTGGAAAACCTGAAAACAAAGATAGTTGCAAGATATATAAATTGATAAACTATAAACGGTAGACATCCTTACGCAGACAAACTGAGTAAGGAGTCGAAACATCCCACATCGGAAGACGAGAGTTTTAATACTTAGGGAAGCCATACTTCATAGAATACGGTAAGAAGTAAAGAGCACGAGCTGACCTGTTATGGTTGGTGTTCTGGTTGACAACAGTCTGCAGCGTCAGGTCGCTGGCTGTGGAGGCTGACTCCAGCGACAGTCGGTTTCCATTGTGGTTGTAGCTCTCCACAGATGGGCAACTACACATGCCTGCAAATTGAAGAAGAAATATTTGTACTTACGAGCAATAGAAGACATTGAATATTACTAGACGAGGAAACCAATAAAGTAACAGTTTTCATAAAAAGTCTGCCAGAGGCAGATATGATGCAGTAAACAATAAAAGTCCTTACCCATGATGTCGTTGGTGGTGTGCTGGACGGAGTCATCCAGGTTGACTGAGCTACGGTCCATGATGGCCCGAATCTCCTCGTCGTTGGACACGTTCAGCATCGAGTCGATGGAGCCACTGCTGTGGGACTGCAGGGAGCTCCTAGAGGATACAACACAATTAATGAGCAAATCAAAGTATTAAATGTTGAATCAATACAAAACATAACCTAACCCTAACTTAATGGGATGCAACATCTCTGAAAAATGGTGCTCATCACAAGAAGTGACATTAAACGGGACTATTGGCTTGAGCAGCATTTTTTATAAGCCGTGGTGTGAGTTTTGGGCGTTGGATAATATCGTTACCTGTCTCCTGTCGAGAGGGCCAACAGAGAAGCGTTGTCGTTGCTTTTTCGCTTTGGCGGTAGAGGCGGCGCTATGTCAAGAGCCCTGCGACAATAATTCAATATAGTGAATTGGTGAAAGGCGAGCATATGATGCAGATTCTCGATGAAGTAGGAATGCTCACCTGACGGGTCTGGGAGGCTTGGGCGGGGGTTCTTGGTGGGGAGATATGGCCACGCTGTCCAGGATGGACTCCGTGGAGTGAGAGCTGCGCACCGGCAGGCCGGCTCCGCTGCCTTCCAGGATCAGCCGCTCCCGTGGTGTCAGAGGGATATCTAAAAATACGATTGAATAAAGCTATTTGTATTATATAGTACAAGTTCGTTAAACTTTAATATTAGGAATATCCTCTTTAATTTCATGTGCACTCATCTCGATCACATACTCTTCAAAAACATCCAGCGAGGACACAACTGTAGTGAACCTTAATGGGCTTTTCGCTATAGAGGGTTCAAGTGGGTTAATACCTACTTTCTCCGACACAAATCTACTCACAACATGTCTACTTCTGTCTTTCTCCCGACTTCAGGCTATCTTAGTTTAAGAGAACGCTAGTTTTTTCCAAGAAGGTTGGTGCACTGACCTGGCAGTGAGTTGCGCTGGCCTTCGCTCGCGGAGTTGCGAACGCCGTCCAGGGCCGGCCTGACCTGCAGCTTGAGGCCTTTGGGCTCCGCGCCGACGGAACCGTTACTCTTGGTGCTGTTGTTGCCGGCCATCTTTTCAAAAGCAATCGCCGCCAAGTCCTGGAAAACAAATTGATTCATGATTTCAACACCATCGCAGAAACAATAAAAAACACAAAACCAACATCCTTTCCGACTTTATATAATAAAATTATTATTCATTATATAATTAAATATATAATCGTAAACGAAAATCTGATATGATAAGTTATCAGTGATGTACGGACCTCTACGGCGCACTGCACTTCCTGGGTGACTTGCGTGACATTGCCCTGGTGCAGAGCTGCGCAGCCCTCTCCGGCCAGCATTCCCTCGTCGCAGAGACGGATGAGGCGAGCCACCGCCTGGCAGAGACGGGCCAGTGCCGAGCCCAGCGCCGCCGATGGACTGGCGCCCAGCGGTGAAATATACGGCCGGATAGCTGAAAGCAACACGCCATAACAATCAGTTTACTTTTAATCATTTGGCGTTCATCATTCTTAAATAAAAAGATGAGAATAAGCACGCACTTGTGTGAATACTGGTGATGGTCTCCAGAACGATGGTGCCGTTGCCTGGAAGCATCTCCAGTTTCTTCTTGGATATGACATCGCCAAAGTGCTTCAAGTCAAACCGCACCTGAAACAGAATGGTAGAAATGTTAATAACGGAAAAGTAATTATATATATATTTTCAAATGTCATCTAATTACTGAACGACTAATCAATTGATTGAAACGACACCGATTTGGCTTTTATTCAATGCTGCAGAGACGAAATCTCCAAACGTGGTCCAGCCTAACATTGCATATAGATAGTGAAGGAGCATACCTGTTTGACGAGTATCTCCAGCTCTTTGGCCGGGTTGGCTTCGGGGTCATTTGTCTTGGGTTGGCCGCGAGCTTTGGGACTGAGGGGGGAGTGAGATCTGGAACAAATCGGGAAAATCAAACACCGCTCACAATGCACGCGTTAAATGCACAAATAGTATTCAAATACTCCCAAACCAGTGGCGTGCATATAATTTAGTTTAGCGCAAAAATTATATAAATTAATAATTGAATACGACAAGTCTTGTAAAATATCACGACAGGTTTATTAGATTTTCTTCTGGTCTACGTTAATAATTGACATGTGTTACATGCGTTAAAAAAATATTTAAAACAAAGCCGGCTAAACACGCAGCGACACAATAGCATCCTTTTATGATTTAGCCTAAGTAAGACGCAAAAGTGTAGTCGCAGCGTGTATAGAAAAGCTTTAAGTAATATGTACTTGAACACAAAGATAGGTTAAAGTCTTACAAAGTGAATGTTACAATAAGGTTACTTCGTTTAAAATTAAACGCAGGACATAAAAGACCGAATCATAAATAATTTGCATATGAATTCACATATTTTGTGATCCCATTGTCAGTAATCGTACAACAAATATGAATAGTCAAACGACATGACGATTACGATCATTGATCAGATTTCGGATTATGAGTACAGGTTTACCATACTTGGGTAAGGTTTAGATAAGGGTGTCCCAAAATTAACGTTTAGGGTTAGTAAAAATGGAGCGTTACACGGTAGAACAACGTGTTTTCATTATTGAACAATATTTCACACTACTCCAACACTACTACTACTATATATCTATTTTTGGATTGAACAATCAGATGCGTATTTATTACCCATTACGGGTTTATTATATTATTACTTAGTTCATACATAGAAGATGATTTAAAGAAACTCTCAGAAAAATATCATCGTGATTTGTGTGGGATTTGAACCCACATCTCCTGGTTTACATGACCGGTGTACTTACCCTTGTACTAACGAATATTTTTCTGAGAGTTTCTTTAAATCATCTTCTATATATGAACTAAAGTGCCTAATCATATTAGTAATACTACTACTATAAACACTATTCCAACCTTATTTTGTATGAAATTTTCGGACTGCGGCTGCCAAGCTTTCATTATTTTTGAAATATTGTTCAATACAACGTTGTTCTATCGTGTAACGCTCCATTTTTACTAACCCCAAACTGTCTGCCGTCAAATTGATTTTTTTTTAAGTGTTCAAATTCAACCTATATAAGATAAGCACGGAAGAGACGTAACGGATGGTGGTGATTGTTTCCAACTCGTGGAGTGAACGTAGACTGTGGTGGGTGGTGGGTTGGTGGAGATGGGGGTGAGTAGAGAGAGGGGGGCATACTTCATGGGGGGGGGCGCATGCTTAGCCCCCGGGGCGGACCTGTGCGGCGGCTGGCCGGGCATGGGGGCGGCCGAGGGGGAGCGCAGCGACATGGCGGAGATGCGCTCCAGCAGGTCCTCCTTGAAGGAGCGCGCCCGCCGCGCCAGCTTGTTGGCCCCCCGGAAGGACGCCTTGTGGCCGCTGGACGGCGCGGTCGGCGAGCCCCCGTCCGTGTCGCCACCTGCCCACAACACACAAACACGCACATCAGTACTCCAGCGAAGTGTGCTGAACCACCGGCACAGCTACTGTGAACAAATACATACACACAAGACCAATAAAAAAGATTAGTTTCCAATGAGTGCGACAAGAGTGCTTCAAGGAGAAAAACCGAACGGTCTATTGTGACGTTTCGGTACCGAGGCACTGGCGTCATCTTCGCAATAGGTCGTCGGTTTCGAGGTAAGCTTGACGCACCGGCGGCGCATGCCGATGTCAGTTCCTCGGCCGACGGAACTGACATCATCATCATCATCATCAGCGAAATACGCGATCGATGCTTTACAGCTGAAGGACTGACAGTCCCTCTTGCAAGGATTCTTGGAGGAGTCATCAGCGAGGGTTGCCACTATGAACCTGGGGCACATCAGAGGTGGGCAAAGCCTCATCAGCAAGACAATGAGAGCTCCCCCCCCCCCCCCCCCCCTAAAAAACGGGGCTGCAGGGCAAAAGAGCCCTTACGGTTTTGAACCGTTTGTATAGAAATAAATAATTATGCTTATTGGGCTTTGAGTCGTTGGATTCGTGTGAACACTAATTTGGGCGTCTCTCCGTTTAGTGCGGCGCCATTTTTAGTGCCGACTTCCGGCCTCTAATTATCATGTAAGCCGTGGAGATAAATTCTACTGCAGTATCAAATAATATTATGTGTGAAATTGGCGTTACTGTGAGACACAATAAAAAATACATACAAATAAATAAAACCTTATAAAAATGTCGATTACTCATCGTAAAGGTATTTATTATAAACAATGGAATATGAATTTTCGTTGCGGCATTTGACATGTCATCTAGGTAGAAACAACGCTTGAGTACGAGTATAATAAGCCTCACCGAAACGTCATATGAAATGACTATATTTATAAATGGATTTTTATCGCCTCGGCTCGCGGCGTCAGAGTCTTATTTATATTCAGATTGGCTTTGTTTTTATAACGTGCATAATATTATAAACACACGCACGCGTGCTAACACGCGCATCTCAAAAATGGTGAATAATTTTACGCGTGACGATAAAACGTCGCGTCATTCATCGGACAAATTTTCAACATCTTCGAAATTGACCAAGTGTAGCCCAGCCGAGCGTCGTCACGATTCCTTCCCGGTCCCACCAAACGCATTTGATGATGATGATGATCACGATTTTTCGCGTTAAATATATCCACATCTCATCCAATATCTTCGACACCCATTGTCCTTCCCTTGACGCCTTTGCGAGTCACGTTTGATGAATCTCGTGTTTGGGAATCAAGTGCTTCAGCTGCATTTTTTCGACTACGAGTGTCTATGAGTGAAACCTAAATTATATACATATATACACACCCATACCTCGCTATACGGCCGCTCGTTATACGGCCTTACGCTATAACGGCCCTTTTCAATTAAGGCACGTTTTCGATATACGGCCTAAAATGTTTCGCTATAACGGCCAAAAAAACTTTTTTTCGATGTCATTTTGTTTACGAGCGTTATTCAGTGTGTGCTCATAGAGCGGCCGGTTTAGATTTGTTACACATTAACTGGAAAAATTGGAAATAATTATGGACATTTTTGGTACGTAAGTACATATGTATGTATGTACAAATTAAAAATTTTTAATGTGTATTTTTTATTTAACTTATTTTAGCTATTGATTATATGGATTGAGGACAATAAAAAACGGAGAATGTCAATGAGTCAAATAACTATCCAGGAAGAAGCTTTAAGTATTTTCGAAAATTTGAAGAATGGAGATACCGATGAATCTGCTGAAGATGTCACATTTCAAGCGAGCCGAGGATGGTTTGAAAAATTTAAAAATAGATTTAATTTGCATAATTTGAAAATGAAAAGTGAAGCAGCTAGCGCCGATGAGGCCGCATCAAAGGAGTATCCCAACATTTTAAAGGGAATTATTGAAAGAGGTGGTCATAAACCTGCACAAGTGTTTAACGTAAACGAAACAGGGCTCTATTGGAAGCGAATGCCTGATCGCACGTACATTTCAAAAACCGAAAAATCTGCACCTAGTTATAAGGTGTCTACAGAACGATTAACTTTGCTACTTGGTGCTAATGTCGCGGGTGATTTTAAGCTAAAACCACTTTTAATACATTTGTCCGAAAATCCGAAAAGCCTCTTAAAGGACTAAATAAAAATCAATTACCCGTCATATGGAAATTCAACTGACTAAAGCTACTTTTGACTTTAATGCCTCTAAGGCTTATTATCTACCCCCCATGCCGCTCCTCATCAGGGCACACTTCAACCGGACCAACTGTTCGATTAACCGTACAGACAGTAGTAGTAGATGAAGTATCAGAGGCTAGGCTAGCCAGCGACCGGTTTCTCCTTCTGCGGGCGCCTCTGCAGCATATATTTAGCGTTCATGGTATTTCATGGTGATTTTGCGCGAGCGGCAATACCGACGGCCGAATATATATATATACACCGGTTTATTTACGCGGAGCGTGCAAAATATTTCAAATACCAGAAATATTCAAAAGCGCAGACGGGACCCAGAAATAGCGCGTGATGCACGCCCCTGCGCGAGCTGAATACAAAACATCCGCGGCGGACCGGTTTAGTTGGTAATACTCCACATTCGAGCAAAATAATAAATAAAAAAAAACAGTGTCACGCTTCGCAGTTTCAGAAATACGGCCTTGAGCCGCCGCTCGCGGCACGCCACTGCCGCAAAGTTGCATAATTCTCTTGTGAGCCGAGATTGTGAGGATGTAATTGCACAGGTAATGGCAGGTGAGGCGAGCGCCGAGCAGCCTTGGGCTCACAGAATCAACAGCAAGCTAACAGCAATACCATAGCTTGACCGTAGAAAAAGAGGCATTGGAAGCAGAAAGTTAACGTGGATGCGAAATTTGCGCCGCGAGTACAGATTCGATATTCCACATCGCACGGATATATTACTAATTCATATTCTTGCATCATACTCTCTTTGAAAGCGTGACTCACAAACGGTGACACAACTGATAATCGAATGGTACCATGCCAATAGTGTCTTGGGATGGTTGCAAGTTGTAGGCAAGTTAGTCTGCTTTGCACGTGCTACACGTGCGACACGTGAACCGAGACGCCACCGTCATCTCTCTAATCGCACAGAGAAATTGGACTAGAAGAAGGGAAAACCAGATCAAAAGTGAAAACGCAGGCCGATCGAATATACATTGAATTCAATATGTTTGCAGGCTCTCCCCGTTCTGTGCCCCGAGCGTGTGTAGAGGATCGGTAATGGACTTTGAATTAACGTGCTATGAAAGTACCTTGTCGGGGTGGTATTGTTTAGGAGTATCAGATCTAAAAGCCAGAGCTTCGCTAGGAAAGGATTATGTGTCCCAAAATTAATGCAAGATTTGCAGTAAAGTTTTGGGAACACTGAAAAAAAAACAAAAAACAAGTTACCCTATTGTATTGACTTTGTGATTCATTTATAAAATAACAATCAAAAGACTAAAAACTGAGTTTTCTATTTGATTCAAATCTTGCGTTAATTTTGGGACACCTTTATAAGAATGCTGGTTGATCGAATTGAAATCCGGGTCTCTTTGATTTGTAAACAATTTATATATATATAAAAAGCTTGTGGTTTAAGATAGGGAAAACCATAGCCAAGGTTGTTCCACCGACCCGATAAGCCATAAGTTCTATGCCATTCCACGCTCCGTACTGTAGCCACAAAATAAATGAATTTATATATATATATATATATATATATATATATATATATATATATATATATATATATATATATATATCAATTAATTGCATTATTTTTTTCGTATTTTCTAAGAGATGACGTTACTAGTATTGAATCGCATCAGGCTATACTTTAACATTTCATTGTGAAGCGTCATTATTGCGCTTTTGTCTTCAGCATATGTCACATCGCTGAAGTGGTATACAACTTTTTTTTTTTGAGCTCTCAACATGTCAACTTTTGTACCAACAAAACGCACTTTGCGGAAAGCTTTACTTTTCTGTTTCAATTAGAAGAAAAAAACCATATATATATATATATATAGAGTGCTCGTTGAGCGCCTTCACTTTTGCCATTACTCCATATAATCTAGATGCGAAAGCTTGTCTCCACTTAGATTGTAATGGAACGCGGCGAACGTGTGCAGGTCGCCGATAGACTCTCACCGTCACGGCATTGTGTGCCCTGGGCGCATGTAAAGGATCGGTAATGGAGACTGAAGGATTGTATAACAATGCTATTATTTCTATACATAGTATATCGTGTAAGTAAAATAAGAAATGGCCGTCGGATAGACAATCGTCTTCCATGACGAATTGCGACCAGAATGGCTCCAGCCGGTGATAATGCGAGTGCGGTGTGACCGACGGCAGATAAGACGTATTTTATAAATGTAAATATTAGCGAACAAATACTACTCGAGGACTACAAAAAAAAAAAAAGGAAGGATAAGGCGCTCGAGTCGCTGGAAAGCCGTGAATCAAAACCCAAACCGCAGATATGGATTACAAATAACCGGCAAGTGATTAATGCGGCTACCGATAGTGGCAAAAGTATATTGACGCGTGTAAGCGAGCGCACCTCTCCGGGCACGATCGGAGGTAGTCACCGGCCACGAACGTCAAATAAAGAGAAAAAATAATAATCATTCAAAGGACTCCGCATCTTGATATTTATGTGTACAGCGGACAGTCGGGCGTGTGTGTTAATTAATATATGTGCATCGCCGATGCGTCGCGGATGAGCTCAGAGGCTCTATCCGGCGGTCTGCGTGACCTTCAAAAAAAACAACGTATTCACGATTTCTTTATCTCAAATAAAAAAAATATAAAAATGTATTTTCCGAGTGAAGTTTAGGCGTTTTCGAGAACATAGACCCTAAGCATCTAGGCGTAACAAAATGCTTGAAGGACACTCGGGAAAACACACATTTCTCATAATAAAAATATCTCTTGTACACAAGAAGGTATGCATCTAAGTTTTTGCATTAAAATTAATTCGATTGGTGCAGTGGATTGATCGCAAAATATTTTCAAAAAAAAAATCGATTTTGGCGATGCGTCCACGGCACGGTGGGTCCGAGAAAACAACGCGCATTGTTCAAAAGGCACGCAGACAATTTGTCAATGACGCATCTGCGGTGTGTGTCGATTATTTTTCGTACATTACGAAAACACGTTACTCACGCTTATTTGTCCATATTCGGACGTTTCAATGTAAAAAAAAAAAAACAATATTATTGCATATAATAATAATCCCATTACTAAGCCGCCGAATCCCAAACGGGCGAATTTCGTTTTGGTCGAAGACGATTTGCGTTGATACATGTTCAAAAGACGAGAAAAAAAAAAAAAATTAACCAAAACCTTTTATACGTATAACAAAACACAGCAGCGAAAACTCACTTAAAAAAAAAAAAAAAATGTATTGTTCGCACTTGCACACAATATTTTGCATTAATCAAAATATTTATATGATTAATATTAATTTTAACACTGGAAAGGGTTCAACGCGACGCTCCGCCACTGGTTCGAGTCCCAGGAAGTGGGGGGGGAGGCCCTGTGCGCGTGCTCGCGGGACGGACGCCGGAGGGTCACTGAGGGGCGCGCGGGGCCCGCCATGTCAAGCCCCAGCTGGAGGGTCCCAGCCGCGGCAAAACACACTTTCCGCGAAAGTCGCAGACGCCACGCCAGGAGTCCCCAACCTTTTTGCATTCTAGAATGCCGCCCATTTATTTTTCAAGTTTTATTCATACTTCGACATATTGTAACGGGTCGGGTATATTGAACCTATTCACATACAGAGCATTAACAATATTTATATCAACATGGTGTCGAGGACTGTCTCCAATTATCCAAAAGACTGCGTATTGTCTAGCGAAAATGGCTTGGCGATGCATCGAGAAGTTTCTAGAGCGTTCGGGAGCTCGGTAGAAGCGCTTCGATTGATTCTATTTTGTTTTGCCACCGTTCCGATCACGAAACCGATGCAAAAAATATATATAATAAATATTAGTATAAAATTATTATATAATCCACGTCGTGGTCGCACAGCGGCGGGCACACGAAAAACTGTCGAAGGGCGCCACGGGGAGCACTGCACTGCAGCCTCGACCATTTTTAATGACGTGAAACCTAATAATTATTATATGCACAAAAATAAAATAGATATTCATCGACTCCAGTGGCGTGCGGTCCTTACAAGCCCCAAATTTGACTTTATAATATGTTTAAACATACAAAACCAAGTGATTTGGGACGCTAAAATGTTATATAAAATACTCGCAGTATATTTTTTTATAAATAAGGTAATTTGCGTGATTTATTGGACTACTCACAAACAGTAGACACACTATTGGCTCGCTCATTTTTAATGACGTCAAACCTGATAATTATTATAAACACAAAAATAAAATAATGGCGTGCGGTCAATAATAGCTAAAAATACATTTAACTTTATAATATTTTTAAACACACAAAACTAAGTATTTTTGGATTCAGGTTCTGGAGCAAAACTGTTTGTCTTGATATTGGTATCACATCACATTACTGAGAATAATATGTAATTATAAATTTTATAACATTTAAAACGTATAATGGAAAAAAATAACTAAACAAATATAAAAAATACCAGCGGCGACTAAACAAAGTGGTTGAATACTAAATGGATTTAATAAATATTATATAAAATAAACTATATAATATGAATCACAAGTTTAAATTTTTTTTTCTAGTTAAAATAACATTGAAAACATTTATTAAAAGCACATGATAGTAAACAAACATTTTATGATGTGAGTTAATATTTCATAAAACTTTTAAGGCATGCAATGTTTTGCTGCTTGTATGTATTATACATGACTGGCTTGCATTTCAAGGTGATTTAGCCATGTATTAATTGTTCATTGTGAAGTGACTGTGTATTAGTGTCCAATTTAATTACATAATTTTACAAAATAATATAAATTAAATAAATATTTTTATTATATTTAGTTTATAAATAAAATGTAAAAAACCTCGGGTGGAACATTACGCGTCTAAAGTGACGGCCACAAGTAAAAACCGATGCCTTGACATGGCGCTTGATGTAAAATACATACACAGTGTATGTTATACAGCGTGTATTAGAAGTGATGTACTCAATAGAATAAAAAACAAATCTTATATTTAATAAATTCAAAGTAAAACTAATTTAAAAAATATTTATTTACAAATCTCAACGCTCTCTTGGTATTTACTAGCTTGCTTGAATTTCTCCTGCGGCTTTCTACTACAATCTATAGCATGTCTCCCGCTCGCGAAAACATCATGTATATCCACAACGTACAGGTTTAATTTGTAATACTCCATAATCAAACAGTACACATAAAGCGCCGAACGGCTAGGAGATTACGATTACAGGAGACGAAGGCTTTAAAAAATAAAACATTCGTATTCTCATAGCGATTGGGCTATCCGTATTTGTTGACATCATTATCTAAATATCACTCGCAAATATATCTTAACACATGGTACGGACGTTTCCGTTTAGATTAAACGTATAAATAGTTAATATTTACAATATGACAGACACTTTCTCTTACATGAGATAATTTCTGAATTCGTTCGCCACCATTTATGGAAATAATGAACACATTTGATTTATAATGCCATTGAAAGAGCGAAAGAGTTCTTACTGCGGAGCACAAAAACATCAGTGATTTCTTTACCTAATTTAGTATTCTTCTTTATCAAGTGCCTCTCCTCAGAGGAGGTTGGCGACCATCTCACTAAGCATATATACTGAGCCAATCTTCATGGTTTTTTTTTTAGGGGAAATAGTGTAGTCCTCGTGTCTTTTTGGACATACATTACTACTCCATTACCGATTCTTTACACACGCTCGGGGTACAGAATAGCAGCTATGCGCAAGCGACATCATCGACATCGCCGCGCGTGTTATTTATGTCCAAACAGATAACGGAGTGAACTTTGCCTCAAAACTCATATATATATGTGCTGACAAAACTGAATCGAAAAAAAATAATAATAAAATAAAAAAAAAACCGTCAGGCGATGTGGAAGATGACGGCGTGACGTCACCGCGGGCGAGACACATGTCTCGCTGACTCAGGGCCCGAAATATGCGGCGACGGCGCGACATCCTAACGGCCGGCCACAGGGCACAACAGCAAACCCCCACTGGCCGCTTGACTCCCGCCAACTTCAAGGGAACTCTTCCTAAGGGACCGTCGTCCCAGGGACCTGGGCCCCTTGAGAGAGTCATAGTTACCCCCGCCCGGCGAAACGCCCCCCGAGCTTTGCGTGTTGACTTTTTTTGCACAGCTTACATCGGTTGCTGTTCGGTTGTCGATTGTGTCGCAGCGTGTGTGACGGGCTTTCTTGTTAAACCAGGGGCACCCTATGCAAGGAAGAAATGGGGTGATTATTGCACCCTCTTGTTCTACCTGTTGTTTTTGTACACCTAAGCCACACAACCTTGACTTGACCTTGAAATACCTTTAATAACTTAAAAACCAGAAACACCCAAGCAATCGTTTGGTTGTCGGTTGTGTCACAGCGTGTTTGGAGAGCTTTACTTGCACGCTTTGATCCCAGTGGTGTCGCGAGTGCATATAGTTGCGTGTATGCTGTGCAAAAAATACCAATTACTCATTTGCAGCTGGTCAAAAGCGAGTTTCAAAAGGATTGATCAACAAATCAGCTGTTAAATACGTGTACATCACTGGCTCAGCAACCTTCTCTGAGGGTAACCACTTGAAGAAGAATATATCATTACAATCTAAAACCGTATCCATTGATCTTAACCAGCAAAATTTCAAGTGTCGGTTTACTCGGACAATCTAAATTCGACCTTGAAGACTTTTGTAAAAGTTTCAAACGATTTGCTGCACGATAGAAAAGACTCGGAGTGTGTTCGGATAATCGAATATTCGACGCAACGAGTGCTCTCGGATTGGACAAGAACCCCTGCACCTCTGGTCGGGAGCTGCGCCTCACCTCGCCTAGCATAAACAATAAACAAAAACCTTCCGTAAATATACACACGTGGTCGCCACGTGTCTTATTCCTCCCGTAGAACACCATACATTTATTTCTCATTGATTTTAATTTACATCCACATTAAAATAATGGCAGACAGTATCTTGGAGTATGTGAATTTATAAGGAAGAGATTTGACCTTGAAAATTTCTGACCTATCAAATGACACATTTTAAAGTTGCGACCGTAATTGCAAAAGTGCAACGGCATATCTAAATATATATTTGATACAAGATAACTTTGCAAGCCACTGCAGGCTAAGCCTAGATCACCTTCAGCTTCTGTGAGCGAAATTTACAAAGCGTCCCTTCTACGCAATCAAGAAAACATTTCTATAAACCTCGGAATACGATTATTAATAATGAAAACAAAATAAATTAACTCTTTATTTATTTCATAAATTTAAATTCAAATTTAATTTATTGTTTAAATATGTTTTTTTTTCTTTCACTTATTTGCATATTTATGTGCATTTATACACTTTCGATCCTATTAAATAAAACATTTATTCAAATGTTATTCAGGCAGTAGCATTTTAATATTGTTAAATCAAACGATATCAAAACAAATTTACGGCCAATCGGTTAGAAACGTGCGCGCGCAAATATCTAACCAATAAAAAACGTATTCATAGATAATCAAGTTGCATTTAGCACTTTTTTATTTGTATAAATTGTAGATGAAATTAAGGAAATTAAATCATTAAAAATACACACTCGCACATCCGGTTAGAGGCTCACAATTTCTATTAAACACGAGAGAAATTAATTATGACAGATTCCTATGGTTAGTATAATTGCCAGCCATAAAAAAAGTGAAAGAAAAAATAAGATACGGTAGTCGATGTTTTTTTTTATTCACGCCTTGTTGGTTCTGGCAACATTCTCCGCGCGCACGTCGCGTTCCTCTAATAATGTATCATTACGCCCGTAATGAATGCACGCCGTTGGTGATGATGATGATGAATTGAATAATCAATCGAGGCTTTCTAATTCGCGGACACCATCTATGGACGGGACTGCGAAGTCGGTTGCCAACGCGAACTTTAACGCGCGACTAAAGATGGACGACCGGCAGTAAAAGACGAGAAAAAAATAATCATTTATTAAAAAATGACATTCATTTTGAACAAATCTGCTTTTTAAAATTATACACTGTACAGTGAAACATGCAATGTAACAATTTTTTTATTATTTTATTCATTGTCACGAGGCTGTGATTTTCGAGGCTTCTCGCTGCAAAAAATGACTACGAGTAATCCGAGATGGACTATTGCATGAAATTAAAGCCGAATGCCATCATTCTGAGGATGTTTTGGTGAGGAGGAGCAGCAGCCCAGGAGTCGGGGGGAGGAGAGAGCTGGCGCAGAGCGCGTGTCGCCCGGCGGCGCGTGGATAATGGCCCCCCGTGTCTCCGGCGATTTAAATAATTTCACTCTGCTACCCGAGTCGATAAGAGGAGCAGGTCGTTATGTAATGCACGCGGTTCAGAGCATAGTTTCCCAAACTATTTTGTCCCGTCGACCCCCCGCCTTGCTAATATTGAATTTTTATAAAATTCATCAACTACAAACGTATTTTCGACATCTGATATACAGGGTGCGCCATATTTTATGTCGGTATGTAAACATTGAATACCTTTGACATTTATAAACCGATTGAAAATAGTCGAAAATATCGTGGCCAACACGGCCAATGGGATCCGCTCTTGTAGACCCCCATTTACAGTTCGTGGACCCCCAATTTAATTTTTGCCCGTTTTGACCCGTTGCAGGGCAGAATCGACACCTGCGGGGGTCGATACTGACCACTCTGGGAGCCTATGGTTTAGATCATAGGTTCCCAACCTTTTATTGACCACCGCCCCCTTAACAGTTATAATTATACCAATTTTTTTTCATATATAAGACCGTGGACCTGACAGAAACAATGGCGTTGCTCTAAAAATGTAAAGAAACGACAATTAAAGTCTATCGTCCACTTCACTACACTTTAACTCAAATTATTACTAATATGATTACTCAAATTCTCATTTATTTTTCTACCTTGTTCTGGTTTTTATCAGCCGTCCGCCGATGGCCGATAAAACAGTAAATATACGGACGGTCAGCGTCGGCCAACAGAATCTCGCTGGCACATAATCTTAAAGCAATACAATCGCTTTACACATATAAAAATACCATAGAGGTATTACATAACGCCCCCTTGGAAAGCTCCAGCGCCCACTGGGGGGCGGTACCACCCCATTGGGAACCTATGGTTTAGATCAAAATACGCAGACATACCGGTGGAGGCGTCTCCGAAGCCGCTGTCGCTGTCGACAAGCCTCGCCCGGCCGAGCAGCGGCCTGTACACGCCGGCGCCGAGGCGGGCGACCCGCGGGGCCTCGGGCGCCCTGGACTTGGCGTCGTCGCGCCCGAAGGCGTAGGAGTTGGCGGCTCCGGCCGAGGAGTCCCTGGACCGGGCGCGCGCCAGGTAGCCGGAACTGCTCCTGCTGTGGTGCTTCTGCGGAGGCACTGCCTTGGCGGCGCTGTCGTTCAGGTTCTGCAGGGACTTGCCGCGGCTGGTCTGCTGCAGGAGCGCCGCGCCGGCCTTGGCCGGGGAGTAGTGCCCCCGGCTGGCCAGGTCCTCGAGGCTCTTTCCGGCGGCGAACGAGTAGTAGTTGTTGTTCTTTATGTACACGTCCTTGGTGGTGTCCGTGGTGAAGATGTACCTCTCGTCGAAGCTCTTGTTGGTGTCGCGGGGGTAGAGGGTCTCCTTGCCGAGCTCGCGGGGTCTCCGCAGGGTGTGCAGACCTTGCTTGAGTACGTACGTACCAGGAGCCCCCGCTGGTCCCAACCCCTTCTTGTGCAGCCGATAGCTGCGCTTGTTCCTCCGCTGGTTCGCGCTGTCGTCCAGCATGAAGCTGTCGTCGTACTGCGGCATCTTGCTTCGGGATTCACTCCATTTTTATTCAACAGTCCGAATCATTTTTGGCGTTCGCTACAAATTATGCTTCATCATGTAAACGTGGTGAATTGTCATCGCAGGTGACAGGACCGACAACGAACAAATTGACATATCATCCGACTCGTATCATTTTCGACCACTCCGGGTGACCTTGGCCTCGGCGTCGGAACTCGGCTAATCGTCAAGAGCCGTAAGCTGACGGGACTGCTGAGGATCCCGGCGATACCGTTGGTGGATCCGAGGAACTGGTTAGAAGGAAGTGATCGCCCCCCGGGGCCGGTAACCAGACGCCGCATACTACGAGACGGGTGGATGGCGTCAGCCTTCTCGCGTTTCATTCAGAATATACGATTCACCATGTGAATGCGAGAGAGAGGCGAGATTTTAGCGTCACACCGTCGAGTAGGATCTATTACGTTCTATTTAACGTGATTGCTGCAAAGACTGCCCGCCATTAACGAGTATTATTGGTTCTATGAAACTAGACGAACCTTATCTTGAAACAAAAACAGTATAACATTGTATACTTTCTATTACAAAAAATATACAATTATTTCAAACCTCATTATATCAATATACACGAAATTTCTAAACTCACTGCACCAAACGACAAAGCAGACTGGATATCGCAATCGTCATATTAACCATTGTTAAGAGTATGCGAGTGAAGAAAAATATTTACAATTATGATACAGTGAGTTTCGGAGCGCCTGTATACGCAGGCGCGGGTAATTGGCGAGACGCTCTGGCAGTATTGTCACAATTGACCGTCTCCCGGCGGCCACCGCTCACTTTTTCCGATGCGAAACTGCAAAGTTGTGCACACAGCGAAGGTGGTCCTGCGACCTGTCAACATTTTAATGAGCTTAAAGCTGGCCGTGGACCGGCGGCGGAGCGGGAGCGGCCTCGGAGCCGGGACGAACGCGGTTGTCTAGCATCTTGTTTGGTTAGTGTCGATGCTGATTAAAATATAAAAAGGACTCGTATAATTTACAAAATGGCGAAATGTATGACATTTAGAATATTTTGTGAATTTAAAGAATTTTTGGTTTAGTAGCGGTACGATCGATGGCATGTCAAATTACGTACGAATAGAAAATTTTTTTTTTAGAATTAACCAATAATGTCTACAAAACATGTAGAGGTATAAATATTAAAACATTTATTATTTTTTTGAAATTTACAGCTATTTAAAACAAAAATAAAAGACGTATACCCGACTTTAATGTACGTTTAACTCAATCACTAATACTCGTATGTTACAATTTATAAGTGTGATTTCGATATTCCATAAAACTGCGGTGCAGAAGGACTCTTTCTCGTGTAGTATCCTCTCTCGAATACCATAAAAAAACAACATGTCTAAACCTCCTATTAGTCCGCTTCTGGTGTGTGGCCAGCTTTACACCAGTAACACTGAGCAACGTCACAAAAAAATGTATTTTTTCTTGTTTTTATACGACCACAAATACCAGCGGCGTATAAATATAGAAGAGGCCAAAATAAAATAAAAAAGCTATTTCGGTTTCGAGTGACTGAGAAACTGCGGCGTGTTTTTGTGCGACGCCGAATTGGCAAAATGTAAAAAAAAAAAAACAAAACAAATTGTTATCATTTCGCAAGCAATGATTTTTAAAAAACCACAAAAGGTTCAATTGTGACCGACTCCAAAAATCAGGAATCATTCTCGTCGTTTCGCGAGACGAAGTCTTTATGGTCCGAAAAATACGGTTTACTTCTTAAATGCGGACTTCCCAAACAACACACAACAATAACACCGATTGCAAAAAAAAAAAAAAAAAATACCGATTCAATATCTAGCACAAACGGGCAGGATCCTCTGCGTTAGATAATCATACCGCCGGCGTATTGTATGCAAATTGCGCGATTTGACGAACGGGGGCGTCTACCGCCCGTGATGGACGCGAGCGAACAGCGTTGAGTGGTGAATGGCTTCCAGGGTACGGCGCGTTCTACGGCCGGACGCAGACGCATCCCGGCGATGGAAAGCGTGAATACGGCGACGCGGTTTTTGCAATCGATGCTTTCCAGGTCAGTGCAGTTTTCGATGTCGCCGGATGTTCGGTTTTCCTCCGGATCGCGCAAATTTCTGACCTATCCGACAATAGCGGCAGCGAGCCATACTGTGCCCTATAGGAACGGAAAATGCACTTGTGGACTTGGAATGAATGTACTATGGAAGTATGCTTTTGTACCCTGCTGCAGAAACATATAATAATGCTATTGGGCAGCAGCAAGGATCCGAGAACTACACTATTTCCCATAAGAAAACCATGAAAACCATATAAATATAATATAACTCAGTGAGATGGTCGCCAACCTCCCTTGAGAAGATGCACTCGATGAAGATGAAGTAAATATTTTAATGGCGTTTAAAATACAAAGATACCTTTTTTGACCTATCAGATATAGCATTTAGAGTCAATGGCGAAATACATGACCCACTGCAGCAGGGGTCCCCAACCTTTTTGGGCGACGTTTATTTATTCTGAAAAGAATTAATATTTGGAAAAGAATGCCGATATAATTATTTTCGCTTATATTTCTCTGTTTAATTACTAAATACTATTTTTTTCATAACATTTTATTGTAAACTTAAATACTTTTCTATCGTGGTCGCACAGCGGCGGGCACACGTAAAACGGTCAGCGGGCGTTATGGGGACCACTGCACTACAGTACTTACCCTAGGAGAACCTTTAAAGATAAATACGCTGATTGTCACCAATGTTGATTGGCACCTGAAGAAGTTTACAGTTCAAATCAAGATTGACCGCTAGTTTAAAAAAAAAAAAAAAAATTCAAACCCCACGGCGACAACGCCTGCCAAGACTATTTCAAAATATACACCGTGGATGCGTTCACTTGACGGATGGTTATTTTCACCAAACCAATGGGTACTTTCTCGCGGCGACAGGCCGCCGCGGCGGCGCACTAGAAGACGCCCCCGATGCCAACCGGCCCGAGGAGAGCACCTGACGGCCGGCAAATCGAGAACAACACCAAACCTAAAAACACCGTCCATCCTCAGAGGCACCTTCACCATCGGAGTATTTTGTCGAGCATATTCCCGACTTCCGGCAAAATGGGATCCCTTCCGCATGTCACCGACGTCGGGAGATCTCCAATTGTCCTGAGCGATTGTTCCGAGTGCCGCAAGTGGTTACGATAGAAAGGCGGCGGAAAGATTGATAATTCGTAACAATCGATTGATTCCGACGGACAAATTGAATAAAAGATATAACCGTTCGGAATTAATCGCCGTTGAATCGCAAGAAAGCGCTATGAATTGTGGAATTTAATCGACTTGTTTGTATTGCAAAAAGATAAAAACACCGCTGGAAATGATTTTCATATATTCAATATCACTCCATGCAAATAAATATAATTGTTTTAATACACGTCATCATACATTTTGAATAGTTTTAAACCTAAATTATAAATAAAAATATATTTATGTGATTTCTCCACTTGTCACAATAAAAACAAAAAAAATTAAAAATAATTTTTATTCAAGTATAATAAATAATATAATTGTAATAATCGATGCGCGTATCGAGTTTTCAGGATTTCGGACGCCGTGAATAAGATCGATTGAGAAAGTGGTTGGAGCTGGCGGGGAAGTATTTCTAAAATAAGACATAATCGGCTTCTTGTTCGCCGATAATATGCAAAGCACGTAACGGTCCGGACAGGTTCCATGGCCGTTCAGGCTAGATTCCACTAAAGATGGACGCAATCGGATATTCGGATACTGCCAACGATCGATTGATTCGAACGAGGCAAGCGGGTTGTTGAGCTGCCTCGAGTTCATGGGGACCTCATAGACAGTATCCCCCCCCTGCTCTCCCCATTCTATACCCTGTGTAAAGGATCGGTAATGGAGCAGTGGACTTGTAATGAATGTGCTATGGAAGTACCTTGTCGATGAAAAGTACTTGATGAAGAAGGAGAGTAAATTTAATCGAACACTGTAATTTTTGTATAGTCAGATAATTCGATCTGAATATCATCCGCAGCTTGGATTATTGTGTGATGATGATGATGATGCATTTCAGTTATTGCGTCAAGTTCATTTCAGTGACACTGAACCGATGCGAATGATTGATGAGAAAACAAGCAGTTAAATCAAATCCAGATGATCGTATATATATATATATAAATATATGCATGAGACTTTCTTTGTCGTGTATTAGATTATTTGATTGCGATTATCCGGCAGTTAATTTTTGCAAGTCGATTTAACACAAAAATTAATTTTTCTTTTATAATTCAAAGTTGCTATTTTCCCATTCAATTTATTCGAATTGATCGATTGTTGCTAATGATCCACGGCGGCCGTCGGTGCGTCTCCGAATCGAGTCGATTGCCAAAATGATCCGATCTCGTCCATCACTAGAGCTAAGACACCGGACAGTGGGCCAATCGGCCGGAAACCGTGTCATAGGATGGCCCGGCCGCTGTGTAGATGTGGTCAGAGAGAGAAAAAAATCACAATCTGTGCCCCTTATCGAAGATTCATCAGATCAAAAGTTTGATCCCGTGTGTGTGTGAGCAAAATAATTACACTTTGCTGTTCAAATAAAAAGGCGTAATAATAATTAATTTAACTAATTCAAGCGATTGGATTTGATCCACGACTGACCGACAAAGATAATAAAATATTTTATAATTATATAAATGATTTATTTACAATATCAACAACCGGTATTCATAAACACATATAATTTCCAAATATATATAAAAATCTATTCGTAACCGCATACCTTATAGCCAACTGTTAACTTATAAAAAAAAATTATAAAAATATTCGGTCTAATGTAGGTTAAGGTAAACGACAAATTAACGTAGAAGTAACTTTTTATTTAAAAAAAATAATAAAAAACTACAACTTTCAAATCTAAAAATAGACCTGCGTCCAGTTTTAATGTACATTCTAATATTTCAACTGTACTAACGGTGCCGTTTTTAATAATAATAATAATAATAATAATAATAATAATACTAAAACATGAACGTATCGAATTTCTGTTTCAAACGATCACGCGGCTCAACACCCAAGAACGTATAATCACTTCGAACGATAGAACTGTGACAATTGTTCAAATCCCAAAAGCACCATCAATCTAGCACAAAATTTAAATATTCTCTGTAAACAAATTGTATACAGTGTACTTCGCACTTTGTCTGTTTATACAGTGTGGGCGCGACTGCATTCTCCGGTACGAAATGCGGCGTCAGAGAAAGCAGCATACACCCGTGGGCATATTACCGGCCCTTCGGGGTCAAGCGGAGACCGACACAGCTGATCAAATACACCCCCATCGATCTTCCATGCCTCGGGTGTAGGCTCCTTTTTAACGGTGTCACGTCGAATCAAACCTACAACAACCTAAAACAGACAAATCGACGTCTAGAGTGAGAACAAAAAAAATTAATGAACACAATTGTGGAGGAATGGAATGGTGTTCACGGTCAGCGGCGGCGCGTGGAGGAATTCACAAGAAAGTTGCGAAAAGATGGGTTTTTTTTATTTTTTTTTTTATTATTTGTAGTATCAATGCACTCGAATTTTTTTGGGTTAGGTTAGGGAATTTTTTTTTTTTTTCAATACGATAAAAATACTAGATTTCCCAGATGTTATGTCGTCTCGGTTCTACTGTGCGAAGAATTAATGCGGAAGAAATGTGGCTGTGTAGGAGGATCCTTAAAACACCATGGGTTGACCGAAAAATTGAAGGAAAAGGAGGCATTGGAAGTTGCGATGACAGTGGCTGAATATGTACGAGGAAATGTGGAGAGGAGAGGCATCAGAAGAAGACGAGAAATCCCTCCAAATAAGCCGTTTGCATGTATTAAAAATATAAATACGTACGCGTAGGTACATCAAATGAAATCGCATGGCTCTGTGTATTACGCCATATAGTACCATAAAACATTTAGAGTAAAACTTGACCAGGGCATTGTCTGCTCGCGTCTCGGGCTTTAATGTGGGCCGCCGCGTATTCCCCGTTAGGTCATTCCGAATCCGGATGTGTATCGCATGTGGTTTATGAGAATGCTCCGATGGCGAAACTGTGCATTTTTATCTACGCACATTAGAAAAAAAAAACGAAATCGCGTATCGGTGTGATTACGATTTTACCACAAATGTAGAACGCGTCGGTCAGATTTTCAACGTCAAAAATTATGACCTAACAGATAAGAGAATTTCAGATTCACAAAAAATATATATATATATATATAAATATATTTAATTTTTTTTAAATCTACTATTGAGGTCACGATTTTCAGATCCGTTAGTAGAACTTGTATATATATATATTTTTTATTCAGTGGAAGTTTATACAAGAATTTAGCAATAAACTCGTTTTCGGCAGCGTTCAAGTCCAGTTTTCGAATATCTGAATAATGAAATCAACAATCAACATGCCGAATACGTCGCCGTGCGCATAAAGCGCTATTTTACCGATAGATGATTGATAACATCAAGACTCGAAGAAGAAAAAAAAAAAACCGTTAAAAATACAATACCATTTTGGTATGCGTGCTGCAAATAACGTGCAAAAATACAATTTTTTTTATTTTTTATTATAAATAAAAATAAATCAGTAGGTCGCGTAGTCGACACACTCAACAGCCATAATCGCTCGAAATCCTATTGTCGCTGCACATTCTACTCTATGATTCTTCCGCTTGTCTATTCCCAAGACTTGGGACCGTTTCGCGTCCGGCCACCAAAATAGACCGGAAAATCGACTCGACGGCTGGACGACTTCCGGCAGAGATAAAAAAACAAAATAATCGCGGGCTGGAGGGAAAGAGCCGAGCGGTAATGTTTTGCATAGAGCGATTGTGACGTCACACGACGATTGATTAGGAACGGATAGAAAACGTATACTCTTGACCCAGAGGCAGTGTGAAGATGGAAGGCGAAAGGGTGTCAAGTGTTGAAGCCCGAATGGCTCCTGATGATATAAGCGTGAAAGCCGGCGGTGGTGTTGTGACAACGCGAACAGCTGGTCGTATCACAACCCTAAAAAAAATCCCTTGCTTGCTCAACGCCGTAAGGCTTTCATACCTTTCAGGTGCACATATATACCTGAAACGGATTATAAGCAAGTGGTAAAGAGATAAATCTACTTCGTGAGCAGATCTTAAATATATATATATATATATAAAAAATAATAAAATTGTGATCCAAGCTAGACTGATTACGTAAGGCGTTATATCCTGAATACATTACATCCTCCTCGAGCAGATCCTCGGCACCAGATATCCCCAGCTTCCGGGACGAGCTCATAGCTAAATTCAGTACTCATCCCAGTACACCAAATACTCATATTCTGCCTTCTTGATCGTCTAAAAAGCCCTTGAATAAATATATGAAATTAAATGTATGCGATCTTATGAACGTTAATTAATTATTTTTTGATCGTATAATTACAACGAGACACGAGACTACTTTGATTCCCATTATATATCCATTACGAATAAAAATCATACACCATAAAAGCAATGAGATTAATTAGACACAGCTATTGTTGTGGCTTATTTAAAAAAACACCTTAAGTGAAATATTCGTACATATTGCAACCCTTAATCTACTTGGCATGAAGAGTTCAATCGACAGTATAATAATAATAAAAAATATATATAAAATTATATTTATTGCGAGGTGAAAAGAACGGCCCTAAATCAAGCAACCATTCCGGGTACTAAGCAACTAGAGTGCATCGCTGGCGGGGCTAACGGGACCCCATAAGGCGGGGGGCGACCTCGGCAGAGCACTTCCGTGCTGGCCGCCGGGACACCATGGGGGAAACCATGGGGGGGGGGGTTAGGTTAGGTTAGCAACCTAGCGAAGCCTTCTCCTCAACCCACCGGGTTGGCACTCGATGAAGAAACATGTACGCCTTGTATTCCTCCAGTCCCAAAACACTCATCGAAGTCGTGCGTGTGTGTGTCAGTTAGCTCTAGTCCCACGGCCGGCAAGCAACAGCCCTAACAACACGACAACGTGAATCGGCTGTCGGGCTGAACCCTCGGTCGGTAGGCACGTGCCGAGGCCTGAACTTTTCAGCTCTATTTCGTGCACCACTCTCAAGCCCGACCAGGGCGAGCAGACTAGAATATACGAATGCGAGTCTTCACACCCATACTCGAGTTTTTTTTTGATCATTTTCTGGTCCAATCAAAATAATTTAAAAGCACAAAGTTATATACATCCCTTCTTCTGAACAGAACATTTTTTTCATTTCTTGTAAATTTACTTTTAATATGATAAATATGTGTTTTTTTCCGATTGAAGTGTAGGAATTCGGAGATTCGTCATGTCCATATTCTAAGAGTCCTAAACATTTAAAAAAAAAAATTTCAATTGGAATCAATAGATCAAATATAAACGCTGCGAAAATTATTATTTAAAAAATTAAAAAAAAAAAAATCTTGAACAAACTTCGGTTTTGAAAAGTCGTCATTTTATCCAATTTTTCAACATCTTCAATACTATATTTTACCCTGAAAATGGACGTTAATTAAATAATAAAAAATATACAGATATAATTTAAAGTTTTTTCAATACTCTCTAAAAAAAAAAAAAACAACTTTCGACATAGAAAAATAAAGTGACAATTAAATTAATCAAATGACACGATTTCGCCAGGTAAAACTCGGGGATGGGCTCGACATTCTACAGTGTTTGGAATAAGTATATTTATTATTATTGTTATTACTATTATTTTATTAAATATTTTTTGTACGTATTGTGAAAGACATACATTAGTGATTTCGTGATGTTTTGGTATATTATTCGAAATGATTATTAGCTAAATATTAACGAGAATGTAGCACTCGACGGAGGCGGGCGGTTTGCCAGACCAGACGGTAGCAAGACCCTTAAAGTTTTGCCTGGAGAGACGAATCGAAGGAAGAGGCTATCGTCTGGTTACCGTTCAATAGTCGGCTGTGTGGCGGCGCGCGTAGGCGGCTTCGCTAGAGCACCGCTATCCCGCTGCGTCCCTCTCTGTCTGGCGCGGGTCCCGTACGCGAGGGCAGCTGCACACTTGCCGGGATTGCAAGCGATTTTAATGCTAAACATGACCTTGAAAATATCTGACCTATCAGACAAAAGCCTTGAATACCCAAAGCGCTATAGCATAAAAGCAATCGGACGCATCGATGACATCCAGCGTTTTATGGTATACCGAACCGCAGTTTATATACAGCCCTATTAGCATGACAACCTGCTAAACAGTTACGCGTCCGCTATATTAAACAGACACGACAATTACCCGCCTCTCCTTACGCGGCATATATTCCAGTTAACTTGAGGCACCTCCGCAGGTTACCATCCGATTGCGTTAATTATATTTTACCACAACAAAATTGTCGAATAACAACCGCGGGCATACTTCTATAGTGAAAAGTTTATTTATAGCACGGTGCCTATAAGGCATCCCATAACTTTTGTATACACATGTTACTCCTTTTAAGGCTGTCTGTGACACGGCAACACGACAACACGCCTCGTTGAGTACGGTTGTTCTTAAAAATAAATCTCACAGTCAAAAAGTATAGAGAGTCTAGTATCGACGGTGGATTATTATTTATAAGGGTTAAGAACAATAACGCTAGCTGCAAGTTGGTGGTCTGAATATAAACCCACGCGGTCTAGAATTGCTTACACTTAGAAATGGTAGAAATGGAGTGTATTGTCGATGGTGAGTTTGTATGAAGAAGTGGGGAGAGCTCGACGCGCGGAGGAGCGGTGTCGCAAACCCGCGAGGGCGGGCGGTGGGCGGCGGCCGTCGACCCGAGGTTCAGGAGATTCGCAGACGATCAGACACGAGGAGACGACGACGACGACGACGAGTCCAGCACCACGAGACAACTCCGAATGACCATACATTATCACACCGAAGCATCCAAACACCGGGCGTATCCATTTTGAGAGCAAAGGCGACTCAACCGACAGGCGCTCTTATACGTTTCACAATATATCTTCTCACGTGATTATGTATTGAACACATGTTACATTGAAAATAATTTTTATTATTTTTAAAAACCAAAACAGGCTGTATTAACTATATTGTATTAGTCTATACACTCTTTGATTTGCATGTAGTCAAAATAAATCGTTTCCTATAAAAATTTGAACCACTTTCATCACTAATAATTCTCTGACTACTCCACTTCTTCGTTGTCACTTTGTTCAGAATCACTGGACAGTATTACAGTAGAAGTAACGTCGACGAGTCCTTAACAAACATTACGAGGTGTAAAATGACCTTCTGCCGCTTTTAGAGTAAGCACATTCAAAAAGGTATTAAATACGCACCCCGCGTTTAGACAGCAGTCCGCGAAACGGGTACTAGTACCCGCCCCGCCTTAAGAAAAAAAATATTAAATACAATAATTGGAGATGCAGATGATACGGTTTTCTTATGCGTTAAGTCCAAGCAACAAAATAATCTATTTAACCATGTTGGAAGGTTCACCTCTGGGGGGATCCGACCGCGTGCGTCTCTAACCGGCCAAGTGAAAACATTATAAATTAAACAGGCATTCGTGCTTCGATTCAGTAAACAAGCGTTCGTGTCGATTGCGGGGCGAGAGGCCGCGCTCGGGGAAAGGCAGGAAGAGCGGCGATCGTCGCGGAACAGCACGAGAGGAGAGGTCGGCGGAGAAGAAGAAAGGCCGCCGCGAGCCGCGGTCACGACGCTGGGAGGCCCAGCCGCCCGCTTGCGACATTTACATCTCGAAGTGATTTATTTTTTCGTCTACATTCTACAGCCTACAAAATTTTAATGTACACGTTTCATATTAAACTATGCCTAACCTGAAACACTAAAAATAATTTTAAAAAATAATTATTTTCATTTAAAACATTATATATATTTTTATAAAGAAATATTTTAAAAGTCGTTTGTATGGGAACGCGAAGTGGAATTTCCGCAGACCGGCACGGCAATCAATCTCATTACAATCAATTTCGTAACACATTCGCCCAAAAATTCGATCACGCGCGATGTTCGATCGATTCGCGTTGCGCAACTTAACATGCAACCGATTTTATTTTCGGTGTTATTTAATCTTCTCTTTCGGGCGCCTCTCTTTTCCAACTCACTGAACATAATTCTATACTAAATCATTTGTATCGGTTCGACTGTACTCCCGACTACTAAATTCTGCATCCACGACGATCGGCCTATTTTTAAAGCCTGCGCCTTGCGCGCGCGCGACGCAACTGACAACCGAATAGTGTGACATAGCTTATAGCGTCCGTTTTCCACTTAGGCACTGTTCGGCTGTCGGTTGTGCCGCGGCGTGTGCAGGGGGCTTTAGAACGTCCGAGTCGCGCCGCCGCGGAGAAAGCGAAAGTGCCGAGCGGAGCACACGCGCGAGCAGACGCCCCCGATCAGCTGATGCGGGGGGGGGGAGATACGAGAGGATGCAACATTACCCACGTCACAAAGACCCATCAACCCGGTGTCCTTATTTATAAATATTATACACACAAAAAAAAAAAAAACATTTTTACAAGTGTCCAGACCTCAACTTTCTATATATATCTCTAGTACATAATTATTTTCATGGGTTGCAAAATACTATTTCAATATGGTCTGACCGAGCCCTTAATGCCGTTTGGATGTCCATATAAAATTGTAAAAAAAAAAAAAAAGAAACTTGATTAAAACGTAGAAAGAAAGTGAAGTGACAGAAGCTAGTTAGCGTTATTAATCATATTTCATAACAGCCGAGCGTGTATCACAACGCGGCAACGCTGTGAAATATTCATTTTTAATACTAGGCATAGTAAAAATTATATATAATCGTCGACGAAACATGGATCCACAAGAAGGCGAAGACTGTCCTATCGGCCGGAAAGGTGATGACCACCGGGTTTTCTGGGATTCACAAGGTGCGATTTACATTGACTACCTGGAGAAGGGCGAAACGGTCACAGGGCTCTACTATGCCGAATTGTTGAAATTGCAGAAAAAACGGCCCCATTTGGCGAAGAAAAAAGTGCTCTTCCACCGTGACAACGCACCGGCTCACATTGGTCGAATTGCACTACGAACTGCTCCCCCATCTAAAATGTCACTCGCCGGGCAGAAATTTAAGTCGAATGAGGAGGTCATCGCCGCCACGGAGGCCAACTTTGCAGACCTCGTGAAAACGTATTTTTCAGACGGGTTAAAGAAGTCGGAGCATCGCTGGGTCGAGTGTACCGAGCTAAAAGGAGACTATTTTGAGATTTTTTTTCGTTTTTGTCTTGTAGGCTAAGTACTTATCGGACCGCCCTCGTATCGTATATAAAGCCAAAACGTACGAAATCAATGATTATAAACAAGGCGGGTACCGGGGCTGTGGTAGCGTTATTAAAGATATTTCATAACTCCTGCGGCGCGCACACTTCCGGATCTTGTCCGGCAATCAAAATCGGGCCGCTCGTGATAATCGAGCGCACCGCTTTCTACGGCGGGCTCCTTTGTTCGGCGTTCTTTTGGTTTGCGAGCACTGCCCCCGCCGCCGTGGACTTCTTCGCCATCCCTGGCAGCAGGCACAGCACTATTCACAAGAGCGCCGCGGCCAGATCACCCGCGGGATGACAAGAGACAAGCCTACTGACAAGACTGATCCGAAGGTAGCCAACGCCGGCTATGACCCGAGGAGAAGCCCACGGACACGAGAAGAAGAATAAATAGATAGAGACGAACATCAAGGATGATCAGAGGAAAGGAAAGGCAGACTGGGGAAAAGCGAAAAGTGCGCTTCCTTCACGAATCAATGAATCGATTGTGTACGATATTTTATATATATATATATGTATCTAGCTGGCACAGCGCCCAAGAACCTAATATGTACTGTAAAGTAGTCTGCTTCGCAGAGTGACAGCAGGTCTAGGCTGCACGGACGGTCGAAGGCAGCCATTGCAAAAAAAAAAAAAACAAAAAAACAAAAGCGATCTGCGAAACAAAACACGGCCGAGCTCCAAGAGCGGGGATTCCTGGAAGCGGCGCTGAAAGGTCCGCAATGATTGCTTTCCGGCATCTTGGATAGCGATCTTTGTTGGAAAATCAATAGATATATATATATTTATAGGCGGCGGGGTATACAGCGTGCTGCGAAATGCACGGACAAGCCCGACGAACGTGTACTACTTATCAAATAAACGGAAAATATTAACATTTTTGTTTGTGCCGAAAGCGCTCACAGACAAAAATATTGTGGTGATTATAATTATTCAAGTACATTGAATTGATTTTTGAAAACAACGCCCAAAATCTACAAAGATTATTTTATTTTATTTCAATAAATCTCGTTGCCGAGGATCCCCTGTATGATAAAGAATTCGCAAGACATCCGGAAATGTACGAGAACCGCAGAGAAAAATATTGGAATTTCTATGCAAAAAAAAAAAAAAACGGCTCAGGTATACAAATTGTCCTTCCAGAAAATGGTGTTAAAAATAGTAATAAACATACCGCCGAATAGTGAAGTTCGTATAATCAGTTATTCGATTCGGATCATATTCGGTTAATTGGATATTAGATCCGAGAGCCGGCGTGATGATTAGATTATTCGATCGGGGATATTTTATAAATCCGCATTACTCACCTATACAGGTATGTATTGATATTTAAAAAAAAGCGTGGCACTGCAATTGAAAGTGATTAAATCGGTAAACTTTGACGTTTACACAGTATTCCTGTATGAGTGAAAAATGTGAATTTACAAATATAGTATACAAACGGTCCAAAACTAATTGAATTCGATGCATCTGGTTTTTAATAATTAGCCACACAGAACAAATTGTAATTATAAATACGTAACGAATCGTTGGGACGGACAAAACCACTAGAATGTTTTAATTTCCGCATCCGCCGAATCAAATTATGGATATTTCATAAGCATTCCTCGAAAAATCGCTTAAGGTGCGGGTCCCCGAAGCGAAGATGTTAAGCCAAAAAAAAAAAAAAAAAACAGGACGCTGCTAACAAAAAAACACCGCCCAACTCAAAGAAGCAATAAATACAGACATTTTCTACTCCAGTGGCTCCAAACCCATGACTTATTTGATATTACTGATATTTATATTTTTGTGCAAAAGGTTGGGAACCACTGTTGCACACAGAAACATAGTTTATTTTTTTTAAATTAAAATGTGTTTAAATTTAACCGTGCAATAATTAATTTTGATTAAAACTTCGCTAGTCGTTTCGTCAAACTTCAGAGATGGCAAAATATAACCATAAGTGCTTTGTAGAGGTCAAGGGTTCCTGCTATTGTTTATGGAGAAAACCCGGGGATCCGGGGATTCTCGTTCGAGGATTTGTGGACATCTGTACCTTGAAAGAGGATACAGGAGAAGATGAGGATTGGACACATCATCAGATTTGTTTTTTTGAAGGGAAGAGAAGATCCAAAAAAGGTGTGCCTCTTAACACGTAATAGCACTGTCTGCGGAATAGGATTATACTCGTCACGGCGACTTGCACGGAGGTATGTACTTTATTTGTTATATTTCTTGTAAAAATTACAATATCAAGGATAACCTCCGTAAAAATAACAAACAAAGCCAGTGTTCAAAAATAAAATTTAAAAAAAAAACATAAATTATTATAAAATTAAACGTATCCGTTTGGTATATTACCTCGCTCGGCCGTGAGCATGTTATCGTCTGTCGCAACTGCGGCGCTCTTGGGACGAAACTGTGCTTAGCAAATATCGCGAGTGTCAACAAAACTGAGTAATATTTACTATACAAATTAAAAAAAAGTTGTAAAAAAAAAAAGTCCACATAGCAATGCAGCGTGAAATTTTATTTTACAGTTGGAGACAGAGGCAAGCTCAGTGGTAAAAGAAAAAAAAATCGTATTTTCAAATGCGATATTAAAAAGTCATCATCATATTCACGACCCCACATTCAAACAATTACGAATAGCCATTTGGCTAGGAGACCACCTTCGCCTTCCAATGGCTTCTTGGGATTAATATTATCACTCTTTAAAGGCTTTATGTTTGTTGCGTAAACTTTATACAAATGCAGTTTTTGCGCTAATAATAAAAAAATAAAAAAACGAAATATCAGCAGTTCAAACATAATTATAGCTCAAAGCAAAAAAAAAAACATTGACATTTAAAATTCGCCCGTCTCGTAAAATGTCAAACATGGCGGTGAGTTACTACTATAGGCGAAAGATTTACAATCGACAACTCTATAATAAAGATATATAACGATACTAGAGAAACATAAAAAAATATCGCTATTCATATCTGTACCGTGAGCGGGTGTGAAGGATCGGTAACGGAGTAGTGGACTTGGAGCGAATGTGCTTTGGAAGTAACTTATCGAGGTGGTATTGTTTCTGCAGCTTGATAGTGTGGCGGATCTCAACGGGCTTTTCACATTGGAAAGGGTGGGGGGGAGGGGAGATAATATTTTTATAAAAATCGAGTGTTTAAATTTCTACGAAAATCAATGATACCGCTACTGATGGCGTGGTTTTAAAATGATGTGCGTTTTACATTTGCATAAGTGACTCTTCGAACACGAGGAACTGTAGCGTACCTTTATGGGTTTTTCGCCACGGAGGGGTCAGGCGGTCCACGTGTAGTATAGAATATGATGGTATAGCGACATTATTAGTCATATACAGTGTGTACAATAAATTCCCATGGTGAACCGGCGCGGCGGACAAATCGCATCTTAATTCGACGTCTTATCATCCTAAATCATTCCAAAGTGGCAACACGATGGCAATCCACAGCGAAAATGGCGGCGAAAATGGAAAAGGCAACATAATAAAACAGGCATAATTGTCATGCATAATGTCTTCATAAAAACATCTCAACAATATTATCGGCTTTACAAATTCGGGCGCAATAAATTTGGCGCCGCACAGTGTGGACGAATCGCGAAAATTCAAGCCAAAATATTTTTATTTAAAAAAATATATATTATTCACAAGCTTGCTATTTTTAGCAGCCGTGAATGCAACGCTTAAAAGATTATTATATTCAAATGAGTGTCATACGAGCATGGAAGGCGTGAAGTGCATTTTTTGCTCGACTTTTAATTCTAGATCTGGGCGAGTGTTGCAGATAATCGTATCACGACGCGGATGTTGATTTAAAAAAAAAAAAAAAGCTTTTTATCTATGACTTACCAAGCTTAAAAATTCTACACATAAAAAAATAATTGTCTCGTACATTTTCCGCATATATTTTTTTGAGTTTGGTTTTTATTTAAATCTATATTGAAAGTTGAATCAGCACATTTTGATTTTTGAATACATAAAATTATTTAAAATAAAAATTGGCTTAAAAATTTTCGCCACCGGTCCCACCCTGCGCCGGTCCAAAATTTCGCAAAAACTTGAAAGTGTCTTCACATAAAGTTGGTTTTAGGCAACAATGGTGCAGCATCAATATGGGCTTTGAATAATTCATATTAACGTCTCAATGCGTCAAGTTCCCCCCGATGTGGCGGCATCGAGCAAAAGTCGCGTCAATGGTCAATCGGACCTGTGGGAAAATGTGGGAAAAAGAAACCTGTGCGAAAACATCGCACACACCTGCGAATTTCAATTATCATGGCAACACATATCAATAATGTCCGGTGTTTTTTTTACTATCGTGCTAGGCGCGAGCGTCACACCGGTGGGACGCGATTTCAACGGATCGTATTCGTAAAAAAATATAATTTTTTTTTTTTTAATTCTTAAAATATTATAATAGTATACGTAAAAATACATAAATAAAAATTATACCACACAAAAATATTTAAAAAAACACGTTTTGCTCAGTAATTAAAAATATTGGCGCTACATAGGTCAAGAAGTCATGCACGTCCCCATTATTGGCGATACCTCGAGTTTTTTCAACATTTTTTACAGCTTGATATTTGTTTTAAATTACTAAAATTTAAATGATGCAAGTGGTACCACGCTGTGCCATACTAAAACACAGTGCACTGGAGACACGCTACAAGTACGAGAATACGCTTTGAATATGTCGATACAAGCACTTGCTGACGCGGAGGAGACAAACGAAAACGCATAAGCCAACTGGCTTATCCGGATAGTTGGCGCGTTTGAATGGTATGTAAAACACGGCTGATTGGCAACTCGTCGGCGGATAATTAATTTCGCGTGATGCCTCATCAGTCACGGCTCGTTTCCTGACCTTTCGAAGATGGTTTACGACCTTACGCGGACCCGGCCGGCGACCTTTGCCGGCACCGCCTGGCATTTGCTCAAAATGACAAAATTCATGCTAGCAATATTTTTTTTCTCTTCATACTAGACACAACCAAAAAAATATATTATTTTATTCGTTATATCGGAAATGTCGTGTCATTAAAATGTATTTATAGTATGTCTTAATACACGAGTATTCCTGAAAGGACCATCACTGGAGGGAAGCCGGGCTTACATGAGCGCCATTGGAAATGATCTGTTGGATGTTTTTCTACGAGGAATGCGACGAATGTTCACAGACTAATTAACATTTATACTGTTTTTTTTTTTTTTAATATATATAAATATATATTATAGTGTTACGGTACATAATACGTAACGTTCAGCGGCCGTGACTGGATTGCGAGGTGTTACCTGCGCGGTCCAGCTGCTGCTCGATTCGGCTAATTGGGAACGAAATGTTACTTATTCGACTAGCCCATTATGAGTTTACTGTTTTTTTTTTTTTTTTTTTTCTCCTCTTCATCCTCTTTAATGCTGAATGACTCGATCGAATGCCCGCGGGTCGCTTCGCAACACCGATGATACGATCGTTTTGTAATTCAAATGGTATTCATGCCCAAGCATCACGCTGCAAATCGACATTAGATGTAATGGTGCATATTATCCAGCGATCACAAGACATAATCCGGTGATCTGCAATGAATATAAATAATAAAAAAATAAAAAAAAACACGAATGTAAATCAAATGTTATCGCGGTTTAGCATGTGGGAAAAGTGGATTTCAAAATGCCAGAATAACTTTGCTGCTGCGGGTATTCGCATTGCTGCTTCTTTCGTATCGTAATCACAATCTTTTCACGCTGGATGATTCCGGGGATAGTTCTTCAATTGTAACTAACATCGGAACTAAGATTGTGCCGGTACCGGGACCGAAACGTCTGGCGACACATACTCTACGCGGCAAAATCCTAATGTCATCCAATCACACCGCTGATGTGTTAAAATTTAAATTTTTAATATTTAATTAATATTTAGCGGACATCGTTATAACGCTACTGCAGTTCAGAGAATCACAAGTGATAAAAGGATAGTTCCCTTTCATCAAGCACCCGAGAGTCCATTTCACAATAAAAAGGCATCACCCGCGTACACTCCAACGGCAGGTAGTCCGGAGGAGCAGGTAAATACATAATTGATAATTAAAAAATAACAGGTGTAATTACACGAAACTCAATTAGAACAACGAAACGTATGGGTTATTAGTCGATTAGCCTAATCACACGTCAAACGGGCGCGCTGGGCAGACACGATGCAATTGTTTCAAGCCTTTTTCGAAATTAACACGGACTTCATTTGTTTTTGAAAATGTTCGAAATTTGAATTTCTGACATTTGTGTGACGCAATTGTTTCGCACCTTTTTCGAAATCAATTCGAAGTTCATTTGTTTTTGAAAATGTTCGAAATTTGAATTTCTGACATTTGTGTGACGCAATTGTTTCGCACCTTTTTCGAAATCAATTCGAAGTTCATTTGTTTTTGAAAATGTTCGAAATTTGAATTTTTGACAGTTAACAACTTTTTCAAAATTTCAAAATAAATACGACACACATTGATGGCCCTTGTGTATATATAATAATAATAAATTTAATCTACAACTGTTAAATATTAAAACAATACAAATAGCGGATCGGTTAGGAGCTTACATTTTTATTGACACAGCGCTCAAAAATGATGTAAGAAATTAATTTATTTTTATTATTAAAAAATATAACACGCAGTATTTTATATTTCATTTGTTTTACTCTCCTCTAAACTTCCTTGACTTTATAAAAATAAATGCTTTATAAAAACGGTTGTTTGTATTAGTTTATAATAATAATAAAAAAAACATTTAAATTTACATGAAAAAATCTTTGAATTAACAATATTTCTTTATGATTTATTTTATTTTCAGACAAAAATACTGCACACTCAAATTTTAAGTCCATTGCAAAACAAGAGAGAAAAAAAAATGAACATCACGTTTTTGGTTTAAATTTCGTCGCTAAAGTATGCCGAATAAAAACCAGAACAAAAAAAATTACAAACCAAAAATTTCTTAAATAACAAAATGTATTACAGCGAAACGTTCACAAAACCAAATCAGGTCACTTTTTACCGATTGAGAAGAGGACAGAGCATCACGCTGCCAGACCGACAGTCTCGGTTACAATATTTATCATCTCCGATAATGATCTATGGTGGGATCTATGAATGCGCCGCGGGGAATCGGGGACAATCAGGCCCGATCGAGAATGTGAAAAACCGCAAAAACCACCGCGGGGAGACCGCGCGGAATCGAACCGAAATTAATTGAAATCTCGCGACACGACCCGAAGCAGGGTGTTTCAGATTCGCTATTGGCGATCGTCAGCCACCCTGTAGTCTGTAAGCTCATCATGGAACCCGTCAAGCGATAAACGCGAGAGGAACCTGGACTGGTTTTAGTCTCATATAATTTTCACATTTTTGCAGGAATTCAAGGTCACCCTGTGATCATAATACGGGAGCCCTACTTGCCACTACAGTGTGATTCCAAAATTTTAACGACTCTTAAGCGTGTTATTTCTACTTCTCGAATTCCAAAAAAAAAAATGAAAACTATATACATATCTTGGGAATGAAATATTTTTGTACCGGCATAAGTTTGGAATCACCCTGTGTACATTTCGTATGGATGCCGCATTCGCCAAATATACAAAAATATTTTTTTTTAATATTGCCAGATGCACGTTTTGCTCAGCAGTGTGAGCAAATAAAAAATAAAATAATTTAAAAAAAAAATTGCTCAAATTTTAGCGAATATATTAAGCGATGGCCGGCACGATAATGAGGCAACGATCTTCGAAATCAATTAAGTAAAAAATATTTAATAACCAAGCCGGCAGAGATGCTCGCGGATATTGTACAGACCCGGAGAATTACATTTCACTTATCTATTTAATAAAATCGTATAATTAGGCACCGCATGATGCAACGAAGTTTTATCTCGCGGTTAAGTGGCAAGTCCGCGCACTGCAGGCGGTTTTACTCGCCGAGTATAAAATGAACGGGTCTTACGATCAATATCGTGAAAAAAATTATAAAATGGCAGTACGTACATTTACGTTATTAAAAAAAAAAAAAAATTTTTTTCGGGTGTTGCGCCTTTTTTAAAATATAGCTGAGCCCACAACACACAAGAAATAAATAATCTGATTTTTTTTTATATAAGGTGTGGGAGTTCCGCGGTCTCGTGTCTTAAAACATCCGAAAGTCTATCAATTACGTGCATCGATATGCGCGATCGATTGCCGAAGCGATAGCCGAGCTAACGGTTTCCGAATGCACAGTCACAAGTGGATGTGTCGTAATCGCCGGTGATTGGATTTTTAACATTGAGAAAATTCCGATTAAATCACATTTCAATTCACATGCAGAGTAAATTGATTTTTTTTTTTTTTTAATTTAATACGTGAAAAATAAATAACCTCCCCGCTCTCCCCGTTTATGTTGCCCGAGCGTAATTGAAAGATCGGTAATGGAGTAGTAGTGGAAATATCTGATATGTCAGTTTGCTGCAGAAGCTTCAGGTCTTTGAGCGAGAATTTGATTTGTTATATATATAAACTTAAATATTTTACACAGTAAGAGATAAAAATGCGGATTTATTACATATTTAATAACAATAATCGATATTAATAATAAAATTCGATCGACAATCATGTGTTACTGTACATTAATGAAAACGTAATAACCAGATGTACAACTTTTTAACCGGGAGCCGCCGGCATGATAATCATTATTATTATTGCTATCATAGGCGTGAAAACCACGTTTTTAATATACAATTATACAGATTATAATTTTTTTTTTAATCCTTAAGATCTATCGATCTATCTAACAAGCGTATAAGCAACGTCCAAGATCCTTATGCAAGCGTTTAATCAACAATCGTCAGATGTTACTGTGCATTAACGAAAAGAGCAATAAACCGAGGTTTAAAGCAGGTTTACAAAATTACAGGTACGGACCGAGCAAATATCCGGTGATGCTTAATCCATTTACTCTGGAGGCGGTCCAGCATCAGCTAACGGTCCACCGGAGTTCGCAAATGGATTTTGGCAAATGGCAGCATCTCCAAATAGCATTCGCACCGTCCGGCCAAGACTCGATGAATAACACAACACAAACGATTTTGTTGCTATTCAACTGCATTTATTGGTGAGAGAAACATTGTAGAAATAAATATTACTGGTAGTGTTTTGACTATTTATAATTAGTTAGTAACTAGAACCTTAAAGAATCGGTAATGGAGTAGAGGACTTGGAATGAATTTGCTCGGGAAGTATATTGTCGAGGTGGTATTGTTTTTGTGGCATGCTGCAGGAGTGTCAGGCCAATGCTTTGTAAGGAAATGATTATATAATAATGCTATTGGGCAGCAGCAATATAAAACTGCAGTGTAGAAGGACCCGGGGACCCACTATACTATTTTCCCCTTAGGAAACCATGAACACTGCCTCAACATGAGTATCGGCTAAGTGAAATGGTCGATAATCCACTAGTCATTTGACCTTTGATCAGTCTGATCATTTGGCAATGTATGGTACATTAAAAGAAAGGGTCGTTTTAGCCATAGCAGAAAGCTGCAGGATGTTTTTGATGCCGACAGGAAGACACCACAATTGCATATAACGATTAAAAATCTCACTCAGCTGTCAGAACGTAAAAGCTAGACGAGTGAGACATGATCAGGACACACGTGTGTCCAGTGAGAAGACACTGAAACAGATCCGATGATCAATTCGCCTGTCAGGATAGGGATTGCACCCATGGATCAAGGGCCGACGACTTTACCACTGAGCCATCCTTCGTATGAGCGCCCACTCGGGTTAAGCAGCGCGCCGGAATCGATTTAGAAAGCGGCACGCTTCGTTTCGTCTTCCCATTTCCACGACAGGTAATCCGTTTCACGGCACTCGGACACTTGCGGAGCGAATGCATTGCGCGACGGACTTTTTTCCCCAGCCTCGCGTAAAAGAGACAGAAGAGAAAATCTGGTGATTTGAATAATATATCGACAGGAAAAAATATCGAAATGGAAATTTACTGCTTGCGTCGATCGAACTCGATCACACTAGCGTGAGAATCGAATCGAACATCGCCTATACTAAAGTGATACTTTGCGTGTGTTGTGATATATATAATCGAATCACGCTGGATAATAGCGGAATCAACTGACATTTCAAACAACAACAAAAAGCCTCGAACGCGGCCGAAGATCAGCCAGAAATATAACAACACGAAGAACACGTCCATGGAGAATTAAGGCAATATACAGTGTTAGGCAGGGAATAACATTGGTGGATAAAGACTGGGGGTCAGGAGATTTTTGTAAATTTCCTACTAACTACGTCCAATAATTCAAAATGTTTTAAAGTCAGCAGGCGTAGGTATTAAACGATCAATTAAAATAATTGATTGGCAACAATGAAAGTGCGTAATTGAATGAAATCCGATGCGCGGTGACTCTAGTATGGATAGTTGCGAAACTGACTTTCTCGAGTCAGGTGGAGCAGGTCGGAAATACCATGGAGAAAATGACATTCATGTTGTAACAATAACTCAAAGAGAAGATATCACATGTTGACACATCAGAATCATACCGATGCGGTAACAATCGATAGTTGCGAATATACCATATAAGATGTGTATACAAAACAAACCGCTCATTGAATACTCCTCGAATGAATTGATGGTACAATAGGTAGCAAGCAGCCGGAGCAGCACGAAGCATCGCCGAATTAATTAGCATTTAGTGCTGTTGCTACAAATGAGCCGACCCGGCCGTGGGAGAGCCCATCGCTCTGGATTCACTCTGTCGCGTGAAGAAAAAAAAAAAATAACCAAAAACGATCCGCTTTAATTGTCGGGCCTCGCCTAATGGTCCGGCGGATCCGCCGGCCATTGTGGGGCCATGGCGTGAGAGCCATGGCGCCCCCTCGATACCAACATATACGGTACAACATCGGAAGACGGTATAGAAATGAAATTATCGGGAGGAAAAAATAAAAAAAATCAGTACATCCCCCAAACCCCAGTGGTTACTTTGGCCAGCTTTAAGCACTCACCGCTAGTCGCCGGATGGTAATCAAAGCTCGTGAGATGATATCGTTAATAAGCCGGGACAAAAAAGCGCGTAGCTTGGATTGCAAGTGACCACAATGAAACTGAATTTCGGGAAGTAGCAGTTTGAACAAAAATGGCAAGTAACAAGTAACAAGTAATTTTACTGCAAAAAAAAAAAAAAAAAAAACAACGTTGTTTGTCACTTGCGGGATTTGTCACATTTGGATGTTGAACACTAAAACTAACACTCTCTTCTTCGTGTGTCTCTCAAGAGAAGTTTGTCTGTACATGGTTTTAATGTAATGGGTCATTTTACACCGCGGGAAAGGTCTAAAGGCGTATTGCCAAAATGAAACCAAATTAAATTTGATATTTAGTTTCAACAACAACAACAAAAACAGCGTTGTAAAAATAGTATCCATTATCGATTGCGAAATGTGCACCTGCCCGCCAGGTACGGCGTAGTGATGGGCACAGCCGAACACGAATAATCGATTAATCAATCAATGAATGGCCCAAGCAAGGTATTGCGAATGAATTGATAAATAAAATTAATTACAATTAGGTGGAGGGGGGGGGGGTTGTTTCGGCAGCCTGTTACACATGAGCCATGTGGGGAAAGGATTGTTAAATAATGACTACACTATTCTCTATAAGAAAACCACGAACAGACATGGTCACCAAGCTTGTAGTATAAATAATTCAGTCGTTTTTTTTTTTTTTTTTTTCCCACCACTAGTGCACGTGGAGTGGCGCAGGAAAAAAAATACATTCACTCGCACAAGACAAATGGCGAAGGCTCGGCTGGAGATTGGATTTGAAAAAAATAACAATGTCCGACACAAAATGGAGAACGTCGCGGCCTTGCGGACCCGGAGTCTCCGGTTTTCGGTCTGGAAGCCTGCGCTTTTGAGACTGAGAGCCTCCCAAGAACCTCGTCTCACTACGTCGGTGCGACAGAGCGAACGAATGAAAGCTGGATTAGAGAAAATAGATGCGAACAGATCCAGAAAAGGGATGCTAATAAGATAATTGGGTGTAGATTTAATTTATTTTTTATTCATATATATATATATATATATATTAATAAAAATGTACGCATTTCTTCAATCCTGGGCAAGTAATATTATATTAGACATGCGTCCACGTTGACTTTCTTTTTCTATGGACAATGGTAATTTTTTTTATTTACGGCCAATATTTACCATCGTTTGTACTGAGACTCGCATATGGAAAAAAAAAAAAAAATCAAAACGTATTCAATGACATTAATTAAATATTTAAATATGCAGAGTGTATTATTTTCAATTACGTATGTGAGAAAAACGAAGTATTGAAAAGTTTGCTATTTTTTTAATTAATTCCGCGTAATCGAGATGGTGATTTCCAGTGGCGTGCAAAAAAATATTTTTATTATAATTTTAATCGGTCGCTTTTCTCCCAAAAGTTTTAAAGCATAGCGCAGGTGGGATGACTTACTCATTGCGCTTTTTACTTATGAATATAGTTAAAAAGCAACAATGTGCATCAATTACTGACGTAACAAAATGGGGTTGGTGCGGTAACGCGAAAAAAAAAAAAAAAAAAAAAACACGCAACGCATGACTGCACTCCTCAAGCGGCCACTTCCCAGAGTGAATTGCATGATCCAACTATTTTACAAAAGCAACCGATTTTCACGAACTATCTTTGGCACAGTCCAACTGTCGATATGCAAAATAAAAAAAATATAGTATATTCCTACCATTTAAAAAATAATTATGCAAGGTAGTGAAAAAGATTGTGCAATGCAAGTATAAAAAAAATAGTAAAAACATTATTCAGAGATAAGGAAAAGGCAGTAAAAAAAATTATTTGTAATACAAAGATAAAATGCATCTATTGTCACTTTTTTATATAGAAAATATATCATTTGTATTCAATAGACCGTATTATATATATATAAGCACAGTTTGTACATATTATATAGATTAGAATGTTGAAAACAACGATTTAGCAACCACTTGTCAAAGCCCCGTTAGATTATTTTGGGTGGTCCGGCACGAGCACGATAAACAGACCAATCATATAATATATTATTAAGATAAGTTTTTTAATTAAACATATATATATTTATATATATATATATATATATATATAAAATTTGATTCCAATCGGTTGGCACCGGAGAAATGGCAAGCACGGCCTCGAAGCCGAACCACCTGGTCAGCGAGGTGACAGCAGGCGACTTCCAACTGCAGGATTAATCAAAACTATCAAGACTACGTGACCGGACAAAACGGATATTCAAAGAACAAACCCAAGAGCGTAATATTTATATCAACAACACCCGACTTGTCAATTTCGAAGAGTTATAAACGCGTATTTATCAACAAGTGTTTTTCGATACAAAGCACCCTGTATATTCCGATCACTACGAAACACACTCCAAATATTTATGATGAACGTAAATAATAGTAATGATTGAGTACATTTTTTCAAGCATTGAAAAATATCATCGTGATTTGTGCGGAATTTGAACCCGCGTCCCCAAGCTTGCGTGGCCGGTGCACTACCAATTACACCAACGAATCACTAGTACTACGCTAGAATTTTTAACAATCATATCCTATAAATGAAAAAACGTGAAACGGTCTTCACAAAGATCAATAAATATAAATAATAGTATTTCGAAGAGAGCGCTGAGACACTGTATCAATAATAGTGGCGCGCGTCTATTTGCAGACGTGCCAAAACACGTAAAACTGCCAATGCCGCAGGACATCGGAAATAGACGCGATCACCGATGCGAATAGCGACAAATCCACCACGGCACAGATCCAAAAAAAAAAAAAAAAAAACACCATGGACACATAATACAAACCATAAGCGAGAAACACTTATTTTTTTAATCATAAAAACAAGCACGCACACACACACACATACACAGCAGTTCACTTCATGAGCACTTAATATATATATATATATATATTTATTTATTATTTTCGTCCTCGTGTCTGAGGGGCCGCGGCGCGTACAGGCGTCCGCTCCGCTCGGCGGTCGGGCGGCGAGTGGCGGGCCGCGCAGGTGAGCGCAGGTGAGCGCGCTCGGAGAGGTGCGCTGCCGGTGAGCGGCTGCATAAATTACACACACACATACACACAAGCACACATACACACGCGCGCGCAGTCTACAAGTCAAACGGCGCGATAAATTTATTTTTACGGCGTATAAATTTCTCTAGCATCGAAAAATTTTCGTATTCGGCCACACGGACCCCATGGCCGCAAAATCTACTATCTATTATATGATAATGCTTTTTGGGTAGCAGCAGTATAAAGCTGCGGTGTAGAAGGACCCGCTACACTACTTTCCCTTTGTCAAACTATGAACACTGGTTCGGTATGAGTGTATGCTCAGTGAGATGGTCGCCAACGTCACCTGAGGTGAGACACATGATAAGGAAGAAGAATTGGTTTATATGGTCACAAACATTCTCTTAAATGAGACACGTGAAAGTGAGGGTGAGATAATAAATACTAGCGCCACTAATACAGTGACTGACTACGTCTAACAACGTGGCACAGAACGATGTTCCAGACCGTGAGGGTGCTCAGGCGACGTTTTGATGAATGTAAACTCAATCGATCAGCATTCATCGCCAATAAAGCTAAGAGGCTTATTGTATCAAGCACTAGCTACTAGCGCCACCGGGGGCCGCAGCGACTGACTACGACTAACAACGTGGCACAGAACGATGTCCAGACCATGAGGGCGCTCAGTATTCATCGCCAATAAAGCTAAGAGGCTTATTGTATCAAGCACTAGCTACTAGCGCCACCGGGGGCCGCAGCGACTGACTACTACTAACAACGTGGCACAGAACGATGTTCCAGACCGTGAGGATGCTCAGGCGACGTATTGATGAATGTAAACTCAATCGATTAGCATTCATCGCCAATAAAGCTAAGAGGCATATTGCTTCAAGCACTAGCTACTAGCGTCACCGGGGGCCGCAGCGACTGACTACGACAACAACGTGGCACAGAACGATGTCCAGACCATGAGGGTGCTCAGTATTTACGCCAATAAAGCTAAGAGGCATTCAAGCACCTGCTACTAGCGTCAACGGGAGCCACAGCGACTGTACAAGACCAACAACGTGGCACAGAACGATGTCCAGACCATGAGGGCGCTCAGTATTCATCGCCAATAAAGCTAAGAGGCTTATTGTATCAAGCACTAGCTACTAGCGCCACCGGGGGCCGCAGCGACTGACTACTACTAACAACGTGGCACAGAACGATGTTCCAGACCGTGAGGATGCTCAGGCGACGTATTGATGAATGTAAACTCAATCGATTAGCATTCATCGCCAATAAAGCTAAGAGGCATATTGCTTCAAGCACTAGCTACTAGCGTCACCGGGGGCCGCAGCGACTGACTACGACAACAACGTGGCACAGAACGATGTCCAGACCATGAGGGTGCTCAGTATTTACGCCAATAAAGCTAAGAGGCATTCAAGCACCTGCTACTAGCGTCAACGGGAGCCACAGCGACTGTACAAGACCAACAACGTGGCACAGAACGATGTTCAGACCATGAGGGTGCTCAGTATTCATCGCCAATAAAGCTAAGAGGCTTATTGTTTCAAGCACTAGCTACTAGCGCCACCGGGGGCCGCAGCGACTGACTACGACTAACAACGTGGCACAGAACGATGTTCCAGACCGTGAGGATGCTCAGGCGACGTATTGATGAATGTAAACTCAATCGATTAGCATTCATCGCCAATAAAGCTAAGAGGCATATTGCTTCAAGCACTAGCTACTAGCGTCACCGGGGGCCGCAGCGACTGACTACGACAACAACGTGGCACAGAACGATGTCCAGACCATGAGGGTGCTCAGTATTTACGCCAATAAAGCTAAGAGGCATTCAAGCACCTGCTACTAGCGTCAACGGGAGCCACAGCGACTGTACAAGACCAACAACGTGGCACAGAACGATGTTCAGACCATGAGGGTGCTCAGTATTCATCGCCAATAAAGCTTAGAGGCATATTGCTTCAAGCGCGCGTTACTAGCGCCACCGGAAGCCGCAGCGACTGGCACAGAACGATGTTCCAGACCATGAGGATGCTCAGCATTCATCGGTCATCATTCATCGCCAATAAAGCTAAGAGGCATATTGCTTCAAGCGCGCGCTACTAGCGCCTGACTGCGGCCAACGATGTGGCCCAGGGCGATGTTCCAGACCTGCAGGGCGCCCGGGCGACGTCCTGAAGGTGTGCGGTGCGGGCGAGCGCGAAAGGCGAGGCCGGGAGCGGATGATTTACGAGCGCCGCGGAATTACGATGTTACACGAGCCGCGAGTGATTGATGGACGAGGTAATTATTGAAAAAGAGAGAGAGAACCCACGGAGGCTGGGCCAGGGGTGGGCAAACATTTTGCGCTCTAGCATATTTGAACATTTACCATGAGCCTATTGGCTCATACCGATATGTCGATTGGTGGTTTCATCCATCGACGTGTTCGCACAATAGCAGTGAATCAAAATAGATAAAAAAAATTGATATAATTAAATAAATATGAAATAATGTCGGTTGGCCGCCCCTGCGCGTGCAATGGACTCGTGAGCCTGTCTGGTGTCAATTTTGACTTCATTATCGCAATACAGTAATTATTTCACTAATTGACGAGAGCTTTCGGATGGCGAGTAACACAAGGTTTTTTCTCAACGTTTTGGCTCCAAATGCACGTTTAGAAGAACAATGAACAAAAAAACGGCCCATTTGTCACTTTTCGATTTCATAAAAAACCGAATGTGCATCGTCTAATTAAAATTCATCGGATAAACGTGATGGTACGTTATTGTTGTAAGGGCCGCAGGTACGAAATGGCGATGATGATGGCGGCGTGGAAATGAGACGTAATGATGATTGGGCGAACAGGTGTTGCTTAGCAAATGCCAAACACGACATCAGCTGTTCAATTGCCCAACACAGTTGAACACTCAATGAGGACTTGCATCACTTGCATTACTCGCGGGTCACGAGCGTACACAAAAAAATTAATAAGTTTCAACAACAACAAAAAACGTGTACAAACTCATTTACATGTAACGTGCAAAATTGGATTTCAAGTAATGTTACATTTTATATAATCGTCCAAGGCTGTATAGAAGTTCTTCCATTTTGGCCACACTTTTCGCAACAGTGTGTACAGCATCCTCCAGGTGATTTTCCAATGAAAATAATCGAAGGGGAAATCCCCATCAGTGGGATTAGTGAGAGGAGAGGCATCAGAAGAAGATACAGTGCTTTGTCTCATTACCAGAAGACAGGTATACTTTGCAAGTTGGTTCAATCGTTTGGTTAGAAAAGTAACAACGCTCCCGGTGGCGGGTGTTCACGCCTCTGTGCCCGGACTAATTAGCACGTGCACAGTCGGTTGCTAGCCGGTTGTGTGTAAGCAAACGTCCAACCCGAGACGAGAGAGCATCCACCGCCACGATACGCGTTCATAACAACAACAATGCACTCACCAACGCGATTCGTTGTATTCAAACCAAAAACCGGAAACACATACCTGCAAAGAGAGAAAAAAATATATATGATTAATAAATAATTAAAATTTTTAGATTTTTGCTATGCAGAAGGTTTAATTGTCTCTTGAAAGCATGATCCAACATGAGTTATGCAGCCACTCTTACTACAATCGCTATCCGTTCACATGAGTAATGACGTACATTTTTTATTATATATATATGTATGCAAAATTTTACTTTCATCGATCATAATGGCGGCATAGATTATAACGATGTTTTAATTGCGATCGAACATCGCAGATAAGCGGGGCATGCAAAGCCGCGGCCGCGGACCGCGAGTGTTCTCTCTGTGTGTATGGACGTTTCGGTTACGGTACTGGGGACGGCATTGTTTCGTACCGCGTTTAATGAAGCTCTAGAGCAGTGGCTCTCAAAACTCTTTTGGCCCACGGAACTGCCTGTTATTACTTGTATTTTACGCACCTGTCTATATTTATATTTTACTTAGGACTATTTTATTTTATATTAAACCTTGCGCGGACCCCCAAATCGATTTTAATTTTCTATGGACCCCCTGAATGATCCCAGGGACCACTTTGAGAAGCACTGCTCTAGAGATAGCTCTTCTGATGCCTCTCCCCATAGGAGTTTAACGACCATTTCATCGAACATATTACCACCCCGGGCCAGTCTCACTGATTCGGCCGTACTTCCGACTTCCGCATCCACGTACGTTTCCTCCATCCGATGCCTCTGTGTCCTTCGATACTTCGAGCTCTCACTCTGGTCAAGCCATGGTGTTTTATGGATTCTCCTATGGGGAGTTGGACGGGCCTGGCGCGGGCCACAGACAATGCCGGTAGAAAGCGAGTTGCACTATGGCAAGAAAATCGCGTGTGTGAACGCGATTGTCTATGCCCCGCTCGTTTTGGGCAGGAAGGAAATCGGCCTTGACTTCCATTATCCGCCCGAAAAGCAGTCACACCTTTGTGACGCCTACCGCCGGAATTCGCGACAGTAACAAAATACAATCCAAACCTAATCAAGTAAATATAAATTATTTTTTTAAAAATTTGGTCACCCCATCTTTAAATAGGTCCACCTTCGGCTTTAATGTATCAATTTTTAAATATACAGAATGCCATTATGCAGGCCCACCCAGACGCCCCCGCTGGCCATCCACGCAGAATCCAAGAATATACAGGTGACTCACGCTGCGGCTATTTACCTATTTTATTTATAAATTTAAATTAATAACACGCCATACGAAATGAACGCAGAAGTTTGCGGACCATTTCATCGGACATATTTATATCCTGGGCCGGTCTCACTGATAGCTTTTTTCCCCTTGATTTTTCCATGGACAATCGGCTGGAGGATGCTATACATGCTGATGCCAAAATGGAAGATCTTCCGCTTCTTTACCATCGTCTTTCTGTGCGAGACTCTTTCACTTGTGACGCGGTCAACTCATGGTGTTTTATGTAGGATTCTCCTACAAGCTTCAACTCCATAAGGTAGAACTGAGACGACATAACACTTGGTGAATCGCCAGCGAGACTTCAGGGTTTTATTCTCTTGGGCATAGTACTTTCCTCGCTGTCTCTTGATTATTTTAACTCTCTCCAATACTTTGTTGTCAATGTTGATATCGAAGTTGTCAATCAACTCCTGTATTATGAGAGGCCTTTATTATGGAGTTGAGGCCTGACAGCAACAATCCGAAAATCAAGGCATCATAGGAGAATCCTTAAAACACCATGAGAGAGGAGTCTTGAAGCCCTGATGAAGGTATCCTCTATATTAGCCATATTTTTCATGGAAATTTAGCACATAGGCTACTGCAGCTGATTGTCTGAGCTATAAGAGGCATCGGCAGAAGAAAGTTAGCATGGATGTGAAATTCGGGGGTATCGGTACATTATAAAAATAAATATTACTGGAAGTCGTTTAGTAACTAGAAGAACTTTTGATCTGTTTAATATCCAAGGGCTTCGACACTAAAAGCTCTTGAGGTCTTCTGCAGCTGCAGCTGCTCATGGGAAAAATCTATGGGAATGTAGACCGAAGACACACATATGCTCAGTAAGATGATGTAAAAGAGCCACGGTACTACTGATATCACCTGATAACAGATTCGAAACGTACAAGCGCGCGGCTTAACACCCAAGACCCGCGTCTGTCTCAATGCCGCAGCTGTGATTCATAACGCCGTTTACCTTGCCATTGATCAAGCAACAACACACAAAAGATACTGAACACGTAAGAAGTTTGTATAGAAAGCGGGCGTGGGAGATTCGAGGTCTCGCGCCGAGCAGCAACACCGAAATAATAATCGACTGTTTAATATCGAACAAGCAATAATAATATAAGATATAATTATATTATTATTTGGCTATCAATGATGCGCGGGAGGCAAGGACGCCGAGTTTGTTTACCGCTGGTAAAAAAAAATATTAGTCGATTATTGATCGAAATAGTTTAAGTCGATCAATTATATTGCGATGATTTATCGACAGCCTATAAAAGTGTAAGTAGAAATATGAAATAGTACTATGAAAAAAAAAATTCAATTATGCACGCATGCCATGAGACAGGCTCGAGCATGATTACATCGGTTTGGTATTCACCTGCCAAGGAACAACAGGAAAAACTACGTAATTATTATATAATGCAACCAAAAAGAACAAAAAACGCTATAAGTTATTTGTACGTATACAAGCAATAATTAATTTAACTTGTTATTATAAAATATTTCTGAAATTCTCAGAAATAATTGCTTGTACTAAAAAAATATATATAAAAATCCTGATGCACTCATTACAAGCAGTGGTTTATTGCTTGTGTGGACCGCACGCCACTGGTTAGAATTAATATATATAAATAATTACTAATATGATTAGGCACGTTAGTTCATACATAGAAGATGATTTAAAGAAACTCTCAGAAAAATTTGAACCCACATCCCCTGGCTTACATGGCCGGTGCACTAACCCTTGTACTAACGAATCACTTCCGTTTATCGAGAATTTTTAACAATCGTACCCTACATATGAACCAATGTGCCCAGGCCAACCAATATTAGTAATAATACAATAAACCCGTAATGGGTAATAAATACGCATCTGATTGACGTATACATATATATATAAATAAGTCATCGAACAGGAAATCCATCGTTGCATGTGTTCGGTTTCATGGGTGTTGAGCCGCGCGGGCGGGCGCCTAGGCGAGCCGGCGGAGGCGTGGGACCCGCGGTTATTGTTTACTCACAATCGTCTGTCTCTTTAGAAGGTAAAAGTATTTCAGAAATGCTGCGCCAAGGTCACTGCCAAGGTCACGAACCACACCATAATGAACCGACTAAAAAATATACTTACGCATCACATGTCATAGACCTTTTGCACATATATAGAGTGAATCATAACATATTCGTGCTTTTTCACGACGTATGAAGTGCGAAGCCTCCGACGATCAGCCGGTGAGTATATAAACCGTGCGGGTTGCAAAATATGTTTGTACAGAGCAGTGGTTCCCAAAGTGGTCAATATCGAAGCCCCAGGGGTCGATTTCGCCCTGCAAGGGGTCGATGACAGCGAAAAATTCAATTGGGGGTCCATGAACTGTAAATGGGGGGGTGGATCCCATTTAAGCAGGTCATCACCAAAATTTAGACATTTCGAACACAGATTGTAACTTTGTTGACGAATCGAAGTCCCGAAGCGTAGAAGTATTTTGTATGTTTTTGATTAATGCATTTTATTCTAATTAATATTTTATTGATATAATATAATATTGATTTTCTGAATGTTGCAAATACATGCAACTTTACATGTATTTTATTTTTTTCATTTTTAAACTTACTGTACAGTTGACTTAATGCGAGTTGTTCTACATAAGATGTCAAAAGTATGTTTGGAGTTGATGAATTTGTAAAAATTCAATATTAGCAAGGCGGGGGGGGTCGACGGGACAAAATAGTTTGGGAAACTGTGGTATAGAGAGTGAAGGATCCGCTGGCCATGCTTGCGGCGGCGCTGGCGGCTAGCGGCGCCGCGGGCTGGCGCGTCTCCGGTGCGCACCCGCGCGGCCCCCGGCCCAGACGCGAGGCCATATCAATCCCGGTTATCATTTTATTTAAACGCAAAACGATTGGCACCGCGACGATGGCCTCCAGAGCTTCGGGAAGACTCCTCCTCTAGTGGAGAGAGAGAAACTCAGCGGACACAAACCGATCCCTGTTCTATCCTCTAATTCCAATGCTACAGTCCAAAGAGGGTATCGCGTATTTGTTAGTTCAGTAAAACAAAAACTACTTGTAATCAAGTATTTTTTTGGAAATCCACTACGCTGCTGGCACTCTTCTAATCTGGAGCGAAGATTGCTGATAACACGCTGGCACATAGCCCTCGATATTGCTGCCCCATTTCTGACCTGATGCCTTGTTTAACCCTACTTTTAAGGTATCCCCATACTAAATAGTCAAAAGGGCTAAGGTCGGGGCTTCTGGGAGGCCAGTTGATGTTACCTCTACGTGAAATGACCTTATTAGGAAATAATTCGTTAACAGCTTCGATTGATTAATCGGATGTATGGCAAGTGGAACCACGTGAAACCTTGAAACTCCTGCAACTCTGGGCCCAAAAAATTTCGCAGCATATCGCAATAACGGTCACTATTCACATTCACCCGATACTCTTTTTGGACACCTTGTATATCTCTAGTTCAAGTGGCTCTCTTCAGAAGCACTTGTGTTAGTAAATCTGCACAGAATAGTACCGAAAATTGTTATAAAATAAATTCTGGATGAAGATGGTCCCAGCAGGGGTAACGAAGCTCAAAACTTCATACGCATAATCAGAATCAATTTCAATGCAAATTAGGTAGCTCGTTTCAATGTTAAAATAATCCAGCAAGGCAAGCCAGGCTTGCGGGCTTGTCACTTTCAATTTCTATTGTTTTATTAGGAGATACGACACTCGACCAATACCATAAGATAGCACGGAGAGACTACATAGAGGATGTTTGTAAGGAAAAGGTTATATAATAATGCTATTGGGCAGCAGCAAGGACCCGAGAATTTTACTACTATTATATATGCTCAGCGAGATGGTCGCCAACCTCCTCTGTGGAGAGGACTAGCCTGAAAATATTAGGTTATTTTATACTATTTATTTAATGGTGACTGTGATAGCAGTAAAGTTAACATCTGCACCAGTTTGCTGAACAGATTTTTACAGTTTTGTGATTACACAGAGGCTGGGTTCACTATTGTGCTCTCGCGTCTATTCATCCGTAAACCGTATTGTATTCCCACAGGTAGAAACCGAAAACAACAATGTCAAACAAACAACAACAAAAAAAAGCACTCCTCAGTTCGCATGGACGCGATTTATTCAGGATGTGCAATGCTGCAGGGGTGGCCAACTCTGTGACGCGATCCACTTGTTGTGGAGGTCTCAAATTATTATACATAATATGTGTATAAACGGCGTTTCAGTGCGAGGCACTCTCGTTAGTCAATACCAAAAATTATTCGACTAAAATTGGTTTCGCGATCAACTTGTTGGCGACCCCTGCAATTCTGCGTTATCACTCGGCGATATAAAAAAAAACCGATTCAAGATACAATTTTAAGAAAATCCGATGAGTAATAATAAACTACACGCGTACTAAATCTATATTTTCGTTGGAAACAAACATTTACTTGTTACTTCATTGGTAACTTATAACCTAGTAATGTCGTAAAATGACTAAACCGAGAGGCATTTGACGGTTTCCTTGCATCCACATAAGGAAGTAAAATATTGCGATTGGATTTTAAAGAACGGCTGCTTCGTATATAATCTAAATTGAGGAATAGTTTATTTGATGATACGTCGAAATATATAATTACAAAAAAGACATATCTTTGAGATAAGTCAGTCCCGAGCAGGGCGCACTGACTGCTTCCTGATTGACGGGAGTATCGCGAGAGAGATATCGCTTTTTTAACGACAATGAAGATGTAAATATCAAATAAAACCCGTTTTATACAAAAATATTTAACGCCTAGAGGTATTCGCGTACAAGCGGTAATGTTTTAGCCGTCCAGGATGTTGTAATAAACAAAATAAAATGGTAAATAAAGATCTCGCCTGTGGCATTTGACATTTCGCAAGATGGGTATTTTATCGCAAAACACGCCCGCGCCGTGATATATCCGTCACGGCGGCTGCAGCGAGGCGCGAGTGCGTAATTGATACAGCAATCGGGCGATATAAATACGGATCCAGCCCCAAAACCATCGCACATAAAGGCACTGTGTCATACCGTGCTTTGAAAAACAATCAGAAGACATCCAATACTTTGAGAGATTTGACTCACCCTGGCCATGTTTATCGCTTCTCGGAGTCACGGACATTCTGTCAGGTGCACATTTGGTCACTACATAACTTAAAACGGTCACTTTTAATTGTGCAAACTACATTGTTATCCATACTTGCACTAAATGTCAATATGCGGGCCGCAGTCTCCGGCCATTTTTGTGTTTTTCCATCACGGGACCTCCATTGCCATCTAGCGGAAGTGCTATGAATCACTTGCATTATGATTTTTTATGATTTTCTGTGATTGATTTCATCAAAATGTTGCTAGCATAAAAAAATTTAAATAAAATTCACAATAAAAATCAGTTTTAATAAAACATTTTATTAAATTTATTTTTTATTTCATGACCAAAAAATACCATGTTAACTAGATTAATTTAATTATGCAAATAAATAACAAACAAAGCCTTTAATAAGATCTACTTACGTCGTATTATGATTTAACAATTTTTTTTATTGTAAAATAATAATCATTGGTTATGGTCCAAAGTTTGACAAACCACAAGTATTTGCTATTGTCTATGAAAAATAATGTACAATAATAACAGTTGTTGTCATTTCTCAATCAAAGGAAGTAACGTCCTGTCTGCGCCAATTTAATAATATTAATGAAATTTCTCACGTGAAATAATAAATATAGTATGGAGGTTAAAATTTATAAAGTTTGTCGCGCTTGCATGGTTGAAGATCAGACGTCTCAGCTATCTGAATTTATGAAAATGACAGATAAAATTATTGAAATGTTTACTTACTGCACATCAATTAAAGTAAGAATTTATGTAACATATTCGTGTATTGTAAATGTTATTAAGATTTTTTAAGTTTATATTTGAAAATTCAATAACAATACATATTTATACAATTAAATTATACTTTTTGCAATTTGTTTACAGGTTGATAAAAACGATGGTCTACCTTCTAGAATATGTTTACAATGTATGAATAATATTCACAACTGTTTCAACTTTATAAATATTTGTAAAACGACTGATCAAAATCTCAAAGATTACTCTAAAAATAGTAACCAAATCTCAGAATCAGATATTAACAATGATGACGATTTGAATGTCCCGAAAATAAAAGTCGAAACCACATTTGCTAGTGACAATGACAACGACAACGATGATGATGTAGACCTAGATTATTCGGACGTGGCAGAAAAGTTAAAAACAGAAGACGAGAATAACTTTTCACTAGACGAAGCCGACGAAGAAACATTAGAAGAAATAAAAACAAAAAAGAGCCTTCATAAAAAGTTAAAACTTCGGAAATTAAAATCGAAAGGGAAGGTGAAAAAGTTGAAGAAAAAGAAAATCGGAGAATTGATCATCGAAAAGGAATTTAAACCTTTCAAACCTCTGAGAAAACAGTACACTTGCCCCGTGTGCCACACTGTCATCGTTGGAAAACAAGCCCTGAATCGTCATCTTGCCGAGCTGCACGCAGATTATAAAAAATATGTTTGTGAACATTGCAAAAAAGGTAATATTAAACTGTTTATTTAATTCAATGCTACAAACATTAATGAAAAATAAATTCTTAAAAAATGCAACATCCAGGATAATGCTAACAACTTTCCGACCAATAGTTATGAAATTATCATGCGCATGCACCGGATATAGTAGTTTTGTCACACATTCTTGTAAAACTGTCTGTAGGATACAAAATGTAAAGAACTATATTTTCTAATAATTCCTGTTTGTAAAGCTCGTAAATTTAATTCATTGAAGTTGAAAATTTCAGGCTTCGCGCGCTCACACTACCTTACGCAGCACCTGATCATCCACACAGACGAGCGACCCTTCGCTTGCGACCTCTGCCCAAAGACGTACAAGCAGCGGGGTCAGCTCATCACGCATCGCCGCCTGCACACGCACGAGAGACCATACAGCTGCGACAAGTGCGGCTTGAGGTAGCCTATTAATCATGAACATAAAATAATTAACGCATACGAATTGCGAATGAATTTAATAAATCCCACTTATGTCTTCATTCATGCATCATGCTCTTCAATCATTATTTTGTTGAGATGGTAATGGTCTCCTCGTTTATTTTTCAGTTTCAATATGAAGTGTGCCTTGGTGAATCACAGTCGCCTTCACCACGGAGACGAGCCAAATCTTTGCCATCTGTGCGGAGCCAGCTTTGCTCAAGGTAACAATCTCATGTCTTGTATTGATAACTAGATAACTGTACCCTGGATGGAAATCCTGATCTCCAGTAATGTCAAACTGTTTGTCACCTGCAGTTGGTAACCTGGTGGTGCACATGCGCGTCCATACTGGAGAAAAGCCATATTCCTGCTCCGTGTGTTCTTTCCGCTGCTCTGTGCAGTCGGGCATGCGCCGCCACGAGCGCACGCACGCCAACCTGCGCGCCTACGTCTGCACTGTCTGCCAGAAGGGCTTCAACAACAGCAGTAGCCTCGTAAGTACTCATGCACTTGTATGAACTATTCATTGTATTATAAAATAATGTCAACTCTATTTTTACCTGCTGTTAAAAATATTGCATATATTGTTTATAAAATCATCATGATGATTAACTCAAAACGCATTGAGAATGTAAAGATAGCCTTTAATCAACATGACATAACTGATTGGCAGACACGGCATCAGCGGATCCACACGGGAGAGCTGCCCTACAAGTGCGACTACTGCCCCAAGGCCTTCATCGACAACTGGAAGAGGAAGAACCACCTGGTGAAAGCACACAATGTCTCGCTAGATACAATTCCGCCCATGGTGCCCGGTCGCAAGCGCACCTACGTCAAGAAAGAGCACGAGGCCGTTCCCCGACCCAGCTGAGGCTCTCGGAGCGCAGCAAGGGCGACTTTCAACTGAAAATACACAATAACACATGTAATTCTTGTGTGTCAGGAATTCTTGTTTATTTGAGGCATTCCATGGTCTTCAGTGATAAAACCTTGGCTAGGTTATTTACTGATGCACCAACTTCTAGTTCCATCCCTTTAGAGCAAGGGTTGTTAATCGTTCAGGATTTAAAAAAAAACCATGAATCACTGTCCGTTTTTTGAAATATCATAATTTATTGTTAATAATAAATTTCCGTTGTTTTGATCTTGATTATCGTTGGGTAGAACCAGCAGCCGGGGTAATAAGCATATATTATATTTTCGTTCTGGATCGGATACAACCTTGTAAAAAGTGGACACGTGACCAAAAATATTCCTAGAACCCCACAGTCTGCAGTGTGCTCACCATCGGACCATGAAGTGTTCAAAAATATTGATGTGCCTTAACATCCAAGCAACCATGGCCGTCAGAATCTCTGAACATATTTGTTTGTATACCAGCGCACACGGAAGAATTGCAAGTAATCATGATCTACATGATGACGTAATCACTTTCATAGACATATCCGAATATTTTTTTTATTTTATTAAAAGTGATTTTATTTGCCTTTAATGGGCATAAAATTTATTTATACGTTCCATTTTAATGTGTTTTATATAGAATTATAAAATAACCAAATGCATCCGACGGCACTGAACTGGAATGAGTATTACATTATTATGATAAATATTTATTATATTTACATATTGGATCGTTGAATTATTGTACTCGTCTGATTTATAGTTAATTTTTTTATTATTTAATGAGGAGTTCATATCGACACGACACGTTATACTCTTCTCTTCACAAATAATTCTAACACACGCTGTTATTTATGGGCGACGGACCCATAAAATATAATTATTACTGTAAGTAGCATTACTCTTGTTCAATAGCACACGCAGCCGACGACAAACAAACGGCTTTATGAATATTTTATATATATTCAGATACACGGTCTTAGAACTATTACCGTATTTTTCAGATCATAAGGTGAAGCAGATATGGTAAATCGTTTCATAATAAAATTACTTGCCTTCTCAAAAAACCCACCGCACGCCATTGATATAGTTCAACTAATTTTTATATACATGACTGAGTTATATATTTATCGATTCAGTAGCAGGGAACGACTCCCCGTTGCAATATACTTGTATCGGTCAAACGGTCAAGATACTGATGCTTGCTTTCTTGATGGAACATGCCCGAGAGTCCGCCGGAAACCGGTCGAACGCTCTCGACACTCGCCGCCGTCTAATCGCACACATTCCAAGAATGACAGACACGTTTTATTACATTTCTTATTTATTGATTGATATTCTAATGGATCTGTTTTAAATGAATATTTATACATGTTATTTTAAGAAATGTTTTACCGTGATAAGATATTTGTTTTTTTTTTATTATAATGAATAAAATTATTATATACATTAAAAAAAAACGAAATATGTTTATTTAAACACATTGTTTTGATTATTTTGTAAAACTCGATTCAGTACAACGGTTCTGGTTTCTTGATGCCTGTAACCCAGGCGTGCAGCGTATCCACTCCCTCGGCATCCATGGCGGAAGCTTCCAGCACCGTGATGTTCTGGCGCACCTCGCGCTGCAAGCGCTTCAACTGCAGCATCAGTAGAGCCTCGTTCCGCATCTGGCGGTACGCCACGTCCATCTTGGTCAGCACTAACAGGAACTGTAACCAAAAATACCATGAACATTTTCTTTCAACTTACGAGCATTATTAACACAAGAACCTTTTTTCTGGATATAAGACATTAAAAATTTAGTACCTTACAAGATTTTAGTTTCGGTTCGGCCAATAGAGAGTACAGCAGAACTCCAGCCGCTGATATCTGACAGAGGTTCGAAGTGTCCACGACGAAAATAATCTTCTTAACATTGTCATAGTAGTGTCTCCAGAGGGAAGACATCTCGCCGCCAATCTCCCGGATGTACAGGAAGCAATTCCTCCCCTTCTCCGGCATGTTGATTCGGAATATATTCGTTCCGATTGTCGGAAAAGAGCTGTAGGTGTTGTCGATGACATCAATGTTTTGAAGCTTCTTCAGCAGCATGGTCTTCCCCGTGTTTGGGGGTCCGAGGCAGAGGATGGATATCGGGGTCACGTAATCACCAGGTATAGTCATTTTTATAACTCGGAAGTAAAATTTTTACAAAATCACACCCATCGGACTTTTGGTTGCACTTGTAATAAAATTGGAGAAGTATCAAAATAATAACAAACTGTTTGTTCTTTTAAATTAGTGTGAATTTAACTTCAACACAACATTTGATTTCTTCTACGCTTTAGCGCTTTGTCAATAATGTCTCTTGGCAACCAAATAACACGTTGAAGTGTTTCTAAGCAACCTCTTTAAAAATAAATGTCAGCTAAGGAAAATATTAAATTGGAAACTCGCTGGAGGTTCACTAAATGTTACGTTATCTCAGTTCTTCTTTATGGAGTCGAGGCCTCGATACTTAAGGCAGTTACGATGCGAGAAATCGAGATGTTTGAAATATGGCATTATAGGAAAATACTTAATATGCCACGGGTTGACTGCGTCACAAAAAAAAGAGAACTGACGATACTAAATATAACCTACTGCAGCTAATTTTCTAGAGGAAATCCAAGGAAAAAGAGGCATAGGCATGGCTGGAAATCCGGAGTGTATAAATGTATGTTCAGTGAGACGGTCGCTAACCTCTTCTCAGGAGAGGCACTCGGAGAAGAATGAAAACATAAAAAGTAATAAAAATATATTTTATTCTTCATACGTCAACAAGCAAATTAAATGATATTCAGTCTTATGCGATATAATGCAGTATTATTTCATATTATTGAAAACAAGGTAAAAATATATAGTTCAGATGTGATCTTTCGCAAGGTCTCGATTTAGACGAAGTTGGGCGTGCTGGAGCCCAGGTATGTCTTCAGATCCTCGCGCGTGGACTTGACCAGCTTGGCCTTGATGGTGGGACGCTGCAGGAGCTTGTGGGCCGCCCAGCGGTGGCAGCCGCCAAAACTGTAGTAGTAGTTGCCTCCGTTTGAATCGATGATCCACATCAGGTCGATGGGCGGGACAAGGTGCTCTGTGTTCGGGTCCTGAAATTTAAAAAAACAATACAGATTTAAATTTAATAATATAAATATAACCTGCACAGATTCAGAGCCGTAGCGGTCGAATTGAATACAGCGCCAGTGGGTTCGAATCACAGCTGTCATTTTATGTACGATTAGATTACTAAGAAAGGTATCTGTCTACAATGAAAAATCAACATAATTAAATAAATACACGTCTATAATTTTTTTAATACTTTATTATAACATATTCATATAAAAAGATAGACGGTTAAGAAATAAAATTTAATCAAAAGTAAAAAAATTCGTTTTTAAATATATTTATTCTGAAAACGTTTCTCCTGCATCTTCAAAATATTCTTATATCAATTTTCACCTTTATATTATTTCAGACAGCGCTGCAAGCAGCGAAAATTCTCAGCGACTCGACGTAGACCTAATCCACATTTTCCACATTTCAGACTCGCCCACAAACGTGGCTAATCTACAGGATGGAGAAACCGCAGCTTTGCATGGCATTTTTTATTACCTGATCTTCAGGTACGAAGCCGTACTTACGACAGGTACACACATCTCACATATGTCTCGGTGCCGTCCCCGATCCAGATTGGCTTCGCGGATGTCAATGTTGCATCAAGCACTTTGCGATAAATTTCCACTCATTTATTTTCTAATTCTTTTTTCAGCAATTCTTTTTTAATATCTAATATATCAATTTCCAATTGATATACTCTTCTAGCATGCTCAATTTCTAGGTCAAATTTAATATTTTTATGCTCCAATTCCTGCCACAGGAGCGCTTTCTTCAAATCTTCAACTGACATTTCTTCCCTACCGCTGCGGTTCCATCTACCTGAAGACCTCGGTCTCGTCCCGTGATTTGCAGCAGTCGACAGTGTAGCTCGACTCGAAGCCCTCGGCACAGCTTCGCCCGGAAGGTGATTCCGCTCACTTATGAATTCAACGTTGATTTCTTGCTCAAATTTCGCCTTCTTAGGTTGCCAATGTGTTGGATCTTCGGTGTTCTCATTAGCCTCGTGGTCTTCTCCATCTAAAATACAAGCAAAACCATTTTAAATCCAATATTCTAAGGCCTTGCGTCAGGATTTCATAAATGCACCACGCACAATAAGAGATCACAGATCGCACAAATCTATTGAATATCTGAGGGTTAAAGGCGACTTACTGGCAATTGCTACCGAGTCACCATCTATGGATACGTCAAATGTGGGCATCATGCTGGATAAGATGGACAGGACCTGCGTTTCCAGAGGCCCCATCTCGGAAAGGCCAGGTCCGCTGCTGGTTCTCTTTCTTAGGTCTTCAGAAATTTTAACATCGCGTGCCTTGGTCTTTAAATTTTGCCACAACTTTTTTAACTGCTTTGCTTCAGCCTTTAAGAAAAAGGAATCATTTACTTAGTGTATGTTATCGAACAGATATAAATATGCAATGAAGCCAAAGTTCATTCATGTCCCGTAAGAAATCAAGGTAATGTAATAAATTTTCAAAGGAATTGTACTTACTGTTTGGGTAATATTGGAGGAAGTATTAAATTGGCAAGTTATGTCCTCCCAAGTTTGGGCTTTCTTCTTTTGAGTTACACCGTCGGTTTTTCGGTTCTCTAGGATGCCGATCTTGGATTTAATCAATTGTACTACAAGCTGCCTCTCGTATTCTGAATAAGGCCGCTGTTTCTTCTTTTTATCCATGCCGAGTACCAACAGGTACGAATTACGTTAACCACCGCGGGATACATCCGAAGTCACGTATCACGCCATTATCATAAAATTACGATATCCGAAAACTACACCAGAGCGGAAATACGATAACAATTACTAGCAATACGAATAAGACCAAGAAAATATCTGCCGGCGTATTTATCAGTGTGTATTGTGATTATTTCTTTGATGACAGCTTCGAGCACAGAATACTGCGGCTTTTGTGTATTCTGTGCCGTCAAGTGAGAATTGTTTTTGAGTTGCCAGATAAAAAAAAAAAATAAAAAAACAAAAAGTGAGATGTTTAAATTATTTAGCCATAAGAAGTATTATAAAATTATCTAAATAAAAATAAATAATATTTAAATTGTATTTATTTATATTAATTATTAAAAAAGAATAATAATTTAATTATATTAATATAAAAATCGTTCTCATACCGTTCTCACTGACAAGATGTGCCGCGAAAATACCGAGCCGCGCTAGCCGTAAAGGCAGAGATAAGAAACCGAGTTGCAGGCTCGAACTCCACTTATATCGTAATTTTTTTTTCGAGGGTTTTCTGGTCTTTAATATTGTTTATACACGGGTGCGAGTGAAAATGTTGATTTATTGAAGCATGTTAATAAGGTAAGGGTCGGTACCTTCAGGGTGTCTGCGATGGACTGCACCTTCTCGGTGTTGACTTGGGGCGGCAGGGGCCTGGTGATGGCTGTCATGGGGACGTCGTGGACCTCCGTCATGTGCCCGGTGTGGATGCTCGTCATGCTTCTGGCCGCTAAGCAACACACGAGGAAGACTACTTTAAGTGACACGGACAACTATTTCACGTGACAAAGGCAACTACTTCGCCGATGAAAAATATGACAATATATATACAGTAGTTGCTAATGCTCAGATAAGAAAATGGGCCGTTCAATACAACAGTATAAAATCTGCTATAAATATTTTTTTATAGAGACAGTGGGGCTTCTACTGCAGAAGGAATATCAAATCTAAATGCCAAAGTTTATTAAAGAAATGTTTGTTTTGTAATACTGTTAAGCAGCACCAATACTCAGATCCACTACAATATTTACTATAAGAAAAACATAAACAGACAAATATGTTGAATGAGATGGTCACCAACCTCCTCTGAGGAGAGGTCCTAAATATAAACGAATTGCGTAGTCCGATTTTCAAGTGCGAAATTTTTTTGACCTATCAGACAATAAAATCTCAGAATAACTATTTTGTTAGTTGATATGGTTGATTTTATTAACCAAATAAGCATCCTAAAAAAAAACGTTTTTTTTATACATTCCTTTAAAATTTTTAGTAAATACCTCATGTATAAATTTACTTAAATTGACCATGAGAACTGCTGACACGTAATAAAACATGAAACAATATGCTTAATAACACATTCGTCTTAATCCTTGTGTGAACTTGAACAACCCTCACTTATAAAATATAAAATGTATGTCAAACAAAAACACGCAAGTATGTGTGCTAATTTTTTTGTTAATATCATCACAGACTGCGTTTCTTGTATTGTCAGGACATCCTTTGGTTTTTAAAGGGAAATGTATATGTTTTCTGGCAGCATAGTCTGATTCACAATAATACTAATTGTCCAGATTTTTAAGCCAGGGGTAACCAACCAATCAAAAATATATTAATATCTAACCACTTTAGTGATGAAAAATGCCCAGCATACAAACTTATTGTGAACCAAATAAATATATAAAAATAATGAAAAATAATTACCTTACTTCTTATGATTACAGAAATGGTCTCAATAATTTCAATGATTCGGAAAATGTGTTATTTAATTGTTTTTATAATATATTCCGTTTATGTAATAAAAAAAATTCCTTGAAGCTAATAACACCATGTCTTATTGTTCACTGTATTAAATAAATATTTTAATTTTAAAACTTTATAAATATCGTTTTTTTAACCTCATTTTAAATTTTCCCAAAAATAATTTACAGTTAATAAATATATTTTATATTGATCGATTGTTTTCATTTAAATTTAAACAAAATAACCTAACAAAAGTTTTTATATGACAATATTTCTTCTTATGGGAGTCCAATAAGTACCGAGCGAATTCCCTTGTTTTTTTTATGTATCATGTTATATTGAATGGATAGTTTCCAGCCAGTTAAAATGTTGTCAAGCTCTTTACGCACGCAAAATAATTATTAAAAAAAACCACAAACCGCGATTGCATAGAATTTAAAATCATTTTTTGATAAACTCATGTCATGAGTTCATTTTCTTGTAAAAATAGAGGTCATCGCGTCGAGATTATATTTTAGGGTCAATGAAAAACGCCATGATTAATATACTAATCTAACTTTTTTTTTGTACCTTTAGATAGAGGATCATACAAGCAATGCACAACCGCATACCTTGTATATATATATATATATATATATATATATATATATATATATATATATATATATATATATATATATATATATATATATATATATGTTTTTTTTTAAATGTTATTATTAAAATTAACTTAATATTTTTTACAGAAAATTTAATAAAATGTTTTGGTGGAGCTGCTTCAAGTTTACGGTACTCAACGTTTCGGACCCGTGCTGGGACCATCTTCAGGGATTTCAATAAACAAGGTCCCAGCACGAGGACCAACGCGTCCCAAGAATAAATATTTTGAGATGGAAACTTTTCATTGTATAGTTTTTAGAGTGTCTAAGAATATTATATTTTATCTAAAAATTGTGCATGCAGCTTTATTCATTGCGTGCAAAATAAACCCAATCATCGTGGATTGCCTATTGTATTAATTAACCATATAAAATAATATAATTAAATTCGGCATACTTTTAAAATAAATTTTATTTTATTGGTGACCGGTTTCGCCAACCGGTACCAAAAATATTATTTTACGTAGTTAATTTATTATTTTGCATGCAATGAATACAGCTGCATGCTCAATATTCAAACGTTCATTGGTCTGGATTCTCGGGACGCTTTGGTCCTCGAGCTGGAACCATGTTCGGGTAACACATGAAGATGGTCCCAGCACGGGGACCGAAACGTGGAGTACCAAAAACTTGAAGCAGCTACGAACATTTTATATCAATTTTTTTTTACTTTACTAATTTTATTAATAATATATAATAAAAACTGGCATGCAGTGGTGCACTGCTCGTGTGCCCTTAGCAGTGTTTTTCAACCTGTGGGTCGCGGGTAAAAGAAAAATATTTTTTCTTTCAGTCATATACTACAATAAATGGGTCAAGGCTTAGGATTCGCCAGAATTTTTTAACACACAAAGGGGTCGCGTATTCAAAAAGGTTGAAAAACACTGATCTATAGACATATATTATTCATTATAACACATTGTGTACTGTATTATACTATTGTGTATATTCAAAGAGTTTATACTAAGTATGCAAATAAATTATTTTTATCGATATATTTTAATATAAAACTTACCCAATTTCATTGTTGTGCTCGGTAAATACAGACAATGTATAAGATAAGGTTAATTGTTTAATGTAAAACTGAAATTACAAGATAAAGCGTCGTTGTTTGCCTTCAAGACATTACCAACTGAGATACGATATTTCACTTCAGAAACAAAGCACCATTGCACCAATTTTAAACGACCTTGAAATTAATAGCTCCAGACTACGTGCGATGGTTCAATGGTCATAATTATTACGAAACAAATTTAAAATTAAATATTATACTGACTTTTTCTTCCTTATAGCGTTTCATATACAGCTGTCCCGAAATTCACGCAATATGCAACTTTGCTATAAAACACTGTACAGAGTTAGGCAGGTAGATATGGATGATTTGAAATAACAGTTACACACTCATTTTTTAACTAAATTTTAAAATTATTCTTTCAATGTGTAACTTGGATGTTGCCATTACGAAAATAAAAAAAAAAGAAATTAAAAATATTGCTTACGTACGAAAAATTATATGTGTTAAATGGCGTCCGTTTTTGTCCATATACTCCTCCGAAGCATTTCACGTGGAACCGCTCGGATTGACAGAACGGCCTGTTTCAATAAAGGTGTTGTATACGAACACACAATGCTCAATCGACCACGTCTCTGTTGCTACTAAAATGGCAGCTCCTGACATACTACTTTTATTCTTTATCTAACAAAGTTATCTTCACCTCACGCTACGTTCACCATCCATACCTCCTTGCCTAACCCTGTTTATATAATAGGGTTGTGTCTTCTTCTCCTTGAAGTGCCTCTCCTCAGAGGAGGTTAAAAGAGAGATTGAATTGACCACACATTTATGCAGTCTTCGGAATTCCTCATCCACGCAAGTTTCCTCCTCCCAATGCCCTCTTTTCTTTCGAGTTTTTCCCTGGAAAATTGGCTGTATTTTTTTTTTTTAATATGGCCAAAATAGGATTCACTTTCTTTCATTCTGTGCGAGACTCTCTCATTTGTGACCTATAAAGCCGCATCACAATGCTCTCAACTTCGTAAAGAATAACCGAAACAACATTTAAGGTTATGTATGAAATAGTTTATCAGTTAAATGGCTTTCAATTTTTGTAAACCTGTGTTATTTATAAAAATTTAGGGACACCTATATAAAGCAAAAGCTTATAAACTAAAGTGGTATGTACTTTCTTAGTTTTGGTGATTTGTTGTTTTTACGCGTCGCTTTTCAATGTCACGCGAAACGTCAAAGCTTTGTTGAAATTCACAGTATTTATACAATTTACTATAAATACAGCTACTATATAAGATAAATATAGAAACCCACGTACGCCACCACCTATACAACATCTTGTAGACCCCACAACTACGCCTGGATCAGGGGATAGTCATATACAGTATTGTAAGCATAACTTTAAGAACTATTGTAAATTAGCATAAAACTATGTTTATTATATAATAATTTAATTTATAAATATATTTTACTTGCGTTTAGAAGCTTGGAGGCTTGCTGTTGGAGCATCGGTCGAGTTTTCTTGGCAAGTATTCGCGTCGATCCACTCCGGCGGACGACTTCTGTATGATAATGAGGTAGAAAAATAATACTTAATATTCAAGACCGGTCGGTGGTGGCTCTCTCTTCGAGGACCTGAACGCCGATTGTGCCCGATTATTATTATTATTATTAAATGTTTTTATTGATTTCATTCGTGTGTAATATTTGTAATTCATTCACGATTTTACACGAGACAAAGTCCTTCGAGGCTACGAGCAATGGAAAGAAAAAAAATGAGCATTTCAGCAGAAAAATATGCGCACGTTCGTGGATGATTTTAATTATGTTTTTGTATGCAGCTGTATATATTTTATTTATAATTTAATTAATTAGACTATTTTTAAGAAAAAAAAACTTCATTTCAGTTCTATTTAATTAATAGATGTTTTGTAATAAAATAACACAGGAAGGTCTTTTCAATGAAGCGTTCATGCGTGGTAGTTTTGATATACTTATTTTGCTTATATTTTATTTCAAAAATTTAATAATAATAATTAATAATGAAAAAAAACAAAGTTGATCTTAGAAATATTTTATACAAAATACGAAAATATTTTTATTTAAAAAAGATATACACTGTTTAAGTAACCCAAAAAAATACGAGATTTTATCTTTTTTTCACATAAAATCATCACAATATTAATCAATTATATTTCGTATTATATTTTAAGTAATTAAACTTGACTCAGCACTCAATTTAATTCAATAATGATATAAATAAAATAAACAATACTTCGGTAAAATAATATCGATTAAATCAGCACAAGTTTATTGAACTATTTATAAGTTATCTCATGATTATAAAAATAATAGAAGTCATTACATAGTAAACAATATTATGACTTATCTTTTATCAGAATCTTTCTAAAAATATCAGCCTGTCATTTATAATTAATTAGAATTAGATAGTAAGCAATTATGTTAGTAGATACAATGATTTAATTTTATCATCATTTAGTTTGTTGTTATCTTGCTGAGACAGTATAACAAACATTCACAGCAAATACAATTACAAAAAATTAAGATTCCGACAGTTTTGCCAATGAACATTTAAAACTTAAATTCATTGTAGTATGCCTAAAATGCTGTTTTCTGATAGGTCAATATTTTTCCCGCAAATAATTTTACCAATGAAAACAAATCGACAGAATTAAGTAAAGATTGAGTTTTTTATTGATTGATTAATCTTTCGTGGTTTAATCAAGTATGTAGAAAATGTTCATATACTTGTAAAAAACAAAAATTCAATTCAATATAAAGATGATCATGACGTAAATAAAGTACATTTGTATGATTCAGTTAATAATTAGTTGTTTATAAGACCATGTGACTTGTTTAACTAAATTGTTTGACAATGGTTTTTTAAATGTTTTTTTTTATATTGTAATAATAAAAATATATTATTGCTACTAAAAATCAAATTACACAAAAAATTTAAAAAAAAAAAAAATTCGTGATCTCATGGGTCAAGATTTTTTTACGCAATATATAAAAATTAATGAAAATAATCTTTGTAATAAAACAAATATGACTGTAAATACTGCTTTTATTATTAATAAAATTAAAAATATTTATTTATCAGAGACTATAGACAATTAAAAGAGTATAGACAAGAATGAAGTATAAAAGACAACTGCCTGTCAGCGATTTTTGACATGTCAATTCAATATGAACGTTTCATAATATAACGTATCCGTCTTATTATTAATTAAAACAAGCGTCATTTGTCTTGAAATATAAATGAAACTTACATTTATAACTGTTTTTGCGTATCTTGCACGAAAATATATTCTTAACTAGGTGTACTAAAACAGTATAACTTGATCTGTGAACCTCTACATTTTGAGTGAAAAACTCAATTAAATGGAGGTTGTTGTGAAGCAAGAGATCCTCGACCCTGTAGAATGTCTTCTCCCATCCACCAGTGGTGTGATTTTTGTCAAACGAGAATTATCACCCAAAACTGATGACAGCCACGAAGCCGCGAGCGATGAGGTCTCCCACAATGAAGCCAATGAAATAAAAATAGAAGTATTCAATGTTGAAAATATTCTGCTGAAGCAGAAGAAAACAGGCAGAAGAAAGGTATCCTTATTATTTTTAGAGACTTGACAGCCACAAATAAAATTTTTTGTGCACATAGTAATACAATTTTACAGGCATACTTGTATGTTTAGGCTTGTATTAATTGTGATTTGATTTGATAAGTTCCCGAGTTAAATAATCTACATTTAAACATTGATAGGATTCCGAGCTATAACAAAATATCTTGCAGAGTTAATGCAAAAATTATTTTCTTAAAATAATCTCATCCCTAAATTTATTTTATTGTTTATTTTAGGTTCGTGCAAGAAAACGTGACACTGCACCTATCCAATATAAAGACGAAGTAAATGATGATTTCTGCAGTGATTATAGCGGAGAAAAGGTCTATGCTTGTGATCAATGCTCACATAGGTGTAATCGGAGAAATAATCTGATACAACATAAACTTACCCACAGCAACGAGAAGGCGTTTGCGTGCGATCGATGTTCTTATGTGTGCAACCGAAAAAGCAATCTAGTTTGTCACAAGCTTAGACATACAAACCCCTTTGCCTGTGACCTATGTGCATTCAGATCAAGCTTGAAAGTCAATCTGATCAAGCACAAACTCACTCACGTTGAGGAGAAGCTCTATGCGTGTGAACATTGCACTTTCAGGTGTAACCGTAAATATAATTTAGTTCAACACAACCTTATTCATAGTGATGAGAAAAACTTTTGTTGTAACCAATGCGGCTATAAATGTAGCACGAGAAGTAATTTAATCCAACACAAGATTGGTCATAATGGCAAGAGGTTTTACTCCTGTAACGACTGCTCGTATACATCTAATAGAAAAAGCAATTTGTTTCAACATAAACTCACTCATACCAAAGAGAAAGCCTTTGCTTGTGATCAATGTACATATGCTTCTAACAGGAGAAATAATTTAATTAATCACATGCAAAGGCACACAGAGCCTTTAGGCTGTAACCAGTGTACGTACCGGTGTAACCTGAAGATCGATTTAGTTAGACACAAGCTAACTCATTCCGAAGAGAGGATTTATAATTGTGACCAATGTTCATACGTTTGTAACCGTAAAAGCAATTTATTTCAGCACAAGCTTTCTCACAACAATGAGAAAGCGTTCTCGTGTAATCAATGTGCATTCGTTTGTAACCGAAAAGGCAACTTAGTTAGTCACATGCTTAGACATTCAAACTTGTTAGTTTGCAACCAATGTGCATATAAATGTAACTCGGAAACTGATTTAATTCAACACAATCTCATTCACACCGAGGAAAAAACTTTTGAGTGCGACCAATGTGCTTACTCGTGTAACGATGAAAGTAATTTGATACAACATAAACATGCTCATACTGAAGATATAGAATTATCTTGTAAGGAATGTAAGTACACATGTAATTTGGAAACACATTTGATTCAACATCGGCTCACTCACGCTAATGATAAAATCCATGCTTGTAACCAATATACATATATGTGTAATTTAGAAACTGGTTTAATTGTACATGAGCTTAGTCATTCTGAAAAGAATGATTTTGTATGTAATGAATGTACCTACACATGCAGCTTGGAAAGTGATTTGATTCAACATAAAAATACTCATACTGAAAATAAGACTTACGCTTGTGATCGTTGTACATATACATGTAAGGTGAAAAGCAATTTAGTTCAACACAAATTTGTTCATATTGGAGAGAAAAACTTTGCATGTAATGAATGTGCATACGCATGTGATTTGGAAAGCGATCTAATTCAACACAATCTCACTCACACAGAAGAGAAAGTGTACTCCTGTAACCAGTGTGCGTATAAATGTAAAGCCAAAAACAATTTAATTCAACACAAACTTACTCATACTAAAGTAAAGGCATTTGCTTGCGATAAATGTTCATATGTATGTAATCGTAAAAGCAATTTATCTCAGCATAAACTGACTCATACCACCGAGAAAGATTTTGCTTGTTATCAATGCTCCTTCATTTGTAATAGAAAAGGAAATTTGATAAGTCACTTGCTTAGGCATAAAAATCCGTTTGCTTGTAATCAGTGTTCATACAGATGTAACTCCAAAGAGGGTTTGATTCAACACAAAATTATCCACAATGATGAAAAAGCTTACACTTGTAATGAATGCACATACAAAACTATAGTTAAAAGAAATCTAATTCAACATAGACTCACTCATAACAACGATACGGCATTTTTTTGTGATAAATGTCCATATATGTGCAGTCGAAAAAGTAATTTAGCTCAACATAAACTCACACATACCACCGAAAAGGCTTTTGCTTGTGAACAATGCTCTTTCGTATGTAACCGGAAAGGTAATTTAGTTAGTCACATGCTTAGACATAAGAAGCCCTTTGGCTGTGACATTTGTGCATATAAATGTAGCTCAGAAATTACTCTATCTAAACACAAATTCAGTCACAGTGAAGGCAAAACATATAGTTGTGATCAATGTGCATATATGTGTAAAAGGAAAAGTAATTTATTTCAACATAAACGTTCTCATGTCGAAACTAATAACTTAACTTGTAACCAATGCCCATTCATATGTAACCAGGAAACTGATTTAATTAAACACAAGTTAATTCACATTAAAGAGAAAAATTATAGTTGTAACCTATGTATGTATACATGCAAATTGAAAAGAAATTTGATTCAACACAAGCTTATTCATACCGAAGGCAAGATCTATAATTGTGACCAATGCTCATATACATGTCAAAGAAAAGGAAGCTTGATCCAGCATAAATATACCCACGCCGAAGACGATGTCTTTACTTGTAATCAATGTACTTACCAATGTAACTTGGAAAGTGCTTTGATTCAACACAAGCTCAGTCACGCCGAAGGAAAGATTTATAGATGTGACCTATGCATGTATACTTGTAAATTAAAAACCAATTTAATTCAACATAAATTTACTCATACTCAAAAGGAAGATTTTGATTGTAATGAACGTGGATATAGATGCAATTTAGAAACTGATTTAACCCAACACAAACACAGCCATGATGAAGAGAATAATTTTACTTGTGACCAATGTACTTTCAAATGTTTTCTGAAAAGCAATTTCGTTCAACACGCACTGATACATACTAGTAGTGATATGGCGTTTGCTTGTGATGAATGTTCGTATGTGTGTGATACAAAAATTGATTTGATTCAGCACAGGCTTACTCACGGCACAGAGGCGATCTTCGCGTGTGACCAATGTTCCTACAGATGTAACCGTAAGCGATATTTAAGCTCTCACAAGCTCAAGCACAAGAATCCTTACAATTGTAATGAATGTTCTTTTTCGTGTACTCGGAAAAGTAATTTAATTCAACACAAGCTCACTCACAGCAGGGAGAAAGCCTTTGCTTGTGATCAATGTTCTCACGTGTGCAATCGCAAGAGCAATCTACTTCAGCACAAACTTATCCACAGTAGAAATAAGCCTTTTGCGTGTGACCAATGTTCGCACACATGTAATCGAAGAATAAATTTAATTCAGCATAAACGTATTCACGACAGAGAGATGGCTTTCGCTTGCGATATTTGAGATCATTTTGATCTTTACATAACATTTAAAAGAAAATTTATGCATCGTAACATTTTCTCTAAAAATGCGACAATACTCAAATTTTTGATTTATTTATTGAATATTCAAGAAACTGAATTGCTTAAAACTATTGAAAAGTGTAATCAATTATAAATAAAGTGAAGTTGTTGAAAAGAAATCAAGTGGTTTTTTTTTTTTTATATAAAATTGTATTGCATTGTATAAAATCTTAATTTTCAAGATAACATGGAATGTAATTAAATTCAACTGGAATAAAAACAAAATGTTTTGCCTTATTTTTAAACAATCGAGACGTGCAGTTTAGAGGCGGCCAGTTCTGGCGAGTTTGTCGGCCGCTCTGAGAGCCACCATGTGCTGGATCTGGCGCGAGCGCAGGCGCCCCCACAGCAGGTAGTCAGAGAGAGCCAGCATGTGCGCGGCGTGCAGGGCCGCAGCCTCCGCGTGCAGCACAGTGCCGCAGCCCACGCCCGACGGCAGCGACAAGCTCGACCAGATGTCCTGCGAACCAAATATTTTCTGATTTAGACAAACTTGAATATACTTATAAATAAAACATAATATAAAAAGCAGAGTATGAATAGACTAAGGTTGTGTTGTAATGTTTACCTGCACGGTCATGTCAGAGGGCGGCGGGCAGTTGATGACGGGGCAGGTAGCGTTGGAGGCCAGTACGGGCCCCAGGCCGTTGGAGCGGCCGGCCACGGCCACCAGCACCAGAGAGCCAGGCCGCGCCTCCAACTCACGAAGGGTCTTCAGTGTGTCCTCTGTGCCTTTATGTGCGGAAGTCACACGCAACTCTGCATTCATTCCCAAATCTTTGCAGCCTATAGAATTTATTTTTAATTCAATTAATATTCATTTTTTTATTTTAAATTGCAACAGATTATCATTTCTATAAAACGTATGTACATTATCAATAATAATATGTCTTAGTATTCTTAGGTGATTAATTCTTTTAATTAATGGTTTGATCTGGTTCCTCGGATGCTTTGCCGCTTGGGGTTTATATTACTCTGATGCTTTAGTCCTTCTGCTGGAACCATTGGGACAAGAGTTTATTTGCTCCCGGATACTAACTCAGCACATCTCGGAGTGACAGGTGAGCAGCAGGAAAAGACACACAAACCAAATTTTTAAGTAATATATACCCCAAGCAGCTCAACACAAAACAACGGCTGCCAAAACCTAAATAGATACATTCATGGTGTTGATTGAAGATCACAGAACAACGGATTCAATTTTGCACAGCATTTATTTGACTTTTAACCGAGGATGAATAAGCTGCCTGATTTTTTAAGCAAACGGGATTCTTGTCTTGTAACTAGTTAGTGCGTACACTTAGCAATCTTCTTGCAGTGCTCCTTGTCGGAAGGAGACCCCATGATGATGGCCACGGTGTGCGGGGGGCTGATCTTCATGTGGTCCATCTGGTCGCACACCCACTTGAAATTATTCTTCACCTTGTCCAGGTCCGCCGGCGTAACATTGGTCAAATTTCTGTAAACCTAAGCAGAAAAATATTAACGACTCTGAACAACTGCAAATAACCACTATAAAGCATAACAAAAACAAGAATATATAAATATTATTTATTATGAAGCTACAAAAGATATTTACAAATACCCGTTTCATATGACATTAGAAAACATTAATCCCAAAGCAGTCACGGAATAAAAGATATTTTCAAGGCCATTGATATTTTTGTTTAGGTCTCAAAATGTAAACATCAAGCAGTGCAAAATAATTTATTTCCATATAGAGAATTGTAATAGGCTTATTGAAGATTTGGAAGAGAGGAAGCACACCTGCTTGTCCACCATGAGCCGCTTGTCTCCAGAAGGCCAGAGCCTCCAGGAATCGGAGTCAATCACGTCAGCGACAAGTATATTTCCTGTCAAATAAAAATATATTCCTGTTAACTACAAATATCAAATACGAAATAAAATTCACTTTGAAAATACAATATTGTTTATCCGCAGTGTTTGTCAATATTTTGTTAGCACTTCTCCAAATAATAATAATAATAAATGGCCGTCGCCAATATATAAGTTTTAAAGACATGAGTACATTTTTCTTACCTTCAATGTCAACTCCGAATTCAATCTTCATGTCGATGAGTGCGCAGTCCCTCAGAGACCAGGCTTTCTCCAGAATCTCAAATACCAAGACGGTGGTGCGCCGCATCATGTCTACTTCGTCCTGACCTGCAAGCAACCAGCAAAAACCAATTTCACAACCATTCCTTATATAAGTCTTCGCTTGCAAACCCCATGTGTTTTTTTTATGAAACCTACTTTTAACCTACTCATTTATATTCTAGTAAAAAATTATAAATAAACTTATAGCCCAAAAATTGGTAGATTACGCTGAACAGATGTAGATGACAATGAAATATTGTTTTAACCAACTAAATCTGAGACTTAACGGAGGTTAAAAACATGTACTTACCGATGGCAACTCCATTGAAAACAAAATTGGCAGAAATAATCTGTTCCTCCGACCATTGGGGATCGTGGTTAGCATCGTCCTTGAAGAATGTCTCCTACGAAAACAAAAATATATTTTACATCTTCGTTAAATGTGGGTTCAAGTCCTTTATAGATGCATTAGATAATGTACCACACCAGAAATAAATTGAAAACTTGTATAGGTTTTTAAAAAGAGATTTTTATTAAGCGGTCATCGAGTCTAGAGCATAGTCTGACCTGCTTGGGTGGACAGAAGCGGAAGCCTTCCTTGACGTTGACGTTTCTCTTGAGGAAGGACCCCGTGGCGAGGCGGCGCGTCACCCACTCAATGGGAACCATCTCGCAGCGCTTAGACACAAAGGCAGCTGCTGATGCCTGGGAAACGTACGCAGTTTTGATTCCTATTAAAAAAAACGTTTCTTAGCTTTTATACTAGATGGAAGTTACTATAGCGAGATCGTTCGCTATAACGAGAGTCAACAGATAGCATGGCAGCATCAGCTTCTTGGTCAGAGCATATAAAGGAGATTTATTGTTGGAAGAAAGAGGAAAGTATTTAGGCAGTATTTGCCAACCCTAAAGTATAGTCCTTGCAGTTTCCGGTATGTTTTTATATTGAACTGAACTGAACTGATGCTGTAGAAGCGTTAGACCTGTACTAATTGATTGGCTCTCAATTTATGCGTACTGACCAGCAGAGTTGAGGATATCGAACACCTTGCAGTTGGTCTGGTTGGAGATGGCGGCCTTGCCCTCCAGGTCATGCGCCTTGACCCCATCTCCAGCAGTGATGCGGTCCTTGTTCAGCAGAAGGCAGATGGAGGGATTGTCCACAATCTCGAACACCTGCTTGGTCTTGCCTTCGATGATGATGGCTCCCAACTTATGTTCTCCAACTGGAACGAACCATATCGTTAAAATTATAAAAACAATTTAACTGGCTTTTCTCAATAATATTCTGATATATAATTAATTATTTACTTTTTATCATTCTAGGGATTCAATTATAATAGGAAGTATTTAATAGAACAAAAATAAACAATATTATTGATAACCTCTGCTTGTAATATACTATGAATATATATTAATAAACCAAACAGGATGGATTCAGCACATTGCGGAGCCAATTAGAAAAGGGTTAAATGTTGAATCAAGAGGTTAAAACATGATATGGACGGCCCCAAATCATATTGAAAATAGATTGATAAACCGCCTTGTGTTCCAGTAGTTAGCATACTTTCCCGGTCCCGGGTTAAAATCTGGATGATGCAATCGGCTTTTTTTTTCAAAGGGGAAGAAACCCTTTCAAGATTCACAGATCCAGATTCTGGTATTTTCCTGTTTACAACCATTTCTCTAAGCCATACGCTTATTATATTTTATTAGTTTCCTAGTTAGAATTGAAATTGCTGAATAAATTGATTCAAATTAGAATTACTAATTAAGCATGGGATAAACCTTCCGAACAAGTCAAGGTGTTAAAACTGACTTCTAGATGTAATCTTATTCATAGTCATTCCACCAAAGCAGATTTAAGTAAACCATATTTTTCATTTTAAAGCCTTTCAACCAAAAAACCTGCAAAATTGACTATGAATAATTTGATCTCTATTAAAAGCAGGTTTATACAAATAAGAGACATACTTTACTGTCAGGTTTTTGCATGGGCAATAATTAAATCATATTGTTTTTCATCGGTGAATAATAATTAAATTCATACATAAAAAAAATTTGAACTTGAAATCATTAAATTTCAGATTATGCAGTTTTAGTTCTCAATAGGACTGTAAAATAAATAATTTTGAACACATGTGTAAAATTTTACAGCAATCAATTTTGGTTTCCACATTTACACCGCTAATTAAGAGAAAATATTTAAAACATGCCTAATCAGCTTGCAGATGGGAAATCCTTTATTAAGTAAGGAAGACCTTAAAATAAGTACATATTATGTTTATATAGGAAAAATTAATGCTCACCAATTTCCGGGTAACCCATCGTGTTTATTTGATATTTATTTATAAAGTTGTTTTTACACGACCGCGCTGCACGCCGCTCAGATGAGATGTAGTGAATTATTCTCTTTTCTTAGTCTCCAGCTCCTGTTATCACACGATAAGACGATGGCCGAAGTGAGAGGCGCGTTGTTTTTTTTTTAACTTTATACTTTACAGACCGCAGAAACAAGTATCAAAGAAACTTTGTAACCACGTGGTATCTGTTTTTATTTAATATTGTCGCACGAACGTCAGGCTATCGTAAATAACAAACGGCAAATAAATAATATGTTGTTTATTAACAATAAGTTCAGAAAAAATAATGATAAATCATGTTAATATATTCCATCATTGCTACAAAGTATAAAAACATAATTTTGTTTGTATTAATGTTTTTAGTAGCATTTCATTAAAACTTCAATGACAGTTAAAAAATTATCCTTGTGACGTTTGTAGTCAACATAAACACTTGTTTACAGAATTTATTCAATCCAAGATTATTTTTTACTTTTATAAGTATTTTATGATATAATAAATTTATTTAATCTAAAACACAATTAATTCGTGTAAATAAAAACTAAAAATACCAAATAACTTCAGCAAAAAAAACATGCACTTGAGCTACGCGGTAGCAAAGACACCGGAACAATAGTTTTAGGCATGACGTAGATTCAAAAGTTAATTATAATTATCCCGAGTGCGTCCTTAGTAAAGTATCAATCGCGATTAAACACAAACACATCGCGATATGCAATTTTTCAATAAGTTTAAATTTATAAAATCGCACGCCCGATCGCTATCACCGCGAGCAGTGTGCTTTTTGCATGTTTGATCACACGGCCTTGTCAGTCGCCGCGCGTTATATATTTTCATCTCAGTCAAACTGACGGTTTCCCCTCGCTGACATCTGTGCTTGTCGGCTCGGCGATTGCGTTGGAATTTCGCCGGTATTTACCGTGAGTTGCATATTTTATCCGTTTTATAACTGGACTTTTTGTATTTTATACACATTCAAGAAATCCAATGCAGCTGTCAGTCTAATTTGACATAACAGTGCACTTACACGTGCTCTTATTGCTTACAGGTGTCGTTTGTCATACTTCATTTACGAACTATTTACGTTACGCAAACTATTGATACCGCATGTATTTTTACAACTTTAGTTGAATTAATATCTAGATTTATTTTATTTCTATCGAATAGTGCTAGTTTAATATAGTTTTTTGTAGTTAAGCATAGTTTTTCTGTTACTTTTTTCCCGAAAGAAAAAACCCAGTTTTAAACCAGCTCATTTTTTTCAAGTAGATTATCGATCATAAAATATGCGTTTATGGACTGTTTTTGTCGACTTGTTTTTGTTTTAGCGAGTTTCTTGCATATTTTATTGTATGTATTAGAATTTCCACTTTTATTTATAAACTGTAGATAATTGATAACATGTTACTAGGTTATGGTAAATAGTTTTTGATTTGTATCTACTAATCTATTTGTTAATTTTTTCGTGGATTTGTGACTTCGGTACATAAAAAAAAAATGAATTAAAACACTTAAATTTCCCAAGTTATATTATGAAAATCTATTTTGAAATAGATTATATTTATTCAATTTCAAGACATACAAAATATATGAAATCACTTCCAAAATAAAGGGGGACAAAATTCAGCCTTAAAAAAAATTACAAAATAATATTTTCTTTTACAGGAAAATATCCATTTTTATGTAACCGATGAAATTCTTTTATATTTATACTGTAATGAAATCAACTTGTTAAACTATATCCATTTTCAATTTTAAAACACCCATCATAGTGCCAAAAAGTTGACGGAGAAAGCCACCAATCACAAAAAGATTGCGCAACGTTTTGACAAATCATTTAAATATAATTATTAACTCAAACCACATAAGCCAAAGTTTACATGAATCATTTCAGATAAGCCGATAAGCTTATGTGCTATTGTCTATCTCTCTCACTTCGGCCAGAATTTGTATATGAGCGAGTGAATAAGACAGATACATATGTGATTTATTTTGGTAGACTTTTAATTATAATATATGACACTACAATGTAACAATTGAACCGTACCCACATATCGGATATTTGTCACAAATTAACAGAAATTTCGGGTGCCTCTCCTCAGTCCGCTCACTGCTGCAAATTCCGCATCCATGTTAACTTTCTTCTTCCAACGTCTCTTTTACATTTTAATTTTCCCTGGGCTGCACTGTATTTCTGAACTTATGCCCAAGTTCTTTACTGAAAGGTTCATATTTCTGGTTCAATCAGTTAACTTACGTGACTGTTATAATATTATCGATTCTATAAATACCTGCACACATGAGTGTGAGACATGGACACTTGGATAATCTTCGAGAAATAATTAATTTAATCACATTTTTTTTAGTCTTGCTATACTATACCGCTGTAGTAATTACACTGGAATATTAAGTCTATTAAGACTTATTTTTCATATCTGCGAAACATGATCATGTGAATAAATTAAATATGTTTTTTTTAAATCTTTTTCCTTATTAAATAGCACTTTTATTTATCTTCGGTGATAACACGAGAAACCAAAGGATATATTAGCTAATTTTTCTGGTAAGAATGTCCATTAGAGATTTTTTGTATCGGAGAATATTGTGCGGTACTGCTATGTGTAGTTTCTTTTTTTTTTATAATTTACTTATAAAATACTATAATATCTCAATTCATTTGAAAATTATACCTTGTAGTATCAATAATAAATAATTTGATTATGTAAATCATAAAGTAGTTTCATTGGATCCTTTAGGCACACCCTGAGTTTTCAAAGTACTCGGTGTTCATGACGGTCCTGACTTTGGTCAGAGATTCCCATGGCAGCTGAGCTCTATTTCTCTCAATTCTCCATTTCAATTCTACTAGGTTGGCAAAGCTAGTGCTGCGTCAATAAATATAAATCAGAAACATCAATATTTCGAGTTCAAATACCATCTAAAATATTATTGTAATATCTGTCGTGCAGACAGGAGAAGATAGATTATATTTCGTTTGCATTGATTTATGAGTAAGGCATTTGCGTAATGACTGTAATGTAATAAATAATAATGCATACACATGATACGCAGGTGTTCCATCATCACAGATAATCACTGGCGGGTTTAATCCATGCCAGAGTAATTAAACTTGCCTTTTATGACTTGGGGAATGTTCAATCAAACGCTTTCACATTGCCGGCGTTGTTACCAGCGCTTCTCAACTGTTTTATTTTTGATAAATTATATTTAATGTTGTCAATACAAATTAATTTTAAATTTCAGTGCATTTAGCATTTTAAATATAATTTTTTTACCATGGCATAAATTTTTTTTTTTTATTATATAATGTGACTGACGTCTCTGCGATATGATTTACTATAGTGATTTATTTATTTTTACCACTCTGACCTTTTACGAGGAAGACCTTGTTATTGCTCGATAACACTCCGTAATGTCCCAGAAACACATCACAAAATTTTCCCTACTTTTACTTTTCTATAACTGCTTTTGAGTAAAATATTATTAAGTTAAATAAGACTCACAATCAATCACAATCGTGATCAAGAGGCCTCTAAGCTTCTCTTTCAATCTCTTTCTTACATTCGGATCATGATGCAGAGAAGAGATATCAAGTTTACTCTTCCATATTTTATTTTCTTACCTACTCTAGTTAGAGAGAACATAATGTGATTCCAATATGTAAATTAAAATATGGTTAAAAAAACTTGCTTGCAAGTAAATTTTTAAGCGTAATTTTACCATTCATGATTGTGCAAAGTCGTGTAACAGGTTTTTGAATGATGTAAAGATTTTTTGCAAAGATCACTGGTTAATTCATTCAACCATCACTACGGTTCCATAACGAGAATGAAATTTACATAATATATTATATGCAAATCAGGTGTTTGCTTGACGTCTTCTTGTGGTCAAGTATTTTTAGTAATTCAATGGAGTTACCAAAGTTTAATGGGAGAGTGAACTACAGAATATGTTCTCTTGTATAGTGATTGAAAAGCAGGAACAGATTGATGATTCTAAGCCAATTTAAGACATATAGGTTAGGTTTATTCAGATGGAGCCCTCGTCTAATGTTGAGCAAGCAACTGCGTTAACCGTTGTACAAGGTGGCGGTAGAAATACGCCATAAGCGTCGGGTCAATTTTAGGGTATACATAAATAGGAAATTAAAAAAGTATTTGTTCAAACGTATAATTTGAATGTGAATGAAAATATGTGTAAGTTCGCTTGTGGGTTATTTTTTAGCCGCCAACAGTAAAAGTAGACCATGGCATACATTCGGGAGTCAACAGGTCGCTGAGTCCATGCATGCATCGGTTAAATAATCCGCGCCAGCTGACACCGACTTCTCCGATTGTCATAATATTGTTGTGTTGTTGTGCAGCAGCCGTCACAGCGCCGACCCTAGATAACCCGCAGATAGTCTCACGCATGTTCGACGCTCCCGCGTGCCGCCAATGTAACGGACATACTTTATTTCATCATGATGCATGCCCTGCACAGATGCATGCCCTTTTCTGCTTCTGTTTGTTTGACAAAATCATGTTAGCTACCAAAGAAAAATTTTATATTTTCTTCATTACGTGCCTCTCCTCAGAGGAGGTTGGTGACCATCTCACAGAAAAAACTGTTAATTTTGGTGGATTAAGTACTACACTAATGAAAGTGCACCCAATCACAGTCAAAATTGATTTCATTATCATCGTATTTAAAATGAAAATTGCTAGATTCAATACATCCGGATTTTTCACTTAGATAGGATCACTCTGCGTACAATCAATTAGATAATTTATTCACATCCTTGATTTCACAATTAGTTTATAGAGCTACGATGGTTGAATTGGATGCGGCGCCAAGCAGAAATAGTCTAAATATTTGGAATGTGTTACTTTATCTGTGAATCGATTACTTAATTATATTATATATTAAGCGTTTGCTTTGGCAGCCCTTTCCCTAGTAATTTCTCCCGTACCCCCCTTGCGACACTGGAGCCTGGTCAGAAGATTACGAGGTCAGTCGGGGCATTGCAGACCACCAGTGGTCTTATCTCCGACATGTTTTGCTCCATTCTCAATAATATCTGATTGATGTAGTAAATGGTGACCTGAAGGAAAGGCTCGGCAACTTTAGCTCTCATAACAGCAATACTGATTTGCATTATCAGATTGAGCAAAGATCGCTAGACCATTAGTTATATTGTTATATAATAAAAATGTCTTATAATAGAACTCTATTGAGATGAACTTTTGTTTATAAAAAAGCTCCCGCAGTATCCTACTCGCTATTGAAATACACGCTCTGCATTTATTGACCACCGAAAAAAAGATAACTTCTTCCGAGTGAGATATTTTCTAATTCATTTCTTAATATAACAATCTGATATTTAACAATCAAATATCGGTGAATATTTATACAGTATAGTTTATGGGAACTAAGACTCCGTACTTGTGCTAACTCTCGTATTTTACTATTATTATAATAATTTTACACAGCAAACTCTGCATAAATATCTAGGTCACGGTCTATTTTTATTTCTGGTAACTGAAATTTGAATGTTTGACATTCAAACATCACTCCGAGATCCAGTTTTCTAGATAACCTCAGGTGAGCGCACCTACAGTACGCGTATAGTGGTCCTCAACCTATTGATGAACGCCTGTGCAAGTGGTTATTGTAGATATATTAAATATTGGCTTATGCAGTTGATTGTTACATTTTACTACAATGTAAAATAATATTATAACTTAAGATTAACAATGTAAGTTCATCCATAATGAGTTTTTACTTATCAAATGCACGGTTGATTACTGCAAACCGATATATTAGTTCTGTGAATAACGTCTTGAGAATTCAATAACATTGTGAATGTAGTGATATCAATGTCACAACTCGTCCGTGCATTTCACAATCTTACTCCAATAAAAAGTGCACAGATCACCGAAAAGCAGTTTTAAAATGACAAATTGTTGATATTTTTAATAAACATGAACTAAAAATAAAATGCATATAAAATTTATTTTGTAATAATGTAGTTCATTTATATATATAAGACTCAATATTCTTAACTTGTAAAACATTAGTAATTATTGTAATTTAATAATTATTTTTATTATAAAAAAACATCTTACTTGTATATAGATTTTACTTAAAGCCAACTCAACAATATCTGTAGACTTGGCTTTCTTTTCACTTAAAATCAAGCCGACAATATCAGACTTTCACATGGCTTTCTCCTCACATAGAATCAGCCCAAGACTTTCACTCGGCTTTCTCCACGCTTAGAATCAACCTAACAATTTCAGTTGGACTTTCACATGGTTTTCTCTTCACTTTTATCAATCCAACAATATCAGCTAGACTCTCAAGTAGCTTCTCAAATATATTAAATATACTTTTAGACGGCTTTCACTTCATATATATCAATGTGTTATTTGTTTAATAAAAAATTGTGTAAATTAATGCACCACTGTTTGTTTCAGAGTCCCCAGAATGGAGTCAGAAATCAGGACGGGTGGATGTGAAAAGAGCTGCGGAGCGACACCCTCGGAGGTTGCCATACATGACAAAAGAGTCGGCCGAGGCGCAGTGGACTCCGGTGAGGATCCTTAATTACCTAGGAGAGAGAGATGGGAAGATAAAGTTTAATAATACATTCAGATTTTCTTATAAATAATGGTCATGTTGCAGTTGTGCAGGCCAACATTACTGTTGATGCTATCAGGGAGCTGTAATTTTTCAAAGAAAAAGAAAACGAAAAGTTTTCAGGTTAACGGGTTGTCAAAACAGCGATAAATAAATTCCAAGCTTTGTTGTATTTCTCCTAATAAACCATTATTGCCTTCAGGTCTCACACACGAGTGCGGTGTGTTTGGAGCCATCGGTTCAGGAGAGTGGCCCACGCAGATAGACGTGGCGCAAGTCATATGCCTCGGACTGGTGGCCCTACAGCACAGGTCTGCATTAAAAAAATCTACAACATGGTTTCATCAACTGAGATTCAAAATTCACAAATACGACTGTTGCTTTCAGAGGACAAGAATCTGCAGGCATCGTAACATCAGAAGGCAAGAGCCAGGAGAAGTTCCACATTCACAAAGGCATGGGCCTCATCAGCAATATTTTCAATGATGAGGCCATCCGGAAACTCAAGGGAAACCTTGGCATTGGCCACACGAGGTAATATACCCTCGTCATATCAAGTATAGTCAAAAAAGCGATTTTAGGAATCAAATCTCCGTGATCAAAGGGACTAATAACCCCTTTTTATTCGTATGATTAAAAATGTAGCAAATACAAAGCAGTTTATTAATTATTTTTATTATCTAGTCAATGGGTTGATTATTTTAAGATTTGAAAAGTTGTACCCATTTTTGTACCGAAAACTATACTTAGTTGTATTTTAGATACTCCACATCTGCAGCATCAGAAGAGGTGAACTGCCAGCCATTTGTGGTGCACACAGCGCACGGGGCTCTGGCTCTCGCTCACAACGGAGAACTCCTCAACTGTCATAGCCTCAGGAAAATGGTGAGGCGGCAATATCAATTTTCATTTCCATTACATAATTTGGTATTGAGTTTGTCTTCAGTGAAAAAACTTACAACCATCAGGACTTGAGTCAGGCCCATCATGTGATTCATAAACCGGTGCTTTGATATGAGAAGAGTCCAAGGAATTGCAACCCTCAGATTGTGCTATTGCAATAATGCTTGCACTGCTTACAAATGACCTTGAGGCATTCACATTAATTCCAGGTGCTGGAGCGAGGCGTGGGCCTCTCCACCCAGTCGGACTCAGAGCTCATCACGCAAGCGCTATGCGTGAGTCCAGCAGAGGAGGAAGGCGGAGGGGGGCCAGACTGGCCGGCTCGTATCCGGGCACTCATGCAACTGGCACCGCTGTCCTACTCGCTGGTAGTCATGATCAACGATCGCATCTATGGCGCCAGGGACCCCTTTGGCAACAGGCCTCTCTGCATAGGGAAGATCCTGCCGCTTGGATCCGGTAGGTCAGGTGACTAGAGCCCCGTTACCTTAATTTTTGCTCTCCTATTTGTTTTAAATTTTTCACTTAAACTTACAATATCCGCAACTCATCTGACGACCTGAACCTTTTCCTTTTCGTTGTTTCAATAACTGATAATAATTCCAGGCGATGAGGGCTGGGTGGTGTCATCGGAGTCGTGTGGTTTCCTGTCCATTGGAGCCCGCTACGAGCGAGAGGTGCTCCCCGGGGAGATAGTGGAGCTGTCGAGATCGGGCCCGCGCACAGTGGCTCGAGTGGAACTCCCATATCCAAAACACCAGGCATTCTGCATCTTCGAATATGTATATTTTGCTCGGAGTGATAGTATTTTTGAAGGTTTGTTTTTATTTTCATTTTTAATCAAATCAATGCACTAATTAATTAGATCATCTGCAAAAAAAATTGCTTCAATGATCCTAATATAATTCAATTCACAGTAGTTTGATAGAACAACATCCTGATGGTGAATGGTTTGGTATTCTGATTCCAGGACAGATGGTGTACTCAGTGCGTATGCAGTGCGGGCGAGAGCTGGCACGCGAGGCATCGGTGGATGCAGACATCGTTAGCTCGGTACCAGAATCGGGAACCGCTGCTGCGCATGGATATGCGAGACAGGTGAATACATATTGCAAATTTTATGTCCTACAAATAAATATTTTAAAACATATAAACCATTACAATGCTTATAATTATTCTGTTGTTTCCAGTCGGGAATTCCATTTGCAGAGGTGCTATGTAAAAACCGTTACGTAGGTAGAACTTTCATCCAGCCGTCCACGCGGTTGCGGCAACTCGGGGTAGCCAAGAAGTTTGGTGCCCTGTCAGAAAATGTCAGAGGCAAAAGGCTGGTTCTCATCGACGACTCCATTGTCAGAGGAAACACTATTGGGCCCATCATCAAGTTATTGAGAGACGCAGGCGCTAAAGAAGTAAGCTTTCAAAATTCACTATGCTTTGAATTCATCGACCCCATTTGAATGAATCATCATTGCCAAATGATCGGTGGTATTTGTGGCCCTTAAATATCTGTGTTGTGGTTATCTGCAGGTTCACATTAGGATAGCGAGCCCCCCTCTGCAGTACCCCTGCTATATGGGCATCAACATCCCCACCAGGGAGGAGCTCATCGCCAACAGACTATCCCCGCCGCAACTCGCCAAACATGTCGGTCAGTACAACCATACTCCTTCATATATACCCTTAGTACTTGTAGTTTCGCTAACATGTTAAGTTGGTATTTTCACTGAATTTGAAGATGCCAATCAGAAACACGGAATACGAGGTTTATAATATGGATATGTTGCAGGAGCGGACAGTTTACTATACCTGAGTGTGGAGGGCCTGGTGAGCGCTGTGCGCTTCAAGATGGTAGCCCCCGGGGGCGGGGCGGGCGGCCACTGTACCGCTTGCCTCACGGGACAGTACCCCGGAGGCCTGCCCGATCACCTCCACTGGTGACACTGTCCTCTGCTTTCCCGATTGGTCCTCGACAAGTTGAAACGGTGAATTCGGGGCAGGTTGCGATACGAGACCGAGACAAAGTAATAGTTCCTGTCATCATCTCAGCTTTCTGATTGTGTTGTGATCTTCTGCTCCAAACCATGAACTGATAGCACGAATCTCCAATTTGGAGCGTCGCTGCAAGTTGATCTTCTGTAAATTAGGAAGGGCGGGACATGAACCGGAGCTGACGAATGTGGCCCCTCAACTCTCAGCAAGTTCCTTTTAATTTTTGCTGCAGCTCTGGATGATTCTTTTTCCAACTGCCTCTCATGATGAATGAGTCTGGTTAAAGCAGAATGTATGCAAAATAATCCATAACTTATTTGCCAGATTATTATTTTCTATCAGAAAGGGAGCATCAACTTCCGCAGTGTAAAATAAATAATATTTTTTTTACAGAAAGCAGTATTTATCTGAAAATTGATAAAATAAAATGATTTCGTGCCTCGCTATTAAAAGTCAATTCACGATTATACGAGTGAGCGAAACTATCAAAGCTATCATTCTGTCTTTGTAATGCAATATTATGCTATAAATAATTAATTAATGCTGAACGAATGCTGCATGATTCAGATCAGTCATATACAACAAAAATTTAACTGTTCGTAACTAAGCGAATTGACTCGCAAATCTGGAACTGTCCAACCGTGTTCATTTTCAAGAGAGTCGAATCGTAATCGTAAGTAGTATTACTGCCCGAATCAATTATTGAACTGGCTCATTAATATAAAGATCTGATTCATCGGCATTCTTTCTAATCGATGTGCCAATTCAGTGCTAGTATATTGTTCAACAATATCGTTTGTGCAAACTGAAGATTCAGTCTATATGGCTGTGATACAGAATTAGGTTTAAGAACTACGATCTGCAGATCCGAGGCGCTGCCAAGTATTTGTGTCCAATTCTGCAGTAGCCAAATGTTTCTTTTTTATTAGTGTTAAATTTGTTGAAACTTTCAAAAATCTTTATTGTATTTTATTTTTAAGATTTGAAGATTGTAATTGTTCGAAAATGTGCTCCGTCATTTTTTTTTTAATTTTGACGGATCAGTTTGGTATTTTTATTTTAAATTAATTTTTTGCATTAATACGCAACATTTTTTTGTTGAATTTTTAAGGTACTAATAAAATTTTCTACTCGAATATAGATATGATAAATTATGTGAACAGTGATTAAATGTGAACTTAATTAACTATCAAATACGTCACATAGATTGATTGAGATGCTGTTTTTTTTTTTTTATTACCAGTCAATAATTATTTGATAAAATTTACATTCGGTCAATAACCACTTTGTGCCATCTGGGTGACGTATTTGACTGCTTGATTAATCGTCCTTACGATTTATACCATGTGTTTTGAAACACTGTTTATTATAATTTTTATTAATTGTGGAAATAAATAAATATACACAATCTAATAAATTATATTGCATGACTCTGAATGAGTTCATTTTTTTGTCATTTAATTTCTTGATAACTAATTTGATTTCATCTCATTGATTTCTTGTTATCACGAACATGGCTTGATTAAATACTTTTTTGTAAAATTTAAATATGTATTTGATATTCATATTTGTTAATCAATACTTTCATATGAATTTAGAAATGTTTGATTTACATAAAATCACATTCCATTTTACATTGAATTACTTTTTGTACTATGTTAATATTTATGTTTTTTTATTATGGAAAATAATAAACCATATTTTTATTAAATTGGTTTTCGTTTATTTATAAAGGCTACGTGTAATTGATTAAACCTTGGATGGGTATATTGTAATTTTCACTACCAAGAAAATATTTTATTATAAGTTGATAACTTTTTTATCTCGCAAAGAAGAAATCAAAATTATAAATAATTTTTCACACTATTTTCTAAAGAAAAGAAAAACCTATTTGGTTACTATTTTTATGCGTTTTGGGCTTGAAATTATTATTGTCATACTTAAATGATGCAATAATAATTTTAATATATTTCATAACTGAATTGTGATTGTGAGTGATTTTTCAACATATACGTATTTCAGCGTGAAAGGTTGGCGAAACCGGTCACCAATAAAAAGCTATATGTGGAAAAATCACTCAAGTATTTTACTTATTATATAAAATATTCCAATGGAATTCCACCAAGTACTCTGTAAAATATTGAATTTCCCCTTATTTGACTTTAAAAAAATTGTGGTCTATGGCCCGTTACGATTGTCTATGACCCACGCTTATGGCCTCGCTCATATATAGTCATATTCTAGTCGGAGCAGGGAGGATCACAGTCTTTTAGTCCGGAGAGCTCGCCCGCAGAACATCATGGCAGCCAAGTAATATATTTTTATTTTTATTGAAATACACTAACTGTTATTGCCCAGCTTTTATTTAAATGTGAATTAAAGCATAAATTTTAATAAATAAAGCTTAGTTTATTGGCTCATCAGGCATATTTGTAATGAGACCACTTTTATACTATTAGAGACATTCCAAATGGAGGCTGGTTAGAATATCAAAAGAGCATGGATTGCGTCTCCAGTTTTATCTAACTAGCAAATTACTGCTTTTTATTAAACACAAACTTCTGACCATGTAATATTTGATTTATATCGTCTTTATACTTTATAATATTTCTGTTTCCATCAATAAGCATTGTACAACTAATTGTCCAACGAGGTACTGGAAAGAGAATACTAACGTGGATGCGAAATTTACGCCTTAAGATTGGCCTAGAATAATATGTGTTCAGTGAAATAGTTACCATATTTCTTTGAGAGCGATTGAATTTACAAAAACAAAGAAATAAAATAATCTCTTATCTGATCAGTTTTTAAAATCTTTCCAGCTAGTACCAAAAATAAAGTTTATATATTTTTTTGTTATCATGAATTATTAAATATTAAAAAAATAAACTGGAAACTCTGATCAACCGACATTTTTCCCCCTGAGATTTTAAATTTTTAAAAATAATTTAAAACCGTTACTTTTTCTCAATACTGGCAACAATCCGTGATGCGTCATTTCCTGGAAAGTCGCTAGTCGCTTGCATCTTTGGCGTTCGTTTCTGTAACGAAATGTTCACGGACCAAGCTTTCGAGACGAATTAGTGATATATTTGGACTTACAATTACACAATATACACATTAAATCGACACAATGGCGGATGACTGCGAAGGTTTGCTTTCGATCAATACTAATTACGCTTTAAACCGCCAACAGTCGATGTTGTTTGTCATAGGTTAGCTTGTTTCTAAACATCTAATTTGCCTCCAATTGTTTGCAGAATACTCCAAACCAGGAAAGTCGGGAAAGGTGCACAACGTCCTGCCCATCTGGGGTAATGAGCAGACCATGAACCTAAACCCTCTAATCCTTGCAAATATTCAAGGTTCTAGCTACTTCAAAGGTAGGTAAGAGATCTGTCGCGATATTATTTTTTATTACATAAATTGCGTATTTGTTCTTATACCCAACTTTTGTCGCATGAATTACGCAAGCTAAAATGGATACATTAAGCTACTGCGTATATTATTAATTCCTTGTTATTTTGTGTAAATAACTTTTTTAAACATCTGGTTAGCTCATCAGTTCACAATGTATTACTGTATTGGCGTCCAAACAATATTTTTTCATCCTTATCATCACGATTTTCACTAATGCGAATTATTTCTTCACACTTTTCACCATCGCTTTATTTATTAAGGATAATTAGTTTTTTTATTTTTTTTATTACTTGCGAGTACCGTTGTACATATTCTTCAAGTGCCTCTCAGATGAGGTTAGTGACCATCTCACTGAACGTATCTTTATCCTGGGCCAGTCTTATTTAAATAATACATGCTAGATATTGAAACTCAAAAATGTATTTATTACCGCTTATTTTAACCCATTAAAACGGGCCACGTTTATCATTGCCCTGTGTAAAACGAAAAAGGTACTTGCAGTGTGGCAGAGGTTCAATTGATATTAATTTAGTGCAGAGTTAGTAGACCCGTAGTACAAATTTGATTATAAATTTCATACAAACCTCACTGTATACCTACTGCTACATCGCTGAAATCAGCATTCGTGGTTTTCAAGAAGTGCATTCCTAAAGCTATTACAACAGGAAAATAATAAAAATAACCTAGCATAACAGGCTAACAGGAAAATAATAAATTTGCTCATCTATCTATCTATCTATCTATCTATCTATATATATAAAACACTAAAAATGTTTGTTAGTCCGCTATAGGCTTTGAAACCGTACGACCGACGAGCCCCACACCGTGTTTATTTGAAAGCCAAAAATACCGAGAGTAATCTAGACCACTAAAATTATAAAAATTGATTATCAAATTTGGTTTATTCAATTAAGAAAAATCCCATACAAAAGTTTCCAATTCATAAAAGGAACTGCCATTTTCGCGTATCGCATACGGCGGTCTTCAAGCGGCGCCTGCATGGTTGCCAATAGAGAAATACTGATATTGCCGTTACAGGCTGCCGAACTTACGGAACAGAATTAGGTCGATTTTCGATATTTTCCATACAAAAATTTTCAACATCGGTAAAGTGGACATCGTTCCTCGCAAATTATTTTGAAAAAAGAATCGCGCATAGTACGGACTTTCAAAACAAAATCACTATCTGTCATTCACAACAGGGAGTTTTATCATTTGTGGTTATCAAAAAAATATATATATCAAAAAATGCCACCGAAAAGGTCTGCAATTGGAAAAAATACAGCAGATGCGAAACGAAAAAAAGCCGAAAGAGCAGCCGAAACTGCCGGAAAACGAAAAGTGCGTACAGAGTCAATTAGGTTCAGAGTGCGGCAGTCAAGAGCTGTAGAAGCACCAGAACAACATGAAGCACGTCTAGAACGAGTTCGAATCAGAGTTACTACAGCAAGAGCTGATGAAACTCCCCAACAACATGAAAACAGGCTTAAAGGTATAAAAAGTTAATAAATAAACAAAATTTCCTTTTTTTATTGAACAAATAAAAATAGTATTCTCGGGTATCCCCTAGTATCACATAAAATGTCTCATGTTAGGAATGTTATTGTTGGCAAGAGTAATTTATTTTCAAAATGCCGGTCAGCAGTTTAAACAAAGGGTGTAATTTGAGCTTTAAAACATGATATATACTGTTATACTAAACCTGAGAACAGCTGCTTTCCTGTTAAAGCATATTGCTCCTTGCTGACTCTGAAAGTAATAATTTTGCTTTGTTAAATAAATAACACTGTTGTTGTCCAGGGCATGCGCATTTACACATTACGGGTGATTCATTCTGGTACATTCCTCTGATGTATTGCCTTTGTTCTGTAAAAGTTTCACATGTAAGATTCATTTGTGATGCGATCAACCCATAGTATTTTAAGGATTCTGCCATGAAGCCATTTTTCAAATCCCTTGATTTTTCGCATTACTTCTACCTTAAATATCCAGTAGTGTATAATCTAAATACGTAAAAAATCAAATCACTTTATACAATCTACTATAATAATAGCCATTGTGTATTTATTTGTATGTATGTTTCGTTTTTCCGTTCTGTATAGAATATCTTAAAAGATACAACGCTGATTTTTTGCACATAAGTTAAGTAAATTTTTCCGCAGCTATGTGCCGAATTTCAAGACGATAGGATAATATTTTCATTCATACACTTTAAAATATGCTTTAGCGAATTTCAATATGTACGAATTATATGATTCAGTTCTTCACCGTGAGAATTTCAAATTTAGAACTTTTACAAAAAAAACAAATTTTAGATGCTTCTAAGAAATTTCCAGCTTATGTCAGTCAGCTTATCTCCATTTTTTTTATCGAAATTGCATTAGAAATTATTAATCACATCATTAATAACTCAAAATAACACCTTCTACGCACAGAAAACGTAATTAAAAAAGAATCGCACAGTTGAACGTGATAAAGACTGCATCAAATAAAGAACAGTGCAGTGAAAAGTGATGCGTTGTTTGTGGAAGCAATGAGTTGGAAGGAAAACGTGAGCAGCGTCTTCTTAAAATTCGAGTACGCGCATCGACCTCAAGACAAAAAGAAACTGATGCACAGCGAACGCTGCGTTTGTCTTCGGATTAATTAGTGTGACCTGTCGATTCTGCAATGCTTTACATTATCAAGCAGAAAACCCATCAGATGGAAAGTTCAACAGTTCAAGTGCACAAAGATAAAGTGAAACTACCAGCAAGGCCTATTTCCCCAGTATATTTAAAGGATATTTATAATGTAAATTTCAAGAGAAAAATAAGATCATACAATAACAGTATATCTTTTGCATCAATGGGAGCTAAATTAACAGTGGGCCACTCTGCTTCAAAGTTCAAGGCCAAGTATATTACAGAACTTTGCACCTTCATCCAACTGATGGTACAAAATTAAAGCATTATTCATCTTATTATGTTCAAACACTATCGCATCGTTCATCAAATACGTCATTTTATGACGGGCTACATTGCTAGTGTTATTATATTACTTAAATTTCTTCTTCATGAATATTGTGGATTGACATAATTCAATCATCTGTAGTGACCAAACCCTTGACTGTATCACGTCATACCGCAACTATGTCAACATCATTAGTCGACCGCTTGACTTACACCTGTGAAATAGACGATGATGTCATTTTTAATCCGCCATCAACTAGTTAACAGGACCTATAGTTTGAGGAGTGAGGTTGTGTAGTTATTCCTTTGCCCTATTTGCTGCACCGATGATTGTGGTCTCTTTGAGTGGTTGTTCTCTGTTGCAGTTCACCTGTTCAAACTGAAGACGTACCATGAGGTGGTGGACGAGATCTACTATCAGGTGAAGCACCTGGAGCCGTGGGAGAGAGGCTCCCGCAAGACGGCGGGCCAGACGGGAATGTGTGGCGGCGTGAGTATGTCTTCTACGCTTACACTTGTATGAATTCGTGTTTTTCTGTACTTATGATCTCACTAACTAGTCGGTATTTAAAATCTGTTAAACTAATACTTCGCTTTTGTTGGGAGTGATGTGTTATTGTGTTTTGTTATATCATCAATATATGAAATATCACACAGTTTCTAAAATACTTTTCATCATCTATTATCAACTAGAAATGTTTTGAAACGGGTTTTTCATTTTATGTTTTTTTTTATGTTAATGTTGACGAATCCAATGTTTCGTGTGTACTTATTACTTGATGATTCCAAAAGGTCCTTGCATATACATAACTAAATTTCAGATGGACACAGTTCCAAATATCTACATTATAGCCTTTTTAAAAAAAAAAATTATTGTTACCATTTATTCATAATCACGTTTTTATTGATTATGGACGATTCAGCTCCAATCTCTGCTGAAAGAGTAAACGTTGGGTGTCTGCTTGCAGGTGCGTGGCGTAGGAGCTGGAGGAATAGTTTCTACAGCGTTCTGCCTGCTATACAAGCTCTATACACTGCGGCTCACCCGGAAGCAGGTCAACGGCCTCCTGGCTCATCCCGACTCCCCCTTCATCAGAGCGCTCGGTAGGTACGGCCCCACTACCACGCACCACTTTATCCCACTAGAATAAGTGATCGCTTTTCAAAAGTCGGGTGTCTTGATGTTTTGTATTTGGGCTTACCGTAGTATAAATATTATGTGGCTCTTTTTTACTTGTGGATTTTTTCTTTTTTACATTTGGATATTTGCATTTCATTATCTTAAAAAGCCACGCTGTCCTCTTCTAGGGTTACTAGCTGTGATTATCATTAACACGTGTCTGTGTGCAGGCTTTATGTACGTGCGCTACACTCAGCCGCCTGGTGAGCTGCTAGATTGGTATGAAGAATACCTCGAGGATGAGGAGTCTGTGGAAGCGCGCGCTGGTGGTGGTCCCCCTATGAGCGTGGGCCTAATGTGCCGTCACTTGCTCACCAAACTGGACTGGTTCAGCACACTCTTCCCACGCATCCCTGTGCCCATTCAGAAATCCATCCAACAAAGGTAACTTGGAGCCTCGGAACTAAAACTTAGCTTTTGTACCTTTAAGTTATGTTCAACCGCAACATAGTTGAGTGAAACAGTCATACTTGCCAACCATCGAGTAATAGGTTCGAACCTTGGTAATAGTAAGCCATTATCTACTCTTATAAAATTAACTTTAAATTTAATAAAACTTTGAGGATTAATCCTCTATCCAAGGTTTTTTTTTTGTGATTTTCCTGTACACAAGAAGGCCAACAATATGGACATTTACTTGTGATTACTTTTACCGAGTAGTATAGCTTATAGTTTCCCTCTTCAGATTATCTGACTGCGAGTTTCTTCTACTCTGCAATATTAATTTTGTGTTTTGAACGCAGGCTAGCCGACCACGATAGACACACAAATAACTCGGCCCGAGCCCCCCAACATCAGGAACAGTCTACAGCGTCGTACGGGGATCTTGACAAGTGAGTACTCTGCAGGCCTTGTTGTGTTGGATTGGGTGAAATAATTCTCATCCTTTTCATGCTTCACTAGCATGTGTATATTTTTTTAAATTATTTAATATATTAGAAAAATAATGTTAAGCTTTCAGCAAATTAAAATATGATAGATTTTTAAAAATTCAAAGCTTCTTGGAATCAAAAAGTTTGCAGTAGAAAATAAGATCCTTGTCACTTTTTAGGTATCCAAAAGACAGAAATCCCCGACGAGAAAGAGACAGAGAACCTCCCAAAACTGACAGAGATCGAGACAGAGACTTCTCGAGAGCCGACCGAGACAGAGAGCCCTCTCGCAGCGAGCGAGAACGGGACAGGGAACGCGAGCGCGACACCAGAGACTTCAAAAGAGACAGAGAGAGGGGCGACAGCTACAGGTCAGACAGGGATAGAGATAGAGACCGCGAGAGGCTAGACAGAGACAAAAACCGAAATAGAGACCGATCGCCTCGGGACAGGCGGTATCGGTAAAATTTCTAGATCTTTCTAAGCCTTCTTGCTGCGACTGTTCCGTTCAATTATTACAGTATATCTAACTTGAACCCGAGAGTACAGGGTGCCGACGTCCACGCCTTGAACTGTACACTTAAAAAAATGCTTTTTTCTTGAAATCTGTAAAAAAAAGCTTTTTTTTTGTGCGCAGTGAGGTGTTCATATTTTTTCTTTTCAATCAAAATTTGTTTAAAATTTTATTTTAAATTTACCAATACAATAAAAAATACCTATGGGAAAACCGAAATTCTCGTTTTTGAATATTACAGACACGCCTCCAAACAAACCTCGGAGCAATTTCTAATATGGACATGGTGTTCTGTACCTCTCGGGGGCAGAATATGTATTCCGTTTGGGGGTTGTTCTCATGACACATCCCCACCAAACAATCTGTTATACAATACATATTATCCCGTCATTATAATTCACCCGTCTTAACCCATTTGCTTATTGAAAGCGTGTAATCGGGTTGTCCCGCCTATAGTGTGCATCTCCATTGACCAAGGCGTGTCATGTAACATTGAAATTTACTAAAAATTCAAGCTTGCTTCATCAAGCATCCATCTATGTCACTGAGCATGTATATATGCTGAACCAGTGTTCATGGTTTTCTTAAGGGTGTTGATACATGACTTTAATATTGTTTCATCATTCCAACCGAAAGTTTTTAATAATTTTATACACGTAAGAATTTCAGGTGTCTAAAAGAAATTGTGATCTGTAAAAATGTGGCTTTTTACTGGTGTACCAATTAAAAATGACCGCTAGCATTTGCACACAAGTACACACGAATTTATTAGGTTATATAGAAACTCAAGCCATATTGTGAACTCGGTGTACGCACACACAGTAACTACAAAAATGACAAAATTTCACATTATTTTGCTTTATTCATCTTGGTTTTTTTATTTTTGATTCCAACTACAGCTGGATTTGTTGAGTCGGCAACTCTGCGTGGTAACGCTAACATGGATTCCTCACTAAGCAGAATTTGATATCTTGTACATAATTTTATGATACTTGGTGTGACACGTCATCTATTTCTTAAATTACTTTGGCCAATACGTCTATTTCGTCTTCCCCCAAAGAGACCCGCTTTTATGTTGTGATTTATTTTTTGGGGAATTTTGCCAAAACTTAAGCGTATATTATTGTAAAAAATAATGAGCATGAACAAATAATGAGTTATTCGTTTGTTTTAATTTTAAACGGACGTAATTTGTTTAGATACTGTGAATTTGCTAAGTACTTCGAGGGAATCGTAAGTGATACAATTGTTTAACCACCTTGTACCATTCGCCCCGTAGGCACGATGTCTGACGACACCGTGGAGTTAAAACCTAAGACTTCAATGTGCTAGTAGCAATGCTTTAGTCCTTGTCAAATTCCTAGCGAACTTACTATGGAATAACAAGAACTCTGCCGGAACAAAAATGACTTACTCAAAGTTTTTTAATTTTTTTTTTCTTTTTTTTTTGAAACCCTAAGGCAGAGGTGTCAAACTCAATTTTGCAGAGGGCCATATATTAAATTTAGAATGTGTAGGCGGGCCTGATTCATATAAAATGAGTCTAAAAGCTCTAAAAAACATGATTCTTCTTTCTGTGACACATTGGGATCGCGGGCCGTATCTTTGACATGACTGCCCTAAGGCGTAAGATAACCGATGACTCCCTGAAAACTAGTTTAAATGTATAAGCGATCCTTGAGTTCCTTATGCACGAAAACCTTTCTATTGTCTAGTATAATTCTAGTTACAGACCTCAGGTTGTCAAAATGTGTCTTCTTTAATGGCAGATTTTAGTCCGAGTGACACCGAAGGCAACTCTTGTGTCCAAAATGACACAGTTTTGCAGCGTGTTATTAGTGCTACTTTTAGTGTTCTGTGGAATCGTTCAATGTTCCCATTCGCTTTTGGATTGTCAGCGGTTGTTCTATTGCGTGCGATGCTGAATTTTTTAAGAATTTGATTGAACATCATTGATTCAAATTGTGTGCCTCTGTCGGTAGTCATGAATTTAGGGCTGCCGAATCTGGAGATCCAACCTCTTACAGTGCGTTGGCTGTTGTTTCCGCAGTGATATCTTTCACTGGGACCACCTCCGGCCACGGTGTGCCTCTGTCGATCATTGTTATAAGGTACCTGCTTCCTTGTGATTGCTACAGACCGACAATGTCGATATGGGCATGCTCGAAACGCTCGGTATTGACAAACTCCGTGCAGTGACATAGTAATTTTGCACTTCTAACATTTAATACAGTTCTGTATTTTTTCCATTGGGTCAGGACCTTGTATGTGAGTTGTTGGAACGTACTCAATATTTTTTTTATTTTTTTTTTATGAGGTTTTTCGTTTGCCTCGTTCCGGGTTGACTCAAATTGAGAATGTTCGAATGCTCATTTACGAAAGGCATTTAGTAAATATAATTTATTACCCGCGTCTCGAGGAGATCTCTATTTTACTGACGATGGATGTTACCGGAGCGATACGACTCAGCCTTGTTTTTTTTTTTTGTGGATAATTAAAGAACGTTTTCTTTTTTCTCGAGATTTTTCGTTTTGCTGCGTTCCAGGGTGACTCAAATTGTAGTATTTGGTACTTCACTTCACTTAAAATATGGAAAAAACAATTTATTTTTAATTTTTTTTAATATCACTTAAAATATGGAGATGGTATAACAATTTTTTTTAATTTTTTTTAATATATCACTTAAAATATGGAAATGGTGTAACAAATATATATATTTTTTTTTAATTTTTAAAACAGCGTGTACAGAGTAAGCGATGTAAGCTGTGATGGGACTGCTGACAGCCGTCTATACCGCGAGGTCGCTTTTGACATTGATCTTTGTAATGGGCTTTTTTTAGGCAACGGAATCAGACTTGTTTTCAATACAATCATCGTAACGATCAGAGACCGTCTTTTTCTGAAACTCGATGCATTCTGTAATATCATGATGGGTGTTTTTACAGTATTCACAGATAAGTGTTTCATCACCATTTATTTTTTGTCAGTCTATGGCACGCGTCGTCATGTCTACCATTTTTTCCCGGGTGTTGGCCGATAATTTACCACCCCCTCGGGTGACGGAACTCATCATGATTTATTCAGAACAAAGAAAGGATGGTTGCTATGCGCGCGCTTCGACCTAAATCTGGAAGGCTGGTACAACAGAGACCCGCAATTTGTTATCACTGCCCGCATGACTGACTATTCCGTAGTCCTAAGTGCACAGATATGATCATTCCTTAAAACGGAATTGTGTGAAGCTTCTCACGAACAAAGACAAGGCTTACATTCTTTATGTGAAGCTTTTCCCGGTACATTGGCTCTCCTCAGAGGAGGATAGTGACCATTTCACTGAAGATCTTAAACAAGTTTTACTAATCGGCTTGTCAATCAAACTATACTTCAATAGTTGATGTAAACTTTCTTCAATATTTTTTTTTTTTGTTGGAATTTGCCACCCGTACCCGTGACCGTTGTCGAGCACTTCACCGGGTTACGGGGCAGCTCCTTTACTGACGCCTCCTTGGAGGCACATAGAATAAGAAAAAATCTTCAGAGGACTTCAATATGTATTGATTTGTGTTCCACACCACTGAATCAATTAACAATGGTTTCTTAAGAACATTTATTTATTCGTTGCCTTCACCGCTGAGCGCAAGGGCAGATTATAGTTGGCCTGCACATACACGGAAAAGCCACTCTGGCACCAGGTATCTGACTCCACTCGCTCCTTGTGCAGTGAGAGGAATTAACGTTATTTACAAGTCACGTGCATAGTTTTCCCGGTATATCTCACTGTGTTACTGGTTAGCATTTTGCTTGTAGTAGGCTTGACTTGTAGCATAGTAATATGCAAAAAGATAATCGAAGAATGTCCCAGTTTTTGAAAACCTGTGGTACTCGACTGGCAGGGCTTTTTCTGGTTCTCAACCATTCTTTTGATATGCAAGAACAAACATGGAAGTCCTTCTTATTTATTTATTGAATGTTCTACAACCTGCGAGACGTTGACGGTAGATTCTAGACATGATCAAAAACACATCCTGCGTGCTCCTCATGTTCCTCACCAACAGATACTTTGCATGAGCTCACGTCGGGGTTACCAATTTCGCCGTTAGATTAATGTAGGGAAACAATCAGAAGGCGGCGAAAGAATTTGCTATGTTCTTTACTACAATTAGTAATACAGAGTAAAAACGTCAAAAGGTACCAGGGTGCCCTCCAGGGATCCTTTTATATAACTTATAGTAAATGCCAACACGCAACTGGAGACCATATGTGCAGCTTTTGAAATTAAACCTGCCTTTCGGATAAACCCGTGTCTTTATAAAGGCTTCGTATGGACATGGAAATCATCAAAAATTGGAAATAAGAGGCGCTAAACCTGCAGCATTTTACCATCAGTCGGTTTAAGATTGCACAGACGTTTCAAATTTAAGTTAAAATCACCTTTCTACTCCTGCCTTCAAGCATCGTACAAGACAGAGACCATCCTCCGTGGTCCCGTCCTCTAGTATTTGCTTTACTCTGCACTATACGTTGTGTGCGACCCATCATTGATCAGCCCGTTATGCTATCCCAATCCCATTGATCTCCCCTCAGAATACCAACAATCTATTTATTTCATCTGATGATCAGTCGAGATGTTCGATAGCCGATTTCCTATTAATTCTACGATATTAGAGATGACCGGTGCTACAGGAGACTTTAGCGGAGGAGCATTACTAAATCGCTTGCATCTTTCAAATTCAGACAATTGCAACGAATTGCATTAGCAATTTTTTTTGTATAGAAAGTATAAACGTAAATTGTATTTCGTCGTGATCGGCCAAGATCCAAAGCATATAGAATTGCATATTTTCACCGATGCCAGTGAAAAGGCGTACGGATCATGTGCGTATGTACGCACAGTAAACACAACCGGCGTAATAACGATAAATCTATTATGCTCAAAAACTCACGTGGCACCAATCAAACCACTTACCATTCCGCGATTAGAGCTCTGCGGAGTGCTGGTGGGCGCTCGGTTATTAAATAAAATTAAAAAGTGCTTGCGTATTTCTTTCACTAGAACAATAATCTGGACGGATTCCACCATTGTGTTAGGGTGGTTGCGAACGCCCCCTCACTCGTTGAAAGCATTCGTGCAAAACCGAGTGGTAGAAATTATTGATTTAACAGAAGATTCAAAGTTTTTGCACATTAACGGCAAGGATAATCCTGCTGATATTCTGTCACGGGGATTGTCTCTATCCGAACTTTCTAATCTAATTTCTTTCGAATCTAAAAGCCCGATGGAGGCTTGACAGAGACATATGTATAAAATGTTACAAATTCATCTGATTTATTTTTTATAACAATTGACATTAAATAAATTTAGGGGTATGATAATTATTCAAAAGTGATTATAGTCTTGCTGAATATCAGTTATGAATATATGTATAAGTATATGAATATCACTCTTGGGGCGGGAGATTGAAAGAGGTTTCAGCAGATGGGTGATTTCGGCGCGAGGTGGAGTGGCGATAGCCGCCTCGACGACAACCGCTCCTGCGGAGACCGCCCCGACCAGGAGCGCTCCTGCGGAAGCCGCTCTGACGAGGAGCGATCCTGCGGAGACCGTCCCGACGAGCAGCGATCCTGCGGAGACCGTCCCGACGAGCAGCGATCCTGCGGAGACCGCCCCGACGACCGCTCCGACAAAGGATGCGACCATGAGCGATGTGGCTGAAAACGCGCCTGTGGGAAGAAACGTGGCCAGGAGCGCTTCTTTGAGGAGGGGAGACACGGCTGAATGCGCTCCTGCGGGTTTGCGAAGATTCGGAGATGCACCCTTGGACGACATGGCTGGCAGCGATGGGGCGAAGGTCACTGCCGCAGGAGGGGTTGTTGGCGGAGGCGGGAGTGGTCGATGGAGCGGGCTGTTGGCCCAGGAAACAATTAGTCACTTTATTGAACGTATTGATGAATAACTCTTTTATTATATTTTCAAACATTGTTACAAATTTTTATATTAGTGCCCAACTATCATTAAAATAGACATTCATTTGTTAGATTCACTTTAAATATGGAAATGGTATAACAATTTTTTTTTAATATATATATAAGACTTCAATGTGCTAGGAGCAATGCTTTAGTCCTTGTCAAATTCCTAGCGAACTTACTATGGAATAGCAGGAACTCTGCCGGAACGAAAATTACCTACCCCACGGTTTTATTATTATTTTGTTTTTTTAACCCCAAGGGGTAAGATAACTGATGACTCCCTGAAAGCGGTAGTTTAAATTTATAAGCGATCCTTGAGTTCCTTATGCACGAAAACCATTCTATTGTCTAGTCTAATTCTAGTTACAGGTCTCAGGTTGTCAAAATAAGACGTTATTTGCCTAGTGAAGTTTCTAATATTGCAATCCTCGATTACGGGGTTAAACATCTTACCGAGCATTTTTTAGAGACGTAACTTAAGCCATCTGGACGGGACTGTACCCAGTGTCTTCTTTAATGGCGGATCTTAGTCCGAGTGACACCGATGGCGACTCTTGTGCCCGAAATATCATTAGTGCTACTTTTAGTGTTCTGTGGAATCGTTTAATGTTCCCATTCGCTTTAGGAATGTAGGCGTTTGTTCTATTGCGTGTGATGCCGAATTTTTTAAGAATTTGATTGAATAACATTGATTCAAATTGTGTGCCTCTGTCGGTAGTCATGAATTTAGGACTGCCAAATCTGGAGATCTAACCACTTACAGTGCGTTGGCTGTTGTTTCCGCAGTGATATCTTTCACTGGGACCACCTCCGGCCACGATGTGCCCCTGTCGATCATCGTTATAAGGTACCTGCTTCCTTGTGATTGCTACGGACCGACAATGTCGATATGGACATGCTCGAAACGCTCGGTGTTGACAAACTCCGTGCGGTGACATAGTAATTTTGCACTTCTAACATTTAATACAGTTCTGTATTTTTTCCATTGGGTCTGGACCTAGTATGTGAGTTGTTGGAACGTACTCAATATTTTTTTAATTTTTTTTTTATGAGGTTTTTCGTTTGCCTCGTTCCGGGTTGACTCAAATTGAGAATGTTCGAATGCACATTTACGAAAGGCATTTAGTAAATAGAATTTATTACCCGCGTCTCGAGGAGATCTCTATTTTACTGACGATGGATGTTACCGGAGCGATACGACTCAGCCTTGTTTTTTTTTTTTGTGGATAATTAAAGAACGTTTTCTTTTTTCTCGAGATTTTTCGTTTTGCTGCGTTCCAGGGTGACTCAAATTGTAGTATTTGGTACTTCACTTCACTTAAAATATGGAAAAAACAATTTATTTTTAATTTTTTTTAATATCACTTAAAATATGGAGATGGTATAACAATTTTTTTTAATTTTTTTTAATATATCACTTAAAATATGGAAATGGTGTAACAAATATATATATTTTTTTTTAATTTTTAAAACAGCGTGTACAGAGTAAGCGATGTAAGCTGTGATGGGACTGCTGACAGCCGTCTATACCGCGAGGTCGCTTTTGACATTGATCTTTGTAATGGGCTTTTTTTAGGCAACGGAATCAGACTTGTTTTCAATACAATCATCGTAACGATCAGAGACCGTCTTTTTCTGAAACTCGATGCATTCTGTAATATCATGATGGGTGTTTTTACAGTATTCACAGATAAGTGTTTCATCACCATTTATTTTTTGTCAGTCTATGGCACGCGTCGTCATGTCTACCATTTTTTCCCGGGTGTTGGCCGATAATTTACCACCCCCTCGGGTGACGGAACTCATCATGATTTATTCAGAACAAAGAAAGGATGGTTGCTATGCGCGCGCTTCGACCTAAATCTGGAAGGCTGGTACAACAGAGACCCGCAATTTGTTATCACTGCCCGCATGACTGACTATTCCGTAGTCCTAAGTGCACAGATATGATCATTCCTTAAAACGGAATTGTGTGAAGCTTCTCACGAACTAAGACAAGGCTTACATTCTTTATGTGAAGCTTTTCCCGGTACATTGGCTCTCCTCAGAGGAGGTTAGTGACCATTTCACTAAAAATCTTAAACAAATTTTACTAATCGGCTTGTCAATCAAACTTTACTTCAATAGTTGATGTAAACTTGGAATTTGTGGTATCTCAAGGACATTTATTTATTCGTTGCCTTCACTGCTGAGCGCAAGGGCAGATTATAGTTGGCCTGCACATACACGGAAAAGCCACTCTGGCACCAGGTAACCGACTCCACTCGTGCAGTGAGAGGGATTAACGTTATTCACAAGTCATGTGCATAGTTTTCCCGGTATATCTCACTGCGTTACTGGTTAGCATTTTGCTTGTGGTAGGCTTGACTTGTAGCATAGTAATATGCAAAATGATAATCGAAGAATGTCCCAGTTTTTGAAAACCTGCGGTACTCGACTGGCAGGGCTTTTTCTGGTTCTCAACCATTCTTTTGATATGCAAGAACACATTTGGAAGTCCTTCTTATTTATTTATCGAATGTTCTACAACCTGCGAGACGTTGACGGTAGATTCTAGACATGATCAAAAACACATCCTGCGTGCTCCTTTTGTTCCTCACCAACAGATACATTGCATGAGCTCTAAGCAGGTTTCTCGGAAGTATTGTCATATGTCCGTTTTGTCGATAGTGACAAAATTAGCGCGAGATTGGTGTTCGGCCTAACCCTGGCGAGCTTTTCCGGCTGCCAGGCAAATTCAAAGTCCAGTTCCGGAAGGATGTCCGTATTCGTGCCAAGGTTCGTCGCCTGTGTCTTTTGTTTATTATATTTACATCTTCCGCAGAGCCCGCTTACGCACGGGAGGCTAGTTACAACGAAAGGACGCCAAGTACTTCGAGGGAATCGTAAGTGATACAATTGTTTAACCACCTTGTACCATTCGCCCCGTAGGCACGATGTCTGACACCGTGGAGTTAAAACCTAAGACTTCAATGTGCTAGGAGCAATGCTTTAGTCCTTGTCAATTTCCTAGCCAACTTACTATGGAATAACAAGAACTCTGCCGGAACAAAAATGACTTACTCAAAGTTTTTTTCTTTTTTTTTTCTTTTTTTTTTGAAACCCTAAGGCAGAGGTGTCAAACTCAATTTTGCAGAGGGCCATATATTAAATTTAGAATGTGTAGGCGGGCCTGATTCATATAAAATGAGTCTAAAAGCTCTAAAAAACATGATTCTTCTTTCTGTGACACATTGGGATCGCGGGCCGTATCTTTGACATGACTGCCCTAAGGCGTAAGATAACCGATGACTCCCTGAAAACTAGTTTAAATGTATAAGCGATCCTTGAGTTCCTTATGCACGAAAACCTTTCTATTGTCTAGTATAATTCTAGTTACAGACCTCAGGTTGTCAAAATGTGTCTTCTTTAATGGCAGATTTTAGTCCGAGTGACACCGATGGCAACTCTTGTGTCCAAAATGACACAGTTTTGCAGCGTGTTATTAGTGCTACTTTTAGTGTTCTGTGGAATCGTTCAATGTTCCCATTCGCTTTTGGATTGTCAGCGGTTGTTCTATTGCGTGCGATGCCGAATTTTTTAAGAATTTGATTGAACATCATTGATTCAAATTGTGTGCCTCTGTCGGTAGTCATGAATTTAGGACTGCCGAATCTGGAGATCCAACCTCTTACAGTGCGTTGGCTGTTGTTTCCGCAGTGATATCTTTCACTGGGACCACCTCCGGCCACGATGTGCCTCTGTCGATCATTGTTATAAGGTACCTGCTTCCTTGTGATTGCTACGGACCGACAATGTCGATATGGACATGCTCGAAACGCTCGGTGTTTACAAACTCCGTGCGGTGACATAGTGTGTTTAGTAATTTTGCACTTCTAACACTTAATACAGTTCTGTATTTTTTCCATTGGGTCTGGTCCTTGTATGTGAGTTGTTGGAATGTACTCAATATTTTTTTTTTTTTTTATGAGGTTTTTCGTTTGCTTCGTTCCGGGTTGACTCAAATTGTGAATGTGTTCGAATGCACATTTACGAAAGGTATTTAGTAAATATAATTTATTACCCGCGTCTCGAGAAGATCTCTATTTTACTAACGATGGATGTTACCGGAGCGATACGACTCAGCCTTGTTTTTTTTTGGTGGATAATTAAAGAACGTTTTCTTTTTTCTCGAGATTTTTCGTTTAGCTGCGTTCCAGGGTGACTCAAATTGTAGTATTTGGTAAATATAATTTATTACCCGTGTTTTCGTTAACGAGTACTAGTCGCCGGTGAGTTGGTCAATTTTACTGGAACAAGGGGAATTAGCCCTCACTGCAGCCTACTCCTGTCTTGCGTTATTAGAAATATGTCTTGGTGCCGCCTTTAAGGTCTCAAGACCGTACGTATTGATGTATCTTCACGATATCTAAATGTAATAGATGATCAAAACGTGCTTGTTGTCTCGACCAAGGCGCACTGTTCCTACAATCTAATCCACTGCATATAATAATAATAATAATCGTGAATTTCATCGAGACTTTCATTCCATGTTCGCTTTCTTCTGCCTCCCGCGTCTGAGTGACCTAATCAACTCGTTTAGTTCATTTGCAAAGTTCAAGGGGAGGTTCCTCGATTGCTTCTTTTATTATGTAACTTGTCTGAAGTCTCAGAGTGGAAGATATTACGTCAATTGTTTTTCGAGGACATAAATGAGTAGTTTTATCTCCTTTGTACAGACACTCCATCAACATATGAGTTGTCAATATGATGCACGTCTGTTAAATGTCCAGTGTCACCATTACACCACACAAACCAGGGCTTTTTCTGGTTCTCAGCCATTCTTTTGATCTGCAAGAACAAAAATGGAAGTCCTCCTTATTTATTTATTGAATGTTCTACAACGAGCACAACTGGCCAGACGTTGGCGGTAGATTCTAGACATGATCAAAAACACATCCTGCGTGCTCCTCATGTTCCTCACCAACAGATACTTTGCATGAGCTCACGTCGGGGTTACCAATTTCGCCGTTAGATTAATGTAGGGAAACAATCAGAAGGCGGCGAAAGAATTTGCTATGTTCTTCTCTACAATTAGTAATACAGAGTAAAAACGTCAAAAGGTACCAGGGTGCACTCCAGGGATCCTTTTATATAACTTATAGTAAATGCCAACACGCAACTGGAGACCGTATGTGCAGCTTTTGAAATTAAACCTGCCTTTCGGATAAACCCGTGTCTTTATAAAGGCTTCGTATGGACATGGAAATCATCAAAAATTGGAAATAAGAGGCGCTAAACCTGCAGCATTTTACCATCAGTCGGTTTAAGATTGCACAGACGTTTCAAATTTAAGTTAAAATCACCTTTCTACTCCTGCCTTCAAGCATCGTACAAGACAGAGACCATCCTCCGTGGTCCCGTCCTCTAGTATTTGCTTTACTCTGCACTATACGTTGTGTGCGACCCATCATTGATCAGCCCGTTATGCTATCCCAATCCCATTGATCTCCCCTCAGAATACCAACAATCTATTTATTTCATCTGATGATCAGTCGAGATGTTCGATAGCCGATTTCCTATTAATTCTACGATATTAGAGATGACCGGTGCTACAGGAGACTTTAGCGGAGGAGCATTACTGAATCGCTTGCATCTTTCAAATTCAGACAATTGCAACGAATTGCATTGGCAATTTTTTTGTATAGAAAGTATAAACGTAAATTGTATTTCGTCGTGATCGGCCAAGATCCAAAGCAAATAGAATTGCATATTTTCACCGATGCCAGTGAAAAGGCGTACGGATCATGTGCGTATGTACGCACAGTAAACACAACCGGCGTAATAACGATAAATCTATTATGCTCAAAAACTCACGTGGCACCAATCAAACCACTTACCATTCCGCGATTAGAGCTCTGCGGAGTGCTGGTGGGCGCTCGGTTATTAAATAAAATTAAAAAGTCCTTGCGTATTTCTTTCACTAGAACAATAATCTGGACGGATTCCACCATTGTGTTAGGGTGGTTGCGAACGCCCCCTCACTCGTTGAAAGCATTCGTGCAAAACCGAGTGGTAGAAATTATTGATTTAACAGAAGATTCAAAGTTTTTGCACATTAACGGCAAGGATAATCCTGCTGATATTCTGTCACGGGGATTGTCTCTATCCGAACTTTCTAATCTAATTTCTTAAAAAAACAAAAATAAATAAATAAATAAAACCGTGGGGTAGGTAATTTTCGTTCCGGCAGAGTTCCTGCTATTCCATAGTAAGTTCGCTAGGAATTTGACAAGGTCTAAAGCATTGCTCCTAGCACATTGAAGTCTTATATATATATTAAAAAAAATAAAAAAAAATTGTTATACCATTTCCATATTTAAAGTGAATCTAACAAATGAATGTCTATTTTAATGATAGTTGGGCACTAATATAAAAATTTGTAACAATGTTTGAAAATATAATAAAAGAGTTATTCATCAATACATTTAATAAAGTGACTTCCCGGGCCAACAGCCCGCTCCATCGACCACTCCCGCCTCCGCCAACAACCCCTCCTGCGGCAGTGACCTTCGCCCCATGCTGCCAGCCAAATCGTCCAAGGGTGCATCTCCGAATCTTCGCAAACCCGCAGGAGCGCATTCAGCCGTGTCTCCCCTCCTCAAAGAAGCGCTCCTGGCCATGTTTCTTCCCACAGGCGCGTTTTCAGCCACATCGCTCATGGTCGCATCCTTTGTCGGAGCGGTCGTCGGGGCGGTCTCCGCAGGATCGCTGCTCGTCGGGACAGTCTCCGCAGGATCGCTGCTCGTCGGGATGGTCTCCGCATGATCGCTCCTCGTCAGAGCAGCTTCCGCAGGAGCGCTCCTGGTCGGGGCGGTCTCCGCAGGAGCGGTCGTCGTCGAGTCGGCTATCGCCACTCCACCTCGCGCCGAAATCACCCATCTGCAGAAACCACTTTCAATCTCCCGCCCCAAGAGTGATATTCATATACTTATACATATATTCATAACTGATATTCAGCAGGACTATAATCACATTTGAATAATTATTATACCCCTAAATTTATTTAATGTCAATTGTTATAAAAAATAAATCAGATGAATTTGTAACATTTTATACATATGTCTCTGTCAAGCCTCCATCGGGCTTTTAGATATCCGGCGTAATCTACCCCACAATCCAGAAAAGGGAAACCAGGTTCCAACCTTTCCCTTGGTAAATTTCCCATCATGGGCTGTAACGTTTTACCTGACATACGACTACAGGTTACACGTCGGAGTTACCAATTTCGCCGTTAGATTAATGTAGGGAAACAATCAGAAGGCGGCGAAAGAATTTGCTATGTTCTTTACTACAATTAGTAATACAGAGTTACAACGTCAAAAGGTACCAGAGGAGTGCTTATATAGGGGTTTTTGTGCGTGCCTCCGCAACATCCATTGGAATGTGCAGCGTCGTGTCAACGAGGAGACGCCAAGTACCTCGAGGGAATCGTAAGTGATACAATTGTTTAACCACCTTGTACCATTCGCCCCGTAGGCACGATGTCTGACGACACCGTGGAGTTAAAACCTAAGACTTCAATGTGCTAGTAGCAATGCTTTAGTCCTTGTCAATTTCCTAGCGAACTTACTGTGAGATTTATTTTTCACTATCGACCCGTTGTCTCGCTGCAGATCGGCAGGGCCCTTTGTCCCCCGTTGGCTGATGAGGTGCATGACTAACCTTTTTTTTTTTTTCACTTTAACATGACTTTAGAAATACAATTTATTTGGTGGACACGGTGAGATTTAGAATGTACCGCCTTGCGACCTTTCTGTAACTCGTGAATACTCAGATCAGCAGGGCCCTTTGTCTCCCGTTGGCTGATGAGGTGCATGACTAATTTTTTTTTATTTTTTTTCACTATAACATGACTGAACGAGACTCGCTCCTCCTCCAGTTCCACTTGCAAGGATGGCGCTCGGCCCTGTCTCTCTGGGCTTCCTTTGAAAGCCGTTCCTGGTGAAACTACATATGTTTCTCCCCCCCCCCCCCCCTGCCTATCTAATCGTTCTAAATGGTGTCCCTGACGTCCGGCTCCTTGTCCGATCGTCAACCATCCTAGTTTCGATTCCTGCAATACGATCGCGTTCTCTCCAAAATCTAGTTTACCTCCACTAATAACTTCCCAGAAGATGTCCGATCCCAATAAAAAATCTACCAGTTTTGAAATGTTATATAACTTATCTGCCAATTTTATTCGCGTCGGTAAAATGCTTTGTTTACCTTCGGTGTTTACTCGTGGTATGTTATCGGTTATAACCTCCAATACTAAACACTTAATTGAATATTTAGCCGTGTGCGTTAATGATTCTATATTTCAACTTGTTACCCCTCGGACATTGACGTTTGTCTGCTAATCCCTATCACTGGAATGTTTGATTTGTTTATTTTTAAATTCAACTCGTCGCACAATTTTTTTGTTATGAAGTTTACTTCTGATGCGCTATCTAATAAAACACGGCATTCCGTTGACTCTTTCGTTTTATCGTTGGTCGCGGCCACTCTCGCGGTGGCCAACTGCATCTTGGATGGAAAGAAGGGCATACTTCTCCTGTCCTCAGGAGGTAGTATGCCAGGAATTGAATTGTATGGCACAGTTAGTTTCCTTAACCCATCTGTCATGGAACATCCTTACAGCAATTTATGGCATGGCTCCAGTTATCCTTGGCAGAGCTATATCAGTTGACCCCAGAGAGGTTCCTGATCTTCTAAACTCATCATTTATATCATACTTTTCTTTCAACATGTTAAGTATGTCTGCAATGCCTTCCACAGACTTCTGAATAATCATGTTGAGCATCTCCAGATCTTTTGCTACGGGTCCCCTATTGCTCAATCCATTGGTTTCCAGAGTCGTGTCAGTCCATGCAAAGTCATCGCTGACATTAGTCAGATCCCATTTCCTCTCTCTATTCAAAGCAAGATAAGAATTTCTATTTCTTATGAGTTGCCTGATGATCACTCTAGGGTCAAAACCCTGGCATTCAAGCGTCAATTTTAGGACTTTCAGGAACTCCACATTTGGGTTTATTGCCAAATGGAACTGCTCAATTGAAAGTCCTTCCTCAATCTCTTCATCTTCCTGAAAGTACATGATAACATCATTCAGAGTCCACTTAGAAGCCATTATTGTAGATGGATCTAGAGTACGAGTATAAAACTGTTGTCTGATGTGTGTGATATCGTTCCCAATGGTTTTTTATGCTAGCTTTACTTCGGATAACTGATAAATCAAGTTTGCCCGACAATGTGCAAATCATAATGCATAATGATAATCGAAGAATGTCCCAGTTTTTAAAACCTGCGGTACTCGACTGGCAGGGCTTTTTCTGGTTCTCAACCATTCTTTTGATCTGCAAGAACAAAAATGGAAGTCCTCCTTATTTATTTATTGAATGTTCTACAACAAACACAACCAGCGAGACGTTGACTGTAGATTCTAGACATGATCAAAAACACATCCTGCGTGCTCCTTGTGTTCCTCACCAACAGATATTTTGTATGAGCTCTATGCAGGTTTGTCGGAAGTATTGTCATATGTCCGTTTTGTCGATAGTGACAAAATTAGCGCGAGATTGGTGTTCGGCCTAACCCTGGCGAGCTTTTCCAGCTGCCAGGCAAATTCTAAATCCGGTTCCGGAAGGATGTCCGTTACCAATCTTATGTTCGTCGCCGGTGTCTGTTTTGTTATTTGCTGTTGTCTGTTTGTCATAGTAAGTCCCACGAGAAGCTGGGAAATATATTTCCCTGCCGCAGAGTCCGCTTACGCCAGGGAGGCTAGATACAACGAGGGGACGCCAAGTACCTCGAGGGAATCGTAAGTGATACAATTGTTTAACCACCTTGTACCATTCGCCCCGTAGGCACGATGTCTGACGACACCGTGGAGTTAAAACCTAAGACTTCAATGTGCTAGTAGCAATGCTTTAGTCCTTGTCAATTTCCTAGCGAACTTACTATGGAATAGCAGGAACTCTGCCGGAACGAAAATTACCTACCCCACGGTTTTATTTATTTATTTATTCTGGTTTTTTTAACCCCATGGGGTAAGATAACTGATGACTCCCTGAAAGCGGTAGTTTAAATTTATAAGCGATCCTTGAGTTCCTTATGCACGAAAACCTTTCTATTGTCTAGTCTCATTCTAGTTACAGGTCTCAGGTTGTCAAAATAAGACGTTATTTGCCTAGTGAAGTCTGTAATATTGCAATCCTCGATTACGGGGTTAACATCTCACCGAGCATTTTTAGAGATGTAACGTGAGTCATCTGGGCGGGACTGTACCCAGTGTATTCTTTGATGGCGGATCTTAGTCCGATAAGCAACTCTTGTGCCCAAAATGACACAGTTTTGCTGCGTGTCATTAGTGCTGCTTTTAGTGTTCTGTGGAATCGTTCAATGTTCCCATTCGCTTTTGGTTCTATTGCGTGTGATGCCGAGCTTTTTAAGAATTAGATTGAATAACATTGATTCAAATTGTGTGCCTCTGTCGGTAGTCATGAATTTAGGACTGCCGAATCTGGAGATCTAACCACTTACAGTGCGTTGGCTGTTGTTTCCGCAGTGATATCTTTCACTGGGACCACCTCCGGCCACGATGTGCCCCTGTCGATCATCGTTATAAGGTACCTGCTTCCTTGTGATTGCTACGGACCGACAATGTCGATATGGACATGCTCGAAACGCTCGGTGTTTACGAACTCCGTGCAGTGACATAGTAATTTTGCACTTCTAACATTTAATACAGTTCTGTATTTTTTCCATTGGGTCTGGTCCTTGTATGTGAGTTGTTGGAATGTACTCAATATTTTTTTTTTTTTTTATGAGGTTTTTCGTTTGCTTCGTTCCGGGTTGACTCAAATTGTGAATGTGTTCGAATGCACATTTACGAAAGGTATTTAGTAAATATAATTTATTACCCGCGTCTCGAGAAGATCTCTATTTTACTAACGATGGATGTTACCGGAGCGATACGACTCAGCCTTGTTTTTTTTTTGGTGGATAATTAAAGAACGTTTTCTTTTTTCTCGAGATTTTTCGTTTTGCTGCGTTCCAGGGTGACTCAAATTGTAGTATTTGGTAAATATAATTTATTACCCGTGTTTTCGTAAACAAGTACTAGTCGCCGGTGAGTTGGTCAATTTTACTGGAACAAGGGGAATTAGCCCTCACCGCAGCCTACTCCTGTCTTGCGTTATTAGAAATATGTCTTGGTGCCGCCTTTAAGGTCTCAAGACCGTTCGTATTGATGTATCTTCACGATATCTAAATGTAAAAAAGATGATCAAAACGTGCTTGTTGTCTCGACCAAGGCGCACTGATCCTACAATCTAATCCACTGTATATAATAATAATAATCGTGAATTTCATCGAGACTTTCATCCATGTTCGCTTTCTTCTGTTGATGATTCTGTTGTGTGATGTTATGTCAATAGTTTTTCGAGGACATAAATGAGTAGTTTTATTTCCTTTGTACAGACACTCCATCAACATATGAGTTGTCAATATGATGCACGTCTGTTAAATGTCCAGTGTCACCATTACACCACACAAACCAGGGCTTTTTCAGGTTCTCAGCCATTCTTTTGATCTGCAAGAACAAAAATGGAAGTCCTCCTTATTTATTTATTGAATGTTCTACAACGAGCACAACTGGCCAGGACGTTGACGGTAGATTCTAGACATGATCAAAAACACATCCTGCGTGCTCCTTGTGTTCCTCACCAACAGATATTTTGCATGAGCTCTAAGCAGGTTTGTCGGAAGTATTGTCATATGTCCGTTTTGTCGATAGTGACAAAATTAGCGCGAGATTGGTGTTCGGCCTAACCCTGGCGAGCTTTTCCAGCTGCCAGGCAAATTCTAAATCTAGTGTTCTGTGGAATCGTTCAATGTTCCCATTCGCTTTTGGTTCTATTGCGTGTGATGCCGAGCTTTTTAAGAATTAGATTGAATAACATTGATTCAAATTGTGTGCCTCTGTCGGTAGTCATGAATTTAGGACTGCCGAATCTGGAGATCTAACCACTTACAGTGCGTTGGCTGTTGTTTCCGCAGTGATATCTTTCACTGGGACCACCTCCGGCCACGATGTGCCCCTGTCGATCATCGTTATAAGGTACCTGCTTCCTTGTGATTGCTACGGACCGACAATGTCGATATGGACATGCTCGAAACGCTCGGTATTTACAAACTCCGTGCGGTGACATAGTGTGTTTAGTAATTTTAGACACTTAATACAGTTCTGTATTTTTTCCATTGGGTCTGGTCCTTGTATGTGAGTTGATGGAATGTACTCAATTTTTTTTAATTTTTTTTATGAGCATAACCAGCAAGACCATAGATGGCCAACCCATGGCCAGCGGGCCATATAATTTATTTTTGGCCCGCGGAGCATATGCAAACATTTTTTTTTATTGTATATAAAACCACCGATAGAACATTCCATTGAGCGTAGTTCGTATCATATATATGGAAGTAGCCCAGTCTCGTCACAATCTATCTCATTTCATTAATTTGTCCCGGCAGCTGAAAAAGGTTGGCCACCCACGAGCTAGACGCTGACGGTAGATTCTAGACATGATCAAAAACACATCCTGCGTGCTCCTCATGTTCCTCACCAACAGATACTTTGCATGAGCTCTAAGCAGGTTTGTCAGAAGTATATGTCTGGTTTTATTTTGATAGCAAAAAATTTCTGACATTAAGTTATTGAAGGATAAAATAGAAGTAGTCCAAGGTCTTAGTTTGATTATTGAGATTTATTCTTCACTTATGATATCATTTATGACCCGTTGTCTCGCTGCAGATCAGCAGGGCCCTTTGTCTCCCGTTGGCTGATGAGGTGCATGATTTATTTTTTTTTATTTTTTTTCACTATAACATGCCTTTAGAAATACAATTTATTTGGTGGACACAGTGAGATTCGGATTGTTCCGCCTTGCGTTCGCGGGTCGACGTTTCTGTAACGCGTGAATACTCGGATCAGCAAGGCCTTTTGTCCCCCGTTGGCTGATGAGGTGCATGACTAATTTTTTTTTATTTTTTTTCACTATAACATGACTTTAGAAATACAATTTATTTGGTGGACACGGTGAGATTTAGATTGTTCCGCCTTGCGTTCGCGGGTCTACGTTTCTTTAACTCGTGAATACTCTGGCATATTGCCCCGTCGTGTCGAGGATACACATTTTAACTGCCTCTGTGCAGGCACTTGTGCTAGGGCTCGATCACATATTTGTCGTGATATTTTTGAAGAATATACTAGTGATTTTCCACATGTTCGTTTCTTATTTGTGACCTGTTTCATATTTATCTTGTCAGAGTCGACCTGACCCCTTACGGTGTGCGCTTGTTCTCTATATTCTAATATGTCAAGTGGTCCGAAAACAGATCTAAGAGATGTTAACGTTATCTCTTGTTTGGTATTAGTCCTGATGACTATAGAATGTCTAGAATCCACGAGCATGGATTGACTACTCGCTCTGCTTCGAGAATTATTTTAATAAAATCTTAGATTGTGGCCAGGTTTTGAATGAAGTTTCATGATGCGTGTTGGCTTCGTCTATCTTTTATATCTCGTCTGAAAATGAAGACGTTTTTGTTTGCACACTTCCAGTATTATTAAACGACTAGTGGCTCATGATAGTGCCAAGTAACTCGTACAAATAAAAACTGCCTGCTTTTAAGTGTCATTTTTGTTGTTACTCCGCGTGTTTGCATTTAATAATGACAAATATTTAGAAATATTGGTTTATAGGATGTATAATAAAATACGCCTTGTTCTCGGTATTAAGTGTGGAGTTTACTACATGGTATTCCAGTGATGCAAATAAAGTAAGCTACGACATTTTGTTCTAAATAAATTATACAGACTAATGGCTCTTGTATAATTTTGTGTTACTCATTTTAAAGTAAATTAAAATCCTTGTCAACCATTTTAATACGTGTACAGGACATATAGATTATTGGGAGCCGACGTTATTTGCCAATGTAAAACAAAAGGAAGTAAGTTTGCAATAGATGTGTTCAGATAACGTGTATAATGCGTGTATCTTTCTACAATGACTGACTGTGTTCGTGCTCATGTGGAAGAGTCGAATTATTGCACGATATCGCAAAGGTTGATATGGTTTTGTGAAATATTTTTGAATATGCTATTTGTAGTACTTACCCATCAATTCTTACATTCACACTTTGTTTGATGTCGGGTGTTCGAAACTGACGACGCTATGTCGGACAATATTCATGTATATAAAACTATAAGTAATAATGTAAATTGTAATTTTAAAATTAATGCTACTGTTGAATGACGAAATCTGCGAGCTAGTTTTAATCAATAACTTAAAATAAACATTTTGTTAAAATAATGTATAAACGTTGTTTTATTTTATCCATCTCATCTCTCCGGCTTCATTAGACGCGGGAAACTGCACGGCTGGCTGGACTGCTGATTTGTTTTCAGAACGGAAAGAGAAGACAACACGGTATACCAGGAAGCAGAGGTATTGCAATTTTAGTGTAAAATAAAGGCAAGTATCACTATGATCGTCAGATAAACGCCGGTTGATAAATGAGCATCACTTTGGATACTTGTATGGTAAGACTTACCGTTATACCGATGAAACTGAACTTTTACAGTAGCAGCGTGATGACTTGCAAACATTCTTGACTTTATTGGAGTACAAATACAGCATTTTAGCTTGTTTGGACATATATTTATAATGCTTAACAAAGATGCGATAAATCTACATTTTTGAAAACAAAACAAGGACATTCAAATGTCATCGGAGATACTTCAAATAATGAGCTCAAACAAATGTTGCAGACCTGCACTTGCGCAAATAATGCTCACCGTTACAAATTTTTTTCTTCTACAAGCTATTTTTTTCTTGGATACAAGAAAAATTAATCTGATTTACTCACAGATTATTTCATCACATCAATTTGACCGTGAATCAAGAATACATTAAAAATATATATGGGAAAAATACAGTTTAAAGCAGCCGGATGGTTTGATCAAAGAATCGGCTAACCGAAACTCAACGGGAAGTCAAAAGCATCATCTCCGATGGACTGCAAAGCTTGATGATGTTTAATACGATATAAATTATTTTTAAGAAAAGATATTGATGAACTCTGGTCTCAGGCAACAAATTTAAATAAAACTATTTAATTGCTTGTGTATGTAATTAAGTTTATTAAAATCTATAAATACATTGCTTGGCTCAAGTGTAAAGGAGTTTGAAAGCCTAAGCGTTCAATTGATTAAAACTAAAACTTTGATAAATAAAAAAATAAAATAATCACTGGCTTGAAGATCATGCTTCGTATTTATTATTTCACTTTGCGTTTTCTTGCTGTTCAAATTTAGGATACTTCTGCTCGAGCTCAGACCACGAAACCAATCCGGCAGAAAGATTCTTAACTACTTGAGGTAACTCGTCCAGAGGTAGCCGCAGCTGTCCCATCAGGTCTCGATCCCTCAGCGTTGCCGTATGAGGGGAGGGGACAGTGTCGAAGTCAATCGTAATGGCATAAGGAACTCCGAGCTCGTCAGTACGGGCGTAGCGGCGACCGATGGATCCCGAGGAGTCGTCAACTTTGTGGGAAATATCGTTCATCGTAAAAGCATGAGACAACTTCTTGACAAACGGCTGGAATTCCGCATTTCCGCTCAGCGGAAGAACAGCGCATTTGATCGGGGCTACGCGAGAAGGTAGCGAGAAATACGTCCTTTGCTCGTCTCTGATTTTGAAGTTCTGTTCAAGAACGCAATACATAATTCTTCCGATTCCGAATGACGGTTCAATTACACTCGGGACGATTTCCTCTACGTGGATTGTTTTTTGAGATTTTTTCACACTCACAAGGTCAGGAGTGAGCTTAAATTCTTGCTGTTCAACTTTCAAAATGTAATGTCCGTTCGTGTCCATGTCAGATTGTAAGCTTTTTAATTGCTCGCCGGATAACGAGGCGAGTGTTTCGTTAATCATTTTCGCATCTCTCTTGAAGGCTTTTCCGATGGCAGCTTTGTTTGCAACAGCCTCAGTGACTTCGATGTCTTTAGGTGCCGGTAGTTTTTTTTCTGCGGCTAATCTCACGCCTGTAGCTTTGGCGTGTTGAGTCAAGTCGTAAGCTGAACGATCGGCACACCCGACACATTCTACCCAGCCGTAACTGGAAAGGCACTCGGCATCCCAACAATCGCAAGCGTAGTGAGCCATTTCATTACCCATGTGCTGCCTAAAACGGAGCTTAGTAGGTTTGATTCCGACATTCAAGAGATACATGTGAATCCGAGCCATGAAATAACCGAGGGTTTCATTATTTACAATGCCTTGAGCTACGGCTGAACCGATAGTCATAATTTCAGCTGACTTTCCTTGCTCCTGGTTTCTGGCGGAGTAAAACAACATCTGGGTATCTTTTACGTCATCAAACTTCGGATGCTCCTTGGAATCGCAGAAGTGTTCAATCTCACACATTGTAAATTCTCGCACTCTTAGCAGACCGGAGCGAGGAGAGATTTCATTCCTGAATGAGTTACCGATTTGTGCGGCGGCGAAGGGCAATCTTCCTTGGTTGAATTCGAGGAGACGTTTAAAGTTGACAAAGATGCCTTGCGCTGTCTCTGGACGTAAGAATCCTTTGATAAGGCCAGTGGGACCGATTTGGGTGGCGAACATAAGGTTGAATTCAATCGGAGGGGTGAGATCGTTGCCGCTGATGGGTGATTTCATGTTGTGTTTGACCATGATTGCTGCCATTTCATCCTTGGTCATTCCGTCTAACTTGATAACGACATCTTCGCATTCATCTTTGAACTCCTTTGTTGCATTCTTTTCAGACGCCAGCTTTTCAAGATGCGCTTTGATCAAGTGATCCAGTCGGAAGCATTCGCCAGTTTTCATATCCTTGGTCATGAGATCGGCGAAGCGCTCCACATGGCCAGAAGCTTTGAGAACAGGCTCTGGAGTCAGAATAGAACAATCTACTTCCAGCATCTGCTCTTGTAGCACGAAAAATTGCCTCCAATATTGAATCATATTGCTTTTCAGCGCACATCCCATGGGACCAAAATCGAACTGCCCAGTTATGCCTCCATAAATTGCAAATGATTGATCATAAAAGAACCTTCTCTTCAGCAGGTCTTCCATCTTCGCCCTGTCAAAGGTCTGTTCACTAGGAATAAGACTGAGTTCCTTATCTTCGAGAACTTTTTTTCTAGTTTTCAACTCTGCAATAGCTTTTTTGACATCGAGTTCGGGAGCTCCGGCTTCTTTCAGTTTCCTGACTAAATCTCCCTGCTCTTTAACATGCGCACGAAGAGGCGCCAGCACCTCCTCAGTTTTAGGATCTCCCATCGTAAATATGTTTAATTTCACTTTTCTGTGAGCTTTTTGAGTGCCCCACTGCGATGCTAGGACTAACTGGGAAGTGGATAGGTACTTTTTGGGGAAGGTAAAAAGACCGTTTCTAAGTAAGACTAAATCGGTACTGAGACGGACTACATTGAGTATGGATCTCATCTATTTACAGAGACTGCGATCCCACCGGTCGTGATCGAGCACATGCCACGAGACGGGGTGATGAAAATGACGCAAGATACTGCAAATCTGACATTCACCACTAACTTCATCTCTATCTAAATGGCTATATAGTGGCCTTTTTTTAAGCCATCAATAAAATTTAAATTTTTCTTTCTAAAATTAATATTGAATTGAAAAAAATTATATACAAAGAATTTAAAAAATTCATGAATATTTATATTTTTAAAAATCAATCAGTAATTAAATAGTTTAAGATATTAAAAGTCTCAATGTGAGTATTGTGAGATTTTTTAAAAATAATCCTCTGCTCTCTTCTCAAGTTTTAATAATAGGGTGCGGCGAGTCCATTATTCTTTGGTCTCGCTCGCTCTTTAAATCACAGGCGGTGCGCATCAAAGACAAAGAGAGACGGAAACATTTAATTATTTGTTTTCCTTTTTATAACACCGATCTGACAGCTTACTAGAGATGAGCACGTTTTACTTGTATATCGACATGAAATATCTTAATAATAATATTTTAAATAAAGAAATATCGCCATGGATTTTTTTATTATCAATTATTATTTACATATATTGTTTGTGATTCAATTTGCTGAATTTTTTTTCAATTACAATGAGCAACTGCGGTTTTTTAAGTATATTTTTATTTGAATATAATAAGACGGTATTATAGATTTTGATGATGCATTTTTCATATGATTTTAATGATTCCAAAGAAATTTAGATTTCAAAGATAAAAATTATAAATATATTTTATAAACATATTTATGTATAATATTTTTATTTACATACTACAAGAATGTTTGGCTTTATCGACTTTGTTTTTTAAAATATCGATATCACAAATCATAATATATCGACAATGCACACATCACTAGCATCGAACTGACAGCACAAAGAATCGGCCATTTTACTTTTTAGGACGCCGAGGCGTGCGTACACAAGTGCTATTTTTATTTTGTAAATTTCAAGTATACGGACTGTTTTTAGTATATTTTGAGTGATGGATGATCCGAGCAGGATGATGGGGCACGGAGGTGGCCTGATGGGGCCCGGAGGCTACGGTCTGCCCCAGGGGGACACGGCCGCCGGCGATGCAGAGGCAAGAAAGCAGGACATAGGCGAAATCCTTCAACAGATCATGAACATCACAGACCAGAGCTTAGACGAAGCCCAGGCTAGAAAACACACTCTTAACTGCCACAGAATGAAACCGGCTCTCTTTTCCGTACTCTGCGAAATCAAGGAAAAGACAGGTAATGCAAAAATGCCATGTATTTTGCACCCCTAGGTTTAGGTACCTATACCGAGTTGAAAATGCTATCCTGAGTCAGTCGAGGTGCATTTTAAAAATCTGTACAGCTCGTGCACATTAAAATGCTTTACATTTCACATTGAAACTTATCTCAAATATAAAAACATATTATGTGGTATTTTGTAAACAATGTCAAATACAAAAAAGCAACAACTCTTTAGTTATACGTATGTAATAATTTCGTGACTGTTGCAAAAATGGTAAATTATGCAAATTTTACGATAATTTTTAGGAAATGGTACTCACTTGAACACAATCAAAAAAGCCCCCAAAATCAAACCTAAATGTACCTACCTAATGTTGAAAAAATATCTTAACTGTATAATTTTACTCAAATACGCGTCTGAAACATTGAAATGTATTTTCCTATTTAAAAAAAAAAAAAAAAAAAAGAGATATAAGGCTGCATTTTGTACTCTAGTAATGATAAGAATAATTGCAACATTACACAAGACGCACTCAATTATAAAACACAGTGTTCAATCAATTAGATACCAGGGTGTGGGTTTGAATCTCATCTGCGTCATGAAGATCCACACGGTAACCCATCTCCATTTTCAGAATGACAATGGTTTTATGAAAGTAAACAGTATTTTTTTGCAGTAACAAAGTATTGATTTTATTGAATCTTGGCTATATAAACCTTTTAAAAAATATATTAAACTACTTCACGCTTTTAAAAAACATTAAAAAGTTGTTATATGCAGGTGTATATAATTAATTTGACAATGCAAGCTTTAGATGTCTGTAACTGTTAATAGTAATTTATATTATTCTTTTATCGCACTTGGCACTGCATTATTAATCGTACAATATCTGCTGTTATTTAACAATAAATCTGTCGTAGTAGAGAGATTTAATATCTGAAATTGGAAATGATGCTTAAGGATAAGATAAAGCAGTTTCTGAAGCGCAAGACAAATGTGCCGGTGTCTCGCCATTCGATTCACCTGAATATATATAGGGATATCACCTGATGCGATCAAAACACGTTGCGGTGCATATTTGTTTACAGGAGTTTGTTGATTCCATTTAAACGAAGTGTTTGTTTCAGTTTTATCGCTGCGCAACACGCAAGAGGAGGAGCCACCAGACCCGCAGCTGATGCGGCTGGACAACATGCTGATCGCGGAAGGAGTGGCCGGCCCGGAAAAAGGCGGAGGAGCCGGAGCAGCAGCCTCGGCGTCGGCTGCCGCCCAGGCCGACTGGGGTGAGTGTACGTGCCCCGCTTTCAATTATTATTTCTGTCTCTTTTGTTTTCACAACATTGGCGACACGAGGATCAGCTGGGCGCTAAAAACAAATGCAGTCTTCGCCGTTTCACAATATACGTGCTGATTTTTCTAATTCAGCTGATGTATCCAGATCAAATTTTAAGACATAATTTACTTCACGATCCTCGATTTTATGAAATTAAGCACAGGTGTACTATAATAAAATAAAACCAAATGGTTTTGGAGACTACGTTAATTTCACTATTAGCGAGAGCTCTTTCGCAGAACACGGCATCTTCAAGACTTGAAGTCTTCTTCTTGAATCTTCAAGTCTTGAAGATGCCGTGTTCGGCGAAAGAGCTCTCGCTAATAGTGAAATTAACGTAGTCTCCAAAACCATTTGGTTTTATTTTATTATAATAAAATGGAGTATTACAAAATAAATACCAGTTCCATTAAATCACAGGTGTACTGTTTTCATAGACTTTTTAAAAACAGTTTTGAATTATTTTAACAACATATCACTATCCCAATTTATAATAGCACTTGGTATTCATTAAATTAATAATTAATTAGTCGCGTTAAATATAAATTTATGTTGATATTGATTTTCTTTCAGTACTTTATACACATTATTCATTAATCCCATGAAACTGAAATGTATGTGATAACATTACGATACTATTCCCAAAATCTACAATATGTTTATATACTATATATATATATTGTGGACTTCTAAATAAGTTATCGTTTCTTGTCAATCGATATTGAGAAGGTTTCGATTGTAACAAATCAGTCGGGTAGAAAATAATTTTCACTGCATTTGTTTTTACACCACTGCATTCATAGCAAATACTTTTTGACTCGGGTGAGTATTGTTACAAGCTTTCTTTGATTTCAATGTTACTTACTCTAAAACCAACCTTCGCCTGCAGCAATGGGTACGTAGACATCATAAACCGGTGCCAGAGGGACTCCAACCCCAAGGCAGCGGTGCCGAGTGCATGCACCGTGCGTGCTCGTAATAACCTCAAAGTTAAAAGGATTTTCTATAGTTTAAATTGATTTGGTGTTTTGAGTCTCTCTGGTGTAGCAAAAATTACTATATGTTTATTTTATGTATGTATTTATATATTGAAACATATATTGTTGTTTTTTTTTAAATAATGCTGTTGTGAACTGTCTGATAAAAATAATATTTACTTTTGTGCAGCCCATATTAACCGTATAGTAATGTTAAAAAAAAACAATTCTCGCTTATTGAAAATTTACTATCAAAGCATTCACTGCTGCCAAAACCTTCTCCGGATGAATAAAGCCCATTTAGACCTTACACACTTAATAGTATCTTCAATTGTCCAATAAGTATACCAAGAGCAATTAAAAGCACTCATTTTTTTGTTTGCATCAATTTTAGCGAATCGATTAGATAAAATCTATTGTAAATGTTTTTTTTGCATCCATTGCATCGGATGCCATGGTTCTTTTCTGATTGTGGTACTGACGTTATCATTCTCTCCGAGTGCTCGACTCGATTGGTCGATAAGCAACCCACATAAGAGGGTGACCATCTTTTCCGCATGAAGTGTCCTCGAACCCCATTTCAGGTGGGACGGGACAGGCCGACAATGCCATCGAGCATTCAGACTACCGTGCTAAGCTGGCGCAAATACGCCAGATCTATCATCAGGAGCTGGAGAAGTACGAGAACGCCTGCAACGAGTTCACCACGCACGTCATGAACCTGCTGCGGGAGCAGAGCCGCACGCGCCCTATCACGCCCAAGGTCAGTACTCTTCTGTGAAATCATTCCAGTACCTCAAATTTTCTGATCAAGTATTTTATAACTCCGTGTACATATTTTGTATACCAAGTACCATTTGTATACCATTTGTATACCGTGTACGTGTATTTTTTGTGTAGGAAATTGAACGGATGGTGCAGATCATCCACAAGAAGTTCAGTTCCATCCAGATGCAGCTCAAGCAGTCCACCTGTGAGGCAGTCATGATCCTCCGATCCAGGTAACTCGGCAGCCTTTCCACCAGCCACCGTGGGCAACTTCTATATGTCGGCAGATGAATAACGATGTGGTGTTCCTTTCAGATTCCTGGACGCCCGGCGCAAGCGACGCAACTTCAGCAAGCAAGCCTCAGAGATCCTCAACGAGTACTTCTACTCGCACCTATCTAATCCTTACCCCTCTGAGGAGGCCAAGGAGGAGCTGGCGCGCAAGTGCGGCATCACCGTCTCACAGGTCTAGCTACGACAACCAGCCGACTGTTGATCATTCACCTTTTCATTATTATTTTTTGATACATACAGAAACTTATGCAATGATAAAAAACATCAACTGTCGGGTTTTGAAAAGCATCGGCATTAGTGGCATGCAGTAAATATTAGTAACAATGCACTACATGCTATAAAATCAGTAACTATACATTATTTTCTATGCTGTGATGCAATTGGAAAAGAGACGCATTCGGTGCTCACATCCCGTACATGCTATTGAATCAAACCCTGCACCCCTGGTATATCGGACTGTGTAGTGAAGTATGCCGTGAAACTGCTTCCAGGTGTCCAATTGGTTCGGCAACAAGCGAATCCGATACAAGAAGAACATCGGCAAGGCCCAGGAGGAGGCCAACCTGTACGCTGCCAAGAAGGCCGCCGGTAATGATGATTTTCATATGTTCGACTAAATGTGAGGACAAAACAATCTCATATATCAATCCTAACCTAACAGACTCTAGCGTAGCCCCCCAGTCCGCCTAACCCCGCCCCAGCCACCCCTCGGCCGCGCGCACTTCACTCGCCCCACTCACAAGCGTCCGTTTTAATTCTGAATCAGTTGAATTTCGACTCGTAACTCACTCGCTGAAAATATAAAATTATTACTAAATCATTATTAACTATTAGAGCATAATTCCTATATGTTACAATGAATTGCGACTATTGTTTATATTTTCTCGCACTCAAGTCTAAAATCTGAATGAATTTCCCGTTGATTTCAGTGTTAGAAAATGTTGAGAAGTAATTTTTTTATTCTTGTTCTATTGGCTCCGACGACACTCACAGATCAGGATGTGCACGCAGGCTCGAGGTGGCCCCTCTTGTGTCTTCTCTAACGCCCGTCACTTCGTCCCGTCCCGCCCTAACAAATGATTTATCTGTAAAATCTAACAACGTTACGCTACGTAACCTAACCTACGTTTAAGGCTTGGCTAACCCGATCTAACATCAGGCCACACACGCGCGCTGCACTTGCACGCAAGTGTCACCACCATTCTAGCAAATATTTATTCACGTGTATTTGTATTCATGGTAATCAATCACAAAAAGGCTTATTGCCTCAACTACATTATGAGATGTGGGTTCGAATCCCTCATTTAACGAGCGAATCGTTCATCCAAACACTTATTCATATTTATTATGTCACAATACTTGTTGGATAATTCAGTGTATCTAAATATGAAAACACACGGCGTGTATGCTATTGATAATTATTTTACTATGAATACAAATGTCAGTTTTGCAATTGTTTTATTTTTTATAATTATTTTTAAAGATTAATTAAATTACCTTCGGGTAGAAATTTAAAGTTCCCATGAAAAAGATAAACCTTGTGTTTATGCTCCGTATATTTTGACACTTTAAAAATCAAATCAGATATGCCTCTTATATAATTTTTTTTTGACAATCAGGCGTGCGATACACAAGTGAATAAAATTTAAAATCTGGGAAATGTAATTATGTGTACATTATTTATTTGTATTCATAAAATAGACGTGAGATGAAGATCAAATTTTATTTTAGTTTAAAAGCAAATATGATCTTATCACCAGGAAATATATTCTGATATAGTTTTATGTTAAAACTATTAAACGGCTAATTTCCTATATTAAATATTTTTATGTTGTAGGGTTTAAAACTTTCATGCGGTATATTATCAACATTTAGCCGTAAAAGAGACAAAATAATAGCATGAATCCAACGTAGTCACAGCTAATGGCACGTAAACTGCAAAAAATATATTGAGATAACGTCCGCAGTATTTTAGATTCATTCATAATGTATTGCACGCCGAATGATTCATTGTAAATAACCGCATCCGTAAAGCGACACGGGACTGCCACAGACGAGATAACCTTGTATCGTTTCAGGTGCGTCACCGTACTCGATGGGTCCAGCGTCGGGCACGGCCACCCCCATGATGTCCCCGGCTCCGCAAGACTCCATGGGCTACTCCCTAGGGGCGCCGGCTTATGACCCTCCCCAGCCGTACGACTCCAGCATGCCCTACGACCCCATGCACCAGGATCTGTCCCCGTGAGCCCGACACTAGAGGGTCCGCCCTCCGGTGTGACCTCTCGTCTCTTATCGTTTGTTGTGAAACTCTCATAACGTTTCATTTTAGTTTGAAGATTGTATCTACGGAAGAACACTGTATACTAGCCGGCTCGCAGCAGTCTGGCCTATGCATAATATTCATAACGTTTCATTTTAGTATTTTAAGAACACTGTATACTAATTTGCAACAGTTGTCTGATGTTTTATTTGCTGTGGATCATTCATAACTTTTCATTAGGTTTAATAGATAAGTGTATCTGAAGAAGAATTGTATACCAGAAAACCGCAGAAATCGTCTTAACTATGCATAATGTTGTGTTATCGTTTGCTGTAAATCAATCTAAGGCTATACGATATTGTTTTGTATTTACAAAAATTGTATACTGGTTGAAAATGATAATGTCTTAGAACTGTATACTAAAAGACTTGTTTAAGTCTGGCCTACGCATAATATTGTTTAACTTTTAAAGTTGATATTAACATTTGAATTCAGCATAATGACTCACGATCGTATAAAACTTGACATCTCAAGATCTATAATAATTTCATATAATACTATCTCATTTTCAATTCTAGAATAAATAAAATTATATAATTTCGTATATGTATTAGCATATAACGTTAACCATAACAAAAATAAAACGTGTAAAAATGCTATTAGATATTAAAAGTCCTCTACCGAGTTTGACTACACATGGCATATTTCTTACTTCAAATTCTAAAACGATACACGTGAAAATTTATATATTAAACGTTACACTAATAATTCACAAAAGTAGGTGCAAACATATTGTATACAAAAAAATCGTCTCTGTATGAATTAGATTACTATAATATAATGGCAATAATGAAATCTTCCACACTTCTAAGGCAGCTATGTATATTTTAAAAATTGTTTTTTTTTAAGTGAATTATTATTTTTGTACGATGTATATTTTTGAATTTCTTGTATAAACCGGCAAATATTCCTTATAACGTTAACGAGTAGATGTAATCTCGGATACTTCATTTTTGTTTTCACATTTGGCCGGCTCGTATTGGCTGCTGTGGATTCTTAACTTTTAGACTTCGACTCCGGCGTGTCCCGCCGGGCGCTGCCGTCTTCCGATCTCCACACTGTTCGAACGCAATCTGTTAAATATGAAATTATGCACATTTTCGTAGGCAGCTGAGACGTGGTCGTTAGATTACATTTTGCCTTGTCGAGTTTCATCAACCTTGGAGCCTAGTCCATTTATGACGAGATCATGACCTTGAACTTGGCTGCAAACATTGGAAGCAGACTTACAAGTGCTTTGTATATTATTTTTACCTAATTGACTGATACGTTATGTGGTCTATTTATTATCTCAATGCAATCAATTCAATATAATATCAATGCAACATATGAATCGAGTTTATGCGAGTTAACGATGATGAAAATAGCTTTAAATGGGAAGCCGCAGTATCGTTTCACAATCTTGAGTAGTTTTCGGTCGTATTCTGCGCTCGCCTCTGTCATAAATGGAGCTAGGTCGGGTTAGTTTGAATCTTGAGATGCTGAAGACTGTCTCGGACGGTCGCCCGTGTTTGTGGAATTGACATGTACTTAATAACGTCGTTTAGAACTATGTTTAACGCTTGGTATAGGCCGTGCATAATACATATAGGCTATATTCTAGTGGGTGTATGTTCATATGTTTTATTTTCATAACGGTAAACGTGTAAGTTAGGTTAATCCTCCGGTACCTTCGCGATGCGGGGATGACGTGTCGCCGCCGTGAATCGATGCATTTGTCAGGCGAACCTTCTTATCTGATGTTGAGATCAATATTTAAAAGATGTGTTTACGGATTTTTTGAATGACGATTTTGACGTGCATTACTACTTGATCAAAAGTTACATTTTTAGCAGATGTGTCTTAAGCTAGGTAGTTCACTACTTGGTTCAAATGCATCGATTTATAAACACGGCATACACGCCATTATCGTTTCTGGTTTTTTTTATCTAGCGTACGTTTGAGTTAAACAAACTTAATACTGGCTAAAATCACTTTTCGTGAATTCAGATATTGTGTGGATACGACTAGGTAAATATATTTAAGAAACTAGTAATAAGTTTTTTTTTTGATTGTGTAAACACGTCGGGACTCGGCACCGAACTATAACGTTCTTTGCCTGTGATGCTAAACACCTGTGATGTGTAAGAACTCCTTTTTTTTCGAAGTAATTTTAATAATTTAAATCCAATAGTCATGTCAGAAAGGTCTCCGGACAAATAAATTGATGTAATATTTAGTAACGTTCAATGCGGAGTCCCGCTGGTGTTTTAAGATATTTTTAAGGGTGGCGTGCAGTCATATTAACACTGAGCGTTCAATACGTGTATCGTATACTTAATATGGATTCTATAGGCAACTATTGTAATAACAATTGGATAATTTTTCGGATTCCGATTCGTACATGAAATATTGAGCAATTTTTATTTACAAAGAAATGTTGCGTGTAATCCGATGTTTTATACAGAATTTATCAATGAATGTTGTTTGTTTTTCGTTGTCAGATTTTTTTAAGCAATATATTATCGGGAGCAGGCTAATTGCTGTGAATTTTATTTTATACTCTTCAAAAGATTTTTTGGTCAATCTCTGAAAAAAAAATGTTTATTTTTAAATCCCAGTTGCGCTGGCAATATTGTATTATTATTTAGATATGTAATTTAATATTGAATCATCCTGTATACGTAACGAGAGTTTGCAAAGTCTCTTAACATCAAACATGAATGCTTTCATCTCCGATTCCGCGGCCCCGGTAGATATCAATGAGATCACATGTGTGGCGTTAAGTTTGTGATTCGTGTTATGTAAGGCATGCAGTACACGCTGCGTGCTCACGCTGCGCGCCACCGACGAGCGGTAGGCAAGCAGGCTTTGTAAATATGTGTATGGATCGCATGCACTTGTTTTTAACTATGGGATTGGCAATATGTGCGGCGCAGTGTGCGCCCAATAAACTAGATTAAATATTATATTGTAAAATGTTTTCCGTTTTGTACCTCGTGGCTCCGAAACTATAAGTCTGATGCAGAAACTCTTCGGACTTCGGCGCTGCCCTCGCTACCGACTGCATTGGCCGTGCTCTTCTCCAAGATATGAACGGCGATGATAAATATACACTTATTTATAGGAGATAATTTTTTGAGTCCGACATCTCTTCATTTTTGACGAGATTGACAAAGTCAATAGTTTGTTTTTTAAATTTATTTATGTTGCAATGTGCCAAAACTGCTGCTGCATCGTAACGGGTGAAGCGACAATAAAAAAAATTGGTACTTGTCTTTTATCCGACCACCAAAAAACATTGTCCTATTATTTTGTTTTTTTTTATTGGCAACAGTGTCTATTTTTTGCTTCTTTTGTTGGCAACAGTGTCTATTGGCGAGAAAACACGTATTGTTTATTTATTTAATTTAAAGTATTAACCTAACCTAACCGTCAAAGATAACCGTTTTTTCATTGTTTGTAAAATATATGATACAAAATTGAAAAAAAACTTTCATTTCTATGACGAGACTCGCTATTGCCAACAAAAGAAGCAAAAAATAGACACTGTTGCCAATAAAAAAAAGCAAAATAATAGGACAATGTTTTTTGGTGGTCGGATAAAAGACAAGTACCAAAAAATTTAATAGTCTCTGTATTGGTTTGCTTTTTTTTTTAATTGCCGGGGTCGAGAGCCGCGCCGAGGTCCGCTCTAGAATGTTTAAGTTAGAAACTCTGTTGTCTGTTTTGATTAAGTTACCAGCGACTGGCCCTCGTCGAGGACGTATACGAGCGAGGTGCACTCGGGAGCCGGAGGTAGCTCGCTGTTTTTATCGATATATCTTACATTGTATACGAGTACATCTTGAAGTAATAAATATTTTATTGAAGGGTTGTGTGGATTTGTGCTGTTCTTTATGTCCTGTATACGATGGTTAAGTCCCTTATCAATCAGAGGTATGACAAATAAACTTTGTGTATTCGTCTTCTTCACACGGCTCGTTTTATTATAACCTAACCTAACCCCCGCTGTCCAGCCGTCTCCGCAATCTGATTAATTTTTTTTACAGATATCTCAAAGTTTCAAAGAGGTCTGGCGTCTAGAACTAAGAATCAAACAATTTTTTTATAAAATATAATTATTTGTATAGTAACAACATTGGCTATAAAAATTATATGAACATAAAATTATTAATACAATAAGTACAAATGGATATAAAAAAAAAACCTAATATAAAACAACCAATATCAATTTTTAACAAGCGTTAAAGCATATAAGCATTAAAATATACATTTTATAACTGACTGAAACGAGTTGCATATTATATTTTGCAAGCAGGCCGTGTTATATATTACAGCTCGTTACGAGAAACACGCAGTGATTTATTGACAAGATTATTGTCACCGTGTCAAGTCAGTCATACACATTAACAATATTTTTTTAAGTAAACCGATTTACAATTGAAAGAGAGAATTTCGAACAATCCGATAAATATCTCAGTAGGCGAAATGGAGCTTTAAAAAAAAACAAACTTCATATACAAGTTTTTGTAGATATACAAAAATTATGCAAATACTGTAGAAACATTTAAATTATCAAAATTTCTCACACGCGATGAACTGACCTCTCGGATCAGCGCAAGTCGAGATTACATCTTAAACGTATCGTTACAAAATTTTATAAACAACCACAGCTCTAAAAGAAAAAACATACTAAGATCCAACTATATAAAATAAGTCAATTCCAATTGAGATCGTAAATTATATATGTTATATATATATATATATATATATAAATTTAAAATATAAAAATCAAGCATGGCTCTATTTATTTTAATAACTAGATATATTTGTATACGACAAAATATATCTATGTTTGATATTTCTATCAAATAATCTGAACCTAAGTACTAAATACAATTATGCATACATATTTTGTTCAATTTTAAAATATCTTACATTTAAATTGGTCGAAAAAAACGGTAAATTTTTATTTGGAAGACACAAGATCTAAATTTTAAAGCCTACCTACGAAACGAAACAAAAAATGTAACATTAACTATCCAGCGTTGTGTCCCAAAATTCACGCAAGAAGTAATCTTGATGGAGGATAATTGAATTCGTGTCTCGGGAGTGTCGCGATAGCCTGTTATTGCCCGATCGGATCCGACGATGCGGATTTGACAATGACTTGCGGATTCTCTGAACCCCAAATGCGACAATTTCGTCGGTTAACCAAGCCATCAAGATAAAAACCAGTATCGTATGTTCCAGCAAAGCCTCGGAGGCCATTTACCCGATATGTTATTCCATACATATCAATCACTTATTGCGCGAGTTTTGGGACACCGTATAAACAAATATACATTCAATATATTGGTGTAATAAAAAGGCATCTCGGTACATCAAGAAACAGAACGGATACGTTAAAAATGTCCTCAATAAAGAAACGGAAGGAATAACCGGACAAGAAGCGTTCAATCTTACCACCCGCCAAGCCGGACATCTTACACATTAATTTAATATTGCTTTCGGCTTTTAAAAGGCCGATTGAGGAAAAATATATTTAACAAGTATAGATTGTTAGTTAAGGCACGATACAGAGTCCAGCCGAGCAATCGCAAAACCAGAATATTATAAATGCCATGAGAACCTTTATAGGAAGTTAGTGCAATCGACTCTGCAGATTTCCTGTCTATTAATTAATCGGCATGTTGGCTGAGTGATAAAGACTGTCAGCTCTTGAGTGCAGTTCGATCCCCGTCTTGAAACACTTATCATCGATTTATTGAGTTCACGTCCGGTCATACGTGATTTAAATATACGTCAATACAAATTATAAAAAAATGGTATCGTAGTTAATACATGTATATATATTTAAGCACTAACCATAGGATTATGCATAGTCTCTTTGTCTTTGCAGTGAAAAGCTGGTACTCCACAGTCGCGCACAGCCTCTTATGGTCATGGAACAAGGTCGTATCCAACGAGTGGAGATAGCGTGAGCATTAAACGTTGAATCAAACAAGAGAAATATGCTGTGTTCTGTACAATGTGCCGAACAGCTGTGGCGTCGCAGCTTCACTCCCGACTAGACATATTACACACTTATCATAATATAACACGGCTGTTTACACAGCGATACAAGAAAAATATTAAAACTACACGTTCGTAACAATTCACAATAAAACACTTAGTTTTACCACAATGGGCATAAGATTCATTTGATTTCAATTTTGTACTTATAAGTCTTGTACTATAATGCATACGTTGGCGTCCACGAGAGCATAATGTCCCGGAGAAACCTCCCCAGAAGTGATGATCATGCTGCAATAAACAATTCGTACTAACCCCGCGATTGTCAGTAAAGAGCAGTCCTCGTTTCCGACGCCCGTGGGCCTTGCAAGATTTATATCGGCAGCTTTGATAAGGTAACAATATTTTTCTAATACAAAACTGCCTTTATGCTAATTATGAGAAACCACAATCTCACTTCTCGGTGTTAACGCTATTTCCGCAAAACGAGAAAATTATGCAAGTGTTATTTTAAATGTGATACGAAGCCTGCCTAGTGTCGGAAAGAGCACTCTTGGAGGCGGCAGCCAGGATCTACTCACTAAAGCGGTTAGCTTTTGGCATTTACTTTTAATGCTCCACTGCTACAAAATAAACTAAAAACGCATTTGCACTTGATATTTTAATCCGATCCGATAAAAGATTCTTAAATAAATGTTTTTTATCTCCGCAATCTATATAAAAAAAAAAAAAAGGAATGACATGATAAAGCTATGCGCTCTTTCTTAACTGACACTAAAATAAAGCACGAGTCACTCGTGCAACGCGACGTATCCAATCCTCAAATCAACTGCAAATCTCCAACATTTTTTCAACTTCACAGATCTTCTCTCTCGGCTTTCCCACTTTCTTGCCGGCTTCCATTTCGTACTTGTCGATCTTCCCCCAGTCTTGCCAATCGACCACCTGCACGTTTTTTCCGTTCAAGATTTTTTTGACACCGTCGTAGCCTTCCTTTCTGACGTCCTGCAGGATTTTAGTATCGAAATCCTTGCAGATATTCTCGCCAACCTCAAAAGCGTTCGACATTGTCGTCAGAATAACACCGAGCGGTCCCGTTCTCAACCAGCCGCACACGTACAATCCACGATCGTACAAATTACCGTCGACTTCGATTGGACTCTCGGAATTCGCTCTTGCCAAAACTCTTCCGAAATCGTTACAAATATAACCGTTTTTAAAATTAAAGTTAATCCCCATATCAACAGATACGCTCTTGTAACCGATGCTTCTCAGCACCAGATCGCAGTTCAGAATCTCCCGTTGCTCGGTGCTTTCGCAGGTTTGCTTAAAAATATCGTCGCCCACGAGTTTATTCAACGAGAGCTCGACACCGATCAGCCGACCTGAATCGGCCGTCAAAAAGTTGACAGGACTCCGACAGAAGATCGGCAAAAACCTACGGGAATTTGAGGGAGACGGTTCGTTGGTAGTGAGACTCTTTAGCATCAGCTCCGTGATTCTTTTCCTCGGGCGGGGAAAGTCTTTTAATAATTCCTCGTTGATATTTCTGAAATCCTGATGGCGCCAAATGGTTTTGCAGCCTTGTAGTTTGATTTGCTCGCGGAGTTCTTTGATGGTGAAGGCGGCTTGGAGTGGTCCTCTTCTGCCGATGAGGTGGACGTTCTTTACGTTGGACTGAGCCAAAACAGCTAATGAATGGCTGGTGATGTCGGTTTTTTTGAGGATGTCGATCGGGGTAAGAAGCACTCTTGCTACGTCCATGGCCACATTCCCTTGACCCAAGACGGCAACCGAAGATCCCGAAAGGTCTACCTGAAAATATACAATAAAATTAATATCACCAGGAATAGTAACACTTTTTACTCATTGCTATATTTATTATCTTTAGACCACAAAAATTCAAGAGGTCAAAGTGTGTGTCAGAAATTATGCGAAATTCCCGAGATACTGCCCGTTTTGTAACAATAACCTTTTGCTTTAAATGAATTAATTCAGATATAAAACGTTTCATTAAAAGATAGTGAATGTTATTAAAAAAGAGATAAAATAATTAATTTATGCATCGACTCAGTTATCAATCCATTACCAGCGAGGCACTATCTTTCAATAGATAATACGAAAATATAGCATGACTGCCGTCGTAGAATATATAAATTATTACAATACTTCTCTGCAATAAATTTTCACTCCGGTTCTCTAACCAATATCACGTTTTCATGGACTTTATCGATTAACTACGCATATCGATTAAAGCATAAAATTTGACGGGTTTCCCAATTTCAAAACTAAAGCTTTGTTAGATCTAACAAATCGATTTTATGTCCGAAAAAAAATTCAAGGTTATATCTTGTCCATGAATTGTTGATGTAGATGGCAATTTACCTTGATGTGTTGACAACCCGGCAGTCCGTTGTACCAGCCGACAAACTCCCTGGCAGACAGAACGTTCGGAGAATCTTCATTGGGGATGCCCAGCATTCGGTCTTCGTCTGCTCCATACGCCTGGAGAAAATAAACCGTTTGCAAAACTTTTCCGACCGTTGTATATTTCTGGCTGTAATGGTTAGGACAAAAGATAAGATTTTAATTTGAAATAGCAATCTTACCAGTAGCACGGCATGGTAATTGTCACGCAGCTGGGAGAGTGTCACGTCCCTGCCTAGCGAGATATTGCCATAGAAGTTCACATTTTCCATCAGCGCAGTTTTTGTAAATGTATTAATAACATTCTTCACTTCGGGATGATCTGGAGCCACGCCAAATCTACAACAAAAAGATTTGGGAAAAATGACAAGTCACGCCACTGAATTGTATAGTTTTTTTAAGAGAATTCGGAAGTGTAAAAAGCAGAATGAAAATATCGATAAATATTTTAGTAACGTAATCTCTTTAATTCGTATAGAACTATTTGGCATCACTCAGTACGCATAAATTGAATGAAAAATAACAATTCGGGTGTTTTTCAACGAAAATAAAACATATTAAACAGGTTATTATGTAAATTACAACATAAATTAACATTCAAAACATCGACGAAAATTAAGCAAGAAGTTAAGAATAATCAATATATTAATAACCGAAACGCAATAACTTTATTACTGATTATTTCCAGTAGTGTAATAAAGTGATTTAGTATTGTATAATCACACAATCAAAAGCGCACAATAGGTATTAAATCAGCCTAATTATTAAGAGTCAACTCAAGTTATGTTTCCTTTGTCATCGCTAATGTTAAAATAAATTACCTGACAAGGCCAAAAGGCACTGGTAGCTTTTCGATAATGTCTACTCTGGAGTCTTGGAGATGTTTCGCGATGTGCTGAGCAGCATAAAAGCCGGCAGGACCTCCTCCGATTATACATATTTGTTTCTTTGCAGAAAATGCCACGGAGCTCAACTTTCTGGCAGGAAAGAGCCCGCTGAACGCCATTATTGTCACTTTGCCGCCGACTTAATGAATGTAAAGTAAAGTCAAGTTATTCTCATGAAATATTTACGAAGTTTCCATACTCCGACGTACCGATCTGACAGTTTCTCTACAAATGTGATTGTCAAATTTAAAGTACCAACGTAAGGAAGCTACATTTTATCACTTGCAGTGATGCAACTTGACGGTATAAATAAAGGTAGCACTACACAAGGCGCCAATGAATATATAATTAATAATATTATTAAAAATAAAACAATAAAAATTCTGGCTCGAAGAGGCCAATTTAACATATCGGAAAAACTAGTCGCGTCCAAAAAATAATTAAAAACTAAGAACAAAAATAAATACTTTATATCCTTAAAAAAAAAAAAAAAAAACTTTAACTCCAGAGTATTAGCTGTCAAAAATATTAAATGTAAATATTTGGATACCTCATACTTATAAAAGGTAGGTAAATTATTTTAATGAGATTTGTTTAATTTATTGGAGAGTTCATAATATTGTATAATGCCAAAAAAATATTTTACCATGCTAAGATGTATTACTTGGAGCCTTTGGTAAGCAAAGATCATCTTCTCAAAGTGCCTCTCCTCAGATAACGTTGGTGACCAATTCAGTGAAAATATATTTGTCCCGAGCCAGTTTCACTAATTCGGGTGTACTACCGACTTCCAGTCACCGGTGCAAATTCCGCATCCACAATAGTTTTCTCCTCTTTTTCCTTAGATTTTTCCCTGGATAATCAGCTGCTGTAGGCTATATTTATTATTAAAAACAATATAGTCAAAATAGGATATCTTACGCTTTTTTATCGTCACGAGTTTTCTTTCTTTGCAATGCTACCCATGAAGCTACAAATCAATCTTCGGATACTCCATAAAGTAGAACTAACACATAACATTTCGTAAATCTCCAGCGAGTATTTTATGTTATATGTCTGTTGTTATTTATTTTATATTAGAAACACATTTTTTTAACACTAAACCACTGAAGTTGATCTCTAATTCCTTGGAAACTCGACGATGAGGCAATCGTACAAATCTCTTTTGATCTCCTACCGTGGACAACTCAATATTACTTTTATAATTAACAAATATTATTATTAGGTAGTAGACAATTATTACTAATATAATTCGTAGAACTGATGTATTGTTACCTCATTTTATCTTATTTGGGACTGATCGAGCTTTGAGTGAGGATGAAGACTAGAGAAATAAAATATATTCCAAATTTTCTGCATCCACCGAGTCTGAAGATCGATAAAGGTAGAATAAAACAAATATGAAAAAGTGAAGAACAATACAATTTTATTAGTTTATCTAGCTAGCTTAATCTAAATTTTTATTTTCAATGACTGTGGCACACTTCCTTAGACGGGCAAACACGCGTCCCGTATCTCAGTTCCTTAATCATTAGCTAGGAAATACACTTAAACCTCTTACGTCCTACCATTTTGAGTAAAAATATATATTTCTTTTTCATTTTATCAACACTATGGCGGACAAATTTCAATAACGTAAAATAAAAATCCATACCCGACCACAGCACCGGCTGGAATTTATATAAACTACTTCATTGTAAAATTTAAAACTTGTACCAGTATTATTGCTAGAGCGCAATATTAACGCAACAAAAATGTCGGCAAAAGTAATTTTTCTCCTAATAAAACTTAATTTTTACGAAAACATTGCAATAATTGTTACTGGTCCTTTTGATATTTTTATAAAATACTGATGGCCAAAGTGTGAACGAGGCTATTACTGAAAAAAAATAATAATAAAGTGTGCTTAAAAATATAATTTAGAGGTGGAGGTAAAAATATACATCACTAACTATATAAGAAGTTTTTGATTTACAACTAAAAAAATATATATTGTGATAAAAAAAATTATGATGGTGTTTCAGAACAAAAATAATCGTAAGATCCCGTGCACGCAAGACATTTGCGTTTTCTCAGATTCGGACTCGAGATATATTTTTTTTACGTCGAGCGGCATTTTTAAAATTTTTTTTTACGCCCGCAGATAATTTTAAATTTATTTAAAACACCTCAGATGTCTTCACATGCGTTGGGGCCGAAAAGAATATTTAAATAATACATTTTAACTATCTACATAAAAGGTATTGACTTATTTCCGTTTTATTTATCCATGCATTTTAAAACTATGTATACAATGGGTTTTTTAATAATAATTTTAATGGAACATTTTATTTACACAGTTAAAAAATATATATATATTTAGATATATCCATTAATAAAAACATTTCATGGCAAATAATTTCCCACCTCTAAATTGAGTTCACGCCAGTTTAGAGACAGACATGTGCAAATTATAAATTCACAGAAAAAAATAAAAAAAACATGACTTCTTATACCAAAGTTTTATTGCGTTTGGAGGTAAGTTAATTTTATTAAAATTAAAACATTTGCAACTTCATTATTGATCGAGACAATTGCACATTTGCACACGCTTGTCTGAAACATACAAATAAAAGATGCACCATCGACATTGCCAAATCACGAGGTATAATTACGGTACGGTTTTAAATTAAAAAAAATAATAAATGATTGAGCATGTTACAGTGGTGAAGCTTTCACGTTTAAAAAAAAAAAAAAAAACATCATTACACATCTAACAAAACAGAAATGGAAGATTTTCACAGTAATTTGTTTATGAGGTTTACAAACGACAGCCCGCATTCCAAGTATCCGATCAGTCTTATTAGCTTGCAGTTAAAATTGACCCATAAATAAAAAATAAATAAATAACACCAGTGCGTTTTCACCGATTCGGCGCTGAACACTTTAAAAATGTGGACGCGGCCTGTCCCGCTGCGCCGCCTCCACTTTTTTAAAATTAAGACAATGTCCGATACGGGACTGTTTTTTTTTAAATTTTAATTGCTTTGTACATATCGGATTTTTTTTTACACGACTCCTGACGGAAGAACTGTTATTCACTGTCATTAAAAACGTACTGGTATATATTTAATAGTAATGTATAAAACTCGGTTGAGTTTTGATGGGCAATATATATATAATATATATATAAAGGCTCATTGGAGTATACGCGTATAAAAATAAAATATATTACGGTAAATGCAAATGTACGCAATTATAAAAATAAGACTCAACTCAATGTGATGGATATGGAATTTTTATTGAAGATACGTTAAGTCCGCGTTATAGAGTCTGTCACGTGCCAATCTGAAGGGAAAAATGAAGTTGCTAGGGATATATAATTTTTTTAAGATATGTTGGTGTCAATCCATCATGCAAAGAATTGAATAAAAATCAGATACTATCAAGGCTCTAAAATTATAATTACTCTTCATAAAACTACAAGTATAAACTATTGACAAGTTACGCAAACTCTATTTTTATTCTCATCGATTGGGCAAATGATAAAAAAAATTAAAAAAACTGGAACCCAATATATAATTGTCTAACCGATAGAATAATTATATTATCAGGATTGAATAAAACTCATTCACATTTACCGTAACAAAGAATATCTGGCAACTTTCTTGACGGGGACATTGACACTTCATGCCCGGGTCGTACACCACTTAATTATTATCGTAAACGTAATAAAGATACATTGCAATTTCGACGTGAAATCAAATTGAACGATTCAACAAAGTCGACTTATCATACTTTCATTGCAAAACACTAGTCAATACAAGCATCACTTTTTTAAAGCAAATAAAACTATAATTATGGATACACGTGTATAAAAATTATTACCTATGCCAAGACACACAAAAGCCGGTTGCACGCCCGTGAAAATACTGTTAACACGTTCCAACAACCACAACTTATTCTGTCCCCGATAGGTTCAATATTAATTTTGTAGCCATCAGTGAAATCTAAATTTAACTGAATGAATTTTCAGTGTATAATTACAATAATTTTTTTTTTTTTAATTGTATGATACGCATGATTTTTTTCACTGTTAACGCAAAATTATTTCAAGACCTGCAATTTTTTGCGTAGCATTTATTAACGATCATTCAATGGCCGTTTCGTGGCATCTTATCAGACCTGACTATACTGGCGGACGGACGGAAGTAAACGTGAACATCACATTGTACGAAGACTAGTCGAACACGCTTTTTTTTATTTCATCTATGCTCATATGAAATCACAAACCTTGCAGTGAAAATGTACACAATCAATGTAATTCAGTTCTAGGTAAATTTAAATAAATATTTTTTCTATTGAAATTGCTAGAGATTTTCTATATGTAAAAAAATAAATAAACCAAAAAAAAAATGTAAATGTCGTATTCACTAGTGTTTTACAATTGAAGTAAGTGCCCCAGAAAACTAGAGCTCGTAGCTTTCTTCTACAAAATAATCATCATCAGGTCGACAGAAAAGACATCGTAATATTCTTGGGAAAACTGGTTTCGTGTTTGTATTGTGAAAGAGAGCAAGGATCTATTCAATCAAACACGGATCAAAGGTAAAATCAGACATCAACAAAAGTAAAATGATCGGTGATTTTAATGAATGTAAAAAATAATAAATTTTATTCCCAAAAGTATTGCAAAATTTTCGCTTACCCGATATTTCAATTTGAATATCAAATGTGGCGACATGATTCAAAAATATTAAAATATATTCATGTATATCCTAGCTGTACAGTGTGGCGACACGGTTGCGTGTGAGAGAGCGATCACAGACGATGGCCACCATAACCAGGCGCCTTCACTCCACCGTCCCGGATTCTCCGTCGACGAGTCTTAACCTATATTTACAAATGGCCATGCTGCCACCGGAGACGAGTCATGCAGTGCGCAGCGGCGCAAATGTGGCATTATCACAGAAATTGGTACCAGAGAAGAAGCAAGAGCTTTTTGCCATCAAGTAAACAATGACTATCCGTCGATTGAGTTGAGCATAATATCTCCGATTAGGGACTTGCAGTTTAGTTAAATCACACATAACTAAATATAAATAATGTCGGTAAATTTTAAAAGTAAATCGCCAACTTCACGAGAAAAAAACAAAAAAAAAAAAGAAAGGAAAATAGTGTTTTATAAAGCCTGTGAGGTATTTGACAGTTTCTTCGAAATTTCGGGTAAAAGCCAGACGAGTTGTCACGACATGTGACAAGAGTGTAAAAATATATAACACCACATTTACGTCGCACTTTCAACAATGTCCAGATCTGCAGTCGTATTGCTGCCGAGCTCCGATTCGGAGACTGACGAGCAAACATAAGCACTATGGGAGATCTATTACTTTACAAATCACATATGAGTAGAATGTCTCGCAGCCCTCGGGCAGCGGCCCTGCATGCTCCGAGCGAGGAACCGCGGCCCCCTTAGCAGGGCCACGGGTCGGCCGGGACTCACATGCCCTGTTGGATGCTCTGGTCCTGCTGGTCACCCTGCGAGACGGGCTGCCCACTGTTATTGTCGTTTGGATTATGCCGGATTATTGGAGCTGTTTGACCTATAAAAATAAAACAAGAAATCATTTAAAACAATTCTTTGAGAAAATCCAGCGAAGAGCAGTGGTCGTACTCCTCTTTCTCTTACCGTATTTCTCGTGGATGCCCCGATGGCGCTTGAGGGCGAACCTGTCGGCAAAAGCGGCTGTGCAAATGTCACACTTGAAGGGTTTCTCTCCCGAGTGCACCTTGGCGTGGTTCTTCAAATGGGCAGCTTGACTGAAGGCCGATGAGCAAATGTCACACCTGGAAGTAACAAAAGAAAAGAATATTGATAATGTAATATAATGAACACAACAAATGTTTTTCACCAGGATATTTAAAAGTTTCAAATCCAACATAAAAGGAAAATTGTTTGAGCATCATGAATAGAATGTAAGAGCAGAAGTCTTACTTGTAGGGTTTCTCTCCGGTGTGGATGCGTCTGTGATTCCAGAGAGTGGCGTGTCTCGCGAAGCCTTTGTCACATACCTAGAAATAACAACAATAATTTATATCAACACCATAACAGTAAGAATGTTGTAGAAATGCACTACGTCCAGCAAAAGCCTGAATTCTCATCAAGGCATCTGTTTAGAAAATTGTGTTGAATAACAATTCATGTCAAAAGCCAGCGATGGGAACTACTTACTTCGCAGACGTAAGGTTTTTCTCCGCTGTGCGTTCTTTCGTGGTTTTTGAGATGTGGCGATTGTGAAAATTGCATGCCACAAGTATTACATCTGAAAAAATAACAATATTTAACTTAGAAGCAATTATTACATGACGTTGGTAGATATCATATATTATCAAGGTCGGAGATACGAGTTCCAAGAAGTTTGACGGTTACCTATAGGGTTTCTCCCCGGTGTGAATGCGGGAGTGGTTCTTGAGGTACACGGCCTTGGCGAAGGCCAGCCCGCAGATATTGCACTTAAAGTTCTTCTCTCCCGAGTGCAGCTTTTTGTGTGACCAGAGCGAGGAGTAACGAGAGAACGCGCCACCGCATATGTTGCAATGGAACGGTTTTTCCGCACTGCAAGGTAGAACAAAAATCGTGATTATAAAACAATGTCTACAGATTCTATATTAAGCCGTGATTTGAATTGAAATGAACATGCTCCATTTACACTCGAATTTGTCATGCGAGGTCCGCGTCCAGCAGTCGATGTGTTCAGTGGCGTGCTATCTGTGAAAACTCTCTCCCTAAAACATCTTTTGGGCAATTAATTTCAGGTCACTTCACGTCAAAAAGTATGAAAAAAAATACGACTCACTTTGCACTGTGCATTTTGTTCTTGTTGCCCCCGATGAAGATGATTCCAGAGCCGTTGCACTTGTGGCATTTAGTGACGGAGGCGAGGTTTCTCTTCTTCACAGGATGGTGGCCGGGGACTGCAAGGGAACCGAGACACATCGGTTGAGAGAGCGCACATATTGGCATGCACATGCTTCGTTTGTTACAATGCAATTTGTTAGAAACTTAATTTGGTGCTGTATTATTTGGACAGACACAAAAATGCATGTGTGATTAGCATGCAGTGCATACATACAAAAGTTCACTGCATATCAGTGCTTTATGCAACCTGCATAGGTTTTGTTGCTTTACGATACAAAAGACTAGCTTGTATAGTTTGCCTCTGCCATTAAACGCCGAGTTAGGTTAGGTTAACATATAACAGGGTTACAATTACAAAATCATGATTCCCTATCACTCGCTCACTGAAGAAAATTAATATAAGCATGTGTACTATTGTTTAATGAAATGCAACAATAAGTTGAGAATGGGAGCATACGGATCAAGTTGTCAGGTGAATACTGGCGGAAGTTAGAGATTTCATGAACCATGCGACGTGCAAGTGCCAAGCATTAGTAACATTCGAAGAATAAGAAAAAATTGTTACTGTTAGTATATGAAGCCAGAGAAGAACGAGTGACATTAGTGCAGCGCGGGTCTGTTTAGATTTTACGATTTCTCACGAACATTATTTCTTATTTGATCGGTAAATAGATGTGTTCATAGGTTTTGGCAGCCGCTGAGTCGATACTGCTTGACCGTCTTTTAACAGAGTAATATATATCCCGAGCAGCACAACGCCCAAGATAATGGATCAACGACATCAATCGGCTTAAAATTGTTCAAAGAAATCCAATTTGATGACGTTTATTTACTCAGTTTTTGCCATTTTTATTTTAAACTATTTTACGTCGTTAACTTCGTAATCAAGTGTTATTTTTAGCTTTAGTGAACATATCCCAATTGCTAAATGATATATCGCTGCGCGTCTGTCACTATAATGTTAGTTGGTTAGTAGATATATATTTTTTTGCTGTGATAAGACCCCGTAGATAAGTGATGGAAAAAAAAACACCGCCGTGGAGCGTGCTAGACTAAGCAATCAAAAAGTAGACTGCTGGATACTAACGCAGTTTCTGACCGATGGGAATGAAGTTCTGCGTGCCCAGTGTGTCGGGCTGCGTGTTATCCGGCAGCTGGGCGTGCGGTGTGGGGGGGATTTCGCCCATCTCGAATTTCACATTGCCATCCGCCGCAATAAAAATTTGCGTGCCCTGCGTCACTGAAATGCACACAAGACGGACCATCATTAGTTTCATTGTCACTTTACAAATCAAGATGACGTCTACTAGGATCGGGAAGTGGCGACTCACATCTGTGCTGGTGGTTCATGTTGTCTTGGCTGATGCACTGCTCGCAACGGATGAGCTTCGGTCCCTTCCTTTTGGGGTTGACGGCGATGGGTCCATTGCAGGTGATGCATTTTTGCGTCTTGTCTATCAGCACTGCCTTTGTGTTTACTGAAATATATACATTTATTAAAACATTAAAGAAGCATTGAGTTCGATCCCCATTCTAACAAGAAAGTTGCAGCATCCCAATTTCTACGATGTGACCACACGCCTGTAATACGCGTGTAACAATTGGCTTGGTCCATAGACCTATGGGCCATAATCTGCATAATATTTGTCTGTTTGGAGCTCACCTTCTGAGATCTGAGCTTGCTGCTGGGTATGGTGTTGTTCTGGCTCGGCGGCCACTATCTGTATCTGCCCTTGCACGAGCCCCCCGCCGGCCTCGGCCTGCGTGAGGCCCCCTGTTTGTATTAAGGTCTGGGTGCCTCCTTGTGTTACTACTGTGATATTTCCGTCTGAAAAAATAATTTACTTTCATTACTACACGCCTCATTAAATGAATTAAATAAAGCAGGAAATAGATAATTTAATATTCATATTGTTTTATATTAACCTATATGGGTCACAAAGTTCCTAAGGTTATAAACATTGTGGCGAATCAGTAGCGTGTAGTTTAGACAACCAAAATAGAATTGCATGGTGTAATTTTTTTTAATTTTAAAACTAGCACCTTATAATAAAACGTAAAACCATGGCCTACTTCGGCAAATGACTCCACAAGACAATGAGGAATTAATAAATGAGGTTTTATAATCTACCAATATAAATAAAAAAAAATACAAACCTGTATCTTGACTATGAATTCTCTTGTGTGCATTGAGCAAGGATAGATGCGCAAACATGAGCCCGCAGACGTCGCATTTGAAGCTGATGTTACTGATGGTGTTCTGCACCCTACCATCGATGGTGACACCGTTTTGGAGCTGCATTTGGTTGACGAGGGCGTAGTTGTAGCCGAAGGGTTGCGCTATGTAGCATGTTTTGGTGTCTTCGGCGGAGGCCAGCTGGGTTAGGCTCACGGTGCCGCCGTGACCCTGCCCCCCAGGAGCCAACTTCTGGATCATATTGACGTTGGTGGTGTAGCAGAATGTCTGGAACTCCTGGAAGATACAATTTGTTTATTTTTAATATCTTTAGTAATAGCTTGTTTAATCAAATTTATTTTGTTTTCGGGATAGAGGTGACTGTCAAACCTTGGTGCCTTACATTTTTGACCATCGTGATCCTGACCTAACCATAATATGCATGTGTGCATTAGTACGTCTTTTGGTATAAAGATTTCAATTAACCGTTTATCAATAATTCATGAAAAACACTTTGTTAGTGGAACCCTTTCCTATTAAGATTTGTTTAATCATCAATGGTTGTCTTTCTAGTAGACTGAATCTAACTACAATATTTCACATTCCTCCTTAACAACGGATTGGCTTGAATAATTTTGACCAAAGTTTAAAAGCTGATGACGCTTACTAGATACATTAAATCTTAGCTTGCAGTTATATGTACTGCAAGCAAATCAAAAACACTTATGTCCTTTAGTCGGGAGACCTGGATTAGAGTATACATCAACTTTGTTGACTGCAAATAAATAGTCTCTCACCTCTAATAATGTGATGTGTAAAATCTTGACTAAGCTTAACATGTTGTTTTCACAATAAAAACGTATCACAAAGGTTTCAACGGGCAGCACACTGGATAAACTGTATGAGTCATACTAGAAACTCACCATATCAAGACAAATAATCATTTTGTAATCAAAAACAGTCGAGTATGCTAAAATGCAGTAAGCAGCCTAAAAGTGCACGGTAAGGACTTTTGTTTCATAGTCGTGGTTGATTATTTATGAGTGTATTTACTGTTTGTAATTAGTAATTGAAAAACAAACCTGCTGCTGTCCTTGATTATTCTGGGCTTGTTGCTGAGCATTTTTCTGCTGAGAGTTCTCTATACTCTTTCCTTGTGACTTCTGCCCGGGGTGCTCCTGGTACTGCAGCGTGGGCACCCCAGAAGTTTGTACGGTGTTGGTTGGAAACATCTTGATTTAGTATTTGTTATAATAAAGTAAACACTATGAACTCAGAGTGCACAAAATCATGTCAGTGTGTCAAGTTTTGATAGTTTTAGGCACTTTGGGATGTTTTCGGAGGATGTAAACAACTGGAATTACTATCTTGGAAACGGACGCAAAAGTTTCATTGTCACTTTTTTTAGTCGCAATTTTTATTTTATTTTCAGTGTTGTCGATTTCATTTAGAAAAACTAGTTTTCGAATTCGGAGCGGGTAAAAACATCTCGACTCTAAACACACACAAGATAATAAAATCCCTCACGAGAGTGAGAAAGCTACGTTCGTGCGAATGTAATGGAAATATACTTTATCCTTTGTCGAAAAAGTAGATATTCACAAGAAGCGTAAAAACGTTTACGACACCGATGTGCGTGAGAAAGGGATAACGGCTGTCCGGGAGAAGCGTCTGTAATTTTGGAAAGACGCCATACACAGCGCACCGACAGCGGACGGGTGACGCTACGGTTTAAAAAATAAAATCGACCACAGACGGCCGAAAGTGGCAACCGGATAGAATCGGAGACTGTGAGATCAAAGCCCGATGCCAGAATTACCGCCCGGTTAACTTATAATTCGGTTTTGCGACGGGTAATCGCCAAAAACTGTTGGTTTTCTATCTCGCTTCAATGGCGAGTCAGCCCTTCTCGCGAGAAAAATGAAATGGCGATAGAAAAGATGGCGTGCTCAGGGTGGTCATGCTGAAAAAATACTATTCCCGGAGTGTCATATTTGAATTATATATTTTATAAGCCAAACGAATATATATTTAGTGGTTAAAAAAATTTAATAAATAAATTTAAAAATTAAAAATATTTATTTGGAAATTTTGCTTGTTTTAAAAGAAAATATAACAATAATATTTCAACCAACGTAAATATAAATTAAACTTATTGACAATAATAAATGTAAAATAAACTTTTTATTCATTCAAATAAATTAAAAGAATATTTATTTCAGTATTAGGCAGAAAATATTGTTTCTTTCGTATAAAATATCAGTATTTCAGAATACTTTTTTAAGGTATTTTTATTTTTACTCGTGGCAATAACAAGAGCCGCCAAACAGGAATTCATTCATACTTCAAATTTTCTTGCCAATAATATGGTCAATAATTGTTATGTTGCTTAGTGTCATTTAATTTTGTAATTGTTTTAATAACCTATAAGAAATTTCAATGCTAATTTTCATGTGAGTGCATCTAAAATTTGCTTATTATAATATAAAATGTAGTGTAGTGTGGTGTTATCGATTCAAGGTTACGCTTGTCTCATGTGGCAGTACAATGTCTTTGCTGTGTTACCTTCAAATCTTTAATATAATAATATTCAGAAACAGATGCATACGACACTATACTTGAATAATTACTGCAATTTTATCACATTTTAAAAATAATTAATGTTAACGTATGATTATCATATGTGTCTAAATAAAATATATTCTAAGTCTAAATAAATATTTCTAACGTACTTGTCACTACCTAATTCTTAAACTTATAGTACATAATATGGAAAGCTTTTCTGAGTTTAGTGTCTGTAAAACAATAAAAGAATATGATTTTATTAATTTTATAATGATTCATTAATTAATTAATAATATTTAGTCATGCCTGTTTATTTTGAAAACAAAGTAAAATGAAGCAACTGATGTGCAGTTTTGGATCTCAACTGAGACAGAGCGGGTCTTCAAAATAACCAGGCTTAATGCAGCAGTATTGTCAACTTAGTATTCATACTTTATTTTAAAAACTCACAATTCTGTTTTCCTTATAATAAAACAAAAAAATCTTTCATTTGTTTGAGCAAACTGTATACTTGCTCATTTATTTTATATGTTGAAGTGGCTAGTCATACAAAATATCTAAAATAAAAGTAGAAATATCAACTGAAGATCTATTTATTACACCTGGTTCTCTTTCTTTCCTGTTTGGTGGCGTTTCTTACCTGCTTGTGTCCTTTTATCCATATACCAGCGATACTCACATTGATTTCTATTTAAAATTTTCTTTTGTCATTATACTAATAACTGTTGTGCACAGTTTAGTTATAATCAATGCATAACAGTTATGTGGTCCGACGACAGGTCAGATATGAACAAACGTTTGACCATGCATGTGTAGTAAATGTTTTAATCATGATGTATTAATTTGTATAATGAGTAGGATTGTAAATTAGGGTTTAGTTGAAAAGATTATATATATAGAGAACATGAAAAACAACAGATAAATGAAACAGTTTAATCATATGGTAATAGCTTCTTTATTGTACATTTAGCTAAAAAGGAACATAACAAATAGCTCTTAATATTCTCAGAAACTCAATTTTCAAAAAGAAAGTGTTCAAACATCTCCACTCCCGAATCAACAAATTGCTATTTCCTAAAAAAGTGTAACAATATTTTGTTGTACAGACGTGGCGTAGACAGAATGTGGCGATTGCAGGTAACTTTAAGTTAGTAAAAATAAAATGCGGGAGGCGCGGGCGGCACCGCCCGGCAAAAAAAAAATCACCTCGACATTTACGACACATGGTAACTTACAACAAGACAAAACGAACGACAACTGCCAAAAACATTAATTCGAAGCTTTAAAAAAAACTATAATTTAATAAAATAAATGCTGAAAAATGTGATTTTCTTCATTTATCGAAACGTATTAAATGTGTTTTTTCGTAGTATGTATTTTATTTTCACAGTTTTTCAATCGCATGATCTGGAAAGGATCGAAGCTAATTTCGGCAGTTGACGAATTTTTAAAAAAGAATATGCACATTCAGATGATTTTATACAGTGAGTTTTGTTTACTAAAGAAAATATCGTGAATGCATTCTTTTGAAGTCTTACGGGTAATTTATGTTTATCACTTGCTTTTGCTTTAACCATTTGATGGCTTCGAGAAAAGGGCCGGCGCGCCCGCGGTTCCCTATCACTTACAAATTAACAAGTAACTTTATTCTTTATAATATTGGCATCACTGGTAACTCGTGAATACAGAGACAAGATAATAACGCGAGCGCATCCTGCGGGATCGCCTCGCTCACAAATTAAAAAAAAAAACCAGTAAAGGAAAAATGCAAAACCTATGATATAACTTACAGGAGCAAATTTAATTTGCCGTCATTACGTAAAAATACTTTTCGGGCCGTCAGCGGTCCATACAGTTAAATAATTCAACAAAAAGCTAAAACGAAACAACTCTACATTCCTTCATCTTACAATTTTAGTCAACACTGTGTTATTTAAAATATATTAGGTATTCAATATATATATAATCGTTTTGTATTCTTTTTTTTATACTTGTAACATTTTGATGTGACGGTGGACGATACACCGAGTAAAATCTATTTACATTACAACACCGATCGAAATCATCTCTCATCCATTTATATATATATATATATATATATTATTTCTTAACAAATACAATGATCTACAAAAGTCTTATGAACATCGGACATTGCACGCGGGCAGCTAACGTTGGAAATAATATCCAGTATAGTTTATATACGGGAAATAATTGTAACTTGTCTGTGCAATTCATATATTAGCAAATATCCAAACCAAGCAGATTTAAAACAATTTTTTTGAATAAAGCAGCGTAGAGAAATTTAATCTTAAAAGAATAAATACGAAGAAATGTAAATGTTCCGTCTTATTACACGGAGAATTACAGGCTTGGATAATCGCAGGTAGGACTCCAAGAAACCTGGTGATCAGCGTAAAATGAAACTTAGTGTTCGTATTAGAAATGAGGATATAGAAAAACTGTTAAAAGGAGAAACTATCACCATCGTCAAACGAAGAAAGTTTATAGATCCTTATGCCCAAATCTTTATATATATCAAATTGTATGTATGCATATTTTACTATTGAAGTTAGTATAGAAGAAAGTAAGAGAAATTGTTGTTTCAAATAAAAATACAATTCTTTATTATTTTTTTTTTACCGAAGCCATTGTTTTCGGTTTGCGTTTCCGCTAATATAGATAATTGCACAGTCTCGTTCCTATATTACATATTATATACAAACACGGAAGTACGATCAGTACTATGTTCTTTTACCAAAGTGATTATTCGTCTGAAATATTGTTGCTAATTCATTTACACAAATCCTAAACACAGACACAATTGTCTGACGTGTATAAATATATTTCTTCTGTAGTAATTACAAAAAAAAATTTACACCGAGTATACACATGTAAAAAATAATTACTAAAAAACGTTATCATATCTGTAATATCGCAAATAAGGAGACAGTGTAAAAGTAAAAAAAAAAATGGTTTCTATTATACTATCTTAGTGAAGAGAAACAAATATATGTCGCCGTGAAGTTATGTTTTGTTATATTATTCTTACATCTGTAACGACACAGAAATATTTCTAACCGAGAAGTCAGCGCCAACTGATTTTCTTATATTTATTAAATATTTACGTTAGGCCATCGATGTTGTTATGTCGAGGATATGAAATGTTTTAATGGAGAAAATTCTAATAACAAAGAAATTACACAACATTTTGACAATTCAGTTATCATTATCATTACATAGTATAAAATGGACAGAGTTTTATATATATCATAAAACATACATTATTTTAATTCAGTTTATATGAATCAGGAGGTATGACTTTGTAATGAAAGTTAAAAAAAACAATATTGTAAAGACAGCCCATAAATATACTGAAGGAAAAGCAATGAATTTGCTTTGAAACTCATTCCGTCCGAGTATTGGAATTTGATGCATTAATTTATTGTAAAATACATCATAATATTGTTGTATTTTGAGAAATTTTATTTGTCTGTGCATTCGGAAAGACGGTTTACGAATGACCGCGTGCTACGATGCACCAATATTGTGGATATCCTAGAATAAGTATGGGCTGTTGCACGAAGTGATGTATGAGAAATCTTAACACCAAAGACCAAAAGAATGATATTTGAGGTTTCAAGGAAAAACGCGGCTCAGCAACCAAAAGCGCAGCATTTCTAAGATTCGTGATGTTTTAAATAGACACGTTTGTTTTGATAAAGTAAAAATAGTTGTTATGGTTTGTACTATAATGGAAAAAATGATTTCGTAAAATAAATAAGTAGACCTAAAAGCATTAGGGATAGGTTAGAAATCTTAATAAAAAAAACAATATATCGATTACTTTCATCGTGTCTTTCTCATAGAAAAATGTTAATAATTGACGAATTTAAAATGTTGGCTTTGGTACTAGATTCTACATATTTTAATGAAATACTGAATAATGTATGAAAAATTACTTGTAGAGAGAATAAGGCTGCGTGAAAAGGCTGATATCATTGTTTGGTTTTGTATAATAACGTAATAAGATTACGCAAGGTTAGGAAACATAAATATCAGTTTGCAGAGCCAGTTTTTGTTAATCAGTAAAATAGGAAAAAACACTTCTCAGCAGCATAAATACTTCCTTGAAGATAAGTTCCGAAGAAACTTGTCGCTGGGAGGTATAATGACACCATACCTCTCGACATCACTTGAAAGGCTTTGATTTATAAACTAAAGGAGCAAATATAAGCAGCTGCTAGACGACAGTGTATTACATGGTTTATGACAGAACTCTCCGACAACATAAATGTTCCCCGTTACGAAATTTGTTGGTCGGAGGTATAACGACTCGATACCTCTCAGCAACAGTTACACGGGCATGTTAGGTGATGAAGACCTGATGAGATTATATACAAAGAGAAAACACTTTGGTAAGAGTCGGCGACAAGCCCGCGTGCCAATCAACAACTTAACTTATACGCTATTAAGAATCTTTTAACATTAATCATATATTAACAATTACAAAGGCAATCCCCTTCAGACTTGAATTTATTTTTGAGAAATTCCGTTTTCCGCCAAGGTAGAAAAACGAAACTCGCATCTCTCAGTGTTTTTATGTCTGTTGAAACGTTATGTTTGCAACGTTAAATGTTAATAAGTAATTTTGTGAAGTAACCCCACGGCATGACACTTATCCGTAAAATATATAAAACTCTGCGTTATTAGCTGTTTTAGCAAAAAGGCATATTCAACGATAAGAAAATTTTGTACTCACGATGCATTAGTTTTTTTTTTTTTTTAGATTATTTCCTTTTATATTACAAGTATAATTTAAAAAGACTTAAACCACTTTTATACTCTGAGTAAGACTGCACAAGTCGATATCGAGAGATATACTGAAGATTTAAGGCATATCACAATTTTAAAACAGTACTTTACTACACTTTTCAATTCGTAGTTTTTCAACAATAAATATGTAATGGTTTTTTTTTGGAGTCGAATAAATTAATTTATGGAGAAAAACACATAGCATTGTGTATCTCGTTTTCAATTAAATATTAACAAATGCAGTTTTACTCAGACAACACATACTTAACGTTACATAAATATAACAAATACATAAACGTATATATATATGTAGCATATACCTTTTTACCAAAACAATCAATACATAGAGCCTATTTACTTTATTTGGTTGCAGTTTTTTTAAAATATATTGCAATCATATATATTTTAATGCACTTTTAGTGTTTATCTGAAAGTACATAAGGAAAGGTGATTCTGTTACAATAAATGTTAACTTAATGAAACCAATTCGAGGTTATATTGTCGAATATAAACCAAGTTGAATTATCATACATTAATAATGCACGAATTGTAAATAGTCACTTTGATCAAAAATATTGTTACAATTTCTGTAATCGTAATGTTTTTCAATGAAAATATAGCTGAGGCCTTCAGATGCTTTCAGCAGTTAGCGTTTCTTAAACGTAGATTGGAATTAAGACAAAAATAAATCGTAATAAATTTTCTTGTTTTACGTAAGGCATAATCTTAAAAAAACAGATGTCTATAGATTAGCATTGATCCATTTAATTTGAGAGTCAATCGGATACAAATTATGTTGATCCGTAGAATAGTGCAGATTATTTACTTTGTAACTATTAAATCGCAAATAGTCATTGACACCAGAGCAACGTTGTGACTACTATTTATTGAATTTTGCAGAGAAAAAAATTTATAACCTCAAAATATATGTTGTTTTTTTATTAGGTTATAAAATAAAAATGAATTGTATATTTAATTTCCAATAAATTCAATAAATACGAGTTTTTAAAATGACTGCAAAGAGTGAAACCTATACTTTTTAACGATGTTATAGATATATAAATATATATTGACAACTTTTCAGCTATCGTTTTGTTATAAAAATAACATGCAAAGTGTTGTTTTGTTATCAAGAAATATGTTAGTCGCTTTTGCTTGTTAAACAACGTTTGAAAGTGACTGGTCTGAATCATCACAAGATATCGTCTACTGCAATAACAAAGGCCCCTACGTGTGTACAGACGGCCACAATGTTCCATACGAACAAACCGTTTGACTCCATATTAGACGCAAATCTGTAACGTTACACGTGACCGTCTTCGTACGTACAAATGCGCAGTGAGATTTTAAAATATTTTTTAAAAATTATTTAATACATTGACAGGCATTCGTATATGATCGCAATTCGCAAGCATCATCGGCCACGGCCAATCATTTTAATATAAATATACATGACAATCGTTTTCAAAAAGCTTGCTCGTGTATTAATATTTCATGAATAATTTAAAATCAGTGTCACTTTTTTTTATACGATACTAGATTGCGATCACTTATAAGGTTGATATTTGATATATTCTCCGCAGGACAATAGCATGGAAACGAATGCTGGTTGTTGTAACAATACTTTGAAAATAATATTTCACTCTCAGTTGTCCTCGATAACCATTTCAAGGTAGATAAAATAAAATATATGTTGTTGGAGTGTAAAAATCATTGTTTCCATGATTGCCCTTTTAATATACGATCTAGACCGAAAAGAACTTTGTCTCGTAAAGGTAAAATGGTTCGTAGTCGGTTTGAAACATTGTAGATATCTGTTAATGCATGGGCATCAAATATATCATATATATGGTGGTGCTGCTAATATATATCAACTGTGCATATAATATGTTACAAATATATATTATATATATATATATAAATATAGATATTAATACTAAATATTCAACAAATAGAAATCTTGTGGTTTTAATGAAAGATGAAAATTATCAAAAAGTCTAGAAGAAAGTACTACAAAATTACAATGGATTACAAAATACTTTTTTTTATTTTAACATATAATATATAAATAACATGCAGGCGATATATTTAATGTATTATTTAAGAAACGTTTATATAATAATCTCATCGTATAGGTTTCAATTAATTTGTCATATTTACTGGGAAAATAATTTTGCTTTCATAACTCATTGCTCTGTTGTTTGAATTTTAACTTTTGAATAGATTAACTGAATATACTTTACAAAAATTGTAAATAAAAGGCTTTAGATACAATTAGGTATTTAAGCGATATGGAGGAAATGAAAATTGCCAATTAACTGTAAATTATTTAACAGAAAGCGTCAGGTTGTAGAGATACTTCACAGTACTAAAATTATCATAATTTAATGATATTACATACATTTGAATAGATGAGAATTTATAACGCTACATAAAAAAAAGCAAAAATAGCTGTCAAGACCAAAAAAATGTGGATTATATTGAATGCGTTGAACTTCTAAAAATGTAGACGAGGGTTATTTTTTATAATCGTAATTTTTTTTTATTTAACGCAGTTCAATACAATCCACACTTTTTATTATTATTGAGTAAGATCACTTTTTTTAAACATTAGCAGAGTATTGTGCTATAGACTAGGCCTCGGATGGTTTAAAAACCTAATTCGTTTGCGTGTGTAAAAAATCGGTTACAATTTAGAGAATCACTGTTCAATGAATGCTAGGTTTTGCTAAAGCTTGCTGTTTACCACAAATATGTTTTTAATTAAAAGTACCTAGATTCAATAAAATACTGAAACCATTTTTTCTAGAAGGTGTGAAAACATGTTACGAAGTTCGAAATAAGCAGAAAACACGGAAAAGAAATGTATTAATATACAAAGTTATTTCTGATTGTATGTTATGAAATTTTTTATGTTTAGCTTTATTGTAAAATGATTTTATATATGGATGATAAGAAGAGCACTCAGTATTTAGACAAAAGATATGTGACTGATTGTGGCCGTCTCGGCACGAGAAGAAACGGTAGAAGAAATGTAACAAGTCAACGAGAGAAAGAAACACAGTCCATAGCATGAAATAAGAAAGAAAGATGTTATCGCTTCAGAGATGAAAGTTGTTGAAAGAGAATGCAATTATTGAAATTAGGTTAGGTTAGGTGTATATTAATGCGGAATTTACGCCGGTGGCTGGAAGTAATACATATCATACTCACAGTAGAGATGTTATCGTATCCGTATGCTTTTCGAGTCCTGGCTCGAATGTGGTAAACCGCAGGCTACAGCAATTCCAAAATTTACACGAAAACGATCTTACAATTCACGTAATAAGTATGAGTTAAAATAAATAGTAAAAATGCATCAAAGTTGTAACAATAATTTTAAAATCAGTACTTGTGAATCGTTTGTAAAGCATATCGATAAAACGTTACAAATAGATTCATTAAAAATTAACACATGGTGACTTAAACAAAACGCATCGTCTTAATTGTAAACAAGTGCAAATTGCGAAATCCTGATGATCTAGAATTATCTTGAATGATCTACCGATAGTGTACTTTGTATTGAACCTATCAAAAGTGAAAAGAGGTGATATTGGTTTCACGTCTGTAGACTGCACGGCGTTAATGTTAGAAGTTGTCGTAAAATTGGCATTCCAGTGTCGTGTTAAGATTGACATGTTAGTTAACATCTATGTATTGAATTGTTATTACGAAGGCTTCTGTTCACAAAGGTAAAGCGATATACGTGGACCTCAAAGCATGAAGGCATTTTCACAAATTAGATACAATATGTGAGCTGTGCACATAACCAGATTTGATTTACGGAGACGTAAGGATCAGATGTTAATGAATAATAAACCGAGGGTACATCAGCACACATTAAATATTAGTAGGAAAAAACTAAAAATGAATAGATTTTAGTTGAATCAAGATATAATGAAAGAATGCCAATATGACGTTAACTTCTAAAATAACACCAAGCAAGGCAGAAACGCACTGTTAATTTATTATTGAAAATTATTTTGATATTTAACCATCAAAGTAATTACCGAAGATTATTCACATCTTCGAATTCGCCAACAATTGTGTTTCTTCGTGTTGACTAAAAGTGACTAAAAAAAAGACAATCTAATGAAGTAAAGTACAGGAGCTGATATAATTTGCAAGTAATCAATTCAATTCCTACTTTGGCGTTAGAATATCAAAAATAAAGTCAATAGTTAACTCGATATAAGGTTGAAGTCGGCAAAGTAAGGTTAGGTTTTATTCAGGCTACCTGAACTATTCTGAACACGCTGGCAGTGGAATCGATAATCTTACAAAAAAAGTGGCAGTGGATTTAAGAGCTTGCTCTGATTAAGGTATAATATAAAAATAACAAACCGTACGCTAGAACCTAAAAACTATCATAAAAGAAAACGATTTGAAGAGACCCCTGCCTTAACTGTAAACTGAACCTCGTATGCAAATCTAGAGTTTACGAACAGTTAACAAGACACAGTGTTATTAAGTCCTAATCAAAAATTCATACTGTTTAAGATGAGATGAGATAACATACAACGTGATTGCAAACGATACACTTAAATGCTTTTAATTGTATGAAATAATGCTAGTCAGTGCATTATATTTATTTGCGGTGACAATCGTGGGTTGGTAAATGAGGATAAGTTCTCTCAAATCATAAAGCTTATGGGTTCATTTCACAATCAAGACACGAGTATTCAGACGTTGAACTGAGGTTTTGGCTCAGTGCGGCGATCTGCGTGGATCCCCGTCGCTTAGAATATATAAAAGGTAACTTAGCACTGTTGGTTTCCAAGTCAAGTAATTGCTTGACGAGCGAAAATTCCCTACCTAACAACACTTTTGTCATAGAAATAGCGTTGCGTGCAATTGACAATATTAAGAATTAACCTTTGTAAAACTAAAACGTAACAATATAATATAATATTATAATATAAATATTATTATGCAATCGACAAATTAGATGTGAATATTTCTAAAATGTGATTAACCTATATGAAATATCAAATTTTATATAAAATCAATGTGTTTTTTTTTTTTTTTCTGTATACGTGAATAGAAATTGTAAATAGTAAAGGCCTAGTAATTAAACGTTGTAGAAAATATTATATTTCGTACTATAAATACTGAAGATTTAAAGTGCAAACACATACAAAATTATACGGTATTCACTATGCGACAATCTCTAAAAATTAAGAAATGTATACACAATCTTTAAATATAATAATTTGATATTATTTTGTAGGTTAAGTTAGAAATTCTCACGCCCAAGTGAAGAACATACAATATATAAAAATGTAATGAAACATTGTGTTGAACACTATAGAAAGTTACGCAATCCAAATAACAAAAATAATTATCGTAAAAATGTGAAGTACTAGTTTCGTTTTCACCATTACGCATCAGAATGGCTGGACACTTATGATCTTATTAACGCTAAACATTTATCAATACATTTTTGACGAGATAAAAAACTAAACTCAAAAAAATTAACTTTCCGTAACGGTGATTCGCTATTTATTTATGCTGTATAGAAATCGCTAGTGTCCGTTAACAATGTGACATCGATATAAACACATTTCTAACCCGGTCAAATGAATTCCAACGCGCATATAATGATACCAGCGCAGACGGCACACGGTATTAATAATATATAGTTAAAAAAATTATAATACACAGTGAGAAAACAATTAGAAGATGTGAAATTGATAAAATTTAACCTGCATATTTGATATCGGAAAAAAACCTCTGCACCAAAGAAGTTCCATGAAATGTGATTAAATATCATTGAAATTTTATTGTATTAAAGTATAGTTAGTATATTTGATAATATATGGCAGTTTTAGCGTACAATGCGTCATCTGCGATGGTCTCAATCTATACACGCTTTGGAATCCACCGTATTGGCCCGGCAGATGGTTTTTTTTATCTATGAAGGATGAATTTGTGAGCATGAAAATGAATATTTTTAATACGAAAAATGCACTTAAGAAACAGTCTCAAAAAGGCCTTATTTAAACTATTTTATTTTCCATTCGAGGGCAAAGCGTCCAAAAATGAAAATATAAAATTTACTCCAGTCAGACAGTAAAAAAAATACGATACTCTCCCAATACCAAAACGTGTTGCGTAAATGTATCTTTTCAATTATGTGTACTTTCTAGTAGCCTAACCGATTGCATTTGTACTTAATATATTTAATAATAGTAATTAGGTTTGTTTAAACTAGACTTAAAATCAAACATAACTGTAATCTTTTATATTCTGAGTCGAGTTATATTACATTACGCAAGGACAAAACCTAAAGTAGCCTTACGTGAACAAATTTAACTAAATTCCATGTGTTACAGCATTTGTTATGCATTTTCGGTTAGGTTAAAAAAAGGCGCTTTAACTGTTCGGATACTTTTGCTTACGGCTAGTTTTGGTAGCGAGAGAGTGCCGAAACACGTTTCAATACATCAAGGAACAAGTGTACAACAAGAAAACACGGTATGAATCGTCCAACCATTCACTTAAAAACACCAAGTAGTGACAAATATTCCTACAAATATACAAAATCGCTTAACACGCAACCAAGTCCAGTTAAGACCCATAAAGTATACCTAACAAATGTTTGTTTTTCATCCAATTAAGTTAAAAATATCACATGTTTATAATAATAATAATACATATTACTAAGCTATGTACACCGGCATCGCGTCCGATCACTGGTCCGTTGCTTCAGTCACTTCACTTCCGTCCATACTACAGCACGAGCACAGCTGCGGCCACACCGCTCCCCGCCGCCGCGTCCAGCGTGACACGAGGTGAATACCCTGATAAGTCGACGACGATCTCAAAGTCTAAATTGCCAGGACTGTTACTTATAAATGTGTACTAACCTACTAGAGATCTGTTAGATTTTCTCTCATCAGTGCTTATCTTTGCGATGCTTCTTGCTTCTCTAGGTGCGTTTTCAGTTGCGAGTATGTTTTAAATGCGGTATCACTGACAGTCGAGGTCATCTACTGATTTGCGTTCAGAAGCGTGTTTTTGCCGTAACTCCCAGCAATTCTTGTCCTTCGAAGGCGCCGTCCCTTTTCCACCGTTGAATAATTTATAAGTGAAACTTTGCAAACTCGCAATCGATACTGAATTCAAAAGTCGGTAATTGTATTTTTTTTTAAACATCTTTACCATTTTTCTTATAAACATCAAAACATAGCAACCCAGAACTATCAAATGAATAAATTTTCACGTCCTGTCTTTACAATTCCGAAAAATATATTTATATATTTATACTGATCAGTTATTTTACATGCTAATGCCGTCAGCGGGCCAGCTTCTGCACCATCTTGCAGTCGAGGTTTCTCAAGCCATCTTGATACGTTCGCCGTGTACTCGTGCTCTCTGACAGTCGAGACACACACGAGTAACTGGTTCGTGTATACTTTGACCAATAAAAAATTATCCTTCAGTAATTTCGACGATATACTTTCCATGATAAATCATTGAGAACTTGGGTTTTTTTTTTTTTTCATAATAAATGATGTTTTTGATAGTATGGATATCTTATCGTCCGTCTCGGTCACTTTACATTATGACATATCTTATAGTTGTTCTCTTTCTATCGATGCCGTAATATATACGCAAGTCCTTGGCATTCATTCACGTCTCCAAATCCAGTATCATTTTGAAAGAATGAACGCTTTGAGTGGATTGAACGCATGTGTTTTTCAGCAGGGCATTTTCTATTGCCGTCCATGAAAATTCCTCCATTAGACAGTCTGGGTGGGTACAGTACTTGAGGCAGTGGCGGCGGGACCTGCTGAGGAGGATTGCCGGAGGGCCGGCGGGCCGGTGGGTAGCGGCTAGGTTTGGCAGCGGCCGCGGCTGAGCAGCCACTACCTGACCTCGGCTGAATTGAGCACGAAGGGGACGTAGAACATCTTGCTCTCCAGCAGTAAGGCGGCAGCTGCTTGGATCTGAAATATAGTGATAAGTTATAAATATATTGTTGATTTTAATACTATAGTAATAATCAATATATAGTAATCAAGACAAGAAATATAGAAATAGAATATGTTTGCTACCTCTGGTATCCGCGCAAAGAGATCGTTCAGCCGCGCCGGGTGGTGCGGGGCTGTGTGCTGCAGGAAGCTGCGCAGTGCCTGCACGTAGCGCTCCTGAATACCCTCCAGCTCCTCTTCTGGAAAAGTAGAGAAAACATCATTAAAGCGGGATCGTTCAAAACCAACACGACATATTTGTCAATATTATCTAATAACACCGATACAATTTGTGTGACATTTTTGTTTACAGCAATGCTGATAGTGAATATTTCGTAATTTTTACAATTATTCTTCTTCTATACGAGTATGATTTACTATAGCAGGAGTAGCCAACTTTTGTGTATATAAGATTTAATTTTTATCTTAAAAATTTGTCGCTATCTGTAGTTTGAGTGGGGAAAGAGAGGCGGGAAATACATACTTTGTGTATACACTGTACGAGGTGCACTCTTGTAAGCCAAGGGTAGATAAGCAAAATATATCATAAAACAACATGATTGGAATTCAACGGACCAAAAAAGTCACATCCCGGGGATTTAAAACGACATGAGTTACTATTACCTTAACATTAATGTAAAGAATAATTTTGCATTTTTTTAACCGAGGAATCATACTTAGGTGTATATTCTAATAAAGATATGAATCAGTCGCAACAGAACGTTGTTAAGTCTTCGACAGAATTCACACAGGTGTGCAGAACCGAAACAAGAGTAAATATATTAAAAATAAGTGCTCTATTTATCATATAGTCTGATCGGTTTCTAAGTTAAGATATTACGAGCGATCAATCAAAATTTGCTTCGCTATCGACTTGTCAATAAAATATTACTTTCATCCTCACATATTTAAGACCTTAATAGTGAAAATGTATCAAATTTGATAATATCTCTTTTGTATATTATATACAGTAGATATGGCATCAGTCCGATTTTGAATGAATTTTATATTTTCTTCAATCAAGACATGAAATTGTTGCAACAATAAGTTTTTATGCTGTAAATTCAATGTAATAAATAAAGCAAACAAGTGCGCCGTAAATATATAAGCTACAATAGTAAAACGGCACTGTAATTATATACATTTTACGATTTACAATTTCCTCGCGAACTTTCTACTCTGCAGGTAAAAAGCCGCGCCCCTCCTACTCAATCTACTCGATCTACTCGATCTACTCACTCTACTCAGTGGGAACGCCGAAGCGCGACACTTCCTAGTTACATCAGATAATTTAGTGTGAAATAACAATTTTCAGCGTTTTATTTACATTTTTTTTTATTGAGCAACACCTTTCGATACAATCGAACGCTAAACAGCGATATTTTTATCCATTCTTATATAAATATACAAATTAAAGTGAGAATTGAAACAGCGCGTAGTGCATTCAAACAACTTGTGAAAAGCACCATGTGCCAGAGACGTAACACTGAAAACTCGCTGGAGATTCACCAGATGTTATGGATACACTCGTTATGGAGGCTTTACAGGAGAATCCTTAAAATACCACGGTTTGATTGCGTCACAAAGTAGAATGCGCAATGAAAGATGACGATGGTAGAAAATGCGAAATAAATCCTTTTTTGGAAATTTTCCTCTGAGGAGAGGCACTAGAAGAAGAAGCAGATGTAAATATAACATTAATAATAACGTTGTAGCTGTCGAAGTGATGACAGTGGCGCAGCCTAATTATTGTTGTTTTCTAAGAACCCAGCATTGTGCAATGTGTGCTATCCTTGAAAGAGCGAGCGCGACTTTAAATTCCTAAAAGCGAGATGTAGCAAGGCAGGGGTGGCCAAATTTTGTGCACACGAGTACTACTTTTTATCATGAACATGTGTGCAATCCACCTGGTAAGAAATTCATATTATGTGTATGCACTGTGCACCCTCGCGAACAATGAGCAGATAAGCAAAGTATATGTCGTATACGTATTATATATATATATAATGAATGTTTTATTTATGATGTAGTCTAATTGGCTGGGTTCGGCATTTATTGTATAAATAAAATGTTTTTTTCATACTCACACACTAGTGAAAATTTTAAATAAGCAAAATATATTATAAATAGAAAAAACTTGTTGGCCACCCCTGGCCTGGCTCGCCGCTGGTGTACGTGACGTGGAAACACGCTCAACACTTTTCAATTTTACCGATTTTTTTGTGTAAACAAAAAATAACTAAAGACTTCTTTTTCCCTCACAAAGTTCAATAATACTTTCATTTCTATTATATATTTTTTTTGTCGTACAAATGCAATTAATTTATCGGAAAAATACTTGTAAACTTTCCATCTCTTTGTTACGCGTATGGTTTATTAAAAGTATATATATATATATTTTTTTTTGATAATCTGCTGCTAAATATCAATCACTGCTTAATCTAATAAGCAATAATAATATTAATATTCTTCTTCTGTAGCCTCTTCTCAGAGGACGTCGATGAATATTTTTCTACTACACTAGTACTCTTGATGTTCAGAAAAAAAAAATTTACTCGTGTGGGTATATATATATATATATATATATATTTTATTTTGTACGGTTTTTGTCGATTCACGTCCGCCGAGGAAAGTTTAAAATACTACAAACACTGAGCGATGATTCATTGGAGAAAAAGATGTCGCAAAGGAGGTCGACGATTGGAGTTTCTATTTCATGAATCGAGAAAGGAAAAATCGTCATTAATTTCTTTGCTTCCTACATAAAAAAAAAAAAGTATGTACGAACTTCTGGGGCATTATATTTTTGCACTGAAATTTTGATCAATGGGATTTACGAAATGTATATTTTTGTTTCATCATTTTATAGTTTAATATGTTATAAAATTAATACATATTTTTTATTATTTATGTATGAGCATTTATGTGTAGGAAAAGACAGATTCCTAAATGCATTTTCCTTCAAAGAAAATTCCAATACTGCATATCTCTGAACAATGGTAGTGATCAATTATTTTTAAATATTGTTTTGTATTGAGTTTAAATTAAATATTAATTTGTAAAAAGGTCCCGGGGACCATGAAAAAAACCACGCAGACGTATATATGTACAGTGAAATGGTCACCAAGCTATGAGGAAGAGAGACTCCTGAAGGGGATTCGAGTCGTATTGGCGTCTCTCTCGCACTCATTAGCTGCAGTGCGCGAGAGCGGGACAGCTGCGACAGAAACTACAATACGGAAGGGCGTTTTTATTCAAATGCATTTATACGTCGATGCTCGATTGTGCGCTTCGTTCACATGCGTACGCGCATATTGAGGCTATTTCCACTTGACTCTATTAATAAAACAACGCGGAAGTATAACTCATAGCATGAAAACTGTGTAAATACAGAATTTATTGCAAGAAAATAGCTCGCCGGCCGGCAGAGCTGCCAACAGGGACTTTGTATCAAATATTATTCAAGCTTGCTGTTGGATGCTTTGACTTTCAGCCACTTGCGCAAATTCCGCATCCACGTTACTCTCCTCCTTCCAATGCCTCTTTTGCTTTCGATTTTCCATTGACTTTAGTACTTAACCCTTTTTTTTCCATCGTCACGAGATCTTTGCTGTACGTAAAAGAAATAAATGTCTCTTGGTGTGAAATATTATTTATGATGCGTATATTGTATCAATTTTATAATTAAATTAAGTAAATGCCTGAAGATGGTTCTAGCACTGTAAACGAAACGTTGGAGTGAAATATTCATGTTCACACATCTGATACTAAGCTGCGTATTTACACTACAACTACATTATTTTAATTGCTTTATGTTGCTGCAACAGTTTACGCAATTTTCGATGCACTAATTGAATATTTAAATTATAATGATGTGTACTTTCGATTTCAATAATATTCATCTTGCTCGCTCAGTTGCATAAAAATGCTCGCTGGGTCGAATAAGATAGGGAATAACACATAAGCCAATTGGCTCATCAAAAGAAACTCACAACTGTTCATTATCATTTTAATTACTTTTTTTTATATTTTATTAATCATAAAAACGAATAAAAAGTTGTTTTTTTTTTTTAGAAACGCAAAATAAAAAAATTACAATAGACGTTTCGTAACTATTTCACTTGTTGCCAATCGAATGCCCGTTTTGTGCAGATGGACTGCATTTTCTGCATGCAATGCCGACGCTATGTATTTTGAAGACCGAGCTACGTGCAATTCGGCTTGCAAGTGCATACCGGGAATTGGCACGCCAGTGATGGGACATTTCACTATCAATCGAACAAAAAAAAAAAAAAAAAACTAAAACTACCCACACTTGTCCAACTCGCATCTAATTTTCTTTGATCAAAATTTACGATTTTTTTTATTTTTTTTACTAGCATTAATCGACAGGGCCCATCACTACCAGCGCGCCCGTCAAAAAGTACCACTATCATACTAGAAACCGTCACACGGGCATGCTATTCACCACCACCGCACGCACCAACACATCCCAGCCCGCTTGATTCTGGGAGACACCACTACACGCCAATTGGCCGTCACACCGGCGTGCAATTTGCCGCACGCACACACCGACACACCAGCGGCTAGATTACTCCGCGCCTGGGGTGGCAAAACTTTTGTCACGGCCGGCGCGCGGGGAAACGGCGATTGGTTGTCGTGCGCGCGGCGGCGGTTGGCCACCCCTGGCGTGTACGGATTGCACGGACGGGGCACCAACACGGGCACGCCGCTCAGTAGGTCAAGCGGCGCGGGGCAACGACCGCGGCAGGCGTTGACCTCGGGCCCGGCAGGGTTGCCAGCGCGCGGTTACGTCACCGCGTTATTGTTGCATATTCAAAAAAGTCTATACTATTGACAGAGAGTACTTTTGGTGGAATTCCGTTTTGATATTTTTGAATAAGACACTTGAGTGATTTTTCGCGTTTTTGTTTTTTTATTAGTGACCGGTTTCGCCAACCTAATGATAATGCCAACGTTCAATATTTCTGACAGAGAGTACTTGGTGGAATTCCGTTTTGATATTTTTGAATAAGATACTTGAGTGATTTTCCGCGTTTTTGTTTTTTTATTAGTGACCGGTTTCGCCAACCTAATGATAATGCCAACGTTCAATATTTCAACGAAATTCAATATTTCTGACAGAGAGTACTTGGTGGAATTCCGTTTTGATATTTTTGAATAGAGTGATTTTCCACATTTTCGTTTTTTATTAATGACCGGTTTCGCCAACCTAATGATAATGCCAACGTGAGAGAAATTCAATATTTCTGACAGATAGTACTTGGTGGAATTCCGTTTTGATATTTTTGAATAGAGTGATTTTCCACATTTTCGTTTTTTATTAATGACCGGTTTCGCCAACCTAATGATAATGCCAACGTGAGAGAAATTCAATATTTCTGACAGATAGTACTTTTGGTGGAATTCAGTTTTGATATTTTTGAATAAAACACTTGAGTGATTTTTCGCGTTTTTGTTTTTTTATTAGTGACCGGTTTCGCCAACCTAATGATAATGCCAACGTGAGAGAAATTCAATATTTCTGACAGATAGTACTTTTGGTGGAATTCAGTTTTGATATTTTTGAATAAAATACTTGAGTGATTTTCCGCGTTTTTGTTTTTTTATTAGTGACCGGTTTCGCCAACCTAATGATAATGCCAACGTGAGAGAAATGCAATATTTCTGACAGAGAGTACTTGGTGGAATTCCATTTTGATATTTTTGAATAAAATACTTGAGTGATTTTCGTTTTTTTATTAGTGACCGGTTTCGCCAACCTAATGATAATGCCAACGTGAGAGAAATTCAATATTTCTGACAGAGAGTACTTTTGGTGGAATTCCGTTTTGATATTTTTGAATAAAGTACTTGAGTGATTTTCCGCGTTTTTGTTTTTTATTAGTAACCGGTTTCGCTAATCTTTCACGTTGGCATTATTGAAAGGTCGGCGAAACCGGTCACTAATAAAAACAAAAATGTTGAAAATCACTCTTGTATTTTATTCAAAAATATTCAAATGTTTCAAATTCAATTAAACGGAATATGATTATTCGAGACAATCCCTTTCGCCCGCCGAGAGAGTATAATATATGCCGGTTTGTGGGGCTTGCGACGTGTGGCTTAGGTGGTAGCGTACATGTGCTTCTCAATTACTAAAGTTATTTATTCATTTGCTTGCAATACACTATGTGGCTGTTCCGTGATCTTGGTGCAGAGTATGGAGCTTATGACATGTGGCTTAGGTGGTAGCGTACATCTGCTTCTCTATTATTAAAGTTATTTATTTGCTTGCAATACACTATATGGCTGTCCCATGATCATGGCGCAGATAGTGGGGGTTACAACATGTGGCTTAAGTGGTAGCGTAAATGATTTCTCTATTTTCTTATTGAGCGATCTTGAAGTTGAATACAATATTTCACTGTAAAAAAATTGGTCCAAGACCCTCGAAAAGCGAAAGCTAACATCACCGAAATTATTTCCGCAATATTCTAGCAATTTATCAAGAAAGCCACAGTGGATACAAAAATATTTATTTATTTGATTATATAATAATAACGCACCGAGATCAAATAAAAATAAAAACTTGCGATAAAGCTTCGACGAAAAAATTTCTTGACCTGTCCTAACAAAAGAATATATTACATAAAAAAATATAGGGAAGAAGAATTATAAAAAAAACTATAGCAAGTGTGAAAAAATCTGGCATTTCGATGTTGGAAAGACAAAATTACTTAACTGCATTAAAAATGCAAGAATTCTGAATAAAAATATTTCTTAAAGTAATAAAAAAAAATAAAAAAATTCTCTACCGAAGGTCAGTGCATGCCCGGAAATTACATTGCACATCGACGCTGGAAAGAAGAAATTAACTAACCACCATGAAATATATTCTGATACGAGAAATAAATTATAACATTATTTACCGATGATTTTGAAAGTCGGATGAACCCCTTGAAGGGCGAAAGAGCTCTTGATACAAACATTTTTTTATCCAGTTACCAAACACACTAAGCTGTTAGTATAGCAGCCTGGAACCGTATCCAATTCGACCACCGCAACTGAGCGATAATTTAAATCGTCTAATGCAAGTGTGCACGATAAATATTTTTTGGTTCAATAAAAAAAAATTCAGTGGCGTAGAAAAAATTTTCGCGGGGGGGGTGTGGGGGGGGGGGTAATAATTTTTTTCACCGATTTCTCTAGATTTGTTTGAAAATGAATTCCCATACTATTATTGCTCGAGAGACGGAGTCAAGGCGTCAGAGACTTGGATTTTCATTGTCTCGGTGAGACAAGGTTAGCCGCGCCACCATTCAGCGCAGTGGTTGCGAACCTTTTTTTTGTACGAATACGCAAAAAAAAAAAAAAAAATTTAAGATAATTTTTTGTATGTATATATATTTTTTTGCGATCAATGGGATCGATCGATAGCCGAGTGAGTCGCGAAAAAATTAAAGATTTTTTTTCGTCGTTTCACGCGTGCGTATTGAGCACGCTGTGTGCGCGGTATGCGTGTATGGGTGTTGATGTGATTTTCAGTGGTACCCGTGACGGCTCGCGTGCCACGGGTTCGGCGCCCCTGGACTGGCCCGCGAGACATTGCGCAATGGACAATTTAATACGAAATACTGTATTACTGTGAAAATGAAGAGACGTCTTGTGAAGAAATCATTGACAAACCGTAAGAAATATTTTCGGTATGACTGGTTTAGGCTAAGACACAGTTATCGATTCTTATTCATAAATTTTCCCTAGACAAACTCAGTTACGAGAATATACAAAACCCACTTAAGCCACACCTCGTAAACCCCGGGGCCAGTGGATGACAACACAGCATTGCCCTAAGAATTATTATAAATTAATTAATTATAGTAAATATTATATATTTATTGGATGATTTAGATAATAGCAGCCCTGCTCTAGCGGCTCACCAACACTGCACCGCGTCGTTTGCAGCGACCGACTGGCTATTTATAAAGAGTCATAGACCATCGCGTCTGTGTGTGTGCGCGTGGCTGTGTGGGTGAGTGTGTGTGTGTGTGTGTGTGTGGATGAGTGTGCTTGCATGTGTGTGTGTTATTATTCGAGCTGATATAATCGCGGTTATTGTGTGTGGGTGACTTCTAGCGAGACTGCGTGAATGCCCATGGAGCATGCGTGTCCATCTTTCTTCCTACCGATTCTGATAACTATAACTAATAACTGATAACTTGGACCGATTTGCATTCAGACAATGGCTTCCCTATATATTTTTTAATGGGTTTACATGAGTTTTAAATGCAAAAGGCTGATTGCAAGTCGGTCGCAAATTATCTTTCTGTTCTGTTCGATCATTCTTCACCGAGTGCCTTTCTTCATAGTAGGAGTTAACGACAATTCACTAATACAATTCGCGTATACTTTGAGGCAGTGCTCATGGTTTTTCAAGGGGAAAATATTGATTATATTACTGCTGCCCAATAGCATTATTATTTAATCCTTTCCTTGCAAATCTCAGGTGCTTAGACCGATTTGCAATCGGACATTCCCTATATTGTTACCCGAGTAAGTCACTATCGCAGATCGGTCGCAAGTTGTGCAGAAGGCTCAGTTTCTATGGTGTCTTATTCAACTTTTATGTAATGAATAATATACAATGTCGTTTTATTGTATTTTCTATTGGAACATTTGCACAACGCATCCATTGCACAACGCGTAATATATGTTTACGATACGAGAACTCCAAAGGCAAACGAACTCTGTTGCAAATGGCTCAACACAAGGTTACGTAGTAAATAGCGATAATTTTTTTTACAATTTTTACATATATATGTGTAATCAAAATTATATAAAATTCTTGCTTAAAAAAAAAGCAAATTTAAACACCAATAATATAAAAAATATAAAAATATATTTTACACGTATTTGTATAAAATATATAAGAAAGTCAAGTCAAGGGTTGTTTGCTTTTAAATGCATGTTTAAAATGCTCATATAGTTTATATTGTGATGCGTGTTATAATTGATATTTAATATTGTTTATATTTTTTTTTGCCAAAGTACGAAACCGGTTTCTCCTCGATCGTGGCATTACGAGATGTCGGTTAAATGGAGGCATTGAATATCTAAAAATGATTTGGGATCACGATCCGTTACCGAACAAGAGAAAGTGGTTATGGCCGCAAATTTTAACCTGTCTTTGTTTTTAATGGACTCTAAAAATATCTTAGCTAACGAGCTCCGAGGGAAAATGTGAATAAGCTGCTGAATAATAAATCAGTTATGCAATCTGGAGTCACTCTCGTGATCATCTAGCAATGTGCTTCCAGTTCAGTATTATGCTTTCAGGTTCATGATTCCCATGTAAAATACGCACAGTGATTTTATAGAAATATACTTATAAGCATATTTGTGCTATCATACAGAAATCCTCTTCTCAAATGAGGTTAGGTTAGGTTAGGTTAGGTTAGGCATTCTGTGCAAAACCCTCCAATTTGTGACGCAATCAATCCATGGTGTTTTAAGTATCCTCCCATAAAGCCGCGTTTAGCATGAAATAAAAAAATAAATAATTATTAATCTGCTCGTTTAGAAATTAATTAAAATTATATAACGCTTATCTCCGAGCGTAAATAATTGAATAATATTTTTTTGCATCACGCAACGCCGAGCTGCACTCAAAATGTCGGCCTACCATAGACAAGCCATCATGGCGGATAAACAGCTGAAGAACGCTCGACTGTGAAAGAGAAAGGGGAAATGCATCTAACGGAGTCGTTACACGGCATCATATTGTTACGTAACGTAACTGCGTTACACAAGCGATGTAACGTGTTATTAAATTGCTGTAAAAATAAAACTGCAAGATTTATTATATTAATATAATTTTTTTTTAATTTTAATAACGCTGCTTAATAACTTTAAACTTGTGTGTCTATAATTAGAAAAAAAAAATGCTTGAAAAAATAATAATACGATTGATTTTATAATGCGTGTAATTAGATTCATTGGATTTATTATTGAAATAAAATAAAGCATCAATACGTTTTTTTGGGTTCTTCTGTGTTACGCGTGGCATTGGCATGCTCAACCTCGCTCGCAGGGAGTTCACCTATAAGCCTTAGTGTACTCTGAAGTAGATATTGGAGAATACGGAGGTTCCGTTGTTCGGCATGGCGGCTCTAATGCAACACGATTGTCTATGGTTTGTTCGCTTTTCAATACACAAGATGGCCGAGATGTTGCAACGGCGGTGGAATGGCGGCGAGACTTCCGCAAAGCACTTTCTCTTGTTGCATACTAATTACTATAATTCATTTCACCTCGATGATACAATTTGTAACTACCTGCACTTCAGGTATTCCAAATAAAAAAGGAAATCAAACATATGTAACGAATCAACAAGTTTATGAGTGGTTGAGCTGTCAACATTGCGACACGACTTTAGGACATGATAAATAAAAAAATCATACTATAAAAAAACAGAAATGAAAATATTAAAATTGTCTATGGCTTTGGGGACACAGAGCTTCATTTTCATAAATTATCTACGGATTTTAAGACTTAGCTTGATTTTTATAAATTATCTATGGATTTTAAAACAAAGCATGATTTTTATAAACTGTCTATGGATTTTGAGACAGCTGATTTTTTATAAAATTACAATTCGCTTTTGAGACACCGGTATTCGTTTCAATAAATTGTTTATATGGATTCTCTATGACTTTTAAGAGACCGACCTTAATTTTTATACATTGTCTATGACTTTAGATACGCGCATTTTAATAAATATTCTGATTTTTATAAAATGCCCATTGATTTTAAGACTCAGCTTCATTTTCATAAATTGCCTCAAGCTTTTGAGACGCGCGGCTTTGTTTTAATAAATAAACTATGGATTTTTGAGAATTTTAATAAATTGTCTATGACTTTTGAAACAAAGCTTTTTATTTTATTTATAAAAAAATAAAACGTTTTTCAATCACAGCTGTCTGTTTCTTTGAATTTATATATATATATATATAATTTTTATATATGTGTGTGTGTGTATGTATGTGTGCGTGTGTGTGTGAGTGTGTAAATAAACAAATAACTGATTAGGTATAGATTGTCATAGACAAATCTATGTCAGCGGTGTATTTACTTTACACGGATTAACGGAAGTTAGATTACCATAGAGTGTGCGCTATCGGGCGGGCGGGCCGAGCGCACAATGAGCGCACAATAAACGCACAACAACATGGCAACACTGCGGCGTTATCTATGACATTCAACCTAATTTCGTAGGAAAGTAAACAGCCGCACAAAATAACACGAGCGGTGTGATGTCATCGCCAGTGAAAATGATAATTTTCTAGGTCTATGGCTCGGAGAGGTGCGCTCAATATCGACACTCAAAACAATTAATTGTATTTACGATTTTAATGAATATTTATTTTTTATCAGCTGTAAATAATTTTATTATTTTAAAGCGCTTATATCTATGTTTTAAAACATTTTATTTAAAAAAAATGTAAAATACCTTCACGTGTGAATTCTATACTCATTTATAACAAGCACTGTATTATATATTTTTCTTAGTTTATAAATAATTTTAGGCTGCTTTATTGCGTGTAGTTTAATTTTTTTAATATAAACAAAAATTGTACAGTTTAAAACGCTTTACATTAAAAACGTAATTAATATAAATAATCAGAATATAGTTTAAAACATAAACATTGTATGAAAGCTTTGGTGACTTTTGGTGACGATTTTTCCTTTAAAAAAAACTACTGCGGAATAGTAATTAATAAAAATAAATAATGCAATAAATTATAATGGAATTTTAAAATTTCTTCGTGTATATTTTGAGTCTGTCTTGTGACAATAAATAATTGCCTCGGGGTTTGTGATCGTTGGTATTATTTCGAGTATTCAATTCATACTGGCAGTGATATATTTAACACCGGGTATTGCGGCTAGATTAAAATACAATTAGCAAGTCCTCCACACACGTTGCGACACTACTTGCGACCGATTTGCTATCAGCCAGTAGCGTCCCTTTACTTTGGGTGTATTATTACGATTTCTACTTCGAGTGCCTTTGCCACTTCACAAAATGCCCTTTTATCCTTTGATTTTCCGTCACTTCGTGAATTCCGCATCCACGCAAGTTTCCTCCTTCCAATGCCCTATAATCCTTCGATTAAAAGCTGTGATTATTGTTTCGAAAAATATTGACAAAACAGGAGACCTTGCGCTTTACGAGTTCTCGTCTTTTACGCATTCTGTGCAAGACTCGTTTGTGACGCGGTCAAGGCATATTTATGTCGCCATAAAGAAGAACTGAGACGACATAACACTTGGTGAAGCCCCAGCGAGCTCAATATACTTTTTATGAGTCACCCTAAGTATAATAAACAACGCAAAAGAGGATGCTATTGTTTAATAGCAAATCGGTCACAAGTTGTACCGCTGCGTGTGTAGTGGGCTTTAAGAAAGTCCTCTATACACGTATTCATATTTATTCTGTGTTTTTTAAGTTAGTATCTATATTATGGTTGCCATTCTACACCATAAATGATCAGTAATGATTATACCTTGTCGGAGGACTCATACTATTGTTTCAGATCAGATCTAAATGCCAGAGCTTTGTAATGAAATGATTGGGCAGCAAAAATACGCAGAATTTTCCTTCCAATATAAAACTGCAGTGTAGAAAGGAATCACTACATCATTAAAACTGCCTCAGCATAAATATATATTCTGTGATATGGTAGAGGAGAAGCACATGAAGAAGAAGATATATGAGTGAGATGGATGTTAAAATCGGATACCTTGCTTATAGACACAAGTTAACACAGAGCTCGGTATATATATATGCTCAGTGAGATGGTCGCAAACCTCATTTGAGGAGAGGTACCCGAAGAAGAAGTAAGTGCTTCACAATATCTTCTTCTTCTGATGCCTCTCCTCATGTGAGGTTGGTGATATCATGGGAAATCAGCTGGAGCAAACCCCTCTCATTTGTGACGCGGTCAAAGCAACATTTCTGCCGCCTCAATTCCTCGCAGTCACATTTCGAAAAGCGGAGAACTGAGGCGGCACAACACCCGGTGAATTTCAGTGATAGCCTGACAAAAGGACGGAGGTCCAATTAGCCGACGTGTTGTGATGATTAGCCATGAGGTTTGACCTTTCGCGGCGTGCTGCGGCCGGGCGGAGGAGCTGGCCGGCCGCTGCTTTGGAAATAGATGCACCGCCTCCATCGCCGGGAATTAGGGCGAGTTCAAATAAGGTCAGGTTTAGAGAGAGACGACAACACCGCACCGCTCTTCCGTCTCTCTTGTTGCATAATCTACGAATGGCGTGCGCGTGTGTGAGTAGCCGGTGAATCGGCACTGTGTTAGTGGGGATTAGAAAACTGTAACATTGAATGAGAATGAAAAACGAAACGCTATTACAAGCGTCAGTGGCAAGCGGTCTATATTACTTCTTCTCCTAGTGACTCTCCTCCTTATTTCATCGAGTATATTCCTTCTATTCACTGGCGCAAATTCGGCTCATCTTTCTCCTACAGATTCTCTTCAATCTATCAGCTGATGGCGTTGCTTTATTATGGTGCAAGTGACGCAAAGTAAACTGAGTTTAAAAGTACTTATTTCTTTCTATAAACTGTGTTTGATCTAACACACTTGCGACCGATTTGTTGTTGACAGCCGATGGCGTTGCTTCTTTATGGGTATTTTCTATGGTTTTTCTAGAGTAAACGACGCAAAGTACACTGCTATTAGCTGATTGCAAGTCGGTCGCAAATTGTGTATAAGTTCATCTTTCGTTTTACAGATTCTCTTTGGTCTAAAACGACTTACGATCGAATTGCAATCAGCCGATGGCGTTCCTTCTTTATGGGTATTTTCTATGGTTTTTCTTGAGTAAACGACGCAAAGTGGGACGCTGTTGGTTGGTTGCAAGTCGAGTCGCTGCGTGTGTCGAGGGCTTGGCAGCGGGATCACTCCGTGACACAGTTTAGTCGCGAGTCAATGACAGCAGTTCGGATGCGTTCACGAGTGTTGCCCTACTGGAAAACACATCCGCATATTTCACATTCTTTATTTAGGTTTGTGGCTATTCAAGATATTCAAAACCGGTCACCAATCAAAATTAAAATTAATTCATATTATTTGCATTTTTTCATTCATATTATTTGCATTCGTCACAGCTGAGCTCAGAATCAGCGGCCGATTGAGCCACACCCGTCGCGTTTTTTCGCTCCGTCGTTTCACGCGAATCGATTATCTAGACGCGGACTGCGTATAGACCTGTGCGGGTGAGAAATGTGGATCGATTAAGTGTTTAGTAATAGTCGTCGGGCCCGGAGAGGCTCGGAGCAGAATGCGCGGACCCCGGCTTGCGACAGCGCAACACTTTCTATCGTGACGTCACGCGCCTCGTTGCGCAAGAACTTTGCCGACACACACCGGCGCATACGTACAGCGCCCATAGCACTACATCTGCCATTTATGCGGTTAGAAAACATATACAGGGTGACTCCTAGTGTGCTACACACCCTTTAACCTGCCGTTTCTACTGACGCCGCCTTCCTCGAGTGCCTCTCCTCATCACTAATTCGGCTTCGCGACTTTAAGCCCACGTCAGCATATGGGAAAAGTAATGCATTATGCGTAATTAAATTATATTAATTATTGCTCAATCCGCACACCAGTTTACGACTGTACAACGTAGCGGTTATATAAAGTGTAGAGTAGTTTTTATGCGACCTTGGTGGCGTTTATCCCCACGCGATGGGATGCCCGGGTGAGTGTGTGAGACGGTTGCACTCACCGTTGTTGAGGAGGATGTAGACCTTGAGGCAGACGTACTCCTCCATGCGGAGCTTGATGCGGCGGAACATGATGGTGATCTGCGTCATCCGCTCCACCACCAGCCCCACGTCCAGCCGCAGCTGCTCCATGGTGATGGGCCGCCCCATCAAGGTCGTCAGGCACGTCTGCAGCGTGCGCAGGTTGGCGTTCACCTGGTCAAGGATAAACGATGAGGAAAAATAATACGCAGTAAAGTGAAAATATACATCTATATTCATCACAGTCTCTAAAATAAAATGCCAAGTGCACCAGTCCGGCCCATCAGTGGGGGGGGGAGGGGGGAGGGCAGGGCCGGCGGCGGGGAAATCGATGGAAAGAAAATGCATAGCGGGATATCCCCTCGCACTGCAGTCCTGGGGGGGGTGACCCATATTGGTATCGAGCGGGGTGACTCGCGGTCAGTGCGCCGGCCGACGAACCTCCCAACCCCCATAATCCACCCCCATAATTCCACCCCCACGGCTCGGGCACCCTTGCGCCACTCTCGAGCCTAATCGCTTCAGAAAAACAGTGCATGTTTCCTTTACAGCTACCTACTTAGTTTGTAGTTGAAATAAATTCGAAGGGCTCACCTCCTGCGCCAGCTCAGCCTCTTGGTCCTGGTGCTGCATGTGGTGCGGCGCGGCGTTCTTCCCGTGCATGGCCTGGTACGCCGCCGTGGTCAGCACGGAGATCTCGTGCCACTTGTCCATCAGCAGCTTCGAGTGGATCTTCATGGGGATCTCGAGGATGAACGGCAGCTTCTTGGTCCACGCCACCATCTTGTGCACGATCGAGTCGCCGATCTTGCACAGTTTGTCTCCGATCTCGGACTTGTCCTCCAGCAGGTCAGGGAGGTGCTGGACCGTGGCGATGTCCTCCATGGCGTCGCAGTCTATGAGCGCCTGGATCATCTGGGCGGCCCGCTCCGCCGGGAGGGACCTGTCCCGGTCCCACTCCCGCTCCCGGCTGGAGCTGGAGCTGACCGCGCTGTCCAGGCGCTGTCGGAGGTGGACGATCTCGCTGGGGTTCGTCAGGGCAGTCTTCAGGATAGTTCCGTTGGCCAGGGGCTCCGGTCTAGGTGGGATTCCGACCATGGTCGGGGAGACTCCGGGACCCCCGTGGGACTGAGCCCCCTTCTGCCCAGATTTCTTGTGTTTTTTGTACTTTACTTTGTATAGATTGTATACTGCGCCGCTGTTGCGCCCTCCAGGCATTCTGTCTTCTCTCACAGCTGTGGAAAATAAAAAAAACAATAAATACTTTCGATTTCACAATGAGTTATGTATTTATCTTATATTCATTTGTTGGACTCACCTTGAAGAACCATTCCTTGCTCGATGCATTTCTTGAATCTGCAGTACTGGCATCTGTTTCTCTGCGCTTTGGTGATCTCGCAGTTGCCGTCAGCCACGCAGGTGTACACCCTTCTGTTCTGCACGGTCCGCTTGAAGAAGCCCTTGCACCCCTCGCACGTGATGATGCCGTAGTGCAGCCCCGTCGCCTTGTCCTCGCATATCATGCAGATCATGGGCTGGTCGTCTTCGTCGGGGGGAGCCTGGGGCTCCGGAGCCGCGTACACCAGCGCCTTGAGCGGGGGGCCGAGCACCCCGAGCTGCGATCCTGCTGCCGCGGCACTCGCCGCGCTGAGGTTCAGCGCATGCAGCTGCTGCGCAGGAGGAAGCTGCGAGAGGTCTCCAGCCCACAGCCGCTCCATGTTCAGGGGCCCGTGAGGGGCACCGCCGAGGCCCAGCAGCAGGTGCGCCGCCGATTCATCGGGGACTTGTGGCGGGGGCGGGCGGGGACTCCGGGAGGGTCCACTCGCAGCGGAGGAAGTCTCGCTCTGCACGGGGCTCTGCGGAGGTGCAGCCGGAGACCAGAACATGGTTCTGACCCCGCCGGACTCCCCCATGATCACGGTGGGGGTCGTCCGGGGCCCCCTCTGCTCGTGCATCATCCCGCTGGGGGGGAAGTTGCCGCCGATGAGCTCGGGTTTCACCCCGTTGATCCGGCTCGCTTGCACCCAGAGGTGGTGCTGCTGCGGGGAGATGGGCGGCAGGATCTGGTTCTGCTGGATAGGAGCGCGCGGTCGAGGAGCTGGACTCAGACGCGAGCACACTGGATTCTGCTGCAGCTGCGATGTTGATATATTATTCATGTTATTGTTGTAATTCTCTCTTTTAACCAGCACTCCCTGAGGGATGTCTTTCATCAGCACGTCTTTTGGGTACATGTCAGCTTTACGATCGTCTTTCATGGTGTAATCATTGCGTTGAGCATATTCGTTTTTCTGTTTTTCATACTCCGCCTTTTGTCGTTCTTCTTTCATGTTGTAGTCGTTCCTCTGCCGCTGCTCCTGCGCGTAGTCATTCTTCTGCTTCTCGAACTCCGCCTTCTGGCGCTCCTCCTTGAGGAAGTCGTTCCGCTGCTTCTCCTGCGCGAACTCCTGCTTCTGCTTCTCCTTCTCGAGGTAATAGTCGTTGTTCTGCTTCTCGTAGTCCGTCTTGCGGCGCTCGTCCGCCTCGCTCCGGTCGTCCTTGAAGAAGTCATCGGGCTTGTCGCGGAAGTAGTCGGGGCGCTTGGACCCCTCGGTCTTGATGACGGAGCAGGAGGCGAGGGTGCGGATGACGGAGGTGGGTGCCAGGGGCGGTGGCACCGGCTCCGGGGAGGCTCGACCCTCGCCGGCCATGCGCGGCGACAGGGGCAGCAGGTCGGGGGAAGATGTGCTGGTGTCCGCCACTGACTCGCCTGCAGGTAGAAAAGCGACAATTAATTACATCTTCCACGCAACTCATAAACCCAAACCATCCTGTATATCCTAACCCAACAACACAGCCCAAAAACACCTACTTTCTATTCAACAAACTTGCGAGACGCCAGGTTACAGAATACGTTTTCCATGGTTCAGGATCCCCCACTGACATGGGCTTATCCTCAGGAAACACTTGTTGCAGCGCTAGCAGGACATCCGCATGATTTGAACAATTAAAATATCAAGCCCTAGCTGCAGACATTATTGAATATTTAACAGATCCGCATTCGACCCACGCAGCAAAAATTCACGCATGAAACGACAAGAGATATTATAAACAAAACTACTCCTATACCTAAAAAATATGCATTTAAACGCACAATTAATTTTGATATTTTAAATTAACGAAACGCTTCAAATGTTGAAAATGACTTTTTAGTACAAAGCTGCCTTAATAAACGAATATTCAATTCAACAAATATATAATTTATTATCAGCTAACAAATGTGAATAATCTACTCATGGGCGCAAAAGAAACGGAATGATTGATTGGCACGCGTGCGAGAGAGAAGCAGCGATTTTGCATGTAATTTGTATATAAATTAAAATTTATTTTTAATTAATAGTTCTAATAAACAATTACTATATTATAAAAAAAATACAAAAAGGTGTGTTACAATAATTAAGACCAAATCGCGTAATTTTACATAATATCATGAATCTGATGCAAGCTTTATTAAAGCTTACCGCACGCCACTGATACAAAATTTAACCACAACGCTTACTAGACAAATTATAATGAATAAAGCGCTATTTTGTTTATAAACTTTTCCATTGGAAAGTCCTAAAAATATGTGGATATTTTCGCGGAATTCGGCGGATGCAAAAACTAACAGAATAAATTTTAATAACGCTGTTAAATTTACCGGAATTTATTGTTTAATTAACGTGGAGTTTATTTTAGTCGAGCGGAGGCAGTCGGGCGTTTCACCCTCGAATCGAGCAGCCTTTTTTTGTTTAAGTCTCATAAACACGTGGTATCATCAAACTAAATTTGTGCTTCATCGTCTCCAAGGTCGATGACGATGATTCCGCATCCACGTTAGCTTTCTCACTCATTCGGCTGCACTCTTAACTTCAAACCTTGGATTTTCCCTGCACAATCAGCTTTATTAAATATTTCTAAAAATATGACCAAAATAGGATCTTTACGCTATTTTACGATCGTCAGTAGAAAGACTCTCGAGTGTGTGCTTCATATATTAATGTTAATGCGGTAACAAGTAATTACGCTAACACGAATTCACAGCGAAGTTTCCTTTTCAATTAAGCTAATAATCGCTCGGTCGATTCACACGAAAATCCAAAACAATGGCGTCTTTTTAGCGATCCGGCCATAAAAATACAATAAACACAATCCGGACGCAACACTCGCAAGAGTAACGCGTCGACGAAAGTTTTTCGTCCGGCAATGACGCCATCCGTCTTTTTCAACACTTTCACTTCTCTCGCATCTGTCTCTGGCCGGCGGTGAGTTTAATTTCATCTCGAGATAAAAAAAAATATTATATTCAATGTGCTAACTGGCCGGTTACATAGTTTTGCGCTTCTTGCGATTGTGTTGCTGGATTTTTTCTGAGGCCGTCGCATCGCGGTCTAATGAAAAAAATGCACTGAAACTTTATATATTCAGACGTTATAGTGATCTGAAGAATTGGTGAACAATGCTGTGTATGTGTGCTAAAAAAATAGTAGTGTATGATATTGTCGTCTTTATGTGTGCAAGCCTGATACAATGCTTGATACTGTGGCCGCCGACAGTTTTACGTGTGCCCGCCGCAGTAAAAAAATATTTATGTTTACAATAAAATGTTATGAAAAAAAATTAATAATTAGTAATTAAATAATAATGAAATCGTTATACATAATTTTCAAAACAATAATTCTTTCCAGAAAATCATATATAAGCCTGTTGAAAGCATCCCTTTGATGGGTCTATTTTCGAGTTTTTTTATAGTTTTAGAAAATATTTTGCGAAAAATCTACTGGACTAATAGAAAAAAATTTGATGCCAAAAGTTATATACATTTTTTTTCTACAGAAAAGATTTTTTTATTTCTTATAAGTTTACTTTTAATATGATAAATATGTGTTTTCCCAATTGAAGTTTAGGAATTTGGAGATCATTATTACCGACGGGTCTAGAAACCTAAGCATTTAGGTGTCCTTTTTTTTAATTGGAATTAAAAGATTACTTTTAAACCTATGATAAGGTATTAGTTTAAAAATTAAAAAAAAATAAAACTTAAACAAACTTTGGTTTTGAAAAGTCGACATTTTATCAAATTTTTCAACATTTTCAAGACTCTATTTGAACTTGAAAAAAACGCTTATTAAATAAAAAAAAAATAATAGATAAATATAGTTTATAACTTTTATAAAATTCTGTAAAAAAATCAACTTTCAATATATAAAAATAAATTGACAATTAAATAAATGAGATGACACGATTTGTATATAATTGGTGAACAATACTGAATTGAAATACGAAATAATGCTTGACATAATCGAATACTTTTTATGATCGAAAAATTAATTCGATCAATTTATTAAGAGATAAATGCACAGACATAATATTGATATATCTGAATGAAATATAACATTTACTAAAAAAATATATAAAACAAATTTGAATGTTAATAATACGATAATTAATTCAATTAACAACCACATCGGAAGATTTTATATTATATATATATATATATATTTAAAAAAAAAAATTTTTTTGTAATACTAGGTTTTGGGAACTGGGAATATGATTTTGACAAATAACGCACGCTACACCAATACTAATTAACACGATCACACACACACACAGCAACTTCTTCTTCGTGTGCCTCTCCTCAGAGTAGATGGGTGAACATATCACTGGGCACATATTTAAGTATATTCATGCTAATTTAAGCTTGGATTTTAGAAATACAAATACTCATCTGTTATCAAAGAGCATCGAAAGCATATTCCGGACACGGCACCGCCGGATGATAATAGATAACGCGCACTTTGCGCGCTCGTTTTCGCGCGCTTTCTGGCGGCTGTGCCCGCTCGCTTCACGTGGCGACGTTCACTTGTTTTCACGTGTCGACGTTCGCTTGTTTTCACGTGGCGACGCTCGCTTGTTTGAGTCGCACTGCACCGGAGCCGGGCGTCGTACGCAGTTGCCGAAACCGAAATGCCAAGGATCTTGCGAGAGCGAGCAAAAATGACAACACTGTGCGAATGCGTTGCGAAACGTACGACGGAGCCGCAAGGTGAGGCAGGCTATGAATGGACCGCGTGCTTATCGTGACTGTATCATGACTGATGCGTGACGTATTGCATATGAAAAAAAAAAGGTGTTTACGTCTGTGGAAACAAGGCTACATGCACGCCTTCCGGGGGGACCCATGTGTTATTTTCAAGTAATGTATAACCACCCTGCTCTCCCATTATGCACCCTGAGCTTGGTGTGAACCTTGAGGACCTCGTAAATGCCAACTTAGAGACAGTTAAAAAGGTTTAGGTATTAGGGCAGGTGGTTGAATGAGAACTGGGATCCTGATCATGAAATTTAAGTGAGAATCGAAACAGCGAGGAAAGTATATATAAATCTCACTGAAGTGTTATGTCGTCTTGGAGACACTCACTGAGGTGGCAGAAATGTGGCTGTATATGAGAATACTTAAAACACCATGGCTTGACTGTGTCACAAATGACAGAGTCTCTTCACAGAATGCCCAAAACGGACGTTGGTAAAGAAGCGGAAGATCTCCTATTTTGACTGCATTTTTTGTTACAGTAAAAACAGCATCCTGCAGCTGATTTTCAAAAGAAAAATCGATGGCAAAAGAGGCAAGTTTGGCTGAATCAGTGAGTCTGACCCGGGATAGAAATGGTCACTCGATGAGAGGCATCAGAAGAAGAAGTATAGAAGGACCCGCTACTCTCAAATCATCAGTGATTATAGACGTAAACGGATGTTGAAATCGGGTACCTTGCTTATATACACAAGTTGGATTTCGGATTCCGGGTACCTGACTTATAGACGCCGATCAGATATATAATATAGACACAAATTGGATATCATGGTATCACTGATTAACCAAGATGTGGCTGGATTCTCAAGGTCATATGAGGGAAGATCTGGTACGTACCGTCGCTGCTGCACCTGGAGTCGACCTTTCTTCTCTTCAACTTGAGATCTTGGAACAAGCTCATGTTGTCCAGCTCACAGGGGCCGCGGGTCAGTGTCATAATTCCTGCAACAAAACCAGACATCACATGAGTCAACAGAATTACAATTATTATAAGATAATAAAGGGTTGCTGTGGCACTGAAGCTACGGCACGCCACCATCTTATACAAATTATTGACATTGGAAATGCATAATATATAAAACGTACGACGGCTCTCGTGTTTCGCGAAATATCACGTTCACACGTCCGGCATGCAGTTCAATGCACTGCCCGATGATTCAGTGATGTGTAATGAGTGTACGCGATTTTAACATCGATCACAGGGGGAAAAAAGCGAGTCCATTATCCTGTTATGGATTCGAGATAACTGTAGATAAATATGAGATTTGTCGGTTGTGTTTGAGAACGTCTTTGTCCCCCTCCCCTAGCAGAGGTCCGTAAACTTTTAGAGGTCTCACACGTGACATTGCACGTGGTCAAGGTCGCGTCCTTGTGACGTCATCCACGAAGGACACCCCGAAGGCTTTCAAGGACACCCAAGGACACCGTGAAGGTTAGCTAGGGATGCTGTAGGGGGTGCGAAAAGAAATCATCATACCGAGCAAATACGGTTACTTGTTATTTATTTGAAAATTTACTATTACGTGATTTATATTTTAAAAAGCAAATTAAATGCAAAACCGCTTCAGGAAAAGCATTTCGCGTTTTCAACAAATATCAAATACAAATTAGAAATTAAATGCAGTTTCCTTATAGTCCTGCATTTAGATTTATCGGTATAATATATCTTTCAAATATATATTTATTTATTTTACGTTTTTTGAGGTTCACGGTCGTCCGTTACTTTTTTTTAATTTTACATGTATGAATTATTTTATTCAACGATTAAACTCTGCAAGGAAAGGATTGTATAATAATGCTAATATACAACAGCATATATAAAACTGCGGTGTGAGGACACTATTCCCCATAAGAAAACCATGAGATATTTTCAGTGAGATGCTCACCAACCACATGAAAAAATGTAGGTACAAAGTAATATTAAAATAAGTAATAAATCAGCTATACAGCTTGCAGTACTGATTCCTGGGAATTTATATAAATATATCAAAACTACATTAAAAAATACAATCAGGAATACATGAAACGACGTGATCGACTTATATATCAGGGGTGGCCAATACAACGTAGCTATTATACATATCTGATATGCACGCATGAAATCATTATTTTTTTTAACATGATTTCAAATTTTTATTGTGATGCGATGTCGGTAGAAAATTTAAAAAAAATAACTGGTCAAACTGATCAAAAGTTTGTCCACCCCTGGTGTAAGTATACGTATAGTGTTGAGTGCATCGGTAACGGTTCCTGTAGTAGAGAGAGACGCAAGATGTTCGCCCATAGAAACCGAGAGTGCAAGCGTGTCTTGCATCTCACTTTCTCTCAGACGCCAAGTAACAAAGAAATACTTAAGGCAGTTGCTCCCAGTCTTTTAACCTGGCGAAATCGTGTCATTTAATTAATTTAATTGTCACTTTATTTTTCTATATCGAAATATGATTTTTTTACAGAGTATAGAAAAAACTATAAATTATATTTACATATTTTTTATTATTTAATTAACGTCCATTTTCAGGGTAAAATAAAATCTTGAACATGTTGAAAAATTTGATAAAATGACGACTTTTCAAAACCAAAGTTTGTTTAAGGATTTTTTTTTTTAATTTTTAAATTAATAAGACGCGCATGGTTTATATTTAATCTTTCAGTTCCAATTGAAAAAAAGACTTTTAAATGTTTAGGATTCTTGGAAAATGTACCGGACGAATCTCCAAATTCCTACACTTCAATCGGAAAAACACATATTTATCATATTAATAGTAAATTTATAAGAAATAAAAGTATATTGTGTTCGGAAAAAGGGATGTATCAAACTTTTTGCATTTAATTTTTTTTTATCGGTGCAGTCGATTTTTCGCAAAACGGACTAGAAAATTATCAAAAAAACTCGATTGTGGGACCTAGACCCTTAGAATAAGCAGTCTGCAGATTGATTCGTAACGCGTTATACAAAAACCCCAAAAGTACGCAAATATTTTTTTATATATTTGAATTTATAAATATAATTTTTTTTATCAATTTTATCTAATGTCTGATTACGTATTATACTCAAATTAAGCAGATGTCTCAAACGCGGTGTCCAGTTGGGTTGTCCCCACGTGCGCCTGCACCGGAAGTCCTGAATTATTTTCCCCACCTGGCCACTTCCGGTGCTGCCGCGTGCACCTCTGATAACTTTACAGTTGCCTGACCCATTTCCACCCAGCGGTACTTTATCTGTTCGTTACAATTGTTTATCTAAATTTACATTTTTTCGCCACCACGGCGAGTGAGGTTTTTTTTCAGGCGTTCAAAAATAGTTTCAGTAATTTATAATAATTTTGTTTTCGCTGCACTTAAATGCATCTCGAATCCTGGTCCGGTCCGCAGCGAACCATTGACCTCGGAGTTGCCTTAACATTTCAGCTGCCAAGGCAAGCGACCGCATTATATACACCAATAGGCATCACAGCCTCTACTCAGAATCAAAATACTAAATCTATATATACGTATTTTCAAGAAATGCACCGAGGAATTTGTGACGTCGAACAAGCATCAAACGAGAAGAGGAACTAGATGAAGCTACATCAGAATTGTTCCAGGATAAATATATGCACAGTGAGTTGGTCAACATCTCTTAAAAAGGTTGTGCTTTACAGATTTATACACATAGTTACAAATTTATACAAAAGCATCAACGGTGGTGTTCATGGTAGAAGGGCACGGATGACTTTAGAACGGATTCATCGGATTTCTACTTTACGTTTCAAGGATATTGACTGCCTCTCTTGCTGCCTTCGGACGATATAAAATATCAGGATTATCCCGAAAGGCATTTATATTATATTCGTAAGACTTATGTCTAAATGGTCCCCGAACTCTTATACTTTAACCACAAATATCACATAACATCTGGCATCTATAATTAGATGTATTTATTACAGATTTTGTGAACCACCTGATGAAACACGTGTTAAAGAGAGTCATGCAATTGATGACTCGTATAATTGTTTATTAAAAATATTTTATACTCGTGCAGCCTCTTAAAAACCTAAATTAATGTTGAAACATGACAAAGAGTAAATAAAATAAATATAAAAATCAAAAAAACACTTGTAAGGTATTTTCTACTTTCCCTGTATATGAAATCTAGATTGTATTCAAGCTTAGGATGATTATAAAAATTGCGGCAGAAATCCTATAACGCGGTACTCTTATAACACGATCTCGTTCCACCAAAATAATTCGCTTAAAAATAAATTAGTAAGTGTATATTTTTTTGTATCAACTAATAAATAAATAAACCTGATTTTTTTGTATTTACAGCTGAGTTAACGAATCGCGTTATACGAGTACTGTATTGCAAATAACGCGGTTTTGTCTTGGATATATTTTAAAAATACAGAGTGCTAAGTGAAGTTTTCAATTGGAGTTTCAAAGTCAGTCATTAATATCACTGATAACTATAATAATTTATATATGTAAGAATACTTATGTACATTCTGGTTTTTGTCCATATGTGTTATATTTCAGGGTGAGCAGGATTCGAAGCCTTGACTGCAATGTCAATACCGCGACTCGGCTCATGCTGCAAGACGATTTTGAACCAATACAACTTGCCGCCAGACACGCTGCCAGCTGATGGGCAATAGCCGAATGGCTAGGAGACGACCGACTTTCCAAATATTGAGCATCACAAGTTGCTAGATGCAATTTTGCTTCCTTTAGTAGAACTTTTAATAGAGTCGTATAGGAATCAAAGCCAAGTATAGAAAAAGTATAAAAAATAAGTAACTTAATGAATCTCTACTTGCGATGAACTATGTGAAAGGTGATGCGGATAGCTCAGTGGTAAAACGCAAGAGCCTTCGAGGCTTCGTGGCAGCTATAATATAATGAAAAACTTGTGATTTAGATTGATTATACGCATTATGTTTGTGTGCAAAAATATGCGTCTTATAGTCGATTCCAAAACAGGAAGTGAGGCGTTTTTTCAGCATCCATGTTTCAATGCCAAGGAAACAGACATAAAAAGTAAGCAGCCTTTTGAGTTATGCAGGCGCTGTGCAACGGGAAACTGCATTCTGCCGGCGAAAGTGCATCGCATGCCTTCACCCAGCCCGAAGGGTCCTTGGTTTCAAAATACTTCATGGGACTCGCAAATAAAGTAACCCGACCATGGTATTTAAGGCTGCATTAGATTTATCCATCCACCATGTGCAAAGAACCTTTGTTCGGTGGCGTGAACAATTTATTTCAGGTTTCCTGAAATTAGGTGTAAAGGACGCTTGTCTGGATGCTGAGTTATATAAGGATTTCTAAATTTCTAGAAACAATATCGACATATTTTATTCGATCATTGCATTAAAAAAGGACTTTTTTTTATTTAATAAAAATGAATAAGCGTTGCGATAAATATCGATTCGTTATTTATTTACACAATATCCTCAAAATAAATTTGTGAAAATTATAACTGAAAACTGTTAATGGGTTATTTTATATAATACAGTGTTCCTAAAAAGTGGCAGTCACATTTCTTAACTAAAATATACATTTGTATAATAAAGTTATTATTTTTTTTTTGTGAAATATATATTATTATATAATGTAATGCCGTTGAACTAATAATTATAAAAAAAATTCATAATATAATAATATAAACAAATCCGTAGACACGTTTATGCAATTATTCTATGACTGCTAATATTGCTGGCAAGGATTTACTACATAATTGTGTTATTATGAATAAACACGTGCCGATTTGTTTTTTTATACTATACAATAAGAGATTTTTTATATTTTAACTTCCACTGCCTTGCAAAAGTGATTTTTAAGGCTTCACACATCAACAATGCTTCTTCTTCTCCAAGTGCAACTCCTCAGAGGAGGAGAAGCACTTGGAGACCATCTCATTGAACATATATGTATGCCTATTTTATTAGTTTGGCTGTACTCTCGACTTCATAGTGTCCCCAAATCTATAAATGATACGCTGACTGTACCATTTAGACCAGCGTTTTTCAACCTGTGGGTCGCGATGCCTTCCTCGTGAGGTATAAGAAAAAGATAATATTTATCATTAGTCTTTAAAATCACTGATATATTACAGTTTTATTAAGACCCAAAATTTTTTAACTCATAAAAAGGACGCGTATTCAAAAAGGTTGAAAAACGCTGATACTATTATTTATATAATTTTTTTCATCGTCCTCAAGTGCTTTTCCTCAGAGGAGGTTGGCGATCATTTCACTGAACATATGTAGAGCCAGTATTCATGGTTTTCTATGGGAAAAATATATTGTATGGGAATGTTTGCGTATCGCTGCTGCCCAATAGCATTATTATATATATATATATTCGTTAAGATCTGATCTTTCTTCTACAGAACACACTTCCAGACTTCCAGAGCGCATCACATTAATTCCTATTTTCACCGGGTCGCGCGGAAAGTCTCAGGTGTTAAGCCGCGTTTTTTTTTTTTTTTTTTTGAATCCTGAAGACGCTGTCGGTTCAATGTTGATTTTCTGAAAGTTCACAGGGGGGGAGGTTATGAAAAAAAATCGCATTTACCCACGGCCGACGTCATGCTGCCTCCAGCGAGCCCGAGGGGCCTCCGCCCCCACCGCCGCACCTTGGGGCACCCTGGCCTCTCCAGAACCTGGCCGTCCAACGAGGTAACTCAGAATCTAATCTCTCATCAGACCTCAATCGGACCACGAGTCGATTCACAGCAGCATCAACACTCAAAGCACTATTTCAATATATCAATCGTTTTACACATATTTTTCAGTTTTTGGAATACTCAAATATATATATATATATATATATATATATTGCTTTTATCAGCTGTTGAACACAAATTTATATATATTTTTACTGACTGAAAATATTTAATGCCGTAAAAAATTTCATCACTTCGTCCCGTTTTTCATTCCCACCTAGTCAATTTTGCTTTTATCAAAAGGTTGATGTAAAATGTGTAAGTATTGAGAAATTATAATAAAAAAAAAAAAAAAAACTAATATTAACTAGCGAATGTTGTGTTGATGGTAGAAATTTTGATTACTTGTTGGATGCAGACTGCATTTTAGCGTTGTGTAAGTCAGCAATATTTTCAATTGCAAAAGCATCGTTTAAGCAAAATGATGTTTCATGTTTTAGAGTTGAACATATGTGTGTTTTTTTTAATAAAAACCAAACAGCGATATCGTCAATCTTTTTAACATAAAATACCAAAATTAGAAAGTCGAGAAGTTAATACATATTCTCTCATTTTTAAATATACGCATATCAAAATGTTAACCAGATTGTTTTACGTGAACTGATGATATAGAATTTCGAGTAGAATCTACCCTTAATAAAATCATTTAATAATGCGTTTACGTTTCACTATTTTTTTATCAACAGCCTTTCCTTTGGCCAGTCATTAAACACAACCCAAAGTTTGCGCAAGTATTTAGGGTAATTACATGTACGACAAAACACAGGTGCGACTGTAAAATTTTTCCCGAGCACCTGCCGAACTCAAAGCAAATACAACCGTTAAAATTTTTTTTAAGCAATCACCATTTCAATTTTTAGGTTTTCTAAATATTGTTTTGTGTATGTGTGTATGTGTGTATGTGTGTGTGTGTGTAAAAATACAGGTGTGGGTGTGCTGGGAGTGTTTTTTTCCGGGGGAGGGTGCGCGTCGGGGGCGGGCGCGTCGGGGAGGGATCCGGAGGGTTTTCGGGCGGAAGTCACAGCCTCGGAGGGCGCACGGCACCGGAACCTACCCCAAGAGGCACTAACTGAACGCACTGGGCCCGGACACGGAGGGGTTGAGGCACTGCGCGGCGGACACGACTGCTGCTCGCGACGGAGCGCCGCGGAGTGGCCCAACTTTCACCGAATTGCCGCGGGCCGGTTCATCGACCGTTGCGAAACCTCCAAGAGCGAATTTCGTGGGTCCACCGGACCGCCGCCTCGCCGGGCGTTTTCACTTTTCTCTGTCACGGACGGCGACCTTACGGACCTCTCACTTTCGTGGTGACGTACGCGCGAGAGGTAACAGAATCTCTGGCTGTGTTTTTTTTTTTTTCTCAGCGGTGCCGTAATTTTTGATGGGGACGCCGCCTCGCGTTGTGCGCAATGCAGCTGGTCTTGTGATCAGTGATCCTTCTGGGACCGACACCTTCAGACCCGTGACCCATGCACTGTAACTCAAAATTCAACTGTATTTCTTGTGATCGGTGACCCATGGACTCGTGACCCATGTACTGTAATTCAAAAATCAGCTGTAGTTTCGCAATGCAGCTGGTCTTGTGATCAGTCCTTCTGGGACCGCAAATTTTATGGGGACTCATCTCATGTACAATGCAGCTGGAAACCTTCAATCCCATGACCCGCGTACTGTAATTATTTTAGGGACGCCGCCTCGCGTTATGCGCAATGCAGCCGGTCTTGTGATCAGTCCTTCTGGGTACAAAACCTTCAAACCCGTGACCCGTGTAATATAACTGAAAATTCAACTGTATTTCAAACTCATGACCCGCGTACTGTAATTCAAAATTCAACTGTAATTTTTTTGGAGACGCCGCTTCGCGTTGTGCGCAATGCAGCCGGTCTTGTGATTAGTCCTTCTGGGTACAAAACCTTTAAACCCGTGACCTGTGTAATATAACTCAAAATTCAACTGTATTTCAAACCCATGACCCGTGTACTGTAATTCAAAATTCAAATGTATTTTTTTTGGGGACGCCGCTTCGCGTTATGCGTTATACTAGTCCTTCTGGTCCGAAACCTTCAAACCCGTGACCTGTATGTCTACCTAACATAACCCGTGAAAATCTAACCTAACGTAACTCAAAATTCAACTGTATTTTTTGTGATCAGTCCTTCTGGGACCGAATCCTTCAAACCCGTGATCCATGTACTGTAATTCAAAATTTAACTGTAATTTTTATGGGGACGCCACCTCACCTAATGTATCATGATCAGTCTTTCTGGTCCGAAACCTTCAAACCCGTGATCCATGCACTGTAATTTAAAATTCAACTGTAATTTTTTTGTAATGTAACCTTCAAACCTGTGGCCCATGTACCATAATTAAAAATTTCACTTCAAAAACGCTAATATGAAATGTCATGAGACTCAATATATATATAAAAACTTTCATGTATTGCAGTGTTCGTAGGTTTAAAGCCTTTTAACGAGTCGGTCTCGGTGCTGGAATCATTTTCAGGGATTATCAAATCCTGAAATCCCATAACCAAACACAACGTAGCACAGCACCAAAGAAACTTCTAATACAATCAAAGTCTCCGAGATCAAAGCAATTATTTTAATTTTTATATTTAACAGAATCCTTAGATACAGATTCTTTGCTGTGAAAGGTAGTTTTTTTTTTAATGCATTGTATTGTTAAAACCAACTATCAGCAATAAATTCATTTCCTGCTTTTGACAAGTTATATGCGAGGGATTTATAGAAAGGCTGCAGCAGAAAGAGTTCGCAATCGAAATATTTTTATTTAATTTGTACAATAGTATAAAAGTTTTACAAAATTTAAAAATCTTGCTTAGAGTCTGTGACAGCTGTGTTTTACACAATACTCTGTATTATAACTTCGAGAGCAACGAAGGATACAAAACGTCTTAGATAATATTTAATACAATGGTCACGATTCTGAGTAGTAAGAGCAACGAAGTAACCACTCAAAAGCCTGAAAGCACAGCTCGAAGATGAAGAAATTCAGACCTAGCATATTAAATCAACTTGACATTTAAACACATTCGCCTCGTGAGACTAACTACCTCTCTACAAATAAATCAGAATATTCTATGTTCACAACTTCTTTCCTTTCTTTGGAAGACTTTCTCTCTGAGTATATTTCGTTGGATAAACACAACTGCACAGCCTTCACTATTTTCAGTTGCTACGCTCAAGCATTTAAACCAGGGTTAGTCAACCTGGTCCCTAACGCTCTCTAGAGAAGATATACATATAAGGATGAGGGTTTCATCCGATGCTGCAGCCTTTTCCTACTGATTCAACTCTCGGCTTCCGGTAATAATGCTAAACTCCTTTTCCGGCCGCCATTTTTGAAAGTCCGGCGATTGTAAACAAATCGTTAATGGTGATCGCAAATAGCATTTTTTTTCAAACAGTTTCCGCATGGCAGGCGCTGCACTAATGGAGATGCAGAATTGCAGCTGAAAATTATTTTTTTGTATTTTATAAACATATGCAAATAATAAAAAAATTAATAAAACTTTAATTTGCATATAAAAAAAATGAATTACGAGATGTCGTGATAAATGAAGTTACTGCGAAACAGGTAAAATAAAAATACAACTCATGTAAAGCCTAGTTATTTTTTAAGGAAAAATCCAAGGGAAAAGAGGCATTGGAAGGAAAAAAATAACATGGATGCAGAATCCAGTCTGGAGTATATTAGATTGTGGGGCGATTTATCAAATTTTAAAATGTAGTATGAAACGCGACTCTTAAGATCCCACCCGAGCGCCACGTGGTTCGCAGTGGTGAGGCTGGTATTTCGATATCAGCGCACGATTTATACTCTTATTGTAATTAAAACCTAAAAAAAATTATGCTAAAACATATAATTACAGTAAGCCTCAAATATCAAATAATTTACGGAATAAATTTCGTAATATTTATTTAATTAAAAAAATCAGAAAAAAAAACTAGATATTGTTAACTATCAAATATAAATTATTTGACTGTAATCTTATAAATAAAATGTGCGTCTTTCAGTTTTCAGACGCACATTCAGATTGGAAGTGTCCAATTCTCAAGGATTTTCCTGAAACGGTTTTTCAGGAAGCGGGTTTGACGCTTAACCGCGCGTTCATAGTAAAATTCTTACTGTGCAAAATTTCACAGATGGCAAGAATGCGACGACCAACTTCCCGATAATAAATATAATGCGATATTTGAGCATAAATTTGTAAATAGATACGAACACAAAAGGCTTTTAAGCCAGTGCTAGCAGTATATTTTAATATAAAATGTTTTTTGCTACTGTACTACTTGAGTACTTGTTACTTATTGTTATAGAGAAAAGTAGAGTTATGTTTGCTTGAAACTGAAACTTGGTGTGGCGTGGTGCTTTAATCAAGACTTTATTGATTTGCTGGGTTAAACAAGTAGTTTTTTTGTCGATAAGTATAGTTGTGTTTGCTTCAAACTGATTGTTGGCGGTTCGGTGCTGGTCTCGGGTCGATGAACTGTTCTGACATAGGTCCGCGCTCAGTGTTACTGTACCAGACCGGGGCGTTGCACAAGCGGCGTTACCTAACGCGCCGCGGTCGCACGACCTGACAGACGGCCGAATGTCTTGGCTACATTTCAATACAAAGGTGAGCACAAGGCAAGAGAGCACTGTCAGAGCAGGCCGGCGCCGCTGCCGGCTCTCGAAACTTTTACTTTGGCGAGAACACCCCCGAGGAGCAGAACCACGTGCGAATAACCTACGCACACAAAAAAAAATCAACATGATCCGCAACAGCTCAATAATGCTTTCATGATAAATGCAACGTTTCGCAAACCTGCACATGTAGCATACACAAGTAACTATTAATATTTCCGAGTCACGGCGAGCAAAACAACTACACCGAAAAGCCGCAATATACGGTAAATCGCATTGTGCAGTCACAGTGTCGAATACACATATACATATGTCTATTTTTTGATTAAACGTCAATCAGATGCGTATTTATTACCCATTACGGGTTTATTATATTATTACTAATATGATTAGGCACATAAGTTCATACATAGAAGATGATTTAAAGAAAAAATGTGATTTGTGTGGGATCACGATGATATTTTTCTGAGAGTTTCTTTAAATCATCTTCTATGTATGAACTAATGTGCCTAATCAGAATATATATGAAATATACTAATTGCGGCATGCAGTGTATGCAAAAGCATGATGAAGGTAATGCAAAGGTCATGGCACTATATTTTTCTTGTTTACGTCATAATAAGACAGGGCTTCTAACTCACTTAATGTGCATCGCTATCTTGTATTATACTTGAAGAACGGGAGTATAAATATATATGTGTGTGTGTGTGTGTGTGTTTATGTATATCTAATCGCACGGAAGTAGATCTGTTAGTGGTTCAGGACGGTGTTTCAGTTACCGCTATTACTCGCGTCACTTTCTCCGCGCATAACGCGGCGAGCAGGTTTTTTTCGCCGACGGGTAAGTCATAACGCGGCAACTGCGGTAACCGGCCCGGGGCTCGCGTGATGCGCCTGCCGAAGCTCCCCGGGTTCACAAAAAGATTTAGCTGTTTATAATCTACGTCTAATACGCTGGAGCTGTGGTGCTGTGTATAGCTGCCGACACGCGCTGCTATACGGCAGGCACAAAGGAGGATGCAATTGCAGCTGGACGGCATCCGGCGATGACGTCACGTCCCGCTGTCTCGTAACACTGCTCTAGTAGCGGAGTAGCGGTGCAGCGGTGCTCAAGCCCGGCCCGCGTGCGCCAACTGGGCCCCGCGTGAGCCTCGACTTTCGATTTCAGCTAGCCGTCGTATTACTTGCGTTTTTCATGAATAATATATGATTGACTCTATACATCTATACATGGATATTGAAAATTGATCAAGGGCCTAGTGCGCATAATCGAGTTTTTTTGATCATTTTCTAGTACGTTTTGCGAAAAATCGGCTGCACCAATCGAAAAAATTTAAATGCAAAATTTTTGATACATTTCTTCTTCCGAATAAAATATATTTTTATTTCTTATAAATTTACTATTAATATGATAAATATGTGTTTTTCCGATTGAAGTGTAGGAATTTGGAGATTCGTCATGTCCCTTTTCCAAGTGTCCTAAACATTTAAAAGTCTTTTTTTTAATTGGAATTAAAAGATTAAATATAAACCCTGTGCGATAAATCATTTAAAAAATTTAAAAAAAAAAAATCATTAACAAACTTTGGTTTTGAAATATATAGTAATATATAATTCGAAGATATTTCATGAGTGCTTAAGATTCTGACTCTTACGACGTTTGTTCCCCGTGCTGAAAATATCTGCATAGTTTTTTATATTATTTTTTTAAAGCACGGAAACCAAAACGTCGGATGTGCCAAAATCTATAACAGCCATGAAAAAAAATCAACACACGAGTTTCGAAGAACTTTAAGGCTGCATTGCAACAGTGTTCGCACATCGGGGTGTACTCTGTTCAATGGGGGGCTTATTCCGGGGCTACGCCCGAGGTGTAAGTCGACGTTGGTAAGACGCAAGCCTCGCAAGTCCCGGTGCAGATCCGAGTCGGCGGGGAAAGTTCTCTCACGGCCGGCGGCCTTCCGCGTCCCACGCCGCCGCACCAGGAAATGCCGGTTCATCGAACGCCAGAGCGTAGTAAGCAAAAAAAAAAAAAAAAATTCATCGAAAAATTCATCGAAAAATTCATCGAAAAATTCATCGACTTTTTTCCAAAAAATTTATGCATCTAATTGCTCGAAAAACATCAGTTTTTTTTTTGTATCATAGTAGTATATTACAATCCGCGGTTCATCGCTAAGTCGATATATTTGAAATTTTTTTTATAATGCGTTTACGGCGTTTTTGCTCACGGCTGTGACTCCGCCTGGCGAGGTGAGGTGGTGGGGGTTGTGCGGTTCAGGCCTGGGCTGAGAGCGAGAGTGAACCGGCAACGCGCAACGTCACGCTAACGGGAACTGTAGTGGTCTCCCCGCGGCCTAGCCCAACCCAACCTCAAGTGGATCCTCGAATACAGATACCATCTATGGGATTTCTATGGTTTTAGTTTCAGGCGAACATTTCATTTCATTTTTGATATAACATACGTCGAGAATGCTTACGAGCCGCAAATATAAAGTCAGAGCTACAGTAGTTCAATTGGATAGAGGGCGGAGCCGAGGAGTACGTTCGAATCCCGTGCCTCCCGAGAGGTTAGACTCGCGAGGCAAAAACTCGAGAATCAGCACCACGATGGGTAATTCTCATCTTCACAAAAGCATCCGCTATTGCATGGTTTAATTAGTAATACTCCCTATACTATACAATTTAATCAAGGAAGAACGTGGCGGGTTTTCTGGATGGGCTCATGGCAAAGAGGAAGCGCCGGCTGCACTTGCAGCGAGCCCGGGCGCTCTAGGGTCAGTGCCACACCCGCCGCTGCCGTCTTGTGTAACACCCGCCGGTGCTGCTCGATGTGGCACGGCCCGGCGGGGAAAGCAGTGTTAGATTGCACAACTGGCAGGTCGACGAACTCGCCAATGGCAGGCGTGAGAGACCAGAGACTGCTCAACACACCGGAGACTGCTCTGCCCAACGGAGGCTGCACCACAACCTAATACTACAAACTATATATATATATATATAAATATATATATATATAAATATATATATAATATATTGAAATCAGTGGTTGTTAGTGAGTGTTGCCATATCTGGCCGTATCTGCCGAGGTACAAGGAAGACACTGGCAACTTTCACTCGCGCACTTCCTCGTTACCGTTTCCGGTGGAGGCAGACTTCCGCGCAGTCCCGCCGTGGGACTCGCGGCGCTCATCTAATTTATCACCACGCAGGCTGGAACTTTTTCACAACAGCGAGAACGACTGGCGACACTGAGATATTCACAAGCGGCACGCATTAAAGGCATGCAATGCACCGAAACCCGTATTATATATTTATAATGTTTATATACCCTGTCGTGTGTCGTACCCTTAAGTTTCAGAAATGAACATAATTTTCTTACATATATATATATATACAGGTGCGCCATATTTTATGTCGGTGTGTGAATAATAAATAATTTTTCTTAAAAAAGCAACAGATTTATATATATCAGATATTTTTATTTAATTTGGCCTTTTACAATTTATTTGAATTAGTTTTTGAATACAACATCAAAGATTCAAAGAGATTTTCGATTCACCGCACTCCACTGTTATATATATATATATATATATATATATATACGGGGTGCGCCATATTTTATGTCGGTGTGTGAATAACAAATAACTTTTTTAAAAAAGCAATCGTTTTTATATATGCAATATTTTTATTTAATTTGGCTCTTTACAATTTATTTGAATTAGTTTTTGAATACAACATCAATCAAATAGACGCCTATATAATATAAAATAAACCATTGCGCCCCCTAAAATATGTCATATAAACAATCAGCTGAAATAATTTATAATATATAATTCCTCGATTCAGAGAGATTTTCGATTCACCGCACTCCACTGTTATATATATGTATATTTAAATAAAATATTTTTTATCGATATTTTCCCCTTGAAAACACTGGCCCTATATATGCTTAGTGAAATGGTCGCCAAACTTCTCTGACGAGCGTCACTTGATGATATATGAATCGATTTATAAGAGTAGTTTTAATTTTTCAGTCACTTAATAAAATCAGTTTTTCAGGATATATCAATCGAGGTCATAAGCCCCATAAACACTTCAAGCAATAGTACACCCTCGAGTACCAAACCCTGCTCGATTTGGATTCGAGTGTAAAACTATAAACTGAGCCATCGATCGCTCGTTTTAATATTCTCTGCATGCAATGCAACCTCGATGAATCAATTCGGCTTCGTTAGGCACGCGTGACGTCATGGGGAGGTTAGGGGGATCCGCCCCGTGACCTGCCCCCCCCACGGGGGTAACGACTGCCAACTGTGTCAGGCCGGGGGGTGGAAATGTGGGAATCCCCCCCGCCACGTAACGGAGTGCAGCGAGAACCGCCTTAACTGAAAAACAACCCTTCAATCCTCTCACTCCACTATTTTCATATTCTTTCAGGCTCCACTATCAAAAAAAAAAATTATAAAAATTCCAAACACGACTTTTAATATTTATATTGTTATATATATTGTAATAATAATTTATTATGCATGTAAAAATATATTTTTCTATATCCAGCGAGTGCAATAATTAATATAAAATAATATTTTTATAAAAATAAAATCAACATATCAAATAATTCTGACTTTTCAATACGAAACTGTGATACATAAAAAAAAGGTTCAAAAGCGTATACAAGTGTTAATATAAATAATTATTATTCTGTGTATTATATTTTTAAAATATAAAACTCTAGTTATTTTGATAAAAGTATTGAATTTATTACGCAGAGAAATTTATTAGACCAAGTCTATCTTCGCCATGGTTCATTGACGTCACATCCCGTTTATATGTGTAAACAATAATACGTGCTCTTACGATGTCCGTTAATTAAAACTGTTTTAAAAGCAAATTCATTAATAAAAAAAGCAACTAAATATTTTTTTCGTTAATTAATCTATTTGTTTATTTCCAACTTCCTGTGGATCAATATACCAGGAGCGGGAGAGGCAGTAGCCCGAGTCTAGTACCGTTAATATTTTTGTTCGGTGAACTTCTATTGATACTAATCCGTGATAACCTATTTACTGTTTTATTTTTTTAATCACTTATCTTTGTTTATAATTTAATTACGCGTGTTTTATATTTATAAATAATCCTTTAACCCTTGTATAACGTTGAATAAATAGTGTTATTATTATCGATACGTGTAGTAGATAATTGTATAGATTTGGTGTACAGTAGATGAGATGTTAGCTATGAGGTAGAGCGGATGAGAAGTTGTGATATGATAGCTATGGAGTACAGTAGATGAGATGTTTAGCTATAGATGACATGTTAGCTATGGGGTACAGTAGATGAAAAGTTTAGTTACAGGTCATATGTTAGATATGGGGTACAGTGGATGAGATGTTTAGCTATGGGTGAGATGTTAGCTATGGGGTACAGTGGATGAGATGTTTAGCTATGGGTGAGATGTTAGCTATGGGGTACAGTGGATGAGATGTTTAGCTATGGGTGAGATGTTAGCTATGGGGTACAGTGGATGAGATGTTTAGCTATGGGTGAGATGTTAGCTATGGGGTACAGTGGATGAGATGTTTAGCTATGGGTGAGATGTTAGCTATGGGGTACAGTAGATGAGATGGCTATGCTATGGGGTGAAGTGGATGAGAAGTTTAGTTAAAGGTGATGTGTTATATATGGGGTACAGTGGATTAGAAGTTAAGCTATGGGAAATTGGATGTGACGTAGGACCCGGCGTGCAGTGGACGAGGCCAGAGTGCATGCAGGCGCATGCCGGTAGATGCACTCGGCCGCAGTCGCGGCGGACGCAAGGCTGTGCGAACACCTTGAAGCTCGGGTTGTCGACCCGTCACCGGCCAGGGCTGGGCATCGGGCTGCATTCGTCGCGGAATTCATCGAAAAAAAAACCCACCACTACTATCCATTCTTACGCGTCACTATAACCCTTATTCACGCATTACCAACGAGAAACTAGCATTTTAAAAATTCATCGAATAAATACAAAAAATATTTTATTCAAACTTTCATCGCGAACTCGGCAATATTCGTCGAAAACATACGCAAAGCTTCTCTGGCGGAAAACACGCGTCGAAGCGATTGCAACTGTGTCGTACTTGAGAAAAAATATTACTGTGCACTTGGCAGATCGACGATGAAAATTCGATGAATCCGATGGCGGGGGACAGCCCTGGGCCTAGACCCGCGCCTTTCCCTGTGGTGGTGGCGCGCCTCGTGTGTGTGCGCCTATCTATTTGGGTCAGTGTATGCCGCTGCAGCGCGGCTCGGCCCTCGCGCCGCACCGACTGGCGAAATTGCACGGTGAAAAAGTCACGACGATAAATTTTAATCGAAAAAATTCGAAAAATTTTGGTCGAAAAAATTTGATAAATTTTGGTCGAAAAAATTCGAAAAATTTTGGTCGAAAAAATTCGATAAAATTTGGTCGAAAAAATTCGGTGAACTTTGGTCGAAAAAATTTTATGAACTTTGGTCGAAAAAATTCGATGAATTTTTTTTACGGTTGTACTGCGAAATTCGTACGATGAATAATCGCAAACAAACTTTTATTCAGCATATAGTAACTACATCCAAATTGAAAGTTTGAATGTAGTATTATTTATCATACATATGAAAATAAAAAAATTTATCAATACAAAAAATTGCAGAAATGATTTTACGTACAGTAAAAAAATATCATCGAATTATTTTGGTCAAAACAATACGACGATTTTTTTTTTATATTTAATTTTTCTATTCATGTGTATGATAAATAAAACTACACTTACTATTATCAAAGTACAAAATATATTTATTACTAATTAATGCAAAATTAAATAGATGGTCAGAATTAATAAATAAATAATTATTAAAGAATTTTTTAGCTGTACGGGATAATTATATCAATTATATAATTTATTCAAATAACCAAATGAGAGAGTCTTGCATAAAAAGCTCAAACAAAGAGAACTCCTGACGATGGTGGAGAAGCCGAAGGTCTCCTATTTTGGCTACACTTTTCGTAACAGTGAGTATAGCATACTCAAGTCCATGAAAAATTGAAGGAAGACGTTTTCGTGGATGCAGAATTTTCGCAAGTGGAAGTACGGCCAAGTTAGTGAAGCAGGCCCAGTAAATATATAGTATAATAACGCTATTGAGCAGCAGCAATATAAAACTGCGTTGTAGACTACTACTCTATTTTCCCCATAGAAAACCATGAACACTAGTATGAGTATATGCTCAGTGTATGGCCTCTGGAGAGAGGCACTCGATGAAGAAGTTCAGGAAGTGTATCGACATGGTTTCTGCGGTCTGTAAGTCTTGTAGGGTTAGGTTAGACGGGATTAGCTTTGAATCAACCCAGTCATGTGATGATCACATGCCCTTGTGATGATATTACTCCACAAACAGTGATCCGCCTGGATGACCTGAAGTCAGTGGCGAGACACTCTCTTGAAGCGTGTCATCAGAAGCATAAACCAGGAGGTGTAGCTTCAGTCTGTGTACCAGCAAGGTAGCAAATCTCCAAAGGTCTCGTAGGGGAAAATCGATGGTGTCGGGGGTAATTTCGACGAATCGCGAGGAATCAGTGGCGATGAACTGTGGGGTTTACCTTTTTGGTTGCAGTACTCTTGTTGGGGGGCGAATCCGCGCGGGGGCGGGGGGCCGCGGCCGAGGCGCGCCGGCTCTTCCACACGACACTCCAGCCTGCTGCTTCTGGCCTCCCCGGACTATCCCGACCGAGCCGGCGCCTCCATCCCGCCTGGAGGCACGAGGGATATCCACCCGGCGAGCGGGATATCCTCCCGGCGAGCGGGAGACTCCCGAAACGGAAGAAACCGCCCCACAGTATATTCACACCGCTCGGGATGGATATCCGTCCTGCGAGCGGGATATTCGCGAAACGGGCGGTATATTCACGAGACTACGCAGGCGGTATATTGGCCGAAGAAATTGTGAACACAAACAAACCAACGCGCGTCCAAAGTCAAAATATATATCACCATGGATAACGTAAAACTTCTGCATACACTTTTTTGTGTCTTTTTTTTTTTTACACTTTTTTGACACTGTCAGTTTTCAAAGATGCGCACTTTTTTTCAGTCTTTTTGTTATCTACAAAAACAAAATAATTTCTACTAAACTATAGATTTTCATGTAAAATGTGAATTATCAAAACATCGGCCGTGAGACTCGAAAACATCCATCACTAATACTTGCACTCACGAATATACTTTCATTCAATCTACAAGGGTTATAAACTGCATATATCTAGATGGCATAGTAAATGGGATCGATCAGTATATTCAGTAGATTTTAAAGAATAATAATTTAGGGCATGCAGTGCTAGATTGCGTGCGCGGACTGCATGCCTCGCGGTTACATAAGGTCGTATATACGCATAAGTGGCAAAAGTCGAAGTTCAGAGCGGCGAATTTGAATTCACCTCAAAGTTCAATGGCTCGGGGGAAATTAGTGAATTCTTTGTAATAATTTCACTGATCGAATTGCTTGCATCGTATTTATTTCCAATAATAGTGAGTAATAACAGCGTCAGCCATTTTGTGCTACAGTGTTACCCGGAAGTCGCGTGTCAAAAGCGAAACCGCTTCCTACTTCCCCTTTCTTTCTATGCTAATGAGTATCAGCTACTTTGTAAACACCATTAAGTAGCAATATTATTTATATAAATATATATATATATTTAAAAAAAATACTTGTGTAAGTAAGATCAGAGATCGGATAATCAAAAAACTAGTCCGGATAAATTTAGGAATAATTTGATACAGTTTTTGTATTGAAGATATTGAAGCGATCACTCATTGAATGTGCAAATAACAGGTGGTTCTGACCGAGAGTTCCCGGTTCGATTCTTGCCTTGGCAAGTGAATTCCAACGCATGATTGTAAACGTATATATTATTAAGATATTAGAGGCATCTGTTTCCGGCATTAAAAGGTTATAATAACAAAGATTTATCAGTGTACCCCTAGAACTAAACAAACAAGGGATGCAGATTTGATTATTTACAAACAATAAGGGAGACGAGTCTTTCATATGAATTCAACATTTTATACATGCGATATAACAAAATAAAAACTTCCCGTTAACCTATTTTTGATTCAAGTATGCATTCTGCATAAATTAACCCAAATAATTGATAGTACGTATCACCAATTATAATTCCCATTGATTGTATACTATAAAGTCATCTTTTAATCAGAGGATTCACAATTGAACAATACATGCACCATTCACAGCATACACAAAACGTTACAATCACACACGTTACAAATTTGATATATATTTATTATAAACTTTCAGCAGTCGCACAACGAATAGATACAGCGATTATTGTAAGCAGCACAATCTGTGGTATACGTGTGATTTTTTTTTTTTTTTTTCAACGGTCGCAGCGAAATGAGACCACCGACGGAACCCAGGACGGGGAGACTTATTTCAGAGTATGGATGGTGCTTTACGGAGATCGCGGAGCGACTGGGCGACGAGGCGCGGCGGCTGCGTGGGGCGCGGGCGAGCGGCGCGGCGGCCTGCGAGCTACTGAGCACCACCTCGCTGGACGCCCGCTGCAGCGTGCACGCCGTGCAGCCCAACCTGCAGCACGCTGCTGGCTGAAGGCCTCGCCCGCGCAGCGACGCGCCCGCCCTTCGTAGTTACCACCTTTTACACGGTTTTCCCAACGCAATATAGGACCCTCTGCGAGTAAAGGTACAGATTCGGATATTCGGATAACGCAGGTTCGGATAACGCAATAAGATTTTTTTCTGTGATTATTACTGCCTTATGCTTGCTTCGCCCGAATGTGAAGCGACCAGCCGACTGCGTCCCTTCATATTGGCTACTTTTTTCATGATTTTTCCAACACAATATACAACCCTTGGCTGGTTGCAAGTAAAGGTCCAGATTCGGATATTCGGATAACGCAGGTTCGGATAACGCAATAAGATTTTATTCTGTGATTATTACTGCCTTTTGGCTTATTATGGCTGAAGGCCTCTCCTGCACGGCGACGCCTCCGCCCAACAGCGTCCCTTCATATTGGCTACTTTTTACACGATTTCTCCAACGCAATATAGGACCCTCTACGAGTAGAGGTCCAGATTCGGATATTCGGATAACGCAGGTTCGGATAATGCAATAAGCTTTTTTTCAGATTCTTCTGTTATATTAATACCGCTTATGCTTGCTTCGCCCGAATGTGACGCGATCAGCCAACAGCATCCCTTCGTGCTGGCTACTTTTAACATGATTTTTCCAACGCAATATAGGACCCTCTGCGATTAGAGGTACAGATTCGGATATTCGGATAACGCTATAAGATTTTTTTCTGTAGTTATTACTGCCTTTTGATTTATGATAGTTAAAGGCCTCGCCCGCGCGGCGACGCGCCCGCCCTTCGTAGTTACCACCTTTTACACGGTTTTTCCAACGCAATATAGGACCCTCTGCGATAAGAAGTCCTGATTCGGATATTCGGATAACGCAGGTTCAGATAACGCAATAAGATTTTATTCTGTGATTATTACTACATTTTGCTTGCTTCGCCCAAATAAAACGCGATCACCCAACAGCGTCCCTTCGTAGTTACTATCTTTTACACGACTTTTCCAACGCAATATAGGACCCTCTGCGACTAGAGGTCCAGATTCGGATATTCAAATAACGCAGATTCGGATAACGCAATAAGATTTTTTTCTCTGATTATTACTGCCTTTTGGCTTATTATGGCTGAAGACCTTGCACGCGCGGCGAAGCGCCCGCCCTTCGTACTGGCTACTTTTTTCATAATTTTTCCAACACAATATACAACCCTATTGGCTGGTTGCGAGTCGAGGTCCAGATTCGGATAACGGAGGTTCGGATAGCGCAATAAGCTTTTTTTCTGTGATTATTACTACCTTTTGTTTGCTTCGCCAGAATGTAACGCGATCAGCCAACAGCGTCCCTTCGTACTGGCTATATTCTTACACGATTTTTCCAACGCAATATAGGACCCTCTGCGAGTAGAGGTCCAGATTCGGATAACGCAGGTTCGGATAATGCAATAAACTTTTTTTCATGTTTTTCTGTCATAATAAAACCGCTTATGCTTGCTTCGCCCGGGCGGTGTCGCGACCACCCAACAGTGTCCCTTCGTACCACGGTTTTTTAGCTGGTTGCGAGTCGAGGTCCAGATTCGGATATTCAGATAGCGCAAATTCGGATAACGCAATAGGCTTTTTGTCAGATTTTTCTGTCGTTATTACTGCCTTTTGGCTTATTATGGCTGAAGGCCTCTCCGGCTCCCTTTTTTACGATTTTTCCAACGCAATATACAACCCTATTGGCTGGTTGCGAGTAAAGGTCAAGATTCGGATAACGCAGGTTAGGATGACGCAATAAGATTTTTTCGTGATTATTACTGCCTTATTGATGACGCGATCACCCAACAGCGTCCCTTCGTATTGGCTACTTTTCATGATTTTTACAACGCAAAATAGGACGCTCTTGGCGATATTATAACGCAATAACCTTTTTTTCAGATTTTTCTGTGATTATCACTGCCTTTAATTGCTCCAAATTGCTGCTTCGTCCACGCATCGACGCGACCAGCCGAAAGCGTCCCTTCGTTTTGGCTATTTTTCCAACGCAAAATAGGACACTTGGCTGGTTGCGAGTAGAGGTATTTTTTTTAAAATTTTCTATGAATATTACTGCCTTTAATTGCTCCAAATTGCTGCTTCGTCCAGCCGACAGCGTCCCTTAATTCCGGGTAATTTTTAAAATAATTTTACTTATCTAGACAACGCAAAATAGGACGCTGGTTGTGAGTTGACACAGTGAGCTTTTTTTCAGGTTTTTCAGTGATGATTGTATTGCGTCTTAATAGCCGCACATTTTTACTGCCTTTAACTGCTCCAAATGCTTGCTTGTCTATTTACTTTATAAATACAATATTATTATTAACATTACGACCCCCTCTTCTCAAATATAGTTCTTCTTCCGATGCCTCTCCTTATAAAACATATCAACAATTCGGCCGCACTTCCAATCCAATATCCAGCCACTGGCACGAATTCCGCATCCAAGTAAACTTCCTCCTTCCGATGCCCCCTTTTCCTTCGATTCTTCCTTATACAACCAGTTGTAGGATGCCATACATACTGTTACAAAAAATGTGGCCAAAACAGGAGATATTCTTTAACTAGTAGTAACTCTCCCGAAACTATTTTCAAGTTGTATTCGCATACCATGAATATCTTATTCGTAGTACCTGGTTCACAGGCATGCCACTCAATGCAATGAAATAAGCTGTTTTTAAGTTTATATATTTATATATATATATATATATATATATATATATATGGTCTTCAATAACTTTTGTCATTGTACGTTTTGGCCAAGTTGAGCCGAACGGCTAGGAGATTGCGTAGGCCGTTTTTTCGCTGGCGGGTCAAGTTGTTAGGCTGGGTTACAAATCGGCCGCAGGTTTCGCCATACCGGTTGGTAATGAACGCCGGTCGGTTCACCACGTGCTCGACTGATCGGCGATTAGTTAATCACTGGCCCATTGATATCTTCTTCTCCGCGCGCCTCTCCACTGACCACATATTGAAGTGTTTTTTTTTTTGCTCTATAAGAATTTGCTTCGCATTAATGAGGATTTGAACCATAGGTTCCCAGAGTGGTCAATATCGACCCCTAGGAACCAATTCTGCCCTGCAAGGGGTCGATGACAGTGAAAATTAAAATTCGGGGTCCATGAACTGTAAATGGGGTCTACAAGAGTGGATCCCATTTGCCATGTTGGTTACGATATTTTCGACTATTTTCAATGTACAGCGTCACTATTTCGGCGCGTCGTTTCATGGTTAAAATTGTATTGAATTAATGTTTTAAAACATGTTTACTCAAGTCAATCGGTTTATAAATGTCAAAGATATTCAATGTTTACATACCGACATAAAATATGGCGCACCCTGTATATCAGATGTCAAAAATGAATTTTATAAAAATTAGACGGGACAAAATAGTTTGGGAAACTATGCTTTAAACCATAATATATATAAATTTTATACGCGAGTGTAAAGTCAGATTGTATTGGTGATTGACATTCGTGCTTTCATCGATTGGCTTTGTTTTGAGGGATACACACAGAGCAGGGAAATACGAAGAAAACTCTGAGGGGGCTGGATCTATAGCGTGGCCCATATACGCGCTGGAAGGCGGGGGGTGCGGGGGGTGGTTGGAGTAACCCTCGCGATCCGGGCGCCCCAGTTCCCGGCATCGACCCGCCGGTGTTAATGACCGCCAAACCTGCACGTGCCGCGAGGGTTAGCCTGGGTGAAGAGCGAACCCAGTGATGCTCCCTGCTCTGACCTACATCCCCCGCCCTGGGGTGACCAGACAGCCCCGACTTGACCGAGCACGCTCAAACACACTCAGTATAACGAATTTCGCAATACCACCCACACACTTCGATTAACCCTAAACAACGCATTCATATTGAAGCACACTTTGGGCGGGCGAAATTCGCGTCAAATTGCAAATTGCGAAATACTAGTCTATACACTCTTTGATTTGTCACAAATAAATCGTTTCCTATAAAAAATTTCTTCCACTTCTTCATTGTCACTTTGTTCAGAATCACTCAAGTAACGTTCACTCAAAAACGTATTCACAGGCAAGTACGCGGAACGGGTACTAATACCCGCCCCGCCTTTAGTGTGTTGAATATGATTCATATTTAAGTTTAAAAAAAGCTCCCCGAAACTCACTACTCTATTTTCTACTTATAAAATCATGTACACGGGCTCAGCACGTGTTTTCCCCATGGAATGGTCGCCAACCTCCGATATATAGTTTTATCTGCATACCTGGCAGGTGGCGGCATGCAGTGCGGGTGCATCGCATGCCTGTGCATATAATGTCATGTAAAGGTTGGCCGCTTGGCGGATTGGCTCAATATCTCAGGGCAGACAATGAAAGTTGCGTTTATGAACGCGATATAAAAACGAAAATCACCTTTTAAAGACGTGACTGTCAAATTAACTGAAGAATGTATAAAAATATCCGCAAGTTTTGGCAGTTGATCAGATGAAACGACGAGAAAATCTTCAGAAAGTCATCTCAGTTCTACTTTTATGGAGTCGAAGCTTGCATGCTTAAGACTATGCAAAGAATTTACGTGTGGCTGTATGGGAGAATCCGTAAAACACCATGGCTTGACCGCGTCATAAATTAGAGAGCTTCGCAATAACGAGAACTCTTGACTACAGTAAATAAGCGAAAGGTCTACTATTCTAGTCACATTTTTTAGTAACAGTAAATATAGCGTCTTTCAGCTGATTGTCAAAGGAAAAATCAAAGGGGAAAGAGCCATTATTGTCTGGCCCAGGATAGAGATATACTCGATGCAATGATCACCAAAACACCATGGATTGATCGCATCACAAATGAAAGAGTCTCGCATAGAATGCGCAAAGAAACTTAAAGAAGTAAAATTTTGAGTATATTTTTCAAAATAATAAATACAGCCTACTGCAGCTGATTGATAAGAATAACGTGGATGCGGAATTTATAAACAGATGTTCAGTAATATTTCGATAATTTTAAAATCATTTGGGCATCTCCGATAGAAAATCTCGAAAAATTCACTCAACGTTTTATCCGTTAACCTCAGTTACAATATTTATATTTTATTATTATATACTATAAAAAAAATATTCATAATTTAATTATTTTTAAAATAACTTGTATAGATATATTTTTAGTATAGAAAATAACTTTATATATTTTTATACACAAACATACATTTCTTTACGTTCCTTTTTATTTTATTTTATTTATTATATAATAATCATCCATTATATATATATATATATATATATATATATATATATATATATATATATATTAGGGTGTCCCTTAAAATTCAAGTTCAATATTTTTTTACGCGTACCTTCTTAAAAGTTTAGTAATAATCCTATATTGTCTAGAAAAAAATATTAGTTCGATTTATAAACGGTAACCCGTGCCGACTTGCGATTTTAACTTGTCCATACAAGTTGCGTAAGTACTGCGCTGTGACTTGTAACTGCATGTTTTATTTGTCATTTCATACGTGATTTTTGAGATTAGTAGTGCTCCATTGTTTAGTGCGTTAACATGTCGGTGGAATTACGGAGTGATAAACAAAATAATTTCCTTATCGGTTTGCCTAGATATCAAATAAATGGTGCAAAATTACCATCTAATCGACAAATTCCCTCGGTCCTATTTTACAATATTCGCGAGGTTAAACTGATTGTTAGTGAAAGTGCAAATCTTGTGATTAGGGAGTGCATCATATATTGGGAAAAAGCAAGAATTCCAACAAGGGCATATCCTAACTGCGTGAAGAAACTTGTTGATTTATATCATGTTTGGAGAGAGTTGCAAAAAAAATTGTAAGAAAACTCAGGTTACGTTCAAGAGCCGTGAGAACAATTTCAAAATTGATCTTGATAATTTGTTTGATATTGCACATGCTGATGCTTTTGAGAGAATGAAAATAGAGTAAGATAAATTATTTTTAATGAAACAGAGAGAGCCAGATCGACCAGGATGCTTAGGTGGTGTTGATAAAAAATTGTCGGAAAAAGAAGATAGATCTAAACAACGACGATTGGAAGAAGAGGAAAGGGTTGTAAGACAAAGATAACCACTAGCTGCTGAAACTAGAAAATCAAGGGCAGAAGCAATAAAATCTGACTTCTTTGGAAGTAATGTACCCGACGTAGTCACAGTCCATTGGGATGGAAAACTATTACCCGGGTTAGATGTACGAAGTTCTAAAGAAGAACGCTTGCCAGTTATTGCTTCGTTTGACGATAAGGAACAGCTTCTTGCAGTGCCGAAACTAGAACATTCTTCTGAAAAACATCAAGCTAAGGCTGTCCCAATAGCTCTCTTTGACTAGAACCTTCACGATAAAGTACAAATAATGTGCTGCGACACAACAGCTTTCAATACTGGCCGTTTCAATGGAGCTTGTGCTATTTTGGAGAAACTTTAGGAAGAGAATTGCTGCTCGTCTGTCGTCATCATGTTTATGAATTGGTCCTAAAAGCTGTCTTTGAAAGCAAAATTAAGTAAATTACTAGTAGCCCAGATACTCCAATGTTTAAAAAGTTCAGAGAAAATTGGAAAAACATCGACGCTAGTAACATTGAACCATCTCTTAATTTCGTAAAACAACGTGTTGCCGAGACAGACATTCAAGCTTTTTTAATATTTTATAAGGCAGAATTAGACAAAGGTTATGTAAGAGATGACTACCGCAAATTGGTCGAACTGTGCGTAATATTTTTGGGAGGAGACTCAGAGGAAAAATTAAAACTAAGCCCCCCCAAAGCCATGCATCAGGCACGCTGGATGGCGAGAGCGATCTATTCTTTAAAAATGTGTTTACTTCAGTCACAATGCAGAATAACTGCGAAGGACAAAAAGACTCTACAAGATGTTTGCTTATGTTTGTAAAACACTGGATGATTTCGTATCGGAAAAGAGCAAACAATTTTTATCACGACTGCAGATCGACGACAGTTTTCTAAAGGAAGATGTATCTTCTTGGAATAATAATAGTGCTTTTGTGGAAGCTAAAAGAAAAATAAGTTATTTGAAGGTTGTGAATGATACTGCTGAAAGGGCTGTTAAAATGATGCAAGATTTTAACGGACTTATCGCGGCTGAAGAAGAACAAAAACAGTTCTTGCTGCGCTGTGTCCAGGAACATAGAAAATTGTATCCGGACTGTAAAAAAACAACTCTAAAAAAAAGTTACCCTGGCTGATTGTTATTACTTTATGTTTTTGATTAAAGATTAATGTTCATCTAATTGAATTTTTACTATTATTTACTTAATTTATTGCATTTATAATGATTTTATACCAGACCGAAATATCAAGACAAAACACGTTTTTTACTAAACTTTGAAGCTCGGTCGGCACTGGTTGCAATTATGCTAGAAAGATGAAATTTTATATTTAAGACTCTTATAGCATTACTAAAAAAAGTAGAGGGTACCCATTTCGAAATTTGAAAAAAAAAATTTTTTGGTCATATAAGGGACACCCTAATATATATATATATATATATATATATATATATATATATATATATATATATTTTATATGTTAAGTCAAAATGATAATTAATAAAATTTGCTACAATTCGATAACTGCACAAAAAATCAATCATTGATAACTGCGCTTCATTTTGAAATGAACCTGACACCCCCTGAAGCGAAACCCCCATTGAGGTCCACCACAGTTCTCTCAAAAAAAAATTCAACTGTGTTCAAAATTATGTTACTGTGTCATATAAATAAAAACCGTCATTTATATAACAAATAAAATATTCGTACATACCGATTTATTTTGTTACCGGAAGTGAATAATTAGCAGAATCTGAAGTACTCACCTGAAAAAAAAAAAAAATTATTAATATAAATATACCGAATCAATTATACAGAAGTAGCAACAATGAAAACAACCTTTTCAGATAATAAAATATTATTTTTTATATATTTTATCTAAAAAATAATTAGATACAGTTTCTAAAAATCTTCGTACGTAAGCATTTTTATGCATTCAATATAAATAAGCCTTAAAAATCACGCAAATTACTCATTTTATTAAGACATACCATGAAAAATACCCTTGCGGGTGTGTTATATATCATTAAGGGTATGTTTTAATATATTTTATATCCCCCTAGAGAAGAGGGATGGGTTTTAAGAAAGCATACGTGGAGAGTACAGTATATTGATATTTATTTAAAATTGAAGGGTAGTATACGTTTAAGTAGTCTTAATTAAAAGAAATTGTTTCATATACGGGGGTAGCAAATAGAAGGCAAAGGGGTTAATTACAAAATAAAAGCCTTTCATGTAAAGAAGTGATGATTTTGTTATTTATTATAGAAGCGACGAAGAGGTCCTTGTGAATATGTTAGTGAGCTGGAAATAGGCTTCAGCCAGGGGTTGAATGAACGCCCATGGACCCAAGGACAACCCCCCTGACCTGCAGGGGATGCACCGCCACGTAATAACCCATAAAATTACATAAAACTTGTATATAAATATAAAAAAATATATTTTCAGGTATATTAAGGTTGTGTTGCAATGAGCTCTGAATATCCTTTGTTGGGTTCAAGCGAAGTTTTTGAAGTTCAACTCGTGTGTTGGTCATTTTCGCGGGTTGGGTTGGGTTGGGTTGGGTCGAATCACGGCATGGGGTTTCCTCTGTTTATCAACACATCTGCGACAAAGTAATCGATACGCTGCGGCCTACTTCTCACCCACCCCTGGAAAAGGCTCGCGTCATTTGCACCCCACGCGAGATTGCAGGTAGTATCGTATGTAAGATACACACCCTTGAACGTGTTATATCGGTCGCTCGATATATTTTTATATAATATCGATACGCGTGATAACAGGTAATACCGAATATAATATACACGAGTACTCATCTATACTTATTTTGATTTTATATCGAATATACCCTTTATATACCTTTTCGTATTTTGATACTTAATATACACGGAATATCGCAATTATATATATATTATTTATATATGTAGAGGTGTGGGCTCGAAGCCCAGCTGTGTCTCAATTTTTATGATTTTTATGATGATATGGCTGCATTTAACAGATTAACGCAAGAATAACCCTAAATAACCTTATTGTATTGACTTTATCATTAATTTAAAAAATAGCAATCAAAAAACTAAAAACTGCGTTTTCTGTTTAATTCAAAACATGCGTTAATTTTGGGACATTCTATATATATATAATTTTTTGATTTTACAAAATTCTTCCATAGGTTTTGTATACAAGCATTAATTTATATATTGTATATGTATATATTTTTAGTATACATACATTTTTATTTTTAAGTTTTTCAAAATGCTTCCATGGTTTTGGTTTGTGAGTATAAATTTATTATATTTATATACATATACAGAGAGATGGTAAAAACGCGCAACTAGCGTATGACGTTACTTTGAATAAACCATTGTTTGTATTACTCATAAAATATTCCATTGATAAATAATATTTAAAAAAATTAGCTGCGCACCTAATGTATAAATATTTTTTATATATAATATTTTTTTTATATATATAAAAAATTAATCAAAAGTACCGCGGCGAGTCGGCGCAGATTCCGCCGCGCGGGCCCGGCCGAGCCGACCGTCCCCGACCGCTCCCGACCAGACCCGACCGCTCCCGACCGCTCCCGACCGGCTCCGACCAGTCCCGACCGTCTCCGACCGGCTCCGACCGCCTCCGACCGGCTCCGACCGACTCCGACCGGCTCCGAGCGCGGTCAGCGACCCCGCGCTAACTAGGCCAGGCCGGCTCCGCGGGACTTTCTCCCGCGGCGAATGCTTTTTATTTTCGCCATTTTAATAAATTTTTTTTTGCATTTTATCTATAATTTATTTACTTAACTATTTATTTGCAGAATTACGCCGATATTTATAATTCGCCACGGCCCAGGACGCTTTTCCCAGCGGCCCGCGCGCACTCGCCCATATGAAATGTCGTAACCCTCGAACGCTTCGGATCTAATCACAAACGCACTGTTAAAATTAAATTAAACATTTTAAATTATTTGATTAAAATGTAGAATAAACTATTTTCCCCATAGAAAACCATGAACACTCGCTCAGCATGAGTACTGACACATTATAAAAAAAGATATATTATGCAGTACAAAAATAATTTTTATGTTTTCCTTTTACTATCAGAATGCTATTTTTCCTTCGTTTCAATAATATAAAATGTACAATTGAGCAAACATTTGCTTATTTTAATTGCAAAAAGTAAGCACCTGTTCCGCGTAGATAGAGAAATAAAAAAAAAATTCCCACAATAATTGCGAGCGGCTCTAGACAAAGATCGCCCTTTCTTCGCTGTTAATTTCACTTTCAATAAGTTGTTGTAACAATACGCGGAAGGCGGCGGGAGGGAGAGGGAAGAGCGAGCATCTCTTTCACTTCCAGCATAAGTTTCATAAATAACATGTATGCAAATTAGAAAATTCCTATCTGCCATTTCTACCGGTGATACAAATATTTTGAGAATATTCAAAACGTCTTGTTGACCATTCAACAAGTGGTCGAGCGTGGAGCGTGGAGCGTGTGTCTGTACAGCGGGGGGTGGAAATACACCCGGGAACTTCTCATATCAAAAATCATTATAAACACACTAATTGAACGGTTTTAAATTTTTTTTTTTTTTAATTTATTTGTTTTGAATTACTTTTTCGTGTCGACCTGCCCCTTAATAATGCAAGGGATCAACCGCTGAGCAATTATCTATGCCCACGGTTGCTGACTGCATTGCAAAACGCATCAAGCCGACTTGCATCCACGGCTTCCTCAATGCTGGGCAGGGGCGGACTAACGCCCGGGAAAATATATATATAAACAGGGGTGCACAAACTTTGGTCACAAACTATTTTTTATTTATTTATTATTATTATTTTTAATTAATTTAAAAAATTTTCCCACCCCTGATAAATATTTATAAGTACGTATACATATTAGTACTGAAACGACATAGCGACGAAAATATCAAGCAGCTTAGCATTAGATCAAATATATATTTATATATTTTATAGTGGCGTTTTATTATTTTTAAATGAATATATATTATTGGTATATATTTAAATTTGCGTATAAATAAAAATATGTTTATAAATGTATATATTTGATGTAGTAGAGTGCTTCGAAGTATGCGCGGACGTGTGCAAGTAACGGGAGTCGCAGGTGGCGGTGGCGGTGGCGGTGGCGGTGGCGGTGGCGGTGGCGTCCTACGAGGCGGTGAAAGTGCGGAAGCGATGCACACTGCACATGCATATTGCATTGTAACGTCACCAGCGTCCAGCCGTGCCTGAAGATGTCACTCTCATCCACCGAAACGCGACAACAACACTGCTCTGCCGAGGAGTACAAGAGTACACGAAAAAAAAAAAATTCTATTAAAACGCGTTTCGAGTGTCAAAAAAAAATAATTTAGGCGGGTCAAAAAAGGTTGGGAGCCGCTGGTGCGTCCTCGAAGAGGCCTGAGGGCGGTTTTCAGGGGAGTTTTCAGTTTGTATACGTTTTTTGGTCGCCGACTGGGTCAATGACCTCGCCAAGAATGGGGTAAGCTTTGCAGAGCCGCACGAGCGCCACAAATAACCAAATTATTATTATTAATTATTGAATTAATCAAAGCATATCATTGCATATATTCACGATAAAAAAATTATGTTTTTTTAATTAATTTTATGAATTTTTTTTTAAGTGTTCGTAGTCTCCTATTCGCGTTTGCTGTTCCTGCGAATAAATTTTATGTTGGAGAGTGCGGCCCTGTCGCTTGCCACAGAGCGATCACATAATGTAATTTCACTTTCTATCGGCGAAGCGAGGCTTCCTGGTGCGACCATGGTCGTAGGCTTTGGCAGCCGTTGTTTTGAGTTGATTTGATTACTTTATTTCCAGTTGGGATGCGATGGAACTGTGGCGCAGTCAATAGGGTTTCCGCCTTGAAGGTTTGTGGGTTTTCGTGAAAAATAAGCGTCCATAGTGCCAGCAAGTTTTCAGTTATGATTTGGCATTGAAACTCAAAGAAAAACCGTATAATGCCTTGACAATGGTATAAATTAATTAAGTCACAAAGGTATGCCTCAATTGAGTCACAAATATCAGCTTTTCAGCATTTCTGGTGCGATCATGGTTGTAGGCTTTGGCAGCCGTTGTTTTGAGTTGATTTGATTACTTTATTTCACTCTTCAAAACGATCCAGTAAGTGCTGTAAGAACTGTGACGCACTCAATAGGCTTTTCGCCTTAAGGGTGGATTATGGGTTTTCAGTTATGATTCATCGATATAAGCATTGAAACTTATATAGAAAGCATCTGACGACTTGACAATGGTATAGATTAATTAAGCCACAAAGGTATGACTTAAAAAAAACACAACATAACTCAATTGAGTCACAAATATGAGCTTTTCAGCGAGTTTCAGCATTTCTTAACGAAAAATAATTATTTAATAAAAATAAAAATAGACCTTTGAGGGTTAAAAAGACATAAAATTAAACAAAGCCTTAAAAATATACTACCTAAGATATATAATAAAAGGTAATTTTAGTAATTTTCTGACTCGATCTTCTACGACAGTCATAAAACTGTTACTGAACTCGAATTTATATTAAAATAACCCGATTGATTGCACCGAAGGTATAAGATTTATTTATTCCAAGCTTACGACCGACTTAGCCTAAGCCTAGGTTTAGGCTCGTGGCATATTGTTATTGATTTAAGTATCGCTTGGAGAGGTATAAGTGAAAACTATTCTAAAATTATATACACACGCTTCAAAGCGCAATCATCGTATGCGACATTTTTTTTTTAAGACGTGCTGATTTAAATTAAAAACACTTTTTTATGGTTTTAGTGGTTTAGCGGTTAGCACACTTGCTATACTATAACGGAATACAAGATTTACGATTGATTTAGTTGTGGAAGAAGCAACAAGTTTTACAACAATTTTCAATTTTTTCAAAACAATAGTTTGAGATATCCAATGTGAGACAATATAACGAAGATCCGTTTGACCGATCTACTCTTTGAGAGCAGAAGGCCGCAAGGAAAGCAGCTGCTAAAAGCATTTAAAGCCAATTAACAATGCGTTTAAGATTTATACATATATATATATATATTACGTTTTTTAACTGTGAGGTATTTCGCCATTCGAAAGAGCTTAAAATATAAAACTTCGTAATATTATAGCCTTTTGGCTATTCGTATTTTTTGTTGCAATAAAAATATCCTATTCTTTGTACGTCTAGTATGCCATCTTGCAGCTCCACAACCTCTTGAAACCCTCCTTTAATCTCTCTACTCCACGTCACGCGTAAAAGGGGCGTGCATCAGTCATCAGCAGCACATTTATCCTGGGACACTTCCGACTGGCGCAAATTCCGCATCCATGCTATCTTTCTCCTTCCGATGATTTTTTTTGTGTATTTTCGCCAGCTGAAAGCGTGTGGCGTGCATTTGCACGTGTCCACAGGTGGGAAGTGGCGTGCGGCGTCGTGGCCGAGCGGCGCCCCCGCGGAGAGCGGCTGGCAACTCCGCTTCTAAACTCGTCGGCGGTGTCGCAACTCCTGGCAACACTCGCCCAGCCTTGCCGGCCAGTTTGTTAACCCGGCGCCCCGCGGTCTGGGGGACGGCGCTGGAACCCGGGACGGGACTGAAGAGTCCCCGGTTGGAACCCGATATGTAGCGGGCAATGCGTCCGAGTCTCCGGGAGCGTAAGACTAGCTTGAAGTGTAGCAGTGTCTAGGAACGACGAGGCGTTGGAACCCTGGATCTGCCTTAAGCGTAGTTCTAGTCTCCAGGTGCCATGAGACGTGACTCGGAGGTCAAATTTGTCAAAAGCAGTACACCTGAAGTGGTCCGAGTGTCTAGGAACGACGAGGCGTTGGAACCCTGGATCTGCCTTAAGCGTAGTTCTAGTCTCCAGGTGCCATGAGACGTGACTCGGAGGTCAAACCTGTCAAAAGCAGTACACCTGAAGTGGTCCGAGTGTCTAGGAACGATGAGGCGTAACTAAGGGGTCCCCGGTTGGAACCCCGCAGCGATCCATGAGCATAGTCTCCATGAGCGATGATACGTGACTCGGAGTTCCCCAGTTGTAACCTGGCAAAAGCAATAGTCCGAGTGTCTGGGAACGATGAGGCGTGGCTGAGGAGTCCCAAGTCCTTTTCGAAGCGTTCATGCTTCAGACCGCCTCAGTAGAAATAAGAACCAGAACGCTATTGTCTGGTTATCACTCAGTCTGATGCAAAAGTAAGCCTGGAGGGTGTGCGCGGGCGTCTGGCAGTTGGCGCAGTTGCGCGGCTTCCCGCGGCTCACGTGGCTCGCGACAGCTGCGGGGGGGGCGGGGCAGGGGCGGGAGGGGCCAGAGGGGCCAGAGGGGGCCAGAGGGGGCCAGAGGGGGCCAGAGGGGGCAGGGGAGTGCTCCCGAGAGCTCCCCGCGCAGGCGCCGCGCCGGCGGAGAGGGAAGGCCCTCGACCGCTATGTGGGTCGCCCGGCTCGGGCACGCCGGCAGGGGCTTCAGCTTTCAGGCTGCAGTTTCAGCACCTGCACTTCGCACCCAGTCATCTATTATCACTTGTAATTTGCATCGCATCCACCGCTTAAAAAGACACGCAGCATACTAAATCATCGGCAAACTAACCTCACTGAGCCTCGACTCAACTGAAAACCGATTGCTTTCACATGTAATTTTTTCACCTGATGTGTCCAAAAACCAGTTTAAAAAAAAAGATAATTAAAGATGCAACCCTCATATTGATACATTTCTAACACCACACTCGTAATTAAGAAAAAAAACATCGCTCCTTGAAACACTTTCTATAAGTATAACAGCATCATCACTCATAACACCAAGACATGTTAAAGGTCTTAAAGGCGCTATCACGCTTATATTTATTTGATTCGAGGCCCTGGCAGCGCAGAGGGGGTTGGGAGTGCAGTGCATCCCCTGCAAGCCTCCCCCCGCGGGTGTCCTTGGGTCCACGGACGTTCATTCAACCCCCGAGAGTACCTACGAAACCTATTTTTAACGGAAGCAAAAATATCCGCCGGCGAATCTTCATTGATTCAATTTACGGGAATATTATACAGTCGCATTCAAAAACAAAATTCAGTATTATTTTAATACTACTGAATATTTTCTCCAATGCCTGATTGATTTTAATTATTTTTTTAGATATTTAAATGTAATTTTATCTTCCTGCTTACGCTTTATTTTTTATATATATTTATTTTTAATAATTCCGTGTTGCTATGTGGTATAACTGCTGTAGTTAATGTTATTACGTAATACAAGAAAGTACGTGAGATTGACCTGGCCGGAGTTCTCGAAGCGCTTTCAGCAATTTCCGGGAAATGCAAGTGCCTTGGGGGTGAGTTTCCTGCGTCCTTGGACCGCAGGCCGTGCATTCAACCCTCCAGGAGGGGGCGGGGAAGGTTGCAGCCGAGCACTGTGTCACGTATACGTGACACACTTCATTACTTATTCACCAGTGGACCTCATCCTAGTGGCGTACACATATACCAAAAAATCGATTCACGATATTCACTAGGCATATTTAAGTCAGGCTCGTTAATGCAGGAGGCTCGCGGGGCTCTAGGGTCGGGAAGGCCCCTCTCCTGCAGTGGATCGGCGATGTGTACGTGCTTGCGAACGGAAATGCGCCTTGACCGGAGCTCCGTAGAAAGCAAGCCGGGCCAGTGAAATTGCCGGCTCCAAGGACACGCCGACGACGGGATGGCCTGATGGCGTGCAAAGCCGATTTTTTTTTGTAACGTAATCGTCGAAAATGCTCTTCGAGGCGCGGGTGGGGTTCGAGCCCACGTCGCGACCTGGCGCAGTATCCGAGCCCGACCGGCGACTTAGTATTCAACGCTGTATCCAGCCAATTAAAATGGACTTCGTTTGACGTCTCGACCTAACCTTAACTAGCCGGTGGCTAATTAGAGCAGAAGAGAAAGTCAGCGAAAACGAATAGTGCAATAAAGGCGTCAAGGGAATCGTCGACGTCGGGATGGGCTGATGGCGGGCTTATTTTTTTGATTTCCCTTAAATTACAGCGTAAAAGTTGCATAACTCCATTTTTTATTTCATGGTTTTAATTTTGTCAAATTTTGTTAAATATTTAAAAAAAATATTGTGATAATCAGTAATTATATTATTATGTTATTATGAAAGAATAAAATCAATTAATCAAACAAGTGTCTTATATTATATACGTAATGGTAATATGCAAAAAAAAATTATCAAGCTCATGGGGTTATATTTATATTTACGATATTTTAATGGTGATCATTGAAAGGTCCCGGGGACTACGACATATCCTCCATAAAAAAAACCATGAACAGGCATAGATATATGTACAGTGATATGGTCGCTAACTTCCTCTGAAGAGAGCACCTGAAGAAGAAAATTATGTTTGAGATAAGTGTGAGTCAATAACATCACAGGTTTTGATTATGTTAAATAAGTTTTTTTAGCAACGCAATGGGGCTTACAGCTGAAATTTCCCAACACCAATTTGCCAACGCGGCCCTGAATGCTCTAACCCATGATCTTCTAACCGAAGTGAAAGTGCTCCCAACAGAACCACCGCCGACTCGCTAAGCTATAAAGCAAGCCGACAGCAGGAAATCGAGTATAAAATTGCATAATAACCCAAAACAAACCCAAAAAAAATATCCAAGCAAAAATTCAAAGCACTTTTCAAACAAACGGCGCCGACTTTATCGTGAAATATCATGAAAATCGTGTATTATTTAAATTTTATTGTAGTGTAGAGACATCTGTGGAAGAGTAGCCAAAGCGTTCTTTCTTCGCAGAGAAACGGCTATTCATTCATAGGTGGCAGTAAAATGCTGATTGTATTGCAAACTGCATCGCTTGTGATGCAAAAGAAAATTGGTTCGCGTCTTTGGTGTCGTGGAAATTGTATCATTTCTCCATGCACTTCCACTAAAAGTCGTTTTAGTGGAAATAGATGGGGTTTGATAGAACAATTTAACTATAAATTTTCCCTAATTTCCTTATTTTAATTGAAAATAATTTAAACACACATAGAAATATTTTTAACGACAAATATGAAGTCAAATTCATTAATCATCATTAACAGTTCGGCCGATTATTATTATTGACATAATATTTTTGATTTTAGATAGTGCAATTAAATAAATATTTGATTGAGCAGGTGGTCCAATAAACTGATATTTATGCGTCTCTAAAAGGGTTAAATCAAATACTATTTAATATTTGGTAATATCATCCTGCATTAAAAATTTTAAGGAAACTACAATTAAATCAATCTTATTGAGCATATAAATAAATTTATTGATATTTGATAGTGAAATTAATTTAATTAATTTAGACGATATTTGGTACTGCACGTGGATTCAAATGCAACTAGAAAGAGCAGTGATACAAATAAACTGTAATCGATAAAGCAGGTAGTGAAGATGTAATAAAAAGTATAAGAAGTGTATATAATTTAATTTCGTCGATACACAAAGCAGATTGCGCAATATTTGTTAAAATTTAATCATGATCCAAATACCGTATAATTGATAAATCAGATAGTGAAGATATTTAAGGAAGTGTATAGATTTTAATTCGTTGATATATGAAAGAGCAGATACTGCAATCAAATATTTGTTATGCAAACAGAAAGAGCAGTGATAAAAATAAACAATAATTGATAAAGCAGGTAGTAAAGATGTAATAAAAAATATAAGAAGCGTATATAATTTAATTTCGTCGATATACAAAAGAGCAGATACTGCAATCAAACGATAAAGCAGATATTTATCAAAATTTAATCATGATACAAATAACTTATAATTTATAAAGCAGATAGTGAAGATTTAATAAGAAGTGAATATAAAAGAGCAGATACTGCAGTCAAACGATAAAGCAGATATTTATAAAAATTTAATCATGATACAAATAACTTATAATTTATAAAGCAGACAGTGAAGATTTAATAAGAAGTGAATATAAAAGAGCAGATACTGCAGTCAAACGATAAAGCAGATATTTATAAAAATTTAATCATGATACAAATAACTTATAATTCATAAAGCAGATAGTGAAGATTTAGTAAGAAGTGAATATAAAAGAGCAGATACTGCAGTCAAACGATAAAGCAGATATTTATCAAAATTTAATCATGATACAAATAACTTATAATTCATAAAGCAGATAGTGAAGATTTAGTAAGAAGTGAATATAAAAGAGCAGATACTGCAATCAAACGATAAAGCAGATTGCGCAACACTTGTCAAAATTCAATCACGATGCGAATACTGTATAATTGATAAAGCAGATAGTGCAATATTTGACGGTGCAATTGGCTCGATATTTGGCAGTGCAGTTCAGCGATACTTGGTAGTGCTTTCGAGCATGATTGTATAGTGCTGTCGGGTGATGTCTGGCAGTGCAATCAATGGAGGGGCGTGCGATGCGTCCGGCGGGTATCGAGCCGGAGACATGACCTACGCCAAGCCAGTCTAGGTTGGGGCGCAAAGTGCATTCCGTACACTCGCTGCATGCCTCGACGCACTGCACCCGCGGCGACGCAACCGACAACCGACCGCCAAAATCTCCACCTACGACCCTCCTTACTGCAAACCACCCGTAACCAAACAACTGTGCCCGGGAACGCCCGTAACACACGGAGCAATGCAACTGACGATTATACACACATTACATACCTGTATCAGCAACTAATAACCGACCAATAAACTACACCGAAAATTACTCATGTTTACATGCATTCAACGCCCCCCCCCCCCCTCCCCCCCAAGGCTTTTTTTCTTTGAACCTAACCTAACCTTGTTGAGGGACAAGGCATTTGAACGGTGAAGATCCATTAATATAATGAAAATAATTACTTTTTATTTAAATCTTCACAGTGAGGATTTGAAAAAAAAGTAATTATTTTCATTATATATATATATAACCTAACCTTTTTTTTTTCTAACCTAACCTAACCCCTCAAGGTTTTCTTTGATATACTTAAATCGCCCACTAAATAAATTTAAATTATATATATTCATATGTTGCCATGAATAAAGCCTCTTTTTAGGGTTCCATTCAAGCTGAACGATTGTTGTAATGTAGCGGATTATAATAGGATTTTCGCCTTGTATATAATTGACAACCGATCTCAGATAATATGAATAGGTAATAGGTGCATAGACTGATATAAAATAAATATAAAAACGTTGACGATAGGGCGGAAGAGCTCTTACTGCATCAAAGTGTATATGAGTAGAAGAAGGGGCATTGATAGGGCATATTGCAGTGGTGGGTTTATACTTGAAATAGGCAAAATAGTGTGAGGGAGAGCCTCGGGGTTGCCATGGCAACAGTGTGCTGTCTCTCTCGGCCAGCTCAGACTGACGTTTTCAGAAACTGAAAAACATTTAATATAATATAAATATTATATTAAAAAAAATAAGCAGTGGCGTTTATAATATAACAGTCTTAAGACCAGTGGTTCTCAAAATTACAATACAAACACACCCTTTTTCGAAGCAACAAAATGACTGTATTATTCATGTTTATGCAGGCGTTAAAATTAATACTCTTTGAGAAACACTGAAATCAAATATTTAATTAATTTTAATGCAATCGATAACTGTTTGATTTGATAAGTTTAAAAAAATTATACTATGAATCTGTAAATAAAAAATTAATAGGTTTAATTCTTTTTTAGATATCATTTATAAAATTTTAGCAAAGAAGAAAAAAAAATTATTTGTAAATAAATGTGGCAACCCTGAATCAATCACAAAAGTTAAAAGCGCAAAACTATATATATTGAATGAATAATTATATAATTAAAAGTTGCAATACTGTAGACGCATTTCGAAAGAGAAAAATTGTAGCTGTACATGGCAACCCTAAAATTTTCCTTAAATCAATATGGTTCTACAATTTTTATTATTTCATTAATAAAAAACGCTGCAACACTGCATTCGAATAATCAATTTTTACGCATGCTGATTAAAATTGGTGACCGGTTTCGGTTGTATTTCACGTTGGCACTATCAAACTCAGTTTGTTGAAATGTTTAATTTGAATTCGATAGATTGCTCAAAAATATTCACAGGCGGGCGAAATTTTTTTGGAAAATTTATATATAGACAATTTGTGGGTGAAGATGGCAGCCCTGAGTCAGTCCCAAAAGTCGAAATTAGCGTTTAAAAACGGAAATAGCAGGTGATCGACTCGGTGGGGGTATTTATAGAGGCGCGGGCCGAGGCTCGCACGTGAGCACCACGTGGCGGGGGATCGATAGGGCGATGCCCCCTGCGCGCAGCTGATGAGGCGGCAGGGGGCACGAGGGGGCAGGGGGCAAGAGGGGGCAGGGGGCATAAGGGGGCAGGGGGGGGGCGGAGGCTGCAAGGGCCCCGGGGGCAACCTTCACTCCGAAGTCTGCAGAAGGCCAATACCCGCGTTATGCAGTCAACTAGTATGTGACGCCATCGCTGCTTCATCACAGTCATTTCAGACGATCCGGCTTAAACGCTATAATAGTGCAATGTTTTATTCAAAAACAACGCAACCTTATATCAGAAAGAAAAAATAAAGCAAAAAAAATGTTTATACGTGAAGATGAAGATGGGGGCCGCGTACCGGCGCCGAAGCGTCGCCACACCCGAGGAGGTTGCCCACAAAGACGCAGGCTGCAAGGAATGCCGCCACATGGTTGGCAGCGTCGGCTTGCTGGATACACCGCGTATGTGGGTTTGCTAAGCCTTAGTGAATTCTTTCATGAGCACGTACTTCGCTTCTGTGGGTTACGCGGTGTTGCATCAGCCGCTATTAGTAAGCGTGTATTGCAACATAAATTGTAAAGATACAAACACGGCAGTGGATTTTGTGGGTTACGAGGTAATTTCAGCTAGCATTATTGTAACAAATCGTAATCGTAAATCGGTTACTGTGAATGTATGCTTTTGCGGGTTACGACATATAAACTTGGCTTTAGTGAATTCTCTCGGGAAGCATTATTATACTACAAAATAACAAACCGTAAAAGTATATATACATATATATATTTTAAAAATATATATAATGTTTATATCGTCTACTGTAAATTTAAACTTTTTTGAGTTACGATGTATAGCCTTGGCTGTAGAAAATTCTCTGGAGAAACATTATTATTCTACAAAATAACAAACCGTAAAAGTACATATATTTAAAAAAAATTATAATGTTAATATCGTCTACTGTAAAATTTAAATTTTTTAGGGGTTACGAGGTATAGGCATGACTTAAGTAAATTCTCTGGAGAAGCATTATTATACTACAAAATAATATATATATATATATATATATATTGTTTATATAGTCTATTGTATATTTAAATTTTTGGGGGTTACGAGGTATAACCATGGCTGTAGTAAATTCTCTCCGGAACCATTATTATACTACAAAATAACAATAAAAAAATATATATAATGTTTATATCGTCTACTGTAAATTTAAACGTTTGCAGGTTACGAGGTTTATTCTTACGGGAAGCATTATTATACTACAAAATAACATATATATATATATATATATATATATATATATATATATATATATATATATATATATTATTTTGTAGTATAATAATGCTTCCCGTAAGAATAAACCTCGTATATATATATATATATATATATATATATATATATATATATATATATTATTTCGCATATTGAAAATGATTCAAAGAAACTCTCAAAAAAATTATCAATGTGACTTGTGTAGGGTTCAATCAAATCACAAAAAAGACACATATATATTTATGTGATTAAGCACATTTTTTCATACATTGAAAACGATTACTACGATCCCTCACAAGTCACGATGATATTTTCTGAGAGTTTTCTTTAATCGTTTTCAATGTATGAAAAAATGTGCTTAATCACATAAACATACTAATACCTGCATGGGTAAATAAAAACGCATTCAGATTGACATTAATCTAAAATTAATACACATATATATATATATATATATATAATATTTATATCGTCTACTGCAAATTTAAACGTTTGCGGGTTACGAGGTTTATCCATGGCTGCAGTGTATTCCTACGGAGAGTATTATCGAACCACATCATAACAAATCGTAAAAACACAAACGGAAGCGCATATCCACGTATATTTAGCATCGGGCAGAATTTTGGCCAAAAGCCTTGAGCCTGACCGTGATTATTCCGTGCCGCTGGAGGGGGGGGCCCCCTCCCCTCCTCCCCTCCTGCTCCTCTCCCCCCCCCCCCCAGCGGGGAGTGTTGCCGTCTCGCTCGCACGCCGCGGCGGGGTCGACGACCTCCGGGCGCGGGGTGGGGAGGGGGGGGGGAGCCCGGGGCGGGGGAGGTGGAGGGGGGCGCGGAGAAAGGATGCTCTGGCGTTGCCCGCGATATCCTGCTTTCTTTATGCCGCTTGTCTTTGGAGAATAAATTTATTATATCGCGATAAAATTAAATGGACATTCAACACGCCCGGCAGATGGTTACTTGGTGGATAACAAGCGAAAGGCCGGCGAAACCGGTCACCAATGAAAATCTACACGCGGAAAAAATCACTCTATTATTTGAGTGTTTTGTGTACCGAGAGTACTTGGTGGAATTCGATTTTGATGTTTTTTAATAACAAGCGAAAGGCTGGCGAAACCGGTCACCAATGAAAATCTACACGCGGAAAAAATCACTCAAGTGCATTATTTAAATATTTTGTACCGGTGTCGGAAAAAATTATTGCGGCCACCGTCGATGCCAAAATGTTTGGCAAAATCGATGTGTACAGAGAGTACTTGGTGGAATTCGATTTTAATATTTTTTAATATTAAGTGAAAGGCTGGCGAAACCGGTCACCAATGAAAATCTACACGCGGAAAAAATCACTCTATTATTTAAGTATTTTGTGTACCGAGAGTACTTGGTGGAATTCCGTTTTAATATTTTTTAATAATAAGTAAAAGGCTGGCGAAACCGGTCACCAATGAAAATCTACACGCGGAAAAAATCACTCAAGCACAATGCTTATTATTTAAGTATTTTGTGTACCGAGAGTACTTGGTGGAATTCGATTTTGATATTTTTTAATAACAAGCGAAAGGCTGGTGAAACCGGTCACCAATTAAAATCTACACGCGGAAAAAATCACTCAAGCATTGTGCTTATTATTTGAATAATAAATTGAAATATTTTGTACCGGTGTTGATGCCAAAATGTTTGCCAAAACCGATGTGTATAATTTATAAAACGATTTCAACAATACAGAGACCGGTGCTACGAGACGAGTGGAGTCTCTATATATACGTTTGGTCTTGTAAGATTAAATATAAACCATGTGCGTCTTATAAATATAAAAATTAAAAAAAAAAATCTTTAACAAACTTTGGTTTTGAAAAGTCGTCATTTTATCCAATTTTTCAACATCTTCAAGATTTTATTTTACCCTAAAAATGGACGTAAATTAAATAATAAAAAATATGTAAATATAATTTATAGTTTTTTCTATACTCTGTAAAAAAATCAACTTTCTACATAGAAAAATAAAGTGAGAATTAAATTAATTAGATGACACGATTTCGCCAGGTAATGAACTGCATCTGGTGTCCGGTTGGACACCAGAGGCAATTAAAAGGCTAGAAGCAACTGCCTAAAGGTTTTTCTTTTTAAAAAATGGGTGCTGTTTGGTAGTTGCATGCTGTGTAGGCAGCTTAAGTTTATACTAAGCTGAGTGTAAGTGTAGTCTAAGCTGAGTCTAAGCGTCGTGGCTGGGTTGTATTACAGTTAGGCGACTCACTCTCGCGTGGGAGCGACTCTTGCTTTTCTCACGGCAACCAGTTTTCTTGTTTAATGAATAAAATCGAAAGTATCCGCCGTGAGTGGCTTCAGTGCGGCGTGAAGCACGCGCGAGGATCTGACCTGTCAGATCACCGGAAATAACCAGTTTTGAGCCTCAAAGACTGTCTCCACACTCTATAATCCTGCTCCCAATTGTACCATTTGAATACGCGTAAGCCACACGTATCCCATTGATCTCTAGTAAAAATTTATTATATGTGTTTATTATTTATTATATATTATTTTATTTATTGTATGTGCAGATAATAATGCATTGTTTTGCTCGATTACATCTCCTTCATCCTTGGAGGACTGCCACGTTTGTAGCAAGACCCTTAAGACCTAACCTTGCTTGGTGTCCATCCCCCGTATGCCACAAAAAAAGGACCGTTTTACCTGGCGAAATCGTGTCATTTAATTAATTTAATTGTCACCTTATTTTTCTATGCCGAAAGTTGATTTTTTTACACAATATTGAAAAAACTATAAATTATATTAACATATTTTTTTATTATTTGATAAGCATCCATTTTCAGGGTAAAATAAAATCTTGAAGATGTAAAAATTGGATAAAATGACGACTTTTCAAAACCAAAATTTGTTAAAGATTTTTATTTATTTTTTATTTTTAAAATAAAAAATAGCACAGGGTTTATATTAAATCTTTTAATTCCAATTTAAAAAAAGACTTTTAAATGTTTAGCACTCTTAGAACAGTGACATGACGAATCTCCAAATTCTTACACTTCAATCGGAAAAACACATATTTATCATATTAAAAGTAAATTTACAAGAAATAAAAATATATTCCGTTCAGAAGAAGGAATGTGTCTAACTTTTTGCATTTAAATTTTTTTGATTGGTGCACTCGATTTTTCGCTAAACGGACCAGAAAATGATTAAAAAAAAAAAACTCGAGTATGGGTAAGAGACGTTCGAGACGAAAAGCTTTGAATCAGTTTATATGATAGTCATGTTTATATATTAACAGTGCGTCGTGTTGCATGTGTATAGTTTAAAATATACAGTGTGTAGAGGGTGTCTTACAAAATGGTGTGACGAGGTAAAAACGCGTGGTACAGTCATCGTATTGCACGGTACAGTCATCACCGTTTGATTGGTCCTATTATTAAGTGTTGGAATTCTTTCCTCCTGCGGGGGCGCGGTCTGTGCACGTCGACACGTGTCGTGGGGAATAACACGTGGCTCTGGGCCAGGGGTCACGTGGGGACACTGACTCCGTGCACCAGATGCACCCGCTTTCCAGACGCTGGAAAGCAGAAATCGACCCAACCGCACGCGATGAACTCGACCACTGTGCGATCGAAAGTACTTCACAACAGCAGAAACTGCAACTGTTGTTTAATCAATTACTAGACTACGCAACATTAAAAAAAATATCCTGATTTATATATTAATATTACTCGTGATAAATGTGGCCGGTCTTAAGGGCTCTATTCGGCTCATGAAGGCAGAAGTATGTCCTATTAGTGGAGTCGGTTTTTTGTATGTAGGTATGGCGGTTCTTGATGTCTCTATTGAGAGTAATGCAGTTTAATGCGTCATTGGTACATACCATAGATAACAATGGTGCGGAGCGAGCAGAGAGCTGTTATTATGATATTTACTCTATGGTCGGTATTTATTATAAGGCTGATAAAAAAAACGACAATGACTGATAAAGACATACGCGTAGAAAGGGAGAGAACATCGACCCTGGAATGGGGAGTCCCCTATTTTTTTTTATCCAGACACGTTCCCTTTTATATTAACCAATGGTTATTATAAAATATAAAATATAAAATAATTGATAAATTAAAAAATATCAAAAAATTGTATGTACATCGGTTTCACACTAGTATATGATGATTAAAATTATCGCTCGGTTAAAAGTCGCGGTGGCCGAAATCAAACGATGAGTGTTGTATGCATATTACATTTTTAAGGTAATCGACTCGTATGTGAAACGACGAGTTCCAGGTAAGAAAATAAACCGTCACATGCAAGTGTGAAACAATTAATATTTGCATTCATAATAAAACTGTATATATTAAATATTCAGATATTTGTCAACAAAGACTAAATGACGTCACGGTTTGAATTTTTTTTTTAAATTATAACACGTTTACAAGTGGCGTGGAGTGAGTATTAAATATGAGCAAGCAGTTTAATTAATTAAATATTAACTAAACATAATAATTTATCTGGTACTCCCGACTTCTAGCCACTGTCGTAAATTCCGCATCCATGTTAACTTTCTCCTTCCACGGCTGCTTTTTTCATTAATATTTCCAGTACAATCAGCTGGCATTTCTGAAAAAACAGCATTACGCCCTTTTACCATCGTCAAGAGATCTCTTTCTTTGACGCGGACAACCCATGGTATTTTAAGTATTTTCCTATAAAGCTACGTTTTAAACGCCTCGTTTTTTCGCCATGCTGCTGTTTTAGGTTTAATAAATATCACAATGCTGAGTTCTGGTATTGAATAGTATGAATATGTTAAAATATGTGCGATTCAATTGCTTGCATGATATTTTTAGCAGTGCTCGTGCGAATCGCACTTCTTTGACCTTTAAACTTAAGCAAATTTAAAAAAAAATAAAGACGTGGTATACGGCAATACCGTTAATAAACCCTGGCTTACGTAAACCTGGTTTAGCGTGTGACTGTAAGCCGCGGTATAACTTAAACCAAGGTCACCTCTACAGAAGGTCAAGATAATCAAAAATAAATAGGCATGAAAAAAAAATTATCTAATATATATTTTTTTATAATTCACATCCAAAATAAAGTGATTGGCTGTAATGTCAAGTACCAAGTATTATTTTAAAAAAACCTCATTCAAAGTACGACTTGAACTAAAGCCAGTCACATTGCTCGCCGTGACAAAGAATAAAGTTTCGGTGTGTGTGTAAAAGTAGGGGAAGTCGTGTTTGAGGCGGAGTGAATGAAACGGCAATGCGACAGATGTTGGCCTCCCCTTTTTACTTTAACGTGCAGGAGAGTCTGCTCGTCGAGCAAGCATCAGCAATGAAGAAACTTTCAGAAAAAATTGTAAGCGACTTAACATCCAATAAAATAATGGTTGATTCTATACAGATTTTTGATACATTGCATATCTTTACCAGATAACGTTAAAACTGAAAATATTTCATTTATCAATGCGTATTTCGTTATATGATATTTTTCATGTAAAGGAGCGACGTTTCGGTGCCGGTACCGGGGCCATCTTTGAAGGTTTGAAATGCGATTTGGTAGCACAAATGGAGAGACTTGGACGACATTGTCTTGCAAAATGGTCTTGCAGAATCGGAGCACTGCATTTATTGAGCAACCTCGGCGATTCGTTTTTATAATCAAAGCCATCTCTGAAATGCCATGACGCCATAATTATTTTCACCGCCAGCGCGGCCGCCTCGATCAATCAGCCAGAAAATGGCGTTGTAAATTGTAACATTATTAGATAAACGCTCACAATAAATCAAGCGTTGCAACAATTATCCAATCGTACACTTATTTGCTTTATTAATTATTATTTATAATTTAATTTAAGGCTGCGAGAGCAGGTTTTTTTTTCAGTTGCATCGGTTCAGGGCATGGCGGGTGTTGTTTATATTTAGGCGTTATTTGGCTCGAGGGTGACGCTTAATGTGCAATACGATGTGATAAAACGGTACCCAAACAATAAACAAACAGAGTTGCATCCATTATCCGGCGGTTTGTTGTTATTTACGGTCACAGCGGACCTTCAAATTCCGACATCTCCATTTTTTCCCTGCTAGTCGAAAGGTTAAAATCCGTCCGATTTATTTTTCGCTCTTGAATTTAGATCACCGCACAAATAAACAACGTGTGTGTGATGCAGTGTCAACGATCCCGTGCGCGTGTGTGTGTGCGGGGAAGGGAGACGGCGATACCGGTAGTGTGTCATTCGGCGCGGCGGAGCGAGATGGGGATACGTTTCGGAGTCAACGCTCGCCGCTATTGCGGCTGTGACTGTGTATGTAGGTGAGGTGCGCTCGGGTCGTCGACCGTCCTCCGCCACGGAAACGGCCGAAGTCCCGCGGAAAAGTGTGCGCCTCTCGCTCGCGCGCGCGACCGCGTCCCTCTCCGACGCGGATCTGCCGTTTCACTCGCACGCACGGATCGGTGTGGTGCCGTCGCGGTCGCGCCGCGAAACGCACGCGGCCGCACGGAACGGGACGCGAAAATTTGTTTCTGTTTCTTTCGCGCGCGATAGTTGCGTCTCTTTTAACGCGCCGAGGTTAATGCACGCTAGTGTAGAGCGACATCCCGCTTCCGCGTATAGCCGCATCCTCTTCCGACAAAACTACACGCGACAGACGCGACGAATTGTAATCTGCGGATACGAATGATTTTCAAGCGTACAAAACGATACATTTTTAAAACAATAATTTATACAAAGTATCGAACAAAACCAAACATCTAAATATACAGAATTAAAGCTGAAACACTGATGAATCTTATTATTATGTTAATTTATTTTAATATCAATGTTTTGATCTTTAAATAGACGTTATGAGTCGGTCTACTTCCGATAGGTTTATCTTTCCGTGAACTTTAAAACAGTGTATCTGTCCCACTTTTCCGCGTTGTTTTCCACATCTCGCGTCCCTGTCTGGCGACGTGGCAACATCGGAATTTGTCAGACAATGGCGATTGCGTCAAGGAGTGATTTTTTTCTTTTTACATAGAAGCAGAATGAGCGAATACATTTGCGTATTATCGCATACACGTACAAGGGTATAACGAACCGAAATGAACAGACATTTCAATAATCTATTTATAAGATATCTACATTACAATATAAACAGTTTGTGCGTGAAATAGTTTCAATTGTAAATCGACTCGATCACGTACTATTGGGTTTGAGAATTATTGAATGATTTAACAAAAATTACCATTAAATATATATAATGCAAGTTAAAAATGCAAATACAACAGATTAACAGAGATCACTGTATAATCAATTTTAAAAAAATGATTCATGTGTAAGTATAAACTTTTATTCATTTCGGCCATTAGAGTATAAAAAACATTTGCCTGTATACTTTGTTAGCTGGAGTTAAAAAATCGTAATATTACTCTAAAGAAAATATATAAGTATTTTTTTTTTAATCATAAAATATATTAGATATTAAAAAAATACGTTTTTCTTTATAAAAACATCGTCAAAAATTTTTCCTTATATTTAATGACGCCATAAAAAAATACACAATTTAAATGTAAAAAATTGAGCCCAAAAAAACTTAAGCAATTATCAATTAGAATATCTATATTAAAATATATCGAAAGCATGCAGTTTTTACTTGCAGAAATTCACAGCATATCTTCCACATTCTTTATAGATAATTATTAATATAACCAAGCAAAAGTCCTAGAGTTAAAAAATATTGTATAACATTATCAAGCTTGAAAAAAGATTTAGACTGTAAAAAAAATCTTTTTACAAATGATTTAGTCTAGTGAGCTCGAAGGCAAAATTATAAACATTAAAAAAATAATTTTCCCTTTCGTTTCACGGGCAGCACTTCAAAAAAAAATCCAACCATAGACAATAAATAAATCGCCGCAGCGACCATAGACAAAAAAAAAAAAAAAAACAGCCCACTTCTCACGGTATTAAAAAAGGCGCCCGGGGCATCGAACCAAGCGCCCGAGTCATCTGCGACCAGAAACCGTTGCATCATCATCACCATCATCATCATCATCATCGCTAGTCTGCGCCTCATGGCCATCGGCTGAAAGTAAAAGCCGAGGCGTACCGTTACCGGCTCTATGGCGGTCGCGAGCCGCCGCGGCCTTGTCTATGGTCTCAGATTAATGGCGACAGGCTTGTCTGTGGGTGCTCTTCCGAATTGGGTTTTTTTCAATATTAAAATTCGAGGAATTATGGAATTTCGTGCTATACTCAGTTTGATAATGCCAACGTGAAAGGTTGCAGGCGAAACCGGTCACCAATAAAAATTAACACGTGGAAAAATCACTCAAGTGTTTTATGATTAATTAGTAGCATTTTTCTTAAATTATATATTTATATATATAAATATATATTCATTAATAAAATTAGATACAAAAAGGGAAAACAAGGAGAAGCTGATATATGAAAAATTAAGAAATATAGGTACAGTGAAATATTTCAATAAAAATTAATTAATAAAAAAAAACTAGTGTTTTTTTTGGCAAAATAATAAATAAATTATTTAAAAGGACCAACGAAGTGTGTTTTAGTAAAATTATAAGCGTCGTACTTCATAAGTATATATTTTTTAGTTAAAATGTTATAAATCAAGGCAAAATTAAATTTGTCATTAAAATAATTAAAAAAAACTAGTGTTTTTTGTTTATTTGGTTGTAAAATGTGTTTTAGTAAAATAACTTCCATAAAATAGGCCATCGATGATAAGCAAAAATAAACACGTATAGTTTGTCGTTAAAATAATACAACAACAAAAAAAATTCATATAAATTTATAATTCAAAAGAATTAGTTGTAAAGAAGTATTGTTACAATATTTAAAAAAAAACCAAGTATTTTTAGTAAAATGAATATCAATTCGGCTATCAAAAGTGTAAAATATACAGTCCGGCCGTGACTCGGAAGGCTCCTTGATCTTAGGCATCAATGCCGTCTGCGGCGATATGCAAGTGTCTCCAACAAACAGATCTACTGACCTCCCCGTACAATTTTGGCCACATTATAAAAAAAATTATCGCTTTTTTTCATATATAGTAGTCCGCATTGAAGCGTGTGTGCCTCAAAAGGGGACACTCTGGTTGTACCATTTCCATGTGTAAGAAATTAAATTTATATTTAATGTGTTCGTGAATATGTTAATTTTTAGAAGTATATTAAAAAATCTACAGCGGATTCATCGTTAATGGGACACACTCTGATTGTACCATTTTTACGAGTAAGAAATTAATTTTACATTAAAAGTGTACGTTAATACATATGCTAGTTTTTATAAGTGTATTAAAAAATGTACAGCGGACTCATCGTTAATGGGACACTTTCTGATTGTACCATTTTCATGAGTATAATGTAAGTGTTACATTAGAAGTGTACTAAAATATTTATATTGATTGCGGAAATTGCTGAAAATGTATTGAGTACATTACAAAATGTAAAAAGGGGACACTCTCTAATTGCACAAACAATATTGGTTGCGAAAATATGCGAAAGTAACAAAATCGTAAAAAAGAGACACTCTTTGATTGTAACATTTTCGTAAGTAAGAAATTTGTGTCAAATTAAAAGTGTACCTATTTAATTACATTGGTTGCGGAAATATCTGAAAATATATAAAGGCTTTAATAAAAAAAAAAAAAACGCAATAAGGGGACAGTTACCGACTGTACCATTTTATGTGTACTCTGATTGTACCATTTTCATATGTATGGAATTAGTATTGTTACATTTAATTTAAAATAGCATATTGTATAAAACATACGTAAATTATTTTTTTTATTAGCTTTCTAAAATTACATATAAAAATATGTTGAATACTTGTTGTTTTTACCAAAATTGCAAGAATAATCATTGCTTGGTAGAAATTGAATATAATCATTTAAAATATATCAAATATAAAAAATTATTGAAATACGTTTTTAATTTTTTTTTTTTATGTGTGTATTATAAATTTAATACTGAAAATATATTTGGTTGTAGATAATAAATAAGACACGTAAAAAAAAAAAAAATTAAGTATGTCCCAATTAGCCGGCTTTCCCCTTCACGGACACTCGGTCGTCTTTGCATATATTTGGTCGCACACGAATTTTCAAGATCAAACTGAAAACCGTGTCACGGCTGGACTCACGAAAAAGACATTTCCCAACCGACAAATCAGCGAGCAGTCACGAACCTGGAATACTACAAAACAACGCCCGCGACAGCCTCGACCGGCCCACATTACACGTCAATCAATCGGCACGGAATTTTGCACATCGATAATGAGTCCCCATCCCAGTGTCGCGGTTAACGAGAGTTGATTTGTTATATCCGTCGGCAGCTTGGCGACGTGTCCGGCATTCTGCGGCAGGACGGATGACGTCATCGGCGGGGTTTAAATAATTTCACATTTTTCAATGATTCACGTCTTGGTACTGCGAATTATATAAACCACGCGGCGATGTGACTAACTGTGAGTGACTACGCGGAAGCGACTCAGTATTGCCATGTGTGTGAAAAAAAAAATGCCACATTCAGGCCATTCACTATTGGATATAAAGAGAAAACTGATGGATATAAACATTTCAAGGTCAAATATGTGTCCTATCCGCATCGCGAACGCACAAGTGACTCGTTATAACGCTCAGAGACGTTTTTAAAACTGCCAAGGTCATCGGCATCGCGAACGCAGCAGATAGAAGCGCAATTCGTTTTAGAATGCGCACAAGCGTTCAAAGCACGATGTTTATGGGTGTTTTTGAAAAATTTTCAAGGTCATCGGCATTGCGAACGCATAGCGGAGAGTCCGCCTTGGCTGTCGGAGCGTTTTTTTTTTTTTTTTCCTGATAAGAGGCCGAGTTCTCGGCCGCCGGCGCGGCGAGGAACGCAAATAGATTATCACCCGGTGCCAAGATAATGGGGAGGCGATGGACTCGCGCTCTTTCATGGTCAAGTGCTCGTCTCCGGCTTATCTGTCCCGCACCTGCGCGGCACGCCACGCGAGGGTCCCAACTGGTGTGGTGGTGGAAATGAGGGGTTGGATGGACTCACATGGTTGCGGCCCAGAAGCGGGCCTAGGTGGGAGGCGGCGGCACGGGCATGGCTGCCGAGGGCTGTGCCGGGGCCGAACCCAGCACCGCCGGCGCTGCACGCCGCGGCACAAGCACCAGGACAGCTGACGCAGCACTGCTGTCGCGGAGCACCACTGTCCGAAACACTTGCACTGGACGCGGGTTTTGGGCGGCACTTCTCACTGGAGTCACATCTTGCACGCGACGCGTGTCACTGGTGCGGCCCGTCACGTCAGGGTTCGGAGTACTTCGGATGGTCAGCTGGGGTGGTCAGCTCCAAGGACGAGCGGCGGCAGAATGGCCGGAGAGAGTGCCGGCGGCTCCTCCCGTGCGCCGCCCGGCTCCGTGCGACCTACAAATCCAAACAACATTAGAGAGTCGCCACAAACATATCCATTGTGTGTGTGTATGTTTCATTTTTCTCTATAGAATATCTTGAAAGATACAACGCTGATTTTTTCCATGTGAGCTTAGTAAATTTTTCCGCAGCTATGTGCCGAATTTCAAGACATCCTATCGTCTTAATATTTTTATTCATAAAACCATAAAATATGCTTTTTAGCGAGTTTCAATATGTACGAATTATAGGATTTTATTGTTCAACGCGAGAATTTCAAATTTAGAACTTTTGCAAAAAAAAACAAATTTTGTTGCTTCTTAGAATTTTTCGGTTTATGTCAACTTGACACAAGTAGCAATTTTATTTTTTTTATCGAAATTGCGTTAGAAATTATTAATCACATCATTGATAACTAATCGAAAACGTCATTCTGTGACGAGCAACATTTCTAGTTAATAATAATAATAATAAATAATAAATAATAAAAAATATATATATTGATGGTAGTGTGCATTAATTTTATTATAAAAAATTGGTACAGTATATTCTATTCATCTATTCTGTCCGTCGCTAGCCACAGACTAATTTTTCCCATCATTCGGGCGAATTGTGGATTCCATCCCAAAAGAGCCGTTCGTCTTTTGAAGCCATGAAAGAGTCAAGCCAATTTTTGATGCCCTGTTCGGAAGTGAAGCGTATTCCAGAAAGGGCAACAAGTGGTAGTCGGAAGGGGCAAGGTCTGGGCTATTGGGCGGGTGAGGCAGAACTTCCCGTCCACTGTTTTTCAAATATGTTTTAACCGGTTTAGCAACATGTGGTCGAGAATTGTCATGAAAAACTACAGACTCGTGCCTGGTCGCATATTCTGGCCGTTTTCTCGCTTCAAACGCATCAATTGTTGTCTGTAGAGCTCGCCCGTGATAGTTTGGCCTGGTTTCAGCATCTCGTAGTGGTTGACACCCTTCTGATTCCATCAACTACACAGCATTACTTTGGCGCCATGAATATTTGGCCGTCGATGTTGATGCATGTCCGGGCTTATCCCATGATTTTTTACGCTTCAGGTTGTCGTAGCGAATTCATTTTTCATCACCAGTGATGATACAATGCAAAAATGACTTCTTTTTGTGGCGTTCAAGCAGCATTTCGCCTTTCGTCGTCTCTCGGCTTCAATTCATGTGGCACCCAATTTCCTTGCTTTTTGATCATTCCCAATGATTCTGCGAGTTCTGCTTGCGTTTGACACGAGTCTTTATGCCTCTAATTCTTCATCTTCGGATTATTTTGGTTGGCCTGAACGTTCTCTATCATCCACATCGAAATCACCACTTGTTGCTATGAAGCATGTTCACAATAAACTTCACACAGCAATCGGTGACTTTCAGCTGCTTTTTTCCTCCAATTGAAACCGAAAAGTAAAGCTTCCCGCTAATTGCATTTTGTTGGTACAAAAGTCGACGTGAGCGTAACAATGACGCTGACAACAATACTAATAAGAATAATACTTAAAATTAATGCACACTACTAATAATAATAATTTGCCTCGGGGAGACATCGTGAGACTTTTCCCCAAGACGCGGTATTAAAATTCGATAAAATAGTCGATGCGGTGTTTCGTACCTCGCAGCGTGATCTTCAGCGCCTTGTGTCGTCACCGGCTGGCACTGAATTTAAAAACGGAATGTCGTCAGAGGAACGTTCGGAGTTTGAAACCGACGGCCGTGATTGGCTGCAAAACCAGAGACAAACAGCATCGACAACGTAACAACTCGGAGGGGCTGCCAGGCGCGGGGTTCGAGCCCGGACGAAGCTTCTCTCTTTATATTATTTATTTATTCACACTACATGCGATAATTTTGAATCTAAAGATTATATCTATACAATATATATTTTTTTGCGACAGCAATATTTTAAATTTTTCCAGTAAACTTTGCATTGTCAGGGACTCGAACCCAAATTTTATACAAAAAAAAAACGAAACTAGAGTATGGAAGAGTGGATCATTTTTTTTTAAATTTTATAACAAATTAAATAAAATTTTAATATAACTATTTAATTAATATTATGTAGTCTTTAAGTTGAGATATTGTTTAACCTCGTATTATATCAAAGAAAAGTGGGATTCGAACCCAATTTTGTATTTTAATGATTGATCTCGAAAGTGAATGAAAATAATTTTTACTGAAGGTTTAATGCTTTGGTGTTATATAGTGATGAATAATTTAAATATCTGGCAACCCTTCGGTGAAAAGTATGGTGGTGTTATGGCAGTGATATAATAAGAATATTAACTACATGAAAATGCAAAAAAGCTATGAATAACGGGTGAAGAAAAAATTTGTCAATTACTTGATGGGAATCTCATTTGTATGGCGAGATGCAATATTATTGTGACGAGTGGAGTGAAAAGAATTTTATATTTACTTTTGATAAAATAATTTATTATTTTCGATTTTAAATATGAAAGGGGATGTTCAGGCAAATAAGCATAAATTAAAATATATATTCAAAGCTAAAAACAAATCCACAACTGAGTGAATGAAGGGTTTAAAAATAAATGCGTGTGGTGTTAAAAAGCTGTGAAAAGTAACGAACTAAAAAAAAATATATTTTTGACTCATTGAATTTTAAAAAATTGATATGTTTTGTAAAAAAAAAAAAAAAAATATTATCACAAAAAGAGCGACAGTGCACGTGCCCTGCAAAAAAAATTTGAAAGCGTGCATGCAAATATTTAGATTTTTTTGCTGAAATTGTGTATGCGACGTTTTTGCATCACAGTGCTCGTTTTGTATGGAGATATGTTATTTTTTTTAATTTTTTTTTTTTTGACACTAGCTTGTCGCTCCTTGGGTGATTGTTGAGGATCCCAGCAACCAAGCGTTCGCAAAATAAAATGGAAAGTAAAGCAGTTCACAACATACACTGCGCTCAGGCCTGACGATATAGGTAAAGTAAATACAACCAATCAGGGCGCTAGGACCAATCAGCTGTCGGTTAAGGGTTCAAGGTCACTCGTCAGATTGGAGGAAGGTGTGCAAGAGTCACTCGTCAGATTCGAAAGGGGACAGTATCACTCGTCAGATCGGAGGAAGGTGCAAGAGTCACTCGTGAGGCTTTTTAGTTTGGGGATGAGACCTCCTTCACTTCACTGATTTTTGCGCGCGCACTTTTCTCAAACTCGATACACCGGATGCACTGAATTCCCCGCTTTGTTGTGTGTGTGTGTGTGTGTTTTTTTTTTTTTCACTTTGTTTATTTTTTTTATTAATTAGGCAAGCTTTTTACGGCGTGTGAAGATTTGTTTATTATTGAAAATTCGTTAGAAATTTATGCACTATTTTATTTTTATTACGTTTTTAGTATTGACTGTATCTGGAAGGAAGAAAAACAACGTTTTACAATATAATATATATTATTTTGTAAAACATATTTATTATGTTGCTATGTAAGATAATAACAATAAAAATAATCCACGATATGTATTAATTAGAAGATACGTTCGCCTATCTGGCCTAAATTTGCATATCAGTTATTAACCTCTGAGAAAACACTAGCATTTATCTACTTAAAACATAAATAAATATTTAATATTCGAGTAATACGTAATATAAATCAATAATATATTAAAATTTAAAAAATATTTAAATAAACTTAATAATAACATATGTGAAGAGACTCGAATCAAAAGTGCGTAATAAATAAAAAAAAACACTGTGCGCATAGTAAAATTAGGAATCACACGACGATGTTTTATGCGATTTATTATAGTTTTTTTTTTATATATTGTTGGTTGGTTTCTAAATATTCCACGATAAGTGGAAGACATCAGCAAAAATACGTTTTTATCAGCACTGGCCTACTTTCAATATGATAACTCAAAACTCTACCCAAATGTATTTGCATTGACAACGTACAGATTTCACGGAAGCCTCGACACAACTCAGCTGATTTATACTGTATATTATTATAAATAATTGATAAATATAGTATATTTAATTTTTTTTTACTTTCTAGGGTTTCGTATGCCTGAAAGCCAAGAGCGTTTTCAAAAAAAATAATTTTAGACTGGAGTTTTTAAGGTTTCTCATGGGTGATGTTTTAAGTGCATCAGCTCATTGCTCAAGGTCTTCGGACGTGAATTACGAGATAGGGATGCAGCTAGGATGCAGCTAGGATGCAGCTGGGATGCACTTCATCATAATGCAGCAGCAAGTAGCTTCCAAATGAGGAAGAGCAACGACCTTCGCCGGTTCCTTCCCGATCGATAGGGAGCTGCACCGCCCGAGCCGGGTTGAAAGTGCATCGTGAAATCACCGACGAATGCATTCCTGCACAGCGAATACGCCAAGATGCGATAAATTTAACAGGCTACCACATGTCTGACACGAGGGCGTGATTTTAAAATTAAAAAACCACTAAAAATGAGTTTTGCACCTGCAAGGTACGCACATATCCCGTGCACCGCAAAGGGTTAAAAAAAATGAAAACTGCACTAAAAATAACCAGCAAAGTACAGATAATGAACACTACATAATAATATATTTAAAACGTAAAACATAATACATTTACTATTTAGTAAAACGCATTAAATACTGAATTCAATACATGCGTATAACGGTTCAAAATATTCACTTCCATACACGTACAAAAAGAAAAAATATCGTTCAAGTCAAGTCAATTTTTTTTACTTATTTAAAGGTAGCCCCAAAAAAAAATTACACCGTTAAGAAATAATTATTTACAGTGTTATCTAATCCCTGTAACTTTAAATATCTTTTTATCATATATTTGGTAATAATTGTTTGTTTGTATCACTTTCATGTTTTACAGATAAGACGAAAATTATCAAAAAAAAAAAAAAGTTATCTTATTTTATAAAAATCATAGTTTTTTTTTTGGCACTTTGTCTTATCTGTTGAAATCTCTAAAAAAAACCTATGGATAATATTTATTAAACATAGCCCTTCGATATGTAAGAAAAAAAAAATTCAGTAGAGTAGCTCGTCTCAATAGCTTAAAAATGATGATTAACGTAACCAAGCTAGGAGATTACGATTTTTTTTTTATTTGTGGAAAACCTTAAAAGTGCTCACAATTAATGAATTAGTGTATATTTTACTAGAGGCTTGTAATTTACATTTTTTTATTTATTAACACACTAAAGGCGGGGCGGGTACTAGTACCCGTTTCGCGGACTGCTTATTGCGATTAGTACCTTTTTGAATGTGTTTACTCTAAAAGCGGCAGAAGGTAATTTTACTCTTTAGGTTTACAGCTCGTAATGTCTGTTTAGACTCGTCAACGTTACTTCAGTGATTCTGAACAAAGTGACAATGAAGAAGTGGAGTGGTCAGAGAATTATTGAACAATTTTTGGGACAAAGTGTTGTCGCTGTGATGCCAATTAATCCGCAAAGTGTGCATATGAAGTGGTTCAACGTTTTTATAGGAAACGATTTATTTGACTGCACGCAAATCGAAGAGTGTATAGACTAGATTTCGCACGCGCAATTTTACGCGAATTTTGCCCACCACAGAATGATGTATCCGATGAACGATGCAACAGCGCTTGAACACGTGTTTGGCCGAATACTCGAATAGCCGGGTACTCGAACTTGAAGCACCCGCTTAAAAGTGTGTTAATAATAAAAAAATATATATTTATTATTTCCGCACGGCACTGCGGAGTGGAAAATGCGTATTCAGCAATACGAATCGCTGTTTAAAATTATCAATACAGCTGAGAATGTATTCGCCTCCGGGAGCACGGGGCGGGTGTATTGACCTCGGCTTCTAGCCCCTGCATGCCTACGCACGTGTATACAGGGTGAACAACCGGACCCGAAACTCGCAGCCCGGACCGGGACACCCTGTGCGAAACAATACAACAATACCCGAAGCGGGCGGACATGGGCGCGAGCCGAGATCGCCGGGTTCATTGACCCACCCTGTATATTCCAAACACTGCTGGCATGCGGTGCATGCCGAAGAGTGCACCGCATGCCCCTTCGAAATCGTTTAAAAAATGTTTTGCGTTAAACGAATTGATATATTATAAATGCTGCTGGCATGCAGTGCATGCGAAGTAACATAGTATTAGATCAAGAATAATCACTTATACGTGTGTATGAATTATTTGGTATATTCTAAATACCGCTGGCATGCAATGCATGCAAGCTAGTAGCACTGCATGCCCGTTGGCATCGTTTAAATTTTTTAAAATTGCGTGAAATAAATTGATATATTATAAATACTGCTGGCATGCAGTGCATGCGAGCCGGTAGCACTGCATGCCCCTCGACATATATGATAATTTTAACATATTAGATCAAGTATAATGACTATCATTTATACGTGTGTATGAATTATTTGGTATATTCTAAATACTGCTGGCATGCAGTGCATGCGAGCTAGTAGCACTGCATGCCCCTCGACATATATGATAATTTAAAAATATTATTAGATCAAGAATAATCATTTATACATGTGTATGAATTATTTGGTATATTCTAAAAACTGCTGGCATACAATGCATGCAAGCTAGTAGCACTGCATGCCCGTTGGCATCGTTTAAATTTTTTAAAACATATTTCACTTGTGCGTGAATTTAATTAATATATGATAAATACTGCTGGCATGCAGTGCATGCGACCTAGAAGCACTGCATGCCCTTTGTCATCGTTCAAAAAATATATAAACGTTTTTACATATTCTTCAGAACAAGCAAAATTATACATTATGTAATAAATATCACATATACTTGTGCTTGAAATATTAAGTTTATTTCGTATTAGATTGATACTATCTAAATACTGCTGGCATACAATGGATGCAAGCTAATAGCACTGCATGCCCTTTGGCATCGTTCAAAATATATATAAACGTTTGAACATATATTTTAGTTCAAGCTAAATGGTATATTATACAAATTTGACATATTTTAATATTCACTAAAGGTTACATAAATAATCGAAAAAACGTATTGTTACCCAAACGTGTGTTTTTTTAAATTTTATTTTGAAATATTATTTAAGTTATTAAATTATCTCTAAATATTGCAGGTATAACGCATTTTATCACTTGAATCCAAAATTAATACATTTTTTTATTCCACGAACTTCGTATTGTACAAAAGTCCAAATCAAATATGTGAGATTAGAAATTTATTTATTTTAATATTTTTTGTATTCCCTTAACCCACATTTGAACCGTTTAAATAAAAAATTAATATGCAATACAGCCAAACTGTTATATGATGGCATCCTGAAATAAATTATACGAGTGATTTTTCAGTTTATTAACCCGACTAGCGTTTTCGAACAATGTAATAGAATTGCCTCCCTGAAAAGCAGGAAATATCTTAGAGTATTACACAACAATTATACGGCCTTCCGGGGACACAGTTCAGACGATTGCAAAGTTCAGTGACCTTTCAGGAATACTTCAGTAATTTTTAACAAATATATATATATAGCCTGTTTACAACTGCTTGTTGGGAGTTTCACAAACTGTGGACGCCTCCAGACGGACACAGAAAATGCCGGAATGATCGATCGCCATTGGACCGTCACTTGTCGCCATAATTGGCAAAGTTCGACCAGTGTGTCTTTATCAACTGTATCAACATTAAATCTATAAAAAAAAATTGCATAATCTATCAATTTTTTATATATATTTATTGAAACTAGTAGCGAGCTGCGGTAGACCCTTGAAAATCACAAAAAAAACACATGCATTATGCAAGCTATATTTTAAAATCCTTGATACGTGCAGGTAAGCAATATCAAATAAAAATCATGTAATCTCCTAACCGTTTGGCTTAATATATATTTGCTGTCGCTATGGTGCCATTTTGCTGTATATTTCATAATTCCAGCATAAAAAAACGTATACAATTCACTTCTTAAATATTTTGTAAAAAAAATATATTTATTATACAATATTTAATTTAAATGTATAATAAATATAAATAACATTTATTTATATAAGCGTGTTGGCGAAACAAGTCGCATTCCTGTAAGTACTCCGTCAAAAATATTAAATATGTATTTTATAATTATACGGTAAAATCTAGTATCACAAGAATTATATCAAAGTAAAAAAAGAGCTTCCCTTAACTTTATTACAAGAAATAAATAAAATATTAAGTATTTCTTGGATCAACGACCTTCCCAGGAAATAGCAGTGATTTTTTTTTTTATCAAAATGGGTATATTTCCTGAAAAAATGGAAATTTTCTATTTATTTCTGTACAGTACTAAGTTTCTGTATCGGTACTAAGTTCAATGACTTTTTCAGGAAATTTTTGTGTATTTATACGAAAAATATATATTTTTTTAAATTTTTTGTATGCTGATAAAATTCAAGTTGTTAATATAGTTTACTGCGGTTGATTTTCAAATAAAAAGAAGCATTGGAAGGAGAAAGCTAACATGGATGCGGAATCAACGCCAGTGGCTGGAAGTCGGGAGTACAAAAAACAAGTAATATATTATAAGACTGGTTTAAAATTACAGTTAGAGTTATCTTATTAAATATACCAATAAAAAAAAAAAATTCAATCTAATATAATTATCCGGTGCTTTATATTATTTGTTATTTTTACTCACAAGTTAATCTTAGAAATAAGAATATGTAGTCTAAATATAATTTATTCGGAAAATAATATTTAAAATAGATTAATCTAATAAACAGTATTACATGAACTAAAATATTAACTATCTAGCTTTAAAAACATTGTATACGAATCTAACAGAAACTCCCGAAAAATATTACAGGAAGTAAATATATTTTGGTTCAACGATCCCGCTTTTAATTACTATTGAATTTAAAATTGGCGAGTCTATCTAACTTTGCAAGGATTGATATTATACACGAATCTAATAAAACCCCCAGAAAAATATTATATTTAGGTTCAATGACCTTGTTTGCAAATTTTTCAAAGTGGCGAGTCTATCTATACTGAGACTGAGACAGCACATGAATCTAATAGAGCCTCCCGAAAAATATCACAGGAAGTAAATATTATATAACTTAAGGTTCAGTGGCCTTGCTTGTAAATATTACTGAATATTGGCGAGTCTATCTAATTTTATATATATTGATATTGCATACGGATCTAATGAAATTATATTAGGGTTCAATGCTTTTGCTTGTATAAATGAATTTCAAATGAACGAGTCTATCTAAGTTTACATGCATTGATATAGTATACGAATCTAATAGATCGTCCCGAAAATATTACAGGAAGTAAATACAGTTTGAGGTTCAATGATTTTGCTTGTAAATTTAACTGAATTTCATATTAACTAGTCAATCTAATATATTGGTATGACGGTATACGAATCTAACGGAACCTCCTGAAAAATATTACAGGAAGTAAATATAAATTGAAGTTAAACGATTTTGCTTGTAAATAACAGAACCTCCCGAAAAATATTACAGGAAGTTAATGTGATAAAAGGGGTTTCATGAACTAGCTTGTGAATTAACTGAATTTCAAATTAACCAGTCTGATATAATATATATATATATATATAATATATAGAGTGCACGAGTCCAATAGAACCTCCCAAAACACTAGTAGGGAATAGAATATAACCGATTCCTCGGTGCAATGACCTCGCTGGCACATTAAACCGAATTTAATAAACCGATCGTCCAACACTTTGCATTATTTATTTATTTTTACTACGCATTACAAAATAACTCAACCGGTTAAGTGTCATTCACTACAAAAAGCACTGTTTTACACTGCAGATAACGGATTGCGAATATATATACATATAGATGCACTATTTATTAACGGATGATAGAAAGTCAATGAAATAATATATTTAACGTTTGTTTATATATATATATATATATACGGTGGCATTGACTGAGTGTTATTTTTAGACGATGTTACAAAAAAATATATAAAAACGCGTCACAATAAAAATGTATTATTGCAACATTGTAACAATTATAAAATAACACACGCGTGTTTTTAAAAATAATTTCACTGCGTACACTTTTTTTTTTAAAAAAAAAATTTTTTTTTTAGTACTTGTATAGTAGTTGTATAGTATAAGGCTCGTGTTGAATGAGAGATTCAGATTCTGAAAATGCACTTTTCGGGAGGGCGCGCTGCGCGGGCGGCGCGCCGATTTGGGCGGCGTTTTTTCGCTCGGGCGGAAGTCGCGACTGTGCTGCACCGTTTCCGGAAGTGGCGCCGCGCTGCGACGGTGGGATCGGCCGCGGGGACTCGTCACGGCATGGCCTGTCGCGGCGGGAGCGCGAGGACACGTGACCGGCCGGCTCCGCGGTCGCCTGTCGACTGGCGCGCCCGTCATGGCGGCGCCCCCGTCATGGCGGCCCCGCGTCATGGCGCCCGGCCACCACCGCCACCACCGCCACCACCGCCCATCTGCACATCCGCCACCATCCACAAACGCACTGCTACCTCACTCCGTTCGAATCATCACATTCGATATCGGCACAGTATTACTAGCCGCGCATCAGGGGTGCCCAAACTTTTTTGTCCCGCACCCCTCGCTGAGTTAACGCGAATATCAAAAACGCCTCGCATTACGCGATTTTCATACTTCAAGCGTATAAACACAATGCAGTCAATGACTTCTCTTAAGGGCCTAGTCCGCATAATCGAGTTTTTTGATGGCACTAAAATGCGTAATATGCAATGATTTTTTTTTATTGTTAAGAGGTCAATACACATTCTCAAAATGAGAAATTCGCGTAATGCGAGGCATTTTATGCGTTCCGGAAAAAATCGCGTATAGTCAAAATTTAATACAAAAAAAAAATACGAATCATTTGAATCAATCACTTTATGCAATATTACGTGTTATTTTATTTGCGTTTCTTGTAAAATACGTTCATAACACCTAATGATTTTTTTTTATTGTTAAGACTACATTGTGTTTATACACATTCTCAAAATGAGAAATTCGCGTAATGCGAGGCATTTTATGCGTTCCGAAAAAAATCGAATCAAAACTTAATACAAAAAAAATACGAATCATTTGAATCAATCACTTTATGCAGTATTGCATGTTATTTTATTTGCGTTTCTTGTAAAATACGTTCATAACACGTAATGATTTTTTTTTTATTGTTAAGGGTCTAGGTCGCATAATCGAGTTTTTTTGATCGTTTTCTAGTCCGTTTTGCGAAAAATCGACTGCACCAATTGAAAAAATTTAAATGCAAAATGTTTGATACATTCCTTCTTTCTAATAAAATATTTTTTTATTTCTTATAAGTTTACTATTAATATGATAAATATGTGTTTTTCCGATTGAAGTGTATGAATTTGGAGATTCGTCATGTCCCTGTTCTGAGAGTCCTAAACATTTAAAAGTCTTTTTTTCAATTGAAATTAAAAGATTAAATATAAACCGTGTGCGCCTTATTATTTTAAAAAATTAAAAAAAAAAAATCTTTAACAAACTTTGGTTTTGAAAAGTCGTCATTTTATCCAATTTTTCAACATCTTCAAGATTTTATTTTACCCTTAAAATGGACGTTAATTAAATAATAAAAAATAGATAAATATAATTTATAGTTTTTTCAATACTCTGTAAAAAAATCAACTTTCGATATGACAAAATAAAGTGACAATTAAATTAATTCTATTAAAAACTCGATTATGCGGACTAGGCCCTTAAGGCAGTTGCTCCCAGCCTTTTAATTACCTGGCGTTTTAACCTACCAGGGGATGCACTGCACTCCCAACCCCCTGCCAGGGGCTCAAATAAAATAAATATATATAAATTTTAAAAAAATTACTAATTACGAGTGTGGTGTAAGAAATATATTAAGGGTCTTGCTACCTAACCTTGGTCGGTGTCCATCCCCCGTCTGCCACAAAAAAAGGACCGTTTTACCAGGCGAAATCGTGTCATTTAATTAATTTAATTGTCACTTTATTTTTATACACCGAAAGTTGATTTTTTTACAGAGTATAGAAAAAACTATAAATTATATTTACATATTTTTTATTATTTAATTAACGTCCATTTTCAGGGTAAAATATAATATTGAACATGATGAAAAATTGGATAAAATGACGATTTTTCAAAACGAAAGTTTGTTAAAGATTTTTTTTTTTTTTTTAATTTTTAAATTAATAAGACGCACACAGTTTATATTTAATCTTTTAATTCCAATAAAAAAAAAGACTTTAAATGTTTAGGACTCTTGGAAAATGTACCGGACGAATGTCCAAATTCCTACACTTCAATCGGAAAAACACATTTATCATATTAATAGTAAACTTATAAGAAATAAAAAAATATTTTTTTCGGAAGAAAGGATGTATTAAACTTTTTGCATTTAATTTTTTTTGATTGGTGCAGTCGATTTTTCGCAAAACGGACTAGAAAATGATCAAAAAAACTCGATTATGGGACCTAGACCCTTAACAATAAAAAAAAATCATTAGGTGTTATGAACGTATTTTACAAGAAACGCAAATAAAATAACATGTAATACTGCATAAAGTGTTATTTGAATTAAAGTTTTTGACTATGTATGTATGTTTAATCGTAAACCTCGATATACGCGAATTTCACTTAACGCGATTATAACGCGATATTACTGTTGATTAAAATGTTGCCACTAGAGTTGTAGAGTTTACTGTACAGTGGATTAAAAAATAAAAAAGTCAATATATGAACATTCACAAAAAAAAAATCAATACTTTTGATGGGTCTGATGCTTTGATAGGAAATATTCAATATTTGACTTCAAATAAGTCAGATTTAACATTAAATCTCCTCGCCCAGTGATTTCCAATCTTTTTCTTTTTTTTGGTAAGAAGATTGGCAAACTTATTTCCACGAGGTATGAAGATGGAAAAGCTATCAAAAACCTTCTTGCGATAGTCCGTAATGCAAGAATATTATGTAAGTGCATAGGTACAAGCTGTGTTAGGTGCATTATGCTATTTATAGAATGCCTAAATGTTGATGATGACCTGTGATGGGATCCACTCTCGTAGACCCCCATTTGCAGTTCATGGGCCCCTAATATAATATTTCGATATTGATCGACAACAATGCAGTGGAGACAGTGAAAAGATTCAAGTATGTGGGCAGCTGGTTTCAATGAGAACTGAGATTCTGATTGAGAATTTGAGGAATGTTCTATGACCCTGAAATCTCGATGGAGATTCACTAAGTGTTATGTCGTTTCAATTCTCCTTTATGGAGTTGAAGCCAGGACTAAAAATACCATGGATTGACCGCGTCACAAATGAAAAGAGTCTTGTACATAATGCGCAATGAATGGGAACTCTTGACGTTCGTAAAGAAGCGAAAGGTCTCTTATTTTGGCCACATTTTTCGCAACAACAAGTATGGCATATGGTTTTTGTGTCACGTGGTTTGTTTATGTAAACTCGTCCTTTGGTGTAGCCCCATAAGATATAGTCACAAGGTGGCATGTCACAGGTGTGCAGGCCCCTCCACTCAACGTAACGAGGTGTCAAGGGAAGGTCTGCCTTAGAAATTCTCGAGGTTGATGCGTCGTTTTCTTGGTGAAATTTTAAAAAAATATTTTATATAAAATTTTCACTCAGTTTGAATAAAATTCAGTGTAAAAATCACTACATAAAATATTAATGTTTCATAAATACCTTTCCGCTCTCCCGATTCTGTTGCTTGTGCATGGCTGCCATTCTGTATCAGAACGCCAGAGCTTTGCAAGGAAAGGGTTTATAATAATGCTATTGGGCAGCAGCAATATAAAACTGCGATATGCGAAGGACCCGGGGACCCACTACACTATTTTCCCATTAAAAAACCATGAATACAAGCAACTGTACCCAATTATCAGCGTCCCTTTATTTTATAGTTTAAGCAAGTGTCCAATGCGACGGCCGCCGACTTTCTCCGAGGAGGGGCAACGCAACGAAGAAGCCCAAGTAAACAGCGTAAATAATAACGATATTGAATATTGATTGACCCTTCGGTTGTCAGTTGCGTCGCGGCGCGTGTAAACTACCCTAAACCCTAAATCGTCCCCCTCCTGGTTACTGGATGATCCACCAAGGAAGCCGCGAGGAAAAGGTAAACACGAGCGAGGGGCGCGTTTCTGAGGGGGGGGAGGGGATTCCCCCTCTCTTCGCCCTTCCCCCCCCCCTTTTTACTCCCCCCCCCCCCCTTTTCGCCCCCCCCCCCATTCGGCGGCTGCCCCAGTGGCGCGGCCAGGTCAATGACCCCGGGGTGCAGTGTGACGTCACGTGTTTTCATTGCAGCCCGAGGAGCTAACAGGTTTTCGGATGCGTCGGTGCATTTTGTACGGGGGGCGCAATGCGAATGTTTCGAGACTCGGACGGGGAATTTTTTTTTTTTTTTTAATACATATTAAACACGCTAAAGGCGGGGCGGGTACTAGTACCTTCTTGAATGTGCTTACTCCGAAAGCGGCAGAAGGTCATTTTACTCTTTAGGTTTACAGCTCGTGATGTAATACTGTCCAGTGATTCTGAACAAAGTGACAATGAAGAAGAGTGTCAGAGAATTATTGAACAATTTTTAGGACAAAGTGGTGTTGTTGTGATGCCAAGTAATCCGCAAAGTGTGCATATGAAGTGGTTCAACTTTTTATAGGAAACGAATTTTGCCATCAGTTTAGTCAATTTGGTTACCCGCTTAAACTAGAAATGTTACCCGTTACAGAATGACGTATTCGATGAACGTTGCAACAGTGCTTGAACACATGTTTGGCCGAATACTCGAATAGCCGGGCACTCGAATTTGAAGAAGACGCTGCTCACGTCTTCCTTCCAATGCATTGCTTGACATTTCGTGTCACAAACAACGCATCACTGTTCTTTCACTGTGAACAACAGAATCCTACAATTCGTACACATCGAACCTCGCTAAAGCATATTTTATATTGTACTTTTATTCAATTAGTTTACGAATGAAAATATTATCCTATCGCCTTGAAAAAGCTTACTGAACTTGCATGCAAAAAATCAGCGTTGTATCTTTTGAGATATTCTATAGAGAACCAAAAAATGAAACATACGTGTACACACACACACACACAATGGATATTATTATTATAAATAGTACAATTTAAAAATAAAAAAATAAAAAATTTCACCCATTCGTTAAGCAACATTTTGAAATATTATATATATATATATAAATAGTATCAGTTGTCACGATTTTGAAAATTTTAATTTTTTTTTTGTTTAAAAATTGTTTCAGCGCGTGCAGGGCGCTTCAGTTTTCAGAATGAGCCTTGCGGGGTTGTAAGTGTGTAGGGTGGTACCTTGTCGGTGTCCTCGGGTGGTTTTGGCTTCCCACCCCTCTGCTGGCTGAGGAGGGGGCCCGAGGGGGGCGAGGTCACTGCCAAGGCGAGAGGGGGGCACTGTGCAACTTGTGGAGGCGCCCCTCACCGCTGCGACTACTTCCTGCATGCTCCTCACCGCGCCCATCCGACTTTTATTATATCTTTAAATTAATATATATATATATATATATTTATAAGATGACAGCAAAAAAAATACATTGGGGACTGTAAATGGGGGTCTACAAGAGCGGATCCCATTGGCCCATGTTGACCACGATATTTTCGACGATATGCACGTTGCGTTATCACATCTGAACGACTATTTTCAATGTACAGCGTCACAGTGTTAAAATTGTACTGAATTGTTGTTTCAAAACATGCTTACTCAAGTCAATCGGTTGATAAATGTCAATGATATTCAATGTTTACATACCGACATAAAATATGGCGCACCCTGTATGTCAGATGTCATAAATATGTTTGAAGTTGATGGATGTTATAAAAATTAAATTACGTCTACGAAAAACAGGAAAACTCGACATGGGGTCGACGTGACACAATAGTTTGGGAGCCTTTGGTGTAAAAGATCGTCAATGGAGTTGTAGAATTGGATGTGTTCACGAAGTACCTTGCAGAGGTGAGAGAAGAGCAGAAGGAACATCAGACCTTAATGCCAGAGCTTTGCAAGGAAAGGATTGTATAATAATGCTATTGGGCAGCAGCAATGCTCAGACCTTTCCTGTGAATATAAAACTCCGGTGTAGAAGGATCCATTACAATAAAACCATGAACAAACATAATGATATGTTCAGTGAGATGGTCACCTATCTCCTCTGAGGAGAGGCAACTGAAGAAGAAAAAATATATATAATATATCAATTCAGATTTCAAAATGTTGCTTCACGAAGGGGTGAAAAATATATATTTTTTAAATTTTACTCGATAAGACGTTTGTAGTAATTAAACAAATTTAAACAGATTAAAAAAAATACTTCACTATCTAAGTTACGGATAAAAAATACAGATATACTTTTTATCAATAAATTTCCTTGTAAGTAATTGACTGTATATCTTTATTACCTGCGCGACTATTATCTCAATGTCAAGACCACAACTCGTACCAAACCGTTTTATTACACATTTATTGTGTCTAGGAAATATTTTTTTTAATTTTAAAACTAAAATATAAATAAAGTGCATGCGAGTGGCGTGCGGTGCATGCAAGCCAAACATAAATAAATTCCCTGAGTTCAAGTAAAGTCAAGCCAATCTGGGATTGTAAATGAATTATCAATATGTATGTATATTTAAAGCAAGTCCAATATATATTAAAATCATTAATAGGAACCCCAAAAGTAAAATCCGCACACCGCTGCGCACACTGGCGCACACGCGGGGTCATTGACCTCTTCCCCCCCCTCTGGAGTTACGCGAGCGGCAGACATCCAGACTGGACCGGCCTCGCCTGCAGGTGCTCCTCCCTTCCTACCTTCAGCTGTACTCAGACGACAGCTGTGCAATAAACTGTTGAATCTTCTTCTTCTACCAGTGCCTCTCCCCGTAGTGGCATCGAATATATTTCTATCCACATAAGCTTCCTCCTTCCGATGGCCCTTTTCCTTTTAGTTGTGGGATGCTGTATTTATTGGTATTGGACACAACGATTTTCCATCATCGTCAAGACTTGACTCAGACGTGCAAGACTCTCTCATTTGTGATGGACAACCACATTTCTAACGCCTCAATTCATCGCACTGTAGCTGTCGTCAATCATTTAAGTTGGATAACATACATTTACTAATCAAAGCCTTTATGAGCGCAAATGAAAGCACTGGATGTATATTTTTATAGGCTTACAAGGTGTGGCTTAGGTGGTAGCGTACATGGTTTTCTTTATTTTCATTATTGAGTATAAACTCAATGGAAAAATGTGAGTAAAAAACCCTTCTTTTCTTCAGTGTGTTAAGTGTTAATAGTTCGTACGTGTGAAGACATCGGGGAGATATTCTGTATAACGGAGGACAGTAGCGATAAAAACTATAACCAAATATATATAACAAGATTTTTGTAATTATAAAATGACTTGGAATCGCCTCTCTGCTCCTGCTTCTCGTATCGTACCGACAGAGATACTATCCCCTTGTATATTCTTCACACCGATCCCATTATGATGCATGCAAGCCTTCTGCAAGTTCACAATCGACATTATGAATCCCTTAATTATTTTAGGAATTCCTTGTATAATTTCACATGCAAACAATTTCCAAAATTAATACCTTCGTAAAAACAGCACGTCTCCGCCGTTTACTCTTTGAAATTATCCAGCGAGGTTATTATACTATAGAAGTGTTATTGAGCTGACTGGTATTTTTGCCTTTGTGGTTATATACTTGTAAATTGTATGTTTTTATCTCGGATAGTTACGACAAGGACTGGAAGTTAGGCAAGCAATTGAGGTCTTGTTGCATGCAAAGAAACCAAAGGAAACTGCAAGACATCAGAGGGTTTTCCGCTGCCATGAACCTGGAAATAATATACATGTATTCAAACCCATGCTCCATGGTAAACAAAGCGGCAGATGCAGTTGCTCTTATTATTCTTACAACCTCAAATAGACAAAGCAAACGTAGAAGCCAGTTTAAACCCAACAAAAAATACATAAAAATATTTAAAACTGTTATAATAATATAGATTTCTAAATGTACATATGCATATACAATAAATAAAAAGTCACATATACAAATATTATATTTTTTATTAAAATTTTATTTTAAATACAATAACTCAATAAGTATACACAAATACAAATAAAATAAAATATCCTCTATACTATTTAAATTAAAATAAGAAATACAATCAAATTTGGTTTCATAGTAATAATCTAAAAAATTTAAATAGCTTTTATTTAAATCACGTATAGACATTGTTGCTTACTCTACGTAAAAACTTAGCCATACAATTTAAATGTATTTTCATATATAATACGATTTTTAGAATATATTTTGTACGTGTAGCAATCATTACGTTACCAGCCGGCACATCGGCGTCGCCTCAGGTTATACACAAGACTTATTCCATTCGATCCCACAACAAAACTCACGCTTATCCCGTGCTACAATAACTTTGCATGCCATTGATTATTTTAGAAAGGTCCCCGCGTGTAATATAACACATTGCAATAGTCCGTAAAGCAGAACTGTTAAAAGTATGAATAGAGATACTAACGCCTACTCGCATGCATTAAAAGACCAAGGCTCGTATTAAAATTAATTTGTGTTTATACCTTACAAGATTAACTTTTATAATCGTGAATATTTTTTTAACAAGGCAGCCCAAAGATATACATTTTCATTCCGACCATTCTTGCGTACAACCCGAGGGTCTCGCCTTAACTTAGTTCTAAAAGTTCATGCATTTTTATTCTGGTGCGCTCTTTCAACCCATAATGTCCCTGCACGAAGCTTTGAACCCCCCGAGCTGTCTGAACATCCAATAATACACTTTGCAACAATAACATAAATAAAAAAAAACCATTCGAGTTACTTTGTACTCCCTGTCGAACGTTTTCTCTTCGCACTACAACAATTCCAAGTTTGCCCTTAGCGGAAGCATTATTTGTGAGTGCGTGCTTTGGTTTTGATATGCGACATCGTCGGTTTGATAATCGACATCCTTCGCTCAGTAAAAACGCACGTGATGTCATTTGTATTTTCGCTTCATATTTACACGTAAAACGTAGAATTTGTTACATTTTTAAAATAAAACTTTATACTCTTTATGTATGCAAAAAATACAGATTAAATATAAATATTTAGAGCAATAATGAAAAGTGTGAAGATTTACATACTCCAAATGTGTGTGGTGTCCCAATTTGGAGGTCATTTACCTGATATGCTATTTTATACAAAACCCTATATTTTATACTGTACGAATCAATAAAAAAAATTATAATTTTTAATAATAAATCCATGAGTAAATTTTTTACCTGACGATCGTGAATTTTGATAGTAAAGCATTATTTTTGTACATAGTCGCAGGTCCCAATTAAAAGAGATCGGAAAATGGTAGAATCAAATAAAACCGCTAACAAAATCATAATTTCCGCCCGAACACACGTGATGAGATTTCTATATTAAAATTATTCAATAAAAAAAATGTTCTCTTAAATATTTTACAAAACATTTAGTGGAATAACAAAACTTAATCGTAATAATTAATTTGAAAAAATAAACGTAAAATATCATTAAAAGAGAGTTTTTATTTTCAAAATAATAACTCAAATACTGTAAGATCGTGATTTTCATAAAATACATTTGTTAAAAAAAAATTATAAAAGCGATTTAACGATTCAAGATCACTCGGCACATTTTTCAAATGGCCGATAATTGACCTCTGGAAATAAAAAAACAAAAAGGAAAAACAAATTCAACTTAACCGAATGGCAATAGTTTTGTTTTATAGGGGAAGCCCCGTCGTAATTTTGAGAATTAATCATGAGATGAATATACAATAATATTTCTTACAGTAAACATATTCAACACGTAAGCTAAAGGTAAATCTTAATCGTAGAAAGTATAATACACGTCATGACTGACATTTGATTTTCAACTCTTTGGTATAGAGAAAAAATTGTAACAGAAAAATCCTACAATACACCGATACCCAATTAATATATATTATATCAAACGCACTTAGAAATGCATCGTTATAATTTTTGATCATCATCTTTTGTAATATTATTTATACAGAATGTCGCAAAGAGTAAATTGGTCACTCCATCGCCTTTTCAGCGATGACTTTATTATTATTGACAGTGATAAGCTCGTATATTATTTTTACAGCGAGTCTGATTTGAAGATAAATATGACAATCGGCGAGAAATCACTTAAAATATATAAAAGTGTATGAGAAATAAACGATTGACAATTTTATAAAATACACACTACTTTGAAAAATATATTTGATAGAATAATTGACACTTTAGTAAAGCAAAGCAAAATAATAAAATCCGGCATCGGTAGAATTTGCATGTGATTTTTTGTCGTCATCCGATTTCGGGGCGGAGAAAGTTGGAGAGCACCCGGAAGCCAGCGGGAACAGCGACGCTTGATAAGCATGCAAATCGGAAAAGAAAACATGTCGCACCTACTCCGTGAGACTTTAAAAAACACTGAGACTGTAAAAAAAAAGTGAAAGCGTTGCAATTTCATTTCTATGCAACAAGTAGAATATTGTATTGAAAGAAAAAAAACAACACTAGCACGGCTCGTAATGAAGCTCGAAGAAAAGCAATGTGACTAAGAAATTATTTAAATAATACTTAGCATAGTAAAAATAATACATCAAGTAAAGAATTTCTCAAAAATTGACTTATTTAGTAATAAGGTCCTTCGTATTTTGTACAAACGCGTCTTTCTGCGAATCATCGGACTTAACAAAGTGATTCTTTGACTGGACCTTATTCAGGCCCAGCCTTCGTAAAAATTTAATATCGTTTAGTTTAGAATACATTGCAATGGTTGTGTCTCCGTTTGGAAAATACCATTGAAGTTGACTACAAACTATTTGATAACTTTAATTACAACCTCTAATTTTTTCTAATTGACGCAAATGAGAGAGAAAATGCAAAACTGTTGACTGTCTACGATTGTTTCACAGTATATACAGACATGTTCGGTGAGATGGTCACCGACCTCCATCGAGGAGAGGTACTTAAAGAAGATGATAAAATAGCAATTTCAGAGACACGGTGTAAGCCTTGAAGGCTTTACATCGGAATTGGACAATTTTTAAGGCTTCATATACATTAGAAAACCACATTATGAGAACGCCTCCCTTGTCGTGCCGCTGTCCGGCAGCGATCGGAGCGTGTTACGTTTGCAGCGAAGATTTAATACTAATACGAACATCGCATAACAGCATTGGCGTGGTACAATTTTGCATTCTCCCTCCGTGTTTGCAAAGCTACATTTTTAGGTTACGTGAAAAATATTGACATTGTAGAAGTGTAAAAATAATTGCGAGTTCTGGAAGATGAAGATAGATTGATAGCAACCGTGTGGCCTCAGACATTTATCTCGTGCTTTGGACCGTTTTTGAAAAGCAACACTGGACACAACGCTTAAAAATACCAATCTCATTGGACTTGATTGTGAGTTAACACGACGCCTACGAGTATTTTGCGCAGCTCGTCTACCACAGTTTGGCGATGACGGTATATGCACAATAAAAGTAGATAATGCACTCAATCGTCGTATATATTTTTAATAAATGCCTTTCGTTACTTTCATAATTATTCACTGCTTCATTGATAAGATAATTTTCAAGAACTCGTTGTATGAATACAATGTTTTTATATTCATTCAGTATCAACGAAAGTAACGCGAGGCACCATTTTTACGGGAGAGATATAAAACATTTCAATTTGTTTACTTTCAAAATATTGAAAAGTTAATTCGATTCGAGTAGTTTGATCTGAATATGTTTTTATATAACCCAGTTTCATCGATTCAGAGATTAATATTATAGATCAATTGATACATTCTTAAAGTTAGAATAGAGTAATAATAATAATAAATACAAAATAACTTAACCCGATAGTTCATTCACAATACCACCCAAATATACTTATATTCGAGGATGCCAAATTTTATCCAAACAGACTATACTGAAGATGTCATAATCATTTACTACCTTCTATTAACATTGTCAAAAACACTGGTGTTTAGAAACGGTATAACATTTTGATAGTTCTTTCCGATGTGCTCGTCAGCTGAGAACGCCAATCAATTTGCCGATGTCTGGATCTGACAGTCAAATCAGGATCTCTCCTCCGTCGACAGCCGAGACGTTCTCGGCCGACTGACAATGTTATGGATTCCCGTAGTATACGGCCGTCTGCGTCGAGACGACGGCCTGGTGCCCGTCTACGGGTAGCAGGGGTCTCTCTGGTTGGATAAATTGCGACGGAGAGTTCATGTTCTGGCGGTTGAGACTGTGGTGCATGGGCGCTGTCGTGTCCTGGCTGCGGTAGTGCCTCGAGCTCAGCGGGTCACTGTTCCTGTGAACTCCGTCAGGGTTGTTGTCATGTATATATCGAAATTTATCATCGCTTTGCAAGTTAACGATCGTTTTGTCTTGGTAGATCTGATGCAGCGGTGATTTTTCAGATGCGAATACTTGGTGACGATCGAGTTGTTGATTCGATGCCGACTTATCTGAATTCCTCATCAGGTGGTGGTGGTTTTGCATCTGATTGTCGACCTTCTCGTGATAAAACTGGTTGGCCGAGTACGGTTGTATTTGGTTTGTATTTTTATCAGTGTTAAAGATCTGGTGGTGTTGATTACTCTGTTGCAAGAATTGCTGGTGACTCGGAGATTTTTCCAGATTATACATTTGGTATCGGGTGTCTTGGGCATCGGAGCGGTTCTGAAGCTGCTCCTTTTCTTTTTGCAGGTTGAACACTTCCTTCTGGAGGTTTCCGAGCTTGTCGCTTTGGTATTTGGTATCTTGGTACAGCGGCCGCAAATCAGACTGTAGGTTGTTCAGCAGTTGTTCCGATTGCCTGACAAGGTTGCTTTCTAGGTACGGGGGCGGTGCTTCTTGGCCGGGGCCGTCAGGCTGTAGATGGTGCAGAGCAGATAAGAGGCGCGCATTCGCTGCGCCGAGCGCGGCAAGACGCTGGCCTTGGCGCTCAATGACACGCTGTTTGCGGTTGAGGGCGACAGCCATTGCTCGCTGTTCACGGCGCAGCTCCTCTTCCACTCCCAATAGTCTGAAAATAGTAAACGCTGGTCTTAATAGCATAAATTTATGTTCATTCACTTATGGAGTTGACAAATGGAAGATTTACTCAAACTTACGGCATATCTTTTTTTTATTTTTTGGATGCATGATCACTTTGAGAAGGTTTCTGATAAGCCTTTGGTTTTAATAAATTATTTCATTACTAATTAATTATCAAACCCTATTTGTTTATATTAAAATGAAATGGGGTCCATTCTGAGGAGGAATGAAATAGCGTTATCTATAAGTCAAGAAAACATATTCTGTGCCTGCCATGTTACCTAGAGATGATGCCCTTCATTTTAGAATCGGCGAGGTCGGTCCCGCGGGTGCTGGGTTCCTCCAGCAGTTCTACCGACTCCAGCTTCTGTCGCAGCATGTCCACCGAGCACTTCAGTCGCTCGATCTCTCGCTCATACTGGTAACAACAACATATAAGCTAGAAAATTGATTTCTCATTATACATAATATCTGATATAAAACCAGTTCTTCCCTTTCACTTAGATACATCTTCCGACATACTTCTCCACATTCTTTCCTGGTTTGCCTTCCATATAACAATACTTTTAAAAGTGTAGTCGAATTCAATATTATGAAGTTATCTACATATATAAAATATTTTCAGTCCAAAATATAAAGATACGTATGAACACAGCTCAGCTGATATTTATATCGCTTCTGCATCTAGAAAAAACAATTTCAAGCAAACCTGATGGATTGTCCGGTGGTTCTTGGGTAGCCGCCTTCTGCCAGTGGTGTGGTAGCAGCCGTCCTCCTGCTCGCTGGAGCTGTCTGCTGCCGCGCCTTCCAAGCTGAGTCGCCTCACCGCTCGCTCCAGTCCCTCCCTCTCTCGCTCCCGGTCCAGAGCTCCCTGATCCATCGCACTCTCAACAGGCTCCTCGTTCAGCCTCGTGCTTGATACGTTAGTCTTTGAATAGTTCCGCTCCAGTGGATAACCATTCTCTCGGTTCAGATCTTCGTTCAGACGACTACTTGAGATGTTAGTCTTTGAGAAATTTCGTTCTAACGGGTATCCATTTTCTGTTACTCGTAAGATTCCGTAGTCACTATTGCCAACAGGTTTTCCGTTGAAGTTTTCAACGTTTTTCGTATTAGCAGCATCGTATTTTTCAATCATACGTGGTAGATTTGAGTTGCTGATGTTGTCGATATTGTTTCTATCGTATAGTGCTTTTTGGCTGCGCGATATTTGGAGTCTGTACATCTCTTTGTTGGTTTCTTCAACGTTGGAGTCAGGCCTTGTGACGTTACCCGCGTATCTAGTAGACGGTTCGTTATTATTATTGGAGAAAACATTGTCACTCTGACCAAAGTGCATAACGTTATTCTGTGCAGCCACCGAGTTCACGTTGTACGATAGCATCGGGTTTGTCCTCGGCACACGCGAGTTAGAGGTTCTCCTTAGAGGAGCTATCGGTTCTAGTGCATCTAACGGTTTCTGATTTTTGGTATCAATGCTATTAACAACAGAAAGGTTAGAACCCAGCCCGGCACACTCAGATCCATTACTCCTCGACTTGCTGACAAGTCTGCGATGTCCCTGAGATTCAGCGCTAGATTTCGTGTGACGCAGAGCTTCTCTCTGATCCTGCGGTAGATACGTGTTTGTGACTTTCGTCTGCTTATCTCCGAGTCTAGAGGTCTTTCTCGGATGCTTTGAGCGATCTCGGTAATTCTTGAAGTTGCCTTCAGAGTTTGTTTCAACGTTATCTGTAGTGTCGTCTTCTTCTTCGATCGAAGAGCTAGACGTCGTCGAAACACTGCGCTTAGGCAATTGCCTCACAATATTTCCATTGTCTTCGGGACGATTAGCAAATTGATTTCGATCTTCCATCCCGGGTTCAATGTGGTAAACGGGATTTGTGAAAGTCAACGGGCCCGAGGGAACGGCTCTCGGAGAATTTGCCCCGGTGTCTCTTGTGAAGTTTTGAATACCAAACTTCTGTCGCTCGTATTCAAATCGCTGTTGAGAATTTTTTCCATAGTTATTGCGACGGTTATCTAGAGGTCCCTGGCCTGGTCTCCTGGCCTGATGCGCCGGACTACCTTCACAGAAATTATTATTGATAGGCTGACCGGCATAAAGCTCGACCGGGGAAGAGCTCTGACTGTACGTAGCAAAGCTCTGGTAACCAGAACTGGCCACGTTAGATAATGCACTGATCGACACATTGGATCCACCATTATTTAGATGATTGTGATTAACGAGTGGATTCCCATTGCTGATAATGTTAATATTCGTCTGTGGAATGATTTCATGGTTACTGATCCGCTGGTTGATGTGATTCTCGTCGGCATTCTCTGCTTCTTGGTCGTCGGCATATCGCAATAAATCGGAAAGCTCATCCAGATTAGTCGGCATATTGCTATTGGTGTGCTCCGAGTTTGATCGTAAGTAACCGTGTTCTCTGGCAACACCATTGTAATTTATAATATCATTGTTGCTTACGACATTCTCGATGAATGGTGCACGAAACACGTCATTACTGCCGCTAGTGACACTCCGTTGAGACGAATGCATGTTTATATTGCCATTCGAGCCAATCATCTTGTTGGTCAAGCTCGGGGTCGAAGAGTTTTTGTTATCGAATCCGATTTGAACAACCTTGAGATTGACGCAATGCTCGCGGTTGTTGTACTGCGAGCTGTAGCGCTCTGCGTTGTTCTGCACGTTGGTGATATTGTTGTAGTTGTTGCGCGGCAGAGTCGCTGCTCTGATGCCGAGGCTCGGAGACTTCCTGATGCCCAGATGGCTGAGTAATGAGTTGTTATACTTGGGAGTGGGTGGATCCTCGGGGGGACTGGAGCTGGTAGAGCTGAGGGTGTTGATGTGAACAGCGCTGTGGTTCAGCAGCGGAGAGCTGTGGGCCATGGCTGTGTCCGTGGAACATGGACTATAGGTCGGATCATTGAACCTAAAATATCAAGAAAAAATATTAAGAATAAAAAAATGCAAGAGATTAAATTTCTGCCATATGCTTTAAATTATAAAGACAAATTTCTGTAATTACAAAGAAAAATGTTTCTGCTTTTACAATTGAGAAATTTATAAGATTATTTGTATTTCTCATAACTGAAAATATTACAACAATAAATTTATATGTAATTCTAAAGTTTCCTTCCGACACGTGGCAATAATAACAACATACCTGAAGATGTTGTCGTGGACTGAAGCCGGTGAGTGCACAGTGAGGTCGGCCTGAGAGCCCGTGGTCTCCTGCAGCTCCTCTGAGATACGCGCGAGGATGCTCGGCAGCGGGTCAAGGTCCTGGAAAAATCAAATCCTCATGTTATGTGGAAACAAAATAATTTTATTTCTAAGCATAGAAAATAAATAATAATATGCTGGACTTTCAAGTTTACTAGTGAACGAGGAAACGAGGAATGACTATCACAACCACAAAGTAAGTAACCACTGAAAGATAAAACATCAAATTGTCAGTTTATTCAATTTAAGTATGAGGTGTAAAAATTAATTGCTTCAAATATGTTAGCATAACTGACGGTGATCGGTTTACCTGCAAGACACTCTCCGGCAGACGCGGCACGCTGTCGGCCAGCAGAGAGTGGAGGGAGGCCAGCTGCTTGCCGAGGTCCAGGTGCCCAGCACCGCCGGCGCCTGAGCCCCACTCCTCGTGAATCAGATTCTCACTTCCAATCGGAAGTGTCTGGAACGAAGCATACATTTAAAACACAATATTCTCAAGTCTCAGAAGAAATGGAAAAGTGTAAAAATGTACTCACCGATATCTCGTTGAGGAAGGCCCTCATGTTGGGCGCCTCTTCTTCCAGGAAGTCGTTGAGGAACTCCATGAAGCCCTCCTTGCCTTGGAAGCGAGTGAAGTTGGCTAGTGTCTGCAGTGCTTTAGCCACCAGTGTTAAATTCCGAGCGGCTCTCTCATCAGGGTATTCTGCAAGTATTTTCGATGTCAGTATTTTCGAACAGAACTGATGTTCCTCGGGAAGTAGTTCTTGTGTTTTTGCTGTTTATTTTAGTCAGATGACTTACCGTGTGTGATACCGAAGAGGCTGGGAGAGAGAATAGCCGGGCACAGGAAACGTAAGAAAACTGATGCACTGACGAGGTGGTCTGCCAGCTCCTCTCGCTGCATGGAGTGTAATCTGTAATAAATTAGCGCAATGTTAGATTCTACTGATAATATTATCCAATTACAAGGTTTGTTCTGCTGTGACTTGACATCTATATAAAACAAAGTAAATAATAAAGCAGCGTGTGATGCTCACTTGTCTCTGAAGGCAGCGAAGCACAAGCGCAGATCTTGCGGAAAGCGTGGGGCGCTGGCTTGCACGGCGCTCCAGGCTCTGGTGGCGGCTGTACGCAAGCGGGCGCGTTGACGGCGCAGAGCAGCTCCGGCGCCCGCGCCCCGAGCTGGATCCACCTCCCAAGCCGGGCCGCTGCCCATAGCGCCACTCACGCACTCCCACAGTGTTTCCTGAGCATGACGACAACCATTGTACCAAGTATTTGATATTTAAGTTTGAATTTGAAATTTTAAAGGTTTTGATATTCGTGACGGCCCGACTCTCTCTTTCTCTGCCATAACTGATGTTTGAGAGATTGCACAATTCATTAAAATAATTTACATACCTGTAGATATGTCTCTCCGAGCATCTTCATATAAGCTTCAGTGGCCTTGGTAGCTAGAGAGTTGGCCCTGAACGCCAGGGCAGCGTGTGGAGCGCGCCGCACCTCCAAGGCGGCCGCCGCGGCCAGTAGCCTTGCAGCAGCTGCAGCACCTCCAGCTCCTCGGACGCAGCCCACCAAAGCTGCTGCAACCTCTTCCTTGCTCTTAACACCTGATGTCGCAAAACAGATATTAACTTCCAGGAACATATTATTTTTTTTCATTATACAGGTGAATGAGACAAAACTACATATGGAATGTAAGCAGAGTTCAATTCATGTACTAGCACTATATAGCTTAGGACAATAGGAAGAAATATTTTGATGTTGTGCATGTGATGATCATACCGATGACGGGCTCCAGATACTCCAGCAACTGCGGGTAGCTGTCGCGGAGGTAGTTGAGCAGGGGTGCGTAGCTGGGCATGGGCAGCACCTCCAGGGACTGGTAGCGGCACTTGACTCGGAGGCTAGCAGGCGCGTTGTCTGTCTCGGATATGAGCGGGTGCCAGCGCTCGCTCTGGTGCCGCCCAGTCAGCTCGTGTATCGGAATCTTCACAGACCCTAGAATAAGACAATATTTTGTTACCGATGTCATAAGATACGTTTATATTATTAATTGCTGGTAAAAATTTAGCTAATAGCAGTAAATGCAGCCGAGATGCTCACCAACTAGAAAGCGTTTGTCCCGCTTGCGAGGCTTTCTATCTGGCTCCCTGTACACGTCCACTGTGATGACGTTGATGTGGGGGAGGCCAGAGAACTCGAAGACCTCACCCCAGAAGCAGAGGTCAGTCTTCAGCTTACTCGACGTTCTGGAAAGAGAAAACACTCAAAATAAAAACTGAAAAATTTCATTTCTATTAAAATAACTATGAATTAGCCAATAAGAATTAAAATTCATAATTGAGATTCAAGTCACCTAAATAAATTATATATAAACAATCAAATAACGCGATGGTGATAATATTTAATCAGGCATAATTAAAATAATCTAGAGTATTATTGTCCTTAGCCTATTTATTAAAAATTAATTAACGTTTAAGGTTATGACGATTGCGCTATACCTCGTTATCGCAGCTGGCAATTAGGAATGCCGGCACTGTTACAGATTACGCAAGCAAGGACAATAATTCAGAATGATTGTTCTCCGGAGAGTAGAGTGGACAGACGCACCGCGCTGGTGTCACTTTTGTCCCATTCATTCCGTTTAGCGCATGTTCAGGTTAATACTAACTCCTTGCATAGAAAAATTATGTATTCCTTACATAATTAGACTATTATATTAATCTAAAGTCCTGTCAGTGGACCAAAGCAATAGAAGTCCATATAGCAAAAATAACAAGCAGTCAAAAACTAGAGTTCGGTATATAATCTCGACTATGTTTCTCACTTAAGCGACAGTAGATGTTTATGCATCTCTAAGATGGTTACATTATCCTTGGATTCTACAGACTAGAGTTTCATTATTGAAGTCTGCCTTACCTGGCGTAAAGTGTGGCGTCCAGCAGTAGTTCGCAGTAGTATTTCTTCTTCGGCGCCAGGCCCTTGGCTTCCAAGAGAAAGAGTCGCAGCGATCTCTCTGTTCTTCTGACATTGTTGGTGCCTTCTGCTTGCAGAGAAGCTCGTAAACTGAAATATTTTACATATCACGATTAGCAATAATAGGAAACAAATTATGTTGTTAATTACATATAAAGTCGTGAAATTTTAATATTAACGATGATTATAGGAACCATGAATGTGAATAAAAATAATCTATTCTCTCAAATAATAGCGTACTTTTGTTAAGTGAATTAAATTTGTTTTTTTGGTTCAGTGGTTAGACGGTTGAATCTTATGAATCAGGTGAAGCTAATTTCATTAGGCATCGTTACAGTTTACTCATAGACAATTCATACTAATAACGACAGATCATCATACCTGTTGATCCACGCGTCTCGTTCCAGCCGAGATCCGCATGCAAAGTAGCGTGTGGCCGGGGGCGGGCCGGGCAGGTGCAGCTGGAAGCAGTGGGCCCGCCCCGCCAGGGACGCGTGCAAGGCCCGGACACTGCCTCCTCGCACGCCACCGGTGCAGGCGGCGGGCGCAGACAGCAGGCTCTCGTGGGACCTGGAATATTCCACAGTCAAATCACACGTTTATATTATGTTATAGTAACAAGTAAGTTTAAAATTTCTATAAAGAAATATATATAAAATAATGCAATGTTTATTTTTATATTTTTTAATAAATGCATTAATATTTATGTACTTGACTTAAATTGTTTTAGTGCACGTCTTTGAAATCCAATTTACGGGTTATCGGGGAGCAGAGCACCTTTCTGAATTAACGTACACCTCATTACCATGCTATTATTAATCTTATGTTATATCATCTGTTTAGAACGTAGAATCATATTTTAAGGTATGACAAGGTATTACTTATGGGCAAACCGCTGAGCGATTGCTCTTTATAAGTGAGTGTTACTCAAACGATGGGATTCGGAAAGGACGGACGCTTCTTTGCCTTACCATAAGTTGTACTGATATCTCAAAATTATATTTTATGAATACAACGGCATTTCATTAAAATAGTTTACCTGACTTTTTACTGTAACAATAAATTTGTCATTTAGTGCTAGAATAATTTTTTTTGATGTGCATGTTCTTTATGTTACGTATTGTAACGGAAAACGTTTAAATTCCTGTATGAAAATAATACTATCGCAAGGATATAATAAATATGACGCTCAAAAAGCACACTGAAAATTTTAAAGTATGTATGTTGGGTGGATGGGATCGGTATCTCTTCAACCACGAGGGTATACTCTCCAAGACCCAATAATGGAAGATGACTATCAAAATGATATTGCGATACAATCAAAGTCCCCGACTGTCCCTGTCAATATTTCTAACATGCTGTGATATGTGATTTTACTCACAGACCCATCGCCAACAGCGGCATGATCGATACGATCAATTCTAAAACTCCGGTCAACGGAGGAGTGCTTAGGGTACACAGAGTGTTTCAAGATATCTTTTTGGTGTTTCAGGAGTGGACGGGAAGGGTCGGGCAGCCACAGCAGGGGGGCTCACCTGGAGGAGCGCAGGGGGGCTCGGGGGGCGAGCTTGGCAGCAGAGCGGGCACGCTTGAGGGGGCTGGCACGGAGGGAGCGCTTGCTGAAGAAGAAGGCTGCCAGGCGGGACGGGCTGGCCTGGGGTCCAGCCAGCGGCACCGCCAGGGGTGCTGCACCCCCAGACCCTCGCCGGCACGCCTTCTCATACGACGTATCTGAAAACAACACAAACAAATTACTTCTCTTTTTCTACTAAGGCCCAAAAAAACTAAGTTTTCATATTCCACACATAGATGGCACTAACGACACATGCATTTCGACATACATGTCTAAACTTGTTTTTTTTTTTTTATAGCTTGTGCCAAAAAAAAGCTTTGCCTTTCTGCTTTGACTTGAAACATCGAAAGCTTCCTGTGAAAGTCGGTTTGGACGCTTCAGAAGAAGATTAGTGGCGAATACTTGTTGTCTTGGCCACTCTTTGCAAGTCACTGTGAAAGCTAGAATATTATACAGACGAAGGGGAGTTCTCGATTCGGGGTTGACGTCACATCCGGTGCCCTAATGGGGAGGTCCCCGAGTGATTGATGTCTCATAAAGAAAGGGTTTTTATTATATATTTTTCACAGATTTGCGTGCAATATGTATCATGGCGCTTTAGGAACTGCATTAGGTGAAAGCCACTGCTTTCCATAGTACTGTACAAATGTTCAAATCTTCTTCTCCTAGTCACTTTCTTGGTTGTATCAAAGAACCACTCAATCCTCAAGAGTTTTGCCTATGCTGGAGTAAAATTAGTGACGGGGAAACGAGGTTGATAATGGCTTTGCCTAGCGAGTGGGCGGTCGAGTCGTGACGTCGGTGAAAGTGCACCAGCTTTGTGGCGACTTGAACTGCATCGGCAGAGGCACAAGGCACTGCATGCCCTAATATCCTCAAAATCATTCGTGACTCTTGGAGTTCTTGGTCAAAAAATTAAATAAAAATTAAAAATTAAATGCAGGAATTTATTCCCGGAATATTATTGCGTACATCGCCAATACTCAAAGTGATAGATCAAATCAAACATTGCGCTGTCGGTCACGAAATTGACTCACCGTTGAGGCAACGACATGACTATAAATCACGTGAATAAAAAAATGACCATTGAGACTGATTTGGTGCTTATATTAAGTATATTCTGGTATGAACTTTTATCCTTCTTCTTCGAGTGCCTCTCAGAAGAGGCTTGGTGTCCATTAATAATTCAGCTTCTCGACTTCCGGTCACGTAATTTTCCTTGGACAATCAACTGGCTTCGAAAAATATGGCCAAAGTAGAAAACGCTGTCAGCCCATGGTGTTTTGAGTATTCTCCTATAAAGCCACATTTCAAACGCCTCAACTCCATGCCTTATATATATATATATATAATTTAACAAATAAACAGAGCAGTTCTATATTATACATCAGAAATAATAAAAACATATTAGATATGAACTTTTCTACTGTATGAGCTGATACCTGGAAAGACCACAAGTGATTTATGAATAAATTTAAAAAAACACCGTATAATTAAGCTATCTTGCAAGTGATTGTAAATATTAGAATATGAGTATTCCGCTCGAGCCTATCAGACCGAAGAATCTTTACGAAGCGGCCCACACTCTTTGCGGGAAAAAACTGATCCTAATTTGCAAGTTAAATGCGCATGCATAACATTAGAATTAAAATTAGCCCGCATCGTGTGGGACTTTTTATCTGCTGTTATTTTTCGGGCGATCCTCGATGAAAAATACTCTGCAGATCTATAATATTATATAGAAACTCAAATACGTAAAAAAAAACTATATATAAATCGCTTCACTCTTGGAATTTTGTACCTTGAGCGTATGTATTGCAGTATTGGATGATTTTCCAGGGATGTGTCTTGGAAGTACCTTGAATAGGTGGAAGGCTTCTACTATTGTTGCTGCAGCCTGCTGCAGAAGGAATATCATAGTCTAATATAGAAGCTTTGTAAGGAGAAGATTGTATAATATAATAATGCTATTGGGCAGCAGCTTTACTTCGAATATAAAACTGCAGTATAGAAGGTCTCAGGGACTACACTATTCTCCCTAAGAAAACTATGAACAGACATAGAAATATCTTCAGCGAGATGGTCACCAAATTCCTCTGAGGAGAGGTACCCAAAGAAGAAGAATATATATCATAACTGGTTTGAGACACTGTACATACACTAACAATCAGTATCGTGCTGTCTATACAAGCAATAAATCAGTGCTTTTATAGACAGCACAGTGGAATTGTAAAGAACAAGTAAAGGAAAAACTCACCATTCAATGCTATGGCAATTTTAATATTCGGTTCGTAATTGTAAAAGTGAAAATAAATATTCGGATAATCGATTATTGCAGGTAAAATAACAGGTGGACTTATTTTCAAACGAGATTCACAAAGGCAAACTAACCAGACTGACTTATGCTTGAGTCTTAGTCTTTAATCGGTTTTAAGTAATTATTTCCAATGTCACCTGGAGAGTTATTTTATTTTAACTTCTATGGCATAATTAACGAGGACGACAATGGACACAGATGGTCGGATGGAAATCGTCGTTTGTGTCATCGTGTCATTGATGACAAATATACACCGACTTTAAACGGCCTCAATCGTTTAAAAATAACAAAAATGCTAATTAGTATCAAATCGAAAAATAATCTATTCTATTATTATTAAAATCGTAAAAAAATATTAATGGCTTTGCGCTGGAATGGGCGCGTAATAAGTATTATTAGCGAGATCGTTCACGATTTCCCTATCAGATACTAGAGAGCCGGAGGTGATGCAGTGACGGGGGGCCCTGATCCATCAGCGGATGTACTTGGCGGCGAGTGTTGGGAATTCACAGCGGAAAAGTGTCGACTGGTACGGAGAAATTTAAATTTATCTAGAAACGCAATGACACTCGAAATATAATATGCATAATGCAAGATTACGATTGTTTATCTTGGGAATTGGGTCTGTGTATAAATGCGTAATACAGTGCCACTGCAATAGCACCAATAACAAAGCCCACACAAGCGTTAAGTCAACACCTCCGTACTAACCCAGGCCTACGTAAACCGTGGATTACTGACGCCATAGCTTCGTCATGCATTCCTTATATATTTTTTGGTTTTATAAGAAGTCATCACACTGAAAATCGTGACGTCATTCGGTCATTGTTAGTATACCACAAAAAAATTGTGACATATCCAGTCTTATCAAATCGGTTGTGCTACTTGTAGTACTGAAGCAGATTCCGCATCCATGTTAACCTTCTGCTTCCAATGCCTCTTTTTGTAGCTGAACAATGGTATTTTTACGCATTTCTGTCATACACAGCGAATGCGAGTATATAAATTTCCAGCGCGAAAATTGATTAGTTTAATATAAAAAAAACCGATGTATAGTATAAATTTTTTATCTGTGTTGGTAAATATTAATTATATTTAATTAGGGGTGAGTATTTTGAACCCGAAGTCCCGAGTTTGAACGTGATGCGGCTCTCCCGGGCGTGCGATGATTGCAGGTAACCGTGGCTTTAATTACAGTAAAGGAGTTATAATTAGCAAAGGTCACACGCACGGGAGTGCCATTACCCGCCGGAGCCTCTCGGCCACAGGGTGACCATAAGAAACCCATACACAGCTGACAATTTCACCATGAAAAAAACACCCAAAGTCAAGAGACACATGGGCTAAATCAAAAGTTCCACAAAGTGGCCAATATCAACCTCCAAGGATCGACGACAGCGAAATATTAAATTTGGGGTCCACGAACTGCAAATGGGGGTCTATGGGAGTGGATCCCATCACAGGTCATCACCACAATATATGCATTCCGTAAATATCATAATGCACGTAGCACAGCTTGTTCCCATGCACTTGCATAATAATGCTATTTATCTTGCACTATGGACTATCGCAGGAAGGTTTTTTGATAGCTTTTCCACCTTCATACCCCATGAAAAGGGGTTTCAGCGCGGTTCCCGATCTTACAAAAAAAAAAAAAAATAGATTGGAAACCACTGGGCGAGGAGATTTAATGTTAAATCTGACTTATTTGAAGTTGTAAAAAAAATCAATATTAGCAAGGTCCAGGGTCAAAAAGTTTGAGGACCTCTGGGCCAAATGCAAATCGCAACAAGCGAATACTGCTTTAGAGTGTTTTTCAGGGCAAATGTGTTCCTGAACGGCCTGTGACTTTTGCACATTAGCGCAGCGGCTCGAACCGAGAGGCCGGGGTTCGAAGGTGCTTAGGGGGAAGCCCGGGGAAAGGATTACCGGACACGCCACACATGGTCACCGACTGAAGCCACCACCCCCTCATTACACCACCAAACGTGGGGACTACTATATAATATACAGGGTGTCCAGAAAGAGCATCGGGTGGATGTGAATAGTGACCGTTATTGCGATATGCTGCGAAAATTTTTGGGACCAGAGTTGCAGGAGTTTCGAGGTTTCGACTCGAGAACGTGGTTCCAATACTTGTCATACATCAAAGCAATCAATTGAAGCTGTTCACGAATTATTCCCTAATAAGGTCATTTCACGTAGACGTGACATCAAGAAGCCCCGATCTTAGATCTCTTGACTATTTCGTATGGGGATACCTTAAAAGTAGGGTCTATGAGAATAATCCGATGAATCTAACGGAATTGAAACAGTACATCATGTCAGAAATGGCAGCAATATCGAGGGCTATGTGTCTCAGCGTGTTATCAGCAATCTTCGTTCCGGATTAGAAGAGGGCCAGCAGCGCTTAACGGTCGCCATTTTGATAACATCATCTTTTCGAAATGATTTTCCATTCTGTATTCTTATAATCGACAATAAAAAAAATACTTGATTACTAGTAGTTTTTGTTTTACTGAACTAACAAATACCCGATACTCTGTTTGGACACACTGTAGTATATATTATCAAGAGGCTTAAAACACCAAAGCGACCATGGTAAAGAAGAAGAGGTACTTCTATCTTGGGCACATAGCAAATAGTCACTAACCTCCTATGAGGAGAGGCATGAGAAGAAGAAGAAAAGAGCGTTTTCTCAGGGTGCAATTAAGGGTGATTGTTTCTTTCCGCCGTGGAAGAAATCATTCAGCGAAACGATTTTTTTAAATTATAGTCAACTTCACTTTTTAATTACTCGATAAGATCTTTACTTATTATCTGTTGTGATACTCGAAAATCATTTGCAAGTGATTACACAATGAATCAGAAGGGGTAATAATATGTATTATAAAATATATATGCAAAGTTATCGCAATCTACAGATTTTTTCCGCCAATACCCACGTATGTACATATTTGTTAAAAACATGATAAATTATATGTAAAAAAAAAACTGCTGCGTTGTAAGTCATTTAATAAATTGTTTTCGTTTTAATAAATTGGACATAAAAACGCGATACAATTATTTAAATTATTATATTAAGTTTAGCAACAATTTATTGAATGAAATTTTTGTATGGAGTTAAGAGTTATTAATTATTTTAGATACTCATAGACATTCGCAGATGATACGCTTATTTTTAATTATAAACATCCTTTATTTTGTCAAAAAAAATATTCGATAATGTATTATTAGGACAAGGGAAGTTTGCTATGTCGAAATTCTTTCATGCAAGCAAATTATTATATTAAGTTTAGCAGTAATTTATTGAATGAAATTTTTGTATGGATTTAAGAGTAATTTATTATTTTAGATACTCATAGACATTCACAGATGATACGCTTATTTTTAATTATAAACATCCTTTATTTTGTTAAAAAAATATTTGATAATGTATTATTAGGACAAGGGAAGTTTGCTATGTCGAAATTCTTTCATGCAAGCAAATTATTATATTAAGTTTAGCAGCAATTTATTGAATGAAATTTTTGTATGGAGTTAAGAGTAATTTATTATTTTAGATACTCATAGACATTCGCAGATGATACGCTTATTTTTAATTATAAACATCCTTTATTTTGTCAAAAAAAATATTCGATAATGTATTATTAGGACAAGGGAAGTTTGCTATGCCGAAATTCTTTCATGCAAGCAAATTATTATATTAAGTTTAGCAGAAATTTATTGAATGAAATTTTTGTATGGAGTTAAGAGTAATCAATTATTTTAGATACTCATAGACATTCGCAGATGATACGCTTATTTTTAATAATAAACATCCTTTATTTTGTCAAAAAAAATATTCGATAATGTATTATTAGGACAAGGGAAGTTTGCTATGTCGAAATTCTTTCATGCTGGCAAGCTGCCTGAACGTTGTGGCAAATTGCAGGCGACACTTTAACAATGCGATATTTACGACTCCTTCGCATGTGACTGACACGTGCACGCCACGTGTAGACCGAAACACTTCAAAGGGAGAGAGTTCAGACAAATCTGGTGCATTTAAAAAAAAATAAAAAAAAAAAACGCAAGCGAGACAGGAAGCTATTTGCAGATATGAACTGCGTATAATAAAAATCTGAAATTTTTCATGTTATATGTAGAACAAAAAAACTCTTAAAAGTACTGATTACATCTTTACTCAAGGTGTTTTTTTTTTAAAGGCATCATAATAGCAAGACTTTTCCATTGAAAACAGCTGATTTCCAGTAACTGAAGCCACGTATTTTTTGTATTCAATGATCGTTTCTATATATTTTTTTTTCTGTTTAAGGTTTCTTGGGTAGACAAATTAAAGTGATAGTATCCAGTATAATGGTTTTAATTGGAAAATTAAATAAAGGCATAATTGTCGACCAGTCCGGCCCACATCCGCTCACAGAACCGACTCGACGGGTTTCGGCTTCAGTTCATTATCCATTATCAATGATTGGTTACTTTTTGTTCGTTGCTTTTATCTCGAATACAGTTTGCTCACTCGTGCAGGTTGAGTAGAAATAGTCACAAATACTGTTTATATATATATATATAGGGTAATCGCAAACGTTCTGCAGGCCTACTTCATGGTGACCGAAACGTCGGAGTGCAAGAAACCAAATCAACACTTGACAATGGCAATCAAAACCTACGTATTCCCAAGAACCCTTGGCACACGAAAATAAAACCCCCTGTATATAAAAATACACAATTCCAACAACTCCACAATGTTTATGTTTTCCTTGTGCCTTTTTTAATTTATTTCGCTTTGTTTCGGCTCCGAATATCAAAACTCCCTTCCCGGAAGATGGTCCTGATATTTTGAACCGAAACGTAAAAAAAAATATTTAAAAAATGGATTCAATGGCAACATCAATCAAGTCGGACGCTATTGGCCGATCACCGATTGTGTTATTTTTTTGGTCCAGATGTAGAATCCAGTCTCTGCGTGGCATTGAGACTATCCAGTCTCCTCGCGTGACTCGGTTGTGGTGACCTTGGCGCGATTTCCTCTGGTGGTGCTCTCGGAGGAAGTCGGAGCAGCAGGAAACCGCAGCCTGATAGAAAAAACCGCAGCCTTTCTAGGCTATGGGAGTGAAATTTCCTTCAAGATTATTTAAAATAACTGCTGATTTTATTTATACAAATACAATTGGCTTTCACCTTTCGAGGTGTGTAACGAATATAATGCACACAGGCATGTCTAGTTATGCATCTGATGATGACCGAGCCTGTTGGTCGAAACTAGTCATGCCAAAAATATAATAAACTCAAAGTGAAGAAAGAATGCAAAGTTATCATAAAGTTATTATAAAAAATGGAACTTCACCAGTCAAAAAAAGTATAGGCATAGTATAAGCAAATTTCACAACCGCAATGGTGTAGTTATCACATTTAAAATATTTCAGGTGCAGCTGATAAGAGTTACTAAATAAGAGATGCATTCTATGCATTGCTGATTCTCAAAAAAAAACCCCATGAGAATATTCACCAATGGATATATATTACGAAAATAATGGTTGTCAAGTAGATAAGTGGAGAGCTCAAGAGACATAACACTGAGATTCACCAAGTGTTATGTCGTTTCAGTTTTTATTTATGGAGTCGAAGCTTGGTCACTATGCGAAGAATTTACATGTGGCTATATAGGAGAATTCTTAAAACACCATGGGTTAACCGCGTCACTTGAAAAACAACTCCTGACCATGGTAAAGTAGCGGAGGGTCCTTTGTCTTGTAACAGTAAGCAAGGAAACATCGAAGGAAGAAGATATGATATGACTAGGATATAAATATGTCACCAACCTCCCGTGAGAAGAGGCACCAGAAGAAGAAGAAGATATATTATACCGGAAACCCTTTTGTGTATCATTGAAACAACGCTTTTCTATATATCAATAAAATTTATATGCGAAATCGGAGAGGCGCCCGTCCTTTCAGGCGTGGGCGGCTGACTCACGATTCACGACTCACGACTCACGACTCACGCTCCCGGAGGCTGTGGCCAGACACGTGGCGCAACAACAGCTGACATCTCAATTCAGTCTCGGCACGCAGATCCATCCAATTAAGCCTACGCTGATATTCGCGGATATTGATTCCGTGCGTTTTTTTTCCTCGTCGGAATGAGTTGTCGGCTTATGGGAAATCTGATATGTTTGATAATATAATTATTGAAAAAACAAACCCATTAGATGCGAATTGACAAAGGTTATAATAAGATTTATAGACTGGTCGTGAATTGGCTTGGTACAGTGACGATCGAGAAATTGGTCGATTCATTGGCTCGATAGATCAATAGAGCCTTTTTCTAAGAAAATCGTACTTGCGTTTATCTACATCTTACCACAAATTTGATTAAGGGTCTAAGTCCCATAATCGAGTTTTTTTTATCATTTTCAGGTCCGTTTTGCGAAAAATCGACTGCACAAATCAAAAATATTTAAATGCAAAAAGTTTGATACATCTCTTCTTCCGAACACAATATATTTTTATTTCTTGTAAGTTTACTATTAATATGATAAATATGTGTTTTTCCGATTGAAGTGTAGGAATTTGGAGATTCGTCCGGTACATTTTCCAAGAGTCCTAAACATTTAAAAGTCTTTTTTTTTATTGGAATTAAAAGATTAAATATAAACCATGTGCGTCTTATTAATTTAAAAATTAAAAAAAAAAATCTTTAACAAACTTTGGTTTTGAAAAGTCGTCATTTTATCCAATTTTTCAACATGTTCAAGATTTTATTTTACCCTAAAAATGGACGTAAATTCAATGATAAAAAATTGTTAAATATAATTTATAGTTTTTTCAATACACTATAAAAAAATCAACTTTCGACATAGAAAAATAAAGTGACAATTAAATTAATTAAATGACACAATTCGCCAGGTAAAACGGTCCTTTTTTTGGGGCAGACGGGGGATGGACACCAAGCAAAGTAAAGTAGCAAGACCCTTAATATTCAGTGTTCAAACAACTTTAATTAATTTTCTTAAATCCATTATTAATATTTGATTCAACGAATAAAATAAATAATATTTTAATTAGAGTGTTTAGTTGACGGGCTTGCATTATATATAAAAAAAAATGCAACAACACATCGTGTTTTTTTATTCACGATAACTTCATAAATTATTAATAGAAATACTCAAAGCTTCTTGAATTGCATCACATCCTATTTTATAAGCACAAAAACAATAAATTATATTCTGATGCAATATAAAAAAAAATATGGGAATGTAGACATCATACAAAAAGCTGTATTTAAAAAACGATTCAATCACTCGAAAACCAGTGGGTTTACATAATTTATTATAAAACGTTGCATAGCGGTTTTAATTCTCAGTGGCGCAGTAGCTCAATCGGCAAGAGTGTCATAAGTAATTATTATTTTAAATAAAATAAATGATCAGATCAATTAAAATGGGTATTACACAAACTCTGGCTTAAGCCTACGCCCGGTTTAAACAAAACGATTAATAAATATTTCGGATACGGAAGACTTCACGATTCGATTCAGCTGAAAATTCGATTAGGCGGAAAGCTAAGAAGAAGAAAAAATTACCAAATTTACGATCGATTTTGAAGAGCGTAGGATGAGAATGCACCTTAAGAAACCAGGGATCGTCAATAGACTGAGTTTTAAATCTCAGGTTATTTCAGTATGTGTGTATATCGGACAGCTTTGGCCACCCCTGGTCTATAGTAAATCCGCTGTAAAATGAGTATTGCAAGGAAAATTATTATTAAAATTTCCAATGATATAGTCGTAAACCTCCTCTAGTGAGATTTTTAAGTGTTCGCAAGCAAGTCTGAAATTTTTCACTATATAAATAAATATATTAATAATAAGTTTAAACGTATTTTGTGATCACCCTGTTCGTACGAAAACTCGCGGGGGAAGTTTAATTACTGAGCAAATTCGTCCGTGCAATTTTTTTTTTTATGGCGTTTCCTTATACGTGCGCACGTAATTATTAACCGAAATCAGTCACAGGTGGTTAACGATATAGGAAATCCCAGGTAAGATGTGTTGAACGAAACGCTGACGTCATTTGCTGCAGCGAGGATGCTGCTGACTCAAGAGACGAGCCGGAGTCGTTATCTTCAAATTAAATATGAATATAAAAAAATATTCATATTTAATAATGAATTTCGGAGCATTTTGCTTCGAAATTGCATTTGCAGGAACACTCAGTAAAGCGAATTGTTCTCCCCATACGAATTTATATATGGGGTTTTCGCCATGGGGGAGAAAATGCTGAACTCACGTGTACATCTTTAGAGGAGGTTGGTGACCATCTCATTGAATATACCTCTATGTCTGTTCATGGTTTTTTTAAGGGAATAGTGTAGTGAGTCATTGGGTCCTTCTACACTGCATTTTTTTAAATATTATTGCTGCATTTTATATCATTATATTATGCAAAGATCTGATGTTCCTTTTGCAGCAGCCTTTCTCACCTCTACAGGGTGTTTCCAGAACACATTCCTCCACAATTATTCCAAGTCCACTTCTCAAAAAAAAATCAAATAGATGATTCATCATATAAATACAAATCTGAATACGAATCTTCATAAAAACACAAAAAAAAAGTTTCAGTCTAGGTACCGAGGCTATTTTCAGGAATTTTAAATGCATATAAAATAACGATTGATATAATAATTTAGGTTGCGTAGGGAACTCGGGGACCCTCTGCATTATTTACCATAAGAAAACCATGAACAGACGAATCAGTGAGAAGACTCACTTGAAGAAGTACAAAGTAATATTTTTGACCTATTTCATAAGCTGGTTTAAAAAGCACAAAGCTAGTTTAATGTGTTGTTTTTTTTTTTTAACAACTCATTTATCGACACGGTGGGTTCTCCCAGAGTGGCCATTTTACCTGCCATTTTACCTGCCATTTTACCTGCCATTTACCACACGTGAGCCGATAAAAAATACCTGTCCATGCGCAATTGGCATTTGAAATTTTAAAGGCAAATAGTAAAATGCAAGCGTTAAACTTTATGGGATGACCTTTACGCTATGCGCGAGTCTATGGCTTTTGGGGCTGAACACGAGGACGTTCTCCTTCGATGCCTTCTGATGCCATGGTGAGGTGTGTGATTTATGGGGGTTGGGGGTAAGAGGGAAGGTATGGCTTTAGTCCTGTGCCAATTAGTCATTAAGGCAGTCCTCGAGAAGGGATTTAATGGAGGGCAAACAGCGGCGTGTATACAATATTTATATCTTAAAAGCCATAAAAAGGTATGGTTTCAAATCCCATTAGTGTCGCGAACAAAAAAATAGTAGTTTTATTGATAGTATTTTTCAGTTCGGCCCTGAAACATGATATTGTCACTGTCGCAAACACCGGAAGCGTTAGTTACTGCAATAACCATCCCATTTACAGGCACTTGGGGCGAGCGATTAAGAGACAGCTTGTCTTGGTGTGATCTCAACGGCACGCCACGACAGTCGAAACACGCGAATGATGAGTCATTTCTGACACACCCGACAATCTTCGCGGTCCGATGATTGCATCAGACGATTTAACGTCACGAATCAGGTGGCAATGGAATTGGTGTGTCCCTATCGCCTGCGGTCCACTGCTCGATGAGGGCCTCCCCTGTCGCGCAGGCTACATTTGGATTCACACATGAATTCGAGACTAATACCAGTAAAAAAAAAAAAAATACTACTCGAAGCCACTCAATTCAATTAGATTCACTCCGTGACGCGCATTTATTAAAATCCGCAGCCCTCCACTCTAGAAGCATCAGTATAAAGGCTGCAACACCCTGAAGTCGCTAGATCATGATTAACACAGGTAATATTACAGGTAACACGCAACAATGCAAGTGATTTTTGCTTTGCTTTTACCTCAGGGTGACACCATGAATTCAATAGAATTTGGGTATTTTTAAGTATTTTTGAAACATTTCAGGGAATCACCCTGTTTAGACGTGAATAGTAAAAACATAATACATCAAGTATACAACTAAATTTTCTTCTTTCAATTGGTTAAATATAGATAAATCTATGATTTTATTATACATGAGATTGAGGCGAGGTCACCTCTGAAAAAGGTCGTAGTGTCTAAAAATAAATAGCCACAATTCCATAGTAAAAAAAACCCCTTTCACAAGCTGAGAAAGAACACTTGTTGCCAGTTTCTATGGTTCCCATTATTACACACATATCAAGCCTCCTATAACGCGGTTAATTATACGATACTCTGAAGTGAATACCTTTAAATCAGGTATGCAAGGTGTTTTAAAACCACACGCTGATACTTTTCTCGAGCTGTGCTGTCTCAGCTCAAAAGCAAGGCAAAATAAAAAAATGAACAGGTAAAATAATATAATCGAAAATATGCAAAACCTTGCCGGAGATTATAGAGGACAGATTCGATCACGAATTCCCCATAAACAAAAGTTCAATAAAAAAACAAATTTACTCCATAAACAATTACATTGTCTGAGCGGCCTCGGCTATATTATATACTTTGCGCAATCAATTTTTGTTGCTCAAAGTGTCGCTTTGCTGACCTCAGCGCTTCCAAACCCGCGTTCCGCCTATCTTGGCCATTTTTTAAACTTTCAATAGTAATCCTGGGAGAAGTATTACTTTTCTGATGATATACTATAGATTCACAGTCATGTGTGTTATTTAGTTTACAGCCTGCGGTGCTTTAGCGTGGAGGTACTGTCGCTGAAAAATCAAGGCAGTATCACGGAGACGATTATAATAATTTACCTATTAAAGTATCAAAGCACCTTGGTATTCAAGAGAGGCGTTGAAGGTGTAAAGAGGTGATGAGGTCATTATGATGCTGCCATACTATACAGTGGATATGGAATGATTATGGAGAGATGTGCTCTGGAAGTACTTGTCGAATTGAAAGTGTTTCTGTAGCCTGCTAAAGAAGGAGTATCAAATCTTAAAGCCAGAGCTTTTTAAAGGAATTATTGTATATCTATGTATGGATTAGTCAATGATTACTAATATGATTAGGCACACTAGTTCATATATAGAAGATGATTTAAAGAAACTCACAGAAAAATATCATCGTGATTTATCCCACAGAAATCACGATGATATTTTTCTGAGAGTTTCTTTAAATCATCTTCTATATATGAACTAATGTGCCTAATCATATTAGTAGGGATTATTGTATGAAATAATGCTATCAGGTAGCAGCGTATATAAAATTTCAGGACTCTAAAGAAACCCATGAGTATATTATTGATTTTTGTGAAGACCGTCTCACAGGAAGTACGATTTTGCCTATACAGATTTTATTGATTGTGATAATATCAGTGATTCGTTGGTACAATTGGTAATGCACCGGCCACGTAAGCTTGGGGGGTGTGGATTCAAATCCCACACAAATCACGATGATACTTTTCTAAGAGTTTCTTTCAATCAATTTTCAAGAGATCCATGAGTATGTCGCATGCTCGTGCATGCCGTCTCCGCCGCCCCTCTGAGGAGAGGCACTAGAAGAAGAATCAACCGATAAATATTGGCGGTGCACGTGCACGGGGTGAGGCCACGTGGCACTTGATTTCCTGGCTTGGCTGTGGAGGCTTCGCGGGGCAGGGAGGAAGCAGGAAGGCCGCATCCTGGCGGCGCCGCACCTGCGCTGCCTGCGGAATGAGCCGCAACGGTAAACTGGACGCGATCAATGCACTCCATGACTGTTTACTTAAATATATCCGGGCGTTGTTTTCATGTGTTCAATTTGTTTATTACACTTTGGGCCATCTACATCGACAACAAAGTCGTGGAGAGAGTTAAAAAATGTACGTATTTGGGGACCTGATTGAATGAGATCTGGGATCCTGATGAGGCAGTATATTCAATACGAGACTTCAGGGTTATATATATATATATATATATATATATATATATATATTCTATATATAGTCTCGCTGGAGATTCACCAAGTGTTATGTCGCTTCAGTTCTCCTTTATGTGGCTGTATATAGGAGAATCCTCAAGGGTCTAGGTCCCATGAATGAGATCTGTGATCCTGATCAGGCAGTATATTCAATACGAGACTTCAGGGTTATATATATTTATATATATATATATATATATATATATATATATATATATATATATATATATATATATATATATATAACCTTGAAGTCTCGCTGGAGATTCATTAAGTGTTATGTCGTCTCAGTTCTCCTTTATGCGGCTGTATATAGGAGAATCCTAAAGGGTCTAGGTCCCATAATCGAGTTTTTTTGATCATTTTCTAGTCCGTTTTGCGAAAAATCGACTGCACCAATAAAAAATTTTTAAATGCAAAAAGTTTGATACATTCCTTTTTCCGAACACAGTATATTTTTATTTTTTATAAGTTTACTATTAATATGATAAATATGTGTTTTTCCGATTGACGTGTAGGAATTTGGATATTCGTCCGGTACATTTTCCAAGAGTCCTAAACATTTAAAAGTCTTTTTTTTTTATTGGAATTAAAAGATTAAATATAAACCATGTGCGTCTTATTAATTTAAGAATTATAAAAAAAAAAAATCTTTAACAAACTTTGGTTTTGAAAAGTCGTCATTTTATCCAATTTTTCAACATGTTCAAGATTTTATTTTACCCTAAAAATGGACGTTAATTAAATAATAAAAAATACATAAATATAATTTATAGTTTTTTTAATACACTATAAAAAAATCAACTTTCGATATAGAAAAATAAAGTGACAATTAAATTAATTAAATGACACGATTTCGCCAGGTAAAACGGTCCTTTTTTTGTGGCAGACGGGGGATGGACACCAAGCAAGGTTAGATAGCAAGACCCTTAATATTCAGTGTTCAAACAACTTTAATTATTTTTTAAATCCATTATTAATCTTTAGTGTGAGCAGCTAGTGTTACCTGTTATCCGATTGGTCAGAATTTTCAGCGCATTTGGTAATATTGTAATGACGTCACGATTTGGAACATTCGTTCGTTTAGAGGCGATAATCATCAATTCGCGTGCACGTATGCTTGTGCATAGATATACATAAATATTTACATAATCGATACAAATACAAGCACAGTTAATTATAAATTATTAATAAAATTTATTTTAAATAAATCAAAAAAAAATTATGGTATAACAACGTGTAAAGTGAAAACACCACCTGATAACACCAGATATGAATCACCATATGGCCCCACATTGATAAGGTGCGATAGCGATATTGAGCAGTCCAACACCGTCAAGTGTTAAAAAAACACAACGCCACGTTAGAAATCAAACATAAATAGCCAAACGGCTAGACGACTACGACCATTTGCATTTGTGACGCGAAAGTGGTCACGATCGAAAACGATTTCGACTATTCGTGTTTGCTGAATTGAATTACAAATTAAAACCAGTCCAAACATTTAAATTCAACAGATAAGACACACGGGCGTGGGATCTTATTTTTATTTTTTTTTATTTTTTATTATTTCGGCATTCAGAGTTATGAAGTTATTATAAATCAACCGGCGTCCATACATGGTCTTTATGGTTTAAATATTCCCTGTGTAGAGGATACCGCTTCGGTGACGACTTTGCTGATGCTTAAATTAAACAATTTGTATTACACGCTATATAATTTTATTTTAACCCACACACGTGTTCCTTGGCCGCTGCTCGCTGCCGACTGACGGCCAAGTATTTTGAACGTTTGTATAATACATACACAATATGTGTTTATCCGTCCAATACACTGTGTTTAAACAATAAATATGATAAGTGAGATTATGGACATTCGCCTTTCAAGGGCATCATCATACTCTGAAACGCAAAAGTATACACTAACCAAATTAAACATATTTCTTGTTTAAAATGGACTATTACAAAGTAAATAATCCGCATAGACGTGCAAGCCTACTTGGGTGGCCTTTTTCAATAAAATTGATTTCTTGGGTGTTAAGCCGCATTTAATGGTGTCTACCACGCAAGATATTACTTGTCGGTCGGTTGGCGGTTGCGTTGGGACGTGTGTAGGCAGCTTTAATCATTTAGAGTAAAGCACTTGTCATGTTGCATTTATAGAAGCACAACGGTCTGTTTTACTAGACCTTGTTTTGTATTCATTGCCATTTTATAATTTTAACCAAGGTCATATTTTTTAGCAAACAATGATAACGGTGACTATATTCTGAAGAACTTCATTAAGTTAATCAATGATTAAGTCAAAAATCACGCTTCATAAAAACACTTGTTTAATAAACACAATGAAGATTTTTGATAGTCAAATGCTGGCAAGACATGAATTAAATAACAACAAGTTAATCATCGTTCACGTTAATCAGCGCTACGTGTCATTGAGTCACACGTGAAACGACGAAAAAATCTTCTTGTAAAAAGTACGCTTGATTTTTAGTATAAACGTAGCATTGTGTTGTGTCATGTGAATAATATTTTTTTTTATCCCACGCAGATAACGAACTCTAAGTTTATGAATAATATTAAAAAAAAAAAAAAAAAAACTTACAATCAGGATACCGTGTATAACCATAATAACCTCATAAAGATGAGATTCGACTTACCTGAAAACAAAAAAAAAAAACATTATTAGTAAAACACAAACTAAATATTCTTTCAAGGTCTCAAAACAAACAGTTAAAATTTTCAAAGTGGGTGTACACAAACGAAATTTCAGGAGGCACCTGAAGCGGTTTCAGGATTTCAGTGGTTTCAGGCATCCACGTCGGAAATACCACGGTATATAGGGCGGCAAAGAGGGGGGGGGGAGGGGACCACGACATCTCAGGCTTATTTTAGGAATACCCTGTGTCGCCATAGTCGAGATTTATGCCGAGGGGCTTAGAGTTTCAAGAAGATACCTGTGCGTATGAATAGCAGATTTCAAGCCTGACATAGCTGCGGAGAAATATGCGGAAAGAGAAAGACACACTGAGGAAAGAGACTACTTAAAAATATATATATGAATTCATTGATAAACCAGTTTAAAAAATTATATATATATAAAAAAAAAAAATTAAAAAAAACACTTAGTACTATGGACTACTCTGTATACTATAAAATCGTACACAAGTGTTTTCTCTTACACAAGTGTTTTCATAGAATTCGACGCAACAGCTGGAAATAGATAATGATATATTGCTATCAAATGGACCACGGAGCTGCTGCGCTGGCAGAATACAGAATTAACTGACCCCCCTGAACAGCCAGGAGTTGGAAGTCGCAGCACGTCCCAGGAAAGTTGGAGACTCTCAGTCAATCCACTGGTGAAGAGAGAACTCAAATACGCGTTGCACTATCAAAGATTGGATTCGTCTGCTAAAGGGTTATTTCTTGTAACGCGTCGTATTTTGTGTAATAAATATAGACTACTTCTGCTGATTGGAAGGAGAAAGCTAACGTGGATGCGGAATTTACGCCGGTGGTTCAGGCTCAGGGCGAACATATAAAAATTACACAGTACAAATTTTTTTTTGTTGTTTTTACATTATATTGCGTAAACGCGCTTCTTTCGTGATATTTGATTCAAAAAATATATATATTAAACTATTTATTATATTTATTAATTTTATACTCGCTTTTTATCCGAGAAAGCGATTTGTTCGATAGTAAATTGGTTACGTATTTTTGTGTGGGTACTTTTCTTCCATTGTCCTAACAAGTAGCCAGCGCGTTATATAAATAAGATAAACATGATTTATAAACGGGTTTTGTGATGAAACATGAAATGAGTTTTTTTGTTTTTTAATTTTTTTTTTTTGTTTATTCAAACTCATTGTTTTTACGACACCGCACAAGATGTGAAGTGATTTTATTGATATCTTAAAAAAACAATGTTAACGATACGCATTAAAACACATTCCATCCATTGTTTAATAATAATAATAATAAATTTGAAATAATTACACAAACATGCTAACATTGAATCGTGAATTTAATTAAACATTATTTAAAAAATTGTGTTAAAAAAAATTTATACGCGTAGCAAGAATTCAAGAATTGAAGTTTTTAGTCTAATTTTTCTGGGCGTATAGATAAGATGATATAAGGAATATATCGCCATAATCATTCTCGTCGGTCTGATGCAGGATGAAGGCCCTTCCTCTCTATATATACTTGCTCAACAATCGTCCAGGATAATGTCCTCTCGACCTCTAGAAAATACCGGAGAGTAGGTGTGAGTAATAAGTGTTAATTTAGAACCGGTTAGTATATCAACCAATATATACACCCTGGTAAAAAATACAGTCTCATGCAGCAGCCATTCACCAAAGCAGCAGTAAATACGCGAAGGTCTAATGACGTCACATCCTCGTTTTTATTTTATTGTTCAACTACGAAGCCCCATGATATATCATATCAAATAACACTAAACGGACAATAGTCTGGGGCGGATAAAATTTCGGTTTCTTTAGAATCTACACCGCAAATAGTAATACCCCTTAGAAGCCCTGAAGTGAAGTGTATTCTCGCTTTAATCTACACAACACTGCCTTCCGCAGTACATCCGTGTCATAGCATGAAAAATAACCTTTGAACTATTCAGTGACCTCCATAAAGCACTCTTCTCTTTGAAATACCAGTTAGGAGCCCTTACTGTATCGTTCCTACACATATGGGACTCTTATATAATACCTTGCTTTATTCTCTCTTTAATCTAAACCGCACTACCTGCCGCAGTGCATCCAATCTTATCGGTCAACTTTGAACTGTTTAGTGACCTGCATAAAGCACCCTTGTCTTTGAAATACCAGTAAGGAGCCCTTACTGTATCGTTCCTACACACATGGGACTATCATACAAGACCTTGCTCTATTCTCTATTTAATCTAGACTGCACTACCTGCCGCAGTACATCCAATATTATCAGTCAACTTCGAACTGTTTAGTGACCTCCATAAAGCACCCTTGTCTTTGAAATACCAGTAAGGAGCCCTTACTGTATCGTTCCTACACACATGGGACTATCATACAAGACCTTGCTCTATTCTCTATTTAATCTAGACTGCATTACTTGCCGCAGTACATACAATCTTATCTGTCAACTTCGAACTATTTTAGTGACCTCCATAAAGCATCCTTATGTTAGGAGCCCTTACTGTGTCGTTCCTACACCTATGGGACTATCATCCAAGACCTTGCTTTATTCTCTCTTTAATCTAAACTGCATTACTTGCCGCAGTACATCCAATCTCATCGGTCAACTTCGAACTGTTTAGTGACCTCCATAAAGCACCCTTCTCTTTGAAATACCCATTAGAAGCCCTTACGTAGGCGACACTTGTAGAATCCGTGTCGTTCCTACGCAGGAATCACACGGCTCGGAGTGAAGGTTGCATTTTGAAAGGATCCGTATTTCCTACGCACAGCCCGAACGGTAAACAGATCTGAACCATTTTGCATACTAAACTGGTTCCAGATCGAAAGCCGCCGTCCGGGTCTTGAATGAATTCAACAAACACGAGCTGATGGCAAACAAACCTCCTGAGGTACCTGCCCGGACAATGCAGAGTGACGACAGCACATGTCGGTGCTTTGTTTTGCCGGTGGACTGTGACAGAGGCTGAGAAAAACACTGCATTCCACGCAATCGATATATTGAACTAATCTATTAGAACTCATCACAGCAAACGTGCATATTCGTATTTACTTGTTGATATCAAAAAAATATATATATACTTTGTTGAAACAATAAACTGAATAAAAAAATAATAATAATTTGTATGCAATAATAAATACTTAACATCATCTTTAAACTGCGTTAATTGAGACCAACAATAGAATAATAGAAACGTAAAAATTATTCTCTCCATAATGTACAGTGCTTGAATCAACAATCAACAAATGTCGTTATCTCTTCGCATAATTTGAGTTCAATCAATTAAACAAAATTGTTTACACCGACGTTTCGGTTTCAAATGAATCGCATTGTCTTCACACTGGTTCGAATACACTTTAACCATGAAAATTATGGTCCAAGAGGTAAATCTCTGATCCCCGGAGTTGCGCCTCGTTTCTCCGACTAATTAAACGGGCTAAACCAAAAAAAAAATTAAAACAAACCCATAAAAATATAAATCAAAAAGACAAGATGCATTTCACTTCCACGAAGTGCATCTTCCGAGAAGCAAATGAAACAAAAAGCGTAAAACACATGTTTGAAAAGATTTCGCTCGGAGAGCACATGTGCGTGTTATTTGTTTCACATAAACTGTTTTATGAAGCATGCTGTATATTTTTGAAACAAAGCTTAACGTACAACCAACGAAACTCGAAAATGTACGCATTAATATACATTTAATTGTATTTGATCACGTTTGTGTGAAGCCAAGAAAATACGTGTTTAGCTTGCTTTTAAAGTATACAAAGAGATAAAATATTATATAAGGGCAGCGGATAAAGTAATTTATATGAGTTTTAAAATGGGTTTTCTTCTCCACGTGCCTCTCCTCAGATGATCACTTCACTGGAGTGTTTACTTTGTTTCGTAGACTACAGTACAATATGTACGTACAAGAAACAGGTTTTATAAGTTTATTATACGTTTTCAGTTGTATTCGGACGGCGTTGGATGTCATTGCCGCAGAGCAAGTTAAAATCAGATAAAACAAGAAAATAAATGTCAACTTATGCTAAAATGAACACGAAAGTGATATATCTGCATACACAGTGCCACTTGCCTACTTAAAACGAAATACAAACGTTTTCTCTTGCAGAGTGAAATCTAATACATATTAATCCGATGTTCGGTTCTCTGATGTGGTTTTTTTTATTCCTCGTATGTGAAATGAGTCGATTCGAGCTTCTGGAATTGATAACGTAAATATTTATATGGTTTTCTCGGAATGCATACGTCATTAAATAATCCACGAATTCCCAAAACTATATGTTTGGTCAATTGTGCATGCCTGGCATTCCCTGAAAAGTGAACTTATATCTATGTCTTTTCATGGTTTTGTTATGGAGAATAGTGTCCTGGTGCTTCTACGCAGCAGTTTTATATTATCACTGCCCAATAGTATTATTACATAATATTATACAATCCTTTCCTTTACAAAGCTTTGCGTTTAGATCTTATAAAACCTTCTGCAACAGGCTGCAGAAATTACGCAGGACACACAATCAAACCCAGTAATAAATAATAAAAAGAGATCTGTCTTATAAAAAAATAATAAAAAAAACTGTAACAAGTTTTAAATTATACTCTATAGACGTGTCAAATCGATTGTTATTTTTTTAATTAAATTTTTATGGCAAGTCGGAGCAAACCTTCTCTTTAGGTATTACACATAATACAGGTGTTTACAAATTCTGGCGTGACTTCCTTCTCGATAATGGGAAATTAAATATAATTTGCACCCACAAGGGTAGTTTAGCAGTCTGGCATTAACAGTTCATTATATTCGTAATTTAATTATAAATATATAATATATGCGGTTCCTGTGGTAATATAATAAAATGCACGTTTCATTACTTGCTACGTCCAACAAACAAGTAATCGAGTTTTAATTATTAAGTACACAGACTTTCTATTTGGGTTTGATTTGCAGCGAAATCTCTCTCCGACTTTGAAATGCAACATTTTATATTTGCATTAAAATAATATATAAATAAAATATACGCAGTTATAACACTTTCGCGTGAAATGTTAAGATGTTTATATCGATACACAAAATCAGGTTTTTGGAAGCGTTTATAGAAAACGAAAAATATCGATATTTGTATCAAAGAGGCTAGAAGTCGTGAGTACGATCGTCACCAGTTTTTTTTTCTAAGAGGCGGCTAAAGAAGAAGAAGATGTTTGAATGTGGTTTGATTGGTAGTTATATGGAAGAAGAAGAAGATGTTTGAATATGGTTTGATTGGTAGTTATATGGATGTTTATATCGATACACAAAATCAGATTTTTGGAAGCGATTATAACGAAAACGAAAAATATCGATACTTGTATCAAAGTGGCTGAAGTCGGGAGTACGATTGTTACCAGTTTTTTTTATAAGAGCCGGCTGAAGAAGAAGACGTTTGAATGTGGTTTGATTGGTAGTTATATGGATGTTTATATCGATACACAAAATCAGGTTTTTGGAAGATATCGAAATATCGATATTTGTATCAAAGTGGCTGGAAGTCGCGAGTACGATAGTCACCAGTTTTTTTTTAGTTATATGGGTGATATTTTACCAGAGTGTATCGCTTCTTCTTCGGCGTCCAGACAGCTGCGGATGGCGCTCTTCCTGGCCTGCAGCGGGGACATGCCTGGAGCAGCAGCTCCGTGGACGAGGGTGCCGTAGACCAGCGCGTCCACCAGGTCCATGATGCGGCCGTCCTCGTACTCCTTCAGCAGGCCCACGAAGAACTCGCCATCCGACAGATCCGTCACCGGCGCCGGCAGCGGTTCTGGCTCGGCCTTGCTGAAGGGCTTCAGCAAGGAGTTGCTCCGCGAGAGCTTCGTGCTGTGCGACCTGCGGATCAGGCTGAAGCCAGGAGACTTGGGAGCCTTCTCCGCGTCAGACCTCGGCGACAGGAACAGGGCGCTGCCGCTCGCGCTCTTCACCGGAGTCCTCGCCGGCGCGTCCTGCGGCAGCGTCCGAGACTTGGGGGAGTCCACCGACAGCAGAGACATGTTGGTCTTCGAGTTGGACTTAAGGATGGAGACTCCGGGTGATATATCGATCCTCGAGGCTGACTTCGAAGTGGAGAGTCCGATGAAGCTGCGTTCTTTTTTCTGCGGGGGGGTGCTGAGGTGAAGCGGCGCTTTGCGTACTGTGATCTCCTTCTCCTCCACCTTGACGAGGACGATAGTCGGGAGGTCTGAGTGAGACTTGCTGGAGTCTGAGCCTTTGGGGTGCAGCCCGAATATCCTCAAACCGTCTTTTGCTTTGATGCGGGCGCTGGCGTGGAGGGAGCTGACTGAGGCTGACCTGCAGGTGGGATGATGGGCTCTGACATTTTTGTCCACGCCGGTTTCGTTGAAGTCAATATCGCTGGAGCACTTGGAGAGGCCCAGGTTCTTGGGGGGAGCTTTCGTCGGGAAGGTGTTGAAGACCTTGGACTTGTCGCGGCCGGGGCTGGTGGAGGAGCGCGTCACGCCCTTGCGGGTGCGCAGCAGCAGACGATGGGGCGGAGCTGGCGCTGGTGCTGGTGAAGGTGGAAGATAGTCCTCGAGGCTGCGGGCCAGGGGGACGTAGAACACGGAGCGTCTCCGTCCAGGCTCCTCCGCATCGCTGGCGCTGAGGCTGGCACTCGAGGCGTCCAACATCACAGCGACTCAAGTCAAGCGATTAAACTCAAAACCACTTTGCTTTCTACCTTTTACGAACAATCGATAATAAATCCACTTCATTTCCTTTCACTGAAATCGTAAAATTCTTTATAACGCGTTCACTTTTCGTACAGCTAATTTGTCCGCCGGTCTTTTTTACATAATTGCCCGAGCATTGTCTGCCTTTTGATTTACATTTTACATTATTGTGTACATGTGATAGATCGTCCGCGGATAAGCAACACTCCAAAATGGGATAATAGCGCTAATGGCTAAATGAAATGTTCGCACGACGATGGGCCATTGTTGAGGCGCCCCCAAGGCCGGGGATCGCATTTTGAGAATCCCTAATTAATTTTCACGACGTTTGCATCACCCGGGAGTCGACCGCTCACCGTGGAGGACAATTTCACAAACACGATAAAATGTGATCAATCAATCGATCGATCAAGAAGCGCGTTATGAAAATATCAAATTTACTAAAAAATACTGATTGACACCATAGAAGCGTTTTAATATTAAGGGCCTAGTCTGCATAATCGAGTTTTTTTGATCATTTTCTAGTCCGTTTTGCGAAAAATCGACTGCACCAATCGAGATAATTTAAATGCAAAAAGTTTGATACATTCCTTCTTCCGAATAAAATATATTTTTATTTCTTATAAATTTACTATTAATATGATAAATTTGTGTTTTTCCGATTGAAGTGTAGGAATTTGGAGATTCATCTGGTCCATTTTACAAGAGACCTAAACATTTAAAAGTTTTTTTTTTCAATTGAAATTAAAAGATTAAATATAAACCATGTGCGCAGTATTATTAAAAAAATTAAAAAAAAAAAAATCTTTAACAAACTTTGGTTTTGAAAAGTCGTCATTTTATTCAATTTTTCAACATCTTCAAGATTTTATTTTACCCTTAAAATGGACGTTAATTAAATAATAAAAAATAGATAAATATAATTTATAGTTTTTTCAATTCTCTGTAAAAAAAATCAACTTTCGATAAAGCAAAATAAAGTGACAATTAAATTAATTAAATGGCACGATTGGACTGCCTCTAGTGTCTGGTTGGCACACCAGAGGCAGTCCATTGCCTGGCGAATCGTGTCATTTAATTAATTTAATTGTTTATATGAAACGATTTATTTGACTACACGAGTGTATAGACTTTACGCGAATTTTTCGCGCTACGCACATCAGTTTAGTCAATTTGGTACCCGCCTAAAGTTTGTTAAAATGACTGGTAAAAAAAATAATTAAAATTATGCCTAAATTATGTACTTCCGGTTGAATTTTCGGCCGGCGCCCCGCAAGGGGTTAAATCGGCCCCGCACTGTCGTAAAAACGAAATCGAGACAAACCGCGCGGTAAACAATAATGGCAGCTTATTTAAATATACAAATTAAGCACCGCTTCCTATTTTTTTGTTATAATGGCTTAATAACAACATTACAACACCAAAATATAGAGAAGCACCTCGCGGTGAGAAATTCTCCATTAGAAATGTGGCAAACGTGCGCACGACCGTTTTTTTTAAACAGGGCTGTCTGATGCGACGAATACGCTGTGATAGGACAGAATTTTGCATTGAATTGAACATATTCACTTCGACCGTAGATCATTAAACATACATGCATTTTTCGATTATCCGAACTAAGATTTTTGAACGGCTTTATTTGCTGTAAAAGTTAGTGTTGATGTTTCAGCGAAAGACATGAAAAGTGCGCACTAGCGTTTTTTAAAACACGAATACGCTGTGATAGGACAAAATTTTGAATTGAATTGAACATATTTACTTCGACCGTAGATCATTCAACATACTTGCATTTTTCGATTATCCGAAATAAGATTTTTGAACGGCTTTATTTGCTGTACAAGCTAGTGTTGATGTTTCAGTGAAAAACATGAAACGTGCGCACAACAGTTTTTTAAAACACGAATACGCTGTGATAGGACAGAATTTTGCATTGAATTGAACATATTTACTTCGACCGTAGATCATTTAACATACTTGCATTGTTCGATTATCCGAACTCAGATTTTTGAACGGCTTTATCTGCTGTAAAAGCTAGTGTTGATATTTCAGCGAGATACTTGCTACAGTGATTTGTTTTTATTACTGATGTAGCCAAAGATACTTGATTATATTGAGAAAAAAATAGAATATAGATTTTCTAGGATGGCGAATGCCGGACACGTAATTGGCTATGAATGCTTCCTGCTGCTTGCCTACCTAACCACTGCTGTAAGAAGTTCCACACATTCTAGATTTCGCTTGCAATATATGCTTGTGATTATTTTATATAAATTTATTATATATATACATATATATATTATAATAATTTTTATTCAGGGGCGTCCTTATCAGCGAATCGGAAAATTTATTTATGATTTGGTAGAGAAATGCACTTGAAACGTCAATAAAACCCAGCCAGACCGCAGGCGAAGGCGCGTTCACACTTACGCGGTTTTGTTACGAACATTGGGAACATCCATTTTTCCCAATGGCCGCATTACGCTCAGTGTGAACTCCGCTTTACGCCTGTGAACTCTCCGTTCACCGTTACCTGTCGATGCTATTCAGAATAATGTCTTGTTTGCGATCGTTTTTATTCAATTTCTGGGTCCGTCACTCGCTGGTGCCTGCTTTCTTCCCAGTATAACCGATCATCATATTTGTATCATCATCATCATCATTATTACTGGTCATGCTTTTGTGAAGCCTTCATAAATTATATCATTACTTATCTACAATTTATTTGCGACTACTTCGCTAACATACCCTGTAAGCATTTTCAAACGATGTTAATATTTGTAAATTACAAGCAAGTAATTGAAATCGAGTGTTATTTTTTTTATTTGATATCTTTGTTTAAATTATATATTTTTTAAGCATATTTATTATGATTTTAATCGAAAAGGATATTTTTTTAGAAAAAAAACTAAAAATGTTCTATAGGCTTTTAATTTCCAATACGTCCCTGTAATAAAATATTTGTCTGTATATATTACTGTTTGAGTAAATTATTACATATTTCATTAAAAAACTATATTTTTTTATGACAAATTTACAAAACATAACTATATTAAATATAAAACGAAATACAAAAGATATATGGCTAGACCACACCTAAGATCGTCATATTAAAAAAAAATGTTTCCATAATGACAACAAATTATACGAATGTCAATATTAATGTTTTTTCAAAGCACCAAAATAAAAAAAATACACATAAATAAAAAATTAAATTTAAAAAAATATTACTTTGCATTTTTATGGCGTCTATAAAGGATTTTCAGCATCGGTAGACATTTGTAAAGTTTCGGCCTGACGACGCGAGTGGCTCGTATTTGGTAATGGCGAAACTTAATTAGGTGTTTGTTTATGGTGTTGGTATTTATGGTGGCAGGTGCCACATGTGCGCACCGTGGGTGGTTTTTCAAACAGACGACGACAACGCGAATCATCATTCATGGTCGACGTTTTAAAACGATCTTAATTGAATACGTATAAAAGTGTTTTTTTGATTTTCTGGTAATGTGAAAACGGACTCAGGGGTTTAACAGGCTTGAAATAATTTAAGGGTGGGGGTTGTTATTTACTTTATCCGATTATCGTAAGCCTTTTTGGTCTACTCGCCACTGATTATCAACAAAAAAAAAAAACACCTGCTGCACGACACGTGCCACTAATAAATCCGTATACAGTTTAAAACACGTCCATAACTACAGGGTGGACTAATTTTTGTTAAATGCACGCAACAGCTTTTTCAAAAGCATTTTTTGAATATTTATTTATTATTATTATCAAATGCTAAATATGCATTTTGTGAAATGTGAGTCGAACATCAAAAATTACTAAAAAATACCAATCGTCGCCTTTGGTAAGAATATCTACATATCACTGTTATTTAAATATTTAATGTAATGTCTTGTGGAGGATTTGATGTTTATAAACAGCGTGGTTCAAAAATATGTTCATTACTATTTATATTTAATATTCTTTAAAATCTGACTCGTGTGACGCTTCTTCTTATACATTTTTTTTTTTAAAACACTATCAATCGGTTTTCGCCTTTATTGGCTGCAATCATCCTCACAATGAAAAGAGAGAAGAGATGGTATTTTTTTTTTAAATAATGATTCAATTAGTAATTTTTTATCTAATGGATCACGTAGTGTCGAGAATGCATTACCATAAAAAATAATACAAATTGTTTTTTTTTTTTTTTTTGCATTTTACACCGCTGGTTGCATTGTTCTTCACTAAAAATTCACACAGTATTAGAAAATTTCATTTTTTATTAGTCTCACGTTTATTTCGTCGATATAATCTGTGCATATTGTTGGTGGCGTTGTCGTAATATTGGTAATAGATCATAACATAATTAAAATTAAAAATGCAACGACGGCAAAAGGGAAAAAAAAAAAAAAAAACACCGTGCGAAGTGCTGAAAGTGAAAATGCCTTGTCTACCTAGAAATAATAGAAAACTTTGAATAAAAGACGATGAAGCTATTTTGGGTGTTGTAGGCTTCGAAAGTATGTTTACCTGATGATACCAAATGGCGAAACCGGCCGTTAAATAATACAAGTGCTTAGCCATATAATTTTATAATGATACGTTCTATTTTATGGAACTACTGTGCGAAGAATTGAAGCGGCAGAAATGTGTCTGTATAGGAAAATCTATTAGGAGAAAGAGAACTCTTGACCATGGTAAAGAAGCGGAAGGTTCACATTTTTTTAGCATCCTGTAGCTGATTGTCCAAGGAAAAATCCAAGGAAAAATCGAAGAAAAAATGGGCATTGGAAGGGCGAAACGAGACTGGCCCAGGATAGAAATATGTTCGATAAAATTGTCACCAACTTTCTATGAGGAGAGGCACCAGAAGAAGAAGAAGGGCCAAGAAGGGGGGACCAAGAAAACCATGAACAGACAAAGATGAGACGGTTACACACTTACTTAAGATAAGCAAGGTTTTCAGCGATACGTGTCGCAAAAGTTTTAGAACCACTGGGGCGGAATATAACATGATACTTATCATCCGGGTGGTCCGAAAAAAGTGTCATATTTTATTTACATTAAATCAAAGTGGAGTTGTCGCGTTTGTTTATTGTATTGGGCCACGCGAAGCGCATTTTTGGAGCCTCGCTCAAGGAGAGGCATCAGAAGAAGAAAACGTAGAAAGAAGGCTGTGGGGAGGTGAGACGAAGGTGGTGCAGAGTGGGGGGTGTTTCACCAGGGGCGAGATCTCAATCTCGGGCACCGATTCCAAGTAATAAGTGCAGCATTGTTGACCGCGGGGCTGGTCGTGACAAGCATGGCTTGCGCCATCTCATACCCCATGCAGGGCTGCCAGAGCCATGGGAATTCCACTGTGATGGTGGAAAATTCATGCTTTGGGCATACAATGTGCCAGTGGAGATACTCCGAGGCTCAGTTCTTATTTATGGAGGCAAGGCATCGAAGTTTCTGAAGCGTGGGTATGTTATGGGAATCCTGAAACAGTGGCTGAAAGTCGGGAAAATATCAGTGGCGATTCGTTGATCGGTAATCAGCTGTCGCAGAAGGCGTAAAGCTGCCTACACACGAAGCGAAACAACACCCAATAGCATCATTTTATATAGAGGGCTAAGGAAATCAGTATTTGACGATTCGTTGATCGGTTATTAAGCTGTCGCAAAAGGCTTAAAGCTGCCTATACTCGCAGCGACAAAACACCCAATAGCATCATTTTATATAGAGGGCTTAGGAAATCAGTGTTTGACAATTCGTTGGTCAGCCAATATCATCATTTTGTAAAGAGGGCTTAGTAAATCAGTGTTTGACGATTCGTTGATCAGTAATCAGCTGTCGCAAAAGGCGTAAAGCTGCCTACACACGAAGCGAAACAACACCCAATAGCATCATTTTATATAGAGGGCTAAGGAAATCAGTATTTGACGATTCGTTGATCGGTTATTAAGCTGTCGCAAAAGGCTTAAAGCTGCCTATACTCGCAGCGACAAAACACCCAATAGCATCATTTTATATAGAGGGCTTAGGAAATCAGTGTTTGACAATTCGTTGGTCAGCCAATATCATCATTTTGTAAAGAGGGCTTAGTAAATCAGTGTTTGACGATTCGTTGATCAGTAATCAGCTGTCGCAAAAGGCGTAAAGCTGCCTACACACGCAGCGATAAAACACCCAATAGCATCATTTTATATTAAGGGATAATGAAATCAGTGTTTGACAATTCGTTGGTCAGCCAATATCATCATTTTGTATAGAGGGCTAAGGAAATCAGTGTTTGACGATTCGTTGATCAGTAATCAGCTATCGCAAAAGGCGTAAAGCTGCCTACACACGCAGCGATAAAACACTCAATAGCATCATTTTATATAAAGGGATAAGGAATTCAGTGTTTGATAATTCGTTGGTCAGCCAATATCATCATTTTGTATAGAAGGCTAAGGAAATCAGTGTTTGACGATTCGTTGATCGGTATTCAGCTGTCGCAGAAGGCGTAAAGCTGCCTACACACGCAGCGAAACAACACCCAATAGCGTCATTTTATATAAAGGGATAAGGAATTCAGTGTTTGATAATTCGTTGGTCAGACAATATCATCATTTTATATAGAAGGCTAAGGAAATCAGTGTTTGACGATTCGTTGATCGGTAATCAGCTGTCGCAAAAGGCGTAAAGCTGCCTACACACGCAGCGAAACAACACCCAATAGCGTCATTTTATATAGAGGGCTTAGGAAATCAGTGTTGATCTCTCGGAGGCGTGGCGTGCCGTCGGCAGCCCTGCCCCGCAAGCACGGGTCACGAGTAACTAGATCATTATAGAGGTTGGTAAAAGTAACATTTCAAGTTGGATCTGTCAATTTTTTTTTTAATAACCCGACCGGACAACGTTGGCGCATTGCCAAATAGTATTCTGTGTTGCGGCCCTTCACTCACGCGCGCGCTTATGGCGACCCGACTAATTACACAAAACTACATGCTAAATTGGCATAATTTATTAGAAAGTCCATACAAAACTCTTCTCATACAAACGCTCGATAGTAAAAAAAAAACTCTGAATAATCATTGAACGGTAAATGTTTTTTTTATCAATCGAATTAATCATGAAAATAAATACACGTCGGAACTTTGATTCATAGCAGTTCATAATTTCAGGTTCGAGTGTTTGAATACGTTTTAAGGCTTCGAATGCGAATCGAAGCCTTAAAATGATGGCAGCTCTGTGGAAATAAAAAAAAATCATCGAGCTATTGTATAAAATATTATTTTCAAACACAAAAACTATAATTTAAATCGGTTTAAATATTTTTGCGTGAATTGCAAAATATCATACATGCCATGTTTTATGATTTTTTTGACCCATTGAGACTTTCCATAACGCTACTGCGCTGTTTACATTCCTTATCTGCGTAATCGAACATGAGACATCAGCTGATGCGATACCTACTCGATTATCCGAACACAGCAATGGTCATTTTTTCGTCACCACGGGTCGATTCATGACGATGGTAAAAAAAAAGCGAAAGGTATCCTATTATTTTCACGCGAAGAAAATAGAGACATCGGAAGGAGGAAAGTATCGTGGATGCGGAATCTACGCCAATAGCAATAGACTTATTCGCGTGTTGTGTCGCTGACTCGAAAACAACTGTTACACGTAAGAAAAGGTTAATATCATGGGCCAATATTACTAATGCAAGCATAAATTCCGCATCCATGATAACCTTCCCCTTGCCTCTTTTTACTTGTAATTTCCACTGGACATTTATAATGGTGTGGTAACAAAAATATTTTTCAGTACTTTGTGTCAAATTTGAGATAATAGGAATATATTTTTTTAAAAAAGACCATACGATATATCAATGGCGAATAACTACTTGTTGAATATATATATATTTATATAAATATATGTGTGTGTGTATTTTGGTCAGTGTTGTGTTTATTGCAGATAATATTGCACTAATGTCAACTTGACGTGCATCGTGAGACTTCTTATCGTGCAAATAAGCAGCACAGTGGCTCGATTGTTCAACGATATTTACTTCAATACTAGTATTATTCCAATTAGTTGGAAAAATGCGTTGCTTCCTTGAAAGAAAAAAAATTCCGAATATATTGAAAATAATTAATGCCTTAAAGTGAGAAAAACACTAAAAAATTTACGCTGAAACGTGACTAGTTACAAATATTTATATATATATATATATTTTTTTTAAGTAATAGTATTTAGCATACAAAACAGTAAGTTCATAATATTGGCATTCGGTGAAGGTTATTATTTTTTTATACGGTTTTATTTTTTATATTATATTATAATTCTTTAATACGAGAAATAAACTGCATTGTCATCCAGTATTTCATGCATAGCATGCCCCTCACGGGACGCCACTGCGTTTTATGTGTACACAATACATTTGATTTTTTTATGGTGTCAGTCATACGCGCGTTATATATTGAATATTATTCATATCAAACTCAATAAATTAAAGATAATTATAAAATATTTAATTTCTAGAGAGCAATGAGATCACTTTCTTTGATAATAAAATACATTTTTTTTCACCGGATGTGAATTACGATCTGAACAAAAAGCATTTCTTTTTAAATTAATCTAATTATAAACAAAAACATACTACTCTACAATATGTACAAAAAAATCAACGGACATTCATTGTTTTTGTTGGCGCACAAAAAAAAAACTTTACGCAAAGTGAACGCGTTTAAAACCAACGTTTTTTTTTTTGCTGTTGTTTGTTTGTTTGTTTGTTTGTTTCACTGCTGGCACGCGAATTCCGAACCGCACTTGTAGTAGTAACACAGCACTCGAAACTTTTCAACTGGGAACTTTTCGCAGAGTCCTCGGGAGTCAGGCGAGGGAGGCGGCGAGCGTGTGCGGCACACGCCCGGCGCTGTGCGGCACACGCCGGCGACGTGTTGCGAACGTTCCGCCGGCCGGCGGGAACATTTTGGGGCTGGACAAAGCGACGGCGAGAACCATAGACACGCGACGAGCGACGGCGGCTGCTGCTCGTGAACTGACCGGACGCGCGGCGATTGTCGCGCGAGTAGTGATGGGAAACGGACGTGTCGAAATATCGAAAAAAAAATATCGGTATGATATATCGATTCGGCGGTGTTTTGATGATTCGACAGGATTAGTAAAGTAAGAATTGAGACAGCACGCAGTACGGCCCCTGGGTGAAAAACTGCATAAATTCATATAATAGACTAGTTGGTGCAAGTATCGACTCTATTACGTATTAACCTATCTGACTCACCGCGATGCCTGTTATTACTTGTATTTTATGCACCTGTCTATATTTATATTTTACATAGGACTTAAAAATCACTAATAATGTATTCGTTGTTATTTATTTTAACTTAAACCCCCAAATCGACCCCCTGGGGTCCGTAGGGACCACTTTGAGAAGCACTGCTTTAGAATAATATTATGATCAAGAGATGTAACACTGAAACGCTATTTAATAAGCTATGCATTGTTAGTACGAGTCACATAGCGTCTTGTCTTCAAAAACTTCCATCAGTAAATTTACCTATGGATACATATTGAACATAAAGAAAACGAAAATAGTGGTTGTCATCACAGAGTTGATAACTTCAAAGTCATTACAGTAAAACCTCGATATAGCGAACCGATTGGGGGAGGGGGTACCCGTTAAAGCCGAAAGTCCGTTATATAAAAATACGCTATATGTATTTAGATATAAATAAAAAATACAAAACATAAAAAAAATATATTTAATTGGCTTCGGACACGCGTCATAAAGTGACGTAGCTGTTTGATATCGACGCGCTTGCTTTCGGTAATCCTACTAAAAAGGAATCAAGTTTTGTTTGCACTCTTGAAGTTTACTGTTTTTTATTATAATAAATCCTCGAAAATTACTTTAAAATTATTTTTTTTTATATTTTCGCATTTATATCCGAAGTCCGTTAAAGAGGGGTTCGTTATATCGAGGTTTTACTGTATTGACAACTAAGTGGTAGAGAGTTAAAAAATATATATATTTGGGCAGCTGGCTATATTGAACTGGGATCCTGACCTGGAAAATTAAAATGAGAATTGAGACAGCACGCACTACAAGAAAGTATATTGAAATCTCGCTGGAGATTTACAAAGTATGTTTTTAAAAGTTTTTCTTTATGGAATTGAAGCTTGAACACTCGAGACAGTTAATATGCGAAGAATTTAATCGGCAAAATGTGGCTATATAGGTGAGGATTGAGCATGTTACAAATGAGAGAGTCGGTAAATAAGCGGAAGATTTTTTATTTTGGCCACATTATTCGTAACAGTAAATATAGCATACCACAGCTAAAAAGATAATATCATACTAAAATATGTGTGCTATTTTAAAAATGTATTTATTATTAATCTATATTTTATGAGTTGATAAAAATGATAAATTATTCATTCAAAACAATATTAAGTACGAAAAAAAAAAAATGCAATATAAGTAAAAAAATATCGTCTTTAATTAGTCGATATTCCGAGCACGCGGCCAACACTACAGCCAATTCGAGATACGCCAGCCTGGCGAGAGGGAGCGAGATGCCGCTACGGCGACCGAACGAGACGCACTATGAATTTCAATGAGTGAAATAGATTTATGCAAAAGCCAACTATACAGAGCGAGACATAAGCACGCGAGCAAAAGGGATGCCGCTATACAACAGAGCGAGACAAAAAACGGTCACCATGGCAGCCGATCAACGGAGCAACAATCATGTTTGTAAAGAGTAATACGAATATAGGTTAGTTTTGACTTATGACAAACTTATAAACGCAGTCCACATTCAAACGTAAACTATTTAAATAACAATACACCACAGCATAGTAACTTTATATATTCAATACGACATCTTCATTTCTAGCGTCTCAATACGGTTTTGGACAAAATGTCGACACGCATTGTCGACATTCTCCTTTATGACTCGGAGCGAGTCCTTGAATTTAACAAAACGGATCTTCACCTTTAATGCCACTATCTACCGAAGTGAATTGATGGGAACCGATTTGGGATCCACTCTGCTTCCGCGTGTTTCCACGTATAAAAAAATAACAACGCTTTTGTGCTATTTTTATACACAATTGGACATTTGTCTAATAAATTTTTCACACATCAGACTATGCGATTGTGATATATAAAAAATATATATATATTTTGAAATTAAATTAAAAATTCCAATATTTTTGATATATTGAACCATTCATTATTTATAAAAAATATATTTTTTTACAGTGTAATTTTTCAATATATTTTTTTAACGAGAAATGCAGGAAAATTAAAAAAAAAAATTAGTTATTATATTGTATTAATTTTTTTTTAAATCATTAAGCCAGGAAGTAATATTAAATAAATTCATAATAGCACGCGTTTTCAAACGCATAGAAAAAAAAATATATACCATTGTTTTGTATGGGAAATGTTTATAGAAAACCGCATCCTTCATTATTGTACCGAAAAAACGCACTGGGAATAAAATAACCGCACATCAGGTTAGGTTAGGTTAGATGAATTTAATGTATCTTAAATAGTAAACCTAAAACTTTCCTAACAAATTTAGAGCTGATATTCATTCTGCAGTAGCCTCCACAGTTCATTACTGTATCACCGATCCTTCATATAGGATCAGGGCACACAATGGCAGTCATACACAAGCAACTGAACGGGAGGGCGTGGAGGCGTGTATGCATATATACATATTTACAAATCAAGCGTGCAGCAGTAGGTTGGCATGATATGCATATGGTAAACTGCATGACCTTGGATTACGGTATTCGCTGGAAATATATCAATGATTAACAAAACAACAAGGAATTCAGGTCTTTTAGACATATCCGCGGAACCTGTTTCGAGCGAGCCGCGACAATCGCAAATGCCATGACACAGGCAATGGCGGCAGTAATGGCGGCGGTAATGGCGACTCGAAAGGTTCCCATTGATTGCGTGTAAAGCACTCAACAATCGTGATGGTTGACTGTAGAAGTGTTTATTACACACCAGTGTTTCATTACATAAATAATACCGAACGGATAGCGAGCTCTTTCGCCCTAAAGAGGCATCGAAGATAGCTTGTATTCAATTCAACGCATACAACAGGTTGTTTGTATATTTAAAGCGATTTCGGATATGAAAGCCTAATATTACTGAACAGTGATTAATAGGCAGTTAATTGCGTCACACAGATTAAATCAGATCTACAGTGTGTATCAAACTATAAAAAATAAATCGTGCAATTTGATAATCACAGTTAAGTTTAACTGAACCAATTAATCAAATATTAACGAATTCAAAACCGACGTATATCAAATAATATATTTTTCATGCAATTTTGTAAAAACTCGTTTTCAGTAAAACCATGGTTTTTTGCTGGCGTCCATTTATGCATAATTTTTTTTTTTTATATTTTGTATTGCAAATATTTTTTTTTTAACGTACGTATGTGTGAATAAATATTAGCAAAATATTGTCTTTCAGCAGTGTTCATTTTTGGGGGTTAACCGATCGAGTATCATCCTTCAAGGGGGGCTCGCTGAGCACCTGTCGAGGACACCTGCCTAACCTAACCTAACCTAACCCCCTCCCCCGGCCACCTGCCTGCTGAGCAGGTGTTCTGGATCCCCAGGAGCCTTCTGGCGCGGAGACGCTTCAAGGTTATCAATATAAAATCCGGGACTATATATAATATTATTCGTCACAGGTAAATATTTAATCCAGGTACGCCACCAGTCGGCAACAAATTAACACACGTTTGAGTCACTTATCCTGGAGGTTGGGAACAAAGCAACCCTCTGCACGGACTAATCATGACTCGCGTGTACTTCGAGCATTATCTGCACGCCACTGGCAATTTCAATGCAGTGACGCACCTAACCTAACCTTTATAGGTATAAAAGACCATCGAGGTCACTCACTCAATATTTTCAATGAGTAAACGATCGAGAATGAAATATGCAATATTTTGTGGGCGTGATATTAAAAAATCTGCATTTCTTTGGACGATGCCATCGGCGGACGTCCTGAAGTAAAAAAGAATCAAATGCGATAGTTATATTTTTACAGAAATGATATCAATGGATATGGAAGATGAAGATGGAGATGGTTCATGGAAAAATCTAAGCAAAGGGCCATTGGAAGAACCCATAATGCAGGCTGTCTAGTGTGGCGCTTTAGGAGTACGAGAAGAAGGTGATTTTTTAGTCAGCACGAGCAGTATCCCCCTCCAGGAAGCGGCCACCATCTTGGCTGCCGCGGCCAACCTTCGGCTGATTGCATAATAATTACATCCATCGACTCGGAATTAATTTCCCATTTATCAAGCGTGCCCCACTGGGACTCAAATGCCAATGCGCCACAGTGTGCCTTGCATAATCGACCGGTAGGCATATCTGTTTTGTAAATCTTGAAAGGATGCACTTTAGTTATTTGCACGCCTTTCTTTGATATTTATTTTTGGTGTTTTCTGGTGTTTGCCGGATGTGTCGCATCGCGTGCAGGCAGCTCGAATGACAGGGAAGGGAAAGTGCTCGGAACTGACTCACACGGCGAGTGACTCAGGCGGAGCAGACGGGATCAAGATCATGACTATAATTGTATCATCTTTTCTAAGAACTTGCTGATTTACACTGCCAAAACTGTCGTGAATTTATTTATATTATACATATTTAAAAAAAAAAAAATATATATATATATATATATAAATACATAATGAATTTCAGAGAAGAAAAAAAGGGAAGAAAGGCATGTGAAACGCCCTTTCAGGAATGAACGTATCGTTAGTGTTTTATACTTAATATATATGCATTATACAATAAACGATCAGCTGTTGGCTATTACTGCCCGGAGCTCCTGAAAACCATGAAATACTGAAGAACCTTAGTCCCAAAACATCAAAGATATATTAAGCACCACAATGGGTTATGAAATGATCGTGAAATTTTAGGAGTAGGACAATGCGTAGGGGACACTAAAGAGGCTTCAGGAAGCGGTCTGATCCTGTCGGGAAGATAAGCGACAGCAGGAATGCGTCGCCAGGTCCGGACTGGCAAGAAGCCTAAAAGATTTGATCAAAATCACGCTTCAAGACATCAGGGCGTCTTGAAAGAGGGCAGAGAAGCTTTCGACATGCAAAAAAATAGCTACGTGGTTCAAAAGCTCCTTGACACTCGTCAAGGTAGCTGGTGGATACACTGAAAGTGCCTTCTAGAAAGCGAGGTGCTATTGCGTACAAGAGGGTTAAAAACGCCCTTCTGGTGGATGAACTTCATGGCTACGAAGCATTTGAAAAAATAAAAATATATATTCAGCCATAATTACGTTTACACGCACAGTTGATGCGAGTGGCCACGATCGGGACCGCCCGAGCCCGCGGGGCTACCTCAGATTAAAAAAAACATATCAGACAAGCCATGCACGTGTTACCTGGCCGCCTCCAGGTGTCTGATGAAGCTGGGGTGATTCCACCTTAACGAGGGTAAATAAATTTAAAAAAATAGAAGGAGACGGCCGCCCCGGGGGGATGTCGACGCGTGAGAGGTCAAAACGGATTTGTTTCGATAAAAAAAAGGGCCGAGGGACGGATGGAACATTTATCAGACGCGCGCTTGGGTTATACACTTATAAAGATATTTTGGATGCCCCAAATGTCAGTTGTGTCGAAAACGAAATTATGACATACAAAAAATAATTATCTGTTTACTTTAAGACGCACTTGAAGAAGACTCTACAATTTTAATGATCACACCTTTGTGGCGAAGTAAATTTTTTTATTATTAAAATATATTATTTTTATAAATTAAATATCACCCTGCACGCTTTCATCGCACACCACTGAAATAAAAAATTATATATGAAATCCAAATAAGAGGTTTCGGGTTCGTCGGTCGCCACCATCCTCGAGTGCCGGCAGGTACTAATTGACGGTGAATCAAGACCCTCGACGTGCAATGCCTGTTATTAAAACGGCGATTAAATCACCGTTCAATTATTTATCATTTGGGAAATCGGTCGGCGATCGGTTGTTTGTTAAATCTGCGCCACTTTAAACTTCCTGTTTTGACATTGAAAACTCGCTGGTGATTCGCGAAATGTTGTTTTTTTTTTTATGGAGTTGATGCTTTAGACACGTGCGAAAATCGAGGCGATTGCAATGCGGCTTTATGGGAGAATCCTCGAAACACCATTGGTTGATACGATGCCGATGATTTCCGAGTCGGGACACGCGCGTCTATAGAATCGCATAAACACTTTTATAATAAATATTACGAAATGGGAAACGGAAGTCGCTATCGCGGGTGCCCCCATCTGGAGTCGGGCGGCGTTCGCAAAGCGTCCAGATAAGAATATTTTAAATTATTTATTATATCACGAAAAGCGTCACGCGTAACAAAAAAAAAAAAAAAAAAACACAACTTATCGCTCGCTCAAATCTGTGCCGCATGCAGCAATAGGTCTGATTTATTGTCTGTCTATGTATACGACAGCGTTATAATTTACTTGTCCCATGCCTGACCTGAATAGCGAATCCCAAACTAATATGATTAAAAAAATATATTACACTGCCATCTGTGGTCGCAATGCTGCATCTCACAAGCAACTGGCGTAAAGGATTGCGTCGCGGCTAAATCATTGGTTAATCTACTTGACGCTAGATGGCAGAAAATTATAAATTGCTGAAAGCAGTCAAATGGACTTGCGAGGCAGTCATAGTTACCGAGGCTGCTTGAAATATGCATGAGCATGGCGGATAAGTTCGTAATTTATTCAGGGAGATAGAGGCAGTCGATATGCGCCGATACTTGGGCATGCTGTGGAAATGACAGAGGCAAGCACTTGCTTGTCGCGTTATTCCCCGAGCGTTTGTATGCTGACTTGTACAGAGATAGAATGCAAAATCAATATGCCTGTATACTACAATTATTTTAAGCGTAAATAATCAAATATAAACGTGCACTTCCGTTCGTGGAAAGTACAATTTTAAATAAATAGTAAATCAATATAAAATATTGTGATGGATAAAAAATATGGCGCAGTAAATATTTCACAGTGTTTTATAAGTGATAACCGATTATCATTCCAATGCCTATGTTTTCTTATCGCAATAGAAGTTATTTCAGTATAAACGAGAAAATAAATAAATAAAAAATGGGTATAATTATTTTTTAGTGTGGGCAGACTTTCGCTTCTGGAAGGCAATCTCAATTTAACGCAATTCGATTCGTTATCAATGCAATATTCTTGGCAGAAAATTCATATTAAAATCGGCCAAACAAATCGAGAAACATTATTTATTATTTTTCATTAAGTGTACTTTTTTATATTGATACACGACTGCATATATTTATTTATAATTATATATACTATAATAATTCAATTAATACTCTCCATGCAAGTATAACGCATTCGCAGGTTTTTTCGTCTGCTGTCATTATGAACACTACGTTCATGACTATCACGTTTTCTCTGTAATTTTTCTACGTTTCGGTCCCGGTACTGGGGGGGCACATTCTGTAATATAAAACTGTACCCCAAGTATAGAAAGAAACTTCGGAATTATAGCGAAGAATCGTGGCTTAGCACTCAAGAGCGTAGCATTTGTGCAAGACAAGAGATTAGCAAAGAATCTAAAAATATAGTATATAAGCGAATGGAAATCAACAATTCATTTATCAAGGCAAAAAAAAATTATTCAATATTGTGCTACAATATAATAATAAAAAAGAAAACTTTGTACAAGTAGGCATTGCTGTGGTATTGAATATAAAAAAATTAAGTGGAAGACATGGAGGTGTTATATTTTGTAGTATATGCTTAGAATAGTTCGAGTCGTTGTTGACTTGAGAGGTGGTGGTGGGGGTGGTTATTGGGGGTGGTTATTGGGGGTGGTTGTGTGGGGGGGGTAAGTAGGGGTGGTTGGGTGGTGAGTGGGGGGTGGTGAATGAGGGCAGGCTTACTCACCGGTGTCGCTGCCCGGGGAGGGCAGGGGCGTCAGGGGGAAGCCCGGGGACCCTGGGGGGGCAGCCGGGGGCCAGACACCCCCGGGGGGGCCAGCTGGGGGCCAGACACCCTCAGGGGCGGAGCGGGGGGCTCGCGAGCCATGGGGTAGCGACAGGCACTTCAACTCACCTGAGGGAAGACAAAAAAAAAACAAGTCAATACAAGCAAATCTACCACAAGTAATTTGTTTATGCATACAATATTATTTACATACTACACAAAAAATTTTTTTTTTTAAATAAATTATTGTTTCGTGTATAGACTGTTCAAATATGAGTCACAACACATCGGTGTATTTATTAAATAAAAATATTAAAACAATTAATAAAAAAAACCTTCTTCATAGAGTGACAACGCTCATATGCATACAAAAATATACAGCTACTCTGACTTGCTACAAATATAATAAACGTAATAACTACACCAATACCCAGAATAGGCTCGACGTAACATTTAACGCCGGTAAGATGGAATGCGGTCTCAGAATAATATAAATATAATTAATTCGTTAAAGTACAAGAAAACACGGATCCGAAGACGTGAATAAATTTATAAAACATACAATAAGTAAATAATAATGAATCAGCGTATCATGTGATATAAAAACCGATTAATATGCTAAATAAATATCACTAAAATAGCACTGAAGTATTTTTTTTTTTTTACGTAATTAATTTTACTTTCGATTTATAATTATATTCATAGGAAATATTTATAATAATAATAAGCATAATGGTATTTAAAATAATTCTGTGTGTGTACCTAGGATGGTTTGAGATTGCGTCAGTTGCTGGCCGATCACCAACGAAGGTCGTTGCGTGACGTCACGAAGTTATATACAACTGTTTTAGTGTATTTTAAATTTAATTTATTATTAAATATAATTTATTTTTATTTGCAGCATTAAAATACGAAACTGCTGCGTAGAAGAATCCACCATAAGAAAACTATAAACAGACATGGAGTTCGTTTCCTAGGAGAGACGCTTGAAGAAGATAAGGCCATGCTTTGTTTTGATGATGATCATGATGATTAATATTGTCATTTGAGGTGATGATGCTGATAATAATGACGTCAGAATGAATACTTATCGCATATATGCGGGAAGGCAAATTTGACCGACAAGGTTTGAGTCATAGCTTATATGAAAATAAGTATTAAAATTTTAAAGATACACGTGTGCTCTGGCCGCTTGCTCAGTGCCGATTGATGCTGCACATAGCATGTAGTATATATTATATTGCTGATTCGTTTATGACATGAAACACCGTGTATAGTGCAGCCGGTTAATGGAGTTGGAGTTGAGAGCTGCTAGAGTGTTTAGCGAGAAGGTGTTTGTGTACTGCTTGTGCTTCTCAAATTAGCATCTTTAATGTAAAAAGAAGCATCGAGGTTTCGTGGATAGCAGATGTTAACAATCATGAAGGAAGGCAAGCGTTGGAGTGATTGCGGCTGTGTAGCAAGTGATGATGCAAACCAAGGCCGGGAGACAATGGCTTATTCGCTGTGTAGAGACGACCTCATTGGACAATTTGACGACTAGCCCAAGGCAAAAAAAATAACGCATGCGAGTATATAAATTAAAAATGTGTTGATAGTAAAAATGGCTAGCAATAATCACTCACAGCGGCTGGACAGTGTCTAGGCGTAGACTGTAGGGATTTGGGTCGTGTTTCTTGAATGCCGAGCAGAAATCACTCACAGTGGCTGGGCAGAGTCTTGGGCATAGGCTTGCGATTTTTTTTTTAGTGCACAGTGGTGCGTGTAGCCATTGTAATACGAAATAAACAGCGGACAATTCATTTGATCCGCACAGTGGAACGGAATATCACTCGTTGAGTACGATGACGTCATCAACTAAAAAAAATTCCCATTTGAAGATTTGATCACAAATATTTGGCGAAACGGGGTTTCTAAGAATGTATATTTTATTCAGAAATTTTTTCAATGTGTAGTGTGACTCAAAATATGATGCACGATGCTAAAAAAGTGCGAATCGTAGAATTATGAGTTATGGCATTGCTGTATATAATGAAACATGCATTGTGTATATAATATATTTAATATAGGCGAAATTTTTTATTTAAATGTACCTTATATTTAAAAAAAATACATAAAACGAATTTTAATTTTGCTACCAAATTCCTATATCTGGTTTTGACTGTAGCGAAGCGAAGAAATTTTGCTGTCTTTGTCTTTTGTCAAATGTCTTTTTGCTGCTGCTCATGATGCAAATCCATCATTTTTTTCGCCACCAGGTCGTCTTCATTCCTCTCCAGACCCATGGTCTTCTTCGAGGACACATCATCATCATCATCAGCAATAGACGACTTCCGTTAACGAGTAGACCACTCAACGCAATCAAGCCACAGTTGACTCAAAGCAGAAGTGAGGATTCTCTCGGTGACCCTATTCCAGGTTTTATAGATACTGCTCGTATATGCAGTTTTTTTTTAATATTTTTAAAACCGAGGATTGACTGTGATGATGAAAATATTTTTGCTATTTCGCCATGCGATGGAAAAGTCTCAGCGTTTAATTGTCGTCTTTCGTGCAAGATCGTAATCGTACGCGTGAGAATACACTAACTATTGTTTACAAAATAAATAATGAAACAGGGTTAAAGACGCAGATGAGTATCCCACCGTGAAGGCTTTTATGTCGGTGTCGTCATGATCATCGCCATGATGGCTGGATAGAGGCCCTCCGGAATCAAGAACAGCAAGTATATAGTTCTACAATGGCTTATAATACCATAATATGCAATACACTGGCTTTCTAGACAGATGCAACGTTTTGGCCTTCGTTATTGTTTACAATTCAACTAAAAAATATAAACATAATTTATTTACAGACAGGAAACGATAAAATTCAATATTTATTTAATCTACAACGTTATTTATTCAACAGTTTATTTTTTACTGTAATAACTCAGTTAGGAAGTACTAACGCTGAAAGAATTTTTACTTCAGGAAGCAATCATGAAAATGTGACTTTATAGGGAAATACATAAAAATACCATGGATTAACTACGTCACGGTAAAAAAGATGGTAAAAAAGCGTAAAGTGTACTATTTTTAATAATTTTTTTAAAAAATATATATGCAGTTGATTGTGCAGGGAAAATTAATAGTAAAGAAAAATCGGATGTACAGTAGAATTTGCATTTCGGGAGTACAGCCGAATTTAATGTTCGGTCCAGTATAAATATACGCCCAGTGAAATGGTCATCGACCTCCTCTGAGGAGAGGCACACGGAGAAGACGAAACCTTGAATGCTGCGAAGTCTCACAAAACTGACCGCTTCTATATTAAACTAAGGTAAACCGGGACTGATTTAGAAAATGACTGGTCGGGATTTCTCCGAAAATAATAAGCAAGCACGACAGCTGCAGAATCGCGGTTTATTGTATTTTCGGCTCCCAGCAAGCATAAAAATACTTATAAACCATTAATATTTTAATAATATTAATTTTCATATTCGTTTAGATAAAGTAAATTCGATCAGCAGTTACAAAAACGTACTACGTAAAAAAAAATCACAAGTATATTTTGTTATTCAATGGACTACTGAATAGTTAAGGGCGTAGTCTGCATAATCGAGTTTTTTTGATCATTTTCTAGTCCGTTTTGCGAAAAATCCACTGCACCAATCGAAAAAATTTAAATGCAAAAAGTTTGATACATTCCTTCTTCCGAATAAAATATATTTTTATTTCTTATAAATTTACAATTAATATGATAAATATGTGTTTTTCCGATTGAAGTTAAGTTAAAGCTAGTGTTGATATTTCAGCGAAAGACATGAAAAGTGCGCACGAGCGTTTTTTAAAAACACGAATACGCTGTGATAGGACAGAATTTTGCATTGAACTGAACATATTTACTTTGACTATAGATCATTAAACAAACTTGCATTGTTCGATTATCCGAACTCGGATTTTTGAACGGCTTTATCTGCTGTAAAAGCTAGTGTTGATGTTTCAGCGAAAGACATGAAAAGTGCGCACTAGCGTTTTTTAAAACACGAATACGCTGTGATAGGACAGAATTTTGCATTGAACTGAACATATTTACTTTGACTATAGATCATTAAACAAACTTGCATTGTTCGATTATCCGAACTCGGATTTTTGAACGGCTTTATCTGCTGTAAAAGCTAGTGTTGATGTTTCAGCGAAAGGCATGAAAAGTGCGCACTAGCGTTTTTTAAAACACAAATACGCTGTGATAGGACAAAATTTTGCATTGAATTGAACATATTCAGTTCGACCGTAGATCATTAAACATACTTGCATTGTTCGATTATCCGAACTCAAATTTTTGAACGGCTTTATATGCTGGGGCTTTAGGCCCTTAATCTGTACACATAAACGGAGCAGAAGTAAGCATTAACGTATAGTTATTACGATTTCTACGTTTACGACGTTTCAGTGCCGGTACCGAGGGCATGCTGTTACGAGGATATAGCGAGTTTCGCCAGCGTGACGTATTTGAAAAAAAAGGTTGTAACAAGTGTTCAGGAGTGCAGTGTTCCCGAATGATGGAGAAGGCTAACGTGGATGCGGAATTCGCGTCAGTGGTATATTTGAAAAATATTATGATGTTGAATGATTGAAAGTCGTGTTTCGGAGGCTCCGGCGGGACCGGAAGCGGCGCGGGCGACTTCCGGCGGACTCGCGAGGCTTTGTGCCCATTGTCGCGTGCGGGCGGATGTCGCAGAGTGTGATTGCCGCCATTGTATTGTTGCCGCCGGAGTGTATCGGCACTGCCCGCCATTTGAATAAAATAAAAACAAAATGGCCGCCAATTCAACATGGCATATTATTAACATAACATGTTCTATAAAATAAAGCAGGTATCATCTTCATCGAGCGCCTCGCCCCAGAGAAGGTTGGCGATCACTTCACCGAGCACATACACGCGCTGAACCAGTGTTCATGGTTTCCTATGGGGAAAATAGTACAACTGCTTTAAAGCCTCCCACTCTCTAGAAATCGGTCTAAACCGTAGGTTCCCAAACTATTTTGTCCCGTTGACCCTAATATTGAATTTTTACATAATTTGAAATCTGATATACAGGGTGCGCCATATTTTATGTCGGTATGTAAACATTGAATAACAATTTTTTTTTTGTAAGAAGGTTGACAACTGCACTGAAAGCCTTTTCCATGTTGTATAAAGATGGAAAACCTATAAAAAAAAAACCTTCTTGCGATAGTCAATAATGCAGGATTAACACCATTATTATGTAAGTGCATAGTATTTACGGAATGTCTAAATTTTGGTGATGACCTGCTTAAATGGGATCCAATGTGGACCCCCAATTTGATTTTTCGCTGTCATCGACCCCTTGAAGGGCTAAATCGATTTCGATATTGAACACTTTGGGAACCAGTGGTCTAAACCTAAACGATATCTTAACGATATACTTAACAATATAAAACAACCTCACTTTGTTCTTTCGTATAGAAAAATTTTACTGCTTCTCATAAAACTTAGAGTAAACACAATTTAATAAAATATTTTTCAAATGTACTAATTTATCAATTTCATTGCATCAAAAATGGTCAGCAGAAGTCAAGTGGTGCAATAAATCATCACGAAATATAATATCACACCCCTCGGGTATTGGTGCCGGTCGGAGGCATTTTCAATATAACGAGGGGCGGCTCTATCGGCGCCCTAGTTTCTAATTTGTAGCTGGGGAGGGTGTTTTATATTATACATACATGTAGGCTTAGGGGGGAGAAGAGGGTGGGAGAAGTCACCCTGCATCACGTGATCGCCTCCGGGTGTGCAATAAGGTGCATAGTCCGACAGGGTGATTAAAAAGAGCGGTCGAAACAACAGCCTTATTGATTTCTCCGGCTGCCTTCCTTGTATGATATTTTTGCGTTCGAACCTCAGTATAAATATTTTTATGGTATTACACATGGTACTACATTGATTTCCCCTTAAAATATTATATGTATATAATGAATATATTGCCTTATAAATCAATCGATAGCATACTCTAAGAAAACACTGTGGGGGATGAAAAAAGGGGCATTGGAAAAACGAAGTTCCAAGGATAGGATATATTCGTTGAAACGGTCACCTCTACTTAATATGAGAAGAGGCACCAGAAGAAGAAGAATATATAACAAAGAGTTTCCATATATATATCAGCAATAAAACATTTAATGCTATTTAAAGTTACAAGCGAGGAATTACCGAATAAGTCGCACGCAAGGCTTATCAACAAAAAATATATACTGGTTCTGTTAATATTCCGGTAGAAGCTTTATATGAGTTGTTGTTTGATAGATCTGACAGGATATGGAATTTCTAACCTATCAGATCACGCAAATCGACCGTATCAAGAATAAATAAACTATACTGTGGTGAAAAATATTAAAAAATCAACGTTCACGCACGAAATCGTATCTAAAATTTAAACACGCAGGAGCTTAATATATAAAAAAAAAATTGATCGTATCACACTTGGCATTAATAATGAATAAAAATATTACAAATACAATAATTCACTTAAATATTTATGCTTCACACATTCAAGAGCAATTAATCATTATTATTTTAAAATAAATAATATATCATAATGATTTTTTGTACGTATCAAAATTAAATATTTAGGCAATTAAATAATGCGCAAATGAGTATTTTTTATTATTTATTATTACTAGCAAAAAAGACTATTAGATATAAACGCCTGTTAAATTCAGGTACTGCAAATTAAATTTAAAAAAATATTATTTAATATTTTGATGAGTTAAAAATATAATAAATTAGACTTAAAGTTTAAAGAGAATGTTTAAAACAAAGGCTGATATATTAAATAATTGAGACTGTACGTAGTATATTTAGTAATTAAATACGTGTTTTATATGCATTTTTTTCTGTTTTTCTTTATGGAGATGAAGCCTGGATGTTTAAGGCAGCCATCGTGCAAAAATGGCGGCGTTTGATTTAAGGCTTTATAAGAAAATTTAAAATACCATAGTTGACCCAAAGTAAAAATATGTTCAGTGAAACGTCGAAAAGGAAGAGGGTGGGTTCGACAAGTTGGTGTTCCTTTATGGGTAGTGTATCCGTATGGCCGATGGACTTGAGCTATCGAGACGATTAATAAGACGGCATTCCTGCTGATCGGAGACAGGATGTTGGACCTGCGTTGCTAACCAGCGAAAGATATTCCTATACACTTGCGTGCCAAATTATTAAATTAATTTCATATTATAATTTATATACAAAACAACACGTGAATATTAAAATTATTTATTTAAATTATTTTTCTAATACATTTAATAATATTTCAATTTAAATAATGTTTTTACGTCGACTTTATTAAAAAAAAAAAAAAAAAACACCACACATATGAATAGGCAATGTTTTACTTATCGTATATATATTTTTTTATATATGGAGTATAACAAATCAATATTTTATAAATATTGTTTGAGTGTTGCGGAAAAAATAAAATAAACGTTATTATAACATATTGATTAAATATATAATAAAATATATATATATATATATATATATATATATATATATATATTAGGGGCTTGGGTGTGTATGCATTGTATTTTGAAATATGAGTTTGTTACGATAAGAAACACATTACCACGAAATTCTTGGATGTCGGAGACTTGGCTCTTAAACATAAATAAATACGAAATACACAAGAGAACCATTTACAGATGTTATTATACTTTCATAAAAATAGGTAAGAGGATATAAACGAAGGCTTTGTGGCGTGATGGATAAGGCGGAGAAATTTGAATAAAAATCCGCTTCACGTGGCCCAGTACAATAAACAAACGCGACAACTCCACCTTAATTTAATGAAAATAAAATATGACACTTTATCCGGACCACCCGGTTGATAAGTATCATGTCGGGCTATATTCCGCCCCAGTGGTTCTCAAACTTTTCCCGACACGTATCGCTGAAAACCTTGCCTTCAAAGCGTATCTTAAGTACAAGTGTGTAACCGTCTCGTATTAGTATATTCATGGTTTTCTTGGTCCCCAGTGCTTCTACACTGTTTTATACTAAAAATAAAGGTGTGCGTATTGCTGCTGCTCTTCTTCTTCTTCTGATGCCTCTCCTCATATATAATTAGTGACAATTTTATCGAACATATTTATATCCTGGGCCAGTCGCGCTTTCTTCTTCCAATGCCCATTTTTTTTTAGATTTTTCTTTGGACAATCGGCTTGTTATACACACTGTCGCTAAAATGTATCCAAGATAGAAGACATTCCACTTCTTTACCATGGTCATTTTATTGATTATATTCTTATTTATATTATATATTATATTCTTCTTCTTCTGGTGTCTCTCCACATGTGATCATTTCATCGGACATATTTATATCCTGGGGCAGTCATATCATATCTTCTTCCTTCGATGTTTCCTTGCTGTATGCTATACTCACAGTTACAAGATTAACCTAACCTAACCCTTCTCTACTTTTCCATGGTCAGGAGTTGTCTTTCGAGTGACGTGATCAACCCATGGTGTTTTAAAGATTCTCCTATACAGTCATATTTCTGTCGCTTCAATTCTTCGCACAGTAGCTGCTGTCTTGAGTGTCCATGCTTCAACTTCATGAATGAGAACTTATATATGTATATATATATATATATATATATTTTGATGATGATGACTCGCGTACCACGGGTTGGGGACCGCTGGAGGAGCGACTAGGCCAGGGGTCACGCGGCCGGGGGGTAGTTCAGATCGTAAGTATTGTCACCTGGCGAGGAGGACGGCCTGGCATTGTTGTGGTAACACGTAGTGTCACAATGGCGTCATATTTCCTTTCGAATAAACAAACAACACGCCGTCTGCAGTGTGTGGCCTCCATTTGTAAAGGAGGCCACATAATAAATCCATTTGATAATGTCCCCAAAGACTCGACGCGATTGATTCGCATCCGCGCTATAAGAAACTCAGAAGCAAGTAATTTATTTTTTTATGCGAATTAAAGCAATACGAAAATGATTTAATGAATACTAGACTTTTATTTATTTTATTATCCAGCCGAAAATAATACCACAGCTTTAATAAATCCACTATATTCAATCTAAAGTACTGCTGATGAAGAATACCTCGATTTTTCAATATCTCAAAGGGATGAAAAATAGGCTTTCATAAGTGCACCCCCAGTTTTTTTCGTTTCTAAAAACTAGAATAGGCTGTAAATAAAAATAACCTTTACCAAAATAATTAAAAAAATATTTTTTGAGACCATTTGATCGACCGTTAACTTAACTATGTTTTTTTTTATACACCTCGAGATACAAACCGCATTTACGTATGTCCGCTAGACTATCGTATGCGAAATATAAATTAATTATTATTAATTAATATACATGATATTTTGTAAGGCTTTCTATTTTAACCATTATTACATCCCCTCTTCTTACTATTAAAAAAAAAAAAAATCTATATATAAAAGCAGGGCATATGCTTAATTCCTAGCGTGTGAATAATTTAATATGCATTGTATAAAAATCAATAGTTAATACATGCTTTATTTTTTTTTTGCATTTAAAGGTATCCACGATAGGCTCATTTTATTTGTAATAATCTACATAAAAATAAATAGCAAAATATTTTTTTTTTGTAGCTCACGAAAGGCTCACAAAAAATATATTGAAATTCACCTTTGCTTTTGAAAATATTACTACAGTCGATGCAAATATAAAAGGATATACTTTTTCGTTCCCAAATGTGTCGCTTACGATAGTCTGGCGTTCTCGTGACCAGAAGGCTCTATTTTTTCTGGAGATCATTACCAGGTGGTGATGGACACAAAAACCGCAGCTTGTACCAAATACCTCTCTAAGAACCTTGACCGACAGTCAAAGCGACACAAGCCTTATATATATATAGCAGAAACCGAGAGGGAGGTCCTCATCGAGCAGGGGAGCACCGTCTCGATTGCATCACAACACATCGGATTTCATAGACAGTGTCGGAAACACACAAGAAGCTATAGCAGCTGGGTAAATAATTAAATAAAAAAACAAACGGTTCTAAGACTTGCCCAAAACGCGAATTCCAGAAAGAATTGTTACATGTAAAAAAAAAAAAAAATTACCGGTAGTTGTAAAATAAAACCGCGACGATGAAAAAATTTCTTGCGAAACATGTTTACTCATTTGGATTTTTTTAATTAATACGCGTACAGAGTTATTCTGAACTCATTGCTCAAAAAGAAAATATTAAATATAAATACAGATGTTTTTATTGTGCTTAGTTAAATATAGTCATATATGGCTAATCTTATTTACACAATTTAATATTTTTGCAAGATAAGAGAGTCTTATCAATTGAAGAAATATTATGTATTTTTTTTATACTTTACAGATTTAACGTCGAGTGGTTTACACACCGATTGAAAGATATCTGAAATTATTTCAGCGATATGCTCAAGGATGCGATGTCCCCGACACAGTGGATAGCAAAATAGCAACAGTCATGACTGTGCTGATAAAATAAACAGTTACTCGTTTGAGGATAATCGCAGTGAGAGCATAATTAAGCGTACACTGTGCAAATACACAACCTCGACTGACTGATATCCATAATGTATAAATAAACAAGAATGTGTGTAGCAGTCATTAGAAACGCGAGCATGTGTTTAGAAAACAAGCTTGCGACAAGCAACATCGAATGTTGAGCAAGCCAATATAAGCCATATTCACTTTGTTCCCAAAGTATTTTGTCCCGTCGAGCCCTTGTCGAGTTTTTCTGTTTTTGACATCTGATATACAGGGTGCGCCATATTTTATGTCGGTATGTAAACATTGAATATATTTGACATTTATAAACCGATTGACTTAAGTTAACATGTTTTGAAACATTAATTTAATAAAATTTTAACCATGCTTTACACTGAAACAACGCGTCGAAATAATGACGCTGTACATTGAAAATAGTTGAAAATGACGTGGCCAACATGGCCAATGGGATTTACTATTGTAGACCCCCATTTACAGTTCGTGGACCCCCAATTTAATTTTTCGCTGTCATCGACCCCTTACAGGGCGAAATCAACCCCTGGGGGTCGATATTGACCACTTTGGGAACCTCTGCTCTAGAGCAAAGTCTTGCTTTTGTATTACACTTGTGTAATACAGTTTACATACTAATAAATTTTGAGATGTTCATGGATATGTGAGGGGCGGTGAGAGTGCGAGAGGCCTTCGTCCAGCAGTGGATCAGCGGTCGTGACGTGATATATGAGCAAGTGGGGTCTATACACTCTGCCACACAACAATATTGCCACACGAAAATAGCGTCGGTTTAAGGGTTTTGCTAGATACGCGGTGGATGCATTGGTGCTGAGATTAAGGGTCTAGGTCCCATAATCGAGTTTTTTTTGATCATTTTCTAGTACGTTTTGCGAAAAATCGACTGCACCAATCAAAAATATTTAACACTAGGTTGCCCAAAGAAGTCATTTTGACTGCTTTTGAATTTCAATTAGAAAAAAAATTATGTATTTATAAACATAATTTCTTAAAATTTTATGACTTTTTCTAAAACATATAAATGCGTTTATTGATAATTGAATTTACCTCCACACCCTTCATTTCCGGTATATATATATGTGTTATACCTATATTGCCCAAAAGCAGTCATTTTGACTGCTTGGGAAATTTTAAATAATCAAATGACTCTTATTATTGAATTGAGTCAATTTATTATACGAACAGTTCGGTTCTGTATTGAGCTAACAGTTTTCATTTTTTTTTCGATTATCGTCACATGATAACATACAAGTACATGATAAATTGACATCATGAAGCTGAAAACTGAAAACTGAAAACACCATTCAGGAGACCGAAATAGCTGCCGATGGTACTGTGTGGTCAAAATTTAACTTTCTGGAAGGTTACCATCTACTTGTATTTTCAAGGGTGTGAAAGGGCCATCAGGCTACGCAAAAAGGAACATTATGACAGATAATCTTATCAGTGCATTCTCATTGATAATAGATAACTATATTATCAAACATATAAAAAAGTGCACAGAAGAAGAAGGCCGCCGAATTTTGAGGAATGATTGGACAACAGCATTACAGGAAATACATGCATTTATTGGGATTTTATATGCTCGTGGAGCCTCCGAGGAAAAAAATTTAAAACTGAGTTATTTATGGTCAGCAAAGCGAGGTCCCGAATTTTTTAGAAAAACTGGCCAGAGAAAAGTTCAATCAAATCCTACGATTTATTTGTTCTGACAAAAGAACCGAAACAAGTTAACCGAAACAAGCCTTAAAACAAATAAATTTGCCTCGATTTCGGAAATATGGGACAAGTTCATTGAAAATAGTCAAGCTTGCTATCAACCAGGGCAAAATATAACAGTTGACGAGCAATTATTTCCGTCAAAACCCAGGTGCAGGTTTACACAGTATATGCCTAATAAACCCAACAAATTTGGCATCAAATTCTGACTTGCATCAGATTTTAGTAGATGAATGGCTTTCCTTTTTTGGGGAGAGATGAACAACGACCATCGTCAATGCTTCTCGGTGAACACGTTGTTCTAAAACTTGTCGAGCCATATACAAGCAATGGAAGAAATATCACGACGGATAACTTTTTCACTAGCTTGTCACTCGTTACAAAATTATTGGCAAAAAAACACCTCTAGTTGGAACTATTAGAGGAATCAAAAGAGAACTACCCAAAGTAGCCAAACAAACGAAGGATAACTGCCTCGTTTTTCCACTCTGCTATATAAATTAGAGAATTGAGTTCTTACAATATATAAAAGCAAAACAAATAAAAGTGTAGCTGTTCTAAGTTCTAAGCATAAATACGTCAAAATTGATCATAGTAATAAAAAAATGTTACCGGAATCTATTCAATATTATAACAGCACAAAATTTGGAGTTGATGTGGCGGATCAAATGGCCAGAAAATATACAGTAAAAGCTAGTTCTCGTAGATAACTAGCTTTTGCTGTATTTTTTCTAGTTCTCGTAGATAACGTAGTTCCCTCCAAATATTATTTAATATTTTAGATTTAGCTGCTATAAATGCTTGGATCCTTTACAAAGAAACGACAGGAATACAAATACAACGAAAGAGTTCTTGTTTCAATAAACAGAACAGCTTTTCACCGAATACAGAGCTGCAAGACAGAAAAATTTATCAGAACATGAAGACCCATAAAGATCAATTGCAACATCATCAAATGCAACCCATTCTAACGAACGCAAAATTAGTCAAGTACGACTTTGCCACAACAACAAAACAAATAATATATGTGAAAAATGTCAAAAGTATGTTTGCGGAAGATGTACACATAAAAAGATTTCCACTTTAATTTCCTAAAATGTACAAATAATAATGCATAAATTATTTTTTACCAAGTGAAGTAAATTTTTTTTATTTTTAATATTTACTTATATAACTGTAAATAATATAAAAAATATAAAAAAATAATTTTAAACATATTTCTTTACACATTAGTTACTCTTTCACAAAGCAGTCATTTTGACTGCTTTTGGGCAATATAGGTATACATCAAATCTTGGGCAATCTAGTGTTAAATGCAAAAAGTTTGACACATCCCTTCTTCCGAACACAATATATTTTTATTTCTTATAAATTTACTATTAATATGATAAATATGTATTTTTCCGATTGAAGTGTAGGAATTTGGACACTCGTCCGGTACATTTTCCATGAATCCTAAACATTTAAAAGTCTTTTTTTCAATTGGAATTAAAATATTAAATATAAACCGTGTGCGTATTATTAATTTAAAAATAAAAAAAAAATTTTTTTTAAAAAACTTTGGTTTTGAAAAGTCGTCATTTTATCCAATTTTTCAACATCTTCAAGATTTTATTTTACCCTGAAAATGGACGTTAATTAAATGATAAAAAATTGTTAAATATAATTTATAGTTTTTTCTATGCTCTGTAAAAAAATCAATTTTCGATATTGAAAAATAAAGTGAGAATTAAATTAATTAAATGACACGATTTCGCCAGGTAATGGACTGCCTTAAGCAAAGATGGTAAACCTTGTTCAGCGTGGTCGTCGAGCAGCAGCAGGTCCTCGGGGGTGACCCCGCTGAGGTCCTCCAGGCTGATGTCCTCCCATGATGAGTCAGCGTCTCCGTCGTCGTCAGGATCCCCCTTGAGGCAGGAGTGGAGGCTCCGAGATAGTCGCCGCTCCACGCTCATGCTTGAGGAGTTGGAGCCGCCGGGGGCGTGGAGCGATCCGCTGGGAGGGTGCATGGACGATGGTGACGAGCTTCTCCAGCTGACTGATACTTCGACCGACTTGTATATTCTTCAACCGAAGCCACTGCCAGAATGCTGCTTCAGCGTTTCGGGGGAAATCTACTTCGCATCGTCACTTTCGATTTCATACTTTAGTGGTCTCATTCTCCGTGGACGGATGTGCCAATCTTCCAAGCACCAAGGTCGTCTCCAGGAGGAGAGCTGGAGAAGACACACTCGAAGATCTTATATATCACAAGGCACTTTTTTTATTACTAAAAGCGCTAGGAATATAAAATATTAAAATGAAAAAAAAAAAAAAAAAAAATTCACTTGTGTTGCTTATTTCTGAAATATTACAAATATATAAGTAAATCCTGAATCCAAAAATATTTTTTTTTGGCAACGTTACGTAGCTCGTGATTTTTTCCAATAACGTATTCGTCCACGAAGAGACATTCCTACTAAATTTATTATTTTTTTTAAATATATTTAAAGACGAAATATAATACGGACGTTATATTTTAAGTAATTTGGCGAATTTACAAGAACTCAAATAGCAAAGTATACAAATAAATATTATAACCGAGCTGTTATATAGGCAACGTTTTTTTTTTTCAGCTGCTGTGATTTCTATCACACCCTCTAGATACGACTTTAAGCGTGTTTTAAGCTTGCTATAATTTATTTATAAATTATAAAACTGCTTATATGCATATGCAAAATATATATATTACGATGAAAAGTAATATTTTTACTACTGATAGAGTCTTAAGCGGATTTCATCCGCGAATGTTCTCTCAGCAAAACACGTTCCAAGCTCCAGTCAATTAAGCATATATATATCGACATAAAAGCGAAATAATAAAACATGGCGTGTAATCAAGTGCAAAACACGCGTACATATTATTTTTCATTTTAATTTTCTATTTTCCCAATTAATATGCCGCGATTTTCTAATAGCAAAAATAAAAACGCACCGCATATATTAAGTTTCTCGTCCCAGAGAACCGACGCTCTTGTTGTTCTCTGGGAGAGGTATTTTTTTTTTTTTTTTTTTTGTATGGGAGAGTCGTGAGCCCCGGGTACTTGCCTGCGAAGGCAATTATCAGACCTAATGACACATCCACGGAGGAATGATTTCAACTGGCAATTGTGCCAATTTCTGTCAATTCTGGCCAGCGGCTCAGTTCTAAAATCCTACACGTGCTCGCTAACACGTCATTCGGTAAATAGACCTGGATTGGGTCTAAATTCTAAAATAATTTAATATATAAAACATATATATATGTATTAAAAATAGCATATTTTATTATTATTGACACAACATAACAAAGCGGCATATATCGACAAGCGAACCTACAGTATCAATTTTATACAAAACCTAGAAGTCGATTCGAGCTAAATTGATCCATCACACAGTTCGTTATAAATATAACTATGAAGTGTAGACTCGAACCCCACCAGTGTCATTAGAAACCTTTCTAGGATGTTTCTTGTTTATTTTGCGTGTAAATCGATTACCTCAGTAATGTGTAAAGTAGATTTTAGGGTGTTGAAAGTTTTCGGTACAGAGAAGACCGAAAACTCATTGTTCACTTCAAATCAACTCACAATAATGGCTGCCAAAACCTACGGAGATATCAGTGTAGTATAGTATTTTGATTCGAGTGGCGTAAACACGGAGAGGTCTTCATGGAGCAGCGGACTCGAGCAAGGTCGATCACTTGTGGAGGAGAAGAACTGGTTATAGCTGGAAGACGGGGGTGGCTGAGGGCGGAGCCCACTCAACTACTTCGATTAACTGTTGCGAAATCACCAGAACATTCGCGGATATGACTGCTAATGAGTTAGAAGTGAGGAAATAGTATGCCGAGACTTTTCTGAGCTGATATATACAGGGTGATTCCAAACTATACAGACGTAGAGTCAAAAACGCTATTGATAGTTACTGTACTGATTGACAGTGTTTTGCTGCTTACACAAAAAAAAGACTTTATTAATTTCATATAAGCAAGCATTTAAATATATATTGAAACATAAAAATCGCCATTAAAGACCACTTATGCTTGATAGACGCAGCGTCTATCAAGCATATCAAGCTACTAACGGATGAACTTCAAAGCAAAAAATACCAAATTACGTCTAAGTATACTAAAATAGTTTTCATTAAAAAAAAGTCTATTAAGCGTCAATAAATCACACAGACTTCAAATTATAAAACGTGGTTTTTTCAAAGCCAATTATTAAAAATTTAAAAAAAAATACACGCCCTAACAAGACATTGTACAGTAAAAAAAAAATTCTCACGGCTTATCATTTTAAAGTCTTCATGCCATGGCGTGCCATGAAAATATATTTCAACAAGACAATTGTCAATTAGGCCTTGATGTGTTGTCGGGATCCATCTCAGCGTATCAATGTATGTAGATTAACAATTGAAAAATTGCACGCCATGTTTTAAAAATAACGATGCGTCATACGATAGTCGCTACGAAGGTGAGAGCACAGTCGGAGACGGCGCCACGTCGGCTGAGTGGTAGGATCGTGTTATTCGTTGTTGTAGTTTTTGGTCGGTCGTGTCGCAGAGCGTGCAGGGTGCTTGGTCGGAGGCGACCATGTGTATAAGCCACGTGGGGTCTGCGGCCTAAAGACGTGGTCTAAATATAGCACGCGGCCCCGGGGCGGAGCTGCGAGGCAGGCATGCACTACATGTCTACTTGGCATGCGGTGAAGGCATGCAGTGCACTTTGAGATAAAGGATCGGTAATGGAGCAGTGGACTTGGAATGATTGTAGAGGGGTATACTCTGGAAGCACCTTGAAGTGGCTCACTATACTTTTTTTACCCTTAGAAAACACTGGCTCAGCATGAGTATATGCTCCTTTGAGGAGAGACACATGGTGAAGAAGATAATATATATATGCCAAACACCTTACAACCTTGTCTACTGCGAGCACTGTATATTTCAAAATATAATAATAATGGTTTTAGCCATCTTCTATTTGAAGATATTCGGTCTCAGATTATCCGAGCTCAGACGTCGACCGCTCAAAAAAATATACTCTCAATCGATTTTGAGTCTTTTTGAAAATTTCGTTTCTCGGGTGTTAAGTTGCTTCATATGTATTCGGTACGCCGATCTTTAAGTCCCGTTTCACAATTTACTTTAAGCGGCTCAACACCCAAGAAACAATAAAAAAAAAAAAACAATTCTATGTGCTTAATATTAAATGTAAGCATACTATATTTAAAATCAGTTTTCAGTTCACTTGTAACCGCTACAAAAATGTCATTTTAAAAACGCCTGCGTTTTATAAATGATAATGTACGTGTGTTGGGCATGCACAGCATGCAACTGCATGACCTGTGAGTATTTACATTTTTTATAAGAATAGTATAACCCGAGACTTTGACGGCTGCTTTGTATGGATTAATATTCTTGACACAGATTCGTCTAGCAGTACTCGCTTCGTACAGTTACGTGGGCCAAACTAAACGCAACATTCACTAAACCCGACTTAACCCTCGGTTATACCAGTTCTTCTATTTGTACACCAGAAGACTTGAATTTTAAGTCAAAGCAATAAAAAAATAAAGGGATGCTATCTGATTGCAAATCGGTCACAAGTGTACAGCCGCCCTGTATAATACAAGTACCTGTACTTTATCACATTAGCGTATGAATAAACGTAAGTGTGATTGCAAGCCGGGCTTCTGGGCATCGCGCTAACGACGCAATAAAACCGATTAATTCCGGATTTTCATCCCATTAAGTTGGGTCACGCCACGGGCATCACGATAAACAGCGGATTCCTAACCCCGAGGGAGCGATAATTAACAAATATAATATAAAATGTAGTCCGCAACTGACACGACATGAGGGCGTACGTCCCGCCAGCCCGACCGGATATAATTAGAAGGAGAAGTATACACGCTGTATAGGAATGTGAGTCACGCTGTATACACGACAGGAGAGGCCGATCCGTTTCCCGGTCGATACCAACAAGCCTTGGTATCCTGTCCGAGATGCTACAATTCCAACTATTCAACTACGAACATCAAAGAGGATACGTTTATTTTTTATTTTCAGCCGCGTCTAGTATCAAATATATTATATATTTTAATTATAAGTCACGTTAAATGTATTTACCAGTGGTGCCCGATGGGGGGGGCGAGAACACAGTTGTTTGTAAACAGACAGTGAATGTTACGTATTCAACGGCTGAAGAGCAGGAAAAGTGAGGACAGGTCAACGGGGGGGTTATGTAGGGCACGCAGTGTGCTGTGGCGCATGCACTGCGGGCAGGCGTGCCCAAAGTGCGGTGACCCTAATTAGACGATCACACGTCAGACGTGATCCGCATGGCGGGGTTCCCACAAAGGACGCTGATTCCGCGCACGAGCCACGCTCGTGGGCCTCAATGCTGAGGGGTACGAAATGGCTCTGATACAGCCTGAATAATGAGGAATGACATGGCTTCATGTACCGTCTCCCAGGGGTGCATTCAAAGCATGAATACTGAGGAATAACATGGCTTCATGTACCGACTGCCAGGGGTGCATTTACAGCATGAATACTGAGGAATGACATGGCTTCATGTACCGACTGCCAGGGGTGCATTTACAGCATGAATACTGAGGAATGACATGGCTTCATGTACCGTCTCCCAGGGGTGCATTCAAAGCATGAATACTGAGGAATAACATGGCTTCATGTACCGACTGCCAGGGGTGCATTTACAGCATGAATACTGAGGAATGACATGGCTTCATGTACCGTCTCCCAGGGGTGCATTCAAAGCATGAATACTGAGGAATAACATGGCTTCATGTACCGACTGCCAGGGGTGCATTTACAGCATGAATACTGAGGAATGACATGGCTTCATGTACCGTCTCCCAGGGGTGCATTCAAAGCATGAATACTGAGGAATAACATGGCTTCATGTACCGACTGCCAGGGGTGCATTTACAGCATGAATACTGAGGAATGACATGGCTTCATGTACCGTCTTCCAGGGGTGCATTCAAACCATGAATACTGAGATACGACATGTTGAAAAGTTCTTCAGGCAATGGCGTGCTTTGGGTCTAAACATTGAGGTACTAGATGACTTCATGGCCCGTCTTTATAGAGTCTGAATACTGAGGAATGACATGGCTTCATGGACCCGTCTGTCAGGGGTGCACTCAAAGCCTGAGTACTGAGGAACGACATGGATCATGTGCCCGGGGTACAAACAGAGCCTGAATACTGAGGCACAACATGGCTTCGTAAATCCGTCTACCAGTGGCGTGCTTTGGGTCTAAATACTGAAATTCAAGATGGCTTCATGTGTCCGACACGACAGAGCTTACATTCTTCTTCTAGCAGAGACATTCCTGTATAAAATTCTAGATAACATACAAAAAAATCCGGGCTATTTTTTAAGCATCCTCTAATGTCAGCATCGAAGTTGGAGACGGCAAGGGATTGATGTTCAAACAAATATTAAATTAAAATTGCCAATTTATGTAAAAACGATAAACAATGCAGCAGCAGGAAGCGGGCATGCAATGGTACAGTGCGTGTGCAGACTGCATGCCGGCGAGTGAGCCGTCAGAATGATAAGCGAGACTAAATATCACACGCGTGCTGGCTAGATACTCCAACAGCAGTGGCGTGCAGGAAATAAATACTCTCATGTAAAACATTATTTTTTTATACTGGATACTTTTCAAATTTAATAAATTATTTCAAACACTTTGAAAAAATATTGACTGCCTATATAAAGCGCACGCTACTGGATAGCAGTGTTTAAGAATAGCAGTTTATACCTGACACATTCAGTGAAATTCCACTATAGAACAGTTATATGAGCATATAAAAACACCAGTGGCGTGCTACAAATGTGACTAATATATTTATTTAATTTTTTTTTTAAATACCCATGAATGCTTAGTTTTATTATCAGCAGTAAGCCACTGTGAATCACAAATGGCGTGCACGTGTAATATCTGCGTAATTATGGGGTTTGCTATGGTGTAAAAATGCAGGAAATATTTAAGGAATATATAGCTTTATTATGGAATTGAGGCGTTGAGACTTTAAACGGAGAATACCTAAAATACCATGGATTTACTATGGAGCTGATTTTCAAGGGGGAAATAAAAATTATATATATATATATATATTATGTACGCCTTCACTGAAAGTTTGTGTAATATTTAGTATGTGTTTCCGCATTGTAATGAATAAGAAACCCACACATAAGATTCTTGTTTATTGAAAATAACATATTATATACACAATCCCAATACAGTCGAGTAACACGAGTACACTCCTCAAGGACTGAGCGAACCACTCCGAGAGCACTCAATCCAACACATGTTTATAAGAAGCGTAAAAATACACGTATCAGACAATCGCGTGCTGTAATTTTTAAAAGAATTTTCAGACTCGTTTTACGCGTTTTACCTCGAGTTATGCGGTATCGATTAGCGCGTATTCGAATCACTCGTATAATATCTCAATTAAAATTTATTTCCACGTATGCAGCCTACACGCCGAGATAAATATAGTCCGCCTTGTGCAGCTGGTTGTAAAGTTAATGATTTATTTGTACAATAAAGTATGTTTGTTATTACGTTTGCTGTCGCTGTCGACGACATATCTTATACATACATTAAAACTCATGGAACTATACGTATACAGTTTATATGCATTCCATACTTGTGATTTGTATGACAAAACAAAGCAGAAGTATAGAGGTGCGCCATGTTTTATGTCGGTGTGTGAATAATAAATAACTTTTTTTAAAAAGCAACCGATTTCTATATATGAGGTATTTTTATTTAATTTGGCCCTTTACAGTTTATTTGAACTCATTTTTGAACACAAACTCAATCAAGTAGCCGCCTTTATTGGCCAAAGCAAAATGTCCCCTTTTTGCTACGTTTTACGTCACATTTTCATGTATATATATAGTGAAGTCATTTGTACGAACTCGATACTGCACTTGTACTGATTTGGATTAAGCCGGCTACACACGCAGCGATACAACATGCAACCGATTTATAATTAGTAAATATTATAGTATCCTTTTTTATATATATATTTTGTCTGAGGAGATAAAACAAACACTTGTGGCTATTTAACCATTCGATTGTCGGTTGATCTGCGCAAGTAAAAGGAAAGTGTATTTTTATTATAACTATAAAGAAAGAAAAATATTTATAATAACACGTGAATTCTTTTGGCGTAGTTTTCTATGGGGTAAGGCTTTTTCGATGAGATCTAATGAGACTTTGTATAACGCGGAGTTTCTATGGAGCCAAGCATCATAAAAAATATACACCCACACATTAAACTGCATTTCAAGTCAACCTACACAAGTAACTTTGTTCAATCCGTAAACCAATCTTAAACCGAAGGTAGTCTATAATTGAATAATGCATATTGTGACCAAAACTCTCGTACTTATAGTACAAGAACTGAAAAAATTATAGTGTATAAAAATTTGTAAAAAAAACTACGATGTTGCAGTTATATTATACACACAGCAGTTGGGTACAAAAATTATTTAAATTTTTAATTTTTTAAGTGTAAAACATGGTCTGATGCATACAAAATGTGCTCTAAATACCTGGAAGTGCGTTTACGCATGCACCCTTCCCGACAAGTAAAAACGTGAGGGGCACGACCACAAATAACTTCTAGGAAGGGTACGACAAAGAAGCACCCTTCCCGCGTTGAAAACTACAACCAATTCGTCTAATGACGATCTGAATAACAATATTTCCGACAAAACAAAAAAAAAAAACACTCATAACTGGTGTAATAAATAGCCAAGATAAACGCGTCACGTGCGCACAGAATTAAAGCCTGCTTGGCAACTGTCTGCCTTTTATTCGTAGAGAATTAACACAAAGAACAAAAAAAAACACACCAAATTATAAAATACGATATTTATGTTAATCCCTATTTTATAAAATACGCAAAACTTTCATCTAAAAATATACAAAACTCATTGTTTTGAATTACAAAGCAAAAAAAAGTTATCTCTCTTTCACTTCGAGGCAAAAAAGTTCTCCGCATAATTTAGGAATTTTTTCTCACCTACCGTGATATTGAATCAAAATTAATTATTTTTTCATAAAATATAACGTTTCAGGATAAATAACACACGCTCCATTATCTGTATATTTACTTTCAGCAATAAAAAAAATAAAAAAAAGGAAATCTATTAATTTGTAGATACTTCAAGTGAAATTGATTCATAAATAACAGGTAAATACTGAAATTAGAAATGCCATTCGCCAATTAGCTCGAAACACTTTAATTCGCCGTATAAATGTTAAAAATTACAATAATTAGTTTATAACGACGGCCATTTTTAGCATCCGCTCCACGGCGATCGTATTTGAAACATGAGACAATAATCACGAAAACGGATCGCTTGAAACGTTGTTACACAACACTTTTTTTTTTTTTTGCAACATAATGCAAAACATGTGCACGAGAACCCACACGTGTGTAAATACGCAGCGACACACGAAACGATCGATCGATCGTCGCGATAGACCGACACACACACCTGACGAGCCGGCACTGCACAAAACCGCGTGAAAACATCGATAAAAGTACTGAAAAAAAATTAAATAAACTGTAAAATCGACGGACGGAGCGAGCGACCTTCCGCGCCGACGAGCAGTGCATTACTGAAAACTTGACAGCACTGAAGAACTGAAGAACTGAAGGCGGGGACGCGTGACCAACATAACCTACAAAACTTGTAGCGCAGGGGTCCCCAACCTGTTTGCAACCTAGAGCACATTTTAAAATGCCGAAATATTATATTAACACACTAAAGGCGGGTACTAGTACCCGTTTCGCCGACTGCCGTCTAAAAGCGGGACGGGTACTGTAGTACTGCCCCGCGAGATCATTTTTTGGGTTGGCCACCCCTATTTAAAAATATAATTTAAATTGTATGCATAGTAAATTATTGATAGACTAATCAACTCGGAGTTGCTAAACGGAAAAAAAAAATCAAAGATTTTACCTTTCTGATTCATTTTATAATTAAACAACTTACTGATAGATTATAACGCGAGGTTATAGGATCAAATGTTACTTTTCAAAAAATAAAAAAGGTTAATGGTATATATTAACAGTCTGCGCAATAAAGTTAAATAGACATAAAATAAAAAATCGCATAAGCTTTGGTTGTACAAATTTTTTAAATTTTAAGACAATTTAAAAATCATGAATACTCTGCATTCCTGAAAGGATTTGAAACCATTGCATTACAATCAGCAAACATACAATTTTAAAAGTTACTTTAAAAATATATAATTTATATGATCATCACAAAATAGTAATTTTTTTTTTATAAAATGTGTAATAATCAGTTATTTATTCATCAATTTTACGCGAATTTTACCCGCCTAAAATGTGTTAAATGAATTATTATTTTAAAAATTACAACGATATAATATATATTTCGCTTATATTTCTCTGTTTAATTATTAAATATAATTTTTTTCATATCATTTCATTGTAAAATTAAATATTTTTTATAGCGCTCGCACAGCGGCGGGCACACGTAAAACAGCCAGCGGGCGCCACGGTGCCCGCGGGCATAGGGTTGGGAACCACTGCTGTAACGGGACATTCACTGAAGTGCAGTGAGCGATTCTATGCGCACACTGACACGCTGATATATCCATTTAATAATAGCCAACACGGCTACAATACACGGCAAAATAAATTTCCGAATCGGTCGAACTTGCATCATCGTTGATAAAAAAAAAATTAAATATTTTAAAATTCTTTTATTTTTCAGTAAAATACTCGAGCGATTTTCCGCGTGTACGTTTTTATTTGTGACCGGTTTCAATGCCAACCTTTCGCGTTGGCATTATCAAACAGAGTGAGATTTTATATATTTTATATGATAATAATCAATTAGGTAAACAATTGTTAGAGGGAGAGGTTGTTGGAAAGAGAGAGAGAGAGTGATTGTCAGGGGGTAAGGGCTAATGTGATAAGGGCAAATAAATTACCCCATTAGTATAAAAAAACATTTGTTCATAAATATTTGCAATTATATAGAATCCTCCACTTGTCAGGTACATTAAAATCACACGGTCACAAATAATGTGGAAAATCACTTGTTGTATTGTATTTTACTCAAAACTATTAAAATGGAATTCCACCAAGTAATCGTGTCAAAAATATTGAATTTCTTTTATTTTTCATTAGGTGTATTACAATAGATCTTATATTTAATGTTTTGGTGGAGTGTTTGGAGTGTTTCAGGGCTTTCAATGGTGTGATTTAGGTGGTAGCCTACATGATTTACCATGGTTGTGATATTGTGTTAGGCAGGGAAAATGAGTGGGAAAAACCCTTTATTTGCATGTGTTTGTGTTATAAATATATACGAACTAAATGACAAGAAGGTTTATAACAAAAACAGGTAGGGCAGGAGGATGCAATGATCACTCCTGGGTATGCTTTTTGACTACTTGGCGCTCCTTCTTGTATAGTCGGAGACTGTTATATTTTCACCAAGTAGGATGTGGTGGAGGAATTTATGTCTGTAGTGGACAGTGGGTGTCTTTGAGGAGGGGTTTTTTGGATTTCCCTATGGACTGGTATTGTCTTTCGGTGACGTGAAGCGTCTGGGTTACGATAGTAGACACCTAGGATGAGGCGCAGGCAAGAGTTTTGGGTGACCTGGATACTCGCGATGAGGTGTTTCGGCGTACATCATGTACAGCCTGATGATGGAGGTGTAGAACCTGAGTTTGGACTCAAGGGGGAAGGGGCTTCTAGCGCATAGCAGTGGGTAGAAGCTGTTTTTGCCTGTGTGGCTGCAATCCAGATGGACTCCGAGGTATTTCACTTTTTTCGGTTAAATCGGTGCAATCATTGCCAGGGTGTTTCCAGGTGAAGATGATTGCCTCAGTCTTCCCCTGGATGACTATGATTCTTCATTTTTTGTAAAAGGCACTGATCGAGTCGAGTCCGATCTGTAGTCTTTTCACAATATATTTTCAAAATATAGCCATTTTGTAATAGCCAACACGGCTACAATACGCGGCAAAATATATTTCCGAATCGGTCGAACTTGTATATGGGCATTGTGTGCAATGCTGACGCATCCTCGTTGATTATCAACAAAGTTATAATGTAGCAATAATATACACAGCACACAGAGACAACCGCTATCAATAGCGTACTTTTTTAAAAAAAAATTTATTGTTTTGCATAAAGAGCTCCACACACTTATCAACAAATTGAACAATGGTGTTTTGTATTGTTCCACTTGTTAAACGAGACGTCAATTTGTGGGGCCAAGTCCCATACTCGAGTTTTTTTTATCATTTTCTGGTCCGTTTTGCGAAAAATCGACTGCATCAATCAAAAATAATTAAATACAAAAAGTTTGATACATCCCTTTTTCCGAACAGAATATATTTTTATTTCTTGTAAATTCACTTTTAATACGAAAAATATGTGTTTTTCCGATTGAAGTGTAGGAATTTGGAGATTCGTCCGGTACATTTTCCAAGAATCCTAAACATTTAAAAGTCTTTTTTTCAATTGGAATTAAAATATTAAATATAAACCATGTGCGTCTTATTAATTTAAAAATTAAAAAAAAAAAAATCTTTAACAAACTTTGGTTTTTGAAAAGTCGTCATTTTATCCAATTTTTCAACATCTTCAAGATTTTATTTTACCCTGAAAATGGACGTTAATTAAATAATAAAAAATATGTAAATATAATTTATAGTTTTTTCAATATTCTGTAAAAAAATCAACTTTCCACATAGAAAAATAAAGTGATAATTAAATTAATTAAATGATACGATTTCGCCAGGTAAAACGGTCCTTTTTTTGTGGCAGACGGGGGATGGACACCAAGCAAGGTTAGGTAGAAGGACTTCTTCTTCAAGTGCCTCTCCTCAGCGGAGGTTGGCGACCATTTCACTGCTGAGCCAGTGTTCATGGTTTTCTAAGGGGAATACAGTGTAGTAGATGCTGTCCAAAACCATAATTATACATCATTTTCTTACAAAGCTCTGGCGTTTAGATCTGATACTCCTTCTGCAGAAACAATAGCAGAAGCCAAAGTAGGACGCTATTGGCAAATTGCAAGTAATTAATTATAACGCTAACGACACATGTCTAAACTTAATTTTTTTTTGCAGCCTATACATCTGTCGACAATAAGCATTCATAACACCATAACATATCGCAAAGCAATAATATTTTTTCCACCAATAAAGATGTCGAGTTTTGTGCTAGTGGAGGCTTTGCTTTTCTGCTCTGACTTTGGATGAAAATGATACCTAAACACACGATTAATCAAAAATTCCATGGGAAAAAATCAAGAGAGATGTTACACAAAACTACCTAGCAATTTTTTTTTTAAAATATATATATAAATATAATCCTTTTGACCGATTTGCAATCAGCCATTTTTGCCGAAAAAGTGTGAATATCTCAACGCATACAATATTTTTGTACCGCTAATGCGTCCGAGAACTGTTTTTTTGTGAGATAAAATCAAATACACTGATTTATGTTTACATAATTTAGTTTAGAGCTACTATTTTTTTTTATTTTTTTTTTCGTTACCGTTAGCATAAACACAAAACGCGCACATCGGCAATGTGTTCCTCTTCACGTGCCCACATCTGCTTTTTGTCTACGTACCCGAGATAATAATTCCCTCCACGTGACATTTTTAACACAGCTGTTCGTACACTGCAGGGGTGGCCAACATTTCGACTTGATAATTATATATATTTATTAATTTTATTTTTATATTTAGCTCACCTGAACCGAGCTCGCAAGGCAAGTACTGAAACACAGTTTATATACATAGTATACATTTCACGTCTCTCGCTCCTCAATCAGACTACGCCAATGCCAAAAAAGTGGATCGTGACACAAAAGTTGGCCACCCCTGCCATACAAGATACATACACATAATCAAATTTACTTATTATAATCTAATATCTCCGGGGAAGGTGCAAATACTACGTGGCAAACATACTTATGCGATTAGTTGAGCACCTCTGTAGTTTCAAAGGCAATGTTTAATTATTAAATTATACAATTCAGTGGTGATATTTATATTTATATATATTTTAATTATTTTTTCTTAAAATATTCGATTAATTTCGATTAAAAATTTTGTATCAACGATCATTATAAACATAATGCATAATAAGACTTCGCTAAGATTATCAAACATATGCGTTAATAGTTAAGTGTATCCACAGCCCACTTGCTTAGTCTGTAACGCAGTAAGCGCGCCATAAGCCAAGTGGCTAGGAGACTACGAATATTTTTAAATATAATTTCAATGGCTTGGCAAATATAAGTGTTTGCTGTGAAATCTGAGTGAACGCTCTTCGTAATCGCGAAATGATAAATAATTTTTCAATCGGGAATAGCTGGAAAGCATAATTGTTTATTTTTGTTGATAACAAATACGGAAATAGGACAGCGATAAAAATTTCGTAACTCCACAATGACGTAAGAAGCAAACTTGCTGATAAGCAAAAATACAACAGTGAAGATTAGATAAAAAAATATTTACACCCTGTATATATTTGTGTTGACTGTCAAATGATGATCGTTATGGGTATAAGTAGTAAATGGCAAATGCGATTATTGTAGTTTTTATAATCGTAAATATAAAAAATAAAACTTTTAAAAAAATATTGCAATGATTATAAAATAAATCTCATTAAAATTACGCAATAAAAAATATATTAATAATTATACGATTTGTGTATATATTTGTTTTAATTGGAGTGCAAAGTAATTAATCTCAATCAGTTTGAAGAAAGTGTATTCGGTATAAATTAAAAAAAAAGTGACAAACAAAAAGGAAAATAAATAATATTATTAATTATTATCAAAAAAAAGTTTCTACATTGCAGCACAGTGGTAATAAAAAAAAAAACCTTACGGAATAATATAAATCAGATTTCTAAAATGTAAATTTGGAATCAGTCACACCGGTGTGACGCCGGTCACACTGATACAAGGAAAGTTATTAATTTCCTGAAATTTCTTGCTGAGTCGTCGTCCTTGTGGAGTATTTCCCTACATGGACTCTCCCGAAACCCCATGAGTGACACACCATGACAGCAAATAAACCTCTGCCCCAGCACAAGTACTAAAAAATATATTCACACGGTTCAGTTTTGATATCGAGACCCAAGAACTGCGCCCCACAGGGGAAAGCGAGCAAGCATGAATGATCGTGATCTCCTAGCCGTTTGGTCTATTCGTGTGTTAGTGTGTTGGATAACAGAACCGCCCGGCGTGTCGTCATGGGTTTGGAGCCATCGTCAGGCCCGAATTGGGTCGTGGGAAACCAGAAGTAACGATCAAATGTATTGTAGTTGCTGCGTAATCGTTGTGCGAGTGTAATGTCTTCCGACCGGAGATAACCACGGCTTATGTCATGCTATGTACACAAAAAGGTATCGATCATTATGCACGGCATGCCTGCCAAGTGGTAAATGGATCCGCGTGATATTACAAACAAAAAAAAAAAAACATATATATATATATATAAATAAATCTACTTTGCATAGTTCAAAATAAATTCAAAGCATTGACATCGACAAATTATTATATATATGCAAAAAAAAATTTTTTTTAAAGTACATACCGATTGGCAGCCGCAAAATGGATTCATAGCAAAGTAACTGGATAACTTACCTGAAAATAAAAGAAAAAAATAAATTAATTATATATGAAATATTATATATAAAATGAAAACAAGTATGATTATACGATTACTGAAACGATCTGATGTTTTTACCACTGAGCTATCGTTTTAGTTTTAAATATGCAGTCGTATGACGCTAAGAGTCGTGTCAGAGTTTATATATATCATTAACTATGTATAGTTTGTAAAAATATTTTTTTATATATACGTTTGGGATTGTATTTTTGTAGTGCCGTTAATGACCGATTCACTGAATTTATCGTTTTCGTTAGTTTTTCGTTTTCTCCTGCAATGCCTCTTTTTCTTTGGATCGATAAAATATAAACAAATTATAAAAAATAAGTTATTTTTTTTATTTTTAGATAATGTAAGTCGTGCTATGTTTCCAGGGGTGCAGTTTTTAAATCACACGTACAGCTCTGGTACTGGAAAAGACACCTCGCACGCGCTCTCCGCTAATTACAAGCAAAATTGCAGGTGAGGTACTAACTGTTATTGCGAGCTGCCCGAGTCGGTGTACCGTGTCCACACACCTCAGACCAGGTGTTTCTAACCCATGGGCCACCGTGGACGCACCCAAGCTATAGAGACTCCAAACTACACCATGAATCCGAAAGTAATTCCTAAAAACATAAAGTCCCATAGGAACCTATATAAACCAAAGCTTTTTCCAAGCAGTACGCACTGAATGACTTCGATTCCTCATCAAATCCCATAAAACCCATGCTATATACCGAAGCATATTCCATACTATACACCCTGAATCTGGCTGCTGAAGATGACGACTCTAAATCCTCATCAGGTGCCATCAAGAAAAAAACACTTGTGGGCGTAAACCGTAAAGTAAAGACAATTTCGATTCCTCGTGGTTGTATAAGTAAAAGCAAATTTGATGGTGTTGATGATTCCATGGTATATTTTTAAGATATTTATATTAAAATATGTGTGCTTTGTGTATATTCAAAACCCCTGCTTTATACGGAGCATCTGCCGCACTGGCCTTGTACAATATATAAAGAAAAAAACCGTATCCACCACACACAGGGGATACTGGAGATAACGTCCAACCTCAGGTCTCGCAACTGTAAACGGAATAAAATATAGGTTGTTGCTGTTCGGCCATGGTGCACCATTGATCCCCCTCCTCGAACAAGGCCTTAAACTTAAATTTGCAATCAGTCAATAACGTCTTATTATTCTAGGCGTTTTTTTTTATGGTTTTGTCTAGGAAATTAAAGTGAGAATCTACAGGGAGACTCGTCGAGTGTTATGTTGTCTCTGTTCTTCTTTATGGGGTTGAGGACACTGACGACAGCATCGATGTGTTTGAAATGTTAGGAATGTTAAAATATTAGGATAACACCATGGGTTGACCGCAGTCACAAATAAGAGTATCGCAATATATGCGAAAATAAACAGAACAAGCGTCTAGTATTTTGATCACATTTTTTTTTTTAAATAAGCTGAGTGTCGTGGCCGAATAAGTGAGACTGGCCTAGGATAGAAGTATGGTATATCCCATGAAATGGTCACATAAGGCAGAGAAGACTCACAGGAGGGGTGTGTAATATCACAGTCGGCATTTTTCAAATCTATTTCTGGTGCAAAGACATCGTGCAAGGAGCAAAGCCCAAGACGCCCGCAGGAATCTCACCAAAAAGCCCAAACAGAGCGGCATTTTGTCCATTCCCGTCGCGATGACACCACCTCGCTGGAAGCCAGGGCGGAGCCCCCGCCGCCAGGTCCAGGAATAGCCCAGCTGGTGAATCAGGTCGGAGGATGGAAATAGGCCTGGAGGGGCAGGCGGGGCCAGGGCTTGGTGCATCTCGAGTGCGCGGCTCGAGACCAGTGGCGTGCGGCGACTTCTGATGCCTCTCCTAATACGAAGTTTTCGACCATCTCATCGGGCATGTTTCTACCCTGGGGCAGTCTAATTTTTCCTTGGGTAATCAGCTGGAGGATGCTATACGTACTGTCGCGAAAATGTGCCCAAAACAGGTGACCTTCCGCTTCTTCTGATGCCTCTCGTAATACGAGGTTTTCGTCCATCTCATTGGGCATATTTCTTCGTTAGATTTTTCCTTGGACAATCAGCTGGAGGATGCTATACGTACTGTCGCAAAAATGTGCCCAAAACAGGAGACCTTCCGCTTCTTCTGATGCCTCTCATAATACGAGGTTTTCGTCCATCTCATTGGGCATATTTCTTCGTTAGATTTTTCCTTGGACAATCAGCTGGAGGATGCTATACGTACTGTCGCAAAAATGTGCCCAAAACAGGAGACCTTCCGCTTCTTCTGATGCCTCTCATAATACGAGGTTTTCGTCCATCTCATTGGGCATATTTCTTCGTTAGATTTTTCCTTGGACAATCAGCTGGAGGATGCTATACGCACTGTCGCAAAAATGTGCCCAAAACAGGTGACCTTCCGCTTCTTTATACCATCGGCGTGCGGCGACTTCTGATGCCTCTCCTAATATGAAGTTTTCGACCATCTCATCGGGCATATTTCTACCCTGGAGCAGTCTCATTATTCCTTAGATTTTTCCTTGGACAATCAGCTGGAGGATGATATACGCACTGTCGCAAAAATGTGCCCAAAACAGGAGACCTTCCGCTTCTTTGCGCATTCCGTGCAAGACTCTCACACTTGTGACGCGGTCATCCCATGGTGTTTTAAGGATTCTCTTATACAGCTACATTTCTGCTGCCTTGATTCTTCGCATAGTAGCTCCAATAAGCTCCACAAAGGAGAACTGAGACGACATAGCACTTGGTGAATCTCCAGCGAGACTTCAGGGTTATATCAGGATCCCAGATCTCATTCACACCTTCCGAATTCTGTGCAAGACTCTCTCATTTATGATGCAGTCAACTCATGGTTTCTCATATACAGCCACGTGTAAATTCTTCCCTGTCTTGGTCAATATTATCTCGCTTTGAGAATCAGCTGTAATAAGCGAGTACGAACGACAAATAGATAAAAATCACTCTCAACAAGATGCGTATTGAATATTAAAAAAAAAATAATAATAACATGCAATCAATTCAAATTAATCCTTGGTCAGTGCGCTCCGGTTTCCGAACCCCCCATCATTATAAGGTGCGGTTGAACCGAAACGGGCACACGAGAGTCCGAAGCGAATACGAGATGGCAGCAAACACACCGGATGCCTTTGAATTTCATTTGGATATTAATTAAGCCCGTTATACAGGACATACGCCATTAACGATCGCCACCAAATATGGCGGCGCAATTTTTTGAAAATAACGTGTAACTCGATATACGAGCCAAATCGATAAAGCATTCGGATTTGGGTCAGCGAGAAAACCGTGGCGGTTTATTTTCAGGGATCGTCAATTGCTGATGATGATGATGATGAATTGTGACCTTGTTGAAGCTCGGTTACTTCAGTGTGTCGGATGTTGCCTTCGATTGCTCCAAAATGCTTGTTGCCTCATCCGCACGGACAGATTCTTCGGGTGGCTCGTGATCGCGGTGTTGGTCACTTTCCAACTTGTCGTGCCAGTTGGCCGGGCTAAATCAAAAGTGAGCACAGTGAAAGCGCCTCCCGTTCGCGAGCAGAGAGAAAGGGGACTCTTTATCCAGCAGGCGATCGGAGAAGATGGTCATGTACGCAAAGGAGATAGCAGCGAGTCCACGATTCGTGACCTTTTCAACGCGATTCTGAAGTCGTAATTATATTTTTATGAGCGTTTTTTTTTTTTTTTTTTAATGGCCGCTTATAATTGTTTGTAAAAATTATGCTCGGCTAGTGAATTACTCCATTTCCCAGCGAATTCAAGACACAGAGGGACAATTGCGTAAGAAAAAAGGCAGAACTTGCCCCAAAACAATATCATTGCGTTTGCAGGGCCGGATTCGTAAAATGTAATAAAATTATCAACAAAAAAAAAATATATAAATATAGTTATATGTGACTTTCCGCTTTTTATTTGCTTTCTGGTACTAATTTTACTAGTGGCATGCCAAGCATGCATGTTGGCGAAACTAGTCGCAAAAAATATTATAATATAACCCCATGATGGGGTTTCGGTCAAAATTATTTCCGATTGAACTCGTGTTGTGAGAAAAGATATAAATATTACTAAGGTCACTAAAACAGTGGTAAACTTGGCTGCCACCACCAATTGCACGACGGCCATCGTTGCGGCAGTAGTACGAGCTGTTGATCCGCCCCTGGCAGTGGTTGTTTCGTAAGACCGTCGTTTCCCACGGGGGTAGCCAGATTATACACTGAGTGATATAGGATAAGCTATAGAAAGTATCTCAGGCCGATCTGTATTGTTCTAGAGGTAAAAAAAAAAAAAAAAAACACCGGCACAGAAGTCGTACTTTGACGATGGTTAAACTCAAGTCGTTATTACACAGAGTGACTCAAACTTATGAATGATATACACGGTGCCACAAAAATCGTGTAATACACTTGGTGATCAGAAATTTATTCCATTCCCCATGGAAGTGTCTGTACAAGGAGACATCCATATGAGGCTGCCAGGCTCAGGCGACCGGAAGTGTTGAAGAGCCACTCGGCCTGGCGTCTTCCTGTGGCCCTTTAAGAGACGAGTCCATATCCTTATTCTTGCATTCCCATTGGCAGTGGCGTGCCTCACACATGCCGGCACAGCAAGCCCAATTCATTTGGCATCCTCAAAGGGCCGCTTCAGACCTTATACGAGAATTGTATATACACCCTGTGCGATAAATCGGTTGCCGGTTACGTTGCTTCGCGTGCAGGCCGCTCACGCATCTGCCCACTGTATATGGACATTGGAATCCGCCCAAGCTGCGTTTCCTTTGCATTTTTTTTGTTGTAATTTAATCATTCCAGTTTCCCCCTTTCGCTGCATGTTTTGTAGATGAAGATCGATTCGGTAGACCGGAGAAACGAAGCAAGAAACGAACAGAACGCTACACGTTACCGGCACGCACCTGCCGTGAGTGCAGGTGCACCCTGTATAGAAAAAAAAAAAAAAAAAAAAAAAAACACATGCGTTTTGCTAATACATTACTTGGAAAAACACGCAGTCACTCTGAGAACAAATATTCTGCAATCATAAATATATATATATATATATATAACATAAATAATATATACTATATATAATATAATATATAGTGTGGTTCGAATCTCAACGGTGTCGTGAAAAAAATCTAGTATTTTTCTCGCCGTTTCACTTGTGGATTGATTACCTAAAGAGTATATATATAAATATATATATATTTATTTTAATAAATACGCATTTTTAACATCTTATATTAGTGTTAATTGTGTATATAGTAATCAGATTGCGTGCGTGAAACGACGAGAAAAATACTTGTGCAATAATTTTGATAAAAGGTACTTGGTCAATTTTTTTTACGTTTTTTAATTTAATCGGCTTCGTTATCGAACGATTTGATATAATGCCAGCGTAAAAAGTTTGCGAAACCGGTCACCAATAAAATTCATGCATGCGGAAAAATCGCAGAGGTTATTATTATAAATATTGCGTATATTTTTGCTTTGCCAATGTGCAATGATGATTGATGTCGTAATATTCCGGAGTGCTCGGGAGACAGTACCGGTGTGACAAAAAAGCACCGTTTCCCACAGTTTCTCCACAGGTGTTGCCTCACTTTTTATCGGCAGTCACGCCACTTTTTTGCACCTGACTAGCCGAGCATAGGTGTAAAAATTTTGCATTTCGATAATCACTAGAAATCCGATCGCACGCCGCAACACGCTACACGCTCACAAGCGGCTTAACCGATACTTTTTATAATTAAAATTAAAAATATTTAAAATAAATAGCCTCCCCGCTCTCCCCTTTCTTTTTCTAGTGCATGGCCGCCATTGTATGAGCGTATGTAATGGAGTAATGATCGTGGAGGGATGTGCTCTAGAAGCACCTTGTATAGGTGGAAGATTCTTGTTGTTGCTTCTGCAGAAGCAACATCAGTTAATAGCATAATAATGCTATTGGGCAGCAGTAGTACAAATATAAATCTACGGTGTAGAAGCACCCACGGGTTCACTACACTATTCCCCATTAAAAAACCATGAACAATAAATATGTTCAGTGTACAATTTTTTCTATGCATAAGGGGACTGATCTTTTTCGTGTTTTTTTAAAATTTTTTTGCGAAAAATCTATAAAACAAATTTAAAAAAATTTAATGCCAAAAGTTAAATAAATTCTTTCTTTTACACATAATATTTTTTTTATTTGTTATACATTTACTTTTGATATGATAAATACGTGTTTTCGCAATCAAAGTTTTCGGAATTTGGAGTTCATTATCATTCGTGCATTTTGAAGTAAATTTTTAGTATGGTAAAATAAAAGTCACTGAAGTTTGTATGTATATGGTGTTTTAAGTATATAATTTGTTATAGTTGCTTGAATATATTATGTATATATAATTTACTCTTACTGAAAGTGGTCACACAAAAAAACTATCTTAATCTCCGAGCTAGGCTATTCTATTCATACTCGCAGTTTAATTTCACTTCACTATGCCGGGCACGGACATTCCGCGTATCGCATGCCTAAACCGAATTTGTAAACAGCCCCGCATAATGAATAGCCGTCCGTGGAATTCCGTCTATTGTGTGTTCAAATCCGCAATATGGTCGAGATCGTACGTGAGTTGTACAAAGGGACCACCGGTTTCTACCTGGCCGGGGGGCGAGGCCCTCCGCGGGCCCCCGAGGTGCCCCAGGACCGGCTGTAAACACGCCGAGCCAAGATTTTAAATAACTTAGATAACGAGGGAGAGATCTAGGCTTTCGTGCCACGACGAGCTAAAAAAATAACACGAATTTCAAGCGCACTACACGCGGTGCGACACGACCGATAAGTGAAGAGTGATATGCAAAAAAGCGTCCTGGGACTTGCTTATATATTCGCCACCGGTCTTCTTTTTCTGATGCCTCTCCTCAGAGAAGATATATATGCTTTTATGACACGATAAGTTAAAAAAATTGCTTGAATATCAAGCGCACTACACGTGCTGCGACACAACCGATAACTAAAGAGTAATTTACAAAAAACGTCCTGGGACTCGCTTGTATAAGCGGGCTTTTATTCTCCGCTGGTCTTCTTTTTCTGATGCTTTTACTCATAGGAGATATATATGCTCTTATGCCGCGACGAGCTCAAAAAATAGCCTGAATATCAAGCACACTACACGTGCTGCGACACAACCGATAGCTGAAGAGTAATCTGCATAAAGCGTCATGGGACTCGCTTGTATAAGCAGACTTTTGTTCGCCACCTGTCTTCTTTTTCTGATGCTTTTACTCATAGGAGAGATCTATGATTGCATGCCACGACAAGTTAAAAAGATTGGCTGAATTTCAAGCGCACTACACGTGCTGCGACACAACCGATAGCTGAAGAGTAATTTGCAAAAAGCGTCCTAGGACTTGTTTGCATAAGCGGGTTTTTGTTCGCCACTAGTCTTATTCTTCTGATTAATTTCCTCATAGGAGAGATCTACGCTTTTATGACACGACGAGCTAAAAAAATAGCTTAAATATCAAGCACACTACACGTGCTGCGACACAACTAACAACTGAAGAGTAATTTGCAAAAAGCGTCATCTCTTGATAGACTCGCTTGTATAACGTCTTACTGGACCTTTAATACGCCACTGGTCTTCTTTTTCTGGTGCTTATACTCAAAGAATAGATCTATGCTTTTATGCCCCGACGAGCTAAAAAAATAGCTTGAATTTCAAGCACACTACACGTGCTGCGACACAACCGATAACTGACGAGTAATCCGCAAAAAACGTCTTATTTCTACGAACTCGCTTATATAACGTCCCTTAGCTGGAATTTTGTACGCCACTGGTCTTATTCTTCTGATGCCTCTCATCAAAGAAGATGCTTTTATGCCACGACGAGCTAAAAAAAAAAATAGCTTGAATTTCACTAATTCGTCTGTACTTTCGACTCCCGCCACCGGTGACAGCATTTAAAATTGATAGCACGGATCCACTTTATATAAAATCTACGAAATCCCTTGGTTTGTAAGGGATCCAGGATGTCGCAGGGAAGGTCTCCAGATTATCTGGATTGGTCACGCATGCCTGGAGAGGCCGAGGAGTCGGAGAAGATAGGATGACAACAAAAAAAAAACGCATTCTTCACAGATTATCAAAGAAAAGGTACCACATAAAGACTACGACGCATCGCTCGGATTTACTTACTAAATACTTTAAAAATATATATAATTTATATATAATTATTCGCGTTAAGCGATGTATAAATGATACACAAAGCCGCCTACACACGCAGCGGTACAAACTGCAACCGATTTGCAATACATCAATAGAAAGCCAAGTTATCAAGAGTTGACTTGGATTCTTGTTTACATAAAACAGGGTGTCCAAAAAGAGTATCGGGTATTTGTTAGTCCACTAAAACAAAAACTAGTAGTAATCAAGTATTTTTTTTTATGCTTGATTATAAGAATACAGAATGGAAAATTATTTCGAAAAGATGTGTTATCAAAATGGCGACCGTTACGCGCTGGTGGCACTCTTATAATCTGGAACGAAGATTGCTGATAACACATAGCCCTCGATATTACTGCCATTTCTGACCTGATGTTTTATTTCAATTCCGTTAGGTTCGTCGGATTATTCTCATAAACCCTACTTTTAAGGTATCCCCATGCAAAATAGTCAAGAGGGCCAATGTTACCTCTACGTGAAATGACCTTATAAGGGAATAGTTCGTTAACAGCTTCAATTGATTGATTGGATGTATGGCAAGTCTTGGAACCACGTTCTCAAAAAATTTCATAAAAACAAATACCCGATACTCTATTTGGACACACTGTACATATGAGCAGCAGAAAATGAAAACAGCTCAAAATCAACTCGGATTATCTGTATTCGGACGTCTCCCGCTCTAAGATTGGCTCGACTTCCTTGTGCGAGTATCTGGGAGTTGTTGATAGGTTTTGGCAGTCGGATCTGACCTTGAGCTGACCGTGACTTGACTGTGAGTCAGCGTCTGCCGCGGTACACTGGCCAGGACCTTGGGGGCCTCGGCGAAGACTCGGTCACACCGCTGCAGGCTTCGTTTCATCAATGACTACTGATGATGACAGACACTATAAAAAGCCGCGTTTCAGTAAGGCTGTTTATTCATTGTTTAGGTTGAAAAAACCGTTGCAGGCGGAACAAAAATACCATTCGTCCGGGCGGTTGAGGCTTTATTTACGATGTGCTCGGAATCGAACCTAAGCCAGCCGAGTGCAGCGTCGCCCAAACATCCGGTCCGCGGGGATTAGTAAATAAATTATTACGAATTCCAAAGCCCCGAGAGCTATTTCCGTCCGCTCGCTGCGCTTTTAATGCCTCGCTTCCGGTCGCGAGTCAGGATGAATAAAAACTGGAAGATGGATCTTTGCTGTTGGATCTTTGATTCAAGACCGGAAGATCCCCGGTCAAGTCTTGACAGGTGAATGAATCACACGTTTATAACCTAACCTAACCCTGACTATACTGAATATAACCTGAATTTATAATAAAGGTAGAGCATCACCGAAACTACGAAGCGAATTAGTAGTTGCAGTCTTAGAGACAGATTTTTTGTATTTTTTTTTTACTCAGCGATGATCCAACGATGCATCGATCTTTGATCTACCTGAATCACTGCCTGACCCACTTCCAAGATGGACGGACCCAAACAATGTCACGTGCCGGTGTTTATTTTGATTTCAGGCATGCTAGAATCGCGGCACGCGATCACCTGGTGCAGGAGAGAGCTGATAAGGCATGAACGGCCTAAAAATAATATAAAAAAAGCTGTAGATCAATTGGATCAAGTGCCGAGCAATTTAAAATTATTTTTATATAATTTTGAGTATTTTTTGAGGATTGCTTAAAAAAATATTCAATTAAATGAACTACTATGAGTCATGGAGAGTCCACGAATTTTTTTCTTGACAAAGTCATTGCTATTTTCATTGTATGTGAGAAATAATATTTTCCAGTTTCCATTAAAAAAATAATCTAAAAATGCGATATTGAATAATAAAAAATATCTGCAGCTCGTTAAAACGCAAAATATTTATATCTGTCCATGAATTCAGCTCTGCGGCGAATCTGTTTATTGTTGCAATTTCCAAGAAAAGAAACCGATTAGTAATCTTCGGGCACGAGATGAAAGGTTCTGGAAATAATTTATAATTGTAAACCATAATAATATCGTTTAATCAACCTAATAATATACAATGATGCTTTTATAACTATCGAAAGACGACATGTCGGTCTGAAATGCACTAATAAAATTTAACGATTCAAAAGCAGAAAACATATTAAAAAGATATACGACTGTATGATAAGAAATATTTAAGTATCGCATAAAAATTTTATGTAATTAATATCTCAAGTGAATTTGCGCCTCCATTTTTTAAGGTGTTTCACCAAACAGCACAATTTCAAAATAACTAACGAGCAGCCATCACGACACACGCTACACGCTCCGCACTCAGAAACAATCTTCAACACACTCGACCATTGATATCTCTCGATAAATTACATTTTAACTGACACGATCGAGGCATTCCGATCCAAATAAAACTGCCGATGCTTCGATCTTTTTGTGTGAGAGGCAGCAGACATCGAAAATGAGATAATCAGAATGTGAAATCTATTAACAGACAACTTGCTAGCTAAACGTTTTTTAACATAAAATGTTTTTCTACCCCTGAAATTTGCCATTGCCTTTATTGCGTTTATTTTGAATCGTCATTTGGATATATATTATTATTATAAAATATAATTTTTAATTAAAAAATAAACCATAGGTTAATCGCAAGTGTTTTCTTGTGAACGTGTAAGAGTTGAAAGTTGTGATTCAAGTCTGATTCATATGCTTTATCTTGGCATCAGTTTCGAGCTGAATGGAGATGCGAGACAAGCGAACAGCTTCCTGTGCGTATTTATAATGCCGTGTATATTTTAAAAGCCAACAAACACAGCCAGTGCTCAAACTCACGGCACGTATTGCATAATAACACGATAATGTACGAAAAAAACCCACAAGCGCAGGTGGGAAGTGCAAAAAATAAAAAAAAAACACTTTCAAGTGCATTAAAAATAACACACACTGACTATTCTTATACTGTATTAAAAAAAAAACGTGTTTTACGAAGAAAAAAAAACCTGATTTATTGACAATAAAAAATTAATTAAATATTTATGTGTACTAGCGCAATCTCGCGGCGAGTAGCAAAACTAATTTTAAATATATGTTAGTATTAAAATTCATTAACAGATGGTGCTTTATAATAAATATAAACGAGAAAATAAAAAAAAATTGCTGTTGAAAGTATTTTATTTTGAAATCAAGCATATAAAAATATAGTGTAACCTTGCACGGAGCGTTCTTGCGATAAAAAAATAGCCGATGTACTTACTAGAGAAGCCTTGAAAGGTAAGGCGAGCTGACCGCGAATAAAACACTTCAAAATGTCAGGTCGAGTCGAGGATAAAAATAAATTATTTTGATATTGACATACATAACCTCAAAAATGTATGCAGTAAAAAATATATAATTCGCTTGTTCAAATGATGTAATTTGAGCAAGCGAAATTCAAAGAAAATTGTACATGTTTTGTGTGGCAGGAGGCGCCCGAAGGAGAAGAATAATCGGAAGCACTTACACATCCTCTTCGCGTCCGAGCTGAGCGGCAGGGTGGCGCGGCTGCCGGCCAGCTGACCCACCCCAGGGGCGGCCAGCTCCTCCAGCCCCTGCTCGCTACCCTTGCGCTTCCGGGAGAAGATGTACCACACCTTCCGGTACGCCATCCTTCAGCTTCAGAGCATCGCCGGGGACTTCCGCTTTCACAATTCACTTGCTGCACTCTGAATATGCCTTATACCCACGTAAGGAAGCTAAAAAAATTAGACGCAAACCAAACCGATGATAGATTATGGTTGTATGCAGTATCGGATAGCACACTCGCATTCGAATCTTTTCCTCTTATAAAGCATTGCATTTGCTACTTTGTAGCAACTTTTAGCCATATAAATTAAAAACTAGATTATAGTGGCACAGTGGATGAAATAATTTCACTCAAAATACTTTATAAAATAAATGTATTAAAAAATTATTTTTTTACAAGTATGTTTCGCTTATTGATATGATAACTTTAACGACGCCTGTGTAGAGCAAAAGAGCTCCCACTGTAGTCGATTTTGAAAACACTGTGAAATGCTGTACTTTTATATTTGTTATATAAAATCTCATGAAAATTTAATTAAAAAATATATATTTTTTATATACATTATAAGTAAAGAAATAAAAAGCAATTTAACGAAGCATTTTTCTTTCAATTCCGAGTTTCGCTAAAACACTTTTTTGTTGCAATTCACTGCAACTTAAAGTTGCATTACAAAATAGTTTTCACACTTTTTTAAAATAAAACATTTAAAATACATTATTTTTAATTAATAAATACCGGATTATGTTTTATAATAATACTAAATTAATTTGTAAGACATTAATTATATTTCATCGCATATGGTAGTGATAAGCACACAAGTGTATAAATAAAATTTTAATTTGACCTGAGGGATTCAAGTTTCTGGACTCCACTCGTTTCGAAGCACCGGCTTTTAAATCTGACAATGAACCTGATGTAGGATAGATATATATATTTTATTTATCATATAGTAAATGATTAAATAATTAAGTATATTCATAGGTTATAAAAAATTGTTTATAGACGTTTATTTTTCTTAAGTACTATGCAGCGTTGTGATGTGAATATTCTTGTGATTTATCGGTTCCGGTACCGACACCGAAACGTAGAAATAATAAACATGCACGAGCAGACAATGCGGGCTGATGCAGTTGACTGCTGAAAATGACGTACTTTCAAAGCATTCAACTCGCTTCTCGGAACGATAAGAACGCAGTGGATAATAATGCGAACGCCACGGCGAGTCATTCATCCATATAAGCCGCCTTGTTTTTAATTGTATTTTTATTAAAATGACTCCAATCCCCACAATGACGAACCCACGTCTCTGCCTCTGTTTAGGTCACAGCGATCTTCAGATTTTAATCAGAATCGAACTATATTTATATATATATATATATATATTAATTTTTGTTTTATTAGTGCTATGTATATTTAGATATAACATTGTAAACACGCTGTAGATTCGCCACATGTTACGTTGTTATTTATAGAGCTGAGACTGAACACTTGAGGCAGCAAATCTGCTTTACATGAAAATACATAACCAAACACCATGGATTTCCTATTGTGGCCTTCTTTTGGTGCCTCTCCTCATAGGAAATTGTTGACCATTTCATGGAACATATTTCTATACTGGGCCAGTCTCACTGATGCTATACTTCATATAGGAAACCTTCCGCTTTTTGCGGTTAACCCATGGTGTTTTGATGGTTCTCCTATACAGCCACATTTCTAGAGCATCCAAGCTTCGACTCCATAAAGAAGAACTGATATGACATAATACTAATACCAAAGCAGTGGCTGGACGTTGGGATCCAAAACTAAATCCATACTAGTAAGACTAGCCCAGGATAGAGATATGTTCTCTACGAAGGCAGGAGAGGCATGTGAAGAAGAAGAATAAGTATTTGCTTTAAACCACAGCCAGATAAGGCTTTCATAATAATATATTATATATAGTTGCTGTGCATTTAGACCTGTCCGTTAGTAAGTCGATTCGTATTCTGTAGGTCGCGCAGGCCCGTTGGAAGTTATGACGCGCCTCAGTCGAACAATGCCTGATAAAGCTTTATGAATATCCCATCAGTCAGATATTTATTCCAGACACGTCTCACATGTATGCCCCGACGTTTAAACCGTTGTCGCCCAACCACCATAACACACAACGAAGGTTGTTACCTTCGTTGTGTATTAAATCAGAATCCAACGCCCGAAAGCCATACCTGTGAGATCAACGAAATTATACATGTTTTACTGAACTATCTCGTAGTCTAGTAGTCAGTACGCTTGCTTATTGATCGAGCGTACAAAAAAAAATATTTTTTTATTTTTTGAAACTATGAATAGCCTCAAAATTCAAAGAGTAGCAATGAAAATCTTTTTCAGTGATATTTCAGTATGCATCAATATTTATACTCCCATCTCAGTTTGACCGCATACGCATATTAATATATATTAAAAAAAATTACTGAACCGTCTCGTAGTCTAGTAGTTAGTACGCTTGCTTATTGATCGAGCGTACAAAAAATTTTTTTAAAATTTTTTTAAACTATAAATTGCCTCAAAACTCAAAGAGTAGCAATGAAAAAATTTTTTCAGTGATATTTCAGTATGCATCAATATTTAAACACCCATCTCAGTTTGTCCGCATACGCATATTAATATATATAAAAAATTAATACTTAAAACATTTACTGAACCATCTCGTAGTCTAGTAGTTAGTACGCTTGCTTATTGATCAAGCGTACAAAAAATTTCATTTTTTGAAAATATAAATCGTCTCAAAACTCAAAGAGTAGCAATGAAAAAACTTTTTTAGTGATATTTCAGTATGCATCAATATTTAAGCTCCCATCTCAGTTTGTCCGCATACGCATATTAATATATATAAAAAATTAATACTTAAAATTTTTACTGAACCATCTCGTAGTCTAGTAGTTAGTACGCTTGCTTATTGTTCGAGCGTACAAAAAAAAAAAAAATTTTTGAATCTATACATTGCCTCAAAGTTCAAAAAAACTTTTGATGCACGTTTTAGTGATATTTCAGTATGCATCAATATTTATACTCCCATCTCAGTGTGTCCGCATACGCATATCGATATATATAAAATAATTATTTATTATTAAACGTTATTGTCTGATTCGGCTCTGTGATTCTTTGTTAATTTATGCCAGAACGTAGCGGATCGTGTGTCATATGATTGGAAAATTCCTCGGCAGTGGAGCGTGTGGCGATGCGGCGTGGGCCCTCATCCAGCAGGGGATCGCGCGGGCGACTCGGGCTTCCCCCGCAGCGGAGCATCTCTTAATTGCCGAACAAAAAAAAAAACACGCGCGTGAGATGATTTACAGGCGATAACAAGGTCTTTCTAATTTGAAATTTATCATTTTTTAATTCAATTGATTACCGCCATCGCTGAGAATTACTTCTAAACGCTTTGCAATACAAAAAAAATTAATATACCTGTGATATACAGGCTTAATTTGTAGTACTCCACACTCAAATGACAAGTATGAATTGCTATAATTTTATATTGATTTATCGCTTTTGATAATTGAGGAACTGAAATCTGACAGTGTTTTCAGTTCCTGAAGCAGTATGAGCTAATATAATAATAATAGAAAAATGCGGCATAACACCCAACGAATATATATACGCTCCGGCTTTAGCGCAGGTGGTTTTTTTTTTAAATTAATTAATTAATTTTTTTATTTATATAATATAGCAACGGGCGGTTAGAGAGATTGCGGAAATGGATAAATATATTTTTTTAATTTTTTTAAATTAATACGCAAGTCCCACGGCCGTTACGCATACAAGAAATACTCGGAAGATAATCATCTCGTTTTTAATGCGATGAGATCAGTTGAATTATGTGACACAAATTTTATATAATATATACTATATATATATAAATAATTTTATTTATATTTTTTATATATATTTTTAAGTTTTTCGGAAGAAACGCGTATGGCTGTAGTAAATAATTTCAGTACTAATCAGCTTACTTCTTGGATGTTGAACCGAATCGAGTTTTTGTTTTAAACACGTAACTTTCTCTCAAATGTGACGCGGCTGCACACCCATGAATAAATTCCCAAAATAAGCGCATTCAAAATAATCGCATCGCCCCAATTGTTTATTATATTTTTAAAGTAGTAGTACTATGCAATTATTTGATTGCAGCCTCTCTCAATCATCATTTTTGATATCTTCTTCTCCGAGTGCCTCTCCTTAGAGGAGGTCAGTGTGCTCATGGTTTTTTTTAGGGGAATAGTGTAGTGCAGAGGTCCCCAACCTTTTAGCACCCAATAGAACATTTTAGGATGCCGGTAGGGCTGCGGGCACCATTTATTTTTTCAAAAGAAATATTATGTTGTATAAATATCAACTTCAGGAATTTTGAAAATTATGACGATATACATTTTTTCGCTTACATTTCTCTGTTTAATTTCTAAATATAATTTTTTTAATAACATTTTATTGTAAGTTTAAATATCTTTTTATCGTTGTTGCACAGCGGCGGGCACACGTAAAATGGTCGGTGAGCGCCATAGTGCCCGCATTCATAGGGTTGAGGACCACTGGTGTTGTGGGTCTCCGAGACCTTCTAGAAAAGATCTGCGTATTGCTGCTGCCCAATAGCATTATTATACAATCCTTTCCTCACAGAGTTCTGGCATTCGGATCAGATGTCCCTGCTGCAGAAACAATAGCAATTTTTTAATTTATGAACTACGATAGTCTATTATCGCAGTGCTGGTCTCTCGGGCAAGTTGGTGGGTTCGGGGAAAAACTGACAGCCGCTATCAAAACACGCCGATAAGAGAGAAACCGCGACGGGATATTGCGGTCCCATGTTGCCAGTGTGCAAAAAATATACAAACGATGCGACGGCACGGATGCCCAAGACAGAGAACGGGCGGACGCTCAAAGGGCGCTCACAATTTCAAGCATTGAACTTTTGCATCACACACTGTCATTTTTACACGTTTTGAAACATCGAGCTGTCTAATTTAATTTTTTGAAACATTCAACTGTTATTAAGCGCTTAATAATTTTTAAGTGGCATATCAAATATTGAACTGTCATATTGAATGTTTTGAAACACCCAACTGTCGTTATATGCGTTTAAGAATATTTAACTGGCTTATCAAATATTGAACTGTCATATTGAATGTTTTGAAACATCCAACTGTCGTAATAAGCATTTGAGAATATTTAACTGGCATATCAAGTATTTAACTGTCATGTTAAATGTTTTGAAACATTCAACTGTCATTATAAGCGTTTAAGAATATTTAACTGTCACATATAAGGATAAAAACATTGAACTGTCATATTTAATGTTTGAAACATTCAATCGTAATAATAAGCGTTTTGAAACATCGATCTGTCATATTTATTTTTTGAAAATTAATAATACTTAACTGGTCAATAAGCGTTTAAGAATATTTAACTGGAAAATCATATATTGAACTTAATCTGCCATATTAAAAATTCTGAAACATCAATCTCTGATATTAAACGTTATAAAACATTCAAATGCCATATGAAACATTTTACAACATTCAAATGGCAGATTAAAGGTTTTGAAACATTCAATAGTTATATGTTGTGTTTTGAAACATTCAACTGTCAAATTTCACGTTTAAAAAACATTGTATTGTCATACGAAACATTACACATACTTAGTAAAACTACTGTGCTTTTTTTAGTTAAAATTACGTGTAATTTCGAAAACCCGGTTTGTGAGCCTCACACAACGCGATCTGTACAACGCGGTCACGTCACATCTGAACCTGTGAGAAGCAACAGGTATTTACAGATATTAAAAAAAAAAAAAAAACTATCGAGTCAAGTATTTTAATTTACCAAACAATGGATACACTCACAACTGTTTATTTTTCTTTGGCAGTAAGCTTTAGCACTTCTCATCCACGACACGTGAGACTCGCATTACGCGGTCTGCACAACGCGGAATTACCTGTGAGGAGCGACCGATTAGTTATTAGAGAAGCAGGCTTATTTTCAAACACGCAACTGCCATTACAAAACAATACATATATCAACAAATCGCATTGTCTTCTCATATTCACACGACAGTCGGGAATAAACAGACATAATGAGCTGCGCCACATGGTGATCCGATCCGCACATGTGCCTAATGGACACCATGGCCTTCGACCAGCGGTTCCCAACATTTCAAGCTTGAGTACCCCCGTCGATTGAGCCAGCTGTTCCCAATCGGTGATCTTGCGATTCATATCTGGTCACGGACTCTTCAGACGGTCTTCAAGCAAGACAGACTTTTTTTACTGTGACTTATAGGAGAATCCTTGAGCACCATGGGTTGACCTTGAAATCGGGAATCAGCAAGACTGGTCCAGGATAAACAATAAAAAGATGGTCACAAACTTCGTCTTAGAGCATACGAAATTCAATCCATCGTTCATGATGGAAGGATACTTTGATTTATTATATATAATAATTATTTTTTATCCGTTTAGGAACCGCTGGACTAGACAATACTGTAGGATTTGTAACTCAATCACATCTGCGGATTAGTCGCCGAAAGAAACGTGAGTAATACATATACGCATATTTATTATATAAGACGTCTCACATATATCAAGCAAACACAAAACACATCTTCTTCTCCTAGTGCCTCTCCTCAGATAATTTTTGTAACCATCTCATTGCACATACATTTATCTTTTAATTCGGCTGTACTATCGATTTTCAGCAGATTCAGCATCCACGTTTACTTTCCCATCCGATGCGTATTTTTCCTTAGAATTTTCACCTGTAGACTGTCATACTTAGTATTTCTATAGTATACATTAAAAACGTAATATTTCTTTGCGCATTCTGTGCAATACTCTCTCGTTTGTGACGCAGTCGAGCCGTGCTGATATAAATTTTATCGTTATTACAAAACCGCAGGGCTCTGGTGAATACTGCTATGCCCAATCCACTCAGGCAATGAATTTAGCAATTGTATAAGTAAGCATTAACTGCATTAGAAATACAGCTTCCGCTACAGTTCCCACGAGCCGAGTTTCGTGACGCAATAACTTCAATTATACTCCATTAAAAAAATAAAAAACCCATAGTAAATTCGGAAAAAAATATCACTGTGCCTGTTTTTGTGAAAGCTTGCTTTATAAATTATTGCGAATGTAGCAGGTATTAGCAGTTGCTATAATCATTATAAGTCTGCTGCAGAAAGAATATCAGATCTTAACGCAATATCGGATTGTATAGTAATAGTTTTTTTTATAGAAGGAGTGAGAAAACCATGGACCGACAATATAATATCCTGTGAGGAGAGGCACGTGAAGAAGAAGATTGATTTGGGGCACGCCACTGAATATAAGTGCTGAAAAAATATCGATTTTTGTATAATTATATATATTTTTTTAAATAACGAGATTTGATACACCCTGTATATATAATTTCAGCTCTTTATTTTTATTTTTCACAGAGACTCTCTGGTGCTTTCCCCTGTCGAAAAAACATGAAACACTGTCCGTTTCACACAGATGGTCCTTCATCATTACGATATTATGCATACATACTATAAAAAAAGGCGTCACACCGGTGTGACGCGATAAAGCAGTGAGTCGAATTATTCCAAGTTTATGTGAATGTTGTTAAATATACTACAAAAGCGAATACAATCGGAATCGTGACGAATCACTTGTTATGAAAAATTCATAATATAGATTATTATAAAGCAGGAAATATAAACTATTACGTATTATTAATCAAACGTATCGAATTTGAATTAAATACAACAAAATTTTAAAATCCGGGTGATTTAATAGGATTTTAAAGTATTTCAGTTACTTTAAAAAATATTTATGTTTTCAAGGTCAAATATAAGGCAAATTTCTCCTGAAAAACGTTGCAAACTTTATCGACACTGACACACCGCAATCGCTCAACACCGCTTGCCTTTCTGCTTTCTACGCAGTAGTGTTTTTATAAACGACTTGTTTTCAAATATGAGTTAATATAAAATATAATATTTATAGTATATTTATGCTTTTGAACGCTTGCCTAATCAGAATAAATTTTGTTCACAAGTAGAAGGTTTAGATTAAAAATCTGTTTTAATGTATTTGTGGTAATGTGTGTAGCGTGTGTCTTTACCGCGAGTAGGAAGTGGTGTCTCCGATGACCTATAAAATATTATTTTTTTAATACTAAACTGTATAAATATATTCATATATGCGATCGGTTGCGTCATTTATTTTACTGGGCTATGCTTTTTATGAATATAATATTACATTATAATAGTATAAATAAAAAAAAAAACGTTTCACACATAAATTTAATTACCGCTGCGATAAAATCACAAATGGACCTAAGTGTTGAAATATTATAAATATATGATAAATATTGCAGTGGCGTGCGTCGATTTTAAAGCCAAGGCAAGCAATTTTAATTACTCGCCTTTATAACAAATATAAAATTGTACGAAAAAAATATTTTTATATATTTTTTATTTTTTTTACGCATTACATTTTAACCACAAAAATAAAAATAAATGTTTTCACATGTTATTCGCAATTTTTCAGCGGGTATTGGTGCCGTTAGCGAGTCTGAAGGGACTCGGCACAAAGGCTACGCCAGCCTCGATTAATTAGCCGCTTTCCATTGTTTATTGTTAAATCGCGTCCGTCGCCATTTTGGGAAGATGGCGGGACAATGATCGGCCATTTTGACCGCCATGATTCACGGTGAATCATCATATTACACATTAAGGTGCGGGCCTTCTCGCATTCAAAAATACTTTCTCGCGAAGAAAAACAACGAAGCAGACTACACACGCTGCGACGCAACTGACAATCGAACTGTTACTAGCCACACGGCTAGTGGATTACATAATATTTATTTTTTGAGCGCTTAAAGGTATATTCAGGCTATATTTTCATGAGTGCTCTGAATAAGTCTTTCAAGTGTGCACACACAAAAATCTTCGTTATCTCCAAGCTTTCGGGTTATTTATATCATATATTAAGTAGAATCACACTGTATAGTAGTATCTATTTATAATCGTTCCAATTCTCTGATAGTCCCGTGGCGATAATTTACGATTGTGACAGTAATTTATATTTACGCAGACTCTTTACGTTGAAGATTCGATATCGAATATGTAAACACGTTTCGACAGCTTGTTGAGTGACACGTCTTCAAGATAGCGGTTGCACAGTCGTGATCTGTGCCAACTCTGGTCGATGAAATCACTGCTTTTCACAATAATTTAAAATTTCCTGAAATACTGAAAAAAAAAAAAAAAAAAGCGAACAAATAAAAAAAAACTTTGATCATACGTTTGCGTTTTTTTTGCAAATTGAATATTAAAATTTAATATGACGTAATATTAGCATTTGAGGCATGCTGTATATTTGAGCAAAAAAGCACTGCATGCCTAAAAATAATTTTATTTTGTAGACTGCGTTTGTGCTTTAATAGAGTTATGAATGCTTTTTTTTTTTTTCATGTGTTTTTCTTCAGAGCATCTCGCTGAAAAAGTATGTTCATGGTTTTTTTTATGGTGAACAGTGTAATCTTAGAACTACTGCATTACGGATCTTTTATATATGCTCAGGGCACAGAATTTCAACCGTGCACAAGCAACAGAACGGGGCACAAATATTTATACAGTAACTATGTATTATACAAAGGTTCAACACTTGCATATAACGATTCGAATTTTCGTGCCATGGTGGTCAAATGACTCGACTTTTTTTGCGCGTATCGATTATTTTAAAGTATATTGTATGCACAGTGAGTTAAGTCGTTAAGTTATTTATATTTTGTCGGATTACGGTTAGCGGGCAGGTGCACACTAATTATTGTGGAATAATGATTATTTTGTACTTTAAACGGAGAAAATGGCCGCAAAGCAGGTTCTCCATTGTGCTTTCGATGTTTTTACACTTAAATTTTATCTAACCGCGATAAAAACGCACTTCGGTGCGGGCGATGAACAATTTCCATTTAGAAACTTGTTAAGTATCGTATTAAAAATTTTAAGATAAACATCGCTTTTAAGGTGGTTAATAAAAAATATCTAAAAAAAAAATAATTATGTGTATGTATATAAAAAAAAAATTCTTCTTTAAGTCCATCGACTCAGATGTAGTAAAAATTTTATTGAATATATTATATATTTATATTATAATATTTTGGGCCAGTGTTTCTGTGATTCAGCTATACTTCCGACTTTCAGTCGCATCAACGGAAGTTTCCTTAAATTTTTCTTTATATAATAAAGCGTAAAAGGTTTTATTTATTATTTAAAAAAATATTTCCATATATATATATATATATAGAAAAGTTGACGAAACTGAACACAAATTATAAAAAAAAATACTTCATGTAAAACAAAACATAATTCCGTTCGGTTTCGTTTTTTTTTTTTTTTGAAGCTCTATAAAAACATTTATTAATTATTTTTTTATAATAATTGTTTATAGGTTAGGTTACGTACGATTTATACAAGTGTCGTGAAATTATTTCGTCGTTTCACGAGTGAGTATATTGCCTTAATTTTGAGACCGAAAATATTAAATAATAATAGGTTAGTATATGGAAAAAAAAAATATATATTTAGTATTATTTATATATATATATAAATAATACTATATATGTGTTATATATAAATATATATATATATATATTTATATATAACACAGTAATTGCGGAAGTCTAGGCCGTGGCTAATTCGGTGGGAAAAACGTGCCGCCAATTGCAGATACTTCCGTCGTTACGGCGATTTCCGCGGTAAATTCGAAATAACCGAAAACCGTTCTTCGCGCGTTCCATTTTCAAATTTGAATAACACAGTGGCGTGCCCCGCGTCCACAATCAAGGCAAGCAGTTTTACTCACCGATTATACTTCAGTAATCAGCTGTGCACAAGTTTTGATCAAAATTTAGTACATTTTTAAAAAAATATATATTTTAAGGCAAGCAATGCTTTTTTGCTTGTATGGACCGCACGCCACTGAAATAAAATTAGAAGATTTTTTTTTAATATATGACAAACGAGTACTTATTTTCTCTGAATATATATTTGAGCTATGTAGGTTTTTTGAAATAAAAACCAAAAGTGATATATACAGGATGTTTCCGAATGCGTTAAATGGTATTCTATATTTTATTTTATTTTTTTATATATAAATAAAAATCACAAAATCGCCACTAAAAATTCGATAAATTATTATTGTATTGAATTGAGCGTGCGGCAAATGAAATCAGTTAATCTAAGGTGTCTATTGAAAATACAATATTTGCAATACATAATACACGCCAGCGATAATACTTAAAGTAACTATGAATAAATATACTTTTGCGACATTATTGTTCATAAAATACACTTTTTTGCTTACATTAAGCAAATTGAAATATTGCATTGTCTTAAAAAAAGCCTTGCAGTATTTTTCAATCTTTATATTCCGCAATGCTGGGAAATCAGCATTATCAAATAAAAATTATTTTTCCACTTTCAAACAATTTGTAATATATATGAGATTAAAATTGTTTGCGACCTCTGATATTAAAAACTTTGGGCTACTAGCAGAACTACTATATAAAAATTTTAATCTTTAGGCAAAAATAAAGGTATTTGCCACAAGAATGAGATCGAAGGAAAAGAGGATGAAAATTGTGATATTGATGCAAAATTCGACGTATATTCCAATAAAGTACGCCGCAGTTATACAAACTAGTTGCTGTATCTTGTTGAAGTGTAAATGGTATGAAAAAAATATTTAGTTCGTAGATATACGATTTAATAAAAACTGAAGCACAACGGGCTGTTCTACATCTGAAATTATATACAATCAAATTTGCTCGTTCGCAAAAAAAAATGCGCCGGTATTAAAATAACCAATTTGCACAATTACTGCGAAATATTATATTATTAAGCTAATAAAGATTCATTATCATTTTTTTCCACCGCGCTAATTCGACCAGATGTTCCGGCCATCTTTGCGATGGTGAGCGTCTGACATACGATTCGAGCATTACGCCGATAAAGCACCGGCAATTGAAACTTCACACAGTCCCAAAGAATCGTGCCAATTAATTTTAATTGCTTGAGTTGTTGAAATTCACGGAAAAAGAGGCGTTGGAAGGAAAAAGTTAACGTGGATGCGGAATTAGCGCCAGCGGCTGAAATACGGTAGGATAGAAATATGTTCAGCGAAATGGTCACTAATCGCTTTTGAGGAGAGGCACGTGGAGAAGAAGATAGTGCACAGCTATAAATACAAAAAAAATCTGGTTATTGGACCAAAAAAATTATATAAAAAAATATATTATATTTTTTTAGACTTTTTTATGATATGTTTGTAGGAAATGGCAGTAGTATAATGATTTTAAGTTTTCATGAAGTTTACGAATCATTGAAGATGGTCCCGACACGGGGACCGAAACGTCGAAGGACGAAAATCTTCAAGCAGCCAAAACCAGGTAAAAATATTTTCAAGGATGTATAAAATGAATAAAAATTAAATTAAAAATATGCATTCGTTGTTCTGAGTGTATTGATTTTATTTTTTTTATCTCCACTATAAAAAAAACAACGCACGTCACTGGAAGATATCAAGTTCAGACACTTGTGGTCATAATTATTCTACTAACGGACCCATTGACTATAAAATTATAGATAATGAGAGATGGTATCGAAGTTTATTGTTTTGCTCGATGCATTATTTTGTAAGTATAACACATAAAGTGAAACATCATATGTAAATGATTTATCGTATAATGATAAGACTGAGATATTAATGCAAATGGCTGCCTTGTGGATGTGAAATTATTATTCATGTAGATTCATTGAGAAAAAAAACGGTAGCTGTCATGGATAAAACATTTTTTTAAAATAAAATACACATAAAATCTTTTTTTCAGGAAATCTGTTCAAGCCTGAAAAAAAGTGTTTTTTGATCAATGCGAAATGTTGAAAAGTGAATGATAAAAATCAATAGTATTTTTGATTGATTTATATAAATAAATTGAATAATCACAAGTAGAAAGCTAACATGGATGCGAAATTTGCCAAGACTGTTTTACGAATTTCACGTCAATCCCTTTTTAATTAAATACGTTTCATAATCACTTTACAACCCATGCAAAAATATCTCGGTTGCTACAAATGAAATATTAGAAAAAAATTAAGTCCTATTATCATTCAAAATTCTAGCTTGAGTATTATGCTAAATAGGTGTGACGTCATACACGACAGGGTATTTGTAATCAAAGGATGTACATTCATGCTTAAAACGTATTCAGGAAGACAAACACATTCCCATGGAGATGCGACGAATATGAAATTGCTTTGAATGAAATATTGACAAATATCCTCTTCAAAAATATATATATAGAGTCTTAGCGTAAATACGTTTGTAAAAGCCTTTACACAATACAAAAAACACCTCAAAAAAATAAATTTGTAATCGCGTTAATACGAGAACAATAAATTATAATTTGGATGTGTCATGTGTGGGATTGCTCCAAGTGAAATTTTCTAGTGTTAAAACGGCAGTACAAAGGAAAAACAACACTCAATAGGTAACCTAAAGTCTCATAAGTACTTATAAACTTTATTCAAGAATTCAAATATATAATATTAAATGTATATTAGAATGTGAAATTGCTCCATGTGAAATATTGAGAAAATATAAGGGTAAAAACGTTGGTATAAAAACATGATAGCACTTCGTAAACACTGCATTTGTAAACACAATTGTATGACGTTATATATTCATTAGAGTGTGGAGTTGCTCTTAATGAAATATTGAGAAAAAACGTTAGTTTGGAGGCAAAACAACACTGCATTTGAAAGCCATATTTAAAAATACAATTATATGATAATAATATTTTATATTTTTTAATGAAATATTGAAAAAAAAAAAAACGGTGGTATGGAGGCAAAACAATACTTAAAAAACACTGCATTTGCAAATTATATTCAAGAATACAATTATATAATCTAAATATACATTAGAGTTCAGAGTTGCTCTGAATGAAATATTATGAAAATACGGTGGTATAGAGCCAAAACATCACTTCGTAAACACTGCATTTGTAAACGTTATTTAAAAATACTATTATACGACGTTATATATTCATTAGAGTATTGAGTTGCTGTCAATGAAATATTGAGAAAAAACGTTAGTATGGAGGCAAAACAACACTGCATTTGAAAACCATATTTAAAAATACAATTATATGATGTAATATTTTCACCAAGATGTGGAGTTGCTCTTAATGAAATATTGAGAAAAAAAACTGTGGTATGGAAACACTTCAAAAACACTGCATTTGTAAATTATATACATTGAGTGGAATTGCTTCAAGTGAAATATTGAGAAAATTCTTATGTGAAAACGGTGGTATAGAGGCAAAAACTACACTTCGCAAACACTGCATATGTAAGTACCCCTTGCACGTGTAAACAATTTCAGGCGAGCATCACTCACTGAGCCACAAGTGGAAACAATTACATTCCGATGAAGCTGCGTCGTTATTTTTCGATGCGAGGCGACCGGCTGCGACGGAGGCCGGCGACCAACTGAAGAAACAATCATGGAGCCCCATCAACTCCAGGGTTGCCATAGACGACTGAAACTCGAATAATCGAAAAAAACAGAATGATCGAAACCATCGAATCAGCAAAAAATCAATATATTTCCGACATTGGGATTCACAATTTCATAAAATCGTTCAGACAGATGATTCCTGAAAAATTGCTTCATTCAAAATATTCAAGCATGGGAAAAACATTGAATTTAATTTCATGATACTAAAAGGTATGAATATAAAAAATATTTTTTTAATAAACTTCGTTATTCATAATGCATGGGAATTTTTTTTCAATTTAATCTATTGTGTTAAATTTTTTGTGGCTTTGTATGAGTTTTCCCAAAATACCATGGCTTGGAAAAAGAGTGCATCGTATTTAGGTCACATTTTCAGAAATACAAGAAAATCCAAGGAAAAACATGCATTGAAAGGAGAAAGTTAACGTGGATGCGGAATTTGCACGGGAGTACAGCCGAATTAGATAGACTGGCCCATGGTGGAGATATGTTCAGTGATGTGGTCACCAGTCTCCTCTGAGGAGACGCACTCGAATAAGAAGAAGAATGAATAGCCAAATGGCTAGGAGATTACGGAGTTTGTAATAAACAATCGATTCTAAGCACAGCAAAGACGCCATTCACTGATCAATAGTGAAAATTCCAATTACAGATAATATTATTTGTATTAGGGTGTGTATAATATTTGTGTATTTTTTATGAATACAAATAGCCAAACGGCTAGGAGATTACGAAATTTTAAAAAGTTTATGTAATAACTATGTTTTGCAAACTCAAAGTTCCAGTGTTGCTACAGTATACCATAAGCACCATGCAAACTCGAATAATCGATTGATTCGATTAAGAAAACAAGAATATATTCTGAGACTACGACAAACAGGTTTAATTCGTAATACTCCATATTTATTCAATAAAAATAAATAGACAAATAGCTATCTTGAATATCATGAAATCATGCAAATTTGAATAACCAAAAAAAAAATTACAATTCAGATATCGACATTACAATTTGTGTCAATATTTAAATAACCAATTTGAATAGAAGATGACGAGATTTGGCTAGTACGTTTCATTCTAGATATTTTTAAAAGACCGCCAGCAAGTTCGGATAGCCAAATATTTGATTAATATTATTATACAACTTGTATACAACGATAAATTTTTGAAATACACGGTGGTCGAAGAGATCCATATTTATATATTTTTATTATAAACATGCTTGGTTATTGTTTCACTCTTAGATATACGCCAGTAGTCCTCAACATTTTAATAATTTAATTAAATCGTTGCGAGTCATTGACGGGGTATTTTATTTCATGTGTTTTTTTTTGTTGATTTATACGTACGTGGCTATGATCATAGTGTGGCGAGCCACGGGTTTGGCACCACTGGGCTTGCTCGGTGGACGATGTGTCGGCTGATTGTCTCAAGTGGCATCAGTTCCAGCTAATTGTGGACCTCTGCGTGATGGATGCACTCGTAACCCGACAGGGCCGCATCGGGGACGAATGAAAATATTTAATTATATAACACAGTCATCGATAAACCACAAAACACACTAATTTTTATCTTATTTGCTTGAGCTATACGGTGGGGAATTCGATGGTGAAAATGATGGCAACGTGAATTCGAACGGTGGTAATCACCATGAGCTGAAATTGAACGGTGCAGTACAGAAGAGTTCGGCTCTGATTTGGGTGATTCACGATTCCTTCAACCCACTGCTGGCTATGGAAATTAAAAACAATTATGACGATAACGATGAAACATATTTAACATCTCAAACTTACAGCCAAAAATTGCTATTAAACAATATTAAAAAAAAAAAAAAAAATTATTATATCATACGATAAAATATTTTATAATGTAATATGTTTCTTATTGGCTTATTTCATATTTTCAAAAAAATGATAAATGACACGCAACACAAATATATGGCCGGTCTCAATGGGCTCTATTCAATCTAAGATAGATAAGGATATTCTCACGGAAGAAGGAGGACCTCGAGATGGAATACCTCCGGGCGAAGGCGACATGTCGCGGTAACTCATCCAGCAGCGGATACGCAAAGGTCACCGCACACAATAAACTATCGATTATCTCTAGCAGTGTATAAACAATGGCGTCGGATTCGCCATTTTTCAAGTTCATTTGAAAAATGTATTTATTTTGAAATGCCAAAACAATCGTAAATATATTTTTTTAAATTAAACAAACAAACCACACTAGTCTACAAGAGTAGCGAGCGGATAAGCAAGCGATCGGAGGAAGTTGCGGTTGTGTCCGACTTGTCGCGGGTGAATCGCGTCAAATGCGTTATATGTGGAATTTTGTAAAATTGAACAGCGCCGAGTACAACTCACGGTTTTTATTTCGTTCACGGTGCCATGACTCGCGTCCCATTGTCTGTGCCAATTCAACCATGCCGGCATGGAGCGCGGTGAGGCCAGGTACACGCCAATTGGTGACTGAACAACACTGAACACGGCACGAATACGCGAGTACGTCTCGTAAAAAACACATAAACAGGTGCCTCTCCTCACCATCTCAATCCTAGGCCAAATTTATAATTTTCATGTTCCGCATCCATGTTAACTTTCTACTTCCGACACCTCTTATTTTATTGTATTTTCATGGAAAATTAATTGTAATAGATTTAATCTGGTATTCCTGAAAATATGCCTAAAATATCATTACGCTTTTTTACCATTCTCTATAGTTTTTAGTCAACCCAAAAGGATTGATTGTTCTATGATATTATATTATATTAAAATAAAGTTTATTAGTTGATTTGTGAAATTAAGGGGCATGCCCTTGTTTTTTTATTTATTAGGACATAGCACATGGTTCTTGACTCTTAATGTCACAGGTAATTTATATAAAGGCATAATTCGTTATAACGGATCATCGATGTACGTTAAAAGTTCATTAACCTTAGGCGAGTTTAAATCGAAAGCCTCAAAAAACGCAGCTTAAAACTAGCTTCAGTAGCATCTTGGGTGTTAAGCCGCCTCAATTTTGCATCCTACGTTATTGTGCACCAGAATGATTTCATGGGTGTGCAGCCTACTCAATTATCTTTAACAGGTTACTGTCTTATAGTGTGATGACATCCGAGGTTTGAGAACCGCTGGAGGAGCCGCATGGCTCGTGACGGCCACGCTTGGCAGAGGGTGACGCGACAGACACTTTGGGAAGCTTTAATTAACATACAACGAAAGACATTATACTGGATCTACTAAAATAACACCAGACATACATCAGAATCCAAATATCGACAGATATACAATTTATAAAAAATCTACTGAATAAAATATATAATATAAGCATAAACCGGTGACGTCATCGTCGTGTATGAATAATACACTTTAATAATAAATTTGCAGTGTAAAACGACTTTTCATTGTCTTTATAGGCTTTGAATGCATAAAAGTATATTTTAATTAATTTTTAAATATATTTATATATTAAATTTAAAAAAATTACGTACCGTCAGGGCCCAAAAAATTTCTTTACAGTTTAAAAATGCATCCAAGCGCAGCACTTACCTGTAATAAAAAAAATAATTAATTAATTCATATATAATACAATAAAATAAAAAGCAATATTCAATTTAGTATTTATTATGTAAATAAGATTTACAAAAAAATATTTTGTAGCCACAAGAAAAATCGTGTTTTAAATTTTCAAATAACTGTAATGCAGTAAATGCCCTGCATGCGTGCTTAGTTCCTGCCCGCAATTGCATAATGACACTGTGTCACTGAGCTGTCCCCGCATATCCGGCGTTCACTTTAATCTAGTCCGGTGTTGATAATTTACAGACGACACGTACAATTTAAAAATATATACAGAGTGCTTCACATGAATTTTATTGCTGTGGTTTTTTATTTTTATTTTTATATTTTTATTTGCTTGTATGAAAAATATATAATAATGCACCACAGCGCAGATACAAGATGGAGTGATGTCCGGCTTTTGATGCACGAGTCGCTGGACTCTCAATTGCAGGCGGCGACGTCCATTATTATCCATTATTATCCAAGTAGGGTGACCATAAACCTACGTTATATTTCTATTTTTCATACTGACATGCATAAGTATAGAAATTTATTTTTACATATGATTATTTAAAAATGTGTATAAAAAAATGTATAAGTACGTTCAGAGGTGGACGAGCACTTTGTGGACATAGGACACGCATGTGTAAACCATAATTTCAAAACAATATTGTCTTGTCATGTTCCGATTTCATTCAGATCGTACAATAAAAAATACAGTAGATGTGTAATAAAAGACTTGCTCGCAACTTAAATGAATAATTTAATATATTTTTTTTTTCGTTCCGCAATAGTATGAACGCTTGGTTACCCTAGTTGGTTAACAATGATTGTCGCCAGACTTGGCATGCCGGATGAGCAGACCTCACATATATTTGGATAATGAGGAATGCAGCGTCCTCGACTTCTTAACGATTAGTTTCCTAGATAACAAACGTGGAGGAAACGACGAATTTAATTTTCAAGCTTGCATAAATTGAGAGGTCATTGCTTTGGTGCAAATAGCAAAGATGAATATTAAATAAAAAAAATAATAATTGTTTACGCTATTATTTATATAAAGTATATAAAAATATATTTATAGATGATGAATCGCTATTGACTTATTTTTTTACTGCCATCTATTGTTAAAAAGTAATACTAAAACATGTGTTTTTGCTATTTGACAATAGATGTCATTATGCAAAATATTCACGAAATGTAATTTTTTTAAATTATATTATTTTTATTTATCATAATATGAATATTTGTAATTTTTAACAATTAATAAAAAAAATTAATACACGCCTAAAAATATACCTTGCGTGGATTTAAATATTGCCATCTAGCGACGAAACGAAACAACAAGTACGCATGTGGTAAAATAAATTTCTATAAATCTTGACAGTAAAAATAAACAATATCAAAAATATTTTTATTTCAAAAACTAAAACATGCATGACACAAACGCTATTAAATATATAATATCATTATTTATTGCCAGTAATAATAATAAATAATACAATAGGATACGTCCGTAATCGCCAGGTGACTGACCGCACACGATCGTGATAAAGCCGATAGGTTATTATGTTTTTCTGTATGACACGATTATTATTTTATTTTTTTGTATACATTATATATAAATCAATCCATAAACAACAAAATGGACGTCTATCCAAGGCCGTGGATAATTTTACTCCGCCACAAAAGACTTGTGAATAAAAACCGGAGATATTACAACAGCAAAAAAAAAACCTTTAAAATTTCAACACCAAACGCGAGATTTAAGAGTAAAAAGGGTCATGTCTCAAGCTGGAACTAAAGCGACGTCACGTACGATTTATTTTTAGTCACGATTGTGGTTCTTAATAATACACTGATGATGATTTTGTACTGACGCGTAATAGACAATCAAAAATGTTCATTAATTTACTTGACCTTATAAAGCGAATTGTCGACGTACACAATGTGTTAGCTTAATTAACTATAGTAGATTTTTTCAAAAACTTATAGTGTATCATATAATTAAAGATGACTAAGTAAAGCGTTTGAATGTGGCTTTATGGGAGAATCCCTGAATCATTTGTGACTTGCGGTCATCCCATGGTGTTTTAAGGATTCTCTTATATAGCCACATGTAAATTCTTCGCATAGTAGCTGTCTTGAGTGTCCAAGCTTCAACTTTACAAATGAGAAATGAGACGACATAACACTTAGTGAATCTCCAAATATTCTCACATTAATTTCCTGCTCAGGATCCCAAATCTCCAGTGGTTCTAAATCAATAAAAAAGTTGAGGAAATACTGCGTGAGCTACACTCGAACCGATATTTCTAAGAGTTTCTTATTAGTACAGAATAATACTATTCAGCTTTTATTCGTTGACAGGAAGTTAAGACACGTTCATACTATCTTTGAGCGTATTCAATAAATACACATTTTAATCTTCACGATCAAGGCGCAAACGCGCATTGCTACACAAAACTACCAAGCCAGCCTTTCATTTTAAATATGAAAGGCTACACTGTGAAATTTGAATACCTTAGAGATGAAATCGTGGACTCGCATACATTAAAATGCTAATCAAAAAATTGTACATATTTTTTAAGTGTTCAGCTCAAATTTATGCGGCCAATTATCCAATATATTAATAATGTGAGATTCCAAAGATTTCGTTGGACGAAAGTACATTTAAATACGGACATAATGTAAGAGCGTCCATTAAGTCGGGGAAATTTGCATCTGACTGGGTTTTGGGTATTTTAACAAGACGATGAAACTGTTTTCAGTGGAATGCTTCGAGTATACTGAAAAATGTGCTGTCGGTGCTGATAATCTACGAATTTAACTATTTATGCATATACTAGTTAAAGTTGTTTGAGAAAATGTCTTGTCTATAAGAGGAGGTCACAAAACTGCATTACTTACTCTATTGTCCCCATGAAAACTACGAATTGACATGGCCGAATTACTGAGACTGCCCCAGGATAGAAAAATATTCAATGAAATTGTCATCAACCTACTATGAGGAGAGGCACCATGAGAAGAAGGAAACATAACGATACTTAGACAGTACAAATCAACATTTTTCAAACCTCGATTCGGATTAATTTTAAGCCTTTTTTCTTCTCTAAAGTATATTCACATACAATTGTCATATACTACCTTTCAAGGCTTCAGGGGTGGCCAACTTTTGTGTGCATAATATCTATGTACACAAAAGTGGGCATACTATGTATATACACCGTGTTTCAGTAGATAAGCAAAAAAGATAGTCCAAGGGAATTTCGTTACTTGTAAGTATAAGACAAGGAGTTTATTTATCATGTAGTTTTCTAAGTTAAGACATCGCGAGCGATCGTCACAAAATTGGCTACGCGATCGATTTGTTGGCCACCCCTGGTATAAAGTATTAAGGCCATTGAAGCTTCCGAGACTATTGGAGTACTGTTATGTTTCCAGGGTGCATAAAATTGTGATGATGGCCCGGTGGAGTAGTCTCAAGGAAGACGCTTCGTATATCCACTAAGGCTTCTTCAAGACCCTGGACTCACCTAGCATGCTGAGATCCTGAAGTGAGGCTGTGTCTCCTCCGCAGGTGGCAGGTTCCTCGGCGATGGATGGTGCAGCCCAGCAGCGCAGGGGTCCAGGTCCTCGTCCTCGTCCAGCGCCATCCACTCGGACCCTCGGCAGCGACGATCCGGCCTGAAAAACCACCACTACATTTAGTCCACAATACACCAGATTCTCTCCCAGCTCTCCTCATTCTGTTGCTGCCATTATGTGCCCTGGACGTGTGTAAAGGATCGGTAATGCAGTAGTGGACTTGGAAGAATATACTCTAGAAGTACTCGTACCTTGTCGAGGAGTATCACATCTAAACGCCAGAGCTTTGTAAGGAAAGGATTATATAATAATGCTATTGGTGATGTACCATAGAAGAACCCGAGGACTCACTACACTATATTCCCATAAGAAAACCATGAACACTGGCTCAGCATGAGTATATGCTCAGTGAAATTGTCATCAACCTCCTCTGAGAAAAGGCACACGATGAAGATAAAAACACCAACAAGAAGAAGGCAATATCAAAGGCAAATATTTATAGACCGTCTCAAAAATAGTTCGGTGGTGATCTTTATAGAGCAGGGGTGGCCAAAGACGATATGTAATAAAAATGACCGCTGCCTATAATTAAAAAAAAAAAAAAACAGGTCGCCTGTAATGATCAAAAGTTTGTCCACCCCTGATATGCAAAAATAGTAGCAAATTCTATAATTTGTCTTATTACTATGAGATATTATTGTTACCCTAAAGGCAAGTTTTGTGACTATAGAAGCAATTTTTGTTATTTGGAATCATTGCTGATATGAGGAGGAAAATAAAATGCTATATAAATGGAGAAAAACACAAAAAAAATCTAATGAAAAACTTAAATATAGCAAAAAAAAAGTCATCTCTCAAATATAATATAAATTTTGTTAATTACATTTCTCTTGTAAATTTTATAATAAATATTAAATTGTATTTAATTAAAAATATTTTTAATCCCGAGAGACAGAGAAAAATAGCGTAATTAATGCTTTCATGGTGGATAGCAAACATAAAGCCATCGAGTATGCTGTCTGGAATTCCAGAGAACTGCGGCTCATAGTGATGGGCACGATCGAAGCTCATATACGTTATTAAAAATAATCGAATGACTTGCATGACTCTAGAATTTTTTGGTCACATTGCTCGCCGTGACAAAGACAGCTCGAGGGGGGAGTGATAACAGAGGGAGAGACCAGCCGAAGATGAGAGGATTCTCTTATGGTTTTTCAAGGTTTCCCATGAAGAATTACTTGTACCACCAAAAAGTAGTATAAAAACATTGGCCCGGCTTAATTTGTGGTACTCCATATTTAAACAACAAATATGTGGTCGGTTAAAATCTTATCGATCGAATATTCGATCTCGCCCATCCCGGCCATGTTGTGTTCGCGGTGGCGTCCATTAATTAATCGCCACAAGCAAACAGACACATTTGAATCTCGTCCGAGAATTGCGCCAACCGCCATGAGTCACCGCCGCCACGAGAGGAAGACACTGAGAAGAGATGAACGACAACTCCCATTGCTAGGCGCAGTGCTGAAAAGCGAAGCCAGATGAAAAGACGAAAGGTCCATTACACTCCGCTACAGTTATACTACAACATTAATGAGTAAGGATATAATATTATATAGCACAAATCGGACTATGTTTTTTGGTTTTGGTTTTGGGAGTATATTACGTTAATTATTAATATTTATTAATATCACTCGGAAGTTTCGGTCCCCGTGCTGATACCATCTTCAGGGATTTCCAAAATCAATTGAAATCCTCGAAAAAAATTGTTTTCAAACACGAATAGCCAACCGGCTAGGAGATCACGAACATTACATTTTTGTCATAAATTTTGTGTGAGAAATCAACCGGCTACGATATCACGAGCATTACATTTTTGTTCAAAAATTTTGTGCGTGAATTCAAACATGGATGCGGAATCTGTGAGACCGGTCCAGGATCAACGTGTGCGCAATGATACGTTCATCATCCGAGGATGATGTTTGTGTGTGGATTTTTTTCTTCAATTTACAGCTAATGCTCCGCGCTGTGGGCGTCGCGAGTGGGATTCGAACCCACTACCTACGATTACGGCCGCTTCTCGCGTGACCCCTTTTGTTTGCCATCACAGTAATGAAGACGGCGATTATTATGACAGACGATGGTGATAAGTCGTTTTCTGCGTTGCTGCTATTATGTACCCCGAGCGTGTGTAGAGGATCGGTAATGGAGCAGTGGACTTGGAGAGAGAAAAAAAAAAAATATATATATTTATCCTGCATAAGGAAGGTCAGATCTAAATCCGGAGGATTGTATAAAAATGCTATTGGGTATACAAATATTCGGGGACCCATTAGACTATTTACTGAAATGGTCACCAACAACTGAGGAGAGGCACTCGGAGAAGAATATATTAAAAATGATTAGTGGGAGATGCTGCAATCTAGTATAAAGATTCAATATATTAACTGCTAACGCATTTTAATAATGTAATAAATATTTCATATTTTTGAAACATTTAAAGGTTGGCGAAACCGGTCACTGATAAAAACGAAAATGTGGAAAATCACTCAAGTATTTTATTCAAAAATGTTAAAATGGAATTCCACCAAGTACTCTCTGTCAAAAATATTGAATTTCTTAATAAATATTTGGTTACAAAACCATTAACAGATAAATTTATTCAATGAAATGGTCACCAAATCACTCTTAGAAAAAAAAAAAAAAATTCAAATCTTCTTCTTCTTCATGTGTCTCTCCTTGGAAGAGGTTGGTGACCATCTCGCTGAAAATTTCTGCATCCGAATTTTTTCAATATCAGTGAGTATGCCGATGGTTTTCCGAGGGTTATGAGATTCGATGATGACCAGGAAAGATGCCAACATCCTCAGACACGAGGAAGTCGCAGAGGAATCTACGCAAAAAGCCTGGAATGATAATCGCAGCCTCGCTGGTGTCGTGTGGTTTTGGCTGCGGTTTCAGGCACAGTAGACGGGTAAATGAAACCAACCAGGAAAACAGTCATAATTGCAGAAATTAAGTAATATTCCTCCCCGCTCTCCCCATTCTGTCGCTCGTGCGTGGCATATGTACCCTGAGCGTGTGTAAAGGATCGGTAATGGAATAAATGCGCCCGGGAAATACCTTGTCGAGCTTCGTAAGGAATGGATTATATAATAATGCCATTGGGCAGCAGCAATATTAAAATGCAGTGTAGAAGGTCCCGGGGACCCATTACACTGTTCCCCATAAGAAAACCATGAACAGATATATAAATATGTCCAGTGAGAGGATCACTTTGAGGACAGACACCTGAAGAATACATATTGCATACTTTTGATCTATCAAATACAGGGTTAGGCAGGGAGGTATGGATGATTTGAACGTGGTCGATAGAGCATCGTTTGTTCGTATACAACACCTTTATGGAAGCGGGCCGTTCTGTCAATCCGAGCGGTTTCACGTGAAATGCTTCTGGGTATGGACAACTTGTCACAACGTCTAAATTAGTGTATGAACAAAAACAGACGCCATTTAACAGATGTAATTTTTCGTACGTTAATTTTTGTAATGGCAACATCCAAATTACACATTGAAAAAAAAAATTAAATTTCGTTGAAAAATGAGAGTGTAACTGTTATTTCAAATCATCCATGCCTTCCTGCTTAACCCTGTATTAAATTATAATTTATAGTAATCTATGGTTTTTTCTTTTAAACGTATATTTTTTCGTCGTTTCATGTATGTTTACGTATAGAAAACCTTTACCTGTTCTCGGTCTTTCAAGCCTACTATCACAAATTTGGACTATTGCCTTAAAATACTATGAATATATCAAGCCAATGTTAGAAAGTAATGCGTAGTTCCCGCTACACAATTTTCCCCATAAAAACACCATGAGCACTAATTCAGTATAAACCATGAGAGCCGCCAACCTCTTCCGAGATTGATGATGAAGTAACACTTTTAAATTTTCGCTACTTTCACCTGCATTTATCTTCTTCAGACCTTCATTCAACATTTAATTTTTCAGGATCTATTATACATCAATCCATGGTAAATAGGTATTAACATAATATTATATTTGCATATAAGCCTTAAACACCTTAGTACATGATTTAGACCATTTTTGAGTAATGGGATCTCAAAGTACCAAGAGCTTTGATCATTTTTGAGTGATGAGATCTTATGGGTTCATTCAGTACGCAAGATCTTCGGTGATGGGATTCTTCGATGGTGCTCCACGGGAAGTGGGAGCTCGGTCCAGCGGCGTATTTAGTCCACGACTAACTCCTCGCATCCTCAATTCCATGGTCGGTTCCTGCCAGCAGGATCCGAACCAGGAGGAGGAAGCCATTACCGCCGCCCACCAGCGCGACCCACGACGGGGCCAATCGATCTGTCGCATGTGATTAGTCGTGATTAATTTATTTTAAATCGTGGTCACCCGTGGCCGTTTTTTACTTAACGCTACATATTTAAAAATAAATTAAAAAATATATATATTATAATATATATATATATAAATATCGCCCAAGTCTTGCGACATTCTTTGACAATTGTGGCGAATGCCTTTTAATCCGAAACGTTGACCTAAGAAGAATGCGTATGCAATTTTTATTGTCATCATCAACTTATAATATTATATAAATAATATAATTCATTTATTTTATCTATACTACAATAATCCAATTGGCTTGGAGAGTACAATTATCTATTTTTTTTTTCAGTGCTCCTTTTTTTAAAACACTGTACAAATGATTTCAGGCGAAATTTACGACATTCTGAAAATGCTTGTAACTTTCTTCTATTTTCTATAACAAAACGATTCTGGTGCCATTCTGTGCTGGTTTTTTTAGCCCGTGCATAAAAAAATATTACATACAATTATATTTAATATATTCAATAGATTTAATAGAAATAAATGAATGCATGTCTTACCTTCTCCGCTCCGAATAACCAGGGTAGAGCCTAAGTCCGGCGGCGTGAAATTATAAGTTAGGATTAGTGAAGAATTAGGTTAATTATAGGGATTTTAAGCCAGAAGAGAGATTACCAGATCAAGGCAATTTCAATAATCACATTCATACAGCGTGCTTGCTTACTGATGCACCGACAATTCAAAGAGTATCTTCGATTATTTTAAAGTATTAATCAAACTTTCGTTTTGCCAAAAAGGTGATATAGACTAACTGCATTGAAATTGATTGATTTTTTTGAAATCGGTTTAAAGATACCGACGAGAAATTTTGGCGAAACTAGTCACAATAAAAAATAAATTAAATATATATTTTTTTTACAGTGTTACGATGCAATGATTTAGTAACGAGGTGATTGTAAGCAGATATGGAAAATTTTAGTTTTTGATATAAATTATTTTTGCATCAGTTTGCAAGCACGCTGTATGCGTCGATCGTGTCGAATATTGCTCGGAAATTTAAATAATTCGGTTGAAAGGCAGTCGAGGATGTTAATAGACCGTGAAAATGGACGTAGATTGGCGCGGGCAGGTCCATGAAAATAGAAATTCAGCGTTCAAAGCAAAAGGCAATGTTGTGTAAAATATTTTGATAAATGTCGCATGCGGGCTTCGTTATTTATGAAATTAAATATATTATACATGGTATTCAAGAAAGGCAGCATTAGAGGCACGCAGTCAAAGAAGCATTGGTGGTCAATTTTCTTTTCTTTACTTTTCGCTTAGGTTTTTATATAAATTAAATTCAAAGTGTACTCACGGCCATGTCTTCACTCCGGTACGCCGCCAGGGAGCCTCTATCCTGCAGGAGAACGCAGAAGTGCGGCTGCCACTCGGCAGCAGGGCCGATCTCATCTGCAAGGACAAAAAAAAATAAAAATAAAAAAAAAAAAACCACGGTAAGTGTCTCTCCTCAGAGTAGGTCACTAAAAAATATCCTGCGCTTCTACACTGCAATTTTATATTTGTGCTGCAGGGGTCCGACGGCCCTGACGCGTCTGCGAACAATGGGACTTGTTTTAATTGGGTCTAATTAACGGACCGCCGTCTATTTACCGAAACAATTGGATCTTGTTTGTAAATTACGCACAGACCCGGTCCGCGCCGCAGACCCCGCAGTGCGTGTCGTTTTGTGGAGACTATTTGCATACAGATGTAACGGTTTTGTATACCGTCCAAAACAATGCGGTACTCGCACAACGCGGTTTCGATACAACGCGGAGATGAACGGAGTACATTATCGAGCTAAAGACACGGAAAACCATGAGTATATAAAATTACGTCATAATTATAGTGTTTAATTACTAAGTGTATTTGTTATGAGCACTGTGCGCAGGGCGCAGTCAAATGTTGGAGCAATATCAATTAGCGCGTAATTCATCGGGCGCGGCGGCAATTAGTGACTGCTCCCCGCCGCAGTTTGGCATGACGCATTGTAGAGACAGAGGCATGCAGTGCATGAGAACTGCTTAGTTAATATATATGACTTCGGGGTATAAAATAAGATATGCCCTTCTGTGACGTTGCTTGACAAATGCTTGCCTTTTCGCTTATGATATATTTTTTAAGGGCCTAGTCTGCATAATCGAGTTTTTTTGATCATTTTCTAGTCCGTTTTGCGAAAAATCCACTGCACCAATCGAAAAAATTTAAATGCAAAAAGTTTGATACATTCCTTCTTCCGAGTAAAATATATTTTTATTTCTTATAAATTTACTATTAATATGATAAATATGTGTTTTTCCGATTGAAGTGTAGGAATTTGGAGATTCGTTATGTCCCCTATCCAAGAGTCCTAAACATTTAAAAGTTTTTTTTTCAATTGAAATTAAAAGATTAAATATAAACCATGTGCGCAGTATTATTAAAAAAATTAAAAAAAAAAAAATCTTTAACAAACTTTGGTTTTGAAAAGTCGTCATTTTATCCAATTTTTCAACATCTTCATGATTTTATTTTACCCTTAAAATAGACGTTAATTAAATAATAATAATAGTTTTTTCAATTCTCTGTAAAAAAATCAACTTTCGATATAGCAAAATAAAGTGACAGTTAAATTAATTAAATGCAATAAAGTGCAGTGGATTTTTCGCAAAACGGACTAGAAAATGATCAAAAAAACTCGATTACGCAGACTAGGCCATTAACTTCTTGTATGATAAATTATTTAATAAAATGCCATGTGGTTAGGAGAAAAAAACTCGCAGAGCAAAAAGTCTATTGAGGCCAATTCAGACACGGTTTTCGGGAGAAAATGATGCAGCGTTTTTGAACAGTGAGCATCGATACGCTGAGGCTTAAGTGTATATTTACTGAAACTTAACACTGGATTTCAGTGTTGGAATAACTGGATGCGCAGCAGGTTTCCAAAGCAGAAATGAAACGCATAAATAGAAAAGGTCATTGTCGCGATGTTGTCACTTTCGACCAGTGGTTCTAAATCAATAAAATAATTTAAAAAAAAAATAAATTTCATGCGTTTTTAAACGCAATTTTAAGTTAAAACTGAAGACAATGGAATGGAAATTCAGCTTCGGTAGGACTTGATATATCTTGATATAATTCGTTGATTCGTCCGACAGTACTGAAACTGAAAACCCTGGAGGCAACTGAAACTCAAACTCAAACGAGTTGTCAACTCGGAGAGGTCCGCTCAGGGTGTTGGGTTTCGAGCTGCTGGGTATCGTTACGCCACTTTCTCCACAAACCGGTACGGCGCCGGTGACAATACTCAGCCGCACGCACGTCCAGCCAATGCAATGGGCCGAGACGAGCGGACGTTGCACATATTGGACTAATTAAGAGACATGTAGTAATTGGTCGACGTGTCGGCTCAGTGGTAAGAGCGTAGACTCGACATAAAGCCCCAAAAAAAAGAATCCAGACGGATCGTTTACATCAAATACAAAACATTCAATATTTTTGAGTAAAACACTTGAGTGATTTTCCACGTGTTCGTCTTTATTGGTGACCGGTTTCGCCAACCTCACACGTTGGCATTATCAAACAGAGTGAGATTTTATATAATAATAAGCAATTAGGTAAACAATTGTTGGAGGGAGAGAGAGTGATTGTCAGGTGGTAAGGGCTAATGTGATTTTAATGTACCTGACAAGTGGAGGATTCTATATAATTGCAAATTTTGAAAGGTTGGCGAAACCGGTCACTAATAAAAACGAACATGTGTAAAATCACTCAAGTATTTTACTCAAAAATATTAAAATGGAATACCACCAAGTACTCTCTGTCAAAAATATTGAATTTCACAAAACATTTACACAAAATTATCGTATTCTCTGAGCCACTTGGCTATTCTATATTTACCGTCAACAAAAAGGTTAAAGGAGCAGCGGAGGTGACCTTCTGAAGAAATGTATTTTATTAAATATCCACTTGTAAAATATATAAAAGGTATCAATTTCACAGTACAGTAGTATAAACGTAAATACAATGAAATGGTAAAAGATCATTAGAGAAACATTAAGGGCTCTTTCGGAATTCAAAGGCATTGTCATACGAGAATCACTAAATTATAACGCTTAAACAGCTGCAAAAGCAAGTGTATGCACAGTTATGAGTGAAATGTGATTCGTGTCTTCCGACGTTTCGGTGCCGGTACTGGGATCATTCTCACCGTAACGCCGCGGTCATTCAGAGTTATTTATCAGAAGTGTGCGTTCTCGGGACCGGTTTGGACACGCGGCCACGTGGAGTCTCTGGTTCGAATCCCACTTCTCGCCGGCCCTTCCGCTATGCGAGGTGCTTACGGCGTTTTTTTTTTTATACCTTTTACGCAATCCCAACAGACATAACGAGAAATGCGTTAGATTTTTTGTAAAGTCTCAAAATAACACACACACAAAAAAAAAAAAAAAAAAAAAATATATATATATATAGTCATAAAATTCATCATCAGAGATTTTAAAAAAAAACCGTAATTTTAAGACCACAATAAAAAATAGTATTATTGATCTCAGAAAAGTCTATTTAATGAAATATTTTTCTCTTCGTTTCACGCTTGTGGCGTTTACGGTATTGAATTAACGATTGGTATGCGCGACTAGTAAAATTAATATATTTACTATGGGAAAACTTTTTATACCGTTTTATTTATATATTTTTTTAACGACAGGAAGCCAGCGATTCTCTATGAACCGTTTCGTGTGAATCGAGATCGGACTATTTCGAGCGCTGCTGGATGAAGGGACTCCTGAAAGTCGTGTGACATGTTCGGGATCGCCCTGTATAGTCGGCAGAAAAATTGCGATATTCTGAGGCGAGTTTTAGAAGCCGACGCATGCCTGCGGTTCGGTTCAGTGTAGGAATGTAAAATTGCTCTGGTGTGCGAGGATATGGAGGCTAGCGCACGTACAAGGATCGGTCTTGCAAATTTTATGACCGGAGGAAATGACGCATTCGCTGACTCGACGAGTGACGACATGAAAAAAATAAAATAAAATAAAATAAAAAATAGCAACAGCTGCCACATGCACAGTGTTTCAAACCCATATACTGTATTTTTGTAAAAAAAAATTAAATACTTTTTTTGATCATTTTCTAGTCCGTTTTGCGAAAAATCGACTGCACCAATCAAAAATATTTAAATGCAAAAAGTTTGATACATCCCTTCTTCTGAGCAGAATAAATTTTCTATTAATATGATAAATATGTGTTTTTCCGATTGAAGTGTAGGAATTCGGAGATTCGTCATGTCCCTTTTCCAAGAGTCCTAAACATTTAAAAGTGTTTTTTTTTAAATTGTAATTAAAATATTAAATATTAAACCTGTGCGTTATTTTATTTTAAAAATTAAAAAAAAAATATATATCTTTAACAAACTTTGGTTTTGAAAAGTCGTCATTTTATCCAATTTTTCAACATCTTTAAGATTTTATTTTACCATGAAAATGGACGTTAATTAAATAATAAAAAATAGATGAATATAATTCATAGTTTTTTCAATACTCTGTAAAAAAATCAACTCTCGGCATAGAAAAATAAAGTGACAATTAAATTAATTAAATGACACTATTTCGCCAATTAAAAGGCTGGAAGCAACTTACGCTTCAAATTTTCGATAACAGTGTGTTAAAAGTATTATATTTCGAATCGATTGCCTAAATATTGGACTAAAAATTAATTCACTACGCCGGGTTGTTAGGGCCGATTGCGCGGCGTGACCGTGACCTCGCCGGGCGAGTCACTCCATTGTTCGCAGTGGCGGCGGTCTTTTTATTATTTACCAAATATGTTTACTTGCATTTCAGTCACGCCAATGGACCGTAATTTCTGCATGCATTTTTTTTTTTTTTTTTGTTAAAAAAATCCCCCAACGGTGACTTAAAAATTAAATTTTAAAAAAATTATGTCACATCAATTGTTTTTTAAATTTAATCGGTACTTATATATAAAAGTCATATTTTAGTGAATAAAAAATAAAATACATAAAAAAAAAATTGAACACTCAATAAAAATAAAAAAGCGATTCGATCGTTTAAAACGGGCTTTAATTCAACAGCCAATTAAGGCCGATTAAAAAAAAAACCAATTCGGAACCCCCCAATCGGAAAAAGCCGCACCTATTGTCGATGGTTGTTTATTGTCGATGGTTGTTTATTGTTGATTGTTTATGGCCAGCGCCTGTAGTTCCCCTCGGCCGTGTCGACATGTAAGAGATACTATGAATATGCAAAGTAAACTCGCGTCATTCGGTAAAATTGATTGATAGCCCCCACGAAATTTGTACAACAGCGTAGGTATTGAATAATATATTTTTTCCAATTAAAAGTAAAATTGATCCTGTTGCTGGTGCGCGGCTGCCGTTGTGTGCCCCGAGCGTGTGTGAAGGATCGGTAATGACTTGAAAATGATCGTTGAGGGATTTTGCTATTTTTTTCTACACCCTGCTGCAGTAGGAATATCAGATCTGAATGTCTCAGCTTTGTAAAGCAAGGGTTGTTTAATAATGCTATTGAGCAGCAGCAATACGAAGAGCCTTCTTTAGAATATAAAACTATAGTGTTAAACATAGGTGGCCAACCCATTTATTTATTTTTGGTCCGCGGAGCATATGCAAACATTTTTTTTTTATTGTATATAAAACCACCAATAGAATATTCCATTGAGCGTAGTTCGTATCATATCATATATATGTAAGTAGTCCAATCTCATCTCAATCTATCTCACAGTCAATCTCATTTTATTAATTTGTCCCGGCAGCTGAAAAAGGTTGGCCACCCATGGTGTAAAAGATCCCAGGGACCCACTACACTATTTACCCCATGAAAACCATGAACAGACTCGATCAGCGATCAGGTCACCAACTTTCTTTAAGAGGCACCTGAATAAGATATACTTAGATATACACTATACATATTTTATGAATACATTCTATTAATAAATAATTTCAGGTTTAATTTATATATGATGGTGATAGTAAAAAATCATACGCATTCTTCATAGGTCAACGTTTCGGAGCGGACGGCATTCGCCACTATCACGCATCCATGCGGGGCACGGAGAAAAGTCGAGGAGCGTCGTGATCGATGACATTTCTCTCCCGAGACAATGGCCGCCGGCGCTCGATTGTTTCACTATTCATTTGTTAATTTTATGCCCAGCTGCCCGCGCGCGCGTGTGCGCGACAATTGTCAGTCCAATATGCGTCCATTGTCACGTCGATCCGCGAGATACGAGCGATGCAACGCGGCGACTGTGTGATCGCCTAGCCGGCGGCTGCCGACCCCGTCCTCTGATTGCAATCTAGAAAGCGTAAGAAAAAAAAAAAAAAAAAAAAGCGCCAACTTGCTCTGATTTGATTGGTCAGATTTTTGCGCTTCACTTCAAGGTCATTAGAAAAAAAGCGTTATCGCAGTATTAGCAATTGAGTATGTATATATTATTTTTGTGCTTGGTCTTAATTACTTGACGATCGCATCCAGGACGGCGGCCATGTTTGCCTGCGTCCGCCATGACAGTTAGACGACCGCCGCGTCGATATATATATATATATATATATATATCATTAGCACAATAAATCTAATATCGATGCGCGGACATCTCCGCCGAGAAAATGCGAGCATAGACAAAGAGCGCGTTCGAAAATAGAACACACGAAGCGAACGCGTTCCGTTAGTGTTCGATATTTGAATCCGGACGACTCGAATTTCGACAATTACTCTTTTGAATGCATAAATTTATCAATCCATTTATTTTTAAATTGATATGTCATTAGCGCGCACCATTCACTGAAGTATCAGAGAACAAAAGAGCTCTTAATGTCGCGTGCTCGTAGATTGTTATTGTAGAAATGCTGTCATTCAATATTTTTTGCTGTATAGAACAAAATGTACATATAAATACGTTGTTTCAGAAGGAGTGAAGAATCAAGTATCTACGTAGATAGGTTGTAATGATGGAGACGTTCTGGGTATAGCACGCTTCTTTAGATATTTTTTGAATAAATGCATGTATTATCTTACCGTTGACGACGTCGTCTGTCATCAACAGGTGCAGCATCCCCACGCAGACGTTGCCTTCTTCCCCGAGGGAGTGGTCTTCAGGGCTTCCTTTCAGGAGTTCGGAGGCTTCGCTTTTTTCAGCCGGGGCCGGCTCGAACAGCGCCAGGTCCAGGCCGTCCATGTCGCTCCGGTTGGAGCCGCCGTCGTCCTCATGCTGCACCAGCACCGGAGACGTGCTGAAGTCCGGGCTGTCCAGAAGCTTGGGGCTCCTGGTGCAGCCGCCCTCGGCGTTCGGGTCGCAGCAGCAGGTGTCCGAGAAGGGCTCGAAGTCCCTGCAGTCGAACTCGCACCTCTCGAAGCTGTCGCAGGTGGACGTCGAGCAGTCCGACCCGGAGACCGCATCCACCAGGTATATCTCTGATGATTTCAGGGTGCTCTCGTCGTATTCAGACCTTGCCGAGACGTAGAAGACGCTCTGGGTGTACGGGACGCGGTCTATCTTCAGCTCGCTGTTCTGGAGCAGCTCGTCCAGCTCGGAAGCCTCGGCGTACGAGCCGCGCCTGTCTTCGTAATCGGCGAAGCTCGAGGAGTCGGTGACGAAGGATGAGAAGTCAGCTGCGAGGTCTGTCTCTCTGCAGAAGTAGCCGCTCTTCTTGCTCTCGCAGGAGCCGCACGAGGCATTCTGGTGGTTGGTGTCGAAGGTCCTGGTGGCCTTCCTGGAGCCGGTGTTGGACTTGGCGTCCACTCCAGTGGCTGCCGGAGGGTTCTTGATCCTGGACAGGCTGCTGCTCTGCCTGGTGGAAGGCTTGCCCTCCTGATCGAGAGAGAGGCTCTCTCCGGCCGTCAGCAGGTTCTCTCTCCAGTTGGGCATGATGATACCATTTTAAAAAACGCTTACATTCACAAAACTCTTACATTCACAAATCATTTTGTATCGCGCACTTTTTACATTTACATCTTTAATCAATACCTATATATAAACAATAAACAAATTATTTTAAAATTATATATAAAAAACCTGCACGTTTACTTTCTAATAAAACAGTTATCAGTGGCGTGCGTTTTAATTTTAAAAAACACAAAAACCCAGCGATATATATTTATCAAGAAATTTGTCATCCCCTTGATATCAGGATAAGATAATGCTTTTTTATCGAGTTACTATATAAAATTTAAATTAAAAACTTAAGTGTACACAATACACGCTTAATGCTTTATCTATTTTAAATAGGAATAAATTGGATAAAATAGTATATAGGGGAGGTCTATACCAAATATCGTCTATTGATGTCGTTAATTTAAAAAATGTCACAAAAATATACCCCTATTGTGTGATTATAACGTATTGATTTATTATTTTATTTTAACAAGTAACAGTTGGAGATCACAAGTTTAAAAGCTTGTGTTTAGATTAGTCCTTGGTTGGCAACAAGTATGCCAACCGCTGGTGCACGGTATGCTATTAAACGTTAATTTCTCCGCATAATAAACAAACGGGCAATATACAATCAAAACTCGATTTTATATAAACATATAAATTAACGTGCGCATATCAAATGGGAACAATATTTATGCACATCCTGTACGAGCCAGTCCCACGGTTAACTGTATAGAATATAAACTTAGTAATTAATATGCTTTTCGAACACGCTGTAGTACTTTAGTAACATCCTGTATCCGATGATCTCAAGAATATACGCCAAGAATTCAAATAAGTCTTTATTAATACTTCCGACTACAGTTTAAATGTAAATAAACGCATGAAAAAACAGGTTTTCTTTTAAACCGTTGATTTAAATATTTTAAAATAAAAAAATATATACTTAATTATTTTTTAGGCTAAGAGGATGCGTCATTTTATAATCAGACTAGAAACGTACAGTAAAAAAATCTCGTAATCTCTTAGCCACTCGGCTGTTTATTATGTTGTATTTAAAAAATCAAATAATTTTAAAGAGTTGTGTATTGACCCCAAAAGGTCTTGCCTTGCCGGTTTCTAAACGGCACTGCCACGTGCTATGAGCGCACGTCAAATTAAACAAACAAATACGGGACTCTAAAAATTATATCAATAAATAAAAAGAGGACATAATCGATGGTTTTCAGGGGCGGTCAACATTTTTGCACCTATTTTTTTTTAAATAGAAAATAATCTTTATTACTTTCCATGGTCAGATGTTGGATAATTTTTAAATAAATAAATGCTGCTTTGATAAAATATTTTTAAAGATGGCGACCGGAAGAAGAAATTAATTTTGTTATTGGAACAGTACAACAGGTTGGTCTCCCCTGCTTAATGAGCGCGGCGATTCCTCGATACCGAGCACAGGCGCTCGAAAAAAATCGTTATGCAAACGCGAGCATTGCTATTATTTTGATAGCTGGCAATAATAATAAAGCACATCGCGCACAATGCAAAGTGGAGCGGGCCGCAATTAATTCCGAATTACGAGCTCCGCCGTACATTCTCCTCGCGGTGTGTCGACGCGAACAGTCGGCCTGCCCGAAACGCAGGGCGTTTATAAATATAATGTATAAAATTTGTGGCAGTTGCTTGAATCTGCTTCATCGACTGTATTTAACACCAGCAGCGAGCCTCAAACTACATTTTATTCAAATAGACTGATTGCCTCTTCAATCTAATGAACTGATGTTCATACTTTTTGAATGGTTTATAAAAATAGTGTGGTTGCCTATCTTTGCTTTATCGACTGTATTACATTTTACACTAACACCCTAAGCCACGTTTCAAGCACATTTCACACAATTGGATCGATTGTCCCTTCAATATAATGAACTGATGTTTATACTTGTTGAATGGTTTTAAAAAATAGTGCGGTTGCCGATCTTTGCTTTATCGACTGTATTACATTTTACACTAACACCCTAAGCCACGTTTCAAGCACATTTCACACAATTTGATCGATTGCCCCTTCAATATAATGAACTGATGTTTATACTTGTTGAATGGTTTTAAAAAATAGTGCGGTTGCCGATCTTTGCTTTATCGACTGTATTACATTTTACACTAACACCCTAAGCCACGTTTCAAGCACATTTCACACAATTTGATCGATTGCCCCTTCAATCTAATGAACTAGTGTTCATACTTGTTGAATGGTTTTAAAAAATGGTGTGGTTGCCTATCTTTGCTTTATCGACTGTATTACGTTTTACACCAACGCCTTAAGCCACGTTTCAAGCACATTTCACACAATTGGATCGATTGCCCCTTCAATCTAATGAACTGGTTTTCATACTTGTTGAATGATTTTAAAAAATGGTGTGGTTGCCTATCTTTGCTTTATCGACTGTATTACATTTTACACCAACGCCTTAAGCCACGTTTCAAGCACATTTGGATAGATTGCGCTTTCAATCTGTTGAATTCGACCGACGTCAATATTTGTTGAACGGTTTAAAAATATGATTGGCGATCTCTGCTTTATCGACTGTATTTCACACCATACACCGTGCACTCGAATAATGGTATAATTCCACGGCAACGGATATTGATACGTCATACGAGTATGCAAGAATTGAAAGTTGATGCCGAGTGTATGAACCAACAGGTGGATGCAAATTATACACCGTGGCTTGAAATACATGTACATCACGAAATTAATATAAGGCAAAAAATATTTCAACAGTAAGAGCAAATCTGAACAAACAGTAATGGTTATTTAAAAGACCATAATCCATATTATATAAAGTACCATTCAATAGCAGTTTCTAATACTTAACTAACGTGCTACGTTATTAGGTGTTATACCGTGTTTCTTTTTTGATGTTCCTACGTTTCGGTCTCGGTACCGGGGCCGTCTTCCAAGGACCAAAACGTTGCATACAAAAAGAAGTACTAATACTAAAAAACTTTCAAACTAAGTAAACACTTTGCATTGATATTAACTTTGAAATGCTGCTTTCTGAATGGTCAGACTTTTTCAAGTGCAGGAATCTTATCGATCAGTCGAATATTTAAGGATGGGAAGGTGGCCTCTGTACCGGTACCGAAACATCAGAATTAACAAAAAACGCATCGTATCACCCAAGAACGTAATTTGAATAATAACATTACTCCTATTAGTAACGCTTGCCTCCATAATAACATTGAAATGCTGTTGTTTGAGCGGTCAGATTTTTCAAGTGTAGGAATCTAATCGAAGGGAAGATGGCCTTTTTACCGGGACCGAAACGTTAGAACTAAAAAAAAAAGCATCGTATCACCCAAGAACGTAGTTTTTATAATAAAAAACACTTTTAACCTGTAAACCTTTGCCTTGATAATAACTTTGAAATGCTGTTGTGTGAGTGGTCAGAATTTTTTAAATTGATCGGACGAATATCAAAGTAAGAAAAGGTGGCCTCTGTACCGCGGCCGAAACGTCGAATGTGTATTTTTCGCGACCAAAAATCTGACCGATTGGACCAGAGCAATTCAAATAATACTAGTACATATTCAATATCAAGATATTTTAATAAGAGAATTGACGATTCCTTCTCATAAAGCTTGTACGGGTGGGCGACTAGCAATAGTCACGCGGCCGACGCTTTGGCCACCCCTGGTCCAGACGCAGACTCCTCGTTCTCGTCTTCTTCGACCAGCAGACGTTGGCCATCTTTCATAACAGCGTTGCAAAAGGAAACCAGCGTCGGCTGTTCACTTGCCGGAGCGCAAAAAGAGTGTTGTAAAAAAAAATATGATCGATTGAGCAACGCTCTTATTAACGGTGTTGCAAGTCGACAAAATCGACTGTCGGCTTTTTAATTTAATAACAAAATTGAGGCGGCAGATAAATGCCATTTAAATCGAATGCATCCAACGTAACGCGCCGTTTCGATTATCGCACATTTCGCAATCTATTCCTTCTTCTCCTTTGATGACGCCTCTCCCCAAACGTTTGAATATATTATATAATGTATTATCTTGGGGCAGTCTTATTAGTCTTTTCAGTGTTTTTTGCATCGATTTTTTTAGGCTATATATACTTTACTATAGATATAGATATTTTACGCCATTTTACTGATTTCTTTGCGTACTGTGCAAATAATATTTTTACTCCTAAGAGGTAAGACTGCGTTTCTTTCAGCCACAGTGTTCCTGAAACGCAATGATGAATGAAACTGTTTCAGGTAAAGCATTTATGGGTAATCGATTTATCGATCGACGATATGTCCTTTTGAAGAATTCTCGTTTTGTATGCGAAAACCTTTAAGGCAGTTGCTTCCAGCCAGTCCATTACCTGGCGAAATCGTGTCATTTAATTAATTTAATTGTCACTTTATTTTTCTATGCCGAAAGTTGATTTTTTTACAGAGTATTGAGAAAACTATAAATTATAATTAAATATTTTTTATTATTTAATTAACGTCCATTTTTAGGGTAAAATAAAATCATGAAGATGTTGAAAAATTGGATAAAATGACGACTTTTCAAAACCAAAGTTTGTTAACGATTTTTTTTTTTAATTTTTAAATTTATAAGACGCACATGGTTTATATTTAATCTTTTAATTCTAATTGAAAAAAAGACTTTTAAATGTTTAGGATTTTTGGAAAATGTACCAGACGAATCTCCAAATTCCTACACTTCAATCGGAAAAACACATATTTATCATATTAATAGTAAATTTATAAGAAATAAAAATATATTGTGTTCGGAAGAAGGGATGTATCAAATTTTTTGCGTTGAAGTTTTTTTGATTGGTGCGGTCGATTTTTTGCAATAGGTACGAGAAAATGATCAAAAAACTCGATTATGGAACCTAGACCCTTAAGCTTGTACTTGTAAATGTGAAATTGAACTTTCTCAAGTGTTGCATATGCAACGACTAGATGGACTGAAGGCTTGTTGGCCATGCATGCGACCCTCGGTCACTGGGTCATAAAACCGCAATTGTGAAGTTTCTAAGCTCTCCCTCGACCTATACGGCATCTTCAACGATCTACCTGCCATGGAGATCTACTTCTTGAAGATCTACGTGACCTTGGAGGTCTCAAAGATCTATCATATGAATTATTATAATTTTACTTTGTAACCTCACACTACTGTTATTCGACTGCATTTCTAAAGTGGTGATATTGAATATTAGATAGTCGATGCTAAAAGCTGGCAATTGTACGCCAATCACGACATCTGGCTATTCTAGCATCTCCCATTACTGATCAGGGCCGGATCAGGTTTCACTATAAATCAATATTTATATATAAAAATAAATATGTCAATAACCTCCCAACCTTGTCTACTGCGAGCACTGGGACTTTCAAATTAATGATTTGGTTAATAATGGTTAAAAAATAAATAAAATGAAAACAATGCAATGGAAACACTTTGCTTATATTCAGAGAACACAGACTCGCATATTTATTCACTGCGAATTAGCTACAAGAATAATTGTACGTATTTTGGTTCGCAATTAAAAAAACGAGATGTTTATCAAAATAAATTATATTTTTATGTTAATTTTAAAAATACTGTATTTGTTTCTATAAATATGTTTAAGAAATAAATGTTGTAGATGTCTTGAACGGGTTTTACATATAACCTGGATGCGGCAAAAAAAAAGCAGTGTAGGTTTGTTTTTTGATATGTTTTTTTAAGTACTCGATTCATTTATGATACACGTAGGATTCAAACCTCTTCGATTCAGGCTCTTTCGTTATTATGAAAATAAATACAGCCTTCCCTAAGCATTCTAAAGACAGACTTGCATCGAGAATGCATCTAAATGCATATTTGCCCAAACAATATCATAGCACTTCTATAGATGGGAATTATTCTTTCTTCCGTCTTATTAAGGATGGAAACTTTCAGGGCACTTTTTGAGTCATTCTCTTCATGTTTTTATTAATTCAATTCTTTGATGATTAGAGGCCAAGCTCTTAATACCATTTATTCAACAACCAAGACACTTTTCGCTGCTCTCAATCTCTTCTTTACGTCACTTGCCTTTCATAAAATGGAAAAAGCCGTGGGGCGTACTTTTCGCTATCTTCTCATCCCTTTATCGTTCATACATCACGAAGTGTCATTATTTAATTCCACGTGATGGGAGAAGGAGCTCTCACGCTGTCTGGCCTAACCTAACCTAACATGACCTAACATGACCTATCCTGCGCGTGTGTCTGATATTCCCATTATGACCCCTTAAGAATGCACGTTCCGGCATGGCATTGTACAGGTAAAAACACATAGATCTGGTAAACAGATAAGCGTGCCAATTCCACAAACATTGCAGATTCGCCTTGCAAGCGAGTCGCCCGCTCAACTGGACCGTCAATGGAGCCTCGGAGCTTGATGATGATTACCGCAACGAATTCGCTAACGGATTTCGAAGTCGACCGCGCTCCACCGAGCACGGGAGGCAGACACGCGAAAGTAGGGAACCACGACAGGCCTGATCGAACACTCTGAACGAGGGCCGCATGGTTGGCACGGGCGGCGGCACTGTGGCGCCAGCGCGCTCACTAAAAAATATGGTCAAAATGCAGCACATTCGTCAACAGCTGCAGATCAAAATACACTGAATTTTTTCAGACATCCGCATGGTTGGCAGCGGAGGCTGTGTGCCGCCACTGTGCTGATTAAAAATACGGCCGTTGATTGTAAATATTGAATATGAACGGTCGGCAGCGGTGGTTTATAAATTAAAACGTTCGCACTGTGTCAATTATGAGAATAGCTGTTGTTCTATTATGCAGCCTCGAATGGTGGTGTGTATATAAAGACTTCCGTTTATTATCACGGCTCAGCTGTCTCCCGCTCGTGATGCAGCAAAACGACAGCCCCATGTCCCGGCTCGTGCGCCATCTTATTCTCCGAGGGGTCAATTATTGAATGTCAAGTGGAAGACTGGGGAATTTTTTGATTGCTCTGCTGGCGCGACTGGCCGAGGGTCAGGAGTCAGCACCACCACCACCATCATCACCATCATCGAGAATATAAATTCATCAGCTGTCAAACTGATCAAGCATCGGCCGGGCACTGCAGCTTACTAAAAAATATGGCTGCGCACTTTGAGACTTACAAAATGCGACAGGCTTGTCCGACAAACACTGTAAACGCACGGTCGGCTGCGGTGGCTTTTACGACCCCAGCACGAGCGCGCTAAGTAAAAAATATGGCTGCTCACTTTGAGCCATCACTGCAGCGGTTAATTCTAATCAAATCGATAGGTCTGAAGTAAAAAAAACACGCGTTTGTAGGGCTTCTGCAGACAGCGCAATTAAAATCTAAAATTGCCTCAACTACAGTATTGTCAAAAATTTTCTTCTCCGCATGACCGACTCTGATGATGTCCAGGTATTTTACGAAAACAAATTACAAAAATATGGCGAAACCGTAAATAGCGTAGATCCACAGTGATTATATAAAACGATCCCTCGCTTGGATGCGCCCCAGAGACTCGATTTCTGATCATTCGCAACAAAAGACATTTTTACTACACACACAAGAAGCAATTAGTACTACTAAAATAAAAAAATAATCAAACGATTAATGTGATATAAAAAAAATCTATCACAGGTGCAGCAGAAACGAGCTTCGGAATCATCCGATAAATGAAAATTCAATACTCAACTAAAAATAATCGATCAATCGATTAAACGATAATATTCAATAACAACTGCAATCAAATCAAATGCGCCCATCACTAATCCAACGGAAACTAGTTCTCGGATTATTGGATCTTCAGTAGTAAATCGCCTAATCGATCGCAGATCGAATAGTCTCGCGGGCGATTCGAGCCGAGACGAATGCGCCCATCACTAGTCGGCGTGCGTTTAATTATAATTCGAGATTTTTTTCAGCAAACGGAGACATGTGCCGAATAAAGATGTTATTCGTGTGAATTTCAATGCGCCCCGAGCTTCGGAGAGGCAAAATGCGAATAAAAATGCAGCAAGTGTTTGAAAAATAACTGCCAGTCTCTGCAACCCACATTTTCAGTCGTATTCAGATTCTGCTACCAATCAAAGTACGTTTAAGTAAGCTGCGGTTTAGTGACGTCACAATCTGTAATTGTTAATGTCTAGATTGAAATGTACTCAACATTTTCAGTTGTATTCAGGTTGTGTAAGTAAGCTACTTTTTAAGATATTTGTTTTATATCTAGATACAAGTACTAGCTTTTCAGAAATGTAGCTAATATTTACAGTCCTATTCAGATGTTGTTACCAATCAAAGCACGCTTAAGTAAGCTGCGGTTTAGTGACGTCACAATCTGTAATTGTTAATGTCTAGGTAAAAGTATCAGCTTTTCAGAAATGTACTCAACATTTTCAGTTGTATTCAGATTGTGTAAGTAAGCTACTTTTTAAGATATTTGTTTTATATCTAGATACAAGTACTAGCTTTTCAGAAATGTAGCTAATATTTACAGTCCTATTCAGATGTTGTTACCAATCAAAGCACGCTTAACTAAGCTGCGGTTTAGTGACGTCACAATCTGTAATTGTTAATGTCTAGATAAAAGTATTAGCTTTTCAGAAATGTACTCAACATTTTCAGTTGTATTCAGATTGTGTAAGTAAGCACTTTTTAAGATATTTGTTTTATATCTATGTACAAGTACTAGCTTTTCAGAAATGTAGTCAACATTTTCAGTCGTATTCAGATTCTGCTACCAATCAAAGTACGTTTAAGTAAGCTCCGGTTTAGTGACGTCACAATCTGTAATTGTTAATATCTAGATAAAAGTATTAGCTTTTCAGAAATATACTCAACATTTTCAGTTGTATTCAGATTGTGTAAGTAAGCTACTTTTTAAGATATTTTTTTTATATCTAGATACAAGTACTAGGTTTTCAGGAATGAACTTAACATTTTCAGTCCTATTCAGATGTTGTTACCAATCAAAGCACGCTTAAGTAAGCTGCGGTTTAGTGACATCACAATTGGTGATTGCTTATATCGAGATATAAGTACAACTTTTTCAGAAATGTACATCGCATTTTCAGTTTGTGTAAATTAAGCTGCGGTTTAGTGACGACACAATCGGTTATTGTTAATATCTAGATATAAGTACTAGGTTTTCTTAAATGCACTTAATATTTTCAGTCGTATTCAGATTCTATTACCGATCAATGCATGTTTAAGTAAGCTGCGGTTTAGTGAAGTCACAATTGGTTATTGTTTATATCTTGATATAAGTACTAACTTTTCAGAAATGTACCCTAAATTTTCAGTCGTATTCAGATTATATCAACTATTAAACCATTTGTAAGTAAGCTACGGTTTAGTGACGTCACATTTATAGTAGATAAGACAATTATTCATATCTGGATATAAATACTACTTTTTCAGAAATGCACTTATCATTTTCAGTCGGATTCAGATTGTGTCGAGTAACCTACGGTTTAGTGACGTCATAAATGATATTTTTTTAATATCTAGATATAAGTACTAGCTTTTCAGAAATGTACTTAATATTAACAGTCGTATTTAGATTATATCAAATATTAAACCTTATGTAAGTAAGCTACGGTTTAGTGACGTCATATTTATAGTAGATAAGGCAAATATTATGTACCTCGTATTTTCTGTGGTATTCTGATTTTGTTAGTAATCAAAGCGTATTTAAGTATTAAAGCAGGTTTAAGTTATCGAAGGTTTACTGACGTCTTACATACTGGAGGGTTAAAATACCAGATAACGGTTATGGAGCTTCTACGTTAACTACGAATAGTCGTTTTATTTACTGAGTATGTTTTAAAGTCGAAAAAAAGTTTCCTATAAAACAAATATTATATTAGAAGCAAAAAAATCCGACATAAATTATTATTTTCATATAATCTGTTCACTTTTAATCGGTTAGTCAATTATTTTACATCAAACTCAGCTTATCTAGTTTACGTTTCAATGTGATTTTTTAATATATATATATATATAGATAAGTAAAAATATTTTATCAGTCGACGTGCACCGCAAATCATATCTTTCACAAATGCATTTGCTACTTAAAAAATATATATATATATAGAACTATTCTACGTATATTATGAGTATTTTACAAGTAATTTGCTCTTTGATAAATTATGTCCTTGCGATAGAAAAAATTGTGATAAAATTAGTTGTCATCGATTATTTTGATATTTTGTGCTAATTTATAATTTTTTATTTTATTTTTTAGTACAAAACAGCTGTAATAATATATATTTTTGTATCTCATATGCAAGACAGTCGTTATTGTGTATGCTTGCCTTTCTGCACTTTCCTTGCTCTCTACTTGTCATGATTATGGCAGTTGTATTCGGCGTTCTCAGATCATCAGAAACTAAACTGTACTCAATAAAAAAGTAAATACGTTATATGTATGTTAAAAAAAAAGCGGAAACAGATGGTTTTATGCAGGAAAAGATGCGTAACGATGTTTGATTCAAGACACAGATACGCCAGGAATATACACGACGCCTAACAAGTAAGTTGGAAATTCGCGTTTATTTCGATTGCTCTCAAACGGAAGTCTCGGCTAACTGTATATAAAAAAAAAAAAAAAACAAATTGCGTATTTAAATACAAATACAAGTACGAGGCGAGAGAATACATTATACGCACATATTCGGATATTTACATATCCCAGCGAGCGAACAGCTTCACGTGTGCAGTTATATGTAAAAGGGCTGAATACAAAAATCGGATCAAAGCAATCGACTGGTGTTTAATAGAAGAATAAATATATATTCATATAAAAAAATAAATAAAAAAAATAGATTATCAAATATTCGATTACCCGAACACCGCTTTTCGATTATCCGAACTGAAAATGTTTCCATTATTATATATCGGATCGATTCCACAAAGCTCATATTCGATTATATTTTTATTATTAGCAGCTTGTTTTGTGAAGTGTAATTTTGGGTGTTCGATCATCCGAACCGAGTGGTTTTTTTTTTGCTGTAATTATCCGGACATGGGAGAATACGCCATCGTGCGAGCCCACATTTATTTTTTGCTTGCAACATTTACGACACGTCTGCCATTTTAAGCGTGTGGAAATATAAAAACACATCTCTCGCTTTACTGCTCACTTGTGAAAAAGCGATAAAACACGTCGAAACGAACGCACGCTGTATATCTTGGGTATCGGGTCCGTGTGTGAATGTGATCAATATACATATCGATTTGAATTTCTATAGATATAAGTATCTCACGTGAGATTCAGAGACCGGTGTCACGAAACGCGTAGAAGGAATCATTTAATGCTCATATCACTCTAATACACAGTGATAATTTATGTATTATACGTAAGTTATGCATTAGAAGACCCCATCAACAAAAAAATGATATAAATTTTTAAGATCTATAATCAGTGACGTGCACTGCTAAAATTAAAACATATTTTCTTATAGGACTACACTATTTTTCCCATAAAAAAAACCATGAACACTGGCTATGAGTATATATATGCTCAGTGAAATTGTCGCTCTGAGGAAAAGCACTTGATGAAGATGATATATTTTTTAACGTAAAATGTATATATACGCTTAATATATTTAAAGGCAAGCAACGCATTATTGCTTTATGAAACGCACAACACTTATTACACATATATATATATATATTTTTTTTAATTACGTTTGCACAGTTATCACAGGGTGTATCTTCGTATTCGCGTAGCTTTTCACGCTCATCACATTTTTTTTTTATATCACAAAAGCGTGCAGCGTGTACAAGCTGTCAAAGCGGCGACCGCACAGACATAAGGCGCGTTCCCACTGGCGTGCTGGCGGGGCAGGAGCTCGGGGCAGACTGGAGCCGAGCCGCGGAGGAGAACCGCCGACGCCGCGTGTAGTCCGTTCAAAAATAAACACCCCCACCCCCGTGATTGATTCGACTGTTTCTTCTAATTCTTCTTGTTCTTCTTGTTCTTCTTCTGGCGCTTCTCCTAGTGACCATTTAATCTTGAGCCAGTCTCGTAGGCCAAAAAAGGAGACCTTCTCTCATTTGATTTCCTGGAGTTGCTCTCTCACGCTGTAGATTCGCCACATGTTACAGGCAGCAAATCTGCTTTACATGAGGATACTTTCCTATTATGGCCTTCTTCTGGCGCCTCTCCTCGTGACCATTTAATCTTGAGCCAGTCTCATAGGCCAAAAAAGGATACCTCTTCTCTCATTTGATTTCTTGAAGTTGCTTTCTCACGCTGTAGATTCGTCACATGTTACGTTGTTATTTATAGAGCTGAGACTGAACACTTGAGTCTTTAAAAATCTGCTTTACATGAGATTACTAAAAACACCATCGATTTCATATTGTGGCCTTCTTTTGGTGCCTCTCCTCATAGGAAATTATTGACCATTTCACGGAACATATTTCTATCCAGGACCAGTCTCACTGATGCTATACTTCCTATAGGAAATCTTTCGCTTCTTTACGATCAACCCATGGTGTTTAAATGATTCCCTATACAGCCCAATCTCTTGAGTGTCCAAGCTTCGACGCCATAAAGGAAAACTGAGACGACATAACAATTGATGAATTCCATAAATAATATTATAAATAATTGCTGCCTCTTTTCCCATTAGTTTTTCTACGAACAATTAGTTCCTTAATTGAACCTTACGCTTTTTAACAACGCATGCATATAACGACTCAAATTATCGAGCTGCAGTCTCGAACCCCACCGGTGTCAAAAAGAACATTTCGAAGGTTTTTCTCACCGTTTCGCTATACGACCCACAATTGATCGGACCGCTTTGCCTTAAGACTTCTCTTTCAGCTTTCGCTCTTTGATCAGAATGCTTGAGTGCCGATGGCCGTGGATCTGCAGGCTCGAACCTTACCCGTGTCGCGAACGAACATTTAATTCCGAGGGTCTCGTAATTGATAGGATCACTATGCTTCATGACTTTTTTTCGCCACGTTTATCATTGGGAGATTTTTCAGTCATCCGACATTTCGACAATGCTTGAAGATGGTCCCGGCACGGGGACCGAAACGACCTGAAAATTTCAAGCACCTCAACACCCAAGTATACACAATCGACTCGATTTCGTATACATAGTCTTAAGTAGGTTTTGAGCTGCGGCTGAGGTCGTTTCTCGGCGGTTGTGTTTCGTACGTCTTGACGTAGTCTACGGCGGCTCGTCCAGAGTCCAGCTGTTCTGGGTTGCAGGGGGGGGGGGTCAGGGGCGGGGGAGGAGGGGAGGGGGTCGCCAGCTGGTCGCTGCACCGTTACCGAACAAACCGGAGGCTGCGTGTTTACGTTTCGAATAAATAACCCAACCCTCCCTCAACACGCCGGCCACAAAAACTTCAACCCCATTTTTTAAACGCAGCTTTTTTACTTCAGCTATTAGTGAGCTATTACGCCCTCGTAAGACAAGCATAAACCTTTCTTGATTTTTTTTAATTAACGTTAAATAATATATTTATAAAATATATATATACTATATAAGCATATGTCGTGTCTCTATACATGATCACGATTATCGAACGAAATCCCAAAAACGATTAAGGGTCTAGGTCTCATAATCGAGTTTTTTTGATCATTTTCTAGTCCGTTTTGCGAAAAACCAACTGCACTAATCAAAAATATTTAAATGCAAAAAGTTTGATACATCCCTTCTTCCGAACACAATATATTTTTATGTCTTATAAATTTACTATTAATATGATAAATATGTATTTTTTCGATTGAAGTGTAGGAATTTGGAGATTCGTCATGTCCCTTTTCCAAGAGTTCTAAACATTTAAAAGTCTTTTTTTTAATTGAAATTAAAAGATTAAATATAAACCATGTGCGTCTTATTAATTAAAAAATTAAAAAAAAAAAATCATTAACAAACTTTGGTTTTGAAAAATCGTCATTTTATCCAATTTTTCAACATCTTCAAGATTTTATTTTACCCTGAAAATGGACTTTAATTAAATAATAAAAAATATTTAAATATAATTTATAGTTTTCTCAATACTCTGTAAAAAAATCAACTTTCGATATAGAAAAATAATGTGACAATTAAATTAATTAAATGACACGATTTCGCCAATTAAAAGGCTGGGAGCAACTGCCTTAGGAGACAATATCAATTTGTTCTGATTTCAATGGTTAGAATTTTCATTGCGCCCATAAATTATTTTTTTTTTTTTTAAATTCGCAGTCGTGATCGTGGATTAATAATTAATTAATTAATAATCTCCGATTAAGCTTGTGTGCCTCTGGTTTGCGCGCGCGCGCGTCGTCTCCCAAAAACTATTACATTCCCAAATGCTTGTGTACCGAGCCAGAGGCAGCCATTGCTCCCGCCGGACCACAGACAAGCAGTGTTGCCCGCTGTTATAAAACAATAAATACTAATTATTAAATATTTTAAAAAAATGGCCGAAAAAGTTACGCCACGACCGCGTAAATTAAAAATGCATTAGTGCCCCTGTAACAATTAATATTGTTGTGATTGATATGAGGGGTTTTTTTTTTTTTTTTTAATTGCTTTTAAGGCCGGCTTAAGACGCATGTGATTTTATTTTAACCCTTCGCGAACCGGCGGCACATTATATTTAATCTATTTTAAGCAGAATGACTGGGTTATTATTGCACCTTGATAACTCAGAACACTTGTCAATGTCTTGTCCAAAAATCCTAAAAATTAATTAATTATCGTCTGGACCGCACGCCACTGATATTTATTTTATATTTAGATGACAATTGGCCGCAAAAATCGTGCGAATTGACAACGATGGTTTTTTTTAAAGGCTTTCGACAAGTAGTTCAACAGTTTATTATATAATTATGACTTACGCTAAGTTAGTTGTTGTACGCTGTAGAATAATTAACATAACTCAAAGATTACTTGACCACCAAGAGTAAAGTACATTATAGCATTAAAAATCAGTAAAAAAATATTTTTTCAAAGCGAAAGGCCCGTTAAGATCCGCCACAGTACGCCATGTTATTGTTGAATTTTTTTAAGTACAATTTCGACATTAAATTGTCACTTTAAAAAGGGTTTAAAAAATACACAATGTTGACATTTGTCAAATCATCAAGTTATCATTTTTATTATACAACCCGCCTTTGTGTCTGCTTCATGGTGCATCATCACGGCTTTTGTCATGGATGTCGAGGGGGGCTATTGTGCTGTTTGCACAGTGCCAATTTGCATGCTGATCGGGTTCCAGAAACCGGTTCGGCCTCACCGGTTCGCGTCCCCCTTTTTAATCCCGCTTGCGGTTTTGATCCCGAGCATTGATTCAAACTCCAAGAGATACTAGTTTTTTTTCCAACGCTCCGATGTTGTTTCAACCGCAGAATCTAGATGTATAATTAAAACGTAAAACCTGCCGCCGAGGTGACCTTGGCAGCACCCGGGGACGATCGCAATCCTCAGCGGTGAGGGCACGACGCTGATCCCACCATTCATGGGTGTAGAGAAGCGTTTGCTATCTTTCATAATATATAACTACCGTTGCAAAATACAAATCAAACGTCAATGGACAAGCCAGGGTTGCCAAAATTTAAACACACATATGCTCAGGCTCACAACTTGGTGCCGACTGACGCTAGAGTGACTAGGCATTGGAAGGCGCATTTTGCGGCATACATTTTTTCGGTAAAATGGTATTTTGATATGAGAGGCGCTTGGAGAAGACGATGGCTTTGAGGGAGTGCAAATTTCGGAGGTGGCAACCCTGATGCTGCTGCGGACGCAATGACGGATAATTGCGGCCAGCCTCCCACGCCGGTGCATCATCAGGGGACAATGCGGGAACTGCGCCTGCACCGGTACCGGCTGCAGCGGCTGCGACTACTTGACCTGGTCTCCGGCGACTATACACCTCCAGGGCATAGCTTCCCAATGTGGTCTATGACGACCCCAGTCCACAAAACCCCAGGACCAGTCGTGGAATTCCACCCCACTTCTTCCATTCTGAATTATATGCATGGCTTCAGCAGTGCCCTGAGCGTATGTAGAGGTTCAGTAATGCAGTAGCGGACATGGAATAAAGTATCCTGGAAGCACCTTGTAGAAATGAGAGGCTCCTGCTGTTGTTTCTGCACAAGCAATATGTACTACATCTGAGTTCCACATTTATATTAGAATTTTTATTTTACTTTTGGAATTCATAAAAATCAATACAAAGAGGTCCACGGTACAAAAAAGTTTGAGGACCTCTACTCTAACAAAGCGCAACGCATTTCTCCACGACTTGAAACGCAATGCCCTGAAACTGTAAAGTAGTAAACCTTTCATGACTCTTGAAATTTATGAGCATATTTTTACTAAATAGCAATAATAATTTTTAAAATTAGTTTTTACATGTATTTTTTTTATAGCTGGCCCAAATTTTAACGTGTTGTTACAGATCTCGTTACAAGGATTCTAACCTACGACCTCACATTGCTCAATCATAATAATTGCACATCAATTCACACACGAAAAGGACAGGAAGTCGTTACGCTGGAAGGCTGTGTAAATGTTGCATTTCTAATTTAATATATAACTGGTTCAAATAATATTTAAAAAAAACCAGGAAAATGAAGTGATATTATTGAAGAGATTAAAATATTATATAATTAAAATATATGAAATTAAATGTTGTGAAGTCAAATGAATTTTCGACAAATTTAATAAATAAATCGTATGACTTATTAGTGTAACGGATTGATAGGTAAATTTATAAATCAAGGAATCGATCAAATGTTGATTAAATAGACGAATCAACGAGTTAACATATTTGTCTGTTTCTGCATGAACTATTTTTATAAAATTTAATAAAAACATCATAATAACTGATGTTTACAATAAATGAATAATGAAGATCGAAAAAATATACTTCTTATATATTTCTTATAATCATTTAAACTATATTTTTTATAATAATATATTCTTAAAAATAATAATATATAATTAATAATTCAATTTTAAAAGATCATGCGAATTAATATTTATTTAATAAATAAATATATATAATAAAGTGACATCTATGAAATTATTATGTAAACTATTTATAAAAAAATTAAATAATTGGGATAGTTATTACATTCAACGCTAGATGGCAGTAAAATAAATATTTTCTCTTAAATAACGTTTGTTTATTTCGCATGGCGTAAGGACGTTTAAAAAATCAATACAGTGAATTAAAATAAATTTGCATACAGCCAGATAAAGCTACCCAGCTGAAAATATTTATATCGTTATAAAAATACGAAAGGGAATTCTTATCTACTGTTTAACAATGACGGATCTTTTGTTGACTTTTCAGATTTAGTAAATACGATAGAAGAAATTGTAAACAAAAATGGCGTGCACTTTATCCTTGTGTTTGGTTTTATGTAGGGTGAATTTTAATGAGCTGTAATACCCGATATTGTGTTTTGAATATTTATCGTCGACATTTACATCTTATAATTTAAGCTGCGGGAAGAAAAATTAAATGCACGCGAAATACATATATTGCAACAATAAATTTGCTGATCACACAAATGAAATATCTAAAATTAATTTTGAATTGGATACTTGAGATATAAATATCAAGACTAAGCATTTGAATATATAGATTTTGGTACGTACAAATAAAATAAAAAAAAAATCATTGTATATTTAATAAAACAACTGCATACTAATGAAGTTGCTTGTATATACAAATTCCTGTAAATTATCACAATTAAAGGTCAAAATTATTTATATGACGTGATAATTTATGTTAAACGCATCTTCTTACAAGCGGAAAGAATTTTTTTTTCAATATGAATAATCACGAATAATTGTATTGGAAATAGGCGAGGCGTAGAAAAATTTCACACGCAAATTAAAATAAAAATTAAAGTTCAAAGTGTTTCGCAAACCATCCAAAAATAAGACAGATTTGCAATTAAATTACATGCGTTTGATCGCATATATTAAAATAAAAAAAACAATAATTCGGATACTCGCGTTGAAATTATTCGAATAAAAGGTCAGAGTGTTTGCATAACTACTCGAAAACGAAATCGACAGGGCATAAAAAAAAAGCTCAGCTGCACCTCGTAGTCGACCTTCCAGCATCAGCCTGCTCCAAGTACCTCCCTGCACAGCATTTGGAATTTCTTGTATAGTAAAATATTCGGTGTGCACACTAGCGTACAACCTATAACACAGGGTGAGTGTAAAACAGCTATTTTGCAGCTAATTCCGATTGTCGTAAAACTGTGCAGTAATGGTTCATGGTGGTGTGTGTAGTTCCGTACTCAAGATGGTTTCGCGTGATGGCGACGATGAGAAGGTCGCGTGTCGCCGAAACGCTGTCAATGCCATCATTACGAGTCTCGCCCATGGGGGTGCTCAGATTCTATGGCAAGTGACTGCAGGGGAGGGCACGTCTCTATCTACATCAGCGGAGGGGCGGCCTTCACCCCCTGGGGCTGTCAACATTCATGAGAGAAACCCCACTACTCTATAAATCAATATAATATTTAAAAAAATAATAATAATAACAATCGCACTGTTGCAACTTCGTTTAGAATGCGAAAAACTACCATACTTCCAGCGATATCTTTTATTACACGACCATTGCTCTGAATCCTTAAAAACTGCCATTTATATGTACTATAATAATATCCATTGTGTGTGTGTGTGTATGTTTCATTTTTTGGTTCTCTATAGAATATCTTAAAAGATACAACGCTGATTTTTTGCACGTAAGTTCAGTAAGTTTTTCCGCAGTTATGTGCCGAATTTCAAGACGATAGGATAATATTTTTATTCATTCACCGATTAAATAAAACTATCAAATATGCTTTATGTACGAATTATATGATTCTGTTGTTCACAGCGAGAATTTTTACAAAAAAACAAAATATGATGCTTCTTAAAAATTTCGATTAAAATCACATCATTAATAACTTAAAATGCCTCCTTAAAAAAATAACACCGTCTAAGCACAGCAAACGTAATTAAAAAAGAATAGCACAATTGAACGTGATAAAGAATGCATCTAATAAAGAACAGTGCAACAGTGAAAGTGATTCGATGTTTGTGACACGAAATGTGATATTTCCAAGAACGGCTTTGCTTTCGAAATTAATATCCGGTTATTCAAAATATATGTGTACAAAATGAAATCAAATATTCATCTGATAGTCAGCCAAACATATGTTCAAACACTATTGCATCGTTCATCGAATACGTCATTTTATGACGGGCTACATTTCTAGTAGTATGATAATGCTTTGCGTGCCACAGTTGTGGGATACTTGTGGCGCCTGGCGAGAGCGCTAAGCAGTGCTAATGCAGCAGACGAGAGTCGATAAATACTCGGGGGTGGGATTCAGGAGACGCAGGGGTTGTTTCCCCGTCTCCTGTTTGCTTTGACATTTGTCCGGCTCACAACGAGCCCTTCTAGAACACACATTTGTTAGTTTTATTCGCAGAATAATAGCACTGCTTTAACGTGTCCCGTGCGCCAGCGGCATGCACGCTTGCCCGCCAGTCGTTGAAGCACGATTTTAACTTTCGTAAATATTATCGGCGTATGTGGTCGTCACTTTCAGGCAAACATAAAGTATAGAATAATTCGATACAAATATTATATATATGATCATAGTATGTTGCGCTGCACGATAGTACTAAAATTGTTCCTGCAAAAAGTAACACAGAATTTCAATCTGAAATATAAAGTTAGACAGGGGGGGTGTTGGAAAAATAATAGAAAAGTTTGACAGGGGCGTCTAGCAGTCGCCCCGGGGCAGCCAAAGGCGCCAGTGTCCCCTTTCAGACAGGCTCCCCTTCTCCCCCCCCCCCTTTGTCGTCTAGCTCTTTGAAATTTCAGAAGAAATTTGCTGAATATCCGTACAATTCACCCCCTTCCCCCCCCAGACAAAGGCGCTGAGAGTGTCTATTGGTGTTTGTTTTCTTAGGTGTTGAGCCGCTTGAAGATATCAATACGAGGGCCGAGACGCTTCTCCGAGCAGCTCGACAAACTAGGAATCCAAATCAACTCGTGACAACGGCCGCCATAACCTATAAACGTACATATCTGAAGCTGCATGAGATCAGATATTGGAGGCCTTTTGAGTTTCAATTATAATTATTACATTTAAGTCGTAAAATCGTCATATTTATAGACGAATGAATTTTGTTTTAATAGGTCCGCATTTTTATTCTTGCAAAGTTGCTTCATACGTGAAACGACGAGAAAAATAAGGCTCACAGGTATTGTATACACGAAGCATAACAAGTAGAGAATTTTAAAATCATATTACAGTGTGTAATAGTTAAGATGGTGCAAGCCGTGCTAATGCGGCGCCATTGGTAATCTATGGTCTGGCCCGCCATTGTCTATGGTTCTCACACAACATGGCGGAGCGGATATATAAATATTGTTGCAATGCGCGAGACGCGGCGGGAGAAAATAAAAGTCGAATAAACACGAGTTTGCGAGAATTGCTTCCGCGGTGGCTCCACACAGAAGCGAAAAGCCTTATTATAATTGCATAATTTGTTTGTCAGTATATTGTTTCTTTGTTGCTTAGCAACACCGAAACACTCGTACAGTCAAAATATATAAATTAATAACTAAACATGACGTTCTGCCATCGTCAGGAGTTCTTGTTCTATGCGCATTATGTGTAAAACTTTCTCCCTTGTGACGGGTCATTACTGTGGAATCGAACATCCGAACTGATCGCCAGATAAATCCCATGAACACGTCGATCATCCGAACTCCATTGCGAGAAATGGCTACGTTATTCATATCTATGTTATGACATCAAATACTGCACTCACTCGAATGGAAATACTCGGAAGCGGAAAATCTGCGAGTTCATTTTCCATCAGCCATATGTTTGCGTTACAATTTTTTTATGGTGGACATTGCAATATTGACGTACCAGCCAGAGGACCTGTGGCGTCGTCAACCCATGGTGTTTACCATAAAAGCTTGAATCGTCCCTTGCGGGCGATGGGGTCCAGGTTGACTACCCCTGCCCTAGGTCCACTATTTTTACTGGTCTTCCTTATCTGACAGAAGTGGGGCACCACGATTGTAGACTGTCATAAAGCGTATCTGTAAATTAAATTTATTTTCTTCTAAGGAACCTCCATTGATGCTATCTTGTTTTGAGTCTCCGGCGGAACAATGGACGCTGTGTCCATCGAAAAAACCACCAAGACACGAGGCCGGAGGCATTATTAATCGTTATACCTGATATCGAGTTGAAGAGTATTTTTTCCCCTTTACATGAAACGATCATATATATATATATATATATATATATATATATATATATATATATATATGTTGAGGTTTTTCGAGAACTCGGATGTCTTTTACGCAAAAAGCCCATTACGATTCACTAAAAATAATAAATGGATTCTGATAGTTGAAGAAATGAGAGATTATTAATATTTGTATATGCACAGTGATAATAGCTTGTAAAAAATCTACTAGGGGACACAGAAATGGTATCTGTATTGCATGAAGGACAGAAAGCTATTGTAAACCAATTTTGTTATTGGGGTTAAAGAAACACCTGTGTTAGTACTAACAGGTAAAATATATATATATATATATACTTGCTAAGTTATTTGAATGAATTATATGCAAGTTATAAGCTTTTTCGGTAGCCTCTTCTCATTGAACATATCTATATGTCTATTCACGGTTTTCTTATGGAGAATAGTGTAATCCCCGAGACTTTGTTATTATTGTATCTGTCTTCTCTCAATATTTGTTTTCGACCCCTCTGGCTTTTGCACAGGTGGCACGCCAGTGTTGCAATGTCAACCATAAAAAAAAATCGTGATGCAAACATATGGCCGACGGAAAAACAACTCGGAGATTGAGTGAGAGCAGAGCTTATTTGATGTTATAAACTTTATAGAGTTCGGATGATCGACGCGATCATTTTTATTAGTTCGGATGTTTGATTCCTATGATTATATTCACAGGTAGTGAATAGAACTGAAGACAAGTATTGTAACATTGGAAACTTGCTGGAGACTCACTGCATGTCATGTTGTCTCAGTTCCACCAACCATGCGAAAACACCATGGATTAACAAATTGGACTGTACCACTGACTGTAATAGATAATTTGCTTTGACTAAGCTGAAAACGATATTTATATTACGTATATATAATAAAAGGGCGTAGTGCGTGAATATCGAAAAAACAAAAAAATCAACTGATTTATTAGTAAATAATAAAATATTTTATGTAAAAGAAAAACAATAAAAAAAAAAACTGCAAATCAATAATGCAAAAAATCATTCGGCACCCCTTTGGCCGTCAAAAATTCATGGGGCCCCAAGGGCGTGGGTGCGAGCGAGAGGCGCGCCGCCGCGTAGCGCGCCGTCTCCCTCGCACCCGCGAACCACGTGGAGGGGTTGCCATGGAGACGGGAAGGGATGGAGAGGGGATGGGATGGGGTGGGATGGGAGGGGATGGGGTCCTGTCGCTGGTGCGGTGCTGCCAGGGCGGGGGCTGCTCCGCCCTGAGGCTACTCGGAATCGGATGACGTTTTGCAACCCTCGTAAAAAAAAAGACTCACGAGCGTAATGATTAAAAAATATATATATAAATAAATAAATATATTTTTAAAATTATTTGTATATTGGATTAAAAAAAACCTGTGCCTAAAAATATATATACGCTATTTTGTTTACGACAAGGTAAAAGCCGGAGTCGAATTTTGTCTCAATTGTCTTCTGCTCCTATGAATGGGTTATTATAAATTCATTGCACGCATGTATAGCACATCTTCTTCTTATAGTGCCTCTCCTCATAGGTGACAAATTCTACAAATATATATTCCTATCCTGGGCCAGTCTCCTTAATTCGGCTGTACTTCCACGTTAGTTTTTTTCATCCAGTGCCCATTTTTCCCATGGATTTCGTGGCCCAAAATATGCTTTTATGCCATCGTTAAGAGTTTTCATTCATTGCGCATACTGTGCAAGACTTCCTCACTTGTGACGCAGTCAACCTTCTCCTATACAGCCACGTTTCTGCCGCCTCTGAGTAGCTGTATTGGGTGTCCAAGCTTCGACTCCATAAACGAGAACTGAGACGGCATAACACTTGGTGAATCTACAGTCAGATTTCAGTGTGAGCATATACGTGTATAGTATAAAAAAATATTTTATTTGTCAAGACAGGCTGATTGTCTTGGAGAGGGGAGGCGAGGAGAAAATAAAACTATACACAATTCCACCAGCAGCAGACCTTGAAGGCGACAGCTTCGCAGGTCAGAGTATACCGCCTTGACTTATGCCAAAGTTTAATTGCGTATTAAAACACTCTAAACGTATTCCCATGCTATTCCACCTGCGTTACGTGTCCATGATCTCACCATGTTTACCATAAATTTTCATATCCTGAGTCATGCGGTGTATTTGTGCATCATGCAAGCGTAGACTGCAATGCCAAGTACTGTGTTTATTTTTGTCAGTGGCGTGCTGCCCCTGAGACGAGAATATATATTCACAAAAACACAGTATGAATCAAAAGCGACAAGTGAAATTCCGTAGACGTAAAATTTCTATACGTTTATGAATATACAATTGGTGAGTAATTAATTGAGAATATTATGGCAACACCGCCAGTGGCGGCGACATCGAAAGGATGAGGGCTCATATTGATTTATGTCCCTCCCGACAGGTCCCTCCAACTTCCACTCCACCGTCCCGCACAAACTGGACGTTCAAGTAATAGTATAATTTAAATTTAAAAAATTAAAACGCTCAAAAAGGTTGTACAAACCGAAAAATCCGCTCTGATGTAGAGATAGAATCAGCCAACATACCTGAAAAGAAAAAAAAATTGAATTAATATTTGCGTCCGAAACGTATAGCAACAAATCTATTACACGGTTTAAAATAATTTAATGAAATATAAATATTAAATATTTGATGAAAAATTTAAAAAAGTTTTTATAATATTTTTCAATGTCAAATCAACATTTAATAATTCTTTTTAAGCAATTAACTATTATATTTTTTTGAATTTTTATCATAATTATTTTATAAGCTGTTTCTTATCAAAACATTGCATTTAAACGATGCTTTCAACATTTTACCTGTAATATAAAAGTTTTAAATGTTTTTTCCCCTAAAATCTTTTGTTTATGGGGATTTTGCAACCCTTACAATGCTTCAACCGCTAAAAAAATATGTTTATTTTATGCGTTTTATATTCTTCTCCCAAAATATATATTTTCCTGAAAGTTTTAAATAATTTGTTTCTATGTTTACAGTGATTTACTATCCATGAATAAAGAAATCGCAAAAATATTATTATTTCTCTTTTAGCAATGTTTCAACGGCTTTTAATGAATAAATTGTTTTTTCGGATGTTTGTATAGATTTATTGTGAGCCAAAACAAACAAATAAAAAAAAAACACAAAGACAAGCCTTCTTCACGGAACGATTGTGTTTCAATTTCAGTCGCGTTAGGAAACTTGACATGACAGCGTGGAATCACCATAAATTGCTCTATCTCTACTTAGCCTGTGAGAAAAAATATATATTCTGCAATTACTTATTATGTAAACTCTTGTACTGGACGTGGAAAATAAAAACGAACGTGCTGATTAAATAATTGTATAGAATTAATTAAGATGTTTCAGATAGCGAATTGAATAACAAATTATTAAGATAATAATACACCGAAAATAAGTAAGACTTCATATTGTATATATTAAAATCAAACTCGAGTGTCCTTCGTGAAAATAATTGAATTATATATTTTCTGTGCTTTAAGTATAAAAAATAGCATATTTATTTGTATAATTTTCGCCTTGAAAGCCTTGCTTTCACTTCCACAGAATTATACCAGAAGATTGGTGACAATGTCACTGAACATATTTTTGTCTGTCCATGGTTTTTGTAGGGTAAATAGTGTACCAGGTTACACTATACTATATTACCTTTAGAAAACCATGAACACTGGCTCAGCATGAGTATATGCTCAACCTCCTCTGAGGAGAGACACTTGCTGAAGAAAATTCCTTCTGCAACAAGCTGCAGAAAAAATAGCAGGACCCCAACATTTATATACTAGGTATTCCAAGTTCACTACCCCATACTGATCCTTCAGGCTCATGGCAGCCATGGACAAGCAATTGAGTATACAGAACACACCATGAGTATACAGTACACACCATGAGTATACACCATGGCATTCGCTGCAGCTGCAGAGGACTCACATCCAACAATAAAGTGTTCAAACAATTACTCGCTAATTACACAGCCGAGCAAGTGCTTTGGATATTTTTTTTAACACGATAATAGCAGCAATCCAGGAACGGGTCTTCCCCGGGGGGTCGGGTCCCCCAATCGGTCCCCCCGGGGTCAAGTGAGGACCCCAGGGACCAGGGTTGTCACCAGTAATCAAGAGTGATTGCATCTTCACTCCTCGTGATACTATTCTCACAATGAGTATCATTAAAAAACATTGCTACTAGATTTTTTGATGTCTTGGGTGTTTTTCAGTTCTCCACTTGCAGGTGAGCACCAAGAAAAGACACACGAATAAAAGCTCTGAAGATGATTCAGGAACGACTGGAAATTTCAACCGAATCATCTGATGATATTTCAGTGGTCGTACGAAACTCCTGAAGACGGTCCCAGCAACGGTACCGAAACGTAGAAAGACAGAAAAAAAAATCAATGAATTATTATTGAATATACTATCAAAATCAAGGCAAACTGTGTTGTTAACTGTGATTAAAAATATTATTAATTATTAATCAATTTTATTGCTTGAATTAAAATTTTATATTAAATTACATAAATGATTAATTGCACTTGAAAAAAAATATTATGTATCAATGTTAGTGTATAATATATATAATATAATTTCTTTAAATAAAAAATAATAAATTCTTGTATTACATGAGAATTATTAATAAAAATAATATTCAATAAATTCAGCCATAGTTTATAAATTTTACCTAATTAAAAAAATAATAAACATTGCGTGACATACATTTTTTCTATTATGAAACATGCCCTCATTTTTATAAGAATTTCACAGAAATTTAATTTACAATTTTCGCGTGGTTTTAATGTCCAGTCGGAGTGTATTTCGTATTAAAATAATAACTTAATGATGTTTTCTAATTAACCGGGAGAATAAATTAAAATTTATAAAATATGCGACGAGCCATTGCATATTTATTAGCGCGGTTACACACGCGAGATAAAAATATAAAACGTACCCTATTCGTTGCTCTTGATATAAAGTGTTTAAAAACTCACAGTAAATATAAAGTAACAATAAGGTATTACTCATATAACCATTGTGTATATTTTTATAAAAAAATTTACTGAAAAAAATTCCAGTTTGGGTCAAAAATCGAGAGTCAACTGCTTAGACAGCAAGTTATTTATAAAAGTACAGTTAGTTCTCACATAACGCGGTACTCTTATAACACGGTTTATATAAAAATATATAAAATAATAATTCGCATAGAACGCGTTAATCGCGTTATGTGAAGATTCATTCAAAATATTTTAATCAAAATAAATTAATTTTATCTTCAGGTACAACCGATAAATAATAAATAAAGAGGTCACTGGTTTAATTAAAACTAAAAGGTTAGATTGCAGCAAAAACTTGTTATGGGGTTTTTTTTTTGCAGCACTCATGTTGCTATCTGTGTTGAAAGAGACATGTGTATTTATTTAAGTTCTCCAGGGGTGCTCCACCATGCTTAAAAGTCTGCCGTTTGAAATGTGGCTTTATAGGGGAATACTTAAAAAAAACACCATGGGTCTGAAAGCCGGTGAGACTGGCTCTCGATAAATATATTGTGTATAAATTAAGCCACCCCTGAACTTAAGGTACAAAATTGGGCAGCAGGTTTGAAAAGGTTGACTACCCCTGATGTACACGGTGTCGATTTTCAGGAGATATCGAATTGTCGATGGAATTCCATCATTCGATACGGGAAGAGATGATGTAAGTGGGTTTCATATATACAATCGGATTGTAACTTATATTTTAGAGTGTGCTTCTTAAGGCTTAAAGACTTGATACACGTTTAAGAGGCATCTTAAAAATAATTAACAATAACAACACTTAATTTTGAGAGCAGAAGGCCGCAAGGAAATATTTTATACATCTCCTTTAGGGCAGTTTTAATCGCTGGTTATTTGTTCCCGTAAATCGAGCTTTTGCCTGTAAAAATAATTATTTTATTAATGTAACTTTACGAAGTAATTTCTGTCAAAAATATTACATGTATAGTATTATTATTAAGAGTCACTGTGTGCTCGAAATCGATAGTGCTGGGAACTGTCGGTCAGGCTTCAGTGCGTGTTGTGGGCAAACCGAATCATTCATTCAAGACAAGCACTTGTTACGAAAGTGTCTTGAGAAAAAACTAGCAATCGGCAGGTACTCGTTGCGCTGAGCACACGTGTATCATTCATTATACAAGCTGTCCATAAACTCGAGGTATATCTTCTACTCCAAGTAGATCGGCGATCATTTCACTGTACATATGTGTGTCTTAATAATCCAAGGTAAGGTTTAAAGCTTGAGGCATGGCATGTCTCCTTAAAGCAATTCTCCCAGAATCGTACCGAAATGAGTTTAAATAATGATATGTAAATATATTTTTTTGTCAATTAACGTTTCTACTTTCACTATTATAATTAGATTAGATACTGAAAGCATGTCTCTTACTGTGAAAGTCCCCGTAGACCATGGGTTCCCAAAGTATACGCTGAAGGCTTTTAATAACGGGTTGGGAAAAAAGGTCACCATGAAAATGGTGACCATGTGATGGTATTTTAATTATTGCATACTAATAAATAAATACTACTTATTTGATTCTCCGTAGTGGGATCATCTTCAGGAATTTTCGGGAACCGAAATATCGCAAAACAAGAAACTATAAGATCTTTTGTTATGAAATTGTTAACGAAACTTACAAATAGGCGTACAAATGTTTTGCTGGCTGATCGTCAGCCGCGTCCGAGGCTTATACTGTGTTTACACGTTTGAGACTGAAAATCCGCTGAAAGGCGGAGGTCACAAATAGTTTGGGAACCCCTGGCCCAGATTGGGACACCGGAAGGTCTCGAGCTGACGCGGCGGATGGTCAACTCCTGGACCGGTTTGGAAGCCGGAGACCATCATCGAGCAGGAAATTAACGCGAGCTGAACGTCCAGATGGAGCGATTATGGCGGATTTGTAGTGGGTTTTTTTTTTTTTTAATAATATTCAATAACATCGAGATTAGAAACGGTAATGGGAAAACAGCATCAGATGAACGGAAATCGATTTTTTATCGTAGCCGCCATTTCGTTAAAGCGAATCGACAGCACGCAGTCAAAAATATGCATAAATTTATACAGGGTGGTTTCTACACATAAAAAATCAATATATATACATTTAACTTGCAAGATCGTTGTATAATTACAACACTCACTGCTAGTCACCAGAAGAACGTGATGTTTAAGGGCCTGTTTTTTTAAATATTAACAGTATCTGAAAACATAAAAGTGCGACAAAAAGCAATTTCGATTCTGTCGTCGACGTCGCCGCGAACGGTCGCGTACTAACGTCGTTTATATAAATCACGCTGTGTCCAACAGTGAAGCCGCCCCCAACAGAATATTCTACAGCGTGCTCCGATTTCATGGTAATCCTATGGTAAGCCTGCGAGATTAGTTTAATGTTTACTTATAAATTAAATCTAATCTATGGTAAATCTCGGATTAACTGATTGCCCCATCAGATGAGTCGTCAGACGCGCCCAGACGGGCATTTTGTTCTGTTTTTTTTTGGTGCTGAATTGGCTCCGGTGTTGTTTCAGTCGACAGCAGCAACTGTCAAAGCATTCCGGCCATTATGCCCGACCATATATACAGGGTGACCCCAAACGCACGACAGACCTCTCAACCCACCGTTCCTAATGCATTCTGTATGAGGTGTGACTCTGGACGCATTGCAGAGATTTCAACCGGCGTTTTTATTACCGGCCACAACACATATACAGGGTGACTCCAAACGCATCGTGGACCTTTTGATCGGGGACCGCGAGTTGAGATTTTATACATAAAAAGGCGTAATTTAATAATAGACTATTGTATTGATGAAAAAAAAAAAAAATACCACATCTGATATGATGAAAGATTATATATGGCAGGGGTGGTCAACCCAAGCAGTGGTGTGGGGTTTAACAAAAAAATAAATAACTGTCTTGCATTTAGAATTACGTGCAGCCATATTATTGTATATATATATATAAAAAAACGGCTTGCTTAGATTTAAAATCAACTGGTTACGAATTGGAAAGTGGACGAAACACACTCGAGAAAGTAAATAATAAACTAGTTTCTGAAGCTATACAGGTTGACCTAGTGACTGGTTGTTTGACAGTAAGTGATGTTTACGCAATTTTATTAAATTATAATGCATTAAAACAAAAAAATGCTGCGCGCCACTGCTTGAACTTGACATTCGCGCACGCGGTTCGCGGTTTCTCGACCCCTGCCTCGTTACACCTCTGGCTGTGTGAGGAGACGCATTCTTTATCGGTACGAGAATACAAATTAGAGGCTGCCGCCACCGGCCAATCAGCTGTCATTAGACGACCGGTGACGTCACCGCCGACATCATCATCATCATCAACAATCAAGCGGATCGACCGCCTCGAGACAAAGTTAGGCAATGTTTTTTTTCTGTTGCAAACTGACTGAGAAAAAAACTTTTGATCACACCGTGGGTTGACCGCGTCACAAATGAAAGTCACAGATACCATGCTCAAGCGACATAACATTGAAAACTCACTGAAGTATTACGTCGTCTAAATTCTTCTTTATAGAGTTGAAGCCTGGAAACTCAATACAGCTCTAATAGCTTTTTAAATGTGGCTTTATAGGAGAATCCATAAAACACCATGAGTTGACCGCGTCACAAACGAGAAAGTCACAGAAAAAAGCGTGAGGTTTCTAATTGGCCATATTTTTCGGAACAATAAATACAGCATCCTGCAGTTGATTGTACAAGGAATGATTGAAGGTAATGGGGCATTGGAAGAAGGAAACTTGCGTGGATGCGGAATTTACGATGTACGGCTGAATCGGTGAGACTGGCCCAGGATAGGAATGTATTCGATAAAATGGAAGAGAGAGAGGTTTATCTTTAAGAACCACCAATTTTTTACTTACCGCATATTTTATATTTATATATATATATATATAAAATATGAATCTAACCTAACCTCACTGCCAAATTATGAGAGTATCTTCAATAGTATATTAATTATTATTGATAATGAAATCATGACCATTTTTCATTTCGATTGTTTATTTGACATTATTAGAAGAAAAATCATGATATGCTCTTGTAAGGCGAAAGCGCTCACAATCTAAAATTGACGTAATATTGCCATTCTTACTTGGTGGAATATGGAGATGTCGGGTGGTAAAAAAATCGCAACATCATGGAATAAGATATACGACACGCGTCCTAGGTAAGCTAGGTTGAATTTTTTTTTTGTGGTCCTCAACGACCTCGGGGAGTACCACTTCGCCACCACTGCTCTGCACCACTGCACCACTGAAATACACACTCCTACATCCGTCCTGCTGCAAATAGCCCGAGGAGCCCCGGAGTTGCCAGCCGTTAAAAAAAAAACACCCGGCCTATTTTCGGCTGGCCGAATGGACGAGATTAGAGAAGCGGAGGCACTGCGAGATTCTATTAAGCCCCGCCACAGTCGCAACGAGTCCGTAGAGATATTGGGATTCTTCTTCTGATGCCTCTCCTCATAGAAGGTGACCATTTCAGCCAAACTTCCTCCCTCCTTTGGCCATTTTTTCTTTGATTTTTCCATGGACTATCGCTGGAGGATGCTATACGTACTGTTACGAAAATGTGGCCAAAAGAAGATCTTCTTATTATGTACTTGTGACGCAGTCAACCCATGGTGTTTTATGGATTCTCTTATACAGCCACATTTCTGCCACCTCAATTCTTCGACGAGCTTCGACTCCATAAAGGAGAGCTGAGACGACATAACATTTGGGAAATCTCCAGCGAGATTTCAGGGTTATATTTTTTAAACAAAGTATTTTCCTCACTTCTATCCCAGTTTTATAGTTGACAGTATTCTCAGTTTCGTAGTGGTTTAATTGAAGACTGATTTGTTCCATGGCATGATTTGGGCGCCCTAAAGACTTGCCTAGTCTATTTTTTTTATAAATAAACGCTGTTGCTATGCAGGCTTTCTTCATTTAGCTGCAAAGTTCTCCGGACGTAGTGCAGTTAGAATTGTGGCACCTGCAACGCAGAATGCAGTCAACACCATCCGGGAAGTTTACGCCTTCACAGTCATGCAACTTTTAATGCATTTCCTGTCTTGCAAAAGCGTACAGGATGACATATTCCTTAGTCCATCATTTCTACTCGACCTGGAGAATCAGTCAAGGTCAAACAATGCAAAGCAAGGGAGGTCTAGTATCACTAAGAAGTAGACTAGTCTAGTGTATGACATGCGATGCTTATCGTCTTCTTCGGGTCGTTCTCCTCAGAGGAAGTAGAAAGCTTTCGTGGATGCAATATTTGCGGCAATAGGTAAGTTTAAATATATATTTTTTTAATTAATTTCTGTGAAAAGATAGGAATCGAAGATGGTAGTTCTTCGTGGAGTCAGTTAACCGCTTTAACCACTAGACTAACCTGAGGATGCGCTGAGGTCATCCGGGATATAACTGTGCGCAAACAATTTATGGAGTGACAAACCTTTTCCGAGAACAACGCAGGAAAAGCGAGTGTTGTCATATCAACTTTTTGCAATGACGCTATTTTATAATAAAAAAAATAAAACTATATTTAAGAAGACCGCAGGAAAAAATCAAATACAGTCATATCAACACTGAGCAATAATAAATGTAAAAATCCCATTGATCAAATAAGGCTTTTGATTTATTTTTTTCGCATTATAATTTTTTAATCTCTTCCGAGAAATATTTTATTTCTTTTACGCATAGACACTACATTTTAAAAATTGCGTAAACTATTATATTTGCGGAAAGATAAGTATCTTCCTAAAACAACACAGGAAAACCAAATATACTAATAAACCATTCAAAAGTCTTTCCTGCGCTTATATTTCACATTTGCTGAATTATTAATAAATATGTGTATCTATATATATTTTTTAAGTATTTAATATGTTTTATTTATTTATTTATTTTCTTTTTCTGTCCATTGACCACACTAAAGGTCACTCGTCGCCCAGCTCAGTCATCAAACAGGTATTTTTTCCCACGGATAATACAACAAGCTCGAATGATTATGGCAGTTCTACTGATGATCGCGCTAATGGCAGACGCCACAGTCCAACATGTCCGCGACATGCATAGCATGCCTGGGGGCAATCAATAAGCGCGAGTGGCGTGCGGTGACTTTTTTGAACTGATATACAAAAAAAATTGTGAAAAGACGTTTTGGGCATATTTTCAGAAATACTGAAAAATAGGCATTGGAAGAACTTGGGTTTGATAATTTTTTTTCATTGTTTAAGACATACGAGGGCGGGCCGATAAGTACTTAGCCTCACCGCCCGATGGTGCTAGTATCGCAAGAGAGATTTACTATCGTGTAGTACATTTTCGTAAACGGCTACTGTCAAAAATTCTCAAATTCAAACGTCGGTTTTTGATGAGCCACGCCTAGGTGCCCCGAAAATGGCTACCACGGAGGATAACGTGACAAAAATCCACGATCTCGTATTGGCAGACCGCCGATTGAAGGTGCGCGAGATAGCTGAAACAGTAGGCATCTCAAAAGACCGCGTGGGTCATATCCTGCATGACATTCGTTTCGTTGAAATTTGCGTCGTTTCGTGACCGTCGACGAAACATGGATCCACTGATACACACCAGAGACCATGGAACAGTCGAAACAGTGGACTTCACCCGAAGAAGGCGAAGACTGTCTTATCGGCCGGAAATGTGATGGCCACCGTTTTCTGGGATTCACAAAGTGTGATCTACATTGACTACCTGGAAAAGGGCAAAACGGTCACAGGGCTCTACTATGCCGAATTATTGGGTCGATTCGACGCTGAATTACAGAAAAAACGGCCCCATTTGGCGAAGAAAAAGGTGCTCTTCCACCATGACAACGCACCGGCTCACAATTTCGCCGTCGCAATGGCCAAATTAGTCGAATTGCACTACGAACTTCTCCCCCATCCACCGTATTCTCCAGATTTGGCCCCGTGCGATTTTTTTTGTCTCCAAACATGAACAAGTCACTCGCCGGACAGAAATTTAAGTCGAATGAGGAGGTCATCGCCGCCACGGAGGCCTACTTTGCAGACCTCGAAAAAACGTATTTTTCAGATGGGTTAAAGAAGTTGGAGCATCGCTGGGTCAAGTGTATCGAGCTTAAAGGAAAATTTTCGTTTTTCTTTTGTAGGCTAAGTACTTATCGGACCGCCCTCTTAGGTTAGGGTCAAATTTACTTGAATCAAACGCGCCTTCAGTGGAAGCATCCCAATTTTAAGGTTGATGGATGTAATGAAGATAATTTCAGATCGCAGCGGAACACTGCGAAGATGTTGCAAGTGGTGAGGAAAAAAATTCTGACTCAGCTGACCTCGGCTTGTCACGAATCTTCGTGACTGCGACGGGGTCATTGTCGCCATGGCGACCATCGCGGACGACACAACAAGCAGCCCGAGAGGCTCTCGAGTCAAGAAACAAGACTTTTGAGATGAGGCTTCATGGGAGAATCCTCAAAACACCATTAGTGGACCGCACGCCGCCATCCAAGGACTGCGCAAACGAAGAGAACTCCTGGCGATTTGGCTGCGTTTCCAAAAATAACAAACTTCAGCTGTCCCAAAAATATCTATAAAAAAAGAAGCATCGGAAGGAGAAAGCTAACGTGGATGCGAAATTTATGCAAATATCAAAGAAAATTGTCACAGACGCAAGATGCAAGTAAAGTGAAAGTATATATTATACAAATTTGCCTTTCAGTGTTTCGGTTCTGGTGGTGCAACCATCTTCCGGATTTTTTTTGGGATCATCGGGAAATCACAGCGAAGCTCAATATGGTAAAATAGAATTCAAACCTAGACCACTATAATAACACCAAACAAGGGTGGTTCAATGTGTATCAACAATTAATACATAAGTCAAAATCAACATTCAATATTATATAAAAAATTGCTCATAGCTATAAAAATTAAAAAAAACAACTCCCGACAAAACAAATAAAGAAAATATTTTAATTCACACACAAATTACTGCAAAATATTTTTCAAAGGCAATAAATATCAAGGAATATTTTTTACGATTTTTTTCAAAGTAGTAAAGATTTATGTTATGTATACGAGTTTTTTTTATATACAGGGTGTGATCTCACGTTTGACCATGTCCCTGCAAAACAAAAGGCATATGAAAAAATATGCAGTCGTGTTATTGAATCATCAATTATAATGGGTATTGGGAATTGAAATGAACTGTGCATGACTGCCGGTCTGTGCCCTGGGCGTATGCGAAAGATCGGTAATGTAGTAGTGGACTTGGAATTATTGTAAAAGGACATTTCACTGTTCTCCATAAGAAAACCATGAACAGATATATAAATTTCTCCAGTGAGAGGGTCAGTAATCTTTTTTGAGGATAGACACCTGAAGCAGAAATGAATACATATGAGGATCTATCATGTATTTGATTATAAAATGTGTAGTTTTTTTCGTCGTTTCATGTATGAATCATTATAATGATGCCTATTATTGTAACAATCACGGAACAACAACCTTTACCGGTTCTTGGTCGTCCAAACCATGAATATTACTGTCACAGATTTGGGCTGTTGTTATCAAAATACCAAGCATATATCAAGCAAATGTTAGAAACCTTGAGCGGCAGACATCCGGCGATATAAAATAAGGCCGTACGTGAAAATCACATGAATATTAACCACCAAAGTCTATTCACCGATTTAAATACGGTGCATTTAAAAAATAGCATGAGAAGCACAGTCGGCCCAAAATAATAATACTACGTGACCAAAAATTTTAAATTTTTACCGTTGGTTCTCTTTTATGTTCCGATTTTTAAATAACGAACACGTCCCGACTCCATTTTCAAATAAACATTCTAAATTCAAAAATACGCCACCGCTAGTGATGTCAACGGCTCGGTGAACTTTGGTTTGGAATTAACGAGTGTTTGCGATGTTTATTCAATGTTTACTTACCTCACTAGGTTAACAACGCACCTACATATTTATATATGTATATATATATATATATATATATATATATATATATATATATATATATATATATATATATATTTATTTATCTATTTAAATATATATGAACTGGGATCCTAATCAGGAAATTGAGACAGCGAGGAAAGAACTATGCTCAAGAGATTTAACACTGAAATCTCGCTGGAGATTCACCAAGTGTTATGCCGTCTCAGTGCTTCTTTAAAGAGTTGAAGCTTGGACACTAAAGACAGCTACAATGCGAAGAATCGATGCTTTTTTAATGTGGCTTTATAGGAGAATCCGTAAAACACCATGGGTTGACAACGTCACAAACGAGAGAGTCACAGAATACGCAAAGGAAGACAACTCCTGACGATGGTAAAAAAGCTATTTTGGCCACATTTATTTGTAACAGTAAGTATAGCATTCTACAGCTGATTGTCCAAGGCAAGGGGGAAGAAGGAAGCTTACGTGGATGCGGAATTTACGCCAGTGGCTGGAGGTCGAAAGTACGGCCGAATCAGTGATATCATATATATGCATGAGATATTTTATTATATATGGACCTTGTTTCCTTATCGGGTATATTATGTGATCACGTTTCGATTCGATCGATTAAATCGATTGCTTACTGGGAAAGTTCCCATCACTAGCTGGCAACATTATTTGCATATACGGGAACACATTTAGGCGACGGCACGTCCGCGTACGTACTGGGAAAAAAATAACTGCCGCGCCAAATCTAGCGAAAGCTGACAGCCGCCATGTTTGATTTATTTTTTATTTTTTCGCGTCGCTGGTTGGCAACACTGAATTTACCGATATCCTATAATAAACACACCTTATACATCGTATACTATCAACACACCTGAAACGCGATTGATGCGCACCGCGTTATTCAGAAACAGTGCTATACGAGTATATATATATAATAGTAGCCAACTGGCTATGAGATCACGATGATTTCATTTTAAATTATATATTACGTATAGTTGATGGTTGAGATCTGTTGATTCTAAAGTCACTGAACTGATGGCTTCTCCATGACCATGGGATTCGAGAATCCCGAGGGAGAGCTCGAAAGGCCACGCGGGGACGAGAACCAGCATCCTAGAGTCGAGGGCCATTAATAAACGTCTAAGCTACTGATGTGTATAATTTTGTAATAAATATGACCCACGGACCTCGTAGGTGGGCACAAGAGAATACGACAGCAGTGCTTCCATTCTTTCTAACGACCCTCCGAGTGTATAACATAAATAAATATTGACAGTGAAAATAAAAAAAAATATTTGATATTAAAAAAAAAATATTTAGAAATGACTAAAACTATTTATTTTATTTATTGTCCAAGTCATTCTAAGACTATCTTATTATATATATTTTTAACGTACGATTAGTATTGATAATTAAATTCTATTGGTTTTTTCAAATAATTAAACGGAATGTTGTTGAATAATTTTTTGGTACAGATGATAGGTGTTACTTTATTTTTTATATATTAGTTAATAAAAAATGGGTCCACGGGGTTGGGAAGCACTGGTGGGTGCGTGGTCAGTACTTTGGGGTATAATGGTAGTATTTTTTTTTGTATGGGGTACACGAAGACAGTACAAACAACAATTAAATCGATTGATAGGCGATCCGGCACAGGCGCCAGGGCGGAGCGTAATGTTCCCGGCTTGTATGTAACCCATCCTAAAGGTACAGGTACACATCAGTGGCGTGCAATGCATTTCCACGGCATGCTATTTCAACTCGAGACAACATACAACGCAACCAAAAAAAAAATTATAAAAAATATATACAAATTTGCTTCAAGGAGGCTTACGGTGTGTTTGTTCTCGAGGCATGCAATTTTAGCACGCCATTATATAATACAATTGTTTAAATTTTTAATTCAAAGAAATTATTTAATTATATACGTTTTTTTATTTTACTATATTTATTTAAAAATAATCTTAATGTCAAAAAAATTGGGATTTGGGTTTATCGGCATAGTAAATCGTCAAACACAAAACCAATTTCCAAAACACAGGAAGATTTTATTGCAGATTTTATAAATAATACATAGCAACTTTGTTTTGTCTTCACTTTGAGTTTATTATATTTTGTGCATGATTTCGACCAAATAGACTAGGTCATCATCAGATGCATAACTTTATTAGTTTAACATAAACTCAAAGTGAAGACAAAATACAAAGTTACTTTTATCATTATAATAATGGATCCTCACCAACCAAATGCCTTGTCCCTCAACATGATAATACATAGCATACCGATGATAATTATTAAATAATACGTTCTAATTAGGTGTGTATTAAAACCATTTAAGTATAAATATAAAAAAAATTAGTCTACATCTCACATAAAATAAAATAAATATAAAAAAACGCCAACACAAAAAATTGTGCGAAACGAATCTCAAAAAAAATTTAGAAAATAGCAAATCGATTGAAAAGTATAATTTCTGTATTTCTTTTAAAAAGTACATTTTTTTAATAAGGGTTAACGTACGCCCCTGATAAAAGTTAATTAACTCGACAACAGTTAAAGCCAGGGAGAGTTCGTAAAAACAAATAGGCTGTAATAACCGCCACGCTCTCTCGGCAATCTTATCTATTTATATAATAATACTCTGAATGTATCCACGGCTTAAAATAGGGGTAATTCGTTAAAATTTCAATACACCAGACCAAACCAAAACGCCCATGTCTGATAGGTTCAAAAAAATTGCGCGTGAAAATACTTCAACAACCAGACGAGGCAATGTCAAGAATAAAAAATAATATTGCACTTATTTAATGCCATACCGGCTTTAAGTCATAAATGTTGAAGGTTAGAAATTTGCGCGTGAAAATATCTGTCCTATAGGGTGGTGTTTTTTTTTTTTTTGGTGATTTTGTTTATTATTGGTGAGCAGTTTTAAGACACCGGGTATTTTATTGTGCCTAGCGCGTCGGCAGGCCCAGGCACGGGGAATATTTTTTCTTGTCTATGGTCATAAAAAAACCCATCCCGCTCGTGTTGATTTGTACCTTTGATGTCGGCATTAGTTCCGCGCCCGGTCCAGCCGCCTAGTGATGGCCCGAGACCAAGAAGCAGGTAACGGAGCTGCTACTTATGAAGCAGCTTCGCGGAAATCCACAACAGCACGACACTTTTTTATATTTTTGAAAAATGATGATCCAACTTCACAGGCATGGAAAGCCAATTATTATAAAATAAAAATAATAAAAATGCCTCCCATCTGCAAATATCTAAAATAATTTAGTTCAGATCAAACTTATTCACAGGATATTGCTATATAACAACTTTTTGTAGCTGTTTAAATCAGCCGCTTTTCCATTAAACTCTGTTATTTTTCTCCGAACCAAATGACGCGTATAAATCCAATACCGTTGTTGCATTTGCGGCTGTAGAAATTAGCTGATAGTGTATTACTCTGCTATTTTTAAAAACAAGCCATTCGATATGGTTTTAAGCTGTTAAGTGAGCTGCTATTCTATATGTCTGGTATTTTACTCAAAACTGAGTGTCACGTTGATAATGTCCTGCATAAAAATAAATGTAGCAGTACTGCTATTTTTCTCCGAACCAAATGTCGCGTGGATAATGTTCTTCAGAAAAACAAGGTATTCAATATCACTGCTGCTTCAAAGCGTTAAAATTAGCTGCTACTCCCAAACTCTGCTATTTTAGTCCTAACCAACTGTATCTCTTGAAATCAGCTGCTACTCTTACTACTCATCGCTATTCGTATTCGTTATTCACCGCTATATATTATCTATATTCATCGAAATCGGATGCCCTGTAAATAATTTTCTATAAAAAAATAATGCATTCGATATCACTGTTGCTTTGTAGCTGTTAAAATCAGCTGCTACTCTAACACTCTGCGGTCATATATATATATTTATCAATTCATCGCTATATATATATTTATATATATATATATATATATATATATATATATATATATATATATATATATTAGGGTGTCCCTTAAAATTCAAGTTCAATATTTTTTTACGCATACCTTCTTAAAAGTTTAGTAATAACCCTATATTGTCTAGAAAAAAATATTAGTTCGATTTATAAACGGTAACCCGTGCCGACTTGCGATTTTAACTTGTCCATACAAGTTGCGTAAGTACTGCGCTGTGACTTGTAACTGCATGTTTTATTTGTCATTTCATACGTGATTTTTGAGATTAGTAGTGCTCCATTGTTTAGTGCGTTAACATGTCGGTGGAATTACGGAGTGATAAACAAAATAATTTCCTTATCGGTTTGCCTAGATATCAAATAAATGGTGCAAAATTACCATCTAATTGACAAATTCCCTCGGTCCTATTTTACAATATTCGTGAGGTTAAACTGATTGTTAGTGAAAGTGAAAATCTTGTGATTAGGGAGTGCATCATATATTGGGAAAAAGCAAGAATTCCAACAAGGGCATATTCTAACTGCGTGAAGAAACTTGTTGATTTATATCATGTTTGGAGAGAGTTGCAAAAAAAATTGTAAGAAAACTCAGGTTACGTTCAAGAGCCGTGAGAACAATTTCAAAATTGATCTTGATAATTTGTTTGATATTGCACATGCTGATGCTTTTGAGAGAATGAAAATAGAGTAAGATAAATTATTTTTAATGAAACAGAGAGAGCCAGATCGACCAGGATGCTTAGGTGGTGTTGATAAAAAATTGTCGGAAAAAGAAGATAGATCTAAACAACGACGATTGGAAGAAGAGGAAAGGGTTGTAAGACAAAGATAACCACTAGCTGCTGAAACTAGAAAATCAAGGGCAGAAGCAATAAAATCTGACTTCTTTGGAAGTAATGTACCCGACGTAGTCACAGTCCATTGGGATGGAAAACTATTACCCGGGTTAGATGTACGAAGTTCTAAAGAAGAACGCTTGCCAGTTATTGCTTCGTTTGACGATAAGGAACAGCTTCTTGCAGTGCCAAAACTAGAACATTCTTCTGAAAAACATCAAGCTAAGGCTGTCTCAACAGCTCTCTTTGACTAGAACCTTCACGATAAAGTACAAATAATGTGCTGCGACACAACAGCTTTCAATACTGCCCGTTTCAATGGAGCTTGTGCTATTTTGGAGAAACTTTAGGAAGAGAATTGCTGCTCGTCTGTCGTCATCATGTTTATGAATTGGTCCTAAAAGCTGTCTTTGAAAGCAAAATTAAGTAAATTACTAGTAGCCCAGATACTCCAATGTTTAAAAAGTTCAGAGAAAATTGGAAAAACATCGACGCTAGTAACATTGAACCATCTCTTAATTTCGTAAAACAACGTGTTGCCGAGACAGACATTCAAGCTTTGTTAATATTTTATAAGGCAGAATTAGACAAAGGTTATGTAAGAGATGACTACCGCAAATTGGTCGAACTGTGCGTAATATTTTTGGGAGGAGACTCAGAGGAAAAATTAAAACTAAGCCCCCCCAAAGCCATGCATCAGGCACGCTGGATGGCGAGAGCGATCTATTCTTTAAAAATGTGTTTACTTCAGTCACAATGCAGAATAACTGCGAAGGACAAAAAGACTCTACAAGATGTTTGCTTATGTTTGTAAAACACTGGATGATTTCGTATCGGAAAAGAGCAAACAATTTTTATCACGACTGCAGATCGACGACAGTTTTCTAAAGGAAGATGTATCTTCTTGGAATAATAATAGGGCTTTTGTGGAAGCTAAAAGAAAAATAAGTTATTTGAGGGTTGTGAATGATACTGCTGAAAGGGCTGTTAAAATGATGCAAGATTTTAACGGACTTATCGCGGCTGAAGAAGAACAAAAACAGTTCTTGCTGCGCTGTGTCCAGGAACATAGAAAATTGTATCCGGACTGTAAAAAAACAACTCTATAAAAAAGTTACCCTGACTGATTGTTATTACTTTATGTTTTTGATTAAAGATTAATGTTCATTTAATTGAATTTTTACTATTATTCACTTAATTTATTGCATTTATAATGATTTTATACCAGACCGAAATATCAAGACAAAACACGTTTTTTTACTAAACTTTGAAGCTCGGTCGGCACTAGTTGCAATTTTTCTAGAAAGATGAAATTTTATATTTGAGTATCTTATAGCATTAGTAAAAAATGTAGAGGGTATGCATTTCGAAATTTGAAAAAAAAATTTTTTTGGTCATATAAGGGACACCCTAATATATATATATATATATAATATTCATCGGGGTCGGATGCCCCGTAAATGATTTCCCACAAAAAAACAATGTATTCGATATCACTGTTGCTTTGTAGCTGTTAAAATCAGCTGCTATTCTATATATATTTATAAATCCATCGCTATATATATATATATATATATATATATATATATATATATATATATATTATGTATCAATCGGGATCGGATGCCCCGTAAATGATTTCCCACAAAAAAAACAATATATTCGATATCACTGCTACTTTGCAGTAGTAGAAATCAACAGCTAACAATCCCATGCCCATCACTACGCCAAACTACACCTCGTGATGTGTTATTAATATTATTTAAAAAAAATATATATGTACCATCATTTAACGGTACACCGCGTCGTCGGCACGCACGGCACTTCAGAATTATAAAGTAATTCGTACTTTAATATTAGTTAAAAATAATTGTCTACCTTCGCGTGCTTCTACACGACAACCTGCATTATTTAAAGCATATTTTTTAAAGGTGGCAGCTTACAACGTATTCCTAGTCATGTTTATTCTACACCTGCGGTATGCACGCTCATTCGCTAAACCGGGTCTACGCGAACAACAAGGCCAGTTCTTTATTTGTGTCTATACATTTAAACTTCGCACGTGAGAGCGATGAGTTTAAGGGCGTGGACCTGTGACGTCAGTGATCCGAAGTTTACGTGGATTTATAAACCACCCTGTATATAATATGTAGAAATATTATTTTTAATAATACACGCAATATCAAGATCTGGGCGTTACTATGTTATATTATATTTATATATCAGATTTTTTTTACGTTATTCGAGTTTTGAAGCCAGCCTGTACTGTATCGCCCTGGAGTGATTGATTAAAACGGGACCCGTCCAGGAATAGACCCCGGCCCACCCAGTTCGTTGCCTTCCACACCGACTCGGGTCTTACCCATAGAAACTCTCCCATGTACCGCGGAGAGGTCATTCATTTCACCATAAAAAAAATACTTTTCACTATTTTTCAAATTATATTTCTTCACTCAGTGCTCGGTGGTTAGTTCGCGGACTGTGTGCATGCGAATCCCAAACAGATGTAATCAAGTCATGTTTATTTACTATACATCCCATCAAAACGCCTTGCTGCCCAGTTACACGCATTCTTGCTATCGCAGGACCGAATCTGGCTATAGAGATGCGCATATTTTTTTTTAGCTGAAATATAAATTTTCCTGAAAACAAACAACCCTTGAAAGGGCAGGATGCGTCATATTTTATGTCGGTGTGTGAATAAAAAATAACTTTTATTAAAAGAAACCGTTTTCTATATATGAAGTATTTTTATTTAATTTGGCCCTTTACAATTTATTTGAATTAGTTTTTAAATACAAAATCAATCAAATGGCCGCCTTTTTTATATATATATGTATATTGTTGCCGTAGCTTAGTAGGTGAAGAACCGTACGGTTTCCGAGATACGTAACAATCGCCTATCCTGTAATTAGCCTGAAAATGTATAATGGCGCAACTCACTCGGCTGGTAATGGCCATTATCGGCGTTGCGCGATTCTCTCACGAGATTGCCGCAAATCTGTTGGCCGTCCAACCTAATGGGCCGCGGTTCAAATACCATTGCATTGTGCTCCACCGCCGAATTAATTCACTTTTGTTTGCTTCGAGTTGCAATTCAAAGACAACTTGATTTTTAGCCCACCCAATTCAATATTAATTTATTGCCGTCATTATTTATTCTGTTTTTGGCTGTATCGAGCAGAAAATACATTTACAGGTGTTCTCAGCTGGAGGCCGCTGACGATCACCCGAATCGGGCGAAAGCGAAATCCGCAATCGGAGACGGCGTGACGCCACCGAGCGCAGCACTTAACTAATCGCCGATTAAGTGCGTTGCAAAACAGTCGGATCCCAGATTTAACAGTAGATGATAAAATCCAGCAGTTCAGCTACTTCAAATGCCTTCAGACTGAAGAGGCTCAGGGCATATTAGACAGAAAAATTTCAAGCAGCTGAGAGATGCAGGCGTTGATACAAGTAATACTGTTTGGTGTGGAGACGCGCGGAAGCGGACACGCTGATGTCGTAAAACCGTGATCAGCGATCGTAAACGAAGTGCGGCCCCCTCTTCCCTGAAGATGCTCTCGAAGCCGATGGTTGTTCCAGTCTAGGCCAGAGTAAACACTTGGCTATTTCCGTCTGCCGAAGGTTGGGAGGACCAGATAAAAATATGGAGACGCTGAGATGAACGGTATTTTAGATACTACGATAAAAGCTATATTACTCATCGACTAACTCATATATATATATATATATATATATACAGACAGAAATCTCATTTTCAGATTTTTGAGGCAGTCGCTTTGCAGGGTGAAACAGTCTTACAAATGCTAATAAACAAATATATCGTGATCTTCTAGCCGCTTGGCTGTTCATGTCTGTTGTGAAAACGCAAATGTTTTACAGCTCGTCCGATTTGTCGCCTACCCGTTTATAGAATTCGACTTTGACATACTATCCGCAAGGTTTCGATTATACGAAGAATTTGACATTTATATTAAACGAGGAATTAAAGTATCGTCAAATCGATTTATTATCAGTTTTTCGTTTGCCAATTGAGCTATTGTGCCTTCGCAAGCCTTAATTGTTTACGTAAATATGCTCGGGAATAATTTTTAGACACACGTGTGCTCTGGACTGCGCCTAGCGTTGAGTGTAAAATCAAAAAAAAAAATTCGATTAAAATCGATTATTTTCTTGAAACCGATCACCGGCGCATCACTAGCGTGAGTAATGCGATTCTAGGAGACAGCCAGGACAACCACGCGACTTGGATTTTGCATAATGGAGTTGACATCACCACACCCAACCCATGGATGTGGGAAGACGGCGACTCAGAGTGCTTAAAACTGTGCGTGTGTTCTTAAACACGCTGTATAAACGAATGATTGACTCATCAACTATACATCACATATCAAAAATCCAAAAAAAAAATTAAATATATAGATACACAAGTCACAACAAATGAGCTCCTACGATAACAATAATATAAAATTCGCATAAAATTATTCAGCTGTACAATACAATGCCAAATAAATTTATCGCATATCAAAGTTGTATATTTGCAAAATGCTTTATTTATATGCAAATTCGATATGAATAAAGCGATTTAGCATTGTTTATAGTGTTTAGCATTCGAGGTGACTGGTTTCAATGAATAATGCAGCGGAGTTCTACAAAAAAGGAAAGTAATAAAAAGTAGCGACACGGTGTATATTTTTCCCCTGCTTTATTGCTGGGTGTAAATTGATTTTTATGGTCTCGCGTTCGCCGTAAATCGTTTAAACCGAAACCCACGCCGTTTTGCAAACAAATTACGAGATAATAACAGATACGTTAGCGACTAAATATCAGCTGCGGAAAGCCCATTGAAGCCATCCACGCTTCTGCTATAGAACAAGTGATCGAACTTGCTAGTAAGAAATGCCTATTTCTACCTTGCTTCTAAGGTGTGTTAGCTGTAATCGAGTTTTTATAAATTGATTCAATAGACCATTGCGATTGATTGATCGATTACGCATGATCGATGGGGCCCATCACTAGCTGGTACAAGTCGCTGATTCTACATGATTTTCTCTATTAGACTATTTTTCGTATCGTGCAGATGAGATAACGTCTGTATCAAATTCATTCATTTGATCTGATCGATTTGTCGATTAAATTTCACCCGATTTCCAAATATTAGATTATTTGTTGTATTGTACAAGACCTCGGAACGTTGCAAATCCATTTGCATCGATCGATTTTTCGATTTCCTGTGATCGACAGTGCCCAGCACTAGCTGGTGCAAATCGCTACACGCACCTGATTTTAAGTATTATATTGTTTGTCCTGTTGTGCAGGAGAGATAACGCCGGCTTATCTGGATCGATAAATAACCTCCATAAGAATAAGGCAGAGATAACAATGGAATAAGGCATAGATAAGATGGAAATAAGGCAGAGATAACAAGTCCGTCTTGCCTTGCACAATAAAAAAACCAGGCCAATCCCAAACCAGGATAAGTCCTATTGCTCGAATGGCGACCCTGGGAGGAGTACAGTGTAGAGACGAGCACAATCGATTTTCGTGAAAATATCCGAATTTAATCGATTATTCGAATAATTGAAAAAAATCGATTATCCAAACGCATAATTTTTAAAACTTAATATATTATTCCTCCCCACTCTCCCCATTATGTTGCTTGTGCGTGGCTGCCATTCTGCACCCTGAGCGTGTGTAAAGGATCGGTAATGGAGTAGTGGACTTGGACTATTGAGCAGCAGCAATATAAAACGACTCGAGGACCTACTACACTATTCTCTACTTAGAAAACCGTGAACACTGGCTCAGCATGCACAGTGAAATGGTCGCCAGCCTCCTCTGAGGAGAGACACTTGATGAAGAAAAAATATTATTTAAAGGTGGTACTCCGTCATCCCCGAAGCAAAGCCTGAAGGGTGTAGGGGTGGGAAGAAGTCACGCGGCTTTCCGGTAGACCGGAAGTGACGGAGAGGGGCGCGTCCGCAAACACAAGACCCCGAAATGCCAATCTAATATCAGGGTGGCATTTTATAATAATATCGCGTTCTTAGATTATCTTCACGCTTCGGGGGTTGTTTAATGTATCAATAAAAACAACAGACCGAAAAGTATATGTAATATGTAAAAAGTTTAGAGTCACCCTGTATATTAAAAAATATTCTTAATTCTTGGGTATTGTGTTTTGGATCTTCCGACGAAACGAGTATAATTATGTCAAGTGTTTTTCATTTTTTTTTCAATGTACATTTGTGAGCTGGTTGAAAGATGGAACGCGGCATAACACCCGAGAACTCAGTATCAAATGTAAACCTGCCAGCGTAATATATTTATAAATAAACTTTCAGTGACAATCGTTGCCAGTGCGTGTGTGTTTTCATTTGTCATGCATTGTGATGGTGCAATACTGCGTGCGCGCAGAGCCAATGAGACGACCAGCAGAGCCATTGTATTGAGTAACCCAGGGGTGGTCAACCTTTTTTATAACTACCGTCCACTAAATTTAATGCAATTAAAAATATTCAATCTTGGCATATGCATCAAAATGAATTTGACGAAAAAAATTAAAATATATATATAGTCTTCAGTGAAAGCTTGAATCGGCACGCTGGTGGGTGATAGGCGCAAGGTTTGCTACCCCTGGCGTGACCTATCAATTCACCTGCGCTCTCTCCCGGGGAATGCCCATTCATCCGCGACGCGCACAACGGACCGCCGCCGCCGGAGGCACCTCCAAATCACAACCGTCCGACCACGTCGCCTTGCAGCGCAGCAAATACCTTCAAAAACAACAACACACAACAGCAATTTTTTAATTCTGAGCACTTTATAAGATTCCGACCGTCTCCAGACTGGGCCGTTCATATTTGTTGCTTAAATATGGAGTACTACAAATCAAACCAGACTGCTGTGGATATATTATCGATTGGCGTGAGCAAGTAAAGCATACGATCTGTTGAATTACAAATTGTTTCCCGCCTTTTCCAAAATTATTTTTGACTTCACTTGTTTTTGAAAATGTTCGAAATTTGAATTTTTGTCATTTGTGTGTTGCACAATTGATTCGTGCCTTTTTTCAAAATTCGTTCTGACGTCTTATGTTTTTGAAAACGTTCGAAATTCAAATATTCTAATGTTGCGTGATGCAATTGTTTCGCGTTTTGTTCTGACTTCACTTGTTTTTGAAAATGTTCGAAATTCAAATATTTTAATTTTGCGTAATGCAATTGTTTCGTACCTTTTTTCAAAATTCGTTCTGACTTGATTTGTTTAAGAAAAAATTCGATATTTGAATTTTTGAATATTGTGACGTAATTTTTCCGCGCCATTTTCAAAATAGGTTCGTACTTTGTTTTTGAAAATGTTAGAAATTTGAATTTTTGAATTATGTATGACGCCATTGTTTTGCGCCTTTTTTCAAGTATAAAAATTCAAATATAAAAAGTAATCTATGTGATTGAAGGTTTTCTTTATATTCAAAGGAAAATCTAAACCAAAGCCTAAACGATTGTATTTAAACCATGCTTATTACTCAGAGGAGGTTGATGACCATCTCCCTGTACATATCTCTAAGTCAGTTTATGGTTATGGTATGGTACACCACAATTTAATATTAAAATTAATTATAAAAATATCGGTGAACAACAAACATTCGCGACACATTAACCCAAATCCAGCAAAAACTCGAGTTACCATCAAAACACAACCAGTCGATAGTCATTCGAGTTATTAAAATTTCGACTAACGCCTCGAGAGGCTTTGTATTTATTTTCAGTTTTTTTTTTCTCTGCTGCCAAACCTGTTTTTTTTTTCCCCACCACCACGCCATAATAGTTCAATTCTCTCCAAAATACACTCGACTGTTTGGTGCCCATGAGTGGAATTCGTTATCCGTCGTTATCGTCGCAGACAATCGTTGCTTCGCTTTGTATATAATTGATATAATAAATCCACATACAATTGCTGTCAGAAACCTACTGGTGTAGTTAAAATAAACGGCCCGTTTAAATAAAAGTACGTTTGTATATATGTGACTTCGTTACTTGAGAGTATCAAAAAACGCACTTGCGACAAAGCAGATGATTTGAAGTTCAGCTCCACATATCTCATCTCAAAGCACCGGTTTCAAAATCTTACTATGGGTGTGGAAGAATATTTTAAACCACCGGTGTGTTAATTAACGAAAAAATAAAAGCCGTTAATCGAATCCACGACCTACACCAAAAATAGTTTATAAATGACGCCGGAGGCTACACAGTGATATACCTTTCAGGCGCCTGAAAAGGGCAGGGCAGGCTTCGTGCGACATCCGCCCTGGAGCTTCCGGTCACGGACATGGAAAAGCCTTCGCAGGCTTTGACGGTCGTTTCAGATATTTTTTTTCGTTATCTTTCGCTTAAAAAGACATGATTTGTCAACTAACGGAACACATCCAACCTCAGATAGTGTGAGAAAGAGAATTTAAGAACCACAACAGCCAAGCAGCGAGGATTCTAAAATAAATACAACGAGTGTTTTTATCTATCAAGGGCTCAGTAAATTAAGCAAAAAAACTAGTTTGTGTATGTGTTTATTTGAATTTTCGACGTTTCGGTCTCGGCACTACGTCCATCTTCAATCTGCAAAGCTGCAGATAAAACCGCAAGCATAGCATCCAAGAACAGATTGTGACGGTGAAACCCTTGAAAAGCTGTTTAAAGTCTACTCGGCGGAGAGGTGAAGGCGCTCGCAAATGATTGTGTTCTCCTAGCCGTTTGGCTGATTATAATTGTAGCACGCTTTTCATATTGATATGAGACACGCCAGCCGTATGGCTAACTCGAGTGATCGAGAAATGATAATTGACGATCGACGCTGCTCTCTCTGTAACGAGTTCCCGGGACGGCGATTAGCGAGGAGCTCTGGGCCAGGGGCGGCGCGTGCGAGGAGAGACGTCACGCTGATGTACACGCCTCGCGGCCAGCGTTAGCAGTTAATGATAATAATACAAATATAATATAATAACACGCCATTTCCATTTCATAGAAAGATCTTTGAATATGCATGAATACGGTTAGATGAGTCATCAACAGCGTGACGTTAAAAGGTGATACACACGCCTCGCGGCCAGCGTTAGCTGTTGAGGACCAGCGCACTTTATAGCTGAATTTTTTTCGTAATTTTCGCATTGTTCTGGGGGTCCCCCACCCGCCGCCACTGGAGGCGACCTTGCCGGTGGATTTTCGTATGGAGCAAGTCCGCGTCCACTAGAAGTAGCGCTAGGCTAGAAACCAGTTCTTGGGAAAGTAAGGCGGCCGGGGAGTCTCTCAATGGACCTGGCCCCGAGAGACGCCGGCATCATCCTCATTGCTGACCACCTGATTTAATTTGCTTCATCAACCACCACCAGCCCCTGGCAACAGCGCCGGGAGACACGCCCAGGATCTTGAAACACTTTGCCCATTTGTAAAATTCGCTTGGAACCGTATTTCTGCTTCTCGTCCACAAGCATCTCGAAGATGAGGCACTTGAACAAGAAGATACGAAAATCGTATGGCATTCAAGCAGAAACAAGGAACCGGATTAGATCTCTGATCGTCTAATTCGGGATCGTGCAATTCGCCAGAATTCACAGACACGCTGTCGGAAAAGAAAAGCATCCACGCCTACGGATCTTTTCCCACACGACGTGCACTTGCCAAGTACGCCGAAAATAATACAACCGAGCCGCAGACACTGCGGCTTTTATACCGGGGGGACACACCTCGAGAGTCCCAAAAAAAAAAGTCATTGGAAGGAGAAGGATATCGTGGATGCAGAATTGACATCGGGAGTGCAGCCGAATTAGTAAGACTGCTCCAGGGTTAATATGTACTCAGTGGGATGGTCTGATGATTCTGACACATTTCTGATTGCTATTATACAATTCCATATAAAGAAGTCATCGAAGAGGAAATGGACGAAATTTTAATATCTAGAAAATGGGCCAAAGAAATCGATTATTCGATAGATCTCATCACTAAGAAATTATATAATTTCATATAAAAGTCATATTAGCGTAGTCAATAAGAAACTTCCAAGAGGAAAAGGACGGAATTTTAAAATGTATCAAAGGATCGAATCAATCGATCATTCGACTCCTAAAATTCGATCAAGCACAACACTGAATCTTTATATCATTACATATAAAAGTCATATTTGCGTACTCAACAAGAAACCTAAAGTAGTCGAAGGTAAAAAGGACGATATGATGTATCAAAGTTATCGAATCAGTCGATCATTCGACTCCTAAATTTCATATAAAAGTCATATTTGCGTAGTCAACAAGAAACCTAAAAGCATCGAAGAAAAAAATGATCGAATCAATCGATCATTCGACTCCTAAAATTCGTTAAAACACATCACTAAATCTGTACATAATTCCATATTATTATCACCAACAAGAGTCAGTCAAGAAAAACCCACACCGAGTAAATATCCGACGATTCACCAAAATGATCGAATCGATCATTCGATCGATCCCATCACTAAACAATTATGTCATTCTATACTGAAGGAGTCACAAAAGCCGGCTTCGTTTTCATTGGGCTCACGGCTGGCGTTGCCTACACTGCTCGGGCTTAATCTCGTCCATGGATATCCACAATTCGGAATGCATAATTAATCGCCGAAAAAAAAAACCGACCATAAAAGAAAAGGTGCTGTTTCGGCCATTAATGTATTCAAACAAGAACGCAGCGTCAATTCTGTGACATAAATACCGATATTTATTTTTTTGCTGGCTGTGAATTCTCCGCCATTGCAACACCGCCATTTTATTCATTGCCGAATTGAAATAATTAATATTTGATTCAGATTGTTTTTTTTTTTTTTTTGCTACACTGGAGTGCCCTTCGAGTGTCGACAAGAAAACACTATAATTAGCTTTGAGATAAATATAAATAAATACACAAAAGGACGTGTATATATATATTTATTTTTACTGCTTGCAACACCGCCATTTTAGTTTCTAGTATAAACTAAATAATTAATATCTAATTTAATTATTTTTTGCTTCATTTCTGGTTTGTGTAAGGCTGGCTTTGTGATTTTGATTCTTGTATATAAATATATCCACTGCCAGGAACGTATCAGTGCAATGTTAGTACGCGACCGACCACGGCGGTGTCGTTGGCAGGGAAGGCCCACCTCCACGGCATTATGTTTGCATCTCTAATGTCATTCGACTTTATTTTATACATACCGAATAATTCATGTGGCATTTAATATTTTAATTTTATATACTTTAAACCGAATATTTGAACAAAAACACGTTCAAAATGCTGCTATCTGATAGGTCATAATTTTTCTCGCGTAAAAATCTTAGCTATCACAAAGTCGACATTATCTTTTTGTGATCTGATTGTGACGCCAGTAAAACATAGTACTTGTTCTAGTATTGCTTTAGTGAACGATTACAAAATATATTTATATATAAATAATAAGTCTGCTTAGTCTCATTAGTATTTTTATCAAATGAAAAGATGAAGCCTGCTTTAGATTTGTTGTACTTCAAAAGCAACGTCGGTGTTTAGTCAAGAATTAAACTATCTCAGAACTAACTGATAAGAAGCTTTTGATCTTTTATATCTCATCTATTATTGTCGTACGTTTATACTGCCTCTTGGTTCAGAGGTTAGCACGCTCACTTGCCGGCCATAGATGAGTATATGTGGTCTCCTAAAAGTATCAATATTAAAAACCTACTTCCTTGTTGCAGCGTGTGTAGTCTGCTTTAAAACCACTACATTTTAATGTCGTTGGCTGCATTCATTCACATTACTGCGAGGCGGAAAAAAATCTTTTTAGGTTAATGCAGCGAAATTACCGCATTTGCTCTGCGGAATCTTAATTAGTGTAATTGTACGGAGAGATTCTGCAAACTAGAGCACTGCTCTCGGTTATTAATTCAATCGAGTCGAATAATCGAATAATCGTCCAAATTCGCGGGGACGAACAAAAATATTCATCTAGAAACTTGGTGCATCGATTTCAGACCTGCATAAACGATTCTAGTTATAATCACGAAATATACATTACGCTCACGATCAATGATCTAGGATCTATAGATCCTGGTGGAAAAATCACAAAAAAACAGGTTTACTTGTGACTATTGTATTTTTTTTTTTTTTTAATATTACAATCTATTAGCATATTTGTTTTTTTTTTTTTTCAGTGGCGTACCATCCGTAACTATTAATATTAGTTGTATATATATATATTTTAATATATCGTTGATGTCATCAAAGGTGTGATATTCTAGGTATGCTATAAAATAATTGTTTTTTTTTTTTTAAAGTAAAATAAGAGAATGTCACCAGAAATGATTTGATATGGCAACATTTTTTTTATGAAGCGTGTGTATGAATGAATTTTGGTGGTGATGTGGTTTTATTAGCGAGTGTCGTCGCTGGACGTGAATATTGTTACCTGTCATGTCCAGCCAGCCCTCCACTCTGCACGGGAAGACCATCTTCGGTCGGGGGGCCGAATCCATGGCTGAAAATAGAAATCCCCACGAAACCACAATTCACTTCAGCACTGCACAATGCGACACATCTCGCTGCTTGCACGCAAAGTTGTCGCGATACCCGATCGCCAGCCGCCGGTATTCGCACAATCACACCTCGGGACGGGCCGATGTGGACAATGACGCCATTGCACGAGGGGCTATTTCAGATATTTCACATGTCCACATCGCCATAACGACGAAAAATAAACCGACATTAATACGAAAAATTAGAAAATTTCACGCGCGAGTTGTCTGATCGAAATCCATCCACCGGTCTCGGGACCGCTGTCGCTGGACGCTCTGGACACTCTGTCGTGTGTATGCGACGGTTTTGTGTTATTTAATTTAGGTTTTGTATTTACGTAGAGACTTTAGAGACACGATAGACGCGACACGACCGTCCACGCCCGAAGCAGCGGCCGACTGATCGCCTGACAGCGGAAGGGGAAGAGCACATGCCTTGATAAACTCCACGCGCGACCTGTCAACCAAGCCTACAAGTATTCAATAACATCGCAAAATCAAACCAAAAAATATTTATAAAAATATTAAAATTCATTGCACTTGCTGTGCGAGAATCGTCATTACTTTTTTAAATTATTATTTATTCATATTTATTATAATTTATTATTGTTGCCATCTGTTGACAGAACTTTACAACTCAGTAAGCAACATGGCGCTCAAGGCGATCGTCGGTCAGAGTGAGTGCCGAATATTATTAATTAATTTCAGTATATATTTAACATTAATCGTTGTTAATTTGCGGTAAACTTAAGCATTATAATTTTTTCTACAGTTAAAGCCAATTTTTTTGTTTGTAAGCTGCTATTTTACGTATTAATTTATCTGTTGAAGTTTTGACGTTTCGTGTGCGCCGCCCACAGATGAGTAATTTCGATTAAAATAAAACGTTTTCTGTTGATTATTTACATTACCGAGCGTTTTGTAATCAATTTAATATAAGTGTGCTATATTTGTTTTGCAATCATCTTGCGAGAGCGTCTGTAATTGATGCAATCGCCATAAAAATTCAAAACAATCAACTCTGTCAAACAATGTTTATTGTGTGATTGTGTGCAATATTTGTGTTAATTGTCTCGTTTCACATGAAAAGTAATCAAAACAAATTAATATATTCTTATATTATTTGATTTGATTTCTTGTATTGTATTATTTTATATTCTTTGTTGTGTTGCAATATCTGTGTTGATCTCATCGTTTTTTTTTTTGCGTTAGGTCAGGGTTCTGGTGGGGGCGAGTGATGTCATTCGTGATGATCAATACGCCAACTCTCAGTCTATTAATATGCTAAAATCAATAAATAAAAGAATCTTTAAAACTCTTGGAGATATACAGGGGATCTGTATTGTTGTAATGCCATGCAACAATTGTTTGGGGCCTGAATCCATTCTGCTAGCTTTGATTACATTCAGCGGCTCTTAGCATATCTCTTTTATGAAGAATTGTACTCCGATTGTTTGTCGCATTGCTTGATAATATTTCATTACCTCAATTTGTTCATCCCACAAGGAAAATATTTCAAATAATATGGTCTTATATGATGTTTAAATGGCAGAAAGTGTAAATATTGACTGCGATGTAAAATATATATTTACAGAGATTATGAATGAGGTGATCCGTTACAAGGCACAGGGTGACTCTGCGCCTGTGACCGGAAGGGATGTGGAGTGGCGTGTCCTTGTGGTAGACAAGTTAGCCATGCGCATGGTCTCTGCGTGCTGCAAGATGCACAACATCTCCGCCGAGGGCATCACGCGTGAGTACTTTCAAAAGCGTCTATCGTGAATCTATAAAATATAGTTTGATGTTAAAGCGAAGTTTGCCACTGCGTCTGCTATCTTGTCACGGAGTGACATTCTTTCATTTCTGAAATATGTTCTGTGAGAGTTTCCAGTTGCCCGTCTTTATTGTGTTGAACTAATTATGGTAATTACTTGAAGGTATGTTTCATCGTTAACTTTATGCATTACGTGCAATTAGTTAATGGAACCGAGGTGCAGATCCCATTGAGCACTCGGCAAATTAGTGTTTTTTTAGAATCAAGAGCAGAACAGCAACGGCAAATCATTTTTTCCCTTTCCAGGTAATTACTTGGATACACATTGTTACGTTGTATTTGTGGCAATTACGCGGCAATTATTATTCTATTCTCTGGTATAATATGGTGAAAAGAGAGAAATGATACGTTGCCACAAAAAATTAAAATCCACTGTATCGGATCAAAACATTATTTGATTAGTGAGGCGTGCTTTTTTTTAAAGTCTTATGTTCAATAAAAATATATATATTTTACTATCTAACCTTTTTTCTAATATAATGTTAACTCACATACACTATTTTTATGTCAGGTTTAAATATAAAGGAAATATCTTCCGATAAGTTTTATGACTAAGGTCATGAAAAATTGTGGTGCTTTCAGTGGTGGAGGATATCCACAAGACACGGGAGCCGCTTTACACCTTGGAAGCCGTGTACCTCATCACGCCCTGCGAGGAGTCGGTGCAGGCCCTCATCAACGACTTCCCCTTCGGTGGGAGGGGCATGTATAAAGCCGCTCATGTTTTCTTCACTGAAGGTAACAATCCCCTTTCTAGACTCGCATACTTCAACATCAGATGATACGCTACTCGAATGCCTCTATACACGTAGGAATTCATTTCACTCATTTTGAGCGTCACAACCATTGAATCCATGTTGATAATTATTCATCTTGAGAACTGGGCCCGTGTGATGGTTTAGGTGATCTTTTATAATTTTCATCGACACTACAAACCTATTCGTGGCTTATAATAATTGTTACAAGTTTTTCAGGTACTTTCTAAAAATATATTTATAATTTTTTTCTCTGTAAATGTCTGATAGGATTGATATTTTTGCACATCTATTACTGATCTATCAGATCAGAGTTAGTCAAGATTGTCTCTTCTTGTTG